>OY856413.1:994019696-995327196 GCA_963693085.1 Alisma plantago-aquatica | reverse complement strand
CTGGTGCCACCAGGATCTCTGGTTGATGTTGGATACTACATTCTGTATTTTAAGGAGACCTCCACTAGGCCTTTGTCCCCCGTACCACCTGTTAGTATGTTCCGACCCCCATATAATGGACACTGCCAGGGTTAGGTCATTTCATCCCTACGGTGCAGACCTCTCATAGGGAATCTACAGTGTTCAGGGCTCTTAAGTCTATTATTTTATTATTCTTAGAAAGCTCTTACTATATTTGTAACATCCCTGACCTGGGTTATGTACTAACCCTAGGTGTTTTGCTTAATTAAGTGATTAGATGCTTATGTTTATCCTTTGAAATGTAATTAAATCTTTTGAGGAACTTATATTTCTATTTTAGTCCCTTTTGAAATATGTTGGAACATTATTTTGTTAATAATGGACTAAGTGCAAATTACCCAAGTAGAGGGATTAACTTGCAAATTGTACATGTTAAAATGTTCTTCTGATGTTGAGACATCATAATAGTGAATATGATGAACTGTTACAATTTTCACAAGCTTGAGCACCAAGATATAGCTTGTAGAGCAATCCTTGTGCTTTGAAACCTAGTTTTGGTGTAAAGTGCAATTTACCCAAAACCTAGGGTTCAACATGTAAAATATACCCTCTAGAGGATCTCTCATGTCTCTTGGCATCAAGTAAAGCAAAGGGAATGAGAGGGGCACCTCATTTGAATGAGCAAGTAGGAAAGATAATCTTGATATTAAAATAATCAAGATTTAAGCAAATGGCCCTTTAATATATATATAACTTATTAAGATGTTGGTCTCTTTTCCTTTGAACCTTGGATAATTAAGAAGTCTTGCAAGATTTAGAAGGTGGCCATGTAGCCAAGAAGTGGAGGAGGACTTGGTGGATATATTTGAGAAATAAAGGAAATAGTCCTCTTTTTCCTTGAAAATACCCATAAATATATAAAGCATCCTTATCAACAAAGTAAGGGATCGTTTCACTTAGTTCTTTTTCTTATCTTCTTGCTTTGACCGACCAAGAAGGAGCTCTGGAGAAGAGGAGGGATGACTAAGCTGGTTTGGTAAGTATGGATCATCATCTACCTTGAATTCTTGGTGGAAACCATAAAACAATGTTGGTTTATTGGTTTTCTTCACACGATTCATCTTTCTAGCCATCTTCTCCATCCAAAACTTGAAGAACGGACGTTGGACAACTACTAGAGCACAAGCCACCATTAAAGCTACGAAGCTTGGAGCTATGTATCAGTACTAGAGGTGGGTTTTATAACTCTAAACCCTTAAGCTTTGCTTTTGCATCCTTCTTCCTTAGAATTGTTGCTTATACTTCTTCTTTAGACACCTTTGTGTGTTCTTGATATCATTTCCATGAAGAACAGTCCCTATTCCTGAGGTAGAAGATGATGACGTTAATTCCTATGTTTATCCAAGAATCAACTTTAAAAAATGGTCTCCCAACTTTAGCAAACGGTGTGCCAAACCGTTTGGAGCAAACGGTTTCAAACCGTTTGAGTTCAATCGGTTTCACAAGAACGCATGAAAGCAAATGCTCCAGGACCGTTTGGGGGTGTTGACCAAGCGTTGACCGTTCGGAGGTCTGTTGTAAATAAAGTAAACTAATCACCTACCAAAAATCATCAATTATTTCCAAGTGAATCACCAATTGAAGGCCCATCAACCGTCTAAACCCTAATCAGGTCAATTGCTTATTTCAATAATTGAATTGTGTTGAAGTTTGGGTTGAGTGGCCCAAACGGTTTCAAAACCATTTGGGGATCACCCAAACGGCCTCAAGACCGTTTGGTGATCACCCAAGACCATTTGGAGGTCTAGGGTTAAGTAGGGTTGACCAATTGAGGGTCCAATGATATCAAGTTGATGAATAATAGAATTGCTGATTTGGTGACCAAACCTAGGGTTCAAACCTTAATTGAAGGACTTGTTTATTGATGAAGTAATGGGAAAACGGTCTCAAGACCATTTGGAGGATATCCAAATGATCCCAAGACTATTTGGGGGTCACCCAAGACCGTTTGGAGGTCTAGGGTTGACTATGGTTAAGTGGTTGAAGACCTTAAGGTAACAAGTTGAAGTCCAAATGATTGTTGGCCTAGTGATCAATCCAACGAGTCAAACCTTAATTAGATGAGTTGGTTTTTGATGTGGACTTGAGAAAACAGTCTCAAGACCGTTTGGAAGTCATCCAAACGATCCCAAGACTTTTTGGGGTCAGATCATGATCAAATTGATTAATGGTTCAATCGTTTCAAATCAATTAGACTCATGTTGAAGAGTGTTGAAGGGTCATCGATTCCAAGCCCTAATTGATGATCAATTGAGGGTCAATTGAGTGACAAATCAGTTGAGGGTTGACCTAATTAACTCAATAGATGAGTGGCTAACAAGTATATGATCGATTGAGGGGTTCAACATTGGAAACCCTAACTCAATTGAAGTGGTTGAGACACTTCTTTGGTCCATGCGGTTTTGAGGTGGTTTGGACCAAACGATCTCAAGACTGTTTGGGACCAAACGGTCTCAAGACCGTTTGGGACCAAAAGGTCTCAAGACCGTTTGGGACCAAAAGGTCTCAAGACCATTTGGGACCAAACGATCCCAAACCATTTGATCTCATGGGGTTTCAAGATCGGTTATGCCCATGCGGTTTCAAAGTCAAAGATGACCAAACGGTCTTCACCCCATCTTGGGCAAAAGGTCTTGAGTGTGCACTTTACCAAACGGTCTTCAACACCAAATGGTTTCAAGGTCAGTCTAAAACCGTTTGGGTTTTAGTGTACAAGACCGTTTGAGGACTAAAAAGGTTAAGATCGTTTGATGCTTTAGTGGTTAAGATGGTTTAGTAGTTGGTTAACCTAAACCTTATAGATACTTAAAGTGGTTAAAGGATCAAGTAATTAGTTGATTAAGACATGATGTAATCAATGGTGATTATCATAAAAGTATCCTTGATGGGATAGAGTGATTGGTACTCTTTGAATGAGTAACCCTTAATGATCACAATAAGTAATGACATAACCCATGATGTCAATGTTGAATTGACTTAGTCTAATCAAGGGTGATGCAAACCTTAACTTATAGAAAGAAGAGAGAGAAAACTTCTTATATGAATGATTAATCAACTAATGGACATTCAACATGAATGAATACCTAATTAGGGTATGATCCCTGATAGTGAGATCATGAAACCCTAATTATGACAGTTAATGAATCATAACCCTATATTGAGGGTAATAATGGAAGTATTTCTAATGCTTGATGATGATGAGATCCTAATCCATAATGATGACATGGTAAACCTTCATTAAAGGTACTTTGATGATCACTCCTACTTAGGGTGAATAGTAAACCCTAATCTAGGGAGATGTAATGATGTGAATAGTAAACCCTAATTCTGGGTTATGCTTTTAAGCATGAAACTCTATGATTGAATTATGAAATAAGGAATCTATGCCCTTTTAAGCTAAGGGGTTGGATAACCCTAAATTGAATTGAATAAGAAACCCTAACCCTAGAAACCAATCGTGGTGATGTAACACGATAGTGGTAATTTTTTGTAACACGACCGTGTAAGGTAGCACGGTCATGGTGGCTTTCCCTTGCATGGCCGTTCTTAGCTACACGGCCGTGGTGTTATATACTTGACTTGGAAATAATTTGTATTGTGCTGATATAGATGTAATGTGCATTTTATCAATTGAATTAGTCATGCAGGTCTTTATAAAGAGGTGAGCATAGCCAGGTAAAGGTTATGATGCCATATTCATTGAAAGCACTTTATAAGCTTTGAAAGTAATGATATGCTATGTTTCCTAGTAAGAGGTAACATATGAGATTGATAGGTTGTATGAGCCATGAGAAATATCTACTTTGCCACAATCATGTTCATGATGTTAAATGACTTGATGGCAATATGTTACTTAGTAAGAAGTGTTTGACGATCTAAGAGTTTGAACACCCATATTCCTGAATCATAATGATGAGACGATTAGGGATTTATATCCCAATGTTAACAAGATGTGAAATGAACTTGATACAATTAGTACTTTTTCTTTAGAGCAATTGTTTTAATGGTTTATGTTTGAAAGCATGCATGATGCTAAAAGAATGCCCTAATTGTAACATCCCTGACCTGGGTTATGTACTAACCCTAGGTGTTTTGCTTAATTAAGTGATTAGATGCGTATGTTTATCCTTTGAAATGTAATTAAAGCTTTTGAGGAACTTATATTTCTATTTCAGTCCCTTTTGAAATATGTTGGAACATTGTTTTGTTAATAATGGACTAAGTGCAAATTACCCAAGTAAATGGGTTAACTTGCAAATTGTACATGTTAAAATGTTCCTATGATGTTGAGACATCATAATAGTGAATATGATGAAGTGGTACAGTTTTCACAAGCTTGATCACCAAGATATAGCTTGTAGAGCAAACCTTGTGCTTTGAAACCTAGTTTTGGTGTAAAGTGCAATTTACCCAAAACCTAGGGTTCAACATGTAAAATATACCCTGTAGAGGATCTCCCATGTCTCTTGGCATCAAGTATAGCAAAGGTAATGAGAGGTGCGCCTCATTTGAATGAGCAAGTAGGAAAGATAATCTTGATATTAAAATAATCAAGATTTAAGCAAATGGCCCTTTAATATATATATATATATATATATATATATATATATATATATATATATAACTTATTAAGATGTTGGTCTCTTTTCCTTTGAACCTTGCATAATTAAGAAGTCTTGCAAGATTTAGAAGGTGTCCACGTAGTCAAGAAGTGGAGGAGGACTTGGTGGATATGTTTGAGAAATAAAGGAAATAGTCCTCTTTTTCCTTGAAAATACCCATAAATATATAAAGCATCCTTATCAACAAAGCAAGGGATCATTTCCCTTAGTTCTTTTTCTTATCTTCTTTCTTTGACTGACCAAGAAGAATCTCTAGAGCATAGGAGGTAAGACCAAGCTGGTTTGGTAAGCATGGATCATCATCTACCTTGAATTCTTGGTGGAAACCCTAAAACAAGGTTGGTTTATTGGTTTTCTTCACACGATTCCTCTTTCTAGCCATCTTCTCCATACAAAACATGAAGAACGGACCTTGGACAACTACTGGAGCTCAAGCCACCATTAAAGATACGAATCTTGGAGCTCTGTATCAGTTCTAGAGGCAGGTTTTATAACTCTAAACCCTTAAGCTTTGCTTTTGCATCCTTCTTCCTTAGAATCGTTGCTTATACTTCTTCTTTAGACACATTTGTGTGTTCTTGCTATCATTTCCGTGAAGAACAGTCCCTGTTCCTGAGGTAGAAGATGATGACGTTAATTCCTATGCTTATCCAAGAATCAAATTTAACAAACGGTCTCCCAACTTTAGCAAACGATTTGCCAAACCGTTTGGAGCAAACGGTTTCAAACAGTTTGAGTTCAATCGGTTTCACAAGAATGCATGAAAGAAAACGGTCCAAGACCATTTGGGAGTGTTGACTAGGCTTTGACCGTTTGGAGGTCTGTTGTAAATAAAGTAAACTAATCACCTACCAAAAATCATCAATTATTTCCAAGTGAACCACCAATTGAAGGCCCATCAACCGTCTAAACCCTAATCGGGTCAATTGCTTATTTCAATAATTGAATTGTGTTGAAGTTTGGGTTGAGTGGCCCAAACGGTTTCAAAACCATTTGGGGATCACCCAAACAGTCTCAAGACCGTTTGGTGATCACCCAAGATCGTTTGGAGATCTAGGGTTAAGTAGGGTTGACCAATTGAGGGTCCAATGATATCAAGTTGATGAATAATCGAATTGCTGATTTGGTGACCAAACCTAGGGTTCAAACCTTAATTGAAGGACTTGTTTATTGATGAAGTAATGGGAAAACGGTCTCAAGACCGTTTGTAGGATATCCAAATGATCCCAAGACCGTTTGGGGGTCACCCAAGACCGTTTGGAGGTCTAGGGTTGGCTATGGTTAAGTGGTTGAAAACCTTAAGGTAACAAGTTGAAGTCCAAATGATTGTTGGCCTAGTGATCAATCCAATGAGTCAAACCTTAATTAGATGAGTTGGTTTTTGATGTGGACTTGAGAAAACGGTCTCAAGACCATTTGGAGGTCATCCAAATGATCCCAAGACTATTTGGGGTCAGATCATGATCAAATTGATTAATAGTTCAATCGTTTCAAATCAATTAGACTCATGTTGAAGAGTGTTGAAGGGTCATCGATTCCAAGCCCTAATTGATGATCATTTGAGGGTCAATTGAGTGACAAATCAGTTGAGGGTTGACCTAATTAACTCAATTGATGAGTGGCTAACAAGTATATGATCGATTGAGGGGTTCAACATTGGAAACCCTAACTCAATTGAAGTGGTTGAGACACTTTTTTGGTCCATGCGGTTTTGAGGTGGTTTGGACCAAACAGTCTCAAGACAGTTTGGGTCCAAATGGTCTCAAGACCATTTGAGTCCAAACGGTCTCAACACCGTTTGGGACCAAAGGGTCTCAAGACCATTTGGGACCAAACGACCCCAAACCATTTGATCTCATGCAGTTTCAAGATCGGTTATGCCCATGCGGTTTCAAAGTCAAAGATGACCAAACGGTCTTTATGAACAAATGATCTTCACCCCATCTTGGGAAAACGGTCTTGAATGTGCACTTTACCAAATTGTTTCAAAAGTCAACAAGACCAAACGGTCTTCAACACCAAATGGTTTCAAGGTCTGTCTAAAACCGTTTGGGGGTTTAGTGTACAAGACTGTTTGAGGACTAAAAAGGTTAAGATCGTTTGATACTTTAGTGGTTAAGATGGTTTAGTAGTTGGTTATCCTAAACCTCATAGATACTTAAAGTGGTTAAAGGATCAAGTAATTAGTTGATTAAGACATGATGTAATCAATGGTGATTATCATAAAAGTATCCTTGATGGGATAGAGTGATTGGTACTCTTTAAATGAGTAAGCCTTAATGATCACAATAAGTAATGACATAACCCATGATGTCAATGTTGAATTGACTTAGTCTAATTAAGGGTGATGCAAACCTTAACTTATAGAAAGAAGAGAGAGAAAACTTCTTATACGAATGATTAATCAACTAATGGACATTCAACATGAATGAATACCTAATTAGGGTATGATCCCTGATAGTGAGATCATGAAACCCTAATTATGACAACTAATGAATCATAACCCTATATTGAGGGTAATAATGGAAGTATTTCTAATGCTTGATGATGATGAGATCCTAATCCATAATTATGACATGGTAAACCTTCATTAAAGGTACTTTGTTGATCACTCCTACTTAGGGTGAATAGTAAACCCTAATCTAGGGAGATGTAATGATGTGAAACGTAAACCCTAATTCTGGGTTATGCTTTTAAGCATGAAACTCTATGATTGAATTATGAAATAAGGAATCTATGCCCTTTTAAGCTAAGGGGTTGGATAACCCTAAATTGAATTGAATAAGAAACCCTAACCCTAGAAACCAACTGTGGTGATGTAACACGGTCGTGGTAATTTTCTGTAACACGACCGTGCAAGGTAGCACGATCGTGGTGGCTTTCCCTTGCATGGTCGTTCTTAGCTACACAGTCGTGGTGTTCTATACTTGACTTGGAAATAATTTGTATTGTGGTGATATAGATGTAATGTGCATGTTATCAATTGAATTAGTCATGTAGGTCTTTATAAAGAGGTGAGCATAGCCAGGTAAGGGTTATGATGCCATATTCATTGAAAGCACTTTATAAGCTTTGAAAGTAATGATATGCTATGTTGCCTAGTAAGAGGTAACATATGAGATTGATAGGCTGTATGAGCCATGAGAAATATCTACTTTGCCACAATCATGTTCATGTTGTTAAATGATTTGATGGCAATATGTTACTTAGTAACAAGTGTTTGATGATCTAAGAGTTTGAACACCCATATTCCTGAATCACAATGATGAGATGATTAGGGATTGATATCCCAATGTTAACAAGATGCGAAATGAACTTGATACAATTAGTACTTTTTCTTTAGAGCAATTGTTTTAATGGTTTATGTTTGAAAACATGCCTGATGCTAAAAGAATGCCCTAATGTACTTAAATAATCAAGAATAATGATATCATGTAGAGCCCTGACCATAGATCCATCATTGTCAGAAGTTAAATGATGGTGAAACAAGTTTTCCTAAGGGAACTCCTGGAGAGTATACTTTTGAGTATGTGGGGGTTATGGATGTGAATATCCTTATGTCCTAATGTAGGAATTGATGTGAGATGTACATTTAATCTCTCAATCCTTCATTATATGTTTATGCCGAGATGATGTATCACTAATCTCCCGATGATGTTGTTAATGCCACATCGATGAGAGATAAACAAGAAATCCCTAGATGGCAAAGAGAGTACATTACGCCACTATAACTCTAATAGCGAAGTTTCCAGAATACCCTGGAAAGCTATTATGGAAGAGACACAAGATGTCCTGCATGTTGTTCCTCACACTGACTGAGGATGATGAGGTCATAGAAATCCGCCTCTTTTGATGACCTATGTATGGTACCAATTCCGATTTTGTAATGGTCGGTTGGAGTATGAGAGGTGTAACTCATCTCCCCAGGGCATAAATATGTTTGAAAAATGTAATCAGTCGTGTAGCATAATTGCTTAGGTTGAACTACGAGAAACAATGATTGATGATACATTGTTTATAGTGCTCTAGTCGAATAGCTAGTATACATGTTTTTCATATTTCTTATTGATATGTGTTTTGTCATTCAATCAAGTTATAATTGAAATGATTGCTTATAAAATATTGTTCTACTTAGCTTATACAATGTTTTACCTGCTGTTGAATATTTACAGTTCTACTACTCAATGTTATTCCATTATTGCAATAACAATGCTTCTGGCGGAGAGTTATAACTCTCGCTGGGACAATTATTCAATTGTCTCACCCCCGTGGGATTCGACTTTTTAGGTAGACGCCGAGGACGAAGAAACCCATCAGTGGGTGAGCAGCAACAACAACAACAGCAACATCAGGGACAACAGTGATCCTCAGGTGGAGACACTGTCTGTCAAGTCTTATATATAGAAAGTCCTATGTGTCGTCTCTGTACTCTCAGGTCCTAGGAGTCAGTAGATGGTTTAATATAAACTTGAGATTTTGGATTAATGCCTCGAGATTTTTGTATCTTGTCTTGTACAGTTAACAGGGCAGTTGATGCTTGTAACCCTCGAAAGGTGATATTACAGAGATGTAATGACAGATCAGTTTGTAAATAACTCAACTTGTGCTTTATGAAAGAGTTTTACCGTTTGAGGATCTCTTTACAAAAAGTTTTAATTTTTAGTGATTTTCAATAATTCCACTGCTAATTAATCGCTTCCGCATTCGTTGATCTCATTTTCGCAAGTAGATCGTCACACTAATGTACTTAAATAATCAAGAATAATGATATCATGTAGAGCCCTGACCATAGATCCATCATTGTCAGAAGTTAAATGATGGTGAAACAGGTTTTCCTAAGGGAACTCCTGGAGAGCATACTTTTGAGTATGTGGGGGTTATGGACGTGAATATCCTTACGTCCTAATGTAGGAATTGATGTGAGATGTACATTTAATCTCTCAATCCTTCATTACATGTTTATGCCGAGATGATGTATCACTAATCTCTCGATGATGTTTTTAATGACGCATCGATGAGAGATAAATAAGAAATCCCTCGATGGCGAAGAGAGTACAACACACCACTGTAACTCTAATAGCGAAGTTGTCAGAATACCCTAGAAAGCTATTATGGCAGAGACACAAGATGCCCTGCATGTTGTTCCTCACACTGACTGAGGATGATGAGGTCATAGGAATCTGACTCTTCTGATGACCTATGTATGGTACTGATTGGGATTTCGTAATGGTCGGTTGGAGTATGAGAGGTATAACTCATCTCCCCAGGGCATAAATATGTTTGAAAAATATAATCAGTAGTGTAGCATAATTGCTTAGGTTGAACTACGAGAAACAATGATTGATGATACATTGTTTATAGTGCTCTAGTTGAATAACTAGTATACATGTTCTTCATATTCCTTATTGATATGTGTTTTGTCATTCAATCAAGTTATAATTGAAATGTTTGCTTATAAAATATTGTTCTACTTAGCTTATACAATGTTTTACCTGTTGTTGAATATTTATAGTTCTACTGCTCAATGTTATTCCATTATTGTAATAACAATGCTTCTGGCAGAGAGTTATAACTCTCGCTGGGACAATTATTCAATTGTCTCACCCCTGTGGGATTCGACTTTTTAGGTAGATGTCGGGGACGAAGAAACCCATCAGTGGGTGAGTAGCAACAACAATAGCAACAACATCAGGGACAATAGTGATCCTCAGGTGGAGACACTATCTGTCGAGTCTTGTATATAGAAAGTTCTATGTGTCATCTCTGTACTCTCAGGTCCTAGGAGTTAGTAGATGGTTTAATAGAAACCTGAGATTTTGGCTTAATGCCTCAAGATTTTTGTATCTTTCCTTGTACAGTTAACATGGCAGTTGATGCTTGTAACCCTCGAAAGGTGATATTACAGAGATGTAATGTCGGATCAGTTTGTAAATAACTTAACTTGTTCTTTATGAAAGAGTTTTACCGTTTGAGGATCTCTTTAGAAAAAGTTTTAATTTTTAGTGATTTTTAATAATTTCGCTGCTAATTAATTCCTTCCACATTCGTTGATCCCATTTTCGCAAGTAGATCATCACAAATTAGTGGTATCAGAGCTCTAGGTTCGCTGAGTCTACAGAGACATATGACTTAGGTTGTTGAGTCTGTTCTAGTGCCTTCCAGTATATCTGATAGTGTCTTCTGCTCATTTAGGAGGAGAAGATAAAACTAAAGATGTCTGGACCACACGAGGAACACGTTGCTGAGAGTAGTGTCGTTGCACCCAGAGGAGGTGCAAGAAACCCAGAAAGAGAAGAACATGTGCCTGAACCACCCCAGTTCAATCCAACTGACATGGGGAACCCAACCGTCCAAGCCATGTTTGGGCAGTTCATGACTGCCATGACACACATGACTGATAGGATGCCTATACCTATACCTATACCTAGGGAACCTACCCATCCAGAAGGACAAGGATTCGACAAGACGTTTGAATGACTTCGCCGAGTTGGAGCCACGGAGTATGCTAGAACAAGCGACCCAACAGATGCTGACTTGTGGTTAACTGAACTAGAGAAGGCCTTTAGGATCCTGAACATCCCAGAAGCTGAGAAGGTTAGACATGTTGTGTATCTTCTCAAGGGGAGTGTTGGTCATTGGTGGACCATGGAAGAATAGAAGAGGCCAGGTGTGGAGATCGCATGGGAAGTTTTTCGACGGGAATTTATAAACAGATATTTCCCTAAGACGTTTCTGGATGAGAAAATCTCTCAGTTTGAGAGGTTAAGACAAGGTCTAATGAACATTAGCGAGTACGAGGCTAAGTTCATGGAGCTTTTGCAGTTCTGTCTGCACATGGCGACCACAGATGAAGAAAGGATTAGGCGTTTTGAGAAAGGATTAAACGCTGAGTTGACTACTCATGTGTCTGCTCTGGAGAACAGGGAAAGGTTTCCTACCTTTGTGGAGTCTGTCAGAAGGGTAGAAAGGTCTGTGGCAGAAAAGAGACAGACTAAGAACAAGAATATGTTTTCCCAGTTCCAAGGATCCTCATCTAAAGGCTTCAAGAAACCGATATTTTCTGTACCTACGCCACCACCTAGATTCAGTACCCAGATGCAGTGGACGTCAAATAGGGGTAGAGGACGAGCTTACCTTTAGAAGGAGCTCGTAGCTCAGCATCTATGTCGGTTACAGGACCACCCAGACCACAACAACTGAACAGAAGTTGTTACATATGTGGTAAGATGGGACATCTGATGAAGGATTGCAGAGCCAAAGAAGTGAGTGTAACTCAACCTCAAAGGCAGAGTCAGCAAGGATCTCAAAGGCGACAATTTCCAGGTAACGCTAGAGGACGTGGACAAGCGTCCCAAGCTGGATCATCGGCACCAAGTCATCGAGCACCGAATCAACCACAGGCGATAGTGAGATTCTACGCAATGAATCCACCTGATGCAGTGATCAACCCTCGGGTTGTGGCAGGTCAGATGGGTTTGTTTGATTCTGATATGTTTACATCTTGTGTTGTATCCGTTTTAATTGATCCAGGTGCTACACACTCCTTTATCACTCGAAGAGTGATTCTTGACTGCAACCTGACCATAAGTCATAGAGCAGATAGTTTGTTGTTAGAAACTCCATTGATGGGATCTGTTGTGTTGCAGGAGGTATGTTCTCCCTGCATCCTCTTCTTTTCTGATCATCGCATTCAAGTGGATCTTATACCACTTGAGATGCATGGATTCAATGTAATCCTTGGGATGGATATCTTGGAATGGTATAAGGTTGTCTTGGATTGTGAGTCCAAGCAAGCTGTGTTCACTGATGCTAGTGACACGTGGATCTTTCAAGGAGAAAGAAAGATTCTACCCACCTGTCTTGTGTCATCTATGGTTGCTGAGAAGCTGATGAGGCAAGGATGTTATGTATTCTTGGCCCATGTGGTACATACCACCATGGATAATCTTAACCCTGCCGAAGTTCCTGTAGTCAGGGAATTTGAAGATGTATTTTCTGAAGAACTTCCAGGTGTACCGCCGCCTCGGGAGATTGATTTTGAGATCAATCTAATCCCGAATATGCAACCTATAGCACAAACACCGTATAGGATGGCGCCTGTTGAGATGGCAGAACTCAAGAAACAACTACAAGAGTTGCTTGAGAAGGGTTTCATCCGACCGAGTACTTCACCTTGGGGTGCTCCGGTCCTCTTTGTTAAAAATAAATATGGGTCAATGCGGTTGTGCATTGATTATAGACAGTTAAATAAAGTAACGATAAAGAATAAGTATCCTCTACTGAGAATTGATGATCTTTTTAACCAGTTGTATGGTGCAATCATCTTCTCAAAGATAGATTTCAGGTCAGGATATCGCCAACTGCGTATTACGGATGGTGACATACCTAAGTCTGCCTTTAGGACAAGGTATGGTCACTATAAGTTCACAGTTATGTCGTTTGGACTAACTAATGCACCAGCTGCATTTATGGAACTCATGAATAGAATCTTCTGACCTTTTATCGATCAGTGTGTTGTTGTCTTCATAGATGACATTCTGATCTATAGTAGAGATGCTCAGCAGCACGAACAACATCTTCATCAGACTCTAACTTTGCTAAGAGAACATAAGCTATATGCTAAGTTTAGCAAGTGTGAGTTCTGGTTACCAGAAGTTTCTTTCCTTGGACACGTAATATCTGCTTCATGTATACGTGTTGACCCTAAAAAGGTAGAATCTGTCCTGTTATGGGAGCAGCCGAAGACACCGACAGAGATTCGAAGTTTCTTAGGGTTGGCAGGCTATTACCGAAGGTTCATTAAGAACTTCAGTTCCATAGCTTTACCCTTGACTAAGTTGACCAGGAAGGATGTTCCTTTTACCTGGAGTGACAAGTGTCAACAATCGTTTCAGTTGTTGAAGAAGAGGTTGACAAGTGCACCAGTACTTGTGTTACCTGAGCAAGGGAAATGATATATATTTTTCTGTGATGCCTCTAAGAATGGACTAGGATGTGTGTTGATGCAGGATAAACAAGTGATTTCTTTTGCTTCCCGACAACTTAAGAAACACGAGGAGAATTATCCGACACACGATATAGAACTCGCTACTGTAGTCCATGCCTTGAAGATCTGGAGACACTATCTTTATGGAGAAACGTTCCAGATTTTCACAGACCAGAAGAACCTTAAATATATCTTTTCTCAGCATGATCTTAACATGAGGCAACGCCGCTGGATGGAGTTAATCAAGGACTACGATTGTACAATTGATTATCATCCAGGGAAGGCCAATGTAGTTGCTGATGCTTTGAGTAGGAAATCAGCAACACCAGCCCTAGATAAAGCACAGCTGAATTCCTTAGTGTGCTCAAGGAGAGATATGCTGATCTCCTTAAGGTAAGACAATATACAGTTAGAAGTATCATTGTTATCTAGGTTGTTAGCTGAGATGCAAATAAAACCTACTCTGAGACAGTAGATCAAGGAGGCACAAAAAGTTGATGTTGTAGTTCAACATATTAGATCAGAATATGGTAATGAGAAACGAGATGGTTTCCAGGATTCAGATGATCAAGTAGCCTGTTATCATGGTAGAATGATAGTGCCTGATGTGGATAACTTAAGGAAGTTAGTCCTGAAAGAAGCTCATTCTTCGATGTATGCTATGTATCCAGGAAGCACCAAGATGTATCGAAACGTGAAAGATATGTATTGGTGGCCTGGTTTGAAGAAAGACGTTGCTGAGTTTGTTATGCAGTGTCCTATGTGTCAGCAAGTTAAAGCTGAACACCAGAAGCCTGCAGGAATAATGCAACTTTTACCCATACCACAGTGGAAGTGGGATCATATAACCATGGACTTGCTTAGAGCATGTGTTCTTCAATTTACAGGGAGTTGGGATCTGCACCTAAGCTTGATAGAGTTTGCCTACAATAACAACTATCAACATAACATTGACATTGCACCTTATGAAGCTTTGTATGGTAGACGTTGTAGATCACCCCTATGTTGGTATGAAACTGGTGAATATCAACTTTTAGGTCCTGATCTTGTGCAACAAACCACCGAGAAGATTAAAGTAATACAACAATAGATAAAGACTGCACAGGATAGACAGAAATCTTATGCTGATAAGCGTCATAGACCTTTAGAATCCTGGTTGGAGACAGAGTGTATCTCAAGGTCTCACCTTAGAAAGGAGTTCTTAGATTTGGAAGGTAGGGAAAGTTAGCTCATAGTTCTATGGGGCCTTATACAATCATTGAACGAATTGGAAAAGTAGCCTATAAGCTAGAGTTACAAAAGTTACACCCTGTGTTCCACATTTCCATGCTTAGGAAATGTCATCTTGATACAAAATCAGTTCTGCAACCTATGGAGGTAGAATTGAATGATGATGTATCTTATGAAGAAGGACCTGTATCGATCCTTGATAAAAGAATTAAAAAGTTGAAAAAGAAAGACATAAGTCTTGTGAAAGTCCTTTGGAATCACCGTGGTATTGAAGAAGCCACATGGGAACTAGAGGAAGAGATGAGAAGAAAATACCCTGCTCTTTTCTCTTAATATGTTTTGTAGATGATTTCAGGGACGAAATCCCTGTAAGGGGTGGATAATTTGTAACATCCCTGACATGGGTTATGTACTAACCCTAGGCATTTTGCTTAATTAAGTGATTATATGCTTATTTTTATCCTTTGAAATGTAATTAAAGCTTTTGAGGAACTTATATTTCAATTACAGTCCCTTTTGAAATATGTTGGAACATTGTTTTGTTAATAATGGACTAAGTGCAAATTACCCAAGTAGAGGGGTTAACTTGCAAATTGTACATGTTAAAATGTTCCTCTGATGTTGAGACATCATAATAGTGAATATGATGAAGTGGTACAGTTTTCACAAGCTTGAGCACCAAGATATAGCTTGTAGAGCAATCCTTGTGCTTTGAAACCTAGTTTTTGTGTAAAGTGCAATTTACCCAAAACCTAGGGTTCAACATGTAAAATATACCCTCTAGAGGATATCTAATGTCTCTTGTCATCAAGTAGAGAAAAGGGAATGAGAGGGTGCCTCATTTGAATGAGCAAGTAGGAAAGGTAATCTTGATATTAAAATAATCAAGATTTAAGCAAATGGCCCTTTAATATATATATAACTTATTAAGATGTTGGTCTCTTTTCCTTTGAACCTTGGATAATTAAGAAGTATTGCAAGATTTAGAAGGTGGCCACGTAGCCAAGAAGTGGAGGAGGGCTTGGTGGATATGTTTGAGAAATAAAGGAAATAGTCCTCTTTTTCCTTGAAAATACCCATAAACATATAAAGCATCCTTATCAACAAAGCAAGGGATCGTTTCCCTTAGTTATTTTTCTTATCTTCTTACTTTGACTGACCAAAAAGAAGATCTGGAGCAGAGGAGGGACGAACCATCTGGTTTTGTAAGTATGGATCATCATCTACCTTGAATTCTTGGTGGAAACCCTAAAACAAGGTTGGTTTATTGGTTTTCTTCACACGATTCATCTTTCTAGCCATCTTCTCCATCCAAAACATGAAGAAAGGACCTTGGACAACTACTGGAGCTCAAGCCACCATTAAAGATACGAAGCTTGGAGCTCTGGATCAGTCATAGATGCGGGTTTTATAACTCTAAACCCTTAAGCTTTGCTTTTGCATCCTTCTTCCTTAGAATCGTTGCTTATACTTCTTCTTTAGACACCTTTGTGTGTTCTTGCTATCATTTCCGAGAAGAACAGTCCCTATTCCTGAGGTAGAAGATGATGACGTTAATTCCTATGCTTATCCAAGAATCCACTTAAACAAACGGTCCCCCAACTTTAGCAAACGGTTTGCCAAACCGTTTGGAGCAAACGGTTTCAAACCGTTTGAGTTCAATCGGTTTCACAAGAACGCATGAAAGCAAACATTCCAGGACCGTTTGGGGGTGTTGACCAGATGTTGACTGTTTGTAGGTCTGTTGTAAATAAAGTAAACTAATCACCTACCAAAAATCATCAATTATTTCCAAGTGAATCACCAATTCAAGGCCCATCAACCGTCTAAATCCTAATCGGGTCAATTGCTTATTTCAATAATTGAATTGTGTTGAAGTTTGGGTTGAGTGGCCCAAACGGTTTCAAAACCATTTGGGGATCACCCAAACGGTCTCCAGACCATTTGGTGATCACCCAAGACCGTTTGGAGGTCTAGGGTTAAGTAGGGTTGACCAATTGAGGGTCCAATGATATCAAGTTGATGAATAATCGAATTGCTGATTTGGTGACCAAACCTAGGGTTCAAACCTTAATTGAAGGACTTTTTTATTGATGAAGTAATGGGAAAACGGTCTCAAGACCATTTGGAGGATATCCAAATGATCCCAAGACCGTTTGGGGGTCACCCAAGACCGTTTGGAGGTCTAGGGTTGACTATGGTTAAGTGGTTGAAAACCTTAAGGTAACAAGTTGAAGTCCAAATGATTGTTGGCCTAGTGATCAATCCAATGAGTCAAACCTTAATTAGATGAGTTGGTTTTTGATGTGGACTTGAGAAAACGGTCTCAAGACCGTTTGGAGGTCATCCAAACGATCCCAAGACCGTTTGGGGTCAGATCATGATCAAATTGACTAATGGTTCAATCGTTTCAAATCAATTAGACTCATGTTGAAGAGTGTTGAAGGGTCATTGATTCCAAGCCCTAATTGATGATCAATTGAGGGTCAATTGAGTGACAAATCAGTTGAGGGTTGACCTAATTAACTCAATTGATGAGTGTCTAACAAGTATATGATCGATTGAGGGGTTCAATATTGGAAACCCTAACTCAATTGAAGTAGTTGAGACACTTTTTTGGTCCATGCGGTTTTGAGGTGGTTTGGTCCAAACGGTCTTCTCAAGACCGTTTGGGACCAAACGGTCTCAAGACCATTTGGGACCAAACAATCCCAAACCATTTGATCTCATGCGGTTTGAAGATCGGTTATGCCCATGCTGTTTCAAAGTCAAAGATGACCAAACGGTCTTCACCCTATCTTGGGCAAACAGTCTTGAGTGTGCACTTTACCAAACGGTTTCAAAAGTAAACAAGACCAAACGGTCTTCAACACCAAATGGTTTCAAGGTCTGTCTAAAACCGTTTGGGGGTTCAGTGTACAAGACCGTTTGAGGACTAAAAAGGTTAAGATCGTTTGATGCTTTAGTGGTTAACATGGTTTAGTAGTTGGTTAACCTAAACCTCATAGACACTTAAAGTGGTTAAAGGATCAAGTAATTAGTTGATTAAGACATGATGTAATCAATGGTGATTATCATAAAAGTATCCTTGATGGGATAGAGTGATTGGTACTCTTTGAATGAGTAAGCCTTAATGATCACAATAAGTAATGACATAACCCATGATTTTAATGTTGAATTGACTTAGTCTAATCAAGGGTGATGCAAACCTTAACTTATAGAATGAAGAGAGAGAAAACTTCTTATACGAATGATTAATCAACTAATGGACATTCAACATGAATGAATACCTAATTAGGGTATGATCCCTGATAGTGAGATCATGAAACCCTAATTATGACAGCTAATGAATCATAACCCTATATTGAGGCTAATAATGGAAGTATTTCTAATGCTTGATGATGATGAGATCCTAATCCATAATGATGACATGGTAAACCTACATTAAAGGTACTTTGCTGATCACTCCTACTTAGGGTGAATAGTAAACCCTAATCTAGGGAGATGTAATGATGTGAACCGTAAACCCTAATTCTGGGTTATGCTTTTAAGCATGAAACTCTATTATTGAATTATGAAATAAGGAATCTATGCCCTTTTAAGCTAAGGAGTTGGATAACCCTAAATTGAATTGAATAAGAAACCCTAACCCTAGAAACCAACCATGGTGATGTAACACGGTCGTGGTAATTTTCTGTAACACGACCGTGCAAGGTAGCACGACCGTGGTGGCTTTCCCTTGCACGACTGTTCTTAGCTACACGATCGTGGTGTTCTATACTTGACTTGGAAATAATTTGTATTGTGCTAATATATATGTAATGTGCATGTTATCAATTGAATTAGTCATGCATGTCTTTATAAATAGGTGAGCATAGCCAGGTAAGGGTTATGATGCCATATTCATTGAAAGCACTTTATAAGCTTTGAAAGTAATGATATGCTATGTTGCCTAGTAAGAGGTAACATATGAGATTGATAGGCTGTATGAGCCATGAGAAATATCTACTTTGCCACAATCATGTTCATGTTGTTAAATGACTTGATGGCAATATGTTACTTAGTAACAAGTGTTTGATGATCTAAGAGTTTGAACACCCATATTCCTGAATCATAATGATGAGATGATTAGGGATTGATATCCTAATGTGAACAAGATGTGAAATGAACTTGATACAATTAATACTTTTTCTTTAGAGCAATTGTTTTAATGGTTTATGTTTGAAAACATGCTTGATGCTAAAAGAATGCCCTAATGTACTTAAATAATCAAGAATAATGATATCATGTAGAGCCCTGACCATAGATCCATCATTGTCAGAAGTTAAATGATGGTGAAACAAGTTTTCCTAAGGGAACTCCTGGAGAGTATACTTTTGAGTATGTGGGGGTTATGGACGCGAATATCCTTACGTCCTAATGTAGGAATTGATGTGAGATGTACATTTAATCTCTCAATCCTTCATTATATGTTTATGCTGGGATGATGTATCACTAATCTCCCGATGATGTTGTTAATGCCGCATCAATGAGAGATAAACAAGAAATCCCTCGATGGCGAAGAGAGTACAACACGCCACTGTAGCTCTAATAGCGAAGTTGCCAGAATACCCTGGAAAGCTATTATGGCAGAGACACAAGATGTCCTGCATGTTGTTCCTCACACTGACTGAGGATGATGAGGTCATAGGAATCTGGCTCTTCTGATGACCTATGTATGGTACCTATTGTGATTTCGTAATGGTCGGTTGGAGTATGAGAGGTGTAACTCATCTCCCCAGGGCATAAATATGTTTGAAAAATGTAATCAGCCGTGTAGCATAATTACTTAGGTTGAACTATGAGAAACAATGATTGATGATACATTGTTTATAGTGCTCTAGTTGAATAACTAGTATACATGTTCTTCATATTCCTTATTGATATGCGTTTTGTCATTCAATCAAGTTATAATTGAAATGATTTCTTATAAAATATTGTTCTACTTAGCTTATACAATGTTTTACCTACTGTTGAATATTTATAGTTCTACTGCTCAATGTTATTCCATTATTGCAATAGCAATGCTTCTGGTGGAGAGTTATAACTCTCGATGGGACAATTATTCATTTGTCTCACCCCCGTGGGATTCAACTTTTTAGGTAGACGCCAAGGACGAAGAAACCCATCAGTGGGTGAGCAGCAGCAACAACAACAATAACATCAGGGACAACAATGATCCTCAGGTGGAGACACTGTCTGTCGAGTCTTGTATATAGAAAGTCTTATGTGTCGTATCTGTACTCTCAGGTCCTAGGAGTCAGTAGATGGTTTAATATAAACCTGAGATTTTGGCTTAATGCCTCGAGATTTTTGTATCTTACCTTGTATAGTTAATATGGCAGTTGATGCTTGCAACCCTCAAAAGGTGATATTACAGAGATGTAATGACAGATCAGTTTGTAAATAACTTAACTTGTTCTTTATGAAAGAGTTTTACCGTTTGATGATCTCTTTACAAAAAGTTTTAATTTTTAGTGATTTTCAATTATTCCACTGCTAATTAATCGCTTCCGCATTCATTGATCCCATTTTCGCAAGTAGATCGTCACAATATTGTATCTTTTCCCTTACTTATACTTGACTCCGGTATCTCTATGGTACCGTGTCTATTTATTTGAAGTTTATAACACAACATGTATATCATTCTAAACTAGGCAGAGCAATATACTCAAAACTCTGTAATATACTTAGAAATCAACATTTTATACGTACAGGCAGACTATAATTCTTAAATAACAGAATACATGTCCACTTGATACTTTATACACTAGAATCATGCAATTGAAATTCTTAATCCACTGATAAGAGTTAATTACTTGACATACGAGTAATCATCATTTTCACCTGTAAATTATTTGTACTTTCTTAGAAAATGTGCACCTCAACCCAAATCTTGAGTTGTGCATCGCCACATCTCATACTGAGAACATTGATATCAAAATATTTGATTCGTTGAACACCCCATCCTTAGGGTTTCATTTACCTCATTCACTTATCACATGGATCTCATAAGGATTTCATGCGACATAAACATTCACTGAATAAAGACTACTATCAACAAATCATATAAAATCAATATATGTGTGAAACCTTGGAACTGAGCTGAATTTGGGTTTTCATGTCATTCAATGAGATAACATGCATAAATAATAAAATTGAATAAATAAAGTCTATCATGTCAAGAAAATCCGTTCAAATGGGTTTCACGATATCTATTCACAAATATCCAACTTTCCTCACATCAAGGGTTTCACCCTCTTTATTGAGATATCAAACAAATACTATTCACATTAAATGGAATCCAAGATAGTATCTGAAATATATGTACTATGAATTCAGATAAACAATCATTCATAACCAAGGGATTCTCTATTTAATTATACAACAATTTCAGTCATAGACAAATTTCCTATATTTGAGTTTACTCTTATAACCTCTGTGAATACTTAGGAAATTCTCATTAGGATGTATTGTATACATTTCTAATATGATTTTATCATCTGAAATTCATTCAAACAAAGGAAGAATCCATTTCAAATCATTTTGCAACAACTTAGATCAAACACACAATTCATGATTTGTAGTCGCATACTAAGCAATTAAAGATTATGGATGATTTAACCAATTTTCGTGCAATATACTGTTTAAAGGAAGTTCCCACTCACCCTAAGGTGTGAAAACACCTTAAAAATACAGCTCATCCCTAAAAATCTCAATCTCATATCAAATCCCTAACAATTCACCTGATTCTTCTTCCTTTCAACTCGGAAACCCTAGAATTGAATATTAGGAGTGAAAGAGTGAGAAAAGGACTTGGTTTGATATGATTTCAAATCCAAACAGGGGAGGGACGAAATCTTGACATATGAGAGAAGATTCACCATGAAACTATATCCAAAGAAGCTAAACTTACATGATTTCATCATTTCTCGGACCGCAAAACCCTAGGTCGGCATCTTTATCACTTTCTCCTCTCAAACCCTAACTCTCCCTCTCTCTCTAGGATTTCATTTCTCTAGATTGAATCATGAATTATGAGAGTTCATTGTGTGTTAGGTTGACCATATAGAGCAATTGAGCTGCTTGGGTCAATTGCACATTGACCCCTTACTATATTTTCTCTTATTTCATCTGAATTTTCTGTCATAAAAATATTACTGTAATTCATCTACTGATAAGGTCTAAAGATATAAAAAAATTATGAAAATTTTACATGTTGTTTATGATTGAGTTTCAGATCTCCAGTTAAAATTACACATCATTTAGAGTTACCAATAAATAAATAAAAATAAAACACTACACTACTAAAAAGCACTCTGTTAGCATTTTAGTCGAAGTATAGTTTGACTAAGAACTACATTCAAAGAACACTCAAATATTCTGAATTTTTTCTCCAATATGCATGATTAAGTTATGCATATCATATCCAAAATTCAATTAAATAATTTTTTTAGAAAATATGAAAAATCATTTACCACACTGCTATCCTGATCAAATTCCATATTCACGTACTATCAAAACCCTAATTTTTTCCGATTAGGGTTTACATTTCTCAAACCCTAATTCTTCAAACTAAAATCATAGTAAGAGTTTCTTATTAGGTTTGAAACATCACAGTTGATCTACTATCATTAATCAATTCTAAATGATGTTCAATCTAATCAAGCATGTAATCATTCAGGTAAACCCTAGTTTACCAATTAAGCACAAATGTGGTCATTACAATTCTCACGCCCTTAAAAAGTTTCGTCCCCAAAACATAAATACGCAAATAAAGTATATTCAAAGTTTATTTTAATCTTATAAAATCTTACATGTCATTACATTCTTGTATTTCATACTTGAATGCAGTTTTCAACATTAAGTCCTTCATTTCTTTTCTAATCACAACATGTTTAAAATAGTTCTCAATGACAACAAACAAATTCTCTATGCCACAACCAATCATAGCAGAGAGAGAGAGAAACAACCATTTCAATATATATATATATATATACACTCTTGAGGTGTTACCTCAACATTGATAATCTGATGCAACTATCTCAATTCATATAGATCAATATATACTATTGTTATGTATTACCTCTAAGTCACAAAAGAGAGTTCACCATGTTGTTTTGAATTTTTACTATTATGCTACTCAAATAGCAAAACAACCTTGAGTTGGAAGACTAGATTCAACAACAATTGTACAATACTACTCATGACATCCCCATTGCATCATGGATGCATAAGGTGAAGCATTACCATCACATTCCATATTATTCTCAAGTATGAACCCACACATAATTCAAGGTGTAACCATCGAGTTATAGCATACCAGGGTTTCAATATTAGTAACAGAGTACTCCATGATTTTATTAGTCATTCAAGGACTATTCATACCTAATTACCATCACTTAGTTATATTAAAGCTAGGTATAACAAGCTATACCTCATTAGGGTTACATATCAATACAATATGGTTATCATCCCTTCTATTCATATGAGTGAATAGGTAAGACTTGTTGACTCAAGGTCAATTAGGTCAATGTTGACTCACGTCTAAATTGACTAAATCCGTGTTTTGATGATGACTAACCATTCCACATATTGGTGTCTAATGTCTCTACTTGAGTGATTTCAGATTAGGTATAGACACACTCCAATTTCCCTAACTTGCACATATCAAATTGGAGAAAAGACAAGTCAAAGTCAATACAAGTGCACATTTTTGTAATATGATGTAAATCCATTAGAATCATGTTGTAAATCACTTGTAATGATTATATGACTTGTAATTAAGCTTAGAAAAAATCAGGAGCACTTAGATTGAATGTTTAAGCACTCAAAAGCCATTTTCCAAAATTCACATCAGGCTGTTCATCGGTCGAGTTTTGTGAGGTGCAAACTCGACCGATCCTGATTGGATCTTGAAAATGACTTTTGATCAGTCGAGTTTACACTACACATAACTCGACCGATGGAGTAAGTGACCAAATCGATTTCCATTGGCCGGTCAAGTTTCCCCAGGACAAACTCGACCGATGGTCTGAATATCGGCTTTGTCTTTTACTCTTCGGTTGAGTTACCCTTATAGAAACTCGACCGATTACACTGTACGGAAAAGTGCAGAAAAGTGCTTCTAGCCATTGTGGAGTTGCAACAAGTGAAAATATATCCGTTGCAAGCCACAAAATGACTAGTTTTCATTCTCAAGTGTTCCCAAAGGCTAAGAGGCATCCCCAACTATAAATAGGACCCCTTGGGCTTCATTCCAAGGTTGAGCATTCATTGCAAAACTCTATGTGAGGTTCCTGTTCTATAGTTGAGTGCTTCCTACAGCCTCCTATCTCTCTCTAAGCTTAATCACTTGCTACATCTATTAGAGTGAGTAGGAAATCTGTAAGAGATCTAGTCCTACATGTATATCTTGTGAGGCTCTCACTTCCACCTCCCCCCTTTCTCTCATTTCAATCATGAAGATGAAGGTCCTCTCTCTTATCCAAGAGAGGTGAAGAAGAACAAGGAAAGGCATCCCTTGGTGAAGATTAAGGCTGAAGACTTGGAGCTAGAGTGGGTAAGCCCTTGGTGAAGGCAGAAGACTCCTTGCTCAAGTAGGTAAGTCCTTGGTGGAAGCTTCTCTGAGTGAAGGTGAAGTCAAAGGCGGAAGATCCAAGAAGAGTGGGTAATTCCTGCAAGGCTGAAGACTTGTGCAAGAGTAGGTAAGTCCTTGGAAGAAGGCGAAAGACTCCTTGCAAAGTAGGTAAGTCCTTGATAAGGTTGAAGACTCTTTGTATTGGATAGGTAAGTCCTTTGTTTGGTCATGTATTGTAAGTCTTATGAATGAATATAAGAATGCAATGGTTAGAAAATCCTAGAGGTTGACCTCTCTAGGTAAGTGGACTGACATACTTCTAGTTTGAAGTGTGGAACCACTCTAAATAGCGTGTCTACTTGTGTTTGATCAATCTCTATCTCCCTTGCTATGTATGTTATAGTTGCACACAAATTTCCTATTTAGCAACCTTGTCTTGTGATATATTTTGAAGGTCTAATGAATTTTATTTAAGTGCATTCAGCTCTATTCACCCCCCCTCTAGAACATCTAATCACCCATCTAGGATCCAACAATTGGTATCAGAGCGAGTCTTATCCAAGCATACTTCAACAAGTAGGAGAAGATGTGTGACTACCAAGGAGGGAGATACTTGATCATCCTACCAATCTTTGATGGGAGCAATTTCCTCTATTGGAGAAGAATGCTTCAATTCTACATCCAAGGACCAAGTATTGAGATGTGGCAAATGGTGAACAACCCATACATGCTACCAAAGACAAAGATTGAAGAATAGAATGAAGCTACCTTGAAGAAAGCAACCTTGAATGCTAGAGTCATGCACATACTCTATGCCTCCATGACCCCCACCGAGTTCAACCAGATTTCTTCATGTGAAACAGCCTATGAGGTATGGAGAAAGCTATGCATCACCTATGAGGGGATGGATCAAGTGAAGGAAAGCAAAGTCTACATGCTCAAAGGGCTGCTTGAGAACTTCAAGATGGGAAAGGAGGAGAGGATAGCAAACATGTACTCAAGGCTCAACACCATTGTGAATGGTCTTGTTGTTCTAGGACATCCTATGTCTAGTGGAGAGATCAACTCAAAGATCTTTAGAACTCCCCCCAAGATATGGGAACCCAAGGTGACTTCCATTGAAGAAGCAAGGTCTCTTAAGGATATCCCTATTGAAGAGCTCATTGAAAATCTACAAGCACATGAAGCCACACTTGACAAGAGGGAGGAAGTAGAAAGACAAGAAGAGAATGAAGAAGGCTGAAATGAAGGCTCAAATCAAGGCTATTGTTGATCAAGCCTCTCCATCCTCTCAAGTTGAAGAAGATGTCATGTACTCCAAGGGTAGATTCTACAAAGGCAAGTCCTCCTCCATCCGGTGCTTCACATGTGGAAAGAAGGGTCATTACAAGGAAGATTGCCTACAAGGCAAAAAAACCCATCTTCATAAGAAGAAGGAGAAATGGCACTCAAGCTCAAGTGGCTCCTCCAACTCAAGCTCAAGTGAAGATTCAAGTGAAGGATCAAGATCAAGCTCTAGTGATGAAGTATAATGCCATTTTGCTCTTATGGCATCAATAAGTAAGGACTCAAGTGAAGTAAATCTAAACTCTTTAGATAAAGAATCTTTGATTGCTATTATTCATGATACTTGTGCCTCTCTTAAATCTTCTAAAAGGAAAAGGAAAAAGATTGCTACAATTGTTGATAATTTGCATTTAGAACTAGATGATCTTGAACATGCTAATTCTTGCTTGCTTGATGATAAAAATGATTGTATTAGCCAAGTAGACTCTCTTAAACTTGAAAATGCTAATTTGCTTGATAAGATTAGATTTCTAGAAGCTCAACCTCTTATGCCTAGTTCAAATGAAGAGCATACTTTAATTGTTGATTCTCTCATGCATGATATTGATGTTCTTAAATCTGAAAACAAGGACAAAGATTTTGTTTTGCCAGAATTAGAAACAAAAAATGCCTCTTTGCTTGCTAAAATCAATGTGCATGAATCTTGTTCTAGTTGTACTAGTAGAGAGAATGATGTTGCTGCTCTTCATATTCATAGAGATTCTTATTTAACTAAAGCTCTTTGCTTAGAAAATGATATTTTGCATGCTAGAGAAAATATAAATCATTTATCTTCTACTATTGCTTCTCTTATGCATGATAATGACAGTTTGAGATCTTCTTTGCAAAGATTCTTAGTTGGTAAGAAGAGCCTTAATGATATCCTACACCATACTACCAAACAAATTGGTAGACATGGTTTAGGATATGATAGTAGTCAAGGGAACAACAAAGATAAATGACCTCCAATATTCCATGGAGAATCCTCTAGTTCCAAGACTATGGGCACATGCAACTATTGCAATGATATTGGTCATTATTCTACTTGTTGTCCTTTTAGGAAAGCACCCAAGAGCAATAGGACTTGGGTTGCTAAACTAACCCCTTTGGACCAAAAAACATGATTGGGGACCATTTCATATTTCTTCTTGTAGGTACTTGCAAATTGATTGACTTGAGCTATTGAGTTGCAAATTGACTTCTCAATCCACATGAAAGAAGAAAGGTGAGATGTGTAGAGGGTGACAACAAGTGGAAAAGGAATGGTAAGAACAAAGGTAAAGGTTTTATTGCTTATAACCATTTCTAACTTGTTTTTGTCAAGTTAGTGTGCACTATACATATGGTTTTTGAGTCAAAAGTGGTATTTTGTGTTTATCTTCACACTCTTGCTCAAAAAATGTTTCTAATGCTTCTATAGTGCATTACTAACTTGCTTAGACATGTTTGGATATGGTTTGTATATTTAGCATGCCTTTAATTATGTTTTTATGAAATATATGTGCGTTTTGATAGCTGCTCTGTCGGTCGAGTTTGTCCTGTTTGAAACTCGACCGATAGGCACCAATGGGTGTTGCCAACAACTGTCATCGGTCGAGTTGTCAATGCACAGAACTCGACCGATAACACTGTGCACAGAATATACTTTTGGCTTATTGAATGAGAATTTCCCTCTCAACTAGATTTTCTCAATCAATAGCCTTATTCTTTGGCACTCTCATTTGGTACCTTTATATATGCATATTGCCTTGTTATAAATTTTCCTATCTTGCTTACAACTCTATCTCTCTAATTGCTCTAAATTGGTATATCTATATGTTGCAATTACTTGCTTTGAGTTGTTTTGCAGGTTTTGATGATGATCTCTTTGGATCTCTTGGTTGTGTCTAAAAATTGCTTCTGTTGTACTCTAACTTGCTACATCTATGTAGGTGTATATCTTGTTTTGATACAACCTTGAGGTTCTTAGGGGTAATCATCTTATGATAAGGATGCATATCTAGTGAGTTATATCCTTTTCATGCTTCTAAAATTGCTTATCTCTTTGTTTGTATATATCTCTAAATTTACTCATAGCTTGGTTTATCTTGTGTATCTTTTGGCATCTCTTGCTATGATCTAGATCCTACTAGTAGTCCTAACTTGTGATATCATCTACTAGTAGTTCATATACATGTAGTTCTAACCTTGTTTAAAATTGGCATCTTTGCTCATCTATGTGCTATGATTGTATCTTGTCTCATACATGCTCAAGATTGTTCCTTGAATTGCATATCTACTATCTTGAGTTGCTTGCATAACATTGTGATTCAGGGTACATAGATCTACATTATATGTAGGAATTGGAGTATTTTTGGATTTTATGCAGATTTTGCTCCAGTTTCAGTTTTTGCCGCAAGACTAGTGTTTTTCATGCAGAAACGACCTTCTGAGCAAGGCTCATGCTTTGCGATGAGCTCTGATGGTTTTTGGTCAAAATCCGTCATCTTAAGGGTCAAAATTATGTTTTATTGTTTTTCTGCAACACTTTATCTTGCATTTTGGGTTGTTTAAGTATATGCTTTAACTTGCTTTTCTTTCTATGCTTAGACAAGCCCCTATTTGTGCTCTTCTACTCTCCTTATATATATTTGTGTTATCTCCTTTCTCTTTATATGTTTCTTATTTCTTCATAACCCCACTTTTTGAAATGACAAAGGGGGAGAAAGGTATGTCTTCTTTTAAAAGAGGGAGAAGGCATGTCTTACATGAAGAGGAAAAGCATGTCCATATAAAGGGGAGAAGGTAAATGGGAGAAGACATATATGTGTAGAACATATATGAGTAGAAGACATAGTATTCTATAAATGTTATGAAAGCTAACCGTGCAGGAGAAATAGCATCAATTGAGGGGGAGTATGAGAACTCCATGCACATCAATTGAGGGGGAGCATATGAGCTCAATCCTATCGAAACCCCTAGGTTTCTCTGAAGGTATGATTTTACTTAAAAGCTTTCAATACATTTATGGAATGGTTTGTCATCTTCAAAAAGGGGGAGAATGTTGACTCAAGGTCAATTAGGTCAATGTTGACTCACGTCTAAATTGACTAAACCTGTGTTTTGATGATGACTAACCATTCCACATATTGGTGTCTAATGTCTCTACTTGAGTGATTTCAGATTAGGTATAGACACACTCCAATTGCCCTAACTTGCGCATATCAAATTAGAGAAAAGACAAGTCAAAGTCAATACAAGTGCACATTTTTGTAATATGATGTAAATCCATTATAATCATGTTGTAAATCACTTGTAATGATTGTATGACTTGTAATTAAGTTTAGAAAATATCAGGAGCACTTAGATCGAATGTTTAAGCACTCAAAAGCCATTTTCCAAAATTCACATCAAGTTGTTCATCGGTCAAGTTTTGTGAGGTGCAAACTCGACTGATCCTGATTGGATCTTGAAAATGACTTTTGATCGGTCGAGTTTACACTACACAGAACTCGACCGATGGAGTAAGTGACCAAATCGATTTTCATTGGTCGGTCGAGTTTCCCCAGGACAAACTCGACCAATGGTATGAATACCGGCTTTGTCTTTTACTCTATCGGTCGAGTTACCCTTATAGAAACTCGACCAATTGCACTGTACGGAAAAGTGCAGAAAAGTTCTTCTAGCCGTTGTGGCATTGCAACAAGTGAAAATATATATGTTGCAAGCCACAAAACGACTAGTTTTCGTTCTCAAGTGTTCCCAAAGGCTAAGAGGCATCCCCAGCTATAAATAGGACCCCTTGGGCTTCATTCCAAGGTTGAGCATTCATTGCAAAACTCTATGTGAGGTTCCTATTCTATAGTTGAGTGCTTCCTACAGCTTCCTCTCTCTCTCTAAGCATAATCACTTGCTACATCTATTAGAGTGAGTAGGAAATCTGTAAGAGAGCTAGTCCTACATGTATATCTTGTGAGGCTCTCACTTCCACCACCTCCCTTTCTCTCATTTCAATCATGAAGATGAAGGTTCTCTCTCTTGTCCAAGAGAGGCGAAGGAGAACAAGGGAAGGCGTCTCTTGGTGGAGATCAAGGCTGAAGACTTGGAGCTAGAGTGGGTAAGCCCTTGGTGAAGGCAGAAGACTCCTTGCTCAAGTAGGTAAGTCCTTGGTGGAAGCTTCTCCGAGTGAAGGTGAAGTCAAAAGCGGAAGATCCAAGAAGAGTGGGTAATTCCTACAAGTCTGAAGACTTGTGCAAGAGTAGGTAAGTCCTTGGAAGAAGGCAGAAGATTCCTTGCAAAGTGGGTAAGTCCTTGGTAAGGTTGAAGACTCTTTGTATTGGATAGGTAAGTCCTTTGTTTGGTCATGTATTGTAAGTCTTATGAATGAATATAAGAATGCAATGGTTAGGAAATCCTAGAGGTTGACCTCTCTAGGTAAGTGGACTGTCATACTTCTAGTTTGAAGTGTGGAACCACTCTAAATAGCTTGTCTACTTGTGTTTGCTCAATCTCTCTCTCCCTTGCTATGTATGTTATAGTTGCACACAAATTTCCTATTTAGCAACCTTGTCTTGTGATATATCTTGAAGGTCTAATGAATTTTGTTTAAGTGCATTCAGCTCTATTCACCCCCCTCTAGAGCATCTAATCACCCATCTAGGATCCAACAAGACTACCTTATTCAGGGTAACCCTTCATTTGTTCCATCATTATTCAACCCATATCACCATACCACAATTGTACAATACTAAGATGGATTATTGGTATGAATGACTACAACTATCTGACACCTTTAATTAACATATTGCTTGCACATGTACAATGAAATCATACGTAGAACCAATTTACATCCCTTAATATACCTTCAACAAATTATACTTCTAAAAACAAATTCACATATTACTAAAAGCCATTATTTTCTCTTATCTCTCTCCTCATTTACTACTACTTACTTTTTGCTACTTATTCTTCTCATTTTAATCATGTAGATTAAACATTCCTAAAATTGAAACATACAAGGTACACATAGATTATTCATCATTCTTGCTATCACTGCAAGAATTTATCTCATATCACACTTCACTCATATTGTATTTCTCCTTTTGTTCAAAACACACTTGTTATATTTCAAATTTATATCTTACTCTTTACTCTGAATCATTTCCATATTGTTTATCTACCTTCCAGATTGGCTATCTTTAAACCCTGGATTACTATCAATACTAGTTTACTTCTCATAATGCAAATCTCATGATCTTATTTTATAGAGATGCTAGTATTCAAGGTCAAATCACTATTGACATCCCTTGAACTACTAAAACTCTAAATATTCTAGGGTTTGGTCCTTATCAGTAACATGACGTTATTGTGATGTGACTTTGCTCCCTTAATTTGAAATTAAAACTTTGGATCTCACAAGTTTTACTAAAGTCTTATTTATCTTATCGATTGAATTTCCTTTCTCTTACTTGGCCATTCAGATAGATTACATTCTCAATTACCATGCTAGGGTTTCATCATCATATTGTGTGTAATTATTACATTCACTAGATGTCTCTACCATAGTGGTTATGCATCATATATGATTAATTTTCTTATCACTCCATTCCCACACTGCTCTCATTAAGGAAGATATGAAAGAGAAGATGATTTTGAGACTTAGAATTCTTATCTTCAAACATTCAATAATACATTTCTCATATGTAGGTTTAATCAATTATCAACAAGGATACTTGACTAATTAGCACATTCTTGAATCTCGCAACCTCTTTCTTTTATAATCTATATTACTCCATTATGTTTCAAACCCTTCTTTACTTTCCATAATCCCCTTACCATATACTACTATTCCACATGTCATCTTTAACTTCTAGTTTTCTCTTATGATCATGTTGCTTCTTTTATGTGTATGATCATGTATACCATGTTGCATATATTTCCTTTTATCCTTATACTAATGTGAAGTTGAAATTCTAAATCAATAATCTCTCTACTAGTATCACCTCATGTTTAATACATTACATATCTTTCATTTTAAATCAAACGACTCATGCATGGGTGAAACATAGTTTCTCTTTCAATCAAGTTTTTCCTTCCTGAATATAGTCTACCTTTGTTTGACTTATTCATTTATTTAGCTACACTTTTGTTCTTCTTTTAGAAACTAGTTTGTTGTTCTATAGAGACTTAGAATCCAAAGGCAGTAAGGATGAATGTATTAAACTTATTAATAAAGGTATACATTCCATGCTCTTAATTATATCATAACCCTCATTTCTTAATCAAGCTCGTTATTTCCAACATTTATCTTTGTTTCAACTAAGTTTCTTATCCTAGTTTTATGATTTACATGCTCATCTAGTTCTCTTCACTTTAACTCTTCTGAAGACTCTTCACTTCTATGTACTTATTGTATACTTAACTCTTTTCTTCTATTTTCCCTTTGCTTTGGAGTACATAAAAATATTGTACTTGGTTATATAATCCATTCCTCATGATTGGTTCTTACTATCTTGGCCCCTTACATACTTTTCTCATATCTTTTCCACATTTCATATTTAGAGTTCATATAATACTAATAATTAAACTTAATCTGAACCTTATGTCGTGTTCCTTTATTCCCAATTAAGGGTTTCTCATATGAGGCCCCAAAGTTAGATCTCATATATCAGTTCCAACTAATTCTTAGTTATCCCAATCTTTCCCTTATACTTGAAAATCTTAGAGTATATACATTCATACTAGAATTTGGATCTAATCTATCCAGAATTTACTCTTGTTATGTTACTAATAGGAGTCATTAGAACCCAGTAATGCATCCTTCCAGCCAGACCAGGCCGAACCTGCAGTGCTGAAGCCAAGAGCTACTCAGGATTACTTAACTCCTATTCATCTCAAATGTGTGGAAGAAAACTTATCCACTTAGGAAATCTCATTCAAAGATCATTTTTAGTCTACTTGATACAAAGAATGCAATCAATAAATGCTACAACTTCATAGTTTACAACAAATATTAAAGATCCATATATATTTCAAAATATTGAATATTTGAATTCAAACACATAAGAGTCTTTCTATTCATCTCCAATAAAACAACAATATGAAATTAAAGTTCTATCTCATTTTATATTTATGCTCTTAATTCATGTTACTTATCTTATTTCTACCCCTAATATTTCTAGGGTTCCTCTCTAGACCATCCTTCCACTGTATACCTGGCCAGGGTATACATGAAAGAATAGACAGAGTAGCTTGATACTGGTTGATCAAAGTACTCAGATATTGGGCCAGGATATCCAAATACTCAAATCCCCAGAGCTAACACCATAACATCTCCTATCTGCCACACTTATGACTCTAACTTACTAACTTAATGGTCCCTGACAACTCAGCCTAAGCTCTGATACCAAGTTGTTACATCCCAATCTCACAATTACCACTAATCATGAGATTAGGGCATAAATTGAGGATTTAACGTAATACAAAGATCACCCTTAACTTTTTCTTCTTTTTCAAACTCTTTGTTTTCTCGCATTGAACCACATAAATTAACTTTACAAGGGAATCTAAACATTGATTTCTCTAATATGATCTCAACATTAATGATACACATCCATACACTCATTATGTTTCTCACACTTCCATGTACATACGACATGATAATCAAATGCATTCTCTCTTATTAAGGAAACAAAAATACAAACATCATTTACAACTCTCTCACATCTATACAAGGACCTAGAGTGACAGGGACCGACTGAACTTAACTAATCTCATACTTAACTCATGTGGTAGATCTACTCTGATGCTTTGACCTTCTTCAAGTCCACGTGGTTTCCCTAAAAATTGTGAGTAGAGGGGTGATCCTACTCGCTCAGTGAATGAGTACTTCAAGGAAACAGTCTAAAGCACTGATATAATTACAGATATACTTTTGAGCAACTGATATCAATTATAGCAGTAGTAAGCTTTAAAGAGATTGATCATTTACAATCATAGATATGACAAGATACTCTAGATATCAACAAGAGTAAATCAATATATGAGCATGCTTGATTAATTTCAAAGAGAACTAATAATTCAGAAACATACAAAGAATAATTATTGGGAAACTGTACTCGAATCTTTCTTAGCCTTTCTTACTTATAAGAAACTCTTTAGAACTTATATTATCATATTTTAGCTTATGCCCTGATCATATGTAGTGTACTCTACATATGAAGACTCGTAGCAAACTACGATCTCACCGTACAAGACTTAGCTGACACACCCGGGAATGCTAAGTCTGACTACGTCGCTAGTCTGCAATAAGAAAATGGCTCTCTAGCCTCGGCACACCTATTATGCCGTAAAAATTGGACTCCTCTAACCTGAGCACATAGGCGGATATTCAAGCCACCTATTGGCTTTACTGTACTCTAGTGCCACCAAGATCTCTAGTTGATGTTGGATACTAAATTCTATATTTTAAGGAGACCTCCACTAGGGCTTCATCCTCTGTACCACCTGTTAGTACGTTCTGACCCCCGTATACTAGACACTGCCAGAGTTAGGTCATTTTATCCCTACAGTGCAGAATTCTCATAGGGAATCTACGGTGTTTAGGGATCTTAAGTCTATTATTATATTATTCTTGGAAATCTCTTAATATATTGTATCTTTTCCCTTACTTATACTTGACTCTGGTATCTCTATGGTATCATGTCTATTTATTTGAAGTTTATAACACAACATGTATATCATTCTAAACTTGGCAGAGCATATATTCAAAACATTATAATATACTGAGAAATCAATATTTTATACCTGTAGGTAGACTAAAATTCTTAAATAACAGAATACATGTCCACTTGTTACTTTATACACTAGAATCATACAATTGAACTTCTTAATACAATGATAAGAGTTAATTACTTGACATATGAGTAATCATCATTTGCACCTATTATTTGTACTTTCTTGGAAAACGTGCACCTCAACCCAAATCTTGAGTTGTGCATCACCACATCTCATACTGAGAACATTGATATCAAAATATTTGATTCATTGAACACCCTATTCTTAGGGTTTCATTTACCTCATTCACTTATCACATGACTCTCATAAGGATTTCATGTGACATAAACATTCACTGAATAAAGACTACTATCAAGAAATTATATAAAATCAATATATGTATGAAACCTTAGAACTGAGCTAAATTTGCGTTTCCATGCCATTCACTAAGATAACATGCATAAAAAATAAAATAGAATAAATAAAGTCTATCATGTCAAGAAAATCCGTTCAAATGGGTTTCACGATATCTATTCACAAATATCCAACTTTCCTCGCATCTAGGGTCTAACCCTCTTTACTGAGATATCAAACAAACACTATTCACCTTAAATGAAATCCAAGATAGTATCTGACATATATGTACTATGAATTCAGATAAACAATCATTCATAACCAAGGGGATCCAGTTTCTCTATTTAATTATATAGCAATTTCAGTCATAAACAAATTCCCTATATTTAAATTTACTCTTATAACCTCTATGAATACTTAGGGAATTCTCATTAGGATGTATTGTATATATTTCTAATATGATTTTATCATCTAAAATTCATCCAAACAGAGGAAGAATCTATTTCAAATCATTTTACAACAACTTAGATCAAACAACACAATTTAGGGTTTGTAGTCGCATACTAAGCAATTAAAGATTATGGATGATTTAACCAATTTTCGTACATTATACTATTTATAGGAAGTTCCCACTCACCCTAAGGTGTGAAAACACCTTAAAAACGCAGCTCATCCCTAAAAATAGTGATCTCATATCAAATCCCTAGCAATTCACCCTTTTCTTCTTCCTTTCAACTCGGAAATCCTAGAATTGAAGATTAGGAGTGAAAGAGTGAGAAAATGACTGATTTGATATGATTTCAAATCCAAATAGGGGAGGGATAGAATCTTGACATCTGAGAGAAGATTCACCATGAAACTATATCCAAAGAAGCTAAACTTACATGATTTCATCATTCATCGGACCGCAAAACCCTAGGTCAGCATCTCCATCACTTTCTCCTCTCAAACCCTAACTCTCCCTCTCTCTCTAGGATTTCATTTCTCTAGATTGAATCACGAATTATGAGATATCCTTGTGTTTTAGGTTGACCATATAGAGCAATTTAGCTGCTTGGGTCAATTGCACATTGACCCCTCACTATACTTTCTCTTATTTTAGCTGAATTTTCTATCATAAAAATATTACTATAATTCATCTACTGATAAGGTCTAAACACATCCAAAAATTATGAAAATTTATATGTTGTTTATGATTGAGTTTTAGATCTTCAATTAAAATTTCATATCACTTGTAGTTACCAATAAATAAATAAAAATAAAACTCTACAATGCTAAAAAGCACTATGTCAGCATTTTGGTCAAAGTATAGTTTGACTGAGAACCACATTCAAAGAACACTAAAATATTCTGAAAATTTTCTCCAATATGCATGATTGAGTTATACATATCATATACAAAATTCAATTAAATAAAAATTTGTGGAAAATATGAAAAATTATTTACCACACTGCTATCCTGATCAAATTTCATATTCATGTACTATCAAAACCTTAATTTTTTCCAATTAGGGTTTACATTTCTCAAAACCTGATTCTTCAAACTAAAATCATAGTTAGAGTTTATTCTTAGGTTTGAAACATCACAATCGATCTACTATAATTAATCAAGTCTAAACGATGTTCAATCTAATCAAGCATGTAATCATTCAGGTAAACCCTAGTTTACCAATTAAGCATAAATGTGGTCATTACATTTAGATTCGACTAACCCTAACAGAGAGTCAGTAAACTTCATATGTCTACAATCACTTAAGAATAACAATATCTAGGAGTTTATTCCTTTCCTACTTTGTGCTTTGGCTGAAACTTGAACCAACCCTAGTTGTAGATAGTAGTACTTTGTATTATATTTTAGATTTTCTATATCATTTTTAGAGAGGAGTTCTAGGTTTTACAAAGATGAGTTTACATAGATGGTTTTCTCTATTGTTTTTATATAATAGTCAGAGATGAGTTTAAAACTTCCTTTGGTGTAAATGTCTTTTATAGACACTTTAGGCATTTCCCAATTTTGGATTGATCATTCTATATTTTCAAAGTTTATTTGTTCACTATTCTTAACGGACATCGTTCTAACGATAGAATTAACAAGAAGTGCAGAAGCTTCACAAGATAGGAATTAGGAGGTTAAACAAGTTTGACATCCTTAACAAGAACTAACTTGTGGCCTGTCAATAGTGAATACAGCTCTACCTCGTTAAACCACGGGGAGCCCACTACGACAAGGAGGCCTCAGACCTGGTCAACTCATATCAAAGAGATCTAGGATGATTAAACACTTCTCTTATTCTTCTTCAAAAGTAATCTAATGTGTTCTGAACGAGCTTTCTTTCTTTGGATTCAGAGTTCATAGTGGCATGTTAATAGTATCAGCATGCTCAAAACCCTAACGCCTATCCATGGAAACACAGACACTCACAGTACCACTACTACAAGGAGGCCTCAGACCTAAGAACCATTCCCCCCAAGAAAAAAGGACACACGAGGAATTCAATTAAGCACGGAGAATGGGTACTTCTCAAAAACTTTCCCCTTCATTGGCTCTGATACCAGATTGGAAGCAAAAAACTAAAAAGGAAGCTAGTACTATGCATTTATTTGGCCTAACATATATACTACAAGGAAAAATATAAATATAAATAAAACTTACAGAGAGTGGAGAGCACGTAGTGAAGCATAAAGGAACTGTAGCGTGAGGATTCATGCCTGCAATCATTGTTCACTATTGCACGGAGCACGGTAGAGGTACGATGGAGCACGGTGGAATACAACGGAGCACAAGCACACAAGCATATATATATAGTTATATATATATATATATATATATATATATATATATATATATATATATATATATATATATATATATAGAGAGAGAGAGAGAGAGAGAGAGAGAGAGAATCAGGCTAGAATACACTCGAGTGTATTCGGAGCAGAATACACTCAAGTATTTTTTCATGATATAACATGTTTTTTTTTAAATATAATCCATTGATCTTCTTAAACATCTTATGAATAGCTCATATACAAAATTTGAGCCCATTTGGACATTTATAGGTCATGTTATGCAGACCGCAAAAATTATACATTTCAAATTAGTTTCGTATGTCGATTTTGCTGCCCTCAGATGAGTGACTTACACTCATCCAAATGGGCTCAAAATTCGTATGTAGCCTAATTATAGTATGATAATGAAGATTAATGGTTTACATTTTATAAAAAAATAGTTTTGATATACAAACACAACTTGAGTGTAGCGTGTGATCCATACCCTCGAGTGTATTCCAGCCTGACTCTTTCTCTCTCTCTCTATATATATATATGTATGTATACATATATACATATATGTATATATGTATATTCATATATCTATATATAAATATATAAATCTATATATGTATTAATATATGTGTCTAAATATGTACACCAATATATATACATTTAAGTATATATTGTGCCCGATTTGACCGGTTCGATTGCTAATTACTTTACATTGTGGTGACCAGTTCGGTTTTCCCAATTCAATTTTTTTACACGATGCTGACATCATTTCTGGTCCAACTGATTCAACCACTCTGGTTGAACCCGATCTGAGTCAGCACCGATCTGACCACTGGTCCGGTTCTTAAAACATTGGTATAAATATGAAAGGGGCGTGTACTTGACTATCTGGTATTTTATTTCAGACACGTTCTGTAAGGTTAACTTCGGTCATTATTCTAAAACTTGCCAACTTTTTGTTTTTGTGGTAAGAAATTGTTGGTTTGACATAAATTGGGCGTTGTTGTGTGGGGGGGGATCAAAATCTCACTTTTATCTTCACTATAATATTTGAATTCGTCACTTATTACAAAAATATCATAAAATTACTTTTAGGGACAATATGTCACATTTGTTATGTATTGCACCCAAATATGTCACCATCTAGTATGCATTGTCTCCAATTTGGAGAATAGGTCCCGTTCAGGGATACATTGTTCTCCGGTGGGACCAAGTTCACGAAGAGTGGGAACTTCTATATAAGATGGTTTGCGATATATAAAGAAGCATTTGAGACTATATCAAATACTTGTCATATCAAAATTTACCAATATATATATATATATATATATATATATATATATATATATATATATATATATATATATCGCAAAGCATAACCAATATAAATTCAGGGAACATAACCCATCGGAGTCGAATCATTAGTTATCAGCACCCATTATATACAACATTTTAGTAAAAGCATAACATGTGGTAGTCATGACACATACCCTAAACTCATATATCAAGGTTGATAACCCAACTCCCCACATACAAGAAGCTTATAACCCCTCATGTTAATTATTAAATTAAATCTATGGCCATATAATCTGGGTATACAACACATAATGTCCATCCCAAAAGATGTGTAAAAGAAACACAAAATATTTAGTACTCTTCGAAAGAACCGATGTCGTACTTATTCAGTGGAATTTTCCTACACCTTACTCACTATCTTGACTCACTTTCTTCTTTTCTTTTGAATCATCGAGACAAACTCCTACTATTTCTATAAATAGGTGATTCCTTTTTCTTAACACTACTTCATAAAAACATGCTTAATGTAGAGGCAAGCACAGTTCAACATAACAAGAATCAATTTAGGATTTCCGTTTATAACTAGATTAAGTAGTATGTAATATAAAATAGGATGTAAATTAAATGAAAATAAACAACTAGATTAAGTAGTATGTAATATAAAATAGGATGTAAATTGAATGAAAATAAACAATGTCCAAGAAAAAGTATTCAATTTACATGTGTAATAATCCATAAGATGAATTCCAATAATTGGACCCAGATGGCTGAAATAGACATGGACAAGAGACACTTAATACAAATGTCACAAATAGGTCAAAGAGAGAGTGAATATACTTCAATTCTCTAATATATTGATCAAATACTAGGTCTAACTAAAAGTCTTGAGAAACCTATGAAACATTTATATAAATTTAGGGTTAATTTCTTATTGGCACATAAACCCTAAAAATAACATTTTTATTTATTGAGTTTGATAAAAAAAATCAATATTATTATGTAGATCAATTTCACAATTCAAAAACATATTTTATTATATTTTTATGACTTATGGATATTTAGTTATAAGTATGTCTATGTTCTGTACATTTTGTGCGAATTTATCCAGCCCCAAGCCTGGGTAAGGAGGAGTGTTGGTGGTAGGTTGATAGAAAAACAATAAAAACTTTGTCACTCTTTCTATGAAATGTATCCTTACAAAAATTCTGTTGTAGCATCCCTACCTAGCAATATGATGCATCGTCGTCTTGGTGTAGTGATAAATACACAACGAGTTTTGACACGATGGCTCCAATTATGTTGAAGGACATGCAACAGTTTTCACATCTTGAACGGGTGTGGGTAAAGAAATTAGTCTCATGCATCATTGCATAGATGTAGTGAAAAATGTACAAGGGCAACATTCTCAATGGAGACATGTAAAGAATCAAGTTCAACAAAAAAACTTTAGAGTTAGATCTTAGAATATTGGCTTTTTGATAGGATAGTCTTTGGAGATAGTGGATACCATGACTAGAACAAAAGTCATTATAGCTTGCTTATAGGAAACCTAGTGGACAAGGAAATAATGTAGAGAGATTGGAGACACATGATATAAGATTTTATATACAAGCATTGATAAATATAAAATTGGTGTAGGCATTATTGTTGATAAGATGTTAAAGAATGATGTTGTCAAGATCACAACGATGAGTGACATAATCATAGCTATCAAGGCTGTCCTTGAGGGAATTTTTTTTAACAATATTAGCACTTATGCCCCCCAAGTAGCCCTTTTCGAGGAGGTTAAGAAAGATTTTTGGGATTACATGGATGAAGTGATGCAGGGAATACCGATAGAGGAGAAGATTATTATTGTTGGATCTAGGGCTCTAGAGGGGGGATGAATAGAGCTTCAAAATTCTCACAAAATAAGTTAGACCTTCAAATTATATCAATCAAAACTAATAGCTTAAAAGCAATTTGAAGTCCTAACTAAGAAAGCATAGCAAGGATGAGAGAAATTGAAACATGCACTCGGACAAGGTGATTTAGGGTAGTTCCACTCTCCAAACTAGGAGAGAGTCAATCCACTACCTAGAGAGGTTAACATCTAGGACTTTGCAATCCGTGTATACTTATATTCATTCATAAGAGATATAAGGAGACCATCATACATCCAAGGACTTACCTACTCAAGACAAGAGTCTTCCACCTACACAAGGACTTACCCACTTGATCAAGATGTCTTCATCCTTCAACAAGGACTTACCCACACTTGCATCAAGTCTTTGGCCTTGAAAGAATTTTCCCACTCTTCTTGCATCTTGGCCTTACCCTTCTCCTTCACCTGAAGAAGATCTTCACCTCTTCTTAAACCTTGAAGAAGAAGAACAACAACTTCATTTTCACTTAGAGTAGCTTGCTTCAACCTTTTCTCTTTGAGAAAGGGGGTAGGGAAGATGGAATGGAATGAGAGCTTTACAAGCACATGGAGATAGCTCTCTTATAACTGGCCTAACTCACTCATAATCACAAAATGCTTTGTAAATGAGAGAGAGAAAGAGGCTCATGAAGTTGCAACACACTCAACTATAGCAAGGACTTAGAATAGTATGAATGAGCAAACTAGGAATGAACTCTAAGGGGTCCTATTTATAGTTGGGGGTTTTCCCTTGAGTGTGGGATCACTTAAGGGAAAAATATAGCCATTTTCCAAGTTACAATTGATCTATTATTAATTAAAACAACTTTCCCATGGTTATAATCACTTTTGTGTGTTTTCCGTACAATACATTTGGTCGAGTTTCAATAAAGATAACTCGACCGATCCACTAAGTGACAAAGCCAATTTTAAAACTATCAGTCGAGTTTGTTCTGGGAAACTCGACCGATGAGTCAAAATTATTTTTGCTTAGTTGATCAATTGGTCGAGTTGTGTGAGTGTGCAACTCGACCGATTAGTCATCTTCAAAAAATCCATCACTAGATCAGTCCAGTTTCCAACTCGACCGATAAACAACTTGTGTCAAATTTTCTAAATTGACTTTTGAGTGATCAAACATTGGAACTAAGTGTCCCTGATTTTTTCTCATCTTAGTTACAAGTCATACCATCAATACAAGTAATTACAAAAACAATATAAGGTCATTTGGAGTGATTTCCCAAAATGCGCACTTACATTGCTTTTGACTCGAACTTGGACAAGCTAGGGCTTGTGTTAATTGATCATTTTCATGTACCAAAAGCTTGAAATCAATCTTTAACAAACATATTAGATACATAGGAATGGAATGGTTAAGCCATTATCAAAATATGGGCAATGTATAACTCTCAAGTTAACATTCTACCCCTTTTTGACAATGACAAACCATTCCTCAATCATATTGAAAAGGATATGTATAGTTATACCTTTGCCTGGTGAATTGTAGGGGGATTCATGATTGGAACAATGTGAATTTTCTCCCCCTCAATCTATGCTTACTCTTACCTGCATAGTTAGCCTATCTACACAAAGCAATATGACATATATACTATATGGTCCTTGAGCAAGTCACATGATAAAGCAAATAATGAACAAGAAAAGGATCATAGACAATAAAAGCAATATGGTTGAGCTTCAAAACACTAAAATTCTCTCCCCCTTTTGACATTCTAAAAAAGGAAGGGTGTACAAGAGCACAGAAACATGTCTTCTCCAAGCACAACCGAACATACATCCACAACATGCAACATGCAATCTCAAAGCATACACCAAATAGAGACGAGAGAAACAAGCAATCTAAGTCATAATCAAAATATGGTAAACATGGCACCAACTCATGAGATATAATAAATCAAAGAGTAAGTGTACATAGGATTAAGATTACAACCCAGAGAGCATGTCCTCATAAACAACTACAAGCAAAAATGATGAAAACATGATGATAAATAGTACAACTCAGAAAATGTGCCCAGATGTTTTTATTACAAAATAGTCTAGAAATATAGATATGATCAAATCTACATACTACAATCTAAAACATCTAAACATCTATGTCATCTATGTCCATATCATCAATATCATCATCAACATCATAAGCAGAGGCTTCTGGCTCATAGTCGTCATCTCCATCTGGAGGTGTAACAGAGACATCAACGTCACCTTCATCACCTGAGTCACCAGCAAAGCCATCCGAACCATCATCCTCAGAGCCCCCCTCATCGACAACAACAACTTCATCATCATCCTAATCTAGCATCTCCTCATCAGCAGAGGAACTGAAACCATGACCGATCCACCTAGCATTTTGCTCAACCCATGACATACCAAGGTCATGTAACTCATGGGCTTGAGGATAAGAGGGAGCAAAAGTACCAAGTATTACAAGCAGGGTAGCTATAGGACCCGTAGGGAGAGGCAGCACAGTAGGGGTAGATCCACCAGCAATAGAGGGTGTAGCAGCAGAAGCAACAAGTGAATGGGCAGGGTAAAAGTGATCATATGCATATGATGCATAGTCACCTCATGGGTAGGGCTGGTAGGTAGGATAAGGGTGTGTACATGAAAGATTCATGTTGGAAATGATGGCACAGAGATCCTGATGCATATGCTCCTGAAACTAAAGGTTATACACCTACTGATACATCATGTAACCCTTGAGGGTTTCATTTGATACATGGAAAGAGGCATGGGCAGGTCGGGATGGCTGAGGAGGTGGAGGTGCATGGGTGGAGGTAGAAGTGGAGGCTCCAGGTGTGGTAGAGGAAGGGATAGACACATAATTCTGAAGTGTGGTCTCACTGATGTAAACTCCTTTCTGAGAAGGTTTGTAGTGAAAGTCATGGAAAAGATATTTGTCAATGGTAGTCTAAAAAAGACCACAAATTAGGGTTGGGTAGGGTGAGTGGGTGCCATAGGTGTTCTTACCATAGTCAAAATAGGTCACGTGGTGAAAGACATAATGAGACCATTTGACTCGGATGTTCTTCAAGAGACAAAACATAATCATCGTAGTGTTTTCTGTAATTTCAGACTGATTTTTCTTAGGATGAATATTGTAGTTAACAACTAGGATGAGTATGCAGTTCTTGAGGTCTAAGGCATAGGATGGAAGGGTACACTTATTCCTATAGGGAAACTGAGGCTTCTTCAAGTATTTATAAATATCAAGAAGAGTGAGATCAGATTGTTTGTAGAAGGCCTCAAAGTCAACTAGGTCAAAATACTCGGGCTAGTCCTTCCTCTAAGTATCAATCACCTTAGTTTTTTTTTAAATTGGCCATTCTATTCATCCCGTGGCCTGGGCTCGATCCTGGGACCTCTCACTAACAAACCAAATATCTAACCATCTTGGTGTCTTCTGTTAGACACCTCAGTACCTGAGAAAAAGATGTTTAGGGTATCCTCAGAGACTTGGAATTTCTTCCCGGCTATCATGGAAGTCAGGACTACTTGAGCATTCAGCGGGGGTATGAGTGTGTCATTATTTTATTGCAAATTAGCATAGAATTCATGAATCACTTTCGTGCTTGTGATGGAATTGTGGTAGTACGTGTGTTCGACACCCAAGGCATAGATGTGGTGGTCGTATGGCAACTCGGCTACTTGATCGATGACCCTTTATCTACGCGTGCTTGGCTAAAAAAGGGCACAAAAAAGAAAGGGGTTCCTGGGAAGGAGCTCCTTGTACCTATTAAGAGCCTCATTGGAAATAAAGAAGGTATCGTCGAAAGGTATGAGGTGTGAGTTGGGAGAGGAGGATGGTGCTCCAGGTGGGGTGGCTCTCTTTCTCCTATTTGAGGCTATGGAGACGAAACAAGAAGGATTGAGAGAGCAAAAATGATTGAAACATCACCACAGACCGTCCACACACCTAGGGTTGATGGGAAAGAGGTCAAGGAAGGTTGATCTAGGTCAAACTAGGATAGGAAGAGGAAGGTTGTGAAAAACTACTAGAGGGGGGGTGAATAGAGTTTTTGAATTATTTTAACAATTTATTGAATTCAAACAACCACAATTGAAATTGGAAGAAAGAGACAGGTGTTTAGAGTGGTTCCAACTATAGCAAATACTATAGTTGTCAGTCCACTACCCGGTTGCTTACCCAACCGGGATTTGAAAGTATTTATTTTATTACCTCTTGAGGATTTATACAAAATACAATACTTTCCTTTACACCCTTTGAACAACCTTCACCCTGAAGTAGGTGCACCAACTTTGAGGTAGCCTTCTTTGAAGTAACTTCAAGCTCCCCCTTGAAGTAGCCTTCCTCTCTAGAAGTAACCTCCCGTTGCACCAGCCTTCTGAAGTAGCTCAAAGTCTCCTTCTTCGCCAAGAAGATCTTTACCCTCTCCAATCCGCAGCCTCCAACCTAGGAGTAGCAAGGAGAGTACAAACAATAATAGGGAACAAGAAAGAAAACAGAAATTACAACTTATCCTTTGTAGCACAAGGCTTGATTTGCCTATATCAAGCGTATTGATCTCCTAACCAATGAGTGTAGAAGTGTAAGTGCTATGGTAAGGAGATGCTAGCCTATAGGACACGAAATGGGAGCAATGGTAATGAATAGCCAATGTAGGAATTGCTCTATTGCTCAAAATAGATTGCAAATGTAATTGCTTGCTCAAGTATAGCACAAGTGTAGCTTAAGTGTATTTTGGTGTCCTAAGGCATGTCCTATTTATAAGAATGGCCTATGGATGCTTAAGGACGTTCTAGACAACTTCTAGGGGTTTCTAAGTGCTTAACTAGCCGTTAGGTATAAGTTAGGTGCGTTAGTAACGGCTAGTTGCTTTATTCTGCAGTTGCTGTCAGAGACCATCTCGGTCGACAATTTGTCGACCGAGATACCTACTCGGTCGAAGTTTTGTCGACCGACAGGCTCTCTGGATCAACGTTCATTTGCAACTGCCAACTACCTTGTCAGCTGTGTCTAACGGCTACTTGGGTCATTCTCGGTCGAGAAGTTTGTCGACCGAGAGTGTCTCGGTCGATGAGTTTGGTCGACCGAGATTGACCTTGTTTCAATCTTTCAATTTCGACACTAAGTAAATGCATGAGTGTGCATATGTGATCCTATTTAAAAGGGATGACCTATCTAAGTGTGGTGATTGGCTAGGGAAGATCTAACGCTTGATTTACATGAGATATAAGTACTTGTACATTATATGTTTGTACAAGTTTACAATTGATTACATTGCATGACATTTACAATCATTCAAGCGTATAGTTTCCGTAGAACTTTGTCATCCACTTTATTCCTGCAACACTCAAGTAGCACGTTAGATCAACAAGAATGAAATGTTTGTCATCATCGAAACAAAGGGATTTATCATAATATCCAATTTATCCAACAATCTCCCCCTTTTTGAAGATGACAAACATTTCCTAAATATGAAATAAGGAAATATAAAGCATGTGAGTTTCATACCTGAAAATTACCTTTTGTAGCCATTTATGTTTTGCAAGTGAGTGCTGGCCAAGATGTTATGAAACTCATTTATATTTTTGATTTTATATTCTTTCTCCCCCTTTGTCATTTCAAAAAGATATCCAAGTTGAATATTTTATTTTTCTTCTCCCCCTTAATTTTATATTATGCTCCCCCTTAAATAGATATCCTATTAGGAACATGGATTTTTGTCTAATTTATCCACAATTTGTTTCTCAATCATTTGCAAAGGATGTTAAGCCTTGAAATGATATGAGATTCCCTTAAGCTTATGATGAATGTATATTTATTTCTCATTTATCAAGGGATGTTAAGCCCTAAATTAAATGAGAATCCTTTAATCTTAGAGTACATAAAAATGTCTCCAACCAAATGCAAGGGATGTTAAGCCCTGATTTGTTTAGAGAGTTCCTTTAAGTACAAGCTATATCATTTTTATGAAATTCATAGATTTCTTCATAATCAAGAGTAAAAATACTAAGGTCGTAACAAGCTTCAAATGATGTTTACAATGTTTTTCTAAGCTTCTTAATCAATTAAACCAATTTGTTGTTATGAGCTCCCCCTTAATCTTACAATTTAAGCAGTTTGATGCTTCTAAGGTCACAAATAATTTTAAATTTTGATTTTGACCTTTATCAAAAGTATACTAAGATTAAGTGCAATAAAATGATGTCCAAATAAGCATTTTGTCAAAGCTTATTTTAGTTCGCCCTTGACTACGACCATGGCACCCCTTGGTCAATTTTAATTTTAACCAAGAGGCAAATTCTGCAGATTTGCAAGATAAACATTCATATGTGAAGTATAATTTCTGCAGATAGATATAATTATCAATTTTGAAGCACATTAAGATATACCTATTATGAAGACTTAATATGAGCATCATAGTGAAGTCTTTGACCTTGATTTTTCTAGAATGCATGTTTTACATTCATTGTAAAAGATGTTTCATATGCTTTGCTATGGGTACATAAATATCAAATCCCATTTCTTCTTATACCCTTATCATAAGATCCTTTAGAAACATATATTTTGAAAGCAAGATTAATATCTTAAAGTCAAGATTTTTGCTTTTGATTTCTTAGAACAAGCAAATAGATAAAAACATTAATATTTTGTTCTAAGAGGCACCGTTTGGCTTGTCATAGCAACATCATCATTACAAGCTGTGTCCACAAGCATTATCTATTATGTCAAGATGCTTTTATGCTAATGACATTTGCAATTTTCTGAATCACAATGATCATTCATGGTTTGTATATATGAATCAAAGCTTATTTTAAACCAATGAAACATAATGATCATGATGAAGCATATCTATGATAAAACAGTAATTTCCTTGGTTAAGCCAATCATGATTTTTCAGTTTTAAATCCAACCATTGAGAGTAAACCAAAATAGTCTCATATAAGTTTTCAATTTTAAGACAAACTTTTATAACTGATCATGCCGAAGAAACTTTTCAAACAATGAATAAGGTTTGTTCAAGATTAGTCTTCTCTCAGCACTTTTGCAATATGTTTAAGGATTTTCTACTCATAATGTCATATAATGTAAACAATCAATATGTCTTGCTACAAAAATTGTCTTCCAAGATTTTATTCTTGATTTGCATGTTAATTCAATCATCAATAACAATTTGATAGCAAACTAGGTTGATTGAAAAACAATTTCAGAAGATTTATGTCAGACTTGACAACAGAAGCTTGCTCGGTCGACCATTTCTCGACCGACAGATCCCTCGGTCGACAGTGTCTCGACCGAGAAAGGTTCTGTGTTGTTTCAAACCTGTTTTCAAATATTGTTTATAATTAAAAGCAAAAGTATGAAAGTTAAAGCTAGATTTAGTTGAGATATTTAAATATCAAAGCAACATTTAGGTTAAATCTCAACTAATCATATACATTTTGTGAATCCAAACTAAACAAGTAGTTTAAGATGTATATTTGGAAATTTAATTTCTTGGATTAACTTGGTGTCCTATTATGTTAAGTTGAGATAGACATAGAGATATACCACTTAGAGTCTTTGGTCATATCTCAACTTAGTTTTATCCATTTAGTTTGGGGGTTTTGGAACCCATACTAACTCAACATTCTTTTTCTTGTATGGGCATGAAAAAGAGTAATGTCCAAGACGTGAGCAATAATGGCAACATATAGAATCAACCTCAAGTCTTTTTCTATGGTTTTGTTCTAGGTTGTTCTTTGGTACAAATGTAGCTTGAAGTGCTCGTGTCTTTCTCCAACTAGGTTGTTGATGAGATTTCCCTTTGGGCTTATAACCTAGTCCTCTTCTCCCAATTTGATGATAGGAATTATCCAATATTCTATCAAGGATTCCATTGTTTCTTAACCTACTAACTTCTTGTTGCAACTTAGTGATATCATCCATTCTTTTCTTAATATCTAGTTTTGCTTGATCTAGATTAGATGATAAAGAATTCCTTTCTTTCACTATATTATCATAATCTAGATGTGTACACAAAACAGGTTGTTTTTGAAAATCATTTAACTTTGCAAGTAATTCAACCTTTTCTTGATATAGAAGATCATAATTTGTTTCTAGAGTAAAAATCTTCACATCACTACTACTTAGAGATGATTTCAAAGTACGATTTTCAGAAACAATGCTATCTTTTTCAAAACCAAGATTATTCAATTTAGCATATAAATCTTCATTTTCGGATGTAAGAGCAAGAAGTCTAGCATTTAACTCATCGTTTGTTTTACTAGATTTCTTTAATTTCTTCTTGCACTCAATATACTTATTGTGTGTTTCTTCAAGACTAGAAATTAGCTCTTCTTTTGATAAATCAAGAAGGCTTACCTCTTCTTCTTCTTCTTTTCTCTCCATGGACAACCGATTGTTGTATGGTTTGTTCCTAAACACCAATTGCAGCTTGTTGAAAGTTGGTCCAAGTTGCTCCTTTGCCTGCGGTTGTAGTCACCTCCACCCTTCATTCTTCAAGACATGGTTAGGGTTCCTTGAAGCCTGCTCTGATACCAATTGAAAAACTACTAGAGGGGGGTGAATAGAGTTTTTGAATTATTTTAACAATTTATTGAATTCAAACAACCACAATTGAAATTGGAAGAAAGAGACAGGTGTTTAGAGTGGTTCCAACTATAGCAAATACTATAGTTGTCAGTCCACTACCTGGTTGCTTACCCAACCGGGATTTGAAAGTATTTATTTTATTACCTCTCGAGGATTTATACAAAATACAATACTTTCCTTTACACCCTTTGAACAGCCTTCACCCTGAAGTAGGTGCACCAACTTTGAGGTAGCCTTCTTTGAAGTAACTTCAAGCTCCCCCTTGAAGTAGCCTTCCTCTCTAGAAGTAACCTCCCGTTGCACCAGCCTTCTGAAGTAGCTCAAAGTCTCCTTCTTCGCCAAGAAGATCTTTACCCTCTCCAATCCGCAGCCTCCAACCTAGGAGTAGCAAGGAGAGTACAAACAATAATAGGGAACAAGAAAGAAAACAAAAATTACAACTTATCCTTTGTAGCACAAGGCTTGATTTGCCTATATCAAGCGTATTGATCTCCTAACCAATGAGTGTAGAAGTTTAAGTGCTATGGTAAGGAGATGCTAGCCTATAGGACACGAAATGGGAGCAATGGTAATGAATAGCCAATGTAGGAATTGCTCTATTGCTCAAAACAGATTGCAAATGTAATTGCTTGCTCAAGTATAGCACAAGTGTAGCTTAAGTGTATTTTGGTGTCCTAAGGCATGTCCTATTTATAGGAATGGCCTATGGATGCTTAAGGACGTTCTAGACAACTTCTAGGGGTTTCTAAGTGCTTAACTAGCCGTTAGGTATAAGTTAGGTGCGTTAGTAACGGCTAGTTGCTTTATTCTGCAGTTGCTGTCAGAGACCATCTCGGTCGACAATTTGTCGACCGAGATACCTACTCGGTTGAAGTTTTGTCGACCGACAGGCTCTCTGGATCAACGTTCATTTGCAACTGCCAACTACCTTGTCAGCTGTGTCTAACGGCTACTTGGGTCATTCTCGGTCGAGAAGTTTTTCGACCGAGAGTGTCTCGGTCGAGGAGTTTGGTCGACCGAGATTGACCTTGTTTCAATCTTTCAATTTAGGCACTAAGTAAATGCATAAGTGTGCATATGTGATCCTATTTAAAAGGGATGACCTATCTAAGTGTGGTGATTGGCTAGGGAAGATCTAACGCTTGATTTACATGAGATCTAAGTACTTGTACATTATATGTTTGTACAAGTTTACAATTGATTACATTGCATGACATTTACAATCATTCAAGCGTATAGTTTCCCTAGAACTTTGTCATCCACTTTATTCCTGCAACACTCAAGTAGCACGTTAGATCAACAAGAATGAAATGTTTGTCATCATCGAAACAAAGGGATTTATCATAATATCCAATTTATCCAACAATCTCCCCCTTTTTGAAGATAACAAACATTTCCTAAATATGAAATAAGGAAATATAAAGCATGTGAGTTTCATACCTGAAAATTACCTTTTGTAGCCATTTATGTTTTGCAAGTGAGTGCTGGCCAAGATGTTATGAAACTCATTTATATTTTTGATTTTATATTCTTTCTCCCCCTTTGTCATTTCAAAAAGATATCCAAGTTGAATATTTTATTTTTCTTCTCCCCCTTAATTTTATATTATGCTCCCCCTTAAATAGATATCCTACTAGGAACATGGATTTTTGTCTAATTTATCCACAATTTGTTTCTCAATCATTTGCAAAGGATGTTAAGCCTTGAAATGATATGAGATTCCCTTAAGCTTATGATGAATGTATATTTATTTCTCATTTATCAAGGGATGTTAAGCCCTAAATTAAATGAGAATCCTTTAATCTTAGAGTACATAAAAATGTCTCCAACCAAATGCAAGGGATGTTAAGCCTTGATTTGTTTAGAGAGTTCCTTTAAGTACAAGCTATATCATTTTTATGAAATTCATAGATTTCTTCATAATCAAGAGTAAAAATACTAAGGTCGTAACAAGCTTCAAATGATGTTTACAATGTTTTTCTAAGCTTCTTAATCAATTAAACCAATTTGTTGTTATGAGCTCCCCCTTAATCTTACAATTTAAGCAGTTTGATGCTTCTAAGGTCACAAATAATTTTAAATTTTGATTTTGACCTTTATCAAAAGTATACTAAGATTAAGTGCAATAAAATGATGTCCAAATAAGCATTTTGTCAAAGCTTATTTTAGGTCGCCCTTGACTACGACCATGGCACCCCTTGGTCAATTTTAATTTTAACCAAGAGGCAAATTCTGCAGATTTCCAAGATAAACATTCATATGTGAAGTATGATTTCTGCAGATAGCTATAATTATCAATTTTGAAGCACATTAAGATATACCTATTATGAAGACTTAATATGAGCATCATAGTGAAGTCTTTGACCTTGATTTTTCTAGAATGCATGTTTTACATTCATTGTAAAAGATGTTTCATATGCTTTGCTATGGGTACATAAATATCAAATCCCATTTCTTCTTATACCCTTATCATAAGATCCTTTAGAAACATATATTTTGAAAGCAAGATTAATATCTTAAAGTCAAGATTTTTGCTTTTGATTTCTTAGAACAAACAAATAGATAAAAACATTAATATTTTGTTCTAAGAGGCACCGTTTGGCTTGTCATAGCAACATCATCATTACAAGATGTGTCCACACACATTATCTATTATGTCAAGATGCTTTTATGCTAATGACATTTGCAATTTTCTGAATCACAATGATCATTCATGGTTTGTATATATGAATCAAAGCTTATTTTAAACCAATGAAACATAATGATCATGATGAAGCATATCTATGATAAAACAGTAATTTCCTTGGTTAAGCCAATCATGATTTTTCAGTTTTAAATCCAACCATTGAGAGTAAACCAAAATAGTCTCATATAAGTTTTCAATTTTCAGACAAACTTTTATAACTGATCATGCCGAAGAAACTTTTCAAACAATGAATAAGGTTTGTTCAAGATTAGTCTTCTATCAGCACTTTTGCAATATGTTTAAGGATTTTCTACTCATAATGTCATATAATGTAAACAATCAATATGTCTTGCTATAAAAATTGTCTTCCAAGATTTTATTCTTGATTTGCATGTTAATTCAATCATCAATAACAATTTGATAGCAAACTAGGTTGATTAAAAAACAATTTCAGAAGATTTATGTCAGACTTGACAACAGAAGCCTGCTCGGTCGACCATTTCTCGACCGACAGATCCCTCGGTCGACAGTGTCTCGACCGAGAAAGGTTCTGTGTTGTTTCAAACCTGTTTTCAAATATTGTTTATAATTAAAAGCAAAAGTATGAAAGTTAAAGCTCGATTTAGTTGAGATATTTAAATATCAAAGCAACATTTAGGTTAAATCTCAACTAATCATATACATTTTGTGAATCCAAACTAAACAAGTAGTTTAAGATGTATATTTGGAAATTTAATTTCTTGGATTAACTTGGTGTCCTATTATGTTAAGTTGAGATAGACATAGAGATATACCACTTAGAGTCTTTGGTCATATCTCAACTTAGTTTTATCCATTTAGTTTGGGGGTTTTGGAACCCATACTAACTCAACATTCTTTTTCTTGTATGGGCATGAAAAAGAGTAATGTCCAAGACGTGAGCAATAATGGCAACATATAGAATCAACCTCAAGTCTTTTTCTATGGTTTTGTTCTAGGTTGTTCTTTGGTACAAATGTAGCTTGATGTGCTCGTGTCTTTCTCCAACTAGGTTGTTGATGAGATTTCCCTTTGGGCTTATAACCTAGTCCTCTTCTCCCAATTTGATGATAGGAATTATCCAATATTCTATCAAGGATTCCATTGTTTCTTAACCTACTAACTTCTTGTTGCAACTTAGCGATCTCATCCATTCTTTTCTTAATATCTAGTTTTGCTTGATCTAGATTAGATGATAAAGAATTCCTTTCTTTCACTATATTATCATAATCTAGATGTGTACACAAAACAGGTTGTTTTTGAAAATCATTTAACTTTGCAAGTAATTCAACCTTTTCTTGATATAGAAGATCATAATTTGTTTCTAGAGTAAAAATCTTCACATCACTACTACTTAGAGATGATTTCAAAGTACGATTTTCAGAAACAATGCTATCTTTTTCAAAACCAAGACTATTCAATTTAGCATATAAATCTTCATTTTCGGATGTAAGAGCAAGAAGTCTAGCATTTAACTCATCGTTTGTTTTACTAGATTTCTTTAATTTCTTCTTGCACTCAATATACTTATTGTGTGTTTCTTCAAGACTAGAAATTAGCTCTTCTTTTGATAAATCAAGAAGGCTTACCTCTTCTTCTTCTTCTTCATTGGTTGTAGCAATGAGACAATTTTTGTGGACCTCTTTCTTCTTTTCTCTCCATGGACAACCGATTGTTGTATGGTTTGTTCCTAAACACCAATTGCAGCTTGTTGAAAGTTGGTCCAAGTTGCTCCTTTTCCTGCGGTTGTAGTCACCTCCACCCTTCATTCTTCAAGACCTGGTTAGGGTTCCTTGAAGCCTGCTCTGATACCAATTGAAAAACTACTAGAGGGGGGGTGAATAGAGTTTTTGAATTATTTTAACAATTTATTGAATTCAAACAACCACAATTGAAATTGGAAGAAAGAGACAGGTGTTTAGAGTGGTTCCAACTATAGCAAATACTATAGTTGTCAGTCCACTACCCGGTTGCTTACCCAACCGGGATTTGAAAGTATTTATTTTATTACCTCTCGAGGATTTATACAAAATACAATACTTTCCTTTACACCCTTTGAACAGCCTTCACCCTGAAGTAGGTGCACCAACTTTGAGGTAGCCTTCTTTGAAGTAACTTCAAGCTCCCCCTTGAAGTAGCCTTCCTCTCTAGAAGTAACCTCCCGTTGCACCAGCCTTCTGAAGTAGCTCAAAGTCTCCTTCTTCGCCAAGAAGATCTTTACCCTCTCCAATCCGCAGCCTCCAACCTAGGAGTAGCAAGGAGAGTACAAACAATAATAGGGAACAAGAAAGAAAACAGAAATTACAACTTATCCTTTGTAGCACAAGGCTTGATTTGCCTATATCAAGCGTATTGATCTCCTAACCAATGAGTGTAGAAGTGTAAGTGCTATGGTAAGGAGATGCTAGCCTATAGGACACGAAATGGGAGCAATGGTAATGAATAGCCAATGTAGGAATTGCTCTATTGCTCAAAACAGATTGCAAATGTAATTGCTTGCTCAAGTATAGCACAAGTGTAGCTTAAGTGTATTTTGGTGTCCTAAGGCATGTCCTATTTATAGGAATGGCCTATGGATGCTTAAGGACGTTCTAGACAACTTCTAGGGGTTTCTAAGTGCTTAACTAGCCGTTAGGTATAAGTTAGGTGCGTTAGTAACGGCTAGTTGCTTTATTCTGCAGTTGCTGTCAGAGACCATCTCGGTCGACAATTTGTCGACCGAGATACCTACTCGGTCAAAGTTTTGTCGACCGACAGGCTCTCTGGATCAACGTTCATTTGCAACTGCCAACTACCTTGTCAGCTGTGTCTAACGACTACTTGGGTCATTCTCGGTCGAGAAGTTTGTCGACCGAGAGTGTCTCGGTCGAGGAGTTTGGTCGACCGAGATTGACCTTGTTTCAATCTTTCAATTTAGGCACTAAGTAAATGCATGAGTGTGCATATGTGATCCTATTTAAAAGGGATGACCTATCTAAGTGTGGTGATTGGCTAGGGAAGATCTAACGCTTGATTTACATGAGATCTAAGTATTTGTACATTATATGTTTGTACAAGTTTACAATTGATTACATTGCATGACATTTACAATCATTCAAGCGTATAGTTTCCCTAGAACTTTGTCATCCACTTTATTCCTGCAACACTCAAGTAGCACGTTAGATCAACAAGAATGAAATGTTTGTCATCATCGAAACAAAGGGATTTATCATAATATCCAATTTATCCAACAGGTTGGGGCTAGGGTTGAGAGCTTGAGGGAGCTATAGGTTGGATCAATCGATTTTTATCTAGTTGAGATGGAGAAAAGTTGGCCAAGCCTAACTTATGTTTTATCCAGTCCGACCATCAGTCGAGTTCTGTGACTTTGAAACTTTACCAATTGGGTCTTTAAAAAAGCTCTTGGCCACTGATCGGTCGAGTTGGCAACTCGACCGATGGTCCACCTGAACCAACATTAGAAATTCTAATTTCTAGACATTAGAGTGCTAATCAAATTTATTTTTCAAGTCTATTTTACATTGTAAACATACTTAGGCACATATCACTCATCATTGGGTACTATTTGCGATAAACAAGCATTTGCATAAAATACCCAAAAACAAGTGAAAAACAAGGAAAAAAGAACATGAAAAACTAATTTTAGCATATTAGCAAGAAATGATGATTAAATCATAAGCAAAGCATATATGATAGATGACAACTAGCTAGAAGGCATATCATGTTCATCGAAAGAAGTTATGAGCAGTTTAGATCTAATAAAATTAAATTGCTCTCTAGCTAGAGGTTTAGTGAAAATGTCCACCAATTGATTTTTCATGTCCACATGCGTGATATAGATATCCTTTTTGGCAATGTAATCACGAAGAAAATGATGGCAAACCTATATATGCTTAGCTCTACTATGCAAGATAGGATTGTATGACAAGTTAATTGTACTACTATTATCATAATAGATAGGAGAAGCATAAAAATGAATGTTAAAGTCTTGGAGTATTTGCTTCATCCATAGGACCTGGGCACAACAACTCCCGACTGTAATGTATTCAGCCTCGGTGGTTGATAATGCCACTGTGCTCTATTTTTTGGACAACCAAGACACCAAGCATGGTCCTAGGAGAAAGCAAGTGCCACTTTTGCATTTTCTGTCAATCAAGCATCCTGCACATAACTATAAGCCGTAAGAGTAAAGTCTTTTGACTTAGGATACCATAGACCAAAATTTTGAGTTTTGGCTAAGTACCTTAAAATCCTATTAATAGCTATAAGATGTGATTTCTTGGGATTTGATTCAAAGTGAATACACAAGCCAACACTAATCATTATATCAGGTCTAGAGGCAGCTAAGTAAAGTAAACTTTAAATTTTACATCTGTAGATCTTCTCATCTACCTTCTCACCTTCTTCATCTTTATCAAGTTTGGCAGTGTTAGACATGGGTGTGTCCATCGACTTGTTGTTCTCCATCCCAAAGCGCTTAAGTAGCTCACTTAGGTACTTGCCTTGGTTGATGAAGTTCCCATCTTTAGTTTGCTTGATTTGAAAGCCAAGGAATAATGTAAGCTCACCCATCATGCTCATCTTGAACTCACTCTACATAATATCACTTGCTTTGTTCCTTACCAATTTGTAGCTTTCATCTAGCTTGTTGCGGTGGACCCATTTGGTGCCAATGATCTTTCTATCGCTTGGTCTTAGCACTAGGGTCTATACTTTGTTCTTTTCAAATTGCTCCAACTCTTCTTGCATGGCTAGGATCCATTCATCATCCCCAACAACTTCTTTTACGTTCTTTGGCTCGAGTTGTGAGATGAAAGCGTTGCTGGCTTGTTCTTTGTTGAATGCAACCTATGTCTTCACTCATAATGGGTCACCTAAGATCAACTCTTTTGGATGATTCTTTGCAAATCTGGGAGTTGGACCCTTCTTATCTTCATCTTTCTCTTCTTCTTGAATGACCATCTCTTTTCCCTTTTGGGTGATGTTGAGTTCTTTTAGAATAGTAATAACCTCACCTGCAACATCATCATTTGGAACAATATCTTTGGGAATTGAGGGGCTAGTCTCAATTAACTTAACATTAATGGATTCTTCTACTTTAGCAAGATCAACATTAAATACTCTATAAGCCTTGATAGTAGTGATATAGCCAAGAAAGAAAGCCTTGTAAGATATCAGATCAAACTTGTCGAGAGAATCTTTCATTTTCTAAACAAAACAAGGACATCTAAAAATATGGAAATACTAGATAGAAGGCTTCCTACCACACCATATCTCATAGGGGTTTTTCTTTAAATAAGGATGTGTAAAACCCAATTTTGCACAAAACATGAGGTACTAATGACTTCGGCCCAAAACTTCATTGGAGTGTCATACTCTAAAAGCATGGTCCTAGCCATCTCCTGTAGTGACCTATTATTCCTATCTACAACCCATTTTGTCTATATGTTCAAGGTGAAGTGAAGTTATGTGCATATTCAAATTCTTCACAAAAGCGTTCAAAAAAATCATTTTCAAATTCTCCCCCATGATCACTACGGATGAAAACGATCCGACAAGAAGCTTCGCTCTCAACTCGTTTATAAAAATGAGAGAAAACATCAAGCGTGTCACTCTTAGAAATGAGAAAGAAGGTCCAAGTATATCTAGAAAAACCATCAACAATAACAAGGAAATACTTGGAACCACGAAACGATTGAGTTCTCATTGGTCCAAATAGATCAATGTGAAGAAGTTTAAGAGCTCTCTTAGTAATAAGGATTCCTTTGGATTTGAGGAGGACTTGGTTTGCTTTCCTTGGGTACAAGGTTGGTATTTCTCATCCTTCTCAAAATCCAATTTGGGAAGTCCCTTGACCAAGTCCCTTTTTTTCAAATTCTTCAACTGATGCATATTTACATGACCAAGCTGACAATGCCAAAGGGAAATATCATTTGAGTTGAATACTAGGAATATACCAACAATAGGCAAAGAGAAATATCATTCAAGTTGACTACTAGGCATATACCAACAACATGCTTAATAGAGTCAATCACAATTACATAAAGATTACCACTTCTAGTTCCCTTATATATGACTTGATAGGTGAGGGAATCTAGGATCAAGCATTCAAAAGAAGTAAATAGCACAAGGTAACCATTATCATATAAATGACTTACACTTATTAAATTGTGATGTAGGCCATCCACAAAAAGAACATTCTTGATACACAAGGATTCACCTACATCACCCTCACCTTTAACCTTACCTTTCTTGTTGTCCCCAAAGGTAACCAAACCTCCTTTCTTCTTAGTGAAGTTGTTGAAATGTCTTATATCACCTGTCATATGCTTAGTGCAACCACTATCAACAATCCATCTACCTTTTTTCTGCAAGAAAGGAGAGTGTCAGTTCCCAACTCAAACTTTGGGATCTGGAGTTAGCTTGGGGACCCATTTCATCTTTGGATTGGTCCCCTTAGGCATGTAAGGACAATAAGTAGAGTAATTATCATCACCCTTGCAATGAGAACAAATCATAGGGTTCTTAGCGCCAGAAGACTTTCCAATAAAAAAGGAGGTTTCCTTACTCTTTTTCTTACCTTTGTCTTTGTTCTTTCCCTTAGGTGTCCCCCCTACAAATCCCAAACCCACTAGTACCACTTTGTTTGGTAGAATGGTCAAAAATTTCATTTAGGGAGTTTTTCCCTTTGAGGAATTTTTGCAGAGAGACTCTAAGTCTATGATTATCATCACTAAGAGATATAGTAGTAGAACACAAACTAGCAAGATCATCTCTAGCATGTACAAGGTCGGTCTCTAAACATAGGGTTTTAATCAAATAAGAATCTTTCTCAAGAGAAATAGAAGCAACATTATTACTAAGCAAGATAGGTCTAGAAGATAAATCATTAACTTGACCAAGAAACCTAGCATTTTTAGATTTAAGCACTTTAATTTCCTTAGATAAACATCCCTCTCATCCCTACAAGCATCGATAATGAGCTTAAATTCATCATTTTTAGTTTTAAGAGTTTCAAGCTCATTTAGTCACTTTTCATTATCTTCCTTAAGAGTTTTGATGTTCTTAAGGTAAACATCATTCTCTACCTCAACTCCATTGTATTGGAGATCAAGATCAAGATATTCGCCTTGCAAGTTATCAATGCTCTCAATATGAGTTTTCTCATTAGGCTTAAGAATTTCAAGTTTAGCATACAAGTCATCAATAATTTTTCCTAACCTTTTTCTTTTAGATTTATATTTAGCAAAAGAAGAACGGGTAGAAACAAACATATAAATAAGAGTTTTCTTAGATAACTCATGCAAGCTTACCTCACATACCTCACCAATTTCTTCACTAGTAGATGCCATGAGTGCAAGGTGGCACTCTCCATCTTCTTCAGAGCTAGAGCCACTTGAGAATGATTCCTCTCAAGCTGCATGAGCTGCATTCTTGTGTCTTTTCTCCTTATTTTCCTTCCTCTTGTACTTTCTCTCCTTCTTGTACTCTTCCTCCTTCTTGGAGCTGCCCTTGTGGTCTGACTTTCTTGATTTTGAACATTCACTCTTATAGTGTCCCTTTTGTCCACACTTATAGCATCTAGGAGTAGAGGAGGATTGGTTTCCCTTGAAGTGTTTGCCCTTGGTGTAGTTGGCTTCATGCTCACTGGGGCCATCATCTTCACTAGAGGAGGAGGGAGATGTCTGGCAAGCAAGTTGTTGTTGAAGGATGACAACCTTCACTTGTGCTTTGAAGGCACTATCTTTTATCTTCTTGGCTTCCTTATCTTCTTGCTTGGCTTCTTCTTCTTGCTTGGCAAGCCTTGGATCATGAGCTTGAAGGTTTCCAATGAGCTCTTCCATTGGGATGTTACCAAGGCTTCTCACTTCTTCAATGGAGGTCACCTTTGAATCCCATCTCTTTGGTATAGTCCTTAAGATCTTGGAGTTTATTGCACCTCTATCCAAAGTGTTTCCCAAAGTAGGTAGGTCATTGATGATGACATTAAGCCTAGAGTACATCTCCACAATCCCTTTTTCTTGCCCATCTTGAAGTTCTCTAGAAAGCTATTCAACATTTATATCTTAGCCTCCTTGACTTGTTTTGTGCCCTCATAGGTAATGCACAACTTATCCCAAATCTCATAGGCGGTATCTCATGATGAGATGCGATTGAACTTTGTTGGGGTAAGGGCTGCATAGAGGATTCTTATGGCTTTGGAATTGAGTTGGGATTCTTTCTATGCAACATGATTCCATGTTAAAACACCTCCAGTTGGTTTCTTGTATGATGTGCCATCACCTTCCACATATTAAAGTTCATGCCTTGAATGTAGAATTACATACTCCTATTCCAATAGAGGAAGTTGGTGTTATCGAAGACCAGAGGACGCATGGAGAAGCCTCCCTCTAGGTTGAGTGAATCAAGTAGCTTGTCACCCATCTTCTCATCTCGTGGGAGATTGTTGGAGAATATCCTTAGCTCTGATACCACTTGTTGGATCTAGGGCTCTAGAGGGGGGATGAATAGAGATTCAAAATTATCACAAGATAAGTTAGACCTTCAAATTATATCAATAAAAACTAATAGCTTAAAAGCAATTTGAAGTCCTAACTAAGAAAGCATAGTAAGGATGAGAGAAATTGAAACATGCATTTGGATAAGGTGGTTTAGAGTGGTTCCACTCTCCAAACTAGGAGAGTGTCAATCCACTACCTAGATAGGTCAACCTCTAGGACTTTGCAATCCATGTATACTTATATTCATTCATAAGAGATACAAGGAGACCACCATACCTCCAACGACTTACCTACTCAAGACAAGAGTCTTCCACCTACACATGGACTTACCCATTTGATCAAGATGTATTTTCCTTCAACAAGGACTTACCCACACTTGCATCAAGTCTTTGGCCTTGAAGGAATTTGCCTACTCTTCTTGAATCTTGGCCTTGCCCTTATCCTTCACCTGGAGAAGATCTTCACCTCTTCTTCAACCTTGAAGAAGAATAATAATAGCTTCACCTTCACTCAGAGTAGCTTGCTTCAACCTTTACTCTTTGAGAAAGGGGGTAGGGAAGATGGAATGGAAGGAGAGATTTACAAGTACATGGAGGTAGCTCTCTTACAACTGGCCTAACTCACTCATAATCACAAAATTATTTGTAAATGAGAGAGAGAAAGGGTGTCAAGGAGTTGCAACACACTCAACTATAGCAAGGACTTAGAATAACATGAATGACCAAACTTGGAATGAACTCTAAGGGGTCCTATTTATAGCTGGGGATGTTCCCTTGAGTGTGGGATCACTTAAGGGCAAAATATAGCCTTTTTCAAGTTACAATAGATCTATTATTGATCAAAACAACTCTCCAATGGTTATAACCACTTTTTCTGCATTTTCCGTATAGTATATTTGGTCGAGTTTCAATAAAGATAACTTGACCAATCCACTAAGTGACAAAGCCAATTTTCAAACTATCAGTTGAGTTATTCAGGGAAACTCAACCGATGAGTCAAAATCAGTTTTGCTTAGTTGATCGATCGGTCGAGTTCTATGGGTGTGCAACTTGATCGATTGGTCATATTTAGAAAATCCATCACTGGTTCGGTCGAGTTTCCAACTCGACCGATAAACATCATGTGACAAATTTTTTCTAAATTGACTTTTGAGTGACCAAACATTGGAATTAAGTGTCCCTAATTTTTTATCATCTTAGTTACAAGTCATATCATCAAATCAAGTGATTACAAAAATAATCTAAGGTCATTTGGAATGATTTTCCCAGAATGCGCACTTGCATTGCTTTTGACTGAAACTTGGACAAGCTAGACCTTGTGTAAATTGATCCTTTTCATGTACCTAAAGCCTAAAATCAATCTTGAACAAACATATTATATACATAGGAATGAAATGATTAAGTCATTATCAAAATATGGGCAATGTATAACTCTCAAGTCAACAATTATTGGGAGTAATTTAAATGGCTATGTGGGGAGTGGAAATGCTGGACATGAGAGAGCTCATGATGCTTTTGGATATGGCAGTAGAAATAGAGAAGGATAGAGGATATTAGATTTTGTAGTTGCATATGATATGGTTTTGGGAAACATCCATTTTAAGAATAGAGAGTCTCATAAGATTACTTTCAAGAGTGGGCACAATTGTAGACAAATTAATAACTTCCTTACAGGGAAGGTGAATCGTAATGTATGTAAGGATTTTAAAGTGATTGGTGATGAAGAACTCACCATTCAACATAAGTTGGTGGTTTTGGATATCAACATGAAGATCAATAAAGGCAAGCATAATATGATTGTGGCATTGAGAATTTGTTTGTTGTCATTGAGAACTATTTCAAACATGTTATGATTAGAAAAGAAATGAAGGACTTAATGTTGAAAACTGCATTCAAGTATGAAATATAAGAATATAATGACATGTAAGATTTCAGAAGCTTAAAATAAACCCTGAATGTACTTTACTTGCATATTTATGTTTCGAGGGTGAAATCTTTTTAAGGGGGGAAGAATTATTATGACTGTATCTGAGCTTAATGGGTAAGTTAGGGTTTATGTGGATGACTACATGCTTAGTTATATTGGTCATTGATTAAACATGATTAATGATGATATCTCAATCATGATATGTTAAACCTAATGAGAACCCCAAGTATGCTATCTCTTTGTATAATTAGGGTTTGAGAAAATATAAACCCTAGTCAGCTGAAATTAGGGTTTTCAACAAACAGGCTGACGTTGGGGAGAATGAGAGAGGTATGCAAAGGAGAATGAAAATGGTAGTTGAAGGATAGGATAGCATAGCTGTGGTGGGTAACACGGCCGTGGTAGGTTGTTGGTGGCACAGGCATGTTAGTCCACACGGCCGTTTTGAAAGAATTGAACTATTGACCAACTTTTATACTCAAATCTACTGAAACCAATGCACCACGGCCGTGGTATGAAGCACGGCCGTGCTGGGTCCATCTTAGCATGGTCGTGGCAGCTAGCATGGCCGTTCTGGGGCATTTTCTCTTCAAACAACTATTCTGTAGATTTCTGGATAGCAGTGCACTATTATATTTTAATTATTTATTGGTAACTCCAAATGATATGAAATTTTAACTGAAGATTTATAACTCAATTACAAACAACATGTAAATTTTAATAATTTTTGGAGAAGGTTTGATCTCTGAAATATATGAATTAGAGTAATTTTTTTATGACATAAAAATCTGCTGAAATAAGAGAAAAGTATAGTGAGGGGTCAATGTGCAATTGACCCAAGCAGCTCAATTGCTCTATATGGTCAACCTAACACACAAGGAGCTCTCATAATTTGTGATTCAATCTATAGAAACGAAATCCTAGAGAGAGAGGGAGAGTTAGGGTTTGAAAGGAGAAAGTGATGGAGATACCGATATAGGGTTTTGCGATCTGAGAAATGATGAAATCATGTAAGTTTAGCTTCTTTGCATAGACTTTAATGGTGAATCTTCTCTCACATGTCAAGATTCCTTGCCTCCTCTGAGTTGATCTGAAATGGTATCAAAACTTCCCCTTTTCTCATTCTTTCTTCATAATCCCTCATTTTTAGGGTTTCTGATTTGAAAGGAAGAAGAATCGGGTGAATTGCTAGGGATTTGATATGAGATCGAGATTTTTAGGTATGAGCTACGTTTTTAAGGTGTTTTCACACCTTAGGGCGAGTAGGAACTTCCTTTAAATAGTATATTGCATGAAAATTGGTTAAATCATCCATAATCTTTAATTGCTTAGTATGCGACTACAAACCCCAAATTGTCTGTTTGATATAAGTTGTTGTAAAATGACATGAAATGGAATCTTCCACAGTTTAGATGAATTTTAGATGATAAAAATCATAATAGAAATGTATACAATACATCCTAATGAGAATAACCTAAGTATTTGCAGAGGTTATAAGAGTAAACTGAAATATAGGGAATTTGTCTATGACTGAAATTGCTGTATAATTAAATAGAGAAATTTGTTTATCTAGATTCCCTTGGTTATGAATGATTGTTTATCTGAATTCATAGTACATACATGTTAGATACTATCTTGGATTTTGTTTAAGGTGAATAGTGTTTGTTTGATATCTCAATAAAGAGGGTGAAACCTTAGATGCGAGGAAAGTTGGATATTTGCAAATAGATATCGTGAAATCCATTTGAACGGATTTTCTTGACATGATAGATTTTATTTATTCAATTTTATTATTGATGCATGTTTTCTCAGTGAATGGCATGGAAACCCAAATTCAGCTCAGTTCCAAGATTTCATACATATATTGATTTTATATGATTTGTTGATAATAGTTTTTATTCAGTGAATGTTTATGTCGCATGAAATCCTTATGAGAGCCATGTGATAAGTGAATGAGGTAAATGAAACCATAAGGATAGGGTGTTCAATGAGTTAAGCATTTTGATTACCATGTTCTCAATATGAGATGCACAACCCATGATTTGGGTCGATATGCACAATTTCCAAGAAAGTGCAAATAATTTATGGGTGCAAATGACGATTACTCATATGCCAAGTAACTAGCTCTCATCCATATATTAAGATGTTTAATTGCATGATTCTAGTGTATAAGTGCCAAATGGACATGCATTATATTTATTTAAGTATTTCAGTCTGCCTGCATGTACAGTGTGTTGATTTCTCAGTTTATTATAGTGTTTGAATATACTACTCTACCAAGTTAAGGATGATATACATGTTGCGTTATAAACTTCAAATAAATAGACATGGTACCATAGAGATACCAGAGTCAAGTATAAGTAAGGGAAAAGATACAATATAGTAAGAGCTTTCCAAGAATAATAAAATAATAGACATAGGTGCCCTGACACCGTAGAACCCCTATGCGAGTTCTGCGCCTTAGGGGTGAAACGACCTAACCTTGGTAGCATCCAGTATACGGGGGTCAGAACGTTCTATCAGGTGGCACATGGGGGGGATGAAGCCCTAGTGGAAGTCTCCTTAAATTATAGTTTGCAGTGTCTAACATCAACCAGAAGTCTTGGTGGCACTAGAGTACAGAAAAGTGTGTCCAACATCAACCAGAAGTCCTGTTGGCACTAGAGTATAAAAAATCCAATAGGTGGCTTGACTCTCCGCATGTGTGCTCAGGTTAGTGGAGGAGTCCAGTTTATGGCACAGTAGGAGTGCCGAGGCCAGAGAGCCAGTTTCCCTATTGTAGACCAGGAGAGTAGTTAGACTTAGCTAACTCGGGGTCCCAACTAAGTCTTGTACAGTGAGATCGTAGTTCTCTACGAGTCTTCATATGTTGAGTACACTGCATATGATCATGGCATAAGCTAAAATATGATAATATAAGTTTTAAAGAGTTGCTTATAAGTAAGAAAGGCTAAGAAAGATTAGAGTATAGTTTCCCAGTAAATATTCTTTGTATGTTTCTGAATTATTAGTTCTCTTTGAAATTAATCATGCATGATCAAATATTGATTTGCTCTTGTTGATATCTAGAGTATCCTGCCATATTTATGATTGTAAATGATCAATCTCTTTAAAGCTTAGAGCTACTATAATTGATATTAGTTTCTCAAAAGTATATATGTAATTATATCAGTGATTTAGACTATTTCTTTGAAGTACTCATTCACTGAGCGAGTAGGCTCACCCCTCTACTCAAAATTTTTAGGGATATCACATGGACTTGAAGAAGGTCATTGCATAAGAGTAGATCTACCATAAGAGTTAGGTTTGAGTATAGTTAAGTTCAGTAAGTCCCTATCACTCTAGGTCCTTGTATAGATGTGAGAGAGTTGTAAATGATATTTGTATCTTTGTTTCCTTAATAAGAGAGAATGCATTTGATTATCATGTCATATGTACATGGAAGTGTGAGAAACAGAATGAGTGTATGGATGTGTATCATTAATGTTGAGATAATACTAAAGTAATCAAAGTTTGATTATCTTACAAAGTTGTTTATGTGGTTGGATGCGAGAAAAACAAAGAGTTTGAAAAAGAAGAAAACGTTAAGGGTGATAAAGTAGAAGTCAGAGCCTCTAAAGAAAAAGAATCACATTACCCAGGAGCTGGCGCATACGAGGCAACCAAGTGAGGCAAACATGATAAACAATAAACAGACATAGATGAAAAAACAACTGAGGAGATAATGACTAAGATAGTAAATCTATCCCACCTTGATGTCATCCCAACTGAACTATGTGACATTTACCTCCAATTCAGCAAAGTGGAAGGGCCTATCAAGAAAAACATCTCTACAATAGACAAGGTCATAGTGGGAAATGAATTGTCAGACAAAGATGAATAGGGAGGGCACAATTTCTTCAATAGTTCCCCTACAAGAACGTATAGCCCACGTGTCTTTGAACATAAAATTCAAGGACTCATCCAGGGTCTTGCGCCTCCACCTCTCCAATGTAAAATGAAAGGGATGGATATGACAACCACATCTGGTATATCTCATATAGACATCTACCGGAGGAGGACATTGTATACACACACAAAATGCATTCCTTGACAAGAGATAACTTCAAGGGAATATTTAGGATGAAAGCAAAAGTGCATGCACAATTGTTCAAGGTTCTCTCTGTGACTATATTTGAAGAATTCATGGACCCTAAGAAAGAGTAGCTAGTGTTCAACAACACTCCTATTTTCATCAACTATCTTTTTAGAAAAAATACTAAAGCGCCTTTGATGTTTGGGCTATAAGAGGTAGTAAATAGGAAACAAACTAAGTTTTTTACATTGTTGTACAAGACCAAGGACTACTAGCTCCTAACTATAGCTGAATTATATAAAAGATATGTGGTGATCTACAACTGTTCCACTTAGGAGATCAAGTGGAATACAATGGTTTCCAAAGACATAGAAGCACATGAGATCCAAGAGATTCCTATAAGGCTAGAGTAGGAAATTAAATGGGTCAACATCAGATACAAAAAATACTAGAATACTTTTACAATCAACACTAAGGTTCACCAACATGAGCCAAGATCATGATATCACACATTTATAGCATTGAGACTCATGGCCGCAGTTAATTGTAGACTCCCTTTTGAGGATATGATTGACAAAGACTTCCACGGGCTACATGGTATATATGCGATGGAGTCATTTATAATAGATGTTTTTTTCATGATCCAACAATACCCCTTGATATTATACCACGTCGTCTTAGTGCACCCCTGCTAGAGAAGCGTCCACAATGAGAGGTTGCAAAATAACTATGGATGGGCATATTTGAGAAGGAGTGTGCTCTAGAGTGGCAAAAGAGGTGGACTACCACTGAGCAACGGAGGTAGCAGACTCAACCACCAAAAGGTTCAATCACACAAGATCAACAACAAATCCAAAAGGAGGATCCCTAGACCAAAGGACAAAAGCACACACCCCTCATGACAACACAAATGTAGAAGTGGTTGTAATAAAAACCAAAGTAAAAACACCAGCTACAAATGACCAAATGAAAAGGGGGAGCTAAGAAGAGAAGAGTACACTAATAATATCCACCCAATGCAACTCTAAGATAAAAAAAACTTGGGTTTTGAAGAAGCAATACCTGAAGGGATGACTGGGACTATCTAATCCATGTATGCAAACTTTGACAAATGGTTGTATAAAAAATTATTGCTATCTGATTTAGACCTGCTCGTGGACAAGATAAATTAAGAAGACATATCAGGCAAGATAGTTTTCCAAAGAGGAAGCATCAACATCTTGAAGGACGATCTCTTGATACTTTATAGCTCAATGGTTTTATGTAAGTGAATCTAATGTGAGCATATCATTCCCTGTTGGGAGATGGTCTACCCGACATGCATGTGGCATATTGTCTTTTACAAGATGACCTTATACACAATGAAGAATCTAGAAAGAACTAAAGATAGGTTCAAATAATAAGAAAATGTCTCCCACTTTTCATCTTCCTCCCATCCTTCATGATAATCATTGAACTTTGTTGGAAATAAACAATTAAACAAAAACTACTGTACTATATAATAAATGTGATGTTGAGTATGGACCAAATAAGTACAACAACATGACAAGGCCATTGATCGTCACTGACAGAAAAGCTAAACGTGTGCATAAGAGATATGAAACCTATAAATAGTCACGACAAGGGATATAAATAGGATTCAGGAAAGGACTTTAAGAAAATGCCATTCTATCACAGGAGTCATCAACATATCACACAATCAAATGAATGAAACTTCCACTACCTTCCCTAGATGCATGCCGTAGCCTCTTTGGGTGCAAAGGTCAACATTCTACAAAATGAGTTTTATCACCCTATTTGTAGGATGTATGTTGTTTGATTGTTACACTCTCACTAGAGTAATGAGGGACTCCATAACTAATAATAGATCTCACATGTTTATACTCAACATCATCCTTTGCAACTTTGGGGATGGTGTCAAGGATAAGTTTGGGGAGCGACATAGACATGTGAGGAAGGTATTATCTCATCTACTCAACTTTAACCTACTTCTACTACACCACATGGACATACCATCCTATACCACCTTTGCATATACAAATTTGTAATACTTATTTTGCACATGTTAGATAAAATTATTACTTTTATCCTTAGCTATGAATTTGGTGATGAAATGAATGGTACTTTTTTTTGCTTTAGGAAAATTTTGATTCAATTTCCTTGGAAGTTATTTTCAATCCAATACTAGGGAAGGTTGTATCCAAGCTATTATTTAAGTGATTTATGGTACCAAGTGATAACTTTGTAATAAATTCACATAAATTGCTAAGTGATCATGATTTTATGTCACCTCTACTTTAAGGTTTTGCATATTGCTAATAAAAAGCCTACAATCTTCAAAAACTTCATAGAAATAGGATGGACCTTAGTTTGATACATTTTAAGCAATCATTTGATCCCCTGAGTATAAGTTAGAAATTCATGAATCTTACATCAAATAAAAGGCTACCCTTTCTATTACACAAAAATCTAAAAATGAGAAAAACAAGCTTAGCGGTTTATGTATGCATATTCATCCTAGTGTTAATTCTATTTTCAACATTTTTTTGCATTCATTTCCATCATTTTGATTTAGAACTTTCTTATAGATTATGTTTTCTTAATTTTATGTTAATATGTATATTTTTTAATCCAAACCCTAGTTTTTGTGGTAGGTTTGAGCTTATATCTCAATTTATCAATGTAGGAGATGGTGTTCTTGCTAACCGATTAGAAGGCCCAAGAAACTTTTGAATAAATGGACCATATTTCCATTGATATGTCCCTTCATCAAAATGCATCAATCTACCAAACATCAATGTCCATCACTATACCAATCCATTGGGTTGAAAACTAGTGGAAGCGCAACGTTCACCTTCCAATGGAAATGTTGCACCCCCTTCTGATGGAAATCCAGTGCACATGTCTAATGATGGAACTATTGAGCTTGCCTACTAGTTGCTAGCAATTTATGGAAACCATGCACTTGCCTTCTGATGGAAGTGTTGTTCTAGTCTTCTAAGGGGGACCCTATTCTTGCCTTATGATGGTTGTTCCATGTCTATTATTTATGGTTGTGCTACTTTTACCTTTGAATGGAAGTTCTATACCCAACTACTAATGCTCGCCTTTCCATGGTTCTTTAGTACATACCTTGTGGTGTAATTTTTGCACTCAAAAACTGATGAAACTTTAGACTTTGTCTTATGATGGTTGTCTTGACCTTTTTCCTACTATGGTTGTACACGGGTACGGGTAGAGCTGCACACCCAAAAATCTAGACCCTTTTAAAGCCCATCACGGGACTAAATTTTTTTAACCCCATACCCATATACCCACATATCACATATAAGAGGGTCCACTAATGTGTATGCTTAGACCCAGATCTGCTAGACCCATGTACCCACTATATATAAATAACTACTTGAATAATATGTTATTTATATCTTACTATATTAGTCTAACTAATTTAATACTTGAGATTACATCCTACTCTAGTTATAATAAGGTCGAGACTAGTCATCTCATCGAGAATTAACTATTCTAATTACAATCATAAGTTACATATATAAACTAAAACAACATGTGTGTTACTCTTTTTATCCAAAAAATGATCATTTGACAAGAGAATGTGCAAAAGGTGCTAGAAAAACCACATTCTCTTTTGGGTCCTTGATTGTAATTAGTCTAGTGACATTTATATTCTGTAATGCAGATATACATTTCATAACTTGGTTGAGACTGCTCATTTTTGTTCTGTTTTCCTTGTAGGTATGGGTTTGCAAATGTTTGGAAAATATTTATAGATCTTTTGACTATTATCCTTGTACAAATCTGGTTCATATTTCTACTTCCATCTAATCTATCCTTTTGACTATTTTTCTCTTACTGTGCAGAAACAAAAACACTTAGGAGTCAGACATGCATGTGAAGCTAGGTGAAGCATCACCCTGTAGGTTACTATGTCTTTCGTTGGTATCTTTTGGATCATGTTCTAAGCTCCTTACCAGGTTGGGTTCCTCTGCTCTGTTTCTCTGTTGTAAGAACTATTACCGAACCAACATATTTTATTACACTACTATTAATGACTTTAACCTTTTTACTACTCTCATGTACTCAAATACTTTCAGTTCGTTTCTCTATATATTCTGGAATATTTTACATACGGTGGGAATAGAATCATGTTTCTTTATAATGGTTCTAGTACTAATGTGGAACCAATATAGAAGCATCTATGCAACATCTGACTCCTAATTCATTGATATTCTGTAGAGAACAAAAGATAGTTCAACTAACAAATGTAATATAAGATAGGAGGACTCACTAGGGTTGTTTCCATAAAGTCTGGAAGGCTCACCACAAGTGACACGTGCAATCACCATCACGTGTTTGACTGGGTCTTGGCCACCCAAAAGAATAATATACTACTCCATTGGTCATTTAGGAAGGGGTATATGATATCATGGTATAGGCTACTATATCTATTTCTATTTTTTCTTCTTCATCCATCAATGTATCCTCTTCTTTGTTGTGGATTCTAAGCTGTTGCAAATAACTTGCAGGTCATTGGTATGGTGGTGTTGGATATGTCACTTGGTGGATTTCTTAGTGAACCAGAAAACATGAAGCAGCAACTCCACTAGCATTCCCCTTCCAAGCACTGCAACAACAGCTAAGGATGAATGGTTTAGCGAGAGACTAACATTTAGTCCACCATTGAATGTCTCATTCAGTATAAACACTATGTGTCTAATATTCATTCTCATCCTGACCACTCAGTTCGATATCCATTCTCAACAAGTTTGGTTCTTATATTTCTACCTTGAGATCTTCTATTCATTTCTAAGAGACATGAACCTCTCTTCCATGTAATGCTCAAATACTTCAAGACCACGACTGGGACTAAGAGGTAGATGTTTTTTGGTTCTAAGACTCTAGTGCATGATGTTTAGGCTCCTTGTAGAATTCCAATTGGTTTAACTTATATGAAGGGCTTGATATTTGGTCTCCCAATTGTTAATATTATGATCAGTGATGTAGGGGCTTGGTGATTTTTTGGAGAAAACCACATAATTGCTGAGTTGAAGATGCTAATATTCTCATTGCTTTCAAAATTATTAAACCATCTTAACATATTGGGAATTCCGTCCTATATAATGGGCATAATCATGCCTTTGGTGTCATTCTGCTGCTATTTAGTTCTAGAATGGGTGCATTGAAAGAGCATATGATTCTGGGTTTCATCATTATCACTGCAAACTGGATGGCTACCAGATTCTCTTATGTCTTCTTTTTAAGTTGGCATACGTGGCCTATGTTCTATGATATATATCCGACTCCATGTAGTTTTGATGGTATGTATTAGTATCTTCTACATATTACAATGCTTTAGGATCTCTATACTGAGCTGATGATTCATTCTCATAGAGTACTAATTAACATTTACTCCTCCTTTTGGTTCAAAGCTAATGGCATGTGTTGTATTTTTGCAGTTGTTGTTCAATTATAGACATACCAGATGCAATTGATGTCTTGGTTGTTTGTCTCCTGTGCTGCTATGGATGATATTCTAACTCCTTCTTTTTGACAGAGTGTTCTACTGTTATAAATTTTGTTGACCCATTAAAATAATGGCAGTGAGGCTCGTCTAGCTGGGGTTTCTAATTGGCTTGTTGCTTGTTATAAGCATGAGTCAATATGTTTTGCATTCTTAGGCTATCCAAAACTTCTAGCTTTCTTGTCTTTTGTTTTCTATTAGGACATTTTGGCTGAATGGTCCTCATGAGGTATCTAGCTGATCTTTTTCCTATAGTTCCCTGTTGCAGGCTTATGGTGCTTGGTTTTTCTCTTTGAGATGAACTTTTTAATTGTCCAAGCTGAGACATGATAATATGTTGGGAGTGTTCTACAATTCTAGAACTTATTGAACGTTCGATAAGGCAGTAAGAGTTGGTAGACTGGGGTATGTACTTGCCTTGTATATGATGATGTTGCTTTGTGAGTTTGTGCATCGCTAAAATCACCAAATTTCAAATCAGTTCATTCATTTTGCTTTGTTTATGACCCTATTTTCTTTAGGGATGTAGTTGTTCTAGTGATGAATAACTACACATGTGATGAACAAGATTTGGCCTATAATAGGTGGTTGGTGAGTATGCATATCTTTTGGTAAGTATGTGTATCCAGTATAGATGACTTCCTCTTAATGTTTGGTCTCTAACTACTCATGTCTACTAATTTGAACTAATTGTAGTAGAAGAATTATGTGGGCTAGAGAAATGAGACCTGCAAGGAGCAAAGGTTCACATGGTTTTTGTCATCCTGATGCTCATCTGAATGCATTTAGCATCAAGTTGAACTCATGCATCATTATAGCTTATTTCCCCTATTGAGCAGTTAAGTCCAATGACGATAAAACCAGTGTTAAGTGATCATTAAATCTAAGAGAGGATAACTTCTCTCATGCGTTTAGAGTTGCCCTATTATCAAGATCATAGTAGGAACATTTCTTTTTTTAATTTAAATTCCATGTAATCTGACTTCTTCACCCAAGACTTCATCTCAACCCTTTACTCTACTTGTATTTGTCCCTCTCTATTTTATATTGCTTATGTTGAGGATCCTTATGTTTCTGTAGAAGGTTTTGGGTTTATATGTACATATAAATAGTCAGAAGCAAACTAGGTGGGTTTTGTGAGTAGCACGGCTGTGGTAGGTCACCACGGCTATGGTAGGTAGGGTAGACCACGACCGTAGTAGATGGGTACGGTCGTGGGTTTATTCCATCAAAGTTAACAGGGTTTTGGTCGATTTTGGGCTGAAATGGCCACGGACGTGGTGATCAGCACGGCCGTGGTGGTGTTAGGGCACCACGACCGTGGTGGGTTGGGTGAAGTTGGCTGTGGTGATGCTACACAGCCGTTCTGGTCTACTGTAGCACGACCATTTTGTGGTGCACGACCGTGGTGGCTGTCACTGGCACGACCGTTCTGTTCTGCATGACCGTGCTGCTCTCTGCTTGACTTGGAGGTTGTTCTGTTGATTTGTAAGTGACCTAGCACGACCATTTTGTGGTACCACGGCCGTGCTGGGTCCTGGATCAGCACTTTGACTCTGTTCTTTGGATTTTCTTGGACATCTTTGCTTCAAATGATCTTTGGCCACTAGGGGTAGGTTGAGAGAGCCTCAGACTTCACTTTGGGTCTCTACAAGGGTAGAGGAACCCTAGGATCACTCCTTCTCTCTCTCTTCCATCAAGTGTGGTCTCAAATTTAGCTTTTACTAGCAATCAATAATGGATTTTTTTATTGTAACTGTGAGTTGTGCCATAGTTGCATTGTGCCAGCACTTAACTTGTCCGCATTCATCTCTGTTGGCTAGAGTTTTTACACTGTCATTGCTGAAACACTGCCTATTCATTGCTTTTCAGGTCCTCTTTAATGTAGCAATGGTTGGTTGCACAGTCTCTTCATTGAAGAGAGTACACTATTCTTTGCTATACTCTTCATGAATAAAGGGGGTTGCTGTTGGGATTGAAGAGACTAGTCATTCATTATGGTATATTTACATGCAATGTTGAGTAGATGAACTTAAATCCCATCATAGTTCTCTCTGGGGTATGACTTTGTATAGTTTATAGCTGAACTAATACATAATACCAAACTATTTGATTGTTGAATTGAAGCTTATTTTGTATCTTTCAGTGTGCTTTGCTCAAAGGACAATATGATGCCTTGTATGCTTTGAAGTTGCTGTTGATTCTTTGTGAATATCAAAGGCTTATATAGAAACTTCTACAACAAAGGGAGGCGGCCAGAAAAGGATAATACAAGTGGTGGAATAAATATAAAAGAAAAATCAAGATACAAGAAGATGTGCATGATCATGTGGCATATAGAGTCTGCAGTGGATAGATGTAGTCAGAAAAACATATTGTATACATGTGTATTTTTCTCATGCATATTGTAAAATAGGGGCCAGGTTAATGTCCTCCCCATGTGTACTCATTGTTCAAATATAAATAAAAGTATCATTGTTGACATTGTAAGCATAACTCAATCTTGATTAACATTCATCTATTTTCTTATTGAAAACCCCTCTATATTGGCAAGCAACTGACTGGATACATAATGTCTCTCACTACATATGTATGTATAGTACATGGTGTCTTTCACTACACACTAGCTATAATTACATGTGTAGAAAGTGCTAATTTTTGCTATACATGAACTACAAATACAATTGTAACCAATGCCATCTCTCCCTACATATTATAGGTACAAATTGAATTGTAGTCATACATTTGGCTACAATGGAAACTACATTTTTATGTGTAAGGACATTTTTACCTACAATTAGGGTTACATATGAATTTGTAGCCAGAGGCATAAATAACTACAAGTTTGAAAAATGTAGCCTAAACAATTAGCTACACATGTATTAGCTATATATTATAAATGTAAGGATAATTGTAGCCAAGCTTTTGGCTACAAATTTTGGGGGTTTTTGCTACAATTTTTTTTGTAGTTAAAGACCATATTTTTCGTAGTGTTCGTTAGATCATGAGTAATAAAACCTAGAGAATTGGATGGTGTGCCTAATCAATGAAACTATGTGACATGCGAAGAAATCCCAGAATGATAGCTTTTTTTCTATGCAAGTGTTGTCCCCCTTTTTATTGATTTTTGGTAAAAGAAGATACATATGTCCAAGAGAGAGAAAAAGATAACAAAACCCTAGACACAGAACCAAAGGAAAAAAAAGAGAACAGAAGCCACTGTCATCAAGACCTATCCAGAGCTCTTAAATCAGAAAGGATCATCTCCCATCATTTAAGAACATCTTTAGAAATTCCCATGAACAATCTCCCGTTCCTTCCTGCCACACATGGTAAAGGATAGCGAGGCAAGAAATCTTGGATCTTTTAGTCTCCAGTAGGAGCACACAATCTTTTTTATTCGTAGGTTTGCAAGGAATCCATCTATTCTGTACTGCAAATTCCCATATATCAGTAGTATATTTGTAGAAGAAAAAAAGGTGGTCAAAATCTTCATAAGCTTCTTTACATAGATATCATATTGAGACAACAAAAATATCAAATTTCTTAAGCAAGTCCTGAGTAGCTACTTTACTGAGGAAGAACTACCAACCCAACATATCAAAGTAACAAGGAATATAATGTTATCATAGATACTTAGCCCAGATAGGTTCATCTTCTTTATTTCTGATTAAGTTCCACCAGTCTTTAATAATCGAAAATTTCAGTCCATTAAAAAGGATAACGTCTTCAGTGTCAGATATGCACTTTTGAGAACAAGCATACTTTTTGAACTATAACAACATCTTTTATCAGGTATGTTCCAGCTTCGATTATTCACAAATTTATCAAGATTACCATATAAACCACTGCCCAAGCAAAGAACATTATTAGGATTGATCAAATCCTTTAAGAACTTTCCTCCAGCTACCCAAGGATCTCTCCAAACTTGAATAGAATCACCCTTACAAATCATAAAAGAAATGTGAGGTAGAATATGATGTCTATATCTCAACATTATCTCTACATCCATGATCCATTAGGATCATAGCCCATAGACCATATAGAATCCTCTTTCAGATATTTGCCATTTATCCATTTCACCCTCATAGAGTACTTTTTATTGGGAAGATTTTGTATGTTCTAAACAATGCCAACAATGTTCATATCTTATTCATCTAAGTCCCAGAACATCTTCAAGTTTGGATTACAACCTTAATACCACCGACATAGTGAATTTTATTCTCCATATCAACACGACCCCAAATGAACTTCTTACAAATTCTTTCAATTCCCTCCATGACAATAGAAGGAAGGGGAAACATAGATGACCAGAAGAGGTGAAGAGACAATAAAGTAAAGCTCGGGAGTTCAACTCTGTCATTGAAAGAAAGAGATTTTTACTTCCAACCATCTAGTTTACCTTTAATCTTATAAATCATAGGAGCACAATGACTTTTGTTGAGTTTGCCACTAAACAATAGAAGTCCCAGATACCTCATAGGAAAGTTGCCCACAAGGATATTAAGCATCTCGAACATCTTGTTCTTATTTGCAGAACAATGACAGAAACCATTACTTTTAGATGGACTGATCAGCAGAACAGAAAGCCTTCCAAAATCATGAAAGATGTTATTAATAGACATAGCATTAACATCATTAGCTTCTAGAAAAATCATCACATCATCAACAAACAAAAGATGCGAGACATGCATAGAAGGGCATCTAATAGGAGAAATGATATTGTTTTTGACAACATGATTCATGATTGTAGTGAAACCTTCCACAACAAGAATGAAGAGATAATGGGATACATGATCCCCTTGGTGAATTCCATTAGAAGGATAGATTGCATAAGAGGGAACTCCATCGATCAGCACATGACAACTACAAGTGTTCATAATGACTTGCAACCAATTTATCCAGCAAAAGGGTAAGTTCATACATCTGAGAACGTCAAAAAGAAAATCCCATCTAACTGCATCATAGGCATTTACCAAATCCACCTTAATGCACATATTTGGCTGAGACTTCTTCTTATTAAAGTCACTAATAATCTCATTAGTAAGAAGAAGAGCATTAGAAATCTTTCTTCCTTGATAAAAGCAATATGATTTCTTCTAATAAGCACATGAAGAATAGGTTGAATTCTATTTGCAAGGACTTTAGTGATGATTTTATATAGAAAGTTACAAAGTGCAATCAGCCTCCAGTTTTTCATATGAAAAGCACCTTTGACCTTGGGAATAAGATTAATGCAAGATTCATTGAGTTCCTTTAACATTTTCCCACTTCTGAAGAAATTCTAAACAACAACAATAACATCCTCACTGATGATCTTCCAAGTTGTCTTGAAAAATGTCCATTGAACCCATCTGGACCAGGGGCTTTATCCCCATCAACTTCATTGATTACTCTTTCAATATGCTCTCTTGTCACTAAAACATAAAGCTTATCATTTTGTTCATTGTTCAACAAAGGAAGAATCCAATCAAGGTTCCACATAGGAGAATTATAATCATTTTTGTATTGGTTGAAGAGATTATCATAGTATGAGAAAATGTGCTCTTTAATCACATCCTCATTATACTCCATATTATCATTTATCATAAGAGCTCTCAAAGCATTTCAATTATCTCTAACTATTACAATATTGTAGAAAAAATTAACATTTTTGTCCCCCAACCTGAGCCAATTAACCCTCAAAATTTGTTTGACATAATCTTCCTCTGCCTCAACATCAATCATAGCAATACGTCTTTTGTCATCAGCTATCTCTTTGAGTTCATGATCCTCAAGAAAGCTATCCACAATTTTTTGAGCTTCAATAGCTTCAAGCTTAGAGACTTTAACATTATCACTGATATCCCCCACTTTCTCCTTATTCCAGACAATTAACCTATTTTAAACATTTTTGAGCTTCAAGGTCACCAAATCTTAGTCAAAACTATATGGTAACTTGTTTAATTCATTTAGAGGGTCAAACATGGTCAAAACTTGACCAAATTTGGACCACATGCCCAAAAAGGAGTCTATATTATTCCTATGGTCTTACATTTCCATTTTTCAAATGTTTTATGCATAATTTCTGTAATTGTCACTCTACTTGATTTTATGCATAAAAAGGTGTTATGTGATACATTTTCCCCTTAATTGATTTCTTTGAGTTAAAAAAGAGGTAAGAACTTATTTCTCACTAGTTATGTCATTTTTTAACTTTAAATCTCTTATCTTTCTCTTTTAAGTCCTTTAAGCATCATGAATGGTAGGAGAGACAAGAAGGAAAGGAAAGGCTAATATTCATCCTTTTGAGTTGAATGAAACACATAATGCATAGATGAAAGGGAGAATGCACTTTGGTCTCATTTTATTCTTCTTACTTTAATACTTAAAGAAATTTCATTTCATCATCTTTTTGCATTAAGACCCTCAATTATAATCACTTAAGTAAAACCACATTATTGGACTTAAATTAGTCTTGAAATTTAGGATGTTATATTCTACGCATCTTCAACAAATTTTGTCCTCAAAATTTTCTAGGGCACTACCCACCTTAGGGTTTCTCCAACCTTTTCATTTATTGACAATTGACATTTATGTTGAACGTTTGAATTAATATATATATATATATATATATATATATATATATATATATATATATAAATAACATATGACATCTAAATTTCATAAAATATTTATGTGAACATGGATTAACTATTACTTTGGTCTTCTTCTCAACTTGTGCTTGGGCTGTGAAACTAGACTTAACTTTACACGTAGGGCATGTACCTCAAACTTGTCATGACTATCTAACATTAGGTGTAGATGACTATTTAATCTTATGCCTCTTAGGTAAATCTTACATTCCTAGATATGTAGTGATTAGGTACAAATCGAGAGATGTGGGATATCATCATGCTAGCTCTCACTAACCTGCTGACACATGTATCACATAGCACATGCACTAGTAAGAAAGGAGAAATGCATAAAAATGTCTCATGATCATGATATTTGTCTTCAACTCTGAATTGGTTGGCCATGACCATTGAGAATTGAGGGGCTATCTCATTAGCTAGGGTTAGGTTGATACCTAAGATCTAACTAGGTAAAAATCTATCTTTGACATCTCTATCTCTTATAAGGTGGAAACTCTAATCATTTTAGGTCATAATATCTTTCCTTTGGGAATCTATCTATCACGAAATCGTTTGTTACCCTAAGTCCACACTCCTAATGGCTACACATCCAAAGGTGAGTGGACTAGGGCACTCGTCCCTAGAATGGATCACATAACATAGGCATTAATAAAACCACAAACAAGAATAAGATAAGAGACAAGATAGCACATAAAGGAAACTAAACTAGTACCTGACAAGATCTTAGTCCCATATATATCCCCATATGAAATTCCATTTGCATGACATTAGATGATCCCAAGAGTAAGAGCAGTAGATTATCATAATAGAGAGGAAGCAACGATCTTAGAAATATTTATAGTGTACCGATTACCTAAAATCATAAAATGGGTACACATCAACACAACTGTGCTAAGTATGCTATAAAATACATAAACTCGCAGGTTTAAGAAACATATATTCTTGGAAAAACTTGATATGATAACAAGAAAGAAATAAGCAACATTAAAGACTTTCTTATTAACATGCAATCATATTTTAATTGCATTTCCATTATACTTAAACAACAATATATGGCAAATGACCAACTTCCTCAAAGGAAGGGTCCATAAGGGTGCTCAAGATTAGCTAACCATTTTTATATACGTGAGGGACCTCAAGAACTAAGTTTGAGCTAACCCTATTTTTGACATGCCTTGTGCCCTTACCCCGAGAATTCTGGTAGGTACACAAGGTTCGTATAATGGATAGGTTCAATTATGTTCAAGGTTTGTTCAACATATTTCAATCAAAATGAACATAATAATAATAGGGAACAAGTATCTCAAACAAGTATATAAATCCAAGCATTTTAAGCATACAATCATACGAACAAGTTCAATACTACTAGTCTGGCCAATAGGAGGATAAAGCATACCTTGCTTATAGTACAAGATTAGCCATTGAATTAGAAGACTATATTAAGCAACATATCTACATCTTGGCAATAGAGTCTACAAGATGATCCTAGATTACAAATAAGTGTAATTTGATTAACATCAGACATATTAGGTCCATTAATCATTATCATAGGGGTTGGATGTGTCACCTAAGTTTAGGTACTCATTTCCTTCAACTTTGTTTCCAATATCTCAAACTAGTCATGCATAAGCATTATCAAGCAACATAGTACAACATGGATTCATTACTACTTAGGATGACACATCACAACTAGATAATAGATATATTATTAGATTCCAAGATCTTAAAATAGTGCAACGATAAGATTTGAGTAATCTTAGTCAACATAAGAATCAACATTGGTGTACTAGTCATTTAAGCCGTGATCATGTAAGATTGTCACCATTAGAGTATAAGATAGATCAAGTAATATTTGATGTTAGGCAAATCATCAAGATACTTATTTGAAGTCATAAAGTAGCATAGGTCATCATTAGATCACAGTTCATGCAAGATTAGAGATCTAGTTAATAACATGTTCATTAGGTTGTAATTCAAGTCAAGTTTAGGGAATTTGATCACACTAGGCCACAAGAATTATCCACACAACTATTAGGTATACAAAGCATGATAGTTACTAATTTTGCATTTATATATTCAATTTGGACTTAAGAGATCAATATTTGAGCAAGGTGGGAGATTTATCATCAAAGAATCAATGTTAAGCATGTTTCAAGGTTCAAGACATCATCAATCCAAAATAGGAGTCTAGTAAGAACAAGTTAAAACCTTGGTCCAAAATACATCAAAATTTACTGATTTGGGTCAAGCATGAGGGTTTGAGGGACATCCAATCAAAGTCAAGCATCAAAGTCATCATATTTAACATTGAAGTCCACATTAAGTCATTTAAGCAATATTAGGTCACTTTAGGGTTCAAAAGTAGACAAAGTTCCAAACATGACATATCAAGATGCTCAAGATACTGATATAAGGTTAACATCAAGCTTTGGGGCATAAAGAACCATGCTTGAGCATTTAAATGGTATAAAACATGTATTATGAGATCAAAAGACATAATTTTTAACAAATAAGAGACAAATTGAACAGAATTAAGCTATAAAACTTGTACCAACTGATAGATCTTGATTTCTAGATCAAAATTCATATATTATAAGTCGAAAATGGCTAAAGGAATGATTTTTGGTATTTTTAGAAGTTTACCCCAAGAAATGGTTGTATCAGACCACTAGATCTTGGTCTAATAACCGGAAAGAGTTGTTGGCTTCGTGGACTAGGGCCTTGTCCAGCGGTCACTAGCCCAATGTGTGGTCTGGCACGCTGTAGTCTCCAATCACATCGTACTACTCTTAGGCACTTGCTCCCGATCGGTGGCCACCCACCATTGCAGGCTACCGCTAGCACACACAGCCGCACAATCAAAGTCCATAGTTGACCCGCTCATGATCTGACAAAAACTATGCATCCCCCACCCTGTGCAAGATCCATGCTACCCGACATCTAGCTTGTGATAGCGAGAGGTAGCAGGTGAAAGAGGGTGAGGGGGAAGGAGGACTGAAGGCCGAAAAGAACTAGCCATCCAGGGCGACAATGGCCTCACGAGGCTAAGGGAGGTTTAAGCATGGCCATCGTGTCCAGAACAGGTAACACCAAGCTCGCCGGAGAGCTTGGCGTCGAGTCGCTGTCTTAGGTGAAAAAGAAAGGAAATAAGGATGAGGAGAGCACAAAAATGGAGAACATAATGGGGGAAATGAAGGAAAAGAAGAAGCAAAAGCAACAGGACCATCAATTTATATAGTGGGAGCTCAGATCTCCGGATTGGTTAAGGAAAAAGGGGTTGGTAGGCTGTTGTACTTTGTTTGACACAAGATAGAAGACAATCGAGGGCTGCTATATTTGGGTTCATCGTGGATCATGAGTAAATCTGATGGCTGGGAGTGTGGATCCATTGCTCCAAAATGGAGCGTTCTCATTGGTCGAGAGCAAAAGCCACAGATTTCTGAGGTGTTTAAGTTGCTCGAAATTGTGTTTCTTTTACAAGTTTGCAAAGCTCATATCTCTCAAATTGTAACTCCAATTGACATGAAATTTTCACCGCTAGTTCACAAATTTCTTCCACTTGTTATGTCTAAAGTTTGAATCTAGAATTAAAATGCTGAGGGTAATCAATATTGAAAATACACTTTCAATAGTGAAATTATGCATTCCACTATAGTCAAGTAAGCATGTGGTGATAATTTATTTGATTCCATTTCATCACTTGAGTATAAGGCGATTCCAAACCATGTAATTGGGTGTGAGGGAGGTTGTTAACCATAGTGCATGTTGAATGAGTCAAGATGTGCATTAATTTAATTAGAGTGGAAAACCAGGTTATCACATCCTCCCCACCTTAAAAGGAATTTTGTCCCCAAAATTAGATCAAGTCATCAATCGAGATTGATTTTTCCCATTCATCGCCAAGATCATCCTAGAATTCTCATAAGGTATCATCACAAGTTACAAAAACCATCTCATTCTAAAATCGAGCAATCGAGTATCATAGTCAACATGTAATCACATAGATCATCAAAATTTGGAAGTATCATTTCATGAGTCACGAATTTTTGGAGTGATTATCCTACACATTACCAAATTTGGAGAGATCACATTTCTAGGTCAAACGAATAGATCTCTTAGAATGAAGAGTCAAGAATAACTTTCAGTTCCAACAATTAGGGTCCTAGCTTCTACATTGGCCTAGGTGGGGTTATACATCCATGGTCGAGAATTCATATTTCTACAATTTGAGACATACATCATATTTCAACATCATAATTTTGTGTTCAAAATCAATGGAACGCCCCACCCTAGTCCACATGGAGCTCACCCATAAGTCATAAAATCTAGCAAATTATCATAGTCATCATTTCATTTTTGAGATTTTAGAACATGAAAGTCATTAGTCATATATCGAGTGTGATTTTAAGATCCAAATAGGGTGATCATGGAAGTCAAGTAAGCATCAAGATCATTAATCATGAGTCAAAATTGTATAGATCAATATTGAGAGTCAAGTTTGGACATCAAAGTCATAGTTACAAACATTTTGAAGCTAATGTTCAGATTCCTATTTAGACCTTAGGGGTGATCATTTATCCATATACAACGATCGATCAACATTTCAAGCATTATTTGATCAACATTTCGAGATATCAATATTGATTTCATCATCATGGTGTTCAAGGTCGATGAATGATCTAGACCTATGCCCTTATAGGAGCTTAACCGCTAACTATAGTCAACGTCATCATATTCCAAGATCCAATTGAGATTCAAGATCAAGTATCGATATCATCATAGGTCTGACCTATTAGAGACTTAGGTCAAGGATCCACAATCGAGTGGAAGGGATTACCTTTCCAAACTCTAAATAATCAACAAGATGAACATTTATAGGTAGTCAAAATAGGGATTTGACTTAGGTTGGGGGGATTCAGGAGTCAACTGCCACTCCAATTTAGCACCACAGTCTACGTTAGTTATGAGGTATCAAGCATATCTGAATGGGGAGAGTATAAATTACCAAATCGTACTTAATATGGTCACTAGTCAAACATCCATATCATAATAGGGTAATTGTACTTCAAGATTCTTACGAGATCAAGGTCATCATAGGGAAGCATATCTGAAGATTTTGTGAGTTCAAGGTCATTGCATTCCCTTCCTTTCATGGTCAAGGTAAGGGCTTATTTTGGAAATAGAGAAATCAAATTGAGAACTCCAAGAGTTTTAGCATCATTGGGAAAAAGTGAGATGCATGTCCATCACATTATTCCAAATTGAGATTTCCAAGAGGCATATAGATCAGTAAGAAAGATGCCTCTTGTGTCAAAGTCTTTCATCATGATTTGAGAGTCATAAGGCGTAGTCATTTCAAGACATAATCATGGTACACATCAAAATAGGGAAGCATTTTGCTTGATCATGTTTGAGGTTTGGTCAAAATGGGGCATCATTAACTTAATCAAATAGGGACCTCATCCAATAAGAGGTATAAGGTAAACATCCTCCTTTTCTTATCATACCGAGATCATTACCATTTAACGTCAAACATAGAAAGCATGTAGTCTAGATTTGGTCAAGTTGAGTTAACATGATTTGAGAGGTCATACATGAGTACTTAGCTATAAGAGTACTTTTAGTAGTAATAATTGAGATTTCAATTTAAGGTTAGATCATAGAATAATCATTATTTTGCTCAATTTTTACCAATTCATTCAACTTTTTTTAAATTTTCCTAATATATAAGATACCCAAAATTAAGAAATCATGTGATTAATAGTTATGAGTTGAAGAATAACATGAAGAGATGAGAAGATAACTAATCATCATCTAATAGATGTCTTAGATTGTCCTTAATGAAGAGATGAGATACCTAAAGACTCTCTAAGGTATGTGGAAATGGGTTATTAAACATGCATAGGGGATATGTGATTGCTCCGATACCATTTATCATGGAACTGTTTGTTACCCTAAGTCCAAACTCCTAATGGCTACGCAACCAAAGGTGAGTGGACCATGGCGTCTATCCCTAGAATGGATCACATAACATATGCATGAATAAAACCACAAACAAGAACAAGATAAGAGACAAGATAGCACATAAAGGAAACTAAACTAGTACCTGACAAGATCTTAGTCCCATATATCAACCCATATGAAATTCCATTTGCATGACATTAGATGATCCCAAGAGTAAGAGCATAAGATTATCATAATAGAGCGAAAGCAATGATCTTAGAAAGATTTATAGTGTACACGTTACCTAAAATCATAAAATGGGTACACATTAGCACAACTGTGCTGAGTACGCTATAAAATACATAAACTCATAGGTTTAAGAAACATATATGCTTGGAAAAACTTGATATGATAACAAGAAATAAAAATCAACATTAAAGACTTTCTTATTAACATGCAATCATATTTTAACTGCATTTCCATTATACTTGAACAACAATATATGGCCATTGACCAACTTCCTTAAAGGAAGGGTCCGTAAGGGTGCTCAAGATTAGCTAACCCTTTTTATATATGTGAGGTACTTCAAGACCTAAGTCAATGAGCTAACCCTATTTTAACATGCCTTGTGCCCTTACCCCTAGAATTCAGGCAGGTACACAAGGTTCGTATAATGGACAAGTTCAATTATGTTTAAGGTTTGTTCAACATATTTCAATCAAAACAAACATACTAATCATAGGGAACAAGTAGCTCAAACAAGTATATAAAGCCAAACATTTTAAGCATACAATCATACAAGCAAGTTCAATACTACTAGTCTGGAAAATAGGAGGATAAAGTGTACCTTACTTAGAGTACAAGATTAACCATTGAATTAGAAGACTATATTGAGTAACATATCTACATCTTGGCAATATACTCCACAAGATGATCCTGGGATTACAAATAAGTGTAATTGGATTAACATCAACAATATTAGGTCCATTAATCATTATCACATGGGTTGGATGTGTCACCTAAGTTTAGGTACTCATTTCCTTTAATATTGTTTCCAATATCTCAAACTAGTCATGCATAAGCATTATCAAGAAACATAGTACAACATGGATTCATTAGTACTTAGAATGACACATCACAAATAAATCAGAGATATATTATTAGAGTCTAAGATCTTAAAATAGAGCAATGATAAGATTTGAGCAAGCTTAGTCAAGATAAGAATCAAAATTGGCATACTAGTCATTAAAGTCATGATCATGCATGATTGTCACCATTAGAGTATAAGATAGATCAAGTAATATTTGATGTTATGAAAATCATAAAGATACTTATTTGAAGTCATAAAGTATCATAGGTCATCATTAGATCACAGTTCATGCAAGATTAGAGATCTAGTTAATAACATGTCCATTAGGTCATAATTCAAGTCAAGTTTAGGGAATTTGATCACAGTAGGCCACAAGAATGATCCACGTAACTATTAGGTATACAAAGCATGATAATTACTGATTTTGAGTTTATATATTCAATTTGGACTTAAGAGGTCAATATTTGAGCAAGGTGGGAGATTTATCATCAAAGTATCCATGTTAAGCATGTTTCAAGGTTTAAGACATCATCAATCCAAAATAGGAGTCTAATTAGAACAAGTTTGAACCTTGGTCCAAAATGCATCAAAATTTACTGATTTGGGTCAAAAATGAGGGTTTGAGGCACATCCAATCAAAGTCAAGATCAAAGTCATCATATTTAACATAGAAGTCCACATTAAGTCATTTAAGCAAGATTAGGTCACTTTTGGGTTCAAAAGTAGACAAAGTTCCAACATGACATATCAAGATGCTCAAGATACTGATATAAGGTTAAAATCAAGCTTTGGGGCATAAAGAACCATGCTTGAGCATTTAAATGGCATAAAACATGTAGTATGAGATAAAAAGACATCATTTTTAACAAATAAGTGACATAATTAGGCTATAAAACTTGTACTAATGGATAGATCTTGTTTTCTAGATCAAAATTCATATATTATAAGAAAAAAATGACCAAAGGGATGATTTTTGGTGACTTTTAGAAGTTTACCCCAAGAAATGGTAATCTTGGACCACTAGATCTTGATTTAATGACCGAAAAGAGTTGCTGGCTTCATAGACTAGGGCCTTGGCCCGCAGTCACTGGCTTAACGTGTGGTCTGGAACGCTGTAGTCTCCAATCATGTTGTACCACTCGTGGGCTCTTGCTCTTGGTCGGTGACCGCCCACCATTGTAGGCTACCACTAGCACTTGGAGCCACTCGATCAAAGTCCACGGTTCACCCGCTCATGACCCGACAACAACTATGCATCGCCCCCCTGTGCAAGACCCGCGCTGCCTGACCTCTAGGTCGTGATAGTGAGAGGTAGCGAGTGAAAGAGGGTGAGTGGGAAGGAGGATCGAAGGCGGAAAAGAATTGGTCGTCCAGGGTGGCAATGGCCTCGCAAGGATAAGGGAGGGTTCAAGCATGGCCATCGTGACTGAAAAAGGTAACACCAAACTCGTCGGAGAGCTTGGCACCGAGGTGCTGTCTCAGGTGAAAAAGAAAGGAAATAAGGGCGAGGAGAGAATGAAAATGGAGAACATAATGGGGGAAATGAAGGAAAAGAAGAAGGGAAAGCAATAGGATTGTCAATTTATACAGTGGGAGCTCGAATCTCCAGACTGGTTAAGTAAAAAGGGGGTTGGTAGGCTGTTGTACTTTGTCAGATACAAGATAGAGGACAATCGAGGGCCGTTGGATTTGGGTCCATCATGGATCATGAGTAAATTCAATGGCTGGGAGTGTAGATCCATTTCTCCAAAATGGAGTGTTCTCATTGGTCGAGAGCAAAAGCCACAGATTGCTGAGGTGTTTAAGTTGCTCGAAATTGTATTTCTTTTATAAGTTTGCAAAGCTCATATCTCTCAAATCGGAACTCCGATTGACATGAAATTTTTTCTGCTAGTTAAAAAATTTCTTCCACTTCTTATGTCTAAAGTTTGAATCTATAAATAAAATGTTGAGGGTACACAATCTTGAAAATACACTTTCAATAGTGAAATTATGCATTCCACTATAGTCAATTAAGCATGGGGTGACAATTTATTCGATTCCATTTCATCATTTGAGTATAAGGTGATTCCAAACCATGTAATTGGGTGTGAGGGAGGTTGTTAACCATAGCGCACATCAAATGAGTCAAGATATCCATTAATTTAATTAGAGTGGAAAACTAAGTTATCACACTATCCCTAAACCCTAATCTCAAATCTTCATTCTAGGGTGACTATGAGAATCATGTTTGCCTAGTGTCCATTTACCAAAATTGCTCTGATACCATAATGTAACACCCCACTTTTCATATCACATGAGTGGAAGCATTCTTACTCAGTGGGGGTGTCACAATATGTTTATCATGCAATTAAAGTAAATGAAACACTTTGCCTTGGTTTAAAACTGATTCATACATAATTCTTGACAAAAGAAAACTACATAATGTTCACCCATGAAATCTGTTCTACATGGTGACATGGCTAAACATGATATACATGACATCTATATCTCTAGATCGGTCTGGTACGTGGCACCCCACTAGGCAAAGCTTGAAGATCTCCTAATTTTTATTTTCCTTTGTATCCTTCACTTGCTCCAAGTCATGCGGACATCTCGTCCCCAACTATGCAAAATAAACATCACACCAGTAAGCGGTATTTGACACTTTATATGACATAAAAATAAATATAACTTTACATGAGTAAAATTGACATGAAATAACTTGACATAAACTTGAACATGGATTTTCTTAAGCATTCATGATTCATTAATAACATGAAGAATTGAACAATAATTATATGTATCTCTCTATGATGCCCACTTTTTTTTTGAAGTTTCTCTATGATACCCACTTAAGAGCACGTGATTGATAGGAAAGCCCTTGATTCTAGGAAAGCCCTTGACAACCCCTTGAGGTCCATGATCTGAGAGCACATAAAACCTAATTCAATTTCATTTATTGTAACATTGTTGGCTGTGTGCACAAGTTTTAATATTTATAAACTTGAACACTACCCTGCAAGTTCACGGTGTGTGTGTAGTATTATCGAGGTCATCTAAGGAGCAGGGTATTGTTAGATGCAAGAGTATTGGACTTCAATAATCTAGATCTTTAAAACAAAAGAGGTTTTGTTACGTTAACTAAGAAATTAAAAGGAAATGAACTAAAATAGAAAACACTTGTATTAAGGATAAATTTGGATTAGGGATTCTTGAGGATAGGGTTTCACATCCACATCACAATATGAAGAACAACAAAGATCAAGAACACTATCAATAACACAAGGGAGGCATGTATCCTACACCCACCTCTTGGTAGTGTAGAACAATCCTAACTTTGTATACCACTCCCATGGATATACTTAGATTCAGACTACAAATCTTTGTTCCCCAACACATCCCAACCACTCCCGTGGTCAAGGTAGTACAGCTAAGGTACATCTCCTTAATCCTATGCACATCTTCCCAGATTATACAAAGAGAAGAAATCATACATATAAAGTGGCCAACAAAGCATGTAAGAGGAAATAAACACCGATGAACCTTAGAACATTGAAACAACTAGCACTATATATGAAATTCGTATTCAACAATGTTATGACATAAGAGTTACTCCCCCATGCCCAAGAATAAGAGATCTACTCGTCCATGGCTATAGAAAGTAGATATAAATAGTAGAAAGTAGTGCTAGACATCATAATAGAAGGAAATAAAGTTGGATGTCTGTGGAAGAAGGAAGATAGACTTGGAACTTCGGTTAAGGAGTCACAAATCCGTCCTTGCTGTTAGAAACTCTCCAGAAAGCTTCACTTTTGAGTGGATAGAAGAGAACGCCAAAGATCCTTGCTGCAATGGTTGGAGAATAAGGAAGAAGAAGAAGTTTTCCTACTGAGAAACCAACTTTTCTCCCTTAGAACACCTCCAACTCCTCCTTACTCTCCCTTGATTGCGTCCCACTCTAAAAGGTCCCAAATAGTTTGTGATATCTATCCCAAGATGGATTGGGGTCGTATTATATAAGTTTGAGACAGTTAAATTCGTGTTTGAGTGAAATCTGCAGGTGACACGACGTGTCTTTTATAAGATACAATGTGTCTTATGTAATAACTGAAGTTTGGATTGAGTTCTGGGAGGTTACATGATGTGTCTTCAATAAGACACGATGTCTCTTTAATAAGACACAACATGTCTTTAATAAAACATGACTTGTTGCTGCAAATCTGGAGTTCTATATTCAATTTCTGGACTGAAACACGGGGTGTCTTTAACAAGACACGTCGTGTCTTTATTAAGACACGAGGTGTCTTTTTCAATTCCAACAACATTGATTTTATGAATGTCTAGATGATTGGGGAATGTGTTTATGGATGTTATGATGGCATTTTCTCCCCCATTTTGATGCCAAATTGTTGTACCTACAAACCAAACCATAGAGCAAGTAAAGACAACAACAAAGATGGAAAATTTAGCATGATTAAATGCCACCAAAATTGGTCCCAAAGATGATGTAAAATAGACACATCAAACATTATCTTTTACATTAACATTAACATGATCCTTGAACTTTAACATGATGGGATTTCTCTCTCATAATGTTTTAACGATATTTCTCCCTCGTAAACCATAATAGGGTTTCCCCTTCTTGAGAATGATTCATTAATATTAATTCATAATCGATAATCATAATTAGGGTTTTACCATAGACTATAAGTAATCAACCAATTAAACAATGATAAGCATTTATGATGTCTTGTTGAGAAAGCATTCATAATTCATGGAATCATCTATGGTGCATAATCATAGATAATAATCAATAAGCCAAAGTACTTGTGCCAAATATGCATGGCCTGCTTACCTAGAGTAGGTCACCTTAAGGTCAAGTCCCTTTACTTGATTGAGTCTTATAATCACATGTAATTTGATTAAGATTGTAATATGTGCATGGGTTCATAATCATAAAAATGCTAATTTCATTCATGGAATTATTGAAGAGATTTAATGTGGAAAATAGAGTTTGAAAACAACTCTAATCAATAGAAAGTTGTAAGAGGTTTTCCAAACATATTTTGCTCATTTTTCTGAGCATCTAATGAGTTACTGTGAATTTTGAAAGATTAGGCCAATCGGAAATCATTAAAATTTCATGTAGGTGAGAAATATCCACAGAGGTGTCACTCCACTATGAGGTGGACCTATCAGGGCCAGTCACGTAATACAGGCCCACCCAAAAACAAAAAAACACAGTTTAGCTAAGTCAAGCGCGTGAAAATGACCAAAATCACTCGACGATATTAATGAATTGATCAAAACAACACGGGCGCTAAGGTCTTTTCACCTTTGCCATTGTTCCCTCGTAGCACTCAGCTCCAGGGAGCTTCACAATAATCTATTACCTTCGATCAAGAGTGAGAAGGATGATCGCTTATTGCAAACTAAGATTCCAGGCGAGATCGTCGTTGTCAAGCGAACATAGGGACCTCTCAACGACTCCAATAGGCACAGTAGAACACTAAAACTACTCTGGTGTTGACAGAGGAGTACCCACAAAACCATGACTGAAGATCAACACTAACCGATGCAGAATAAGGCATCAAAACACATAGTTGGACCGAGGCGGTCAAAACAACAATTACTAGTGAAAAGGATAAAAAACACCTCAACACAGAATGCCCGTTTTCATAAAATAGGGAAAGAAGATGCTAGATTTGAGAATTAAATAGAGAAGACCAAGCGTGAAGACTAACATTCAAAGCACCTTTGAGAATATCAATATATGCTAAAGGTAAACTTTTCATGGACAGAGGAAGCCTAGAGCACAAGGTAACAAGAATCAATGAGGTTTCTGACTAAGGCTATAGGTTTTAGGGTTTTGGACATCCCCAGAGGAAATGAGAGATAATGAAGCACTGAGTTGATGTCTTGGAAGCTCACCGAGGTTCCAATTGCATAGGATGAAGCACAAGAGGTGGAGATGGGGTCAGGGTCACCAGAAGGACAAACTAAGTAGGCCAAGACATTTACAAGCATGAGGGTCCTAATTGGCGATGGAAGCAAACTTCTTGGGATCCAATGGCACATTTGGAAGGTTTAGGCAGATGGGAGATGTAGTGATGTGGTGACTGCCACTTGGTCATGGAGAGATCATGTGAGCCCTAATTGGGCATTCCTTATACCATCCACAAGAAGGGGCAATTAGGGGCTCATTTGAATTAGGGAGGCGAGGCGAAGTCAATGGAGGAAAATTATCACAAAATGACTGAGAGATGAGGCAGAACAATGCTGAGAAAGAAGGTGAGTGTTACTATGCATAGACCATTGAGAAACTCAGAGGTAGGAGATGAATCCATGTCTATTAGATCATGAGTAATAAAACCTAGATCATCATATGGCTTGCCTAATCAAAGAAACTACACAACATGCAAAAAAATCCCAGAAGTATAGCACTACTTGTGCATTAATGATTATTTCAATCAAATCTTAGTCAAAACTATATGGTAACTTGTTTAATTCTTTTGGAGGGTCAAACATGGTCAAAACTTGACCAAATTTGGACCACATGCCCAAAAAGGAGTACAGATTATTCTTATGCCCTTAAATGTATACTTTCACATATTTTACCCATAATTTCTATAATTGACACTCTACTTGATTTTAATACATTAAAAGGTGTTATGTGACAAATTTTTCCCTTATTTAAGGAAAACCACACTATTAGACTTAAATTAGTCTTGAAATTTGGGAAGTTACAATTCTAACCACCTTAAATAAATTTCATCCTCAAAATTTTCTAGGGTACTACCCACTTTAAGGTTTCTCTAACCTTTTCATCTACTAACAATTAACATTTATGTTCAACATTTTGCATTTATACATACACACACACACAGATATATATATATATATATATATAACAAATGACATCTAAATTTTGTAAAATATTTATGTGAGCATGGATTAACTATTACTTTGGTATTCTTTGCAACTTATGCTTAGGGTTTGTGAAACCAGACTTACCTTTACACTTAGGGTATCTACCTCAAACTTGTCATGACTATCTAACATTAGGTGTAGATGACTATATAATCTTAGGCCTCTGAGGTAACTCCTGCATTCCTAGATATGTGGTGATAAGGAACATACCCAGATATGTGGGATCTCATCATACTAGCTCTCAATAACCTACTAACACATGTAACGTGTGCTACATGCACTAGTAAGAAAGGAGAAATGCATAAAAAGGTCTCATGCTCATGATATTCCTCTTCAACTCTCAATTGGCTAGCCATGACCATTGAGAATTAAGAGGCTATCTCATTAGCTAGGGTTAGGTTGATACCTGAGATCTAACTAGGTAAACATCTATCTTTGGCATCTCTATCTCTTCTAAGGTGGAAACTCTAATTATTATAGGTCATGGTATCTTTCCTTTGAGAATCTATCCCTAAACCTTAATCTCAAATCTTCATTCTAGGGTACTAGGAGAATCATGTTTTCCTAGTGGTCATTTACCAAAATTTCTCTGATACTATAATGTAACACCCCACTTTTCATATCACATGAGCAGAAGCATTCTTACTCATTGGGGTTGTCATAATATGCTAATCATGCAATTAAAGTAAATCAAAGATGCCCGTGATCAAAATACTGCTCTCATGCTCAAGAATGTGTGGTACTTCCTCAACAATCATTCAACACCTTGGGTTAAAGTGATGTAGGAGAAGTACATGCGTGAAGGAACATTCAGTAAAAAACCCAGTTCTTCTGCTTGGGCCTTCATAAAAAACATATTTCCACCCTTTCAGGAATCAGCCATAAAGCAATCATCTCAGGCAGCAACACAAATGTCTAGAATGACAAATGGATACAAGGGAAAGCTATTTCAGATATACACCCAACCTGGAACATGCCACCTGAACTTAAAGACTTGAAGGTCAGTTCCATGCATTTTGATAACGGAGAATGGGACCTTGATTTCATCAATACTTATCTCCCATCAGGAATTGGAGAAAGACTAAAACCAATCCCATCGCCTACTGAGGGTGCCGACGATGATAGCTGGGTTTGGCCTTTTGTCGATATCAGAGAGTTCTCATCTAAGTCCGCTTATACATGGCTGAGATCCGAGAAGAACATAGAAACTCATGGAGACTGGGACACCATATGGCACCTCAACATTCCGAATCGTCTGTGCATTTTCTTATGGCTCCTACTACATCACACTCTACTCACAAACATAGAGAAGCATCGAAGGCATCTAGATGTTGATATCACATGTAGCATATGTGGCAATGCCCCAGAGAGTTTACTCCACTTCCTACATGTCTGCCAACCCAACAGATAGACCTAGACTAGCCTGGGAATGGGAACAAACTTCTTTACTGCAAACGAGGAAGAATGGATCCAATAGCTGATATCAGATGCTGCTCGCAATACTGCTCATATTCAAATCATTGTAACAACATGACATCTTTGGCATGTTAGAAATGACAAACTGCACAAGAACCTCTTGTTCAATCTACAGAAGAGTGTCCATTTTATTAAGTAGAGAACACAGTCAATCTTAAATATACCAGTGCCTAAACTACAATCCAAGGGAATCACCAAACACACTATACTATCCAGGATGGCAGCCTAGAATGCAGTGATCTTCGTGGATGCGGCATATAACCACACATCCACTAAGGTAGGTGATAATGAAGGGAGGTGTTTGAGCGGACGAGGAATTCCTTTCTACTCATCATCAATCCTTGCTTCCGAGATTTATGCCATTCTCCTCACAAGTAATTTATGTCAAGAGTTTGGGCTGTCAAAAGTAATCATGCTTTCAGACTCAAGCCTAGAAGTAAGCATGCTAAACAATGAAGAACCACCAGCTCGTCATCTCCAACCACTCTGGAGGAAATTTCAACCCATCAGAACCAGTGTTCATATTGTGATACTTGATGTCCCTCGCACTTTGAATAAGGTTGCTGATGAAGTAGCTAAAAACACCTTACACTCCTTTCTACCTTGTAACTTGAGCTTATTCAAGCCACCTTGGCTTAGCTCAGACTTGAATGTTAATCTAGATCTGTTTTGGACTGCACTAGAGAGCAACTTAAATAAAATTTAATTTCTAGTACTTGTAAAAAAAACTAATTCATACATAATTCTTGACAAAAGAAAACTACATAATGATCATCTACAAAGACCTGTCTAAACATGATATACATGACATCTATATATCTAGATCGGTTTGGTAAATGGCACCCACCAGACAAAGCTTGAAGATTTCCTACTCTTGATTTTCCTTTTTATCATTTACTTGTTCCAAGTCCTGTGGACATCTCATCCCCAGCCATGCAAAACAAACATCACATCATTAAGCAGTATTTGGCACTTTATATAACATAAAAATAAAAATAACTTAACATGAGAAAAATTTACATGAAATAACTTGACATAAACTTGAACATGGATTTTCTTAAACATCTATGATTCATTAATAACATGAAGAATTAAATAGTAATTATATGCATATCTCTATGACGCCCACTTAAGAGAATATGATTTCCAGGAAAGCCCTTTACGACGTCTTGAGGTCCATCATTTGAGAGCATATAAAACCAATTCTATTTCATTTATTTTAACATTAACATTAACATGATCCTTGATCTTTAACATGATGGTATTTCTCCCTCATAATGTCTTAATGGGATTTCTCCCTCATAAACCATAATAGGGTTTCCCTTTCTTATGCATGATTCATTAATCTTAATTCATATTCGATAATCATAATTAGGGTTTTACCATAGACTATAAGTAATCGGCCAATAAAATATTGATAAGTATACATGATGTCTTCTTGAGAAAGCATTCATAACACATGAAATCATCTATGGTGCATAATTATAGATAATAATCAATAAACCAAAGTACTTTTGCAAAATATGCATGGCCCACCTACCTAGAGTAGGTCACCTTAAGGTCAAGTCCCCTCACTTGATTGAGTCCTATAATCACCTATAATTTGATTAAGAACATAATATGTGCATGGGTTCATAATCATCAAAACCCTAATTTTGTTCATGGAATTATTGAAGAGATTTAATGTAGAAAACATAGTTTGAAAACAAATCCTATCGGTAGAAAGTTGAAACAACTTTACAAAACATATTTTTTCTCATTTTTTGAGCATCTAATAGATTATTATTAACTTTAAAATATTAGACCAATCAAAAGTTGTTAAAGTTCCATGTAGGCGAGAAATATCCACAGTCACCCCCCCGAGGTGGACCTATCAGGGCCGACCACGTAACATAGGCCCACACAAATAATAAACATGCAGTTTAGCTGAGTACACACGTGAAAAAGACCAAAATAACCCAACGATATTAATGAGTTGATCAAAACATCATGGGTGCCATGGTGTTCTCACCTTCACCATTGTTCCCTCCTCGTACTCAGCTATAGGGAGCTTTACACTAACATGTTACCCCTAATCAAGAAGGAGAAGGATGATCCTTCGTTGCCAACTAAGATTCCAGGCGAGATCATCATTGTCAGACGAACACATGGACCTCTCAACAAAACCTAGAGGCATAATGGAACACCAAAACTGCTCTGGTCTTGGCCGAGCAGTGCCTACAGAACAATGATTGAAGATCAACATGAATCAATGTAGAAAAAGACATATTAAAACACATTGTCAGACCGACACGAAGTCAAAAGAGAAATTACCTGGTAAAAAGGACAAAAAAAACCTCAACACGGCATGCCAGTTGCCACAAAATAGGGCAACATGAGGTTGGATTCATGAAATAAATAAAGAAGACCAAGCGTGAAGAATAACAACCAAAGCACCTTCTAGAATCTCACTAGACACTAAAGGTAAACTTTCTGTAGCCGGAGGAAGGCTGGAGAACCAAGGTGACAAGAACCCATGAGGTTTTTGACTGCGGCTATAGGGTCTAGGGTTTTGGGCAGCCCCAGAGGAAATGAGCGATAATGAAGCATCGAGTTGGTGTCTTGGAAGCTCATTGAGGTTCCAATTGCATAGGATGTAGCAACGAGAGGCATAGATGGGGTCGGGGTCATCGAAAGGACAAACTGAGTAGGCCAAGACATTGAGGAGCACATGAGTCCTAATTGGTAGTGGAGGAGAACTTCTCAGTGTAAAGAGGCGAGGTCACCTCCTTACTAAAATTTAAAGGAAATACAAAACATCCACTTCTTTTCCAAGAAAAATAGACATTGTGGAATGCATGTATAATAATCCAAGTAAATAAGCATGTTTCAGATACATATCAAATGTCAATAGCAGTGGAAAGAAACTAAGTTATTACATTGCTTTTTGAAATCTTATTCACTACACGAGTTTCTTTGAAAAGGAAAAATTGAAAAGAAACCATAGGATCTATCAATAAGCAACCTAGTCATCCTTGATTGCAAAACTTGAATCTACTACTCATGAACTTGGTCACCTTGGCCTTGTTCAACACTTTGATCTAACCCTGGGTGGTGGGGAAAGCACCCAACAAAAGGGAAAGAAAACAAGGTATGTGTAAGAGAAAATGAACAATGACAAAGATAAAGAAAACTATAAGGAAATGAAGGCTAATATTTCATCATAAGATGAAGATAGTCAAAAGTATGATGCATAAATAAATAGTTGCTTGCCATAAAATAATAATAAAAAGGTTACATGCATGATAATGTTGAGTACCAAAACTATGTAGGGTTGAGGTACCTACCTAACCTCAACCAATAGGTGAGGGAGAGTAACACATTCCATTCACCTACAAATATTCTATGTTGGGGAGAGTAACACATTCCCTAGGGCAAATTTACACATGCCCTATCTATGGGTGGTTGTACAAAAGTACCACTACACTAGTTCAATAGTCTAATAAAATCAACATGCTAAGACCTATGACAAGTATAAGCATTAAGTAAATATAAACATGGCAGCGGGGTACAAGACCCAAGAAATAAATATTAAAACTGATTTTGAGGCAAATATAGCTAAGGAATTGTCAAAAGAGAAATTAGGGTTTTAAAGAAGTCTCATTAGGGAAACTAGGTTAGGGTTTACAATTATTCCCAACTTAGGTGTAAGGAAAGAACATAACTTTCTTAAGAGATCCAATCACTTCTTCTTTACTACTTTAATTGATTCCAAAGCTTAGTTTCCTATTTCCAATGTTTAAACATGAATTAGGGTCTACTCATGTATAAAGGCAAGGAAACCCTAACTTTTGGACTTTTTGAACAAAACCTCAATTTGACTCTGAAACTATCACTAATAAACTTAGTTAGGTTTTTCTGATTAAGAAAACATATAATATTGTATATTTTGGAGTTATGAACATTTATGTGTATTTTTGGTGATTTTTAGTTATTTAATTCATTTTCTAAAAATCCCTTTTGATAAAACTCAAAGTCAACCTTTCGAATTATTTTTTTTAGAAAGATCATGTTTATACAAGTTTAGATCATATTTTCTTTTTACTTTTAGACATAGGAATATTTAGTTATGATTTTATCAAAATCAGCCAATAGAAACATGCCACATAGGCAAAGCGATCACAAAATGCAAAGAGAGGGTGAGAGAGCAGCCTGACCCATGACTTGGTGCAATGGGAGGTATCCAAGTCAGCAGTCAAGCTTCGTCATCATCCCAGTGATGTGGGACAAAGCCACGGGGCCAAAAGACTAGAAAACCTCTCCGCGCAGTCAGAGAGTAAAGCAAGAGAAGGGCGGAGGTAAAAATGTAAACTCATCATAGGGATTCTTCCCTAACTACTCATGCCATGGCTGGTGGGAGCAAGCTTGAATTTTGGGCATTTTTGCATTTCTTAACCAAACTCAAAGATCAACATACTGAAAGAAAGAGCAAAACAAACTGGAGTAGAGGGTACCTTCAATTTGTGTGGAGGTGGTGTGTAGAGAGAGGGGTCAACACCACAACGATCAACCATGTGAGCATGAGGGAATTTGAGAGTATGGATGAGTTTCAAGGGAACCCAACAAGCCTTGGGTATGAGTATTTATAGGTAAGGTTGTGTAGAGAAGCAAGAAGGAAGTGGCTCCAACTTGCTTGGAGAGTAAGGTTTGGGGATTTCCTTGTTTCTCCATGAAAACATGAAATTTAGGGATTGTTGGATGCAGTTTCCTATTTAGAATTAGTTGCAAAAGATTTCGTGTGATTTAATCAAGAAATGAATGAGAAATCAAGAAAACAAACCTCACCTAAAACTACCACTATTTCCTGATCAGTGCAAGCTTGGTGATGAGGCATGAGCTGTTGGATCACGGATCCAACGGTTGACATCACGCGAGTCAAAGGTAAGCACATGACACATTAATCTAATTCCCAATCTTATTGTAATATAGTGTATTAATGCATTAACTTTTCTTTTTCTCTCTCCTTATTTGAAGGGGCAAAAATGTTCCAAATTAAATGAAAATTGACACCAAACTAATTTTGATATGAGGAATCTGAATTTGCAATTAGTTTTACCTTTTGAGAACTTTTAATGTGTTAAATAAATCAAAACATAGTTGAGCTAATATAACACACTAAATCATGAGAAAATAGGGCTCGCGAGCGCTCTAGGGACTCGGTAATCTCCCCAACGGTGGCGCTCTCTGCTCGAGGGGGAGGCTACTGGTGCTCGGATGGCTGGAACCCTCTCCCCCTGGGCTCTTTTTCCACACCCCTCTCTCCTTCCTGCTCGACCGGCATTTATTGTTTCTCTAGGTGTGAGAGGCCTCCCACAGGGTCTCCATCTCCTCTCCATTTTCCGCGGCGCCTGGGTCTTCTGCTTGTGAGAAGGTGCTCTGGGTGGTCACACATCTGGCTTGCGGCCCAGATCTAGGTGGACGACGATTGGAGGTGGCGAGCTCTAGGTGGCGGCGGGCTGTTGGCCGAGCCCCCTCTCTTTTTTCCTATGTGTCTTTTGTAGGTCGTGGTGTTGGGTGCTACCACGGACAGACGGTGAGTTTGGGTGACTCCATGGTGCACTGGTAGAGGGAGAGAAACTGGGATATGTGCGCTGTGAGGATGCTCTCCCCCCTGTTCGCAGGGGTGCTTGGGAGTGGTGGTGGGGTTTCCCAAAGCTTTCTACCCCTCACCTTCCATCCTTGCAGGCCCTCTCTCCTCTAAGTATGTTCCAACGGAGCTGTTTTCCCCCTCCCCGGCTCTCTGGAGTGCTGCATCGTTGGTGAGTTTTTGGCCCCCTTCTCGACTTCTTCCAGGGTGTGCTCCCTACCTGTTTGAGGTTGTGCATGCATGAGGTTTCATTTCCTGTTTGGTTTAGTTTTGTGCTGGTGTGTCTGTTGCTGGCGGTTGCTGCTGTGTTTGGTTGTGCTCTCTTCTTTGCTGATGGTCTTGGGCATACTAGAGATGGTGATCTCGTTCATCGGTACTGCCTCCTACATCGATATCCTCAAGGGCTCGTACAGATTGACAGTTTCCCTTATAGATAGCTGCTTTGGATAGCCACAACGAAGAGGGTTCACACATGTAATTTACCTATCACATCTCAATCTGAGCCTATGTATTATGTCGTTCAAGCAAAGGAGTCTTGTTTGGTACCATGTTGTGAGATTATTATCTTGTAGATGTCGTATGGCTTTCTGGTAATGAATTGAGCTGCTTCCTTCAAAAAATAAATCAAAACTTATTTTCTCTGTCCTCCTTCATTAATGGTTACAAGATTATCCAAATTTGATGAAACTTCACCCACAAGTCACATTAAGTGCCTTTGATATGAATTTACCATGAATTTTACATATTGGGATTATTTGTTCATTTATTTAATATAATTAAGGTTCTACATAGTTTCTTTCTCCTAATTTCCCCCTTTAATCAAATATACTCCAAATTGAGTGAAAATTCACTCAAATGCATATTTTAATGTATAGAACACGAATTTGGCATTCATTGTTACTTTTGGAGTTATTAAAGATTTTATTTTGTATTTTTAAGTTATCTCCTATTTCCCCTTTCAATTAATACAATTATTATTACCAATTTTCCAAAAGTTGAGAAACTTATCACCCAAGGAAACTTATACTCAAAGGAAACAAATTTGGGTTTAGAATTATCTTTTAAGCTCCACTTTTATGATTTTTAGGCAATTTATTCTTATATTCACTTAATGGGAAAATAAATTCATTTATTGTCACATTATCTTCACTTTTAGGATTTTCTTTCTTTCTTTTTACCACACAAAAAGCCATTGAAACTTCTAGATTGATTTTTATTTTATCCTTATCCCTCTGAAGTGGACATTTTACAAATTAAACCCATTAACAACTTTCACTAAGGTATTTGTGCTTAACTCCTTATAGAGTAAAATATTGGGAACAAATGTACACCAAACCTTTATAACTTCCACTAATTCAACATCAAGGACATAAAGGAAAGAAAAGCTTAGAAAAAGGCTGAAACTAATATTATACATGGATTACAGTTCATTATAGCACTCCACCCGTTAAAAGGATTTCATCCCCAAAATCTCATACAAAAAGGGAAGGGTGAGTATGTAACATCTCATCTCTAAGATCCTAAGTGGTTTCTTCCAAACCATGCTACTACCATAAAACTTTCACCAACTCAATTTCCTTATTCTTCAACTGCTTAATTCGGGAGTCAAGAATACTCACATGTAACTCTTCATAAGTTAGATTCTCTTGAATCTCCCGAGGCTTGATTGAGAGTACATGAGAAGGGTCCTTCTCAGCAAAGAGACATGAAACACATTATGGATCTTGTCATAGGCAGGAGGGAGAGCTAAATGCTATGCAAAGTCTCCAACCTCATCCAAGATCTCAAATGGTCCAACATAGCGGGGACTAGGCTTGCCTTTAACTTTAGATATTTCAATCAAACATATAGGCTTGATCTTCAAGAAGGCATATATAGTCACCTACTAAAAAACTCACGTCAGACCTTTTCTTATCAGCATACATCTTCTGTCAATCTTGAGCAGCTTTCATCTGCTTCTTGATCAACGAAACCTTCTCTATCATCATCTACATATCATAAGACTTCACTAGAGCATGCTACTAATGGAAGAAACTTATCCTATACAAATCCCCAATCCATAACACATGCACAAAGTAGATCTTCCAAAATTTTCACTGTCCTTTCAGATTGACCATTGGTTTGAGGATGATAGGACGTATTGAAATGCAAATCAGTACCCATCTTTGCTTGAATCTAACTCCACAACCGAGAGGTAAACTTCAGGTCACGATTGGATACTATCACTTTAGGAACTCCATCAAGACGAACGAACCAATACACATACAACTGAGCCATCTCATCAACCTTATAAGTAGACTTGAAAGGCAAAAAGTGGGCAGATTTTGTAAGCCGATCAATTACAACCCACACAACATCAAAGCCTTTCTTGGTCTTAGGGAAACCACTGATAAAGTCCATAGTAATCTTCTCCCATTTTAATTTCAAAACGTCAAGCAGGTGCAGAAGACCACCAGGTCGTTGATGCTCAATCTTGACTTGTTGACAAGTCAAACACTTTATGATGAACAAAGCGATATCTATCTTCATGTTCTTCCACCAAAAACTTCATTGTAGGTCCTTGTATATCTTGGTAGTACTAGGGTGTATGGTGCACTTAGACCCATGGGATTATCTCAAAACCTTCTATCGCATGTTCCCAACCTCTCTTATCCACAACCTTTTTCAGAAACAAGCAACACCATCAACTCCAACTGAATAATCAGACTGTGTCTTCTTAGCTAAGGTTTTCATTTCTTCAAGCTCAAAACTTTCAAGCTGTGTAACAACAACTTTAGAGATCCAAGAAGGTGTAATGGACAACCTAGCCATGTGAACACAAAACTTCTCAACATCCTCATTATCATCAGGCTATAGTTTCCAATAGGAAACAAACTCCAAGTTCATGGCAGCACATACTGCATTCTTGTTCTGACTCAAAGCATCGACAAATACATTTGCTTTACCAGGATGATAGGTGATGGTAAAACCGTAGTCCTTGAGATACTCCATCCATCTTCGCTGCCTCCGATTCAGATCCTTCTGTTTCAATAGATATCTCAAACTTTTGTGATATAAGAAAACTTCAAACTTCACTCCATACAGATAGTGTCACCAGATCTTCAAAGCATGCACGATAGCTGCTAGGTCTAAATCATGGGTAGGCCATTTCTCTTCATTAGGTTTCAACTGGCGTAAAGCATAGGCGATCACTCAATCTTCTTGCATCAAGACACACCCTAATCCTTGCTTAGAAGCATTTGTGAAGATGATGTAGGGTTTGCCTTCATACGTAGACAAAGAACAGGAGAAGATATCAAACAACTCTTTAGCTTCTGAAAACTATCCTCGCATTCAGGTGTCCATACAAACTTGACTTCTTTTCTTGTCAACTTTGTCAAAGGAAGAGCCAACTGGGAAAAACTCTTGATAAACCTCTAATAGTAACCTACTAAACTGAGGAAACTATAGATCTCAGATAGGGTCTTCAGATCTTTCTACTTGGTCACAACTTCTACCTTGGTAGGATCAACAACAATATGTTTGATAGAAATCACATGACCTAAGAACATCCCTTCCTTGATCTAGAACTTACACATAGAGAATTTAGCATACAATTGATTTTTTGTTAGTGTGTTCAGACATTCACGATGTTGTTCTTCATATTCGGAGTAGACCAAAACATCATCGATGAACACTACCACGAACTGATCGAGGTATGGAAGAAACACTCGATTCATCAATTCCATGAAAGAAGCAGGGGCATTAGTCAAGCCGAAAGGCATGACTAAGAACTCATAATGCCCATAATGTGTTCTGAAAGCTGTCTTCAGGACATCCTCATCCTTCACACGCATCTAGTACTGGCCATGGAGAAAGCTTAGGCCAATCAGAAATCATTAAAATTCTATATAGACAAGAAATATCTACAAAGTCATTACCCCACTGAGGTGGACCTATCAGGGATGACCATGTAACACAAGCCCACACAAATGCAAAACACGTGGTTTAGCTGAGTCACACACGTGAAAAAGACCAAAATAACATGACGATATTAATGAGTCGATCAAAACAACATGGGAGCCATGGTTTTCTCACCTTCACAGCTTGAGGGAGCTTCACATTGACCTATTACCCCCGATCAAGCGGGAGAAGGATGATTGCTCATTACTGACTAAGATTCCAGGCGAAATCATCATTGTTAGATGAATACATGGACCTCTCAATGAAACCTAGAGGTGATAAATGCATATTTATCCCTTTTATTTACATATTTTGATATTTGTTTAGGATTGCTTTGTTATTTATTCTCTTAGTTTCATAATTAATTGTGTTATTTTAGAATTTTTTCTTTAATTGGAGTTTTAATTATATTTTCTTGGGTTTTGTAGGAAAATTACACAATTTGCAGCAGTCCTAAAATTCATGTATACTCATCATCAAAAGTGACATAACGTTTGCGTTCAAACTCCAAATTGAGTGTACAAGTATTCAATGGAAAGGGAATTTAATTTCCTAATAGAAAATACTATTATTTGGACCGATTTTGTGCTTTTGAAGAGATATAAATATGTTCAAAATCTCTGTTGTGAGAATGTGGATTAAAGAGAGTTACATGGTAAAGATAATTAAAGACAATCAACTTTCTATTTGACCAGATCCAGAAAATTCAAAAACCGGTTTCCCTCTCTTCCCCCCCCTCTTTTAAGGGCAGCCTACCCCCTCCCCCTCCTATAAAATGAGGGACTCTCCACTTGTAAAATCATTCCATTCTTCATTCCATTTCATCCAATTTTTAGTTGTAGATTACATATTGTATAATGTTGGATCTCATTTTAGTTTGCATTTATTCTAGTCTCGTTATGTCTGAGTAAATATCTCTAGGGCATGGGAGTAGATCCTTAGCCCAATTATATTCAATATAATCAATTTATATTTGTGATGAACCCAATTTCGGAGATTCAATACCCAATCTAGCATTTGAAGATATATCTGGTATGAAATAATTTGATGATGAACCTTGAAAATTTTATGTTGTCAATTGATGTAAGTTTGACTGGCTTTCTCAAGGGCTGATGTTTGGTTAACTTATATTCCAGGTTTATATACATAATTATGAGGGTAGATGATCAATATAGTTAGACAATCAAGTTAGATTACATGTGGAGGAATCATGCATTCAAACTTCATTGGTTTTTGACCAACCATTTAAGAGATAGTGATGGTTGAAATTGTGATTAAGTGACTAGGATATTCGATCAAAGAGAACACAATTTGTCTTGTATAGCCTCTCATGTGGTCTTTCCTCCCAACAATGTGGCACCTTGCCAAGATGGTGATCAGTCATCCATCACCTCTATAAATGTAGGAAGAGATTGTGGTAAATGGGTTCACTTGATCCGATGAACCTAGGACGATCATAGGGAGTTTTCCTCACAAATTTTGATCTAGGAAACAACCCTAACAGTTCGACCTGGAGAGTGGTGCTGCATAAAGGAAGGATAGGCTATCTTCTCCCTGACTTCTCCCTATCTATTCTCTACTACAAGTATTTTCTAGAGGAGAAAAAGAAGCGAGCAGGAGGTTGTCGCATAGGGATACATCACTTGAAAAACCATTATAGGCATGGGAGTTTCCACCACCGACCACCAATATATAGACCATGAAAACTATAGGTTGGATATCTTGAGGTTGAAGGAGGAACAGTCGATGCAAGGAAGTAGACAAGGGAGCCTTATCAGATGCTTTGAAGATGCAATTGAGGCTGCAATTTATCTGCGGAGATTGGTGCACCCTCTAGTAAGTGTGGGGTAGCAGGTCTGTATCCTGCGCCACCCTCCTCAACTATGGATCCAAATAGGAGTCATTGTCAAGTAATGAACCTCTCAGTAGGCATTGATAAGCTACGACAATAGGTCCCTCTTGTCTGATCTCCTGTCTTCACCGGTGTGTGCTTGAGGATCCTACATTCTACAGCCACAAGCTTCAACACGAAGAAATCCTTTCCCCCTTCTTGGTTCCTCGGGCGGCGGCAGGAAAGAACCAAGTGACCCTGTGGTGCCCGACCTCCACAGCAAAGGCAAAATTCCAGCGCAGACACATGTCTCCTTCCTCTCCCACTGCCCCTTTCCTGGATCCTCGTGAGGATAATCCCAGAGCAGGAACACTCACAGTGGCATATGTGATTGCAGGATCCTTCTCTGGCGCTGCTTGGGGGCCGCCCACTGCTTCCTTCACCCACCACAGTGGCAGATGCGGAAGAGCTGTCTCGACTCTGAGTTTTGGAGCCGCTGAGGCACACCTTGGGACCGAAGCTTCACGAAATTGAGTGAAGAACCTGGTGGAGCTAGTACCTTCATGCATTTTGGTAGGGAGGGCGATGGACTGCTCTCTAGAAGAGAGGTCCCAATAGCAACCTTTCTGCTGTGCATCGTGTGGAGACAGAGAAAGAGAGGAGATCGGGACCGGGTCTTCATCCTTGGTTCAATGACAGACCGGGCAATCTGACTACAGGTACAGTGTGACTAAAGGATTTGGGCCACCCAACACTGACCAGCCAAGGACTGCCACCCAGGCAGTGGGACCCGCAGCTCATAGTAAATCAATTCTTATATCTCAGAAATATCATCATTCTTAGAAATTCCTAATAAATAGCTCACATAGCCAAATAATTCCCCAAAAATACCTCTAGACTTAGAAAAATATCCTCTACATTATTGGACACTTAGATCAGGCTTTTGTAGCACAACTAATGATGATATGTAATGTAGATTATAATGCTTCTTTTTGAGATCATATTATTGATATAATTAGCATATCATGGAATTAAATATAAGGAATATATTGTTGAACCCTAATATAATGTGGAAACCAAATATGAACTCTGATTTGACTATTATGTTGAAATAATAGGCCATTTCTCTTTAAAACTGAATTCCATGTTTGTAACCTCATTTTAATTCAAGAAAATAGACCCATCATCAGAAAAATATGAAATCTGAACCAGACCCCTAGAATGAACTCTTGATCATTATAAAAATAGAATCTGGCCTAAATAATGACATCTAGACTAGTCTAAAAATACCATAAACAAGTTTCGGCCATTTTGAACCTAGGTTTGGCTAAACCCTAATCTGTACCTAAATATCATTAAAAATGGTGAACCTTGTATTAATGATGAATATTTGTTATTAATCAGGTGATGACAAGATTTTTTAGATGATCAAGGATAGCTATGATTCTATGAACTCAGGTACGTGAATATAAGTATATGACTAGTTTTTGTTGGATGATAACTATGAGTAACTTCTTGCATGTATTTGAATATCTTGTTGGATGTACATCTATATGTATTTCCATATCCGCCTTGAACAATAAGAACACTAAGGAAATAAAATGGAATGTAGTTACTGATGGTTCATTAATATCCCTATTAGAGAGGGAAAGTATTAATGTTGACTAACACCTCCCTAATGGTATAAGGTACGCAAGGAGATCCCTAATGGTACAAGGTACACATGGATAGGGCCTGATGATATATGTTTGTGCTATGTCCACCATAGTGATACATGTCCATTAAAATATGATTAATAACTTGGGTTTACCTGGTTTTATGCCTCAATTAATGTTTTCATTTTCTTTCTTCTTTTTCAAGTATTTTAAATATGCCAACATAGTATAGTATCTTTCAACCACATACCAACTTTATGTTGATTCGTTGTTTCACATATGTTTTAGGTTTAGAGATAGCATGGGAAAAAAGTATAGGAAGTGAGCAGTTGTACATGTTTACCTATTATGTTAAGATAGATCCTAGCACACATGTTCAGACTTGTGTTATATTCTCTTTCAATATCTAAATGTATTTTGTAATAAAACTTGATGTAATAATTTACATGTTAAATGTTGAGAAAGGTTATGGTGTATGTTATGATTGTATGTTCGTGTATGCGTATTATGCTTCCACATCGCTCTCTGAAATAATTGCCTAACATTTTCGAATTCATCCTCTCGGGCCTTCTAAGTCTTGAGTCGGCAGAAATCCGGGGATGTTACAATTGGTATCAGAGCATGAACAATAGCTACACCTGACAAAAAACTAAATTTCACCTTTCAATTTAAACCCTAGAAACCTAGTAAGTTGTTGTATAAGGACTAGGTTTGACTTATCCTCTAGGTTAAAACCTAGATGTTCAAGAACTAGGTTTAAATAAGTGTGTCAAACCCTATCCATATAGAGCTCGTATGTATAAGGTTTCTGCACTGGTATACACCATGTTCTCACAATTTCACTAGGCTACATGACACTAGACTACCTACTGTGTGTGGGACACTTAGTTTTGCTGATTTGGTTTTGTTTTCCAATCGGATCGAATCTCGATAATTTTTTCTGACGTTTGCTTTTTCAAAGAAAAACTATATAATATTTTATTATATATATGTAAATATAAAAATATGTCCCTCAAATTGGAGAGTAGTTAGTGTTCATGCAACCTAAGTGAAAGGAAGTGACATCAGTCTAGAAGAGAGAGAAGTTCTAGAATAGATATCTAGAGCCTTATAAGGATATGTGATATATAGATAGACAATAGAATGATAGATGATGTAAGCAAAGATGATCTAATATAAATTTTATCTCTAAGGTCGAAGTTCTCTATAAAGATCTAAGTTGTATATGAGGTATGAGTCTAGTTTTATATAATTTAAGACAAGTCTAGGTGATGAAAGTACATACTCTTTTCTTACTTAAGATGAGATAAATTAACATAAAGTGAATATGCATGAGACTCAAGCTTTTTTACAAAGGAGGGCCTCTAGTGTTAGGACAAGATATGCGGGGAACTCTAGAGAGAGTGAGATCCACCAGGAGAGGGTCATAAGACCTACCCTACAATATATGAAAAATGTAAGATATATATGAAATGATGTGTCCTAAATTGGGTTACTCCTGAGTAGATGAATTGAGTCCTTATGCATGATTTAGGGGCATAATCTAAATCCTAAATGTGAGAGTTGGGTAAAAGAAGTGATGGGTAGATGACTCATAATGAGAAAGTCAATCCTTTGACTAAGTTATGTCTTAGCTTGAGTGACTTAAGCTTGTAAAGCTCATCATTAGTTGCAAGTGAGGTAATCTATGAAACTCTTAGTTATGAGAGTAAAATGCTTTGTGCATTAGATACTCATAAATATCATTCCTTTCACTTCTCTTTCTTATATATGATGTTAGAAACCTCACTTGAGCTATAAAGATGAATTATGTATGAAGAGACACTCATATAAGCTTGACTTGTTCTATATTCCCTCTCTATATCATACATTCGATATCCAAGTTTGAAATCTTGATAAGCTTGATTTAATATATTCTCTTTCCCTTCATATCATACATGAAACATATAAGTCTGAAATTATGAAATTGAAATAAAGATTTCCTTGTATCTAGATTATATGATCACAAAGTATAGTACCTAACTTCAATGCTTCTAACTCTATGATCTTAGTTTGATGAAAACTCTCACACCTTAGGGTGAAACTCTATTTTCAAGCATGTAAAGTAAGACCTTATACAATGATCAAATCTAAGTAAGATGTTGATCATAGACCCATACTAAGGATGATTTTGAAACAAATGAGTGCACACTTGATATCACCTTGCATGTTTTAGTGAGGTGAAATATGCAACCTTTAGTAATAATACCTCTTTGACTTCAAAAATATGAACATACCCTAATTCTTAGGGAAATGAGGGATGTGAACCCTAAAATACTAGAATGTTATGTTGTGACCAATATGTTAAGTGATGGTTTAAATTATTTTAAAAAAATGATGCTTCAACCTATTTAAGGTAGGGTGGGTACACCTTAGAAACTCTAAATCCCAAGATGACAATGTAGGGTATGTCTAGAATTATGAAAGTATTTTTTGTCTAGAAGTGGTGACATATATAAAGTTGGATTCCATGGTATCACCTTGAGTATGACAGTAATTGAATTTCGAGGACAAAATTCCATATAAGGTGGGGTGAATGTGATGAACCCAATTTCATAGATTCGATACCCAATCTAGCATTTGAAGATATATGTGGTATGAAATAATTTGATGATGAACCTTGAAAATTTTATGTTCTCAATTGATGTAAGTTTGACTGGCTTTCTCAAGGGCTGATATTTGGTTAACTTATATTCAAGGTTTATATACATAATTATGAGGGTACCTAATCAATATACTTAGACAATCAAGTTAGATTACATGTGGAGGAATTGGGAATTCAAACTTCATTGGTTTCTGACCAACCATTTGACAGACAGTGATGGCTGAAATTGTGATTAAGTGACTAGGATATCCGATCAAAGAGAACACAATTTGTCTTGTATAGCCTATCATGTGGTCTTTCCTCCTAATGATGCAACATCTTGACAAGATGGTGATCGGTCATCAATCACCTCTGTAAATGTAGGAAGATATTGTGGTAAACGGGTTCACTTGATCCAATGAAGCTGGGATGATCATAGGGAGTTTTCCTCACAAATCGTGATCTAGGAAACAACCCTAACAGTTCGACCCAGACAGTGGTTCTACATAATGGAAGGATAGGCCATCTTCTCCCTAACTTTTCCCTGTCTATTCTCCACTACAAGTATTTTCTAGAGGAGAAAAAGAAGCGAGTAGGAGGTTGTCACATGGGGCTACATCACTTGAAAAACCATTGTAGGCATGGGAGTTTCCACCACTGACCACCAATATACAAACCATGAAAACTACAAGCTGGATATCTTGAGGTTCAAGGAGGAACAACTGCTGCAAGGCAGTAGACAAGGGAGCCTTGTCAGATGCTTTGAAGATGTAATCGAGGCTGCAACCTATCTGCGGAGATTGGTGCACCCTCCAGTAAGTGTGGGGTAACAGGTCTGTATCCTGCGCCACCCTCCTCAACTATGGATCCAAGTAGTAGTCCTCATCAAGTAATGAACCTCTTAGTAGGCATTGATAAGTTGTGACAACAGGTCCCTCTTGTCTGATCTCCTATCTTCACCGGTGTGCACTCGAGGATCCTACATTCTACTGCCACAAGCTTCAACACGAGGAAATCCTTCCCCCCTTCTTGGTTCCTCTGGCGGTGGTAAGAAAGCACCAAGTGGCCCTGTGGTTCCCGACCTCCACAGCTAAGGAAAAATGCCAGCACAGACGCAGGTCTCCTTCCTCTCCCACCGCCCCTTTCCTGGCTCCTCACAAGGATGATCCCAGAGCAAGAACACTCACGGTGGCAGATGCGATTGCAGGATCCTTCTCTGGCACTGCTTGGGGGCCGCCCACCGCTTCCTTCACCCACCACAGTGACAGATGCGGCGGAGCTGTCTCAAATCTGAGTTATGGAGCCACCGAGGCACACCTTGAGACCGAAGCTTCACAAAATTGTGTGAAGAACCTTGTGGAGCTAGTACCTACAGGCGTTTTGGTAGGGAGGGTGATGGAGTGGTATCTGGAAGAGAGGTCCCAGCGGTGGCCTTTCTCCTTTGCATCGTGTGGAGACAGAGAAAGGGAGGAGATCAGGATCGTGTCTTCATCCTCGGTTCAATCACAGACTGGGCAGTCTGACTACAGGCGTATAGTGTGACTAAAGGATGTGGGCCGCCCAACACTGACCAACCAAGGACTGCCACCCAGGCAGTGGGACCCGCAGCTCATGGTAAATCAATTCCTGTATCTCAGAAATATCAACATTCTTCGAAAATTCCTAATAAATAGCTTCCATGGCCAAATAATTCCCCAAAAATACCCCTAGAATTAAAAAAATATCCTCTACATTACTAGACCCTTAGATCAGGCTTTTGTAGCACAACTAATGATGATAAGTAATGTATATTATAATGCTTCTTTTTGAGATCATATTATTGGTATAATTAGCATATCATGTAATTAAATATAAGGAATATATTGTTGAACCCTAATATAATGTGGAAACCAAATATGAACTCTGATTTGACTATTATGTTGAAATAATAGGTCATTTCTCAATAAAACTGAATTCCATGTTTGTAACCTCATTTTAATTCTAGAAAATAGACCCATCATCAGAAAAATATGAAATATGAACCAGACCCCTAGAATGAACTCCTGATCATTATAAAAGTAGAATCTGGCCTAAATAATGACATATAGACCAATCTAAAAATACCATAAATAAGTTTTGGCCATTTTGAACCTAGGTTTGGCTAAACCCTAATCTGGACCTAAATATCATTAATAATGGTGAACCTTGTATTAATGATGAATATTTTTTATTAATAAGGTGATGATAAGATTGTCTAGATGATCAAGGATATCTATGATTCTCTGAACTCAGGTACATGGATATAAGTATAAGACTAGTTTTCACTAGATGATAATTATGAGTAACTGCTTGCATGTATTTGAATATCTTGTTAGATGTACATCTATATTTATTGTCATTTCCGCCTTGAACAATAAGAACACCAATGAAAGAAAATGGAATGCAGTTACTGATGGTTCATTAATCTCCCTATTAGAGAGGGAAAGTATTAATGTTGACTAGCACCTCCCTAATGGGACAAGGTATGCGGGGAGATCCCTAATGGTACAAGATACGCGGGGATAGGGCCCAATGATATATGTTTGTGCTAAGTCCACCATAGTGATACATGTCCATTGAAATATGATTAATAACTTGGGTTTACCTAATTTTCTGCCTCAAATAATTTTTTCATTTTCTTTCTTCTTTTTAAGTATTTTAAATATGCCAAAATAGTATAGTATCTTTCGACCACGTACCGACTTTATGTTGATTCGTTGTTTCACATATGTTTCAGGTTTAGAGCTAGCATGGGATAAAAGTACAAAAAGTGAGCAGTTGTACAGGTTTACCTATTGTATTAAGATCCTAGCACACATGTTCAGACTTGTGTTATATTCTCTTTCAATATGTAAATGTATTTTGTAATAAAACTTGATGTAATAATTTACATGTTAAATGTTGAGAAATGTTATGGTGTATGTTATGATTGTATGTTCATGTATGCGTATCTATGAAATAATTTCCTAACATTTTCCGATTCATCCTCTCAGGCCTTCTAAGCTCGAGTCGGCGGAAATTCGGGGACGTTACAATATTCCTATATGTAGTTATTTGGATGATCTGATATATTCTTTGTTGGATAAATTGGATATTATGATAGATCCCTTCGTTTCGATGATGACAAACATTTCATTCTTATTAATCTAACGAGCTACTTAAGTGTGCATGACTAAGATGGATGGCAAAGCAACTAGGGAAAATCCCCAAGCTAAATTGTTTATATTTTCATGCAATGTAATCATTGTTGTAAAAACTTGTACAAATATATAATGTACAAGTACTTAGAATTGCATGTAAATCAAGCGTTAGATTTTCCCTAGCCAAACACCATAGTTAGACATGTCATCCCATTTAATTAGGATCACCTTTGCACACTCACACATATAATTAGTGCCTAAATTGAAACCTTGAAACAGGATTATTCTCGGTCGACAAACTCCTCGACCGAGACACTCTCGGTCGACAATCTTCTCGACCGAGAAAGATCCAAAGTAGCCGTTAGACACAACACACAAGTTAGTTGGCAGTTGAAGAAAGACGTTGCAAATCACTTGTTCCAGAGAGCCTGTCGGTCGACAAAAGTTCGACCGAGTAGGTGTCTCGGTCGACCATTTGTCGACCGAGATGGTCTCTGACAGCAACTGCAGAATAAATTAATTAGCCGTTGTTAAAGCAACAACTTTGTACCTAACGGCTAGTTAAGCACTTAGAAACCCCTAGAAGTTGTCTAGAACGTCCTTAAGCATACTTAGGCCATTCCTATAAATAGGACAAGCCATAGGACACTAGAACTCACTTGTTACACTTGAGAATACACTTGAGCATACTTGAGCAATCTTTTGCAAGCAATTTGAGCACTGTGATCATTGGCCTACATTCTCCTTAGCTCAATCTCGTGTCCTATAGGCTAGATTCTCCTACCCAAAGCAATCACAAGTTCACATACTTGGCTAGGAGATCTTACGCTTGATCTAGGCATATCAAGCCTCGGGCTTAAAGGATAAGTTGTAATTTCCTTTTTCTTTCTTGTTCCTTTTTATCTTTTGTACTCTCCTTGCTACTCCTAGGGTTGGAGGCTGCGGATTGGAGAGGGTTGACTTCTCAGGTGGAGAAGGGGACTTCAAGCTACTTCAAGAAGGCTATCGCAAGGGAAGCTACTTCAGAAGGCTGGTGCAACGGGAGTTGGTGCATCTACTTCAAGGGAAGGCTGCTTCAAGGTTGGCGATTACTTCTTGGTGAAGGCTGCTTGAAGGGTTTAGGAAAAGAGATTGTATTTTATGTAAATTCCTTGAGAGGTAATAAAATAAATTTCTTTTCAAATCCCGGTTGGGTAAGCAACCAGGTAGTGGATTGACGGCTATATTATTTGCTATAGTTGGAACCACTCTAAACCTTGTGTCTCCTTGTCCAATATTTTCATTGTGGTTGTTTGAGTTCAATAATTATTAAATTATTTATAAAACTCTATTCACCCCCCCTCTAGTAGTTTTCAATTGGTATCAGAGCAGGCTTCAAGGAACCCTAACCAGGTCTTGAAGAATGGAGGGAAATGGTGAAAAGTGCTTGGACGAAACCACTACATGCTGCAATTGGTGTTTAGGAACAAACCACAAAACAACCGGATGCCCATGGAGATCAAAGGAAGAGGATAAGCACAAAGAATGATTTATTGCTACAACTAGTGAAGAAGAAGAAGAAGAGGTAAGTATTTTTGATTTATCTAAAGAAGAACTAGTTGCTATTATTGAAGAAACACATAATAAATATGTTGAGTGCAAAAAGAAATTAAAGAAATCAAATAAGGAAAATGATGATCTAAATGTTAAACTTCTTGCTCTTGCATCTGAAAATGAGGATCTTAAAGAGGGAAATAAATTTTCTGATCTTAAGTTAAAATCTATGGAAGCCGATTGCAAGCTCCTTTCTGTTGAAAATTCAAACTTACAGACTCAAGTAAACGATCTTCAAAAACAACCATTATTGTGCACCCATATAGATTATGACACTATTGTTAAAGAAAGAAATTTATTGTCATCAAATCTAGACCAAGCAAAAATAGACATTAAGAAAAGAATGGATGAGATTGCCAAGCTACAACAACAAGTTCGTAGTTTGAATAACCATGGCATTCTTGATCAAATTCTAGATAATCCCTATCAACAAATTGGGAGAAGGGGACTAGGTTACAAGCCTAAAGGAAAATCTCATCAACAACCTAGTCAGAGAAAGTCACAAACCCAATCTATATATGTACCTAAAAGGACATCCTCACCCAATGACAACATAGGACACAACCATAGAAAAAGATATGAAGTTGACTCAATATGTTGTCATTACTGTTTGCGCCTTGGTCACTATTCATTTTCATGTCCTTATAAGAGAAAAGATGTAGAGTTAGTTTGGGCTCCAAAACCTCCAAACTAAATGAACAAAATCAAGTTGAGATATGACCAAAGACATTAGTTGCATATTTCTATGTCTATCTCAACTCTACATAATTACAAATGTAAATGAAATTAATATTAGTCTGTTCCCTAGATGATTTAAAGACTAAGTCAAATGAAAAGAAAATTCCTATTTTCATATGACTTTTCATAAAAGTATTTTCTGGTCTATTCATATACTAATTATAAAATGGAATTATCATTGTATGCTTTATACCATGCTTTCATCATTGGGTGCGCATAGAAAATTGTTTGCAAGCCAGCAAAATAACTTATTAGTTATATGTTATTGCTTGCAACAAAATCTCTAACTCAGTATCTTTGAAATAATTAATTGTGTCTCCAATTAAGTAGTATGCTTCAACTTGATATTTAAATTTTATGCAGATATTAGACTCAATATATTCAAATCTGAAAAATATCTGCAAAATTTGCCTCTTGGTCAAAATAAAACTTGACTAAGGGGCGCTATGGTCGTAGTCAAGGGCGACCTAAAATAAGCTTCGACAAAAATTGCTTATTTTGGAAATTCTCTCTTTGGACCTAATCTTAATATAATTTTTTCTTGAAAATTAAATCATTTGTTATCATTTAAGCCTTAAATTATCCCAATATTACTTCCTTAGAATATCCATATAAATGCTCTACAAAAATAATCTACCTTTTGCATTAAAAATTCAGCTTTAAAATTCTTACTCAGTAAGTCTGTCGGTCGACGAATTCTTCGACCGAGACCCTCTCGGTCAGCTCACCTCTCTCGACTGACAGAATCTAAACAGACTTAATATCGGACGAACTTTCAGTCGACAAATGCTCGACCGAGACAAGGTCGGTCGACAATTGTTCGACCGAGAAATAGCCGTTGGATACGACCGTTGTAAACCGACCGTTATGACCGTTTATGACCGTTGGGGAGCCGAGTGGCGCGTCTGCAACATGACCGTTGCAGACGCTCGGTCGACGAATCGTCGACCGACCTGGTCGCTGGAATGTTATAAAAAGGGGCAAAAACGGGACACTTACTCACACTTGCATACTCTTGCTTCCTTTGTCCCTCTCTAGTGCATTTTTGTGCAACTCTTTAGCATCCTCATTCTCAAACCTTCCTTGCTTCTTCTCCACACTCAAGTAACACAAATGGCCTCATCATCAGCTGCCCGTGGGAAGAAGAAGGTCGCCGACAGGAAAGGACGGGAAGCTCGGGAAGCCACTCCGCCACTGACGATCATCAACGACATCGCCTTCGTCGATGGAGATGCTGGTGATCGATATCTACGGCTTTCCTCCAAAGCCCCTCTTCCACGACGACCAGTCGAAGTCATGGACTTCATCAACATAGTCGATCTGGAAGATCTCTTTGAAGTGCAAAAATTGAAGGACTTCATCAATCCCTCTTTCCCTTTCCATTCCACTAAGGTAGTAAACGAATTTTATGCCAATCTCATATCTCATACTGAAAATGAAACCACTTTCTTCTACACCATGGTCAATGGGCATAGCCTTAAATTTACCGAAGGGGATATTCTTGACATGCTAGAAATTGACATAGATGAATACCAAGATTCCCTTGATCTCACCACCGGAAATCCACTAAATCTACTTTCCCAAGATGATCATACCATTAGCCTTAGTTCCATAAAAAGAGCTATTTTTCAATCCAACACTACTTGTCATGAAGATAGGGGAACCTACTACGCTATAAATCTCAAACCATCCTGTAGGATTGTAAATCTCATTGTTTCTACAAATATTCACCCTAGAGCCAACAAATCTGAAGTTCCAATATTCCGTATGTGCCTCATTTATGCCATCATAAGCCGCATTCCCACAAACTTCATCCGTATAATTCTTAAAAACATGATTGAGTTTTCTGGCAACCCACCATATGCGGATTTCGTTTGCCAAATTACTCAACATTGTCTTAAAACAAACATTGAGGATATGGGATATACATGGGAGCGTCGACCACAAAAGATAAGTAAGAATACCGTAGAGAAAATGGGAATAGATTTTGGTCACAAAAGGGCTAGAGTAGAAGGAGAAACATCTCATCAGGACATACCACCACCTCCTCCTTCTACCCTACCACAAGACCCCATTCAAAATACTCTTACTTATATTGCTGGTTCCCAATATCACCTTAGTAGACAATTAGACTACAATCATCATGCCATGACATATTTAAACCAAAGAATGCAAACCCTTTCCCCAAACCAAACTGATGAATATCCATATTCTTTAAATCCAGGCATGCTCAATCCATACAATCCTTCGTACAACTACTATCAAACTCCACCTCCACCATCCATGGATCTAACACATACTCAATTTTCATCTATGCAATTGCAAGATATTGTTGCTCATTTCCGATTTGACCGAGTTCCTACATTCTTGGAAGCGTATGCTTTAACCAAGACGAAAGCTCTAGATTGGCAAACCTTGGTCCAATACTATGGAACTGAGCCATTTATTGGGAAAGATCCTGACGTTGATGTAATTCTTAAATCTTTCCAGTGAGTGTTGGAGTAATATTAGTTGTAAATGACTTGCTTTGAATAATTGTTATGGATCACTTCTGTATGATGTGTCTATCTTTCCATGCTTATTAATGAAAATTGTTTATCCTTTTGTTGATTTGGATGGATATCTTTTCGCATGTGAGACATCTTGTAAATAAATGGATTATAAAGACTATTATTGTAGAGCATACAAAATAAAGGGAGAAATAAATAAAACCTTGTGGCTAAATTGATAATGATCTATGACAAACAGTTCTCCAGAAACATTCTCGGTCGAGTCACTAGTCGACTGAGAACACTGTCGGTCGAGAAATCGTCGACCGAGCAGGTCTCTGTTGACAAGTCTGACATAATTCTGCTGCAAATGATTGCTCATCAAATAATTTTAAACCAAGGATGCATGTTGAACATCATTTGTGAAACAGAGTATTCTTTTATGCATATGGACACTCTTCAAACATATTGCAAAGCATTTAAGTCTTTATTTGGGATATCTAAGGGGGAGATCATAAAAACAACTTTGACCATTTGATTGAAGAAGCTTACAAAAATATTGTAACCACCATGTGTAGCTGGAAATTTTCATTGATTATAAAGAAATTTATGAATTTATTGAAAATGGTATCTTGTACTTGAAGGAACTCTCTACCCAAAACAGGGCTTAACATCCCTTGCATTTGGATGGAGATATTTTTATGTACTCTAAGATTAGAGGATTCTCATTTAATTTAGGGCTTAACATCCTTTGATAAATGAGAAATAAATATACATTCATCATACGCTTAAGGGAATCTCATATCATTTCAAGGCTTAACATCCTTTGCAAATGATTGAGAAACAAATTGTGGATAAATTAGACAAAAATCCATGTTTCTAATAGGATATCTATTTAAGGGGGAGCATAATATTAAGGGGGCGAAGAAAAATAAAATATTCAACTTGGATATCTTTTTGAAATGACAAAGGGGGAGAAAGAATATAAAAATAAAAAATATAAATGAGTTTCATAACATGCTTTATATGGCTACAAAAGGTAATTTTCAGGTATGAAACTCACATGCTTTATATTTCCTTATTTCATATTTAGGAAATGTTTGTCATCTTCAAAAAGGGGGAGATTGTTGGATAAATTGGATATTATGATAGATCCCTTCGTTTCGATGATGACAAACATTTCATTCTTATTAATCTAACGAGCTACTTAAGTGTGCAGGACTAAGATGGATGGCAAAGCAACTAGGGAAAATCCCCAAGCTAAATTGTTTATATTTTCATGCAATGTAATCATTGTTGTAAAAACATGTACAAATATATAATGTACAAGTACTTAGAATTGCATGTAAATCAAGCGTTAGATTTTCCCTAGCCAAACACCATAGTTAGACATGTCATCCCATTTAATTAGGATCACCTTTGCACACTCACACATATAATTAGTGCCTAAATTGAAACCTTGAAACATGATTATTCTCGGTCGACAAACTCCTCGACCGAGACACTCTCGGTCGACAATCTTCTCGACCGAGAAAGATCCAAAGTAGCCGTTAGACACAACAGACAAGTTAGTTGGCAGTTGAAGAAAGACGTTGCAAATCACTTGTTCCAGAGAGCCTGTCGGTCGACAAAAGTTCGACCGAGTAGGTGTCTCGGTCGACCATTTGTCGACCGAGATGGTCTCTGACAGCAACTGCAGAATAAATTAATTAGCCGTTGTTAAAGCAACAACTTTGTACCTAACGGCTAGTTAAGCACTTAGAAACCCCTAGAAGTTGTCTAGAACGTCCTTAAGCATACTTAGGCCATTCCTATAAATAGGACAAGCCATAGGACACTAGAACTCACTTGTTACACTTGAGAATACACTTGAGCATACTTGAGCAATCTTTTGCAAGCAATTTGAGCACTGTGATCATTGGCCTACATTCTCCTTAGCTCAATCTCGTGTCCTATAGGCTAGATTCTCCTACCCAAAGCAATCACAAGTTCACATACTTGGCTAGGAGATCTTACGCTTGATCTAGGCATATCAAGCCTCGGGCTTAAAGGATAAGTTGTAATTTCCTTTTTCTTTCTTGTTCCTTTTTATCTTTTGTACTCTCCTTGCTACTCCTAGGGTTGGAGGCTGCGGATTGGAGAGGGTTGACTTCTCAGGTGGAGAAGGGGACTTCAAGCTACTTCAAGAAGGCTATCGCAAGGGAAGCTACTTCAGAAGGCTGGTGCAACGGGAGTTGGTGCATCTACTTCAAGGGAAGGCTGCTTCAAGGTTGGTGATTACTTCTAGGTGAAGGCTGCTTGAAGGGTTTAGGAAAAGAGATTGTATTTTATGTAAATTCCTTGAGAGGTAATAAAATAAATTTCTTTTCAAATCCCGGTTGGGTAAGCAACCGGGTAGTGGATTGACGGCTATAGTATTTGCTATAGTTGGAACCACTCTAAACCTTGTGTCTCCTTGTCCAATATTTTCATTGTGGTTGTTTGAGTTCAATAATTATTAAATTATTTATAAAACTCTATTCACCCCCCCCTCTAGTAGTTTTCATTCTTATGGAGTGATATGACCGTAGATCTCTGTAAGAATGAAACAATAGTCCCTTAATTGCGATTATCATTTTTTCGTCTTTTTATTCTTATTCTCGTTATAATCTTTAGTGACGCGAACACCTGAGCCTTGGGTTTGAATGCCAGTTTGAATTCACATGCTTTTTGATATGACCGTGGATAGTGGCATATTGGACGGTTGGTTAATGATCAGTGAACACGTGGACCAATAGGTTTACAGGAAGTCCGACCCTTATGAGTTTGTCCATAAGGACATGTAATCACAAGGTCCTGATTTGATCCTTGGAGTTTAGAATTTGATTAGTTGAATAGAAATGTGGTTTTGGTGGTGATCTTCCTGACCCCCAGATCTTTATTTCTAGATTACTTGAACTTTATTTCAACACTTTAATTTTTGTTCTTAATTTTAAACAACCTTCTCATTGGAATTTATTTTCCTGTTTTAGCAATCGAATTTGAATTTCAACTTTTCTTTTCCGTCGTCCCTTGAATCGATACCTATCTATACTAAGTTGACTTTTTGTTCACAACATGTTGACAACCGGGTTAGAAGGTTAAACTATAGGACTTTTCCTAGTGATTGTTGCGTGTACAATGACACACATCAATTTGGCACTGTTGCCGGGGATGACACAGTTGTTTTTTAGATTTGGTTGCTTGTATATCTTGTATAATCCTTGTTCATATTCTCTAACTTTCATAACTTTAGTCTTTTTTATAATTTCTTTTAGATTTTTGTAATTTCTTTTTGCCTTCCAAGCACAATTCTGGAAATGTATCTCCTCTTTCTACTGAGTTTCCATTCCAACAATACTGCTTTCTAGTTACTTTTTTTGTAATTTTAGTTTATTTCAGAATTTCTTACATTTATAATTTGTTCTCTTTGTAATTTTTGACTAACATCTTATCTCATAATGTTTCTTCTCTCATTTTTTGATTGACATATCATTCAGGAACTTTTCTTTTCAAATGGAGTGGGCTTCCAATATCCCCCACAATGTTATTATTGTGGTCTTTACCACCATGCATCTCTTTTATGCTCGACTCTACCCCATGCTTATGATAGCACCCCTTTTAATTGTGAACCCTTTCATCCTGGTGGATACAATGTCAATCCACATTTTTCTGAGAACCATTATGGGGAACCTTGCTATCCATATTCTAATGGGGGATATGATCAACAAAATTTTGTGGGGAGTAACCAACAAAACCTTGGGGGTTATGAACATGTTTATGAAACCCAATGTAATCCTCAACAAGAAGAGAGACTTAGGGCCCTAGAGAAGGTAACAGTAGAAGGAGAAAGAAAACTAGAAACCAGCCAAGCCTTCTTAATTACCCTGCTAGAAGCCCAAACCAAAAATATAGATTGTTCAAATATGTTTCCTCATGATTTGGTGACACCTTGTAATATAGAATCTTCCTACCAAGATGGACACAATCAAAATTACAATCCACCATCTTATGGAGATTATTATGAGGAGAAATGCCACCCAAAACAATATGAGGGGTACTATGGCCAAGGACACTATGGGGAGTGTGGCGAGGATGGCCAAAATTTTGGGGTGTATAAATCCTATGGTGAAACGCAGTTTAATCTTGAACTGGAAGAGAGACTTAAGGCCCTAGAAAAGATGGCAGTAGAAGGATAAACAAAACTTGAATCCAGTCAAGCCATGCTAGCTACCTTACTAAAGTATCAATCACAAACTCCCCCTATGGAGATTGAGCAACCCAAGACGGTTCTTCCTGACGATGACGACAATGACGATCCTATTTTTGTGTCATATATGTCAGATCCTGAAGAATAGCACAAACCATGGAGCCATATTTTGCTTGTGATGAGGACGTTCTTTCCTTTTGAGACTCTATTACTTGAATATGAAATGTCAAATCAGGAGAGTCATTATGAAGATCCAACAACTCCTCCTATCCTTAACATAAATCTAATTTATATCAAAGACCAAATTCCTTTTTTTGAGTCTATTTTGGAAAAATGAGCATCCAACCCCCTTTGACAAAAGAATTCCTCCCATTTTGAAATGGGCAATTCTCATTCTACATAAGGCTGACTTAGAAGGGGATACACCCTTGGAATAAGCCCATACATCCCCTTCTATTATTTGCAAGGAAGATGTCCTCATCCCCCCTGAATCCTTGGGGACCCCTTGTACAAAAGAATCAGAGACAGATGTTATATCAACAATGAAACTGACCAAACCCAATGTTGATGACATTATTTTTGAAGAGAAGCAAAATAATTTTGTAAATAATTTGAAATCTTTTGTATCACCCCCAATTATTCTATATGTAGGTCAATATGACCGAGGGAAACTCGAGCCAGATCCTCTGTCTGACTTTGCACATCTGGCACTGCATGTGTTACTAGTCGGGTACCCACCAACCTCCCCCAATCCACACCCATCTTCAACACTTCCCTTGCTATTGTAGGAAGATTTGTGGATCTTATTGGAGGGAATATGAGGTGAAAGAAAATATGAACACCCCACTGAGCTTCCACGACTGTCCTATCATCGGGTAAACAATGAAGCTCCTCTGATAAAGGTCCAAACCCTCACACACATCCCCTACACATCCCCTTCAACTGGATGTTTTTTGAGCTACCAAGACCTCCTGGCGAACCTAACAATTTTCTTCCCTCCATCTCAGGTTTGGGTTTTGATTGAGACAAGAAAAATTCTAAGTCTGGGGTGGAGGTGGGTGGTATGTTTCTATTCCACCCCCTTATCTTTTTTATTCTTACATTATTTCTACCTTTTTTTGCATATAGTTGTTTTGTTCATGGCCATTATCTAGTCGGCCATGTTTTTATTTCTTTTGTTGCAAAATGGATTTTATCTCGTCGACCAATATGAATAGATGTTCATCATTGTACCCCTTTGAATTTAGTAAATCTTTTGCAAAAATTGTTACAAATTGCCATGTATGAAACTACCATGTCACCTAGGACCTCAAAATAGCATCACTCCTTGGAAAAGTTGGCAAGTTGTATGGAATCAATCAAAATCAAACACAAATTTTCTCTATTTTTAAATTGTGGATTAACTTGATATAAATATTGTATAATGTGATTGAGATGAATGTTCTTTTTGATGTAATGACACTTTCAAAAAAGATAAAAAAGAGAGAAAATAAATGTGTGAAGTTATAAGCACAAGGACACCTTTTGTTTCTCCCTTATTTTCTTTCTAAAAAAAGAGAAGCAAAGAATCACCACCGGAAAAAAATCAAGTATGGGGTGGCATTCTTCCCGTATCAAAAATTCCATACCCCACAAAGGGGCGTACCATCAAAAGATGCCAAAAATGCACATGAAAAAATTGTGACCAATGTAGCCACAACTCCACAAATTTAAATCCTGAGTCGAATAGAGGAGGGATAAAAAAATTCATCACTTCCTTCTTTGTTTTCATACCCCCCAATTTCATCCTGTTCTTGTGCAACAACTCGCATAAAAAAATACAATAATAAAATGAGAGTGTCAAAGCAAAAGTAAGATGAAATATGTTTTTCTACAAAATCTTGATTTAGAAATAAGATATGATATTTGTTTTCAATAGGGAATGTAGAATTTTGTGTTTTGTGATTTTAGAAGATTGGGTTGCTTAGCTAAATTTGGAGGTAAGGAATAAAGTGATGTTACAAGGGTGAGGATAGACATGTTGTTAGTATAAATTGGAATAATTTGTGATTTTATTTGTTTGAGGACAAACAAGGATTCAAGTCCGGGGTATTTTGATAAATGTGTATTTATCCCTTTTATTTACATATTTTTGATATTTGTTTAGGATTGTTTTGTTATTTATTCTCTTAGTTATATAAATAATTGTGTTATTTTATATTTTTCTCTTTAATTGGAGTTTTAATTATATTTTCTTGGATTTTGTAGGAAAATTACACAATTTATAGCAGTCCTGAAATTCATGTATACTCATCACCAAAAGTGACATAACTTTTGCGTTCAAACTCCAAATTGAGTGTACAAGTATTCAGTGGAAAGGGAATTTAATTGCCTAACAGAAAATACTATTATTTGGACCGCTTTTGTGCTTTTGACGGGAGATAAATATGTTCAAAATCGCTGTTGGGAGAATGTGGATTAAAGAGAGTTACATGGTAAAGATAATTAAAGACAATCAACTTTCTATTTGACCAGATCCAGAAAATTCAAAAATCAGTCTCCCTCTCTTTTCCCCCCCTCTTTTGAGGGCAGCCTACCCCCTCCCCCTCCTATAAAATGAGAGACTCTCCACTTGTAAAAGCATTCCATTCTTCATTCCATTTCATCCAATTTTTAGTTGTAGACCACATCTTGTATAATGTTGGGTTTCATTTTAGTTTACATTTCTTTTAGTCTCATTATATCTGAGTAAATCTCTTTGGGGCATGGGAGTAGCCCCTTAGCCCAGTTCTAATCAATATAATCAATTATATTCCTCCATCGAATAAATGTCTTCTCTCTGTTTATGTGTGGTTATTTGGATGATCAGATATATTCTTATGGAGTGATATGACCGTGGATCTCTATAAGAATGAAACAATAGTCCCTTACTTGCGATTATCATCTTGTCATCTTTTTAATATTATTCTTGTTATAATACTTGGTGACGTGACCACCTGAGCCTTGGGTTTGAATGCCAGTTTGAATTCACATTCTTTTGATATGATCATGGATAGTGGCATGTTGGATGGTTGTTCAATAATCTGTGAACACTGGGATCAACAAGTTCACAGGAAGTCTGACCCTTGTGAGTTTGTCTGTAAGGACATGTAACCACACGGTCCTTATTTGATCCTTGGAGTTTAGAATTTGATTAGTTGAATAGAAATGTAATTTTAGTGGTGATCTTCCAGAAACCCAGATGTTTATTTCTAGATTAATTGAACTTTATTTCAGCACTTTTATTTTTTTCTTAGTTTTAAACAACCTTCTCATCAGAATTTATTTTTTTATTTTTGCAATCGGATTTGAATTTCAACTTTTCTTTTTCGCCGTCCCTTGGATCGATACCTATCTATACTAAGTTGACTTGTTGTTCACAACAAGTTGACCACCAGGTTAGAAGTTTAAACTCTAGGACTTTTCCTAGTGATTGTTGCGTGTACAATGACACACATCAAGAGGCACAACAAACACCAAAACTACCCTGGTCTTGACCGAGGAGTGCTCACGGAACCTTGATTGAAGATCAACATGGACCGATGTAGAAAAAGACATCAAAACACATCGTCATACCAAAACGAAGTCAAAAGAGCAATTACCTGGTATAAAGGACCAAAAATACCTCAACATGACATGCTAGTTTGGATTCATGAACCAAACAGACAAGACCAAGCGTGAAGAATAACGGCCAACACCTTTAAGGATCTTAGTAGATGCTAAAGGTAAACTTTCCATGGCCGAAGGAAGCATGGATTGCCAAGGTGACAAGCATCGATGAGGTTTTTGACAGTGGCTACATGGTCTAGGGTTTTGGACAGCCCCAGAGGAAACGAGCGATAATGAAGCATCGAGTTGGTGTCTTGGAAGCTCACCGAGGTTCCAATTGCATAGGATGAAGCACGAGAGGAGAAGAAGGGGTCAAGGTTGTAGAAAGGACAAACTGAGTAGGCCAAGATGTTTATGAGCATAGGCTCCTAGTTGGCGGCAAAGTAGAACTTCTCGGGGTCCAATGGTACTTTTGGAAGGTTTAGGTGGATGGGAGATGCACTAAGGTAGCGTATGTCACTTGATCGTGGAGAGACCGTGGGAGCCCTAATTATGCATTCCTTATACTTTCCACGAGAAGAGGAGATCAAAGGCTCATTTGAATCATGGAGGTGAGGCAAAGTCAGAGGAGGAAAAATCTCACGAAACGACTGAGAGATGAGGGAGAACAACACTGATAAAGAAAGTGAGCATTACTATGTGCAGAATAGCGAGAAACACAGAGGTAGGAGATGACTCTATGTTCATTAAATCATGAGTAATAAAACCTAGACCGTCATATGGAGCACCTAATCAAAGAAACTGCATTACAGGCAGAAAAATCCTAGTATGACAACATTATTCGTGCATTAACGATTATTTCAATTAAATCTTAGTCAAAACTATATGTTAACTTGTTTAATTCATTTGGAGGGTCAAATGTGGTCAAAACTTGACCAAATTTGAACCATATGCCCAAAAAGTAGTCTAGATTATTCCTATGCCCTAATATTTCGATTTTTCACATGTTTTACCCATAATTTCCATAATTGTCACTCTGGTTGATTTTAATTCATCAAAAGGTGTTACATGATACATTTTCCCTTAATTGCTTACTTTGAGTCAAAATGAGGTAAGAACTTATTGATCACTAGTTATGTCATCTTTGAACTTCAAATCTCTTATCTTGCTCTTTTATTTCCTTTAAGCATCATGAATGGTAGGAGACATAGGAAAGATATGAAAGGCTAATATAAATCTTTTTGAGTTGAATGAAACACATAATGCATAGATGAAAGAGAGAATGTACTTTCGGTCTCATTTTATTCTTCTTACTCTATTATCCTTAAATAAAAAAACATTTTATGGTCTTTTTGCATTAAGACCCTCAACTATAACCAATTTAAGGAAAACCACATTATACTTAAATTAGTCTTGAAATTTGGGATGTTAGAATTCTACCCTCCTTAAATAGCCCTGCAAATATTCTAGGGTGCTACCCACCTTAGGGTTTCTCTAACCTTTTCATTTACTAACAATTAACATTTATGTTCAACATTTTGCACTGAAATATATATATATATATATATATATATATATATATATATATATATATATATATATATATATGTCACATATGTCATCTAAATTTCACAAAATATTTATGTGAGCATAGATTAACTATTACTTTAGTCTTCTTCTCTACTTAAGCTTAGGGTTTGTGAAACCACATTTACCTTTGCACATAGGGCATCTACCTCAAACTTGACATGACTATCAAACATTAGGTGTAGATGCTCATCTAATCTTAGGACTCTTAGGTAACTCCTGCATTCCTAGATATGTAGTGACTAGGCACAACCCAAAGATGTGGGATCTTATCATGCTTGCTCTCACTAACCTACCAACACATGTGTCCCTAACCACATGCATTAATAAGAAAGGAGAAATGCATAAAAAGTTTTCATGATCATGACATTCCTCTTCAACTCTCAATTGGCTCCCATTTACATTGAGAATTGAAAGGCTATCTCATTACCTAGAGTAGGTCACCTTAAGGTCAAGTCCCCTCACTTGATTGAGTCCTATAATCACTTGTAATTTGATCAAGATCATAATATGTGCATGGGTTCATAATAATTAAAACCCTAATTTCGTTAATGGAATTATTGAAGAGATTCTATGTAGAAAATAGAGCTTGATACAAAATAGAAAGAGCTTTCCAAAACATATTTTTTGCTCATTTTTCTGAACATCTAATGAATTATTGTGAATTTTGAAAAATTAGGCCAATTATAAATCATTAAAATTCCACATAGGTGAGAAATATCCATGGAGGTGTCCCCCTTGAGGTGGACCTATCAGGGATGGCCGCATAACACATGCCCGTTCAAATACAAAACACGCGGTTTCGCTGAGTCACATGCATGAAAAACACCAAAATAACCCGACAATATTAATGAACCAATCAAAACAACATGGGCTCCATGGTCTTTTCACCTTTTCCATTGTTTCCCTCCTCACGCTTCCTCCAGGGAGATTCTGCAACACCCCACCTTTTGAATATGAGAGGAAACACCTATCTTGGAGGGGTATGTCACATTAATATGATAATTGCAAACAAATACATAATTCACCATTAAGATTCATACATTGTTCTTTGAATATGAAACTATAACTGAGTTCTATAACATGTCTAAACATTTCTAAACATGAAAAACTAATCATGAAACTAAACATGTCTAAATGATTGGATCACCTAGTATGGATGTCACCCCACTAGTTAGCTCTTAAAGGTCTTCTAGTCCTGTCGTGATCCTCTTGAGTCCTTACTTGCTCCAACTCCTGGCGACATCACGTCCCCAGCCATGCAAAGGGGAAAATCAACACATCAGTAAATGATACTAACACTTTATAACATTAACAAATTAAGTATAATTGACATGTAATAAAGGTTGACATAACTTAACTATAAGCATTCTTGAATCATTATTAACATGAATAATTTAATAGTAAATGTATGAATCCCTCTATGACACACCCTTAGGAGCACATGATTTCTAGAAAGCCCTTAATGAACCCTTAGGGTCCATGAGTTGGGAGCTTATAAAGACTAATTCAATTCCACTTAACTTTATCATTAAAATTATCCTTGAACTTTAATATGATGGGATTTCTCCCTATTAAACACAATCTTTTAACATGATGGGATTTCTCCCTCTTGAAAATTAACATGAATTTCATATAGTCATTAGTCATAAGCTATAACCATAGTGAACATTATGACCATAGGACATAACATATGGAAATCATCAATCAATTGATATAGTGAGAACGATTAAAGCATTAAACTTGAAATCATAATGTCTACTTTATACTTAGCATGCAAACAACCATAAATACTTATTCTCAACAACATGACTCATTTACCTTGGAGCAAGAGTTGATCCTAAGATGGTCTCTCTTATCTTTGAGCCAAATCTAGGTCAAATATTCTCTTGTCTTGATTAGGATCTATGTACATGTACATAATTATTGAGCATCATAAATCAATACCTTATATCGATCCTAGGTTGAATTAGGGTAGATTAGGTTTGAGTGCATTTGGGTTAGGCTTACTGATCAACATCATTAAATTAGGAAAACTTGGTTGGATTAGGTCACATAAATCACATGTGATACATATTTAGGGTTTCATGAGTCAAATTAGGGTTTCTAATAAAACATCAGAACATGAATGTAAACCATGACTTGAAAACAAAAAAAATCAGATTTTACTCAAAAAATCCTTTACAATGACTATTATTCATATTTTTTTAACCAAGCATCATTTAATATGAATTTCCAAATATTTGAGCAGTGAGAATTCAGTAAAAATCCATGTGCACAATTACAAAACTAGTGGCTTGGCCATGAGACAGGAAGGCTCCGAGTTGGACCAATCAGGATTGGCCAACTCAGTAGGGAGACTCGCCCATACGGTTCAACAGTCAAAGTAGGAAAAGGCATGGAAAATCCCTTAACTATCCTGGTCATATTAATCTTTTGATTATAATCATGGGGACACCTAGGTATTTTCCAAACTTGAGATCTTCTCCCTTCACGTCATGGCATGAGGTGTGAACTTGAAAGGTGAACACTCTGATCAACCCGTGAAGAGTCGATTGTCGATGTTGATTTACTGCACCTCATCCATGGGAAACACTCATGTTGGCTTCCTTGGATCCATCCGACTCTAGCAAGCTGAGACAGAAAGCAGTGAGGTGCTTTGTGGCCAAAACAACACCCAACTCCATGCCCTCAAAATAGAGTAAGGTGACGAGATCTGAGTAAATGAAAGATTCACACATAAACAACAACCATTTGATGACTCCGACTTCAAGATGACCCACTGAAGTCAGGCATAGAAGAAATGGGGAAGAAGCCTGTTAGAACATGCTGAAGACAGCTGCTCACATGGTTGGTTTGGCTAATTTTGTTGACCCGATGGTTGGGAAGAGGGGGTGACTAACAAACAATACAAAAATGATACACAAAGGTAAGGAAAGCTCACCAAATCACCAATTTGTCCAGAGGTGGTGGAGGAGGCTGAGACGTGCAAGATATTCACTAAAGATGAATACCTGGTCTATTAGGGTGTCATAGAGGATAGGAGGTAAAATTTGAGAGGGGAGGAGAGATGTGTGATGTCCGAAGTTGGTTTCTAATCCTTTAAGTAGATTGTGGAGGCATTGAAGTGGCAGAGAAGATTTTCAGGTGATGAGGAGAGTCCATTACTAATTGGGAGTTTTGCCAAGAGGTCATGAGGGGGGTGATTTATGGCTCATTGGGTTTGGGGAAGAGATGAATTCAGTGAAGGAGAACATTTGTGAAACGGCTGCGAGGCGAGTGAGTGAGAGATCAAGGGAGGTCATGGTGACTACATCTTATTTTCACAGAGAAGACGTGAGGAAGGGGAAGATCACAAGATCGTTCAGTCATGAGCCAATAAAAGCACCACCGTCGAATGTCACTCATGATAGAAAAATTGAAAACATAACACATGACAACCTTAAATGATCGAGACCTTAGAACATCAATGTAATTAATGTAAATTCGAATAAGTCCTTAGTGAAACCATATTCAAACTTGTTTGATTCATTTGAGAGTTCAAACATGGTCCAAATGACCTCAAATTTGAACCATAGGTTAGTTTGATGGTCCAAATATTCCTAAATAATTAGATTTCATTTTTGTACATGTTTGGTCCATGATTTCTATAATGGCCATTAACCTTAATTAATGAAAGGGTGAGATAATTTGAAAGGGCTCCTATTATTGAATCATTGAGTCACAAATTCGAGATTTACTCATTCAAGAGTCCCATGGTCACCTCTTTAATCCCTCCCTATGCTTTATGGCCATTTGGGGTGAGAGATAAAAGAAAAGAGGATCATCTTGAGTTAACTGAATCATATAATGTACATTTCAAAGAGAAAAGCATATTAGAGTCTCATTTTAATCTTTCTTACTTCATCTTCATATAAGAAATTCTATTGATGGTCTTTTTACATTCAAACTCACAACTATTATTATTTAGGAAAAGTCTATCCTGAGGTTTAGATTATCTTTTTTAAAATAGGGATGTGATAATTCTACCCACCTTAAAACAATTTTTTTCCTCAAAATTTTATATGTTACTACCCACCTTATAGTTTTTCTTACTTCATTCAATTAATGATATCTCACATACTAAGATTTGCATGAAATGTGAAGGTATTTCATAAAAGGGTTCAAATGGACATAAACTAGTTATTACATCATTCCTCATCTTCCTTTTCTACTTCCATAGTGAAAATCCTAGCTTGTCTCTTGGAAGGTGTATTCTGGTCCTGGTCCTTCTTCATGAGCTTAGGGCAATTTGACCTAAGGTGGCCAGTTTCTCCACAATAGTAGCATGCAACCATACCATACCTACATGGGCTTGCATGGTTCTTCTTACATGTTGGACATTGGGGCTTCTCAGCTTCTACTATAGGCTCAGGTACCTTTCTTTTAGGGTTGTTGGGAGGTTGATATTGGTTGTTCTTCTAAGGGACTTCCTTCTTGTAGGATCTTCCAGGGTGACCTTCAAGCTCTGGGGCTACATCCTGGGAAGCCTGGAGGGTCATGTGGCCTCTCCTTGACAAGGCAAAGCTTAGGTCGGGCTTGAGTCCTCAGATGAACTTCTTTGTTCTACGACGTCCATCATAACCATAGCCATACTTCTATAGGACCCTGAACTTCATGGTGTATTGGGTCATAGTCATGTCACCCACTTGATCCAAGATGGAAAACTCTAGATCTTTCTTCTCTATCATGGCCTCATATGCTAGTACTCCTAGAAGGCTTCAACAAATCATTCCCATGTGAGTGGAGGGGCATCAACTTCCCTTGAGTTGAGTAAGTTTTCTCACTATGTACGGGTTGCACCCTTGAGCATGTAGGTTGCAAAGCGAACCCTAGAGTGTTGAGGGTAGTCCATATCTCAGAAGAAATGCTTCGTACCTCTAATCCACTCCTCAGCTTTGGTGACTACATCAATTTATACTTCATTGAGAAAAGTCGAGCCTTATCTTTAGGAAGTCCACTAAAGTTAGTTCATGATGTCTAGGTTGATGTTACCCTTGTGCTAAGACATTAGTGAGGGCTTGTACCATATATTATATGATTGCCTTAGGGTTTCTTCTTGATCCACTTCCCCTACTAGAAGAGCTAGCACCATCATCCTTATCATTTCCTTTGTTGGCTCTCTTAGGGACCATCTAAAAAATGTCACATATACCTAGGGTTAGAACATATGAATCTGATTGCTTCCTGTTGTCCATCCATTTATTAGCTCTAATACCATTAATGTAACACCCCACCTTTTGAATATGAGTGGAAGCATCTATCTTAGAGGGGGGATGTCACATTAATATGATCATCACAAATAAATACATAATTCACCGTTAAGATTCATACAATGTTCTTTGAATAGGAAACTACATCTGAGTTCTATAAAATGTCTAAACATTTCTAAACATGGAAAACTAATCATGAAAGTAAACATGTATAAATGATTGGATCACCTAGTACGGATGGCACCCAGCTAGTTAGCTCTTGAAGGTCTTGTAGTCCTTTATTTATCCTCTTAAGTCCTTACTTGCTCCAACTCTCGGGAAGATCGTGTCCCTAGACATGCAAAGGGGAAAATCAACACATCAGTAAAGAATATTGGCACTTTATAACATAAATAAAGTAAGTATACTTGACATGTAAGAAAAGTTGACATGAATTAACTATAAGAATTCTTGAATCATTTAAACATGAACAATTAAATAGTAAATGTATGCATCCCTCTTATCGCCCCCTTAGGACCACATGATTTCTAGGAAAGCCCTTGATGCTAGGAAAGCCCTTGACAACCCCTTGGGGTCCATGATTTGGGAGCATATAAAGACTAATTCAATTCCACTTAACTTGATCATTAACGTTAACATTAACATTATCCTTGAACTTTAACATGATGGGATTTATCCCATTAACATGATCTTTTAACATGACGAGATTTCTCCCTCTTGAACATTAAAATGAATTTCATGAGTAATTAGTCATAAGCTATAATCATAGTGAACATTATAACCATAGGACATAACATATAGCAATCATCAAGAAATTGATATAGTGGGCATGATTACAGAATTATAGTTGAAATCATAATGTCTACTTTATATTTAGCATGCAAACAACCATAAATACTTGTACTCAATAGCATGACCCATTTACCTTGGAGAAAGAGTTGACCGATGATGGTCTCACTGATATTTAAGTCAAATCTAGGTCAAAGCTTCTCATCTTGATTAGGCTGTATGTACCTATACATAATTATTGAACATCATAAATCAATACCTTGTATTGATCCTAGGTTGAATTAGGGTAGATTAGGGTTTGAGTGCATTGGGGTTAGGCTTATTGATCAACATCATTAAATTAGGAAAACTTGGTTGGATTAGGTCGCATAAATCACATGTGATACATATTTATTGTTTCATGAGTCAAATTAAGGTTTCTAATAAACATCAGAACATGAAGGAGAACCATGACTTGAATCCCAGAAATTGGATTCTACTCAAAAAAATCCTTTTCAATGACTGTTTATTCATATTTTTCTGACCAAACATTGATTTACTATGAATATTCAAAGAACCAACCATGTGAATTTTGTATAAAGCCACATGTGAAATTCAAAAAATAGTGGCTCAGCCACAAGCGGGCCAGCTCTGATTTGAATCAATCACGATTGGCCAACTAAGCAGGGAGACCCACCCTTGTGGTTCAGTGGTCAAAGTAGGATGAGGCAGGGAAAATCCCTTAACTACCCTTGTCATATTAATATTTTATTTTAAATCATGGGGACACCTAGGTCATTTCTAGACATGGGATCTTCTCCCTTCACATCATGGCGTGAGACGTGAACTAAAAAGATGAACACTCTGATCAACCCATTAAGAGATGATTGTCGATGTTGATTTATTGCACCTCAGTCATGGGAAACACTCTTGTTGGCTTCCTTCTCTCCATCTGACTCTAGCAAGTTGAGATAGGAGGCATCAAGGTGCTTTGTGGCCATAACATCACCCAACTCCATGGACTGAAATAGAGAAAGGTGATGAGCTCTGAGAAAACAAATAATTGATGGCGTAAAAAGCAACCACTTGACGACTCTGACTTTGAGATGACCCATTGAAGTCAGACAGAGAAGAAATGGAGAAGAATTCCATTAGAACAGGCCAAAGATAACTGCTCACATGGTTTGTTTGACTGATTTTGTCACCCTAGCAGTTGGGAAGAGGGGGTGACTAACCAATGGTTCAAAAATGATGCACAAAGGTCAAATAATCTCACAAAATTGCCAATTTGGATAGAGGTGGCAGAGGAGGATGAGATGTGTAAGATGTTCATCAGAGATGAATATTGGTTCTTTCAAGATGGCAGGAGGTAAAACTAGAGGAGAGGAGAGTTGTGTGAGGTCCGTAGTTGGTTTCTGGTCCTTTAAGTAGATTATGGAGGCCTTAAACTGGCGCTGAAGATGTTTGGGTGGCGAGGAGAGTCCATTCCTATTTGGGTGTTTCACCAAGTGGTTACGAGGGGAGGTGATTTATGGCTTTTTGGGTTTGGGGAAGAGATAAAAAATTCAATGGAGGAGAAAATTCATTAAATGGCTGTGAGACGAGAGAATGAGAGATCAAGGGAGGTCATAGTGACTTCATCTTGTTTTCACATACAAGGTGGGAGGAAGGGGATGATCGCATGGCCATTCGATCAAGATCAAATAAAAGCACAACCATCTGATGTCACACATGATAGAAAAGTTGAAAGTGTAATGCATGATAATGTTAAATGACTGAGATCTTAGGAAAAATAATGCAACTAATGTAAATTCGAGTAATTTGTTAGTCAAACCATATTCAAACTTGTTTATTTAATTTGATGGTACAAACATGGTCCAAAGGGCTTCAAATTTGAACCATAAGTTAGTCTGATGGTCTAGAATATTCCTAGGAAATTAGATTTTGTTTATGTACACATTTGGTCCATGATTTCTATAATGGCCATTAACCTTAATTATAATGCATGAAAGGGTGAGATAATTTGAAAGGCTTCTATTATTAAATCCTTGAGTCACAAATTCGATATTTACTCATTCATTAGTCACATGGTCACCTATTCAACCCCTCCCTAAGCTTTATGGCCATTTAGGGGGAGAGAGAAAAGAAAGGAGGATCAACTTGACTTAACTGAATCATATAATGTACATTTGAAAGAGAAAACCCCATTGGAGTCTCATTTTAATATTTCTTACTTCATATTCACATAAGAAATGCCACTTACAATCTTTTTACATTCAACCCCTAAACTATTATTATTTAGGAAAAACTCTATCCTAAGGTTTAAATTATCTTTTTAAGAATTGGGATGTTGTAATTCTACCCACCTTAAAAAATTTCATCCTCAAAATTTTATAGGGTACTAACCACCTTAGGGTTTTTCTTTACTTTATTCAATTAATAAGGGTTAGCATACTAAAATTTGTATGAAAAGTGAATGTATTTCATAAAATGGTTCAAATGGACATAAACTAGTTATTACATCATTCCCCATCTTCCTTTTCTACTTCAATAGTGAAATCCTAGCTTGTCTTTTGGGAGGTGAATTCTGGTCCTTATTCTGGTCTAGGTCCTTCTTTGTGATCTTAAGGCAATTTTACCTGAGGTGGCAAGTTTCTCTACAATGGTAGCATGCACCCATACCATACCTGCATGGGCCTACATGGTTCTTCTTGTACATTGGACATTGGGTTTCTTAACTTCTATTGCAGTCTCCGGTGCCTAAATCTTGGGGTTGTTGGGAGGTTGATACTGGTTGTTATTCTATGGTGCTTCCTTCTTGTAGTATCTTACAAGGTGATCTTCAATCTCTAGGGATGCATCCAGGGTAGCATGGAGGGTCATGTGGCCTCTCCCTAACAAGGAAAAGCTTAGGTCAGGCATGAGTCCTCAGATGAACTTCTTTGTTCTGTGTCGTTCATCAGAATCGTAGCCATAATTCTATAGGACCCTGTACTTCATGGCGTATTGGTCATAGTCATGTCACCCATTTGAGCCAAGTTGGCAAACTCTAGCTCATTTTTCTCTATCATGGCCTCATACATGTAGTAATCCTGGAAGGCTTAAAAAAATCCTTCCCATGTGAGTGTAGGTGCATCATCTACACTTGAGTTGAGGAAGTTTTCTCACCATGTACGGGTTACACCCTTAAGCACGAGGGTTGAAAAGTGAACCCTAGAGTGTTGAGGGTAGTCCATATCTCAGAAGCAATGCTCCATGCCTCTAATCCACTCCTCAACTTTGGTTACTACATCAATTTCTCCTTCACTTGATAAAGAGTCAGGCATTATCTTTAGGAAGTCCACTAAAGTTAGCTCATGATGTCTAGGTTGATGGTGCCCTTGTGCTAAGACATTGGTGAGGGCTTAGACTAGATCTTCTAGGGTTGCCTTAGGGTTTCTTCTTGGTCTACTTCCCCCACTAGAATAGCTAGCACCATCATCATTATCCTTTCCTTTGTCGACTCTCTTAGGGGCCATCTGAAGGTCACATATACCTAGGGTTAGAACATATGTATCTGATTGCTTCCTGGTGGCCATCCATTTATTCACTCTGATACCTTAAATGTAACACCCCGCCTTTTGAATATGAGTGAAATCATCTATCTTAGAGGGGGGAAGTCACATAATATGATCATTGCAAATAATACATAATTCACCATTAATATTCATACATCTTTCTTTGCAATAGGAAACTATAACTGAGTTTTACAACATATCTAAACATTTCTAAACATGGAAAACTAATCATGAAAGTAAACATGTCTAAATGATTGGATCGCCTAGTATGGATGGCACCCCACTAGTTAGCTCTTGAAGATCTTCTAGTCCTTTCTTGATCCTCTTAAGTCCTTACTTGCTCCAACTCCTGGGGAGATCACATCCCCAACCATGCAAAGGGGAAAATCAACACATCAGTAAAGGGTACTGACACTTTATAACATAAACAAAGTAAGTATACTTGACATGTAAGAAAAGTTGACATCAATTAACTATAAGCATTCTTGAATCATTATAAACATGAATAATTAAATAGTAAATGTATGCATCCCTCTATGACGCCCCCTTAGGAGCACATGATTTCTAGGAAAGCCCTTCAAGACCCCTTGGGGTCGATGATTCGAGAGCATAAAAAGACTAATTCAATTCCACTTAACTTGATCATTAACATTAACAATTATCCTGGAAATTTAACATGATGGGATTTATCCTATTAACATGATCTTTTAACATGGTGGGATTTCTCCCTCTTGAATATGAAACTGAATTTCATGAGTCATTAGTCATAAGCTCTAATCATAGTGAACATTATAACCATAGGACATAGCATATAGCAATCATCAAGAAATAGATATAGTGAGCATGATTATAGAATTAAACTTGAAATAATAATGTCTACTTTATACTAAGCATGCAAAGAACCATAAATACTTGTGCTCAGTTGGATGACCTATTTGCCTTAGAGTAAGAGTTGATCTAAGATGGTCTTGCTGATCTTTGAGTCAAATCTAGGTCAAACCTTCTCTTGTATTGATTAGGCTCTATGTACCTATACATAATTATTGAACATCATAATACAATACCTTGTATTGATCCTAGGTTGAATTAGGGTAGATTAGGGTTTGAGTGCATTAGGGTTATGCTTACTGATCAACATCATTAAATTAGGAAAACTTGATTGGATTAGGTCAGATAAATCACATGTGATATATATCTAGCATTTGATGAATCAAATTAGGGTTTCTAATAAAACATTAGAATAGGAAGGCATACCATGACTTGAAAACCCAAAAATTGGATTCTATCAAGAAAATATTTCCAATGACTATTTATTTATATTTTTCCACCAAGCATTGATTTACTATACATTTCCAAAGAACTGATCGATGAAAATTTAGTAAAAAGCCACATGTGTAATTCCAAAACCAGTGGCTCAGCCATGAGGCAGGATGGATCTGAGTTGGACCAATCAAGATTGGACAACTCAATAGGGAGACTCGCCCCTATGGTTCAACGGTCAAAGTAAGACGAGAGGGGGAAAATCCCTTAACTACCCTTGTCATATTAATCTTTTGATTGAAATCTTGGGGACACCTAGGTCTTTTACAGACCTGGGATCTTCTCCCTTTGCGTCGTGGAGCGAGGCGTGAACTCAAAAGGTGAACACTCCGATCAACCCGTGAAGAGACGATTGTTGATGTTGATTCATTGTGCCTCAGCCATGGGAAACACTCATGTTGGTTTCCTTGGCTCCATCCAACTCTAGAAAGATGAGACAGGAAGCATCGAGGTGGTTTGTGGCCAAAACATCACCCAACTCCATGGCTTTAAATAGAGCAAGGCAATGAGCTCCAAGAAAATGAACAATTAACAACGTAAATGACAACCACTTGACGACTCTGACTTCGAGATGACCCACCAAAGTTAGGTAGAGAAGAAATGGGGAAGAAGCCTATTAGAGCAGGCCAAAAATAGATGCTCACATGGATGGCTTGATCAACTTTGTCAATCTGGAAGTTGGGAAGCGGGGGCGACTAACCAATGGTTCAGAAATGATACACAAAGGTCAGGAAAGCTCACTGAATTGCCAATTTGGCTAGAGGTGATAGAGGAACGTGCAAGATGTTCTCCAAAGATGAATATTGGGTCCGTAGGGGTGTCACGAAGGGCAAGAGGTAAAATTGAGAGGGGAGGAGAGATGTGTGTGAGGTATGTAGTTGGTTTCTAATCTTTTTAGTAGATTGTGGAGGCATTGAAGTGGTGGTGAAGATCTTCGGGTGGCGAGGACTATCCAACCCTAATTGTGTGTTTCTCTAAGAGGTCATGAGGGGAGGTGAGTTATGGCTCATTGGGTTCAGTGAAGAGATACAAATTCAATGGAGGAGAAAATTCATGAAATGACTGCGAGACAAGAGAGTGAGAGATCAAGGGAGGTCACGATGATTGCGTCTTGTTTTCATAGACAAGGTGGGAGGAAGGATCATATGACCATTTGATCATGAGAAAATAAAAGCATAGCCATCAGATGTCATGCATGACAAATAAATTGAAAATGTAATGCGTGACAACGGTAAATGAGCGAGACCTTAGGAAAATCCATGTAATTAATGTAAATTCAAATAAACCCTTAGTCAAACCATATTCAAATTTTTTTTAATTCATTTGAGGGTTCAAGCATGGTCCAGATGACCTCAAATTTGAACCATAGGTTAGTCTGATCGTCTAGATTATTCTTAGACAATTAGATTTCATTTTGTATACATTTTGTCCATGATTTCTATAACGACCATTATTATAATGCATGAAAGGGTGAGGTAATTTGAAAAGGCTCCTATTATTGAATCCTTTAATCACAAATTCAAGATTTACTCATTCAAGAGTCACACAGTCATCTCTTTAAACCCTCCCTATGCTTTATGGCCATTTGAGGAGAGAGATAAAAGAAAAGAGGATCAATTTGAGTTAACTAAATCATTTAATGTACATTTGAAAGAGAAAACATATTAGAGATTGATTTTAATCTTTCTCACTTCATCTCTTCATATAACAAGTACCACTTATGGTCTTTTTACATTCAACCCCTAAACTATTATTATTTAGGAAACACTCTTTACTGAGGTTTAAATTATCTTTTTTAAAAATTGGGATATGATAGATTCACATCGACCTGTCACCCTAGATCAAGTGGGATAAGGATGATTGTTCGTTGCCAACTAAGATTCCAGGTGAGATTGTCATTTTTAGGTGAACACATGGACCTCTCAATGAGATCCATAGGCACAATGCAACACCAAAACTACTCTAGTCTTGGCTGAGGAGTATCCACATAACCATGACTGAAGATCAACACAAATTGATGCAATAAAAGACATCAAAACACATCATCAGACCAAGGAAAAGTCAAAAGAGAAATTACATGGTAAAAAGTACCCAAAACACCTCAACACGGATGCCAATTACCGCAAAATAGGGTAACAAGAGACTGGACTCATGAACTAAACAAAGAAGACCAAGTGTGATGTATAACAACCAAAGCACCTTTGAGAATATTAGTAGATGCTAAAGGTATTTCTATGGCTGAAGGAAGGCTAGAGCGCCAAGGTGACAAGCACCAGTGAGGTTTCCGACTACTAGGGTGAGCATCGGTTCAGAACCGGATCGGACCGAGGACCAACTTCATAAGAATTTATGGACCGTAGATCGAACCATTCTGTGTAGGACTGGACCAGACCATTTGGATTGTAATCAACCTTTTTTATATATTTTACAACGTATTTAATTGTACAAAGTGATAATCTTAGTCACTTCTAACAATTATATAACATAAATAGCAAACATTTATACTATTAGTGCTTATATATGTACTTGTTACATATTATACCTACCACTATACATGAATTTTATATAAAAGTCGATCTACGGTCCAGTCCATGGTCGGACCGGTTTTAGATAGGACCAGACCAAAGACCAAACTCAACAAAAATCTCAAACCGCAGACCAGACTAAACTCATAATGGACCAAACTGGACCAGACCGAATTGAGCAGTCTGGTCCAGTTTTGCAGTCTGGACAATTATTTGCTCACTCCTACCGAGTGTGGCTATATGGTTTAGGGTTTTGGGTAGACCCATAGGAAACAAGTGATAATGAAGCATAGAGTTGGTGTCCTGGAAGCTCACTCATGTTCCAATTGCATAGGATGAAGCATGGGAGGCAGATATAGGGTCAGGGTTGTCGAAGGGAAAATATAAGTAGGATAAGATGTTCACAAGCATGGGGGTCCTAATTGGAGGTGGAGGAGGACTTATCGGGGTCCAATGGCATTTTTGGAAGGTTTAGGCAGATGGGAGATGCATTGAGGTGGCGATTGTCACTTGGTCGTGGAGAGATCGTGGGAGCCCTGATTGGGCGTTCCTTATACCATCCACGAGAAGGAGAGATTAGGGGCTTGTTTGAATCAGGGAGGTGAGGCAGCGTTAGAGGAGGAAAAATCTCATGAAACGGTTGAGATATGTGGGAAAACAATGCTGAGAAAGAAAGTGAGCATTATCATGTACAGATCAACAAGAAACTGATCGGTCTTTTACACACGTCCGGAAATGAATGCGGGACAAAGGAAGGAATCAAGCTTTAAATTTATAACTCGAAACCTTCTAGGCCCCCGCAACTTTATTACGGGGTCGAAGTAGATATACGGGGTCAAACACATGGACGTGGTGACGTTTAGGATGTCACAGATCTCGTTCTTTAGTCAGATAAACCAAGACGATAGTCGATAAAAGTAAGTGCTAGAACTAGTCTAGCGGGTTGTCACGATATAAAACAAAACAAAGAAAACAAAACAAAACAAAACAAAACAAAACAGAGCTCGTGATTCTACTAAACAAAGAAAGAGAGTTCCTGGCTATGTAACCACAAATGAGGCAGTCTATGCACTTGTTCTCGGGCATAGACAACCCTTGAATACCCAAGCAAGCATCTAGTACGCATGGTGGCATCTGTCCTATGGGGTCGTCCCACTCGTTCTCACGATGTGTGACTAAAACCATCAACAATATGTCAATGATCCTCTCTCGAGGAATGACATATCAACACCTCAGAATACACTAAGTTCCCTCTCGGGTCTTAGGATATTTCGGGGTGTTAGGAACATAATACCTTGGATCATCCTCCTCTCGGGTTTAGATCCAAACTATCATCTCTTAGCTATTCCTACAATGGATCTCTCGATACAGGCAGAAACAACAGTTCAAGTGAGTAAGAGATCAACCAAACTAGCAATCATAACTTGAAAAGAGAAAATAGAACATGCAACATACTATATCTGATATGAATATACTTGCTTAAGGAAAAAGTATATAAACATGCCCAGATCGGGCTACATAGCCAAGAAGGAGCTAACTAGCCATAGACAAGCATGGTTAGCACCAAACAAAGATGGATGAACATCATTTGTACAAGAAACAAAGGAATGAAGTAGAATGAAAGAGAAGAGGAAAGAGATATAGCCCGTAGAGGAGAGGTGGCTCTCACTCCTCGGCCTCTGTGTATGCCGGATCTCACCCCTTGGGTCTTCTTTTCGTCCCTCTGGACTCCTCGACTCTCTCTCTCTAGATCGTATCGGGTATACTGTATCAGGCAACCGTATCGGGCAGACCGTATTGGGCAGACCGTATCGGGTAACCGTATCAGGCAGATCGTATCGGGAAACCGTATCAGGCAGTAGAGTTTTGGGGAACTCGACACACTAGCTCCTTGGTCTAGGCACTAGCTCTTATAGGGTCCTCCCTCCGACTCCCCTTCTTTGAAGGTTGGTAGCTACTATTTATAGGTAGCGAGCTGATGGGAGTTGTAGCTTTTATTGGTTCATGTGTCCTACATCCGTGGATTCGATCTTGAGGCATCAGGTGGGCCAATATGACTGTCGCCCGATGACCGTGTCGGGCAGGGGGAGTGTCGGGCAGCTGTATCGGGCATGCCGTATCGGGCAACCATATTGGGCAACCATATCGGGCAACCGTATCAGCCAGACCATATTGAGTAGCCGTATCGAGCAGCCGTATCGGTCAGCCGTATCGGTCAAACCATATCGAGTAGCCGTATCGGTCAAACCATATCGAGTAGCCGTATCGGTCAGGCCATATCGGGCATCCGTATCGGCCAGGCCATATCGGGCAGCCGTATCATCCAGGCCGTATCGAGCAGCCGCTGGAATTCTTGTCTTTTCAGGTTCGATACTTGAGAGTCCCAAAATTGGCTAGTTTCGGTGCTTGTAAGTCAAAAATTGGTTAATTAGCTACATTATTGGCTATTTTTACTACTTTTATCTAATGCGAGATAAAAAGAATAAAACATGAACAAAAGTGTGTATATTAAGACTAAAGTGGCACAAAACTATAGATAAAATGCATAGAAAATATGCACTAATTTGGGTGTTATCAACTACCCCAAGCTTAAAACTTGCTTATCCTGAAGCAAGGTTGTGCTCAAAGAACAAAAAGATAACATCCAAATTAAGCTTGGCAATAAATGCTAAGGTTAAGAAAAACAATTTAAAACATCAATTCTCCTGATCCATGTCATTTCAGAACAAACCCCCACCTGTCAGGAACAATCCTGCCAAAGTAAGATCAAAGAGTTTCCAGGAAAGATTAAGAAAATTCACTACAACCTGTCGATACTCATGAGGGTTTGAACCATAATTATTTAAACATGAAAGTGTTGTCACACAGGTTATCACGCGGGTGATGAGCAATGAGCCATCACAATGAATCCATGCATACCAATCAGGAATACCACGCCTCTCACTTATTCATGTCCTAAGAAACAAAGCAAAAAGACTCTAATGACTTCTGAGGATCCCGATCTGTTTCAGGTTGGTCCATGTAGTAAGCAACAGTCCCTGCAGTCTGAACCAATTGGTCCAAAGCAGTGAGATAAACTCCTCGTACTGTGCCTAAACCAACCCTGCTGCTGGGATGATCTCATAGGTCTCCTAGGGGTTCCTAGTGACTCTCTAATGAGCATTTGGAGTGATACTACCAGGCACGACATACCCGCGTTCGTGAGCGCAGTCATACACCGGCTGGGCACCATCCTCAACTCTCCTAAGAGAGAAAACAAGCGCTCATTTATTGTTCACACTCAGGCTTTTATCATCTGCATTCTATTTTTAGGCTTGGGTGAGAACTATATAGATATTTTTGGGATTTTGTGGGCGGCCAAGCCTCTTTTGCACATTTTTATGTTTTTCATCTTTTTGACTCAATCTAATGTGAGAAGGCATGTAGTCCATGAAGGAAAACACTTCATCTTGATCATATCTCAAAGCCCATCATAATCCGCTTGATACCTGTGTGAGAAGTAGCAATTATGATTCAAGAATCCTTAGAATAGAGGCAAGCTTGTGAAACCGCAACTAGGATTCTTTAATCATGTTTTAGCTCATTCCAACGGTCCTTTACCATGGATTCGCCATTCACAACATAGATCAAGGGAATTTAGCTTTAAGCTATGAAAAAGGGACATAACCTTAGATTTATTACCAAACTCAAGGAAAGAGTCAAAGAGCAAGTCAAGCAAGAGGTCAAGTAATTTTTAAGATGAAAATTGTGCATCTAGGCATAAAGTCAAGCATTTTTCTATTAGGTTCGCACCATATAGCCATAATTGTTTTTAAACTAAATGCAGGAAGTAAACGTGCATGCAATAAGGGTGAAGAGACAGAAGGGCGAAGCCTACCATCCCAAGCTTAAAACTTTGGTCGTCCTCGAGCAAGACTTAAACTTGGAATAGAGAGGCAAGAATGCATGATTTTAACGACAGTTATTGAAGTTCTAAAGATGATGCATGGATGCAAGGAAATAAAATAGTTAGAGGAAAGAAGCTAACTAACAAGAACAGGAACATTAAAATTTATTGTAATAAAAGGGCGGGAGGGTGGGTAAGAGAAAAAAGGGGGTGGCTGCCCCACGATACCGACACTGGGATCCCAAATTCTGAGTTTTGGGACCAGTGTCACCTGTGTCTTGCCGACAAATTCCGCCACATAATATGAGTAGAATAAGTGGATGTGTTGGCCCTGCTGAGTCTGAAAAAGCAAAGTGAAATACGACGACTCGGTGAAGTCATCTTTGTGCTGGAAGTGGATTGAACTGCACTGGGATGAATTCTTCGACATTTCATCCTCAGGGTACCTTTCATTATATGATTATGAAAATGAAGGTCCTGGGATGTCGACATAGGATGAGATAGATGAGAGAGGTTGGATGTCATCTTGAGGACTCATATCTTCTCTCTCCATCTCTACACTTGAGGTTGGATGCTCAGATAAATCTTTATGTACCGTCTGAGTCATCTAATCATCTTCTGAGAAAAAAGTACCCCCTGAAGAATCTATTTGTGGTTCTACCACCCCAAGCTTATCACCTGGTGTGGAGTTAGAGGTGTCTTCATGCTCAACAACCATGTTGTAGTGAACCGTCCATCCTACCCCCTTGATGTCCACCAAGCCTTGTAAAGGTATGGTGGCGAATGATGGCTGGTGCTGCTCCAACTCGTCTTCATTACTATACTCACTACTCCATGTCGAGTAGCTGTCGTCGTCGTCGAACAAATTGTTCCAAACCATGGTTGGCGTACTGCTCAAAGCGAAATGAGAAGTCTCAATATGAGAAATGTCACTCTGGTCTGGTTCAATATCTGACTCTGGTTCCTCAAACCAACCTTCTGGTTGTGAGGTCGATTGGCTTTTTGAGTCTTCATCATTGTCATCATGGACCCATTCATGTCTATGACTCATTTCTTCCATTGGTTCATCAGATGGGTCATCTGGATAGAATGAAGGGCTTTCCCAAGTGGGTTGGTCTTCACAGAAAAATTCTGGTGAATCCAGTTGATGGTCTGAATAGGATGGTGATTCATACTCCACTTCAGACCCAATGGAACGGTCTTGATGATTAACATCTTTATTGTCTTGTGATGGTAGTTGTAACCGAATTGTAACCAAATCGACGAGCTCTTGGAGCCTCCCGCCTTGTTCAACATCTTTATCATGAAGTTGTTGTACTTGAACAACAATGCTTTCGAGATCCATCGATTCTGCCATGCACATATAAGGGGAACCTGCTGTATCAAACTGATGCTTTATGATGAATCCTTGTTCAACAGTTTGAAGTATACTACTACTGCGGTGTGCAGCTTCGGTGGCTACTTTGAGATGATGCTCCTGCTTGTCTAATAGTTGCTGGAGCGGATTGATGTTTTCTTCGAGATGAAGAACTAGGGAGGTGAGTGCCTTGACACTTTCTCCAACTAATTCCACTGCCTTAATCAGTTCTTGATCCCATGATAGCACATGAGTCGATGGTTGACTAGTAGTCTCCTTTGTTGGAATTTCAACATATGACGACAGTGGAGGTGAGTATAACTCGACTAGTTGCAGAGCTCAACCTTCAATTATTTTCCAGCAGTTGGAACTACGAAAAAACTCGGGAGGACAGGTGGACAAGATGACTTGTCTTACAGAAGCAAGGTCCATGGCTGAAAAAGGTATGAGAAAAAGAAAAGTGATTTAGTATATATGAACAAGCATGTGTAAAGTAAGAGGAATACTATGCATGTATATATAAGCTTATAGTGACAGAACAAAAATCTACTAGGCGTGTAAACGTGGAAAACCACATCCCCGACAACGACGCCAAAAGTTGATCGGTCTTTTTCACGCGTCCGGAAATGAACGCGGGACAAAGGAAGGAATCAAGCTTTAAATTTATAACCTGAAACCTTCTAGCCCCCCCACAACTTTATTACGGGGTCGAAGTAGATATACGGGGTCAAACACATGGACGTGGTGACGTTTAGGATGCCACATATCTCGTTCTTTATTCAGATAAGCCAAGACGATAGTCGATAAAAGTAAGTGCTAGAACTAGTCTAGTGGGTTGTCACGATATAAAACAAAACAAAGAAAAGAAAAGAAAACAAAATAGAGCTCATGATTCTACTAAACAGTGAAAGAGAGTTCCTAGCTATGTAACCACAAACGGGGCAGTCTATGCACTTGTTCTCGGGCGTAGACAACCCTTGAACACCCAAGCAAGCATCTAGTACGCATGGTGGCATCTGTCCTATGGGGTCGTCCCACTCGCTCTCGCGATGCGTGACTAAAACCATCAACAATTTGTCAATGACCCTCTCTCGAGGAATGACATATCAACACCTCAGAATACACTAAGTTTCCTCTCGGGTCTTAGGATATTTTAGGGTGTTAGGAACAGAATACATTGGATCGTCCTCCTCTCGAGTTTAGATCCAAACTATCATCTCTTAGCTATTCCTACAATGGATCTCTCAATATAGGCAGAAACAGCAGTTCAAGTGAGTAAAAGATCAACCAAACTAGCAATCATAACTTGGAAAGAGAAAATAGAACATGCAACATACTAGATCTGATATGAATCTACTTGCTTAAGGAAAAAGTATATAAACATGCCCAGATCGGGCTACATAGCCAAGAAGGAGCTAACTAGCCATAGACAAGCATGGTTAGCACCGAACAAAGATGGATGAACATCGTTTGTACAAGAAACAAAGGAATGCAGTAGAATGAAAGAGAAGAGGAAAGAGATATAGCCCATAGAGGAGAGGTGGCTCTCACTCTTCGACCTCTGTGCAGGCCGGATCTCGCCCCTTGGGTCTTCTCTTTGTCCCTCTAGACTCCTGAGCTCTCTCTCTCTAGACCATATCGGGCGACCGTATCGGGTAGATCGTATCGGGCAGACTGTATCGGGCAACCGTATCGGGCAGACCGTATCGGGCAACCGTATCAAGCAGACCGTATCGGGCAAACGTATCGGGTAGTAGACTTTTGGGGAACTCGACACACTAGCTCCTTGGTCTAGGCACTAGCTCTTGTAGGGTCCTCCCTCCGACTCCCCTTCTTTGAAGGTTGGTAGCTGCTATTTATAGGCAACGAGCTGATGGGAGTTGTAGCTTTTATTGGTCCACGTGTCCTTCATCCGTGGCTTCGATCTTGAGGCATCAGGTGGGCCAATATGACTGTCGCCTGATAACCGTGTCAGGCAGGGGGAGTGTCAGGCAGCTGTATCGGGCATGCTGTATCGGGCAGCCATATTGGGCATGCCATATCGGGCAACCATATTGGACAGGCCATATCGGGAAACCATATCGGGCAACCATATCGACCAGACCATATCGAGCAGCCGTATCGGGCAGTCCGTATCGGGCAGGCCGTATCGGGTAGGCCGTATCGGGCAGCTGTATCGGTCAGCCGTATCGGGCAGCCGTATCGGTCAGACCATATCGGGCAGCCGTATCGGTCAGACCGTATCAGGCAGCTGTATCGGGGGCAGTCGTATCGGCTAGGCCGTATCGGGCAGCCACTGGAATTCTTGTCTTTTCAGGTTCGGTACTTGAGCGTCTCAAAATTGGCTAGTTTCAGTGCCTGTAAGTCAAAAATTGGCTAATTAGCTACATTATTGGCTATTTTTACTACTTTTATCTAATGCGAGACAAAAAGCATAAAACATGAACAAAAGAGTGCATATTAAGACTAAAGTGGCACAAAACTATAGATAAAATGCATAGAAAATATGCACTAATTTGGGTGTTATCAGAAACATAGAGGTACGAGATGATTCTGTGTCCATTAGATCACGTGTAATAAAAACTAGACCACTGTTTGGCGCACCTAATCAAATAAGCTACGTGATAAGTGAAAAAATCCTAGAGCTATAGTGCTTTTTTATTGCTCAAAATCCTGTTACTAATAAAACCAAAAACTTTGGGTACAAAAAGTGCCCCTTGGGGTAACAAAATAGATCCCAAGTCTCCACACGGGAAGACATAAAAGGGATCCAACAAAAGGAGACTCCAAACTAAGAAAGACTAAGAGAAGGGGCAGGAAACAGAAACAAGCCCGAAGGACCTAGTAGGGGAAGGGAGAGCATACATGATCAAAACATAGAACCCACAAAGACGCCTAAATGAACTCCATCACTTCTGCCAACTCAAAAGGGAAAGCCATCACCTGTCCCAACCCCAAGAACAAACTCAGTAGGAACACATAAGGTAGCAAAATGAGAAAGACATGACTGTCACTCAAAGTCTTTCTCCCTGAAGCAGTGACCATATGAACTTGGTCAATTACTTCACTCAAAAAGGTCCAAGCAAAATAGTAGTTCGAGCTCAATAGGGGAATCGTCAACAAACATCCATAGACTTTTGCAGCTGGAGACATGCATCCATGGAGCCTCTAGCGTTCAGTTCACCCACAAGGAGAGGACATGTCCGACTATCAACACCTGCATACCTCTAGAGACCTTTCTTCTGATATCCACATTGAGCATGAATAAGAATCTCACTAGAACTGGGAGTTGCTATTTGCACAACAACATTTCATCAAACTGAGACTTTTCATCAAACACCTTGAAGGTGTCCTTCTCAAATGGTTGGAGGTCGGACTGCATTCAAATGCCTGGTGTGTACCCGGAGCTGCAACGGTAGGATGTGCCTCTAGTCACCAGGCTGGAATCAGCCGCCACCTTGTCATTTCAAGCCCCCTATGGAGAAAACAATGAGACGAGGAGCCCCAGGCACCTTGTGGATGCACCATCACGTGATGCCTCTATTTTCACTATGGAAAAACATCGAACACTTGGAGAGTGTTCCTTCACACAACAGCGGGGGCAGTAGGTAACCTCCAAGATGACGTCGCACCCCTATTGTGTCGGGAGAATAACCCCAACACAGGGGGTAGGGCCTGAGCACACTGTCTCGAGATGCCATTCCAGGTCACACGAGCCCCAACCCGTGGCTGTAGAAAAGCCACATGAGACACAGGCGCCCTGCCGAGAGAAACACACCTCCATGTACACCGAGGTAGCCACTGGTCGTGAGGATGCACAGAAAGGCATCGCCAAAAAATGGCAGTAGGAGGTGACACCCACCGAGCGGACAGAGGAGGACCAAGCCACCCAACGAGGCTCCCTACTACTGCTGTATCCACCAAGGCATGAGCTTGGTCGGAATCATGTCCGTCAGCAGCCTGGGTAAACCAGGGTTCACTCAGAGGAAAAGAGGAGAAGGTATTGGAGTTGAAGGGAGGAACCCCTTCTCAACCCTAGCATGGTGGAGCAGCAACACGATCTCAGATATGGCTGAGAGCGGCCTCTCTCCCCCTGTCACACTTGAACGAAGCAGAGTTCGACATGGTCGAATCGCCAAACCTCTGGCCCAGATCATGACTCCTCATGGCGTGTCACATCTCCTTCACCCCAGATCTTCCGAGTAGGTGCCAACAACTCTGACCAGCTCTCATCTCTAGAGAATCGCTCCTGATCTTCCCATCACAGAGCTATAGTGTTACTTGTGTATTAATGATTATTTCAATTAAATCTTAGTCAAAACTATATGGTAACTTGTTTAATTCATTTGGAGGGTCAAATGTGGTCAATACTTGACCAAATTTGGAACACATGCTCAAAAAGGAGCCTAGATTATTTCTATGCCCTTATATCTTAATTTTTCACATGTTTTACTCATAATTTCCATAATTGTCACTCTACTTGATTTTAATGCATTAAAAGGTGTTATGTGATACATTTTCCCCTTAATTGCTTTCTTTGAGTAAAAAATGAGGTAAGAACTCACTGCTCACTAGTTACGTCATTTTTGAACTTCAAATCTCTTATCTTTCTCTTTTATGTCCTTTAAGCATCATGAATGGTAGGACAGAAGAATGAAAGAAAAGGCTAATATTCATCATTTTGAGTTGAATGTGATAGATAATGCATAGATAAAAGAGATAATGTACTTTGGGTCTCATTTTATTCTTCTTACTTTACTATCCTTAAAGAAATTTCCTTTCATGGTATTTTTTGCATTAAGACCCTTAAGTATAATCATTTAAGGGAAACCACATTATTAGATTTAAACTAGTCTTGAAATTTGGGATGTTACAACTTCATCTTTGATTTTGATGACATGAGGAGATCCTACACGTTGAAGGAAACTCTCATTTCTAATCCAATACTTCATGCTATAGTTTGTTCTCTTTTGTATGATGTCACTGACTACACCCTAGGTAAAATTCTGGGGCAGCACATTCACAAGAAACATCATGCCATCTACTATGCTAGTAAGATAGTAGACAACACACAAAAGAATTCTATAACCACTAAATAGGATCTTCCCACCATATTCCACACATTTGACAAATTTTGATCCCATCTCATAGGATTACAAGTGGTAGTATACCCAAACCATGCAACTATCAAATATCTTATGTCAAAGAAGGGTGCAAAGCCAAGGTTGATCATATGGATCCTATTGCTGCAAGAGTATGACCTAGATATTAGGGACAAAAAGGGAACTAAAAATTGTGTTATTGATCATATTAGTTGATAGCATATCCAACATAATGACACAGTCCCCATAAATGACTCTTTTCCTAATGACCACTTACTCAAAGTATCCACATTCATGTGGTGGTATGGTGACTTTGTGAATTACCTTGTTGTGGAGTGATTCTACCAGATTGCATAGGGAATGAGAGGAATAAGTTTACGTATGAAATGCACCACTTCTATTGGGATAAACCTTAACTTTTTAGCTTGTGTTTAGATGAAATCTACTACCAATGTATTCTGAAGAGGAAGCTCCTCTTATTCTATAACAATGTAACTCTCACCCAATTGGGGGCCATATGATCTCCAAAAAGATTGCATTAAAGGTCCTCCAATGTGGGTTCTTCTGGCCCTCTGTCTTAAAAGATGCTCATAGCTTTATCAAGTCTTGCAACCAATGACAAAAATCTAGTAATATTTCTAAGAGAGATGAGATGCCACTCAACCTTCAACAATAAGTTGAGATCTTAAACATCTGGGGTGTGGACTACATGGGTCTATTCCCCTCCTCTTATGGCTTTGCCTACATTCTAGTAATTAGAGATTATGTTTCCAAATGGGTCAAAGCTACCACAACAAAGTGTTGCAAATCTAAACCAGTCATCAAGTTATTCACATACATCATCTTCCCATGCTTAGGAGTTCCCCACACTATCATTCCTAATGGGGGATCTCACTTTTTCAAGTGTATCTTTGAAGCTCCCTTGCAAGTACAATGCATCTCAACAAGTGACTACTCCATGTCACCCTCAAACTAGTGGTCAAGTGAAAGTTTCTAATGGGAAAATCAAAGACAATCTTGAGAAGATAATTGGGCAGACAAGGCAAGATTGGGCTCACGAGCTGAATGATGCACTATGTGCCTAAAAATTTCTTGCAAGACCCCCTAGACACGACACATTTCTACTTTATTTATGGGAATTATTTTCACCTACCATTATAGATTGAACAAAATGCTTGATGGGCCATCAAAAAACTCAATTTCGACATCCTTGCTGCAAAAGAAAATCATTTGATTCAACTGCAAGAACTTGAAGATCTATGACTAATAGCATACGAGAATGCCCACATTTATGAGGAGCATACAAAGATGTAGTGTGGAAGCCATTTGAATAGGAAAGATCTATAAGTCAGAGATCAAGTGTTATTGCACAACTCTCACATACGTCTTTTTTAGGAAATTTGGACCAAGTGTCCAGACCCATTCATTATCAAACACATCTTTCCTTATCAAGAAATTACAATTTGAAGAAAAAATACTGGTGAATTCAAATGTAATGGCCACCATCTCAAACTCCACTTCAAAATGAACAATATGCAGGCCAACCAGAACCTCTTGCTCCTTTCCCCTACATATCACAATTGAGCTTTTGACATCAAGCCCTTGACATTAAATAAAAGTGCTTCTCAAGAGGAAACCCAAGTGTTACTTTCACTTTTAGCCATTTTTCCATTTTACAACATATTTGGATTTAGTTAGTTAATGCATATCATGACAAGATCATTGGTTCTAACCATTCTTATTGTAGGTGACTGACTTCTACAGAATGGAGAGCAACCACAACTCACAAAACAACCAACAAATTCATTTCCCTCCATCTTGTATTTAATGTTTTCTTGAGGATGAGCAAATATATAATTTCAGGGTGGTGGGTGGGTGGTACCTATTGTACTCTCTATGTACACCTATTTGTTTGTAAGTTATGACCTCATCATTCCATTTTTGTAGTGTGTTTAACGTAAAAAAACAAGTTTTTCTTTCTAGAGTAAACAAATACATTATCTAGACGACTTACATTCAAAGTTTTTTGTCTGCATGTATGCATGATATCATCATATAACTCCCCTTACTCAAAGTAGGACCTCATAATTGACCAATTTCTAAAACAAACCAATGTCTAGAAACCATCCTATGTAGCCTAGGAATCCAAACACCATGTTTCCCTAGAAAATATGACAAGTATATGAGGATCTGAGAGGGATAAAACATATTGTTCTTATAACTAACTAGTGAAACAAATTCATGGAATCATCACCTTTCCTCTTATCAGGTCATTTTTTAAGCATAATGGAACTAGGTGAACAACTCTGTGCATTGTAATTCAAGTTGTAAACTAGTCCAATCTTCTACACTTCTTCTTCCATCTTCCTACCATCCATCAAGAAACTAAAAAGCCATAAAAAGTGTCAAACTCCATGTTTGAGGTGGTAAACTCCCACCCTACTCTATCTGCATCTTCCATACCAATCCCTATGTAATAGGGGCATACCACCAAAAAAAGATGCCAACATGCACAAAAGAAAAAAAAAGTGTTGCAACATATGTATATTCATAAGTAAATGCAATCTCAAGTCAAATAGATAAGCGATTTGCATCTTTATTCTAAAACCCCTTCTCTCCATTTTCTACCCAGGGACACAATGAATGTCTCAATTTGATATCCTTTTTAGCACTCCAATGTTGGATCATATGCATACTTGTTGTTTTGTGGGATTCTTTGAATTTTCCATGCAAATTCTTAGATGTACATGGTATTGGGGATAGTGGTGAGGGAGCATTTTTAAAAATAAAAATAAAATCAAAGACATGGATAAATGTGTTCTCTGATATCAGGGAAGCTTGGCCATATCAGGTGGTAGGGAAATGAGCAAGATGTGAAGGTGATGAAATCACATGGGTGGAAAGTGTTCATTTGGTGTCTATTTTTTATTATTTGTTACTTGAAGATGAGCAACATTTAAGTTTGAAGTTATTAATGAATGCATATTCATCCTAGTTTTAGTTGTATTTTCAACTCAGTTTTGCATTTATTTCCATCATTTTCCTTTAGAACTAGTTTACATTTAGGTTTTCTTATTTATATATTAATTTTGTAGGAACATTGATCCAAAAACCTAGTTTTCATTGTAGGTTTGATCTTCATATCTCATGTACCAACATAGGAGACGGTGGCCCCTATAACTCACTAGTGGAAATAAGTTTTTTTTAATAAATGGATCAAATTTCTGTCGACCTGTCCCATCATTGGTTGATGCCTCATGAGCACAAACCGCATGACATGCACTAATATCCCCTACCTAGGGGTGCGTGGATGGGCTTGCATACTCCCAAAGACCATCAGTTTGCATCACTCTATCAAACTATTGGTTTTCATCACTCTGCCAAACAATCGGTTGACAACCGATGGAAGCCCAACTTTCACCTTCTGATGGACATGTTTCATTCCCTTCTGATGGAAATCCAGTGCATATGTCTAGCAATGGAACTATTGTGCTTGCCTACCAATGGACAACAACATTTGAGTGACGGAACTACTATGCTTTCCTACCAATGACCAAGATTATATGGAAATTTAGCACCTGACTTTTGAAGGAAGTATTGTGCTCATCTTCTGATGGGGACTTGTTGTCTTCCTTTTGATAGTTGTTCTGCATTTGTCCTTTAAGGTTGTGCTGCATTTAACTTCCTATGGAAGTTCTATTCCCAAATATATTTTTTTCCCTCTTGATGGTTCTCCTTCACATACCTTTTGATGGAAGTTATGCACTCAACAACCGATAAAACTCCAGACTTTGTCTTCGACAAGCAACATGTCCAACCTTTCAGGAACTACTAGTCCTCGTGCTCATCCACCTAAAATATGTGGAAACCCACAAGGTGAGACCAAAAATCGCAGTGAGAGATATAACTCTCTGCTAATGTCTATTAAAAACACAAATAACTAAGCAGGTAGATATCATACTAAGCAGGTTAAGCAGATTCAACTAAAGGGTATGTAATCACCAGATAAAATAGATTAAGCAAGACTAGAAAGTTACCATTGATCAATAAGACAATTAATATTCTAAAAAGTAATATGAAGAACATGTATAATAGTTGACTTCTCTTACCATCTTATAATTCAAGAAATCAGTAACATGATAAGGCAAAGGACTCAACTAATGTTATTCGTATTTGACCCTATGCAATATGTTACACAATTGTGCTACATCTTTTATTATTATTGCCTCGAGGATTGGATTCGTACCATCCAAATTCAACTGACCACTGCTAAGTCGAAATTGGTTCCATACAAGGTCAATGGAAGAGCCAGGATCCACAATCTCCCCACACCTCTTGGTCCTCACAAGAGAAAACATCGTAGAGACATATTAGTCAACTGCAACAATGAAATATAATCAAGCTCAGGGATTGGATCACACATGGCGATCCACATATATAATCACACCTATCCCACCTTGGTACATGTAATGACTATAGAAGAATATACTCATGCATGGTCGTTCTAAAAAGAAGGAGTGGCTCACGCATGGACATCCATATCACAAGGAGATGAGTTCATGTATGACCGTCTCACACAACATGTAATTATGAACACAAGGAGATACTTGACTTGCACCCCCGCATATTTAAAATTATGCACTCCAAGTAGTGCTCGTTTCACCAATCAAGCGATTAGAGCTGACACTGGAAAGGATCTATGGCACATGGCACCTACATAATTAGGGTCTCACTTGATTAATTAAGCCAATGGGATGGATTTTAGCATCAATCAAGTTACAACATATAAAACCATAACAAAATCTACAAGAATAAGGGTATAGTACAACTTCAGAAGATATAAAATGTATTAGGTGTGAACTTGTCACACTATCACCACATAATACTTATAACACTATCATTCACAAGGCCGACACCAATGTCACATCACTGTGGGACATAAATCCCTCAGTCACATCACTGGAGACTATCACCTCACAATAGGCATTAAGACATCACCAAGTCATAGGACCCAATCACATGCACTTTTCATGTACATCACCACATTATGCCTCAACAATGTGCTTAATCACCATTCTATATCATATGACCATCACCACAACATACACAAGCCATGGCATACTTATCACCTGAAGGGTTAGAGTTTTATAAACAAGAGAGAGAAGAATCACAAAATAATAATCGCTTCAAAGGAGTCAAGCAAGCACACTCTAGTTTCCAACATTAGGTTTAGGGTTACACGTGTAGACGATTAGGGTTTTATAGCCATATTCCATCACCAAACCCTAGGTACATTATATCCCACTTCCTTGGAGCACAATAGGGTTAAGGAACATGATTAGGGTTGATTAAGCAACCACCCAAATAACACTATACATGGCTCATTCATTACTCATATACATGTGTTGATTATGTGTTCAAGTATATGTATCAACCACTCATCATACATATGTCTTGATTATCCATCATCCATGTGTCATGACCATCCACCATACATGGGTCACGACCACCCACTCTTCAAGGTGTCTTGACCACCAACACCCATGATGTCTCGACTGCGACCAACACCCATGATGTCACGACTGCGACACACCAAAGGGAAGACTTGTCTGGACCACCTCAAAACTAGGGTTATGACCACCTAAGAAAGAACATGTTATGACCTCAAGGAACAAGGATCTAACTCAGTCTCAAAACAAGAGCATCTCGACCAAAACCAAACTTGGGTCATGACCAACCTGAATCTAGGTGTCTCGACCATCAAAACCATACATGTCAAGGTGTGTTGACCCAAGGTAAAACAAGGTATAGTGATCACCAAGGATCAATCTACCATCAAGACAAAGGTCCGTCTTTGGGGATTAAGCATGATCAAAATAGAATATTCCTTCAGTCAAAATAGAAGATAACACCAAGGAAAACCATCGAGAACAAGGAGGAGAAACCTCATGTAAAACGGTCACAAAAAACCTTAGAATAAGCATCATGAAACCACCATAAAAACACCCCATGCAAGAGAGAGGAAACCATGTCCAAGGCACCCAGAACAAAAACTAAACTCCTCATAACATCTGGGTACACAAACATGATGTATGTGATCAAATCCAAGGTCAAAAGATAGGAGAAAACTACCAATACATAACAATCACCAAAATCGGGTGCATTGAATTAGGGTTTCACATTATAAGCAAACCAAGCATGCTAATCACCATCAAACAAGATCTAGAGCATGATATCAAATACTAGCACATTAGAGGTTCATTTTAGAGAGAGAGAGAATGACATGCATGTATGAAATGTGCAATAATAGAGAGAGCAAAGTGTTATATAACTTGTCTATTTTGAAGAGAAAACAAGCTCCAAAAAAGAGAAGGAAGATCCAACAAGGATCAAAACTTTGGTGACAAGATCACCTTCAAAAAGAAGAATACCTTGGTCAAAGGTAGCTCAAGAAAGAGGCAACGAAACCCTAGGTCGAACCAAAGAAGAAAGGGGGAAAAGAGAAGAACACATCCTCCCCCACTAGTTACCACCATGGATAGTCCATACTCTAAGGCCTTCGTGAAGAGGAGTTTCTCTCAAGGTGACCACTAGGGTAAAATACTAGTCTATGACCAAGGAAAGAGGAAGAAGAAGATGGAGGTTCCAAAGGAATACATTTATAAAAGAAAGACATATGCTTACCAAGGTCGAAGATGAGCAAGGATTACCACATGCAAGAGATCTGATCACCAAAACTTACAAAGATCACCCCTTATATCTCCTTAAGGCTCCAAGGACGACCAAGAAAGAAAGGAGAAAGAAGATGGATGAAAAGAGTTTCTTACATGGAGAGAAGAGGGTTTATAAAGCAAAGGTGGAGAGAAGTAGGGTGAGAGATGAGGTGTCAGCAAGATAGGGCTCCAAAGGGACACTTATCCACCCAAGAAACTAACATGCAAACACTTAAACCATGCATGTATGAGATGGTGATAAAAAGTATGTTGGGTTTCGACCACTTGGGTCTCCCAACACATGGTCGAGACAAAGCACCAAAACACAACATGGCCGAGACAAAAGGAACACCCACACAATAGATCGAGACACTTCACTAGAAGACAACTGTCTCGACCCAAGACAACCCACAACCATATTGGTTGAGACAAATCCATGAAAGGGAGGTGTCTCGGTCATGACACCCCATTAAAACCCCCTCAAGGTCGAGACAAGGGTCACCACCTTCAACAAGGTACACACGGTCAAGGCACATCAAAGCCATAGAAACCCTAATCATCCCTAGTGATGTCACCACTCAACCAAAGCTCAACCAAGGCTCCCCAAAGCAAAAAACTCTCTCTCATGAAGCCAAGAGAGATAATGAACACTCTGGAGGTGGTAAATTGCAAGATAACCCTCACAAATGGGCAAATTGCAATTTGACCCAAAATAAGCATAAAAAGCACAAACATCATCCAAAAAAGATCAAACTGGAGACTTAAGCTCTAAAAAAGCTCTAAGATCATCTCAAAGGATTAGATCAAGGTTCTAAGCACTTAATTAATCAAAAAAATAGGGTAACACAAAACATAGGTTAGGGGTCTTACAATTTTCCTAGCCTCAGAATATATATTCTCATAATGAATATGATGTTTGAGAGAGTGAATGATAGGTGTTAGTGGTGAAACCCATTCCACCCTATTGTTTTCATCCATTTATTAGTCAACCCTTAATATATTTTTTACTATTGCAATCTTAGTTTAATCAATAAGTAACCAACCTTTTGCTTTAATTAATAGTTCTTATGTTGTTACCTTAATTAGAAGAATTCTTAAAATGTTATCATTTGTATTCAATCCTAAACTATATTATGATAAAATCCATCTACTTGCGGTGGTATTTTCATAAAATTAGATAAGGTAAAACTCTAGGAATTTCATCACTAGAAAATTTTCTTGTGCGATAAGTCTATCACATCAGCAACCCAAAAAAGTCCAAAAAAATGTATCACCCCAAAATCAAACAAGAGAGAGGACAAAAGCTCGAGTCGAATAAAGGCATGACAATTGTGCCATGTTACGAGCCAAAGGTTCTTATTTTTTGGTGTGTAGCTATGCTCATAAATGTAGATATATCTTGAGCGGTAGTAGAACCCAGAAGCTCTATAAAATAACCTCTTATTATTCAAAGGTGATCACAAAACCCACTTTCTAACACCTTGGACTTATTGTTGAGTAACATGAGAAGAACAAGTTACACCTCTGCCTTATCTTACCCTACACACTCTCTTGATCATCCAAAAATAAGGTTGGGAGTGAGTGATACATTTTATCATTCATAGGACGACTAGTAAGTGGGACTCAGAATGAATATTGTGAAGAAAGGACCTAAAAGTTGGGAAATGGGGTATCGGATGCAAGGTGAAGCAACTCTGAGTTTTTGAGATAGGTTACAGGAACACAACAGGCAAACAAAGAAACCAAACACAAAACCTTGGCATATAGATAGCATGAAGATATGACAAATGTAGTACAACTCCTCAACTAAAAAGTCCCTATCGTCACCTCATACTCTGATTCAATTTATCATTGTGAGGAAAAGATAGACTCTAAGTTGGGGGTGGTGATAACATGAAAAATCTTTGGATGTTACATATCTACTTTACGCTTCATTTTCCTTATCATTCTAGGCTTTAATGTGATAAATCTTACTTTTACTTCCATGTATAGATATTTACACTCTTATTTATAATCTTACATCTTTTTGTAGTAAAAATAACTAGTATAAAATATTCACATTAGTTGTGGGAGTCAACAACAGAGGATCTTTAATGTGAGATAAGCTATCATAGATGTGCAAAACAAAAAGGTCATCAATTTTTATATCAATAAAAGAACCTCAATCTATTGTGCAAGCAACTGATGGTACAAGAAAGCCAAACTTTCAATGGTCGTTGACCGATGCAAAGCCTGAGTCCTTCACTAATGAAGACTTAGCTAAAGAAACCAAAATAATTTCAAACAAGTACAACAATAATGATTGATTATCACTCCAACACAGATGCATGAGTCAACACTCCACCACCGATGCTTGGTCTGCACTTCAACATTAATGTTAGGTACCCCAACATCAATTGATGATCTAGAAGCAAGCCACACACTGATGGATAGTCCACTACACTTCACCAATAGCAGTATCACCCAACCACCAATTAGTTGCCTACACACATAACTAATAAAGGAGAATCATGTAGTGTACCAATGGGTTACTATCTTCCACCGATGGAAGTATTGTACCCACTTTACACTAATGAAATATCTATCAAGCTCTCAATGCCTAAATTAGTTAACCGTGATTGTTGAGGCATGTACCCTTATACTTGGAGCACAAGGAAAGGATTTCGTCATTCTAGTTCCTTGGGTAGAAGGCTATAAATAGCGGTCTTTATCCTCTAAAGGAGGCACTTCTTCCATAGAGATGAAGTGGTGCCCAAGTACAAACTTGTAATCAAACCCCCATTTAGGAGATGAAAAGAGTCCTAATCCAAATGGTGCCTACTTCAATAGGCATATACACCCATCTTCAAGAGGAGCAGGATTGTATAGGGCATCATTTCCTTCACCATCACTATCTTTGAGAAGAAGAGGTCTTCATCAAGTCCAATACACCTACAAATGCTTCTTTGTTGTATTTTCTCTTTCTTCCCTAACTTCGTTCACCCTTTCCATTTTCATTAGGACATGACCTTCATTGTTTGTAAATATGTATTGTCATTTATGAACATGAGTGGCTAGACCACCTAACTTAGGTTGGGAGTATCGAATAAGGCTCTCCCAACATGTAGATATTCATATTCATTAAATGTATATACTCTTAACAATGATTATCTTCTTACTGTTATTCATGAATGATTTACTTGCATGGTTAGTTATCATCTTCTGAGTGTTTAACTTTTACTACCTCACAAAGTAGTATTAGTTTATATCTATAGTTAAGGTGTGGTGTGAATTCACAAAAATGTTGGAATAGTAGAGGTAATGGTCATATGTTTGTATGTTAGGTTGTTTGTTTGGCATCTCGAGAGAGACATATCTATAATCTAGATCTAACCCACTCTTGGGAGAGGAGGGAACATATCCTAATGATGATTTTTGGTAAACTGTGCTAGGGGTATATAATGGGTATTGGTGATTGTATGTTGGTGAGAACACTTAGATGATGAAACCTTATCCAAGTTATATCCATATATCTAAATACACCAAAGATCTTAGAACACTTTTTGTTGGTTAAGTTAGTCTTATTTTACATTTGTTTACCTTATTTTTATCGATTACCTTTTTCCATACGAAACACTTAATCTACCTTTTTATTTGACTTAGCTAAGCTAAGACTTCTAGTCTTTAACAAGTTGTCACCCTTGTCGCTGTATTCAGTCGTGTTTACTACATAGGACCCCATATTATTATAGTGGGCATCTGAGGTGTTAGGTATAAGTTTGAAGTATGATTACTCTCGATCACCTCCATGCATGATTACGCATGAATCATAGGTAATCACTTCTCTCCCTATCTTGGTCACCCATCATGCATCTTCCTATCCGTCAATGTTAATATCTTATTCCTTTCCCTTTCCATCATACTGTTCTCCCTTCATGCTAACACTATTTCTCCCCTCATCTCTACCTACCACTTCTACCGCTGCAACCCCTACTGCTCCTCACTACACCCATTGCCTCCATTGTAGTATGCTTCTAGATGGTTAGTAATTGCTACCACATCATGCTTCTAGCCACATGCCATCAATCATGCACTACCTTTGCTTCTCTTTGGCCCTTCATTACCCATGTTGTTGTTTTCCTTCTCTAGTTGACCCAACCCATGCTTCCCATTACTACCACCCTTTCTCCCCCTTGCATCTCCTTGTGCTAAAGTTGCTACCTACTGCTGCTTTTAGTCCCATCCCTGCTTTCCCCACACCATCCTCCCTTGGTTGATGTCATCTTTGGCCCCTCCAATAGTCACATACAGGGTCACCAATTCCATGCTACATTTATTACTTCAATCCATGTCTTCACAACTGCTCTCCATGTTGCCCTAGCCCAATGCTTCCATATGCTCTCAATTACCCCTGGAAGCCCTACTAGTTCCACCACTGATCTACATGAATCTCAACATTACTGCTAATTCCTCTTACTATGGTGTCCATATCTTTCCCTCACCATAATGTTGTTGATCTTCATCTTCTACAGAGCTACTAGATTCTCTAGTACATGTTGTTGATCCACTTACTATTGAGCCCCCGATTTCCCAGCTACATGCCATTGATCTTCACTTTCCCCTTATCATCAAACCAACAATTGTAGTTACCCTGCTACCCATCCCTCAATATTTGTATTGTCTCTGTTATATAAACTATGCCTAATTTTAATCATACCTTTATTTGTATGTGATTTATTATCTAACCTATACTGCGGGGGTTTTCACCCCCTGCATTTATCGATCTAAGGACTGGAAAAATGTGTCTATTTGGGTAGCACTAAGACCTATTTATTTTCCCAACTAGATTTTTCTAATAGGATCATGTTGTACATCGCCTCGAGTTATTAGTTCCAATCATCATATTTACCTAAATATCCTTATCTCTATTATTGTTTATGCCTTTCCACTCTAATGCTCTCTTCATTCTTTTTGTGGTTGGTGTGACAGGGACAATAAAGGAAGATGAATAGTGGGAAGAGATGAGATGGAGGAGTGATGAAAAAGAAATAATTTGTTTCTATTTCTATCCATATGGATTTTCATGCTATTTTTGTTGTTATGTGGTTTTATATTTGCAACTATATGGATCCTTGTGATGTTATATGCTTTTGAAGAGATTAGTAATTAGAGATTCATTTTTTCTACATCTTGAAGTTTGTTAATGCCTATCGATTTGTGCATGCAATCATCTATTTGGCTACATCATCTCGACTATTTTGTTATTTTTCTATGCTTAATTTGCACATCAACTTTTTGTTGCTATGTTTTTTAACAGTTTCCGGATTGTCTATGCTCTGTTTGCATGTTGACATGTCTATGCTTTGTATGCATGTTGACTATTGATGCTATGTGTTGGGTTTTAGGGGAGATAGAGAAGGTAGAGGAAACAAAAAAAATTCTTCTCCCTAAACCCAGAACAAAGGAAACGCGTCAACGTCTATATAATAGGAAGGATGGTTTGTGGAGGCGTACCTTGTCCCGAGGCTTGCTCGGCAACGTTACCTCACGGCTTGCGCGGTCTTCACCTCCGGTCTTGGATGATGTCTGTGCAGCTCTTGGTCTCACTGAGACTGTTGGGATTGACATCTATCCTCCGAGCAACAGAAGTCTCCGCCTCTGAAGTAGTCCACATGGACCACCTGGAACTCTGATCTCCTTGTCCCATAAGGAATCGGAAGGAGTCGCACCCTCCTGTCAGCATACTAGTCACCGACACACTCTCTTGCCACCAGTCGCTTTCTGTAGTTGTCTTTCCCTTACTGTGCCTCCCTTATCGGGTAGCACTTGCTCGGGCTCTCTCTTGGTTACCAAAACCAGAGAGAACGACAACTTTACAGAGCAACTGGTGCACTGAGTTGTTGTCTTGAGAAGCCCCCACTACCCCTATATATAGGAGGGTCATGGGACAGGGTTCTCTATCCCGAGCAATGTGGGATTAATGCAGAAGTAGAAGGGTTCGAGATTTTCCACAAAAGAAGCAACTTGCACCAGCTGAACCGACCATTTCAACCTTGAAACGGTCGTTTGGTGACCTCAACCGATCGTTTCAAGCTGAACCGATCATTTGGGACACCTAAGTCGATCGATTCATAGTCCTGGTCCAACTCAAATTGACTTACAAATTTGTCTTCGATTAATCAAATATTAATCCTTGTCCAAATCAAATTTGTACAAGTGAAACAAATTGTATTTGCAAAATCAACTTTCCAAACGATCTCCGTTGGTCACATTAGCCAACCGGTTCAACAATTGAGCCGATCGGTTCATTGCACCTGAGCCGATTGTCTCACATGTTGAGCCAATCGGTTCACCAACCTGAGCCGATCGGTTCATCACATGTCGATCGGTTGGAGCAGCAGACTCATGCAAATCAGTCAATCACACTTTCAATCAATTTGATACTCTAATCAATCGATCCAACACCTTGAATACTATGATTTTGAGCTATCAATTAATTAATTGTTTAATTGAAATACTAAACTCCTTTAGTAATCAATCTAAACATCATTTGTGGATAAACTCCTCTTCCAGGTTAAATCCTATGTGTGTGACCCTACAGGTCCATTTCACGTTGGCAGTGAAATTCCATAACACTTATGAATTCACAAGCAAAGAGCGGTGCCTAGTCACACATCAATGCTACCCAAGTGAAATGGAAAGTTGGAGAACAACTTTCAATCCTACAATCTGTGAATGGTGTTACAGTGAATGTATAATTCCTTTATCACTTATATCCCGAATGAACTCGAGGCATGGAACAGTCATCCTATCAACGTTCATTCACTTTCTTGATCTCAGAGTAGATTGGAGGAGATATGTATGACATCAATATCACATAAACATTCACACGTGTGTGAACAAGCCTATCTCAATCCTACTCATCAAGTGGCCATGGATATCAAACTCCCTCAAGAGGGACAAATCCCATATCTATCACTCACCCCTCAAAAGCCCCATGTGTCAAAGCCACCCAATCATCACCTTTATAACAACCCATGTTTCAGGATTGTGTTTCATGATGTCAAAGTGTACCCAATGACATGTGTTGAGTGTAGTGATTTCAGGTCAAAGAATCACACTCACCACCATCACTGTAAGAATTGACTGTGACTACCATGTCATGGTTCCATGTGTCAAACTCATGGTGGGTCTGTCCGGTAAACTTGTTCTATAACAAGTACCTATGTGTTTGGTTTGATATCTCCATATCATGACTAATGAGATTCTATCATCAACCAACACCACAATCTAGTCTTGTGCATCATTGTTGTCTATCTACCTTCCACAATGACATCCGACTAGGGACATAACAAGAATGTACAAACTCTTAGCAAATGTATGATCTCATCGTTCAGGTCATGAACCTGAAAGCATACGTCATTGAGTATTGTCATTCTCTAGACATTCAATATGTTCTATCATTATCTCATATGACTGAACCAGAAAGAATTGGAAGCTTGCCTTTGATCTTTATCAAATCAATCTTAATGTATCCCACCAATCATCCCAAGATTGAATCTCAGGGCATACATACCAACAGACTCCCACTTGCACTGTGAGCAAATCACCATTGAATCATATTCATAGTGATCTTCAAACATGTCCCACATGCTACCGTGCTCTAGTGCTAATATAGTGAGTTATGGCAACACCTTGCCAAAGTCGATATTAACTGCATGTCTCTCATCTCTTCACTGTACGTCACACGTATGAAATGGAGCTATCGTAATATGCGATCTAGTATTCCTTTGCTAACCTTTAGCCAAATTGCATGACCAAGCACTCTTAACTTGTCATCAATGACTAGAATAACTATAAGTTCATCTTATGAACTTCCAGATCCATATAGTATTCACTGTTGTTCTTTAACACACGGATACTCAACTTTTTCCTTTTAAGCTGCTTTATTGGAACGTTTCCAATTATCAACAAACATTCACTTTTATATATCCCATATATATTTTGCGATTAATTTTCTATCCTTATCAGAAGTTCACATCAGTGTAACTCTTTACAGTGAACCCTTCCTTATTTCCATAGAACTAGTACTTCTCAAGTACTTATCAAGTTCTTATGGAATTCTAGTAACCCTTACTAGAACTAGACATACATCCACTCATCATGTCCCACATACGAGTTATCGGGATGAACACACCATTTTGTCATGTCCTACATACAAGATGATGAGTGCATTTTATTCTTGCTATGTCCATATATGCAAGATAATGGGAATGATTACATACATGATAGATCCATATCTATTCTTAGTGTTGCCATTCTTCATAAGAATTGGATAATTGGCCTTGGGATACCAACTCCATGTAACATGGACATGTTTTCTCCCACTTAATGTATGCACAATGAACCCTTCAATATAGATTGCCAATGTATGCTCTCTCTTTTTTAGGTCAAGAGGTTTTCGAGAACTAACTCTATAGATCTCTATTCCTATCACATAGGAAACATCTCTATATTCCTTAAAGATAATTTCCACTTTGCATTTCCAATCTAGAACATTTCCATTTCACATCAACATGTGGAATGTGAATACTCTCCCACTAAATCATGGATCCATTCTTTATCTTTGACATGCCATTCAAACCCTTTGACTATATTATCAAAGTAAAGATCCAGTTCTGAGTAGCTTATACGCAATCAATCACATTGATTAGTTCATTGCAACTTATAGACTTCATTTGCATTAATGGATTCATAAACCTTATAGGTTGTGTCACGTACACATCCTTGTTTTATTCCTCATAGGAATGCGGTTTTAGTATCCATATGAAAATATCTTAGTCATTAAGTTGCAATCAACAAGCATCATCCTTCTCAAAATGTTATCCATGTGTCTTAACACTTAAGACTCATTGGCACTTATGGATTCAATTCCAATGGGTGCTACCATCAAGGTCATACCTTATGGTTTACATGGAAGTCATTTAGGATGTAATGGTCATAAACCATAACTCAAAATCTGGTTCCTCATAGTTATCTAAATAGTTGACTCATCACATGACCAACTCATCTCATAGATAATTGAGGTGTATCTGTCAAGGATATAAGAAATCACAACTCCTTGTGATTCTTAATGTCTTTTATTAGTGTAGGGTATTCTTTATTTAAGAAGAAATTAGTTATTTGATAATCATCCTCTAACTCCATAGAGTATGACTCCTTATTGATTTAGACATCACCATGACTTAATTACGAGTTCACCATGATACACTATCATAATCACTCATAAGGTTCTCAAACATTTGGTCCAAGTATTTCATTCATTGATCTCATCAAGAATTAACACTTTACCAAATTCATACTTATCTATGATATTCTTGAACACTTCAAGATATTCATATTAGTATTTCTCTAAACACCATTTGAAGTATTAGCATTTGCTCCAATAGGTATGTAAATACATCACATGTATTATACCTAATAGGATAATCATTCTCCCACTACCATTAGTGAAGATTGATTTATCATGTCTAAGAGATTCATGTCTCTTACTGGTTCTCTAACCAAAAGAGTCTAGATTATCCATCATATGGAAACTAGAAATGAACTTCTCATGATTTATGCTAATTTGATTGTTTGAGTTATCAATAACTTTTAGGTATCATTTTATCTTATGCATAACAAGTACCACAAGATAAACAAGGCATTGCCACAAAGATCATATCTTTGAAACATCAACTATATTGATAGTCATCTTGTCAATACAAGATGCAACAATAAAGTGTTTCTATTAGCAAATTGAAACAGCAGTTCACAACTCTAGTTCGTGCCCTTTAGGCTGAAATAAATTGAAAGGTACTCCTATCTATGGCAGCAACACTTGCTCCAATGATGGGTACTCCTTTCTTGGTCCTTTCGTAAAGACCATCACTTTTTTGCAGATCTTATATATCATATATAACAAATCAATAACTTGGTATCATATACCTTAGATAAAGAAGTGTTTATTTCATGATACCTACGGTGGAGATCTCTATCCCCTCCTTTCATCTTCTTTTGTTCTTCCAGATATAGAGGGAATTTCCCTCATTCACCCTCCCATGTGCCTTGAGGCTGAAGATGACTTGAGCTACTGGCTAGCATTAGAACCCTTCTTAGTTTTGCCCTTGCCCTTACCTTTAAGACTTACCCTTCATTGATCAAATCAAAGATTATGTTTTGTCTTTCTTCGTAATTGCCTCTACTATCCTCAACATGTCCAACAACTTTGTCAACGCTTGTCAAAGTTATCCATGTCATAGTTCATCATGAACTGTATGATTCTTGCAACATTTGCAGTATCATACCAATAGCCAACTCTTGGCTCAGAGGGAATCCTCTTTAATCACGTTTTTCCACATACCCAATCACATTGAGTGTGTGAATACCTTATTGGATCTCATTCTATCATGACATACTAGGATAGTGTCTTGGAGACATCATATGTCTCATGTTGTCTCTGCAACTCATAGTTCAGAGAACACAACATCAAGCACTCCACATCAATGGCATCCTCGATATACTTTCATACTTTCAGCCATTGGTGTGGTGGGATCAAGTTCATCTGGTTCTGGTATAACTAGGACTAAGAGCTTTCGCTCTTAGATTGAGAACACTTCTCAATGCCCTAACTAGTCGTGGAAATTATTCCCATTTAATTTGTTGGTCTCAAGGATCGATCGCAAATAAAGTGATTATTGTTCAAAAGTAAATATATGCAATTTAGTCCAAAAACTCCCTTTTGACTTATTTGATTGATTTGAAAAGTTGATGATATAATTAAGACTTTAATTAATTATCGCTCCCACTATTTTTGTTCAAATTGATAGCCCTCATCATCAATTCAGAAGATCGTAGCGTACAATCTTCTAGTGGGCAAGATCCATATTTCATCAAGTCATGAGTCATCTTTGCCTGATCGCCCACAATCTTGACTATTTAGGTAGGCCATCATGCCAATTGCATCATATGAAACTCTTGGTGAATGAACATGCGCAACACCTTGCCATGAACATTCTTTGCCTCTGGGTATAGACGCTCTAAGAATCACCAGTTAAGTCTAACCCAAAAGTCGACACGGTAAACATGCACCCTGCTTTGGCAGAACCTACATGTTTACCCTTCACACTTCCGTGAGATAGACGGCGCACCACACTTTGGCGTAACCTACGCTTGGTCAATCAAGTTTTTCATGTGTTCTGCTAATGGAAGGCATAAAACACTGAATACTTAGATGAGAGATTTGGTTTTTATAGGTACATATAAATATCCAATCACTACGATATATAGTACGTATCATATACATGCTATATCCCACAAAAAACATGTGAAATGATAAAAGCGATGCTTATGGCCATCCTAATGTAATTCCTCGAGCCAAGAGGAATCCCGATCATCCAGGTCTACATCACATGCAACCTGTACAAGATGAACTTTGTGCTTTGCCTTTACTGGATTTGATCAACTCATCTCCATGATTGATCGGCTCACCATCAGGATGGTTGTCTGGGTGCCACCAGCCGATCGGTTGGCTCCTCCAACCGATTGGTTTGCCTGGTCATCGTGCATCTCTCCATGTCTTCCACTCGATCGTATCACTCCTCGAACTGGTCGTCTGGATTTCCAACTGATTGGTTCATGCCTTGAACCGACTGTCTCAATTGTCGTCAGGTTGTCCGTTGTTCTTTGACATAACAGGAAATAAAAGATCTATCTTAATTACATTTGAAAAGGGAAACCCCGAGTTACATTCGGGGGGAGCAAAGGTAGGAGAGAAATCTCGAGTTATCTCGAGTCACATTAGGAATAGGAGATAGGGAATTGGTGCGCAGACTGAGATGCAAGCAACCGCATACAACCAAGCACACACATAGGGTTTATTGGAAATAACCACACTATACATCCACCACAAAACTCGTTTAGGGGTGACGTGTATCAAATGCATTAATATTACATATCATATATGTAAATTGGGATTTGTGTATTTAGGATTGGACATGTATAAAGCCAATTTTATTCACATCGTATGTAATAAGTAAAGGCGATAAACCAAAATCGATCATATCGAGAATCCTAAAGTATAGAGTAGTTGACGTGGCTCTGATACCACTGTTGGGTTTTAGGGGAGACAGAGAAGGCAGCGGAAACAAAAAAATTTCTTCTCCCTAAACCCAGAACAAAGGAAACGCATCAACGTATATACAATAGGAAGGATGGTTTGTGGAGGCGTACCTTGTCCCGAGGCTTGCTCGGCGACATTACCTCACGGCTTGCACGGTCTTCACCTCTGGTTTTGGACGGTGTCTATGCATCTCCTGGTCTCACCGGGACTGTCAGCTCCTGGTCTCACCGGGACTGTCGGGATTGACAGCTATCCTTCGAGCACCAGAAGTCTCCTGCCTCTGAAGTAGTCCACACGGACCACCTAGAACTCCGATCTCCTTGTCCCACAAGGAATCATAAGAAGTTGCACCCTCCTGTTAGCGTACTAGTCACTAACACACTCTCCTGCCACCAGTCGCTTTCTACAGTTGTCTTTCCCTTGTTGTGCCTCCCTTATCGGGTAGCACTTGCTCAGTCTCTCTCTCGGTTACCAAAACCAGAGAGAACGACAACTTTACAGAGCAACTGGTGCATTGAGTTGTTGTCTTGAGAAGCCCCCACTACCCCTATATATAGGAGGGTCATGGGACATGGTTCTCTATCCCGGGCAATGCAAGATTAATGCAGGAGTAGAAGGGTTCAAGATTTTCCACAAAATAAGCAACTTGCGCCAGTTGAACCGATCGTTTCAACCTTGAAATGGTTGTTTGGCGACCTCAACCGATCGTTTCTAGTTGAACTGATTGTTTGGGACACCTGAGCCGATCGGTTCATCACATGAGCTGATCGGTTCGTAGTCTTGGTCCAACTCAAATTGACTATCAAATTTGTCTCCGATTAATCAAATATTAATCCTTGTCCAAATCAAATTTGTAAAAGTGAAACAAATTGTATTTGCAAAATTGACTTTCCAAACGATCTCCGTTGGTCACATGAGCCGACCAGTTAAAAAATTGAGCCGATCAGTTCATTGCACATGAGCCGATCGTATCACCTATTGATCTGGTCGGTTCACCAACTTGAGACGATTGGTTCATCACATGAGCCGATCAGTTGGAGCAGCAGACTCATTCAAATCATTCAATCGCAGTTTCAATCAATCTGATACTCTTATCAATCGATCCAACACCTTGAATACTATGATTTTGAGCTATCAATTAATTGAGTGTTTAATTGAACTACTGAACTCCTTTAGTAATCAATCTAAACATCATTTGTTGATAAACTCCTCTTCCAGGTTAAATCCTATGTGTGTGACCCTGTAGTCCATTTCACGTTGGCAGTGAAAGTCCATAACACTTATGACTTCACAAGTAAAGAGCGGTGCCTAGTCACACATCAGTGCTACCCAAATGAAATAGAAAGTTGGAGAACAACTTTCAATCCTACAATCCGTGAATGGTGTTACAGTGAATGTATAATTCCTTTGTCACTGATATCCTGAATGAACTCAAGGCATGGAACAGTCATCCTGTCAACGTTCATTCACTTTCTTAATCTCAGAGTAGATTGGAGGATATATGTATGACATCAATATCACATACTGATTCACACATGCGTGCACACGCCTATCTCAATCCTACTCATCAAGTGGCCATGGATATCAAACTCCCTTGGGAGGGACAAATCCCATATCTATCACTCACCCCTCAAAAGCCCCATGTGTCAAAGCCACCCAATCATCATCTTTATAACAACCCATGTTTCAGGATTGCGTTTGATGATGTCAAAGTGTACCCAACGACATGTGTTGAGTGTAGTGATTTTAGGTCAAAGAATCACACTCACCACCATCACTGTGAGAACTGACTGTGACTACCATGTCATGGTTACATGTGTCAAACTCACGGTGGGTCTGTCCGGTAAACTTGTTCTCTAACAAGTACCTATGTGTTTGGTTTGATATCTTCATATCATGACTAATGAGATTTTGTCATCAACCAACACCACAATCTAGTCTTGTGTGTCATTGTTGTCTATCTTCCTTCCACAATGACATCTGACTAGGGACATAACAAGAATGTACAAACTCTTAGCATCCGTATGATCTCATCGTTCTGGTCATGAACCTGAAAGCATACATCATTGAGTATTGTCATTCTCTAGACATTTAATATGTTCTATCATTATCTCATATGACTGAACCAGAAAGAATTGGAAGCTTTCCTTTTATGTTTATCAAATCAATCTTAATGTATCCCACCAATCATCCCATGATTGGCTCTCAGGGCATACATACCAACACTATGATCCAACACTCTCTGGGATGGAATGATAGCAATTGCGATGAAGACATTGACACCTACTAGCCACTACTTACTACTTGAGATGAAACATCCTTTTGATCGAGAAGCTTTTTCTAACTATGTACAACATGCTTTAAACTATTCATTTGAGAGAGAGTACATGAGTGTTGTATTGTAATATTAAGGGGGAGAAATATTCTTGCGTGGTCTTGGTTTATCTTTTATTCTGCTTCTTTATTTTAGTCTATGTGTCTATTAGTTTTCAAGCTGATTTGTGATTCTCCCAAGCTCCATCTTGAGGAAGAGTGAAAGAGAGTTAAGTTATTTTAATTAAGTAAATATTGAGTTTGTTTAGATATGGGCCCTACTACTCATTAACACATTAGGGTTTTACTTGAGCCAATAAGTTTCCCCCTTATCCTATCTATAGGAGGGGGATCGACTCCTATTAATCAAATACATGACAATTTTCCCCATTATTATTGGTAAGGTATGACCATAGAGCAAATCATGTGATGATTGACATGGCATAGACCATAAAGGATTTGATTAATATAAATAAAGGCAAGCTTCTAATTCATTCTGTTTCACTCAGTTATGAGATAACGAGGAAACATTATGAATGTCTAAAGAATTAAAATACTTAATGATGTGTCTTTAAGTACATGACTTGGAGGATGAGATCATATGGATGTTAAGAGTGTGTACATTCTTATTATGTCCCTATTCGGTTGTTACTATGGAAGGTAGATAGACACCACTAACACTAAAGACTAGAGTGTGGGTTGGTTGATGACAAAATCTCATTAATCATGATATGGAAATATCAAACCAAGCACACAAATACATGTTAGGGAACAATGTATCAGACAGACCACCTTGAGAGTGACATATGGAAACCATCATTGGTGGTCATAGTCATCTCTCGTAGTGAAGGTGGTGATTGTGATTCTTAGACCTGAAATCCTTGCACTCATCACATTTTATTGGGTATGCTTTGACATCATCAAATGCAGTCCTGAAACATGGGTTGCTATAAAGGTGATGATTGGGTGACTTTGACACATGTGGATAGAATGTGAGTGATAGATATGGGATTTTCTGCTCCTATTGGAGTATGATATCTTGGCCACTTGATAAGTGAGATTGGGAAACACATGTGCATGCACATGTGAATCAATATATGATATTAAGGTCACATTATCTTAGGCAGTCTGCTCTTGGTTCAAGAAGCATGGATTGAATATTGAGAGGATGATGATTGCATGTCTTGAGTTTATCCTAGATATCACTGATGAAGGAATTATATAATCACTGCAACATCTTACACAGATTGTAGGTTGAAGTTGTTCTCCAACTTTCCATTCACTTGATTAGCACTGATGTGCGACTAGGCACTGTTCCTTGCTTGTGACGTCATAAGCTAGTTATGGACATTCACTGCCAACAAGATATGGGACATGTTGGTTATGTATGTCTAGAGAGCCAATCATGTGATGATTGTAATGACATATCAGGAAAAATGATTTGGTTATTGAAAAAAGTCAAGCTTCCAATTTATTATGTTTAATTCAGTTATGATATAATGATGTAACATTATAAATGTCTATATAATCATATTACTCAATGACTTATGTATTCAAGTTACTAACCTTTTGGATGAGATCATACAGATGTTAAGAGTATATATACAAATTCTCATTATGTCTCTGATCAATTGTTATTGTGTAAGGTTGATAAACAAGAATGACACATAAGATCAGAGTGTGAGTTGGTTGATGACTAAACTCATTAGTCATGATATGGAGATATCAAACCAAGAACAGAGATACATATTAGAGAATAATGTATTAGACAAACCCACTTTGAGACTGACACATGGAAGCCAACTTCATTGAAGTCATAGTCAAGTCTCACAATGATGGTGGTGGTTGTGGTTCTTAGACCTAAAATCATTGCACTCATCACATGTCATTGGGTACACTTTGACATCATCAAAAGCAATCCTAAAACATGGGTTGTTATAAAGGTGATGATTGGGTGGCTTTGACACATGGGTATAGACAATGAATGATAGATATTGGATTCGTCCCTCCTACTAGAGTGTTATGTCCTAGGCCTCTTGATTAGTGAGACTGAGAAAAGCATGGCCATGCACATGTGAGTCAATATATGATATTGAGCTTACATATATCTCAGATAGTCTGCTCTTGGTTTAATAAACATGATTGAATAATAATGAGGGTGACTTCTCCATGCCTCTAGTTCAATATGGATATAAATGACAAAGAAACTATACAAACATTGTAACACCATACATAGATTGTAGGTTGAAGTTGTTCTCCAACTTTCTATTTACTTGGGTAGCGTTGATGTGAAACTAGGCACCACTCATTGCTTGTGAAGTCATAAGTTGTTATGGACATTCACTGTTAGCATAATATGGGACGTATAGGGTCACACACATATGTCTTGACCTAGAAGAGGAGTTAAGATCTTAAATTATATTTGAATTAAGTACTAAAATGTTTATGTATTTGATTCATGCAACAAATAGGCTGACAACACTACCAAACTCCCATCTTAAGTGTTGATACGGCCGTCTGGAAGTGCCAAATAGCCGTCTTAAGAGTTGAGATGGGCGTTTGGGTGTTAGGCATATTTGTGTTGAATTTGGCTAAGGAACGAACCGACCCAACCATATTGGCTCGACTTGGGTCACCAGACGACCGTATAGGTGACTGAGACAGCTGTCTCCCATGGGTGAGATGGTCTAGTTCATTCGGGGAAGGTTCTAGATGTTTTCATGTTCTTTTTGCTTGAATAATACTTGTTGCATAAGGAAATAAATGTCTAACGTTGATGGGAATTAATTTGCCAAATTTGTGTACAATTGAGAAACAACCAAACAGTCGTCTAGATTGTGCCAAAAGACCTTCTGGCATGTCAGACGATCGTCTGGGCTGTTAGAGGTTGCAAAAATTCCAGAATTGTTTCCAAATTTTGAGATCTTTCAGTCTGTTCCACTCCCACATAGACTGGGAACCTGGACTCAAATCCTGCCTATAAATAAAGGAGGTACTAGGGCCTCCCAGATCATAACATAGACAATTGATAAATAGTTGCTCTGACAAATGTTGTGCTCTGGTTGTGGTAACCATGAGACCCGGGAAAGTTATACCCGACTATGGAGGAACAACAAGGGAAAGAGAAATTGAGATCATTGTTGTGGGAGAGCAAGTTAGTGACTAGTACACTGACAGAGAGGGACGACTCCTTCTTGATCATTCTAGTAGGATGACATGAGTTCTAGGTGGTCCTTGTGGACTACCATAGAGGCGGGAAACCATTGTTTTCTGCTCAAAGAACAATGTCAACCAACAGTTTGTGACAAGAGGAGATGTTGAAGAAGACGATGTTCATGGTTGTAGTATGTGGAATTGACCAGGAGGAGGAGTAGTCAGACTAGTCCCAGCACAACCAAGATTCATAGTTGTGCATCTATGACAATGAGAATTGTCACTGGAGTTACTCCAGGACCATATATATCCTCAAAACCATCCTCCCTGCATTATAGTTATTGAAGTGATCTACTGATTATGGGAATATGATAGATAAAATTCAAATTCTGCTGCCTACTCTGTAGCCAGATTTCCCAACAGTGGTATCAGAGCCAACGTCAATTTTCTATATTATGGGATAAATCGATATGAGTGGATTTTGATTTTTCTTCTTCTATTATTGCATGCAATGTGAATAATATCTTGTCAAATCTAATATCGCGATAATCCCAAAATAATATATATGATATATATATGCAATTTACACACATCTCCCTAAAAGCAGTTTTGATAGTGGATGTGTAGCATGGTTATGGCTAATAACCCTTACATTATGTGCATGGTTGTATGATTGGTTGATCCTCTTATCTTGGTTTGCATACTGAGCCTCTATATTTTCTTCCCCATGTAAAGTTAATTCTTTCCTACCCTTGCTTCCCTCAAATGTAACTCGAAGTTTCCAAATAATCATGTAAAAGTAGGATAGTTTATTTTCTATTATGACAAAGAAGAAGACGTCCCAAAGACGAGCAGACTAACTAAAGGACTAGGGAGGACTAGGAGGACAAGCCAGACCAATCGCTTGGTGGACCCGACCAATCAACTAGAGGAGCCAGCATATGGTGGACCAATGGAACGAAACGATCGATGAGATGACCTAACAACTGACCAAGAGGTGAGTTAACCAGTTCAAAGGTTGAACCAATGAATGAAGTACATAGCCAACTTAGTAAAAGTATTAAGGCACTTCATTATGACTGAGGTGGAGAATACCTAAACCAAAAGTTTGAGGACCTTCTTAGAGCCCATGAAATTGTATCCCAGTGGACTCTGCGTGTAACACCTCAACATAATGGTGTATTAGAAAGAAGGAATCATACATTATTGGATATGGTGCGATCTATGATGAGTTTAGCCAAGCTTCCAACAACATTCTGGGAACATGCTCTGCAAACGACACATTTACACTAACTGAGCACCATCTAAATCGGTTCAAAAGACACCATATGTGATATGGAATGGGAAGCTTCCCAATATGTCTTTTATAAGGATTTGGGGATGTGAAGCTTATGTCAAGAAAAGGTTTCATGATAAGCTTGGTCCTAAATCCGATAAATGTTAATTGTTGGATATCCTAAGAAATTTAGAGGATATTACTTTTATTCCCAATGTGACAACAAAGTGTTTGTTTCTAGGGATGCTGCATTCCTTGAGATGGACTTCATTTCCAAACGAATCAATGGGAGAAAAGTGGATCTCGAAGAGGTTAGAGACCAAAAAGAAAACATTGAACTAAAAGATGAACAGGAGGAACAAAGAGATTCACAAGGTGTCGTGGAATCTCAAATTCCTTAAGTAACATAGGAACCTCATAGATCTAATAGGACATGACTTGAGCCTAAAACATTTGGATATCTTGTAACTCAGGAAGGCAGTGAATTGGTCATAGATTGTATGAAAATTTCCTATCGAGATTCTATAGAAGGACCAGAGTCTGAAAAATGGCTTGAGGAGATGAGATCTAAGATGGAATCCATGTATATCAACAAAGTGTGGACTTTGGTGGATCTACCTGAAGGGGTAAAACCCATACAGTACAAGTGGGTCTTCAAGAAGAAGACTGACATGGATGGTAATGTACAAACCTATAGGGGTAGATTGGTTGAAAAGGGTTTCAAACAAGTTCAAGGTGTTGAGTATAATGAAACCTTTTCTCCAATGGCCATGGTTAAGTCCATCACGATCATGCTTGCTATTACAGCTTATCATGACTATGAAATTTGGCAGATGGATGTTAAAACAATATTCCTTAATGGGAATTTACTTGAGGATGTGTACATGACACAATCTGAGGGTTTTATCAATCCAATGGATGCAAATAAAGTCTGTAAGCTACAAAGGTCAATCTATGGATTGAAGCAAGCATCTTGGAGATAGAATCTTTGTTTTTATGAGATAGTCAAAGGGTTTGGCTTTATTCAAAATGAAGATGAACCTTGTGTGTACAAGAAGGCTAGTAGGAGAATAGTGACATTCCTCATATTGTATGTAGATGACATACTATTGATGGGGAAAGACATCCCTACTTTACAAAAGGCAAGCATGGCTTGGAAATACATTCTCTATGAAAGACTTGGGAGAAGCATCCTACATCTTGGGGATAAATATCCTTAAGGAGATATATCTAGAAGGCTTCTTGGACTAAGTCAGAGCACATACATTGACAAAGTGTTGAAGCGGTTCAACATGGAGAACTCAAAGAGAGGAAACCTACCTGCACATCATACTATCCCCATCTCTAGATCTAAATGTACCCATTCTTGTGAAGGAAAGGAACACATGAGTGCGATCCCATATGCCTCAGCAATTAGATCAATCATGCATGCAATGTTGTGTACTTGTCCAGACGTCTCATATGCCTTGAGAATGACAAGTAGATATCAGTTAGATCCATGTGATACTCATTGGATAGCCATGAAGAACATCCTCAAGTAATTGAGAAGGACTAAGGATCAGTTTTTGGTCTACGACAGAGAGGAAGAGTTGGTGATAAAGGGTTACACCGATGCAAGCTTCCAGACTGATCAAGATGATTACAAATCACAATCAAGATTTGTGTTCTTCCTCAACAATGGAGTTGTGAGTTGGAAGAGTTCCAAGTAAGAAACAATTTTTGATTCTACAATAGAGGTCGAGTATGTTTATACATGGAGTGAAACAAAGGAGGCTGTATGGATCAATAACTTCATCATAGAACTTGGGGTCATTCCAAGCATCAATGAGGCAATAGAGCTATATTGTGACAACAATGGAGCTAGTGCATAAGCTAAGGAACCCATATTGCATCAATGCTCAAAGAATATACAAAGGTGGTTACATATCATACGATAGATTGTGTAGTGTGGAGATGTAAATATTTGCAAAGTACCAACTGAAAGCAATATTGTTGATCCCTTGACGAAAGCAGTTTCATAGAAGAAGCATGATGGTCACGTCAGATCTCTTGGAATACAATTCATGGGTGATTGGCTCTAAGTTCAAGTGGGATTCTATTAGTTATATATGCCCAGAGAGCCAATCATGTGATGATTGTAATGGAATATCATGTAAATGATTTGGTTATTAATAAAAGGTAAGCTTCCAATTTATTATGTTTAATTCAGCTATGAGATAATGATGTAACATTATAAATGTCTAGAGAATCATATTACTCAATGATGTATGTATTCAAGTTACTAACCTTGTGGATGAGATCATACGAATGTTAAGAGTATATAAACATGTTCTCATTATGTCCCTAATCGATTGTTATTGTAAAAGGTTGATAGACAACAATGACACATAAGATTAGAGTGTGAGTTGGTTGATGATTAAATCTAATTAGTCATATTATGGCGATATCAAACCAAGAACACATATACATGTTAGTGTGACACCCTATGCCACACAAAGAGAGATTACTCAAAACTTAAACCACGATCAAACATTAACAGCGTATTACCAAAAATCACTAGAAATTAAAACCGATTTGCAACAAGAACCATAAGCTGAGAATTATTACAAAAGGGCCAACACTTGCATCTCATAATATATATTCAAGGTTCTACATCATCATATTCCAGACATCCTATTACATAAGATAATAGTTCCACATGTATATACATACTACCAGAGGTACACAAGCCAAAAATCACATATCGAACATCATGTCTACAAAACACACCGAGAACACCCCCAAGGACCTGAGTGTACATGGATGACACATATGACTCTATTACTAAACATGATCCATATACCATGTTTCTCCAGGTGTAGTTTTCTTCTTGTATTATGTCCTCAGCCACATATCTTTAACTCGGCATGCACGTCCACCTAAAAGTTATTTAATCAATGTGGTGAGACACACAGTCCTAGTGAGAGATATAACTCTCTGTCGACTCTATTATTATCACAGATAACTAAGAAGATATATAAACATATTGAGAAGATTGAACAAAATTAACTAATGGACATATATCTCATGTGTGAAGTAAGTAGAGCAGTACATGCACTTGCCAATGCACAATAGAACAGTTAATGATTTAAAAAGAATATGAAGAACATGTATGACTATTATAAAATAAATAGTATAAAAAGCAAAGCAAGGCTTCATACAATGTTTCCGTGTTTGATCCTATACATGAACACTACATAGATGATTACATATTAATTATGCCCTAAGGATTTGATTCGTACCACCCAAATCCCACCGACCACTGCTAGGTCAAAATTGGTGCCATACAAGGTCAATGGAAAAGCTAGAATCCATGACCTTCCCACACCTCTCGGTCAGCACGAGAGTAACACCGTAGAGACATATCAATCAAATGCACATGTGACATAGTCACATCAAAGGGCTTGGCTCACGCATGGCCACCCACATAATATCTAGCCCACCTTGGTACATGTAACGACACTAGGATAGCAAACTCACACATGACAATTCTTAAAAGGAGGTCAGGATCACATATGTCCATCCTTATCACATTGAGATTGGCTCACACTTGGCCGTCTCACACAACTTGATATTAAGGATGCAAGGGAATACTCAACTTGCACCCTGCATATTCAAAAATATGCACTCTAAGTTAAACTCATTTCACCATCCAATAATAAAACTGACACTGGAATGGATCTATGGCACAAGGAAAGCTACATGATTAGGTTCCACTTGATTAATTAGACCAATTAAAATGTCTTTCAACATCAATAAAGTTACAATGTACAAACCACAAACATATCCTTCAAAAGAAAGGGGCATACTATTACAATAACATATATCCTCATTTAAACTGATTATTATCATCTCATAACACTATACCACTGCCAGTCACTAGGCTACTGTATCACTGCCAGCCACAAGGCTATTATCGTCATCATATTATCCTGGGATATCAATACCTCATTCTAGTACTAGAGGTTATCACCACAACCAAGCATTAAGCCTTTACCAGGTCCTAAGACCCATCACATCACACTTGTGATTGATGGTTATCTCATCATGCCTTGTTGAGCATATAAGCATTACTCATGCCACATCACATGTACTTGCCATACCAACCATTATCCATTATGTTCAGTGAGAGAATATGTTTAAAACATATTAAACACCTTTAGTTAAAGCAAACAAAGCATCACAAGATCTTTAATCTAAGATTAGGCCTCATACTAATTTCACATAAGGTCCCCAAGCATTATTCTACCTCACATCTCTGATATGCACCACCTCCCATAAACTGGAGTGTATAAGGCTAAGGATTAATTAGTGTAACCAAGTATGCACATTCACATATTCATACTTCCCGTTTTCCCTTATCCAGATTAATAACCAAAACTTAACATTATTTAACCATTTTTATGGCACTCACAAGTTATAACACCCAATTAATCCATTCATACTTGTTCAATATTATAACCTATCTGCAGGATTAGGGTCAATGCTCTTCACATAGAGATGATTAGGGTTTACACCACCAACCCTAATCACACGAAAGCCCATCTTTCTGAAACTGATTAGGTTTGAATGACATTAGTTAGATATAAAACACTCACTGTACCATCAGTACCAGGTATCACTCTTTTATAAATTCATGTGTGTATCATCTTCATTAAGTTATATGTGGGTTACAATAATGCATTATAGTAACATATTGACCATTGCACCAATGTGATGTCTCAACATTAAGTGACCCATACATTATTACTTCTTACAAATCATTAACCACATAACATACCAAGGAGATTCAAACGATAGGCTACATAAGTGGAGGGTTTCACTTTAAACTATCCACAAGACATCTATAAGGTCATTAAACTTGTTTTTGTGTTTCCTACCCAAAAGTTGTCACAATGTATTCCAACAAGCCCTATCATTATCATCATTATATATCTTCACATAGTTGTGTCATTACTCTTATTCCACAAGTAATTATGATTATTAAAGGGAAATATAGTTGACACTTGCCATAGGTTATAATCTATCATTGAGATAAACACATTGGTCATATTATTCCATGATTAATGTTATTATATGGATATGAAACCATTAAACCCTATATGCATTACTTCTCACATAGTTGGAGAGTTAAGGCTAGGTTCTTTAATTAAGGGTGAACCACTCATAGTATCATCATCCTATGGTGCATTAGGTTTAGGAAAAGCAGTTAAGATCAATCCTACATCATCAACACTACAATCTTGTAAGTTACATGCCATTCACACTACATCACTAGGGTTAGAGTTCTTCTTACTCAGTTTATGGTTTACAAGGTTGGATCAACAACCATCCTTAGATCATAACTTCCATCATCATTAAAAGACATGTTATGAAATAAAGGCTATAGAAACATAACTCTTATTATTATTCCCTCATCCACCCCATAGGGTATCACATCATAACATGTAACCCTATCATCAACATGATGCAACATAACCACCAACACAAGATCTCAGTTAAGGCTAGCATGTAGGTGTATCGGTTTAGACCATCTTGGAAGTGTATCAGCCTAGCACCACAGGTGTGTCAGGAAATCACACTAAGTGGTGGTGTATCAGAAAACACCTATGGAGGGTGTGTTGGGAAATACCTCCTAAGGGTGTGACGGTAACTTAAGCCTGTCGGGAAACATCATCTCAAGGTGTGACCGGAAACTGTCACACCTGACGGTTAGTTCCAAGGCATATTGGGCAATGCCAACCCAAAGTGTAATGGGTGTCAGCATGTCGGGAATCACTAAGGTATATCTAATTCACGTATCATGATAGACTACTCACGTTAGAGTTAGCAGGGTGTCACAGTTTGATATGTGTCAGGTAACGATGCCTCTTCAAGTTTGATGGCCATAGCCATTACGGGTAAACACTTCACATCGCATATCGACTAGCAACACATCTCAGTTGCAACACATCTAAGTTAGGTGCCATGTCATATTAGAACACTCTTGGGTCATGATGGCTACCCTCTTCAAAACCCATATTCCATATTGGTTCAACAACCACCAAGCATACTAACCCTCACGATGTCAGCCTGATTATGTACAAGTCATGACGACCTAAGCCTCACCAAGGTCGTGACGATCTGTCACAAGGTGTGATGGCTTGTGCAACATAGGTCGTGATGGCCATACCCACCATAACATGTTGACCTAGTTGTCTTCAAATTTGAGACACTCATCTACTGGCAAGGCGAGAGGGTGTAAAACATGGGCAATAGCTTAGACAAAACCCCTTCTCCAAAACAGATCCCGAAACCACCAAAAACTACCAACATGCAAGAGGTAACGATCTAGAGATGAAGAACAAGATATCATGTAAAGAGTGACAATAACAGAGAAGGTTTAGATTTATATAACCTACATCAAGAATGTCTCTATCAAGAGTTCAAGATTCCATGATCAAAGCTCCAAAGCACACATCCATCAATCTTGAAGATGGTCCATCAAGTGTCCCAACTCGATTTCAACATCACCTCAAGAAAGAAGAAGAATATGCCATGGTTATGGTAGCTCAAGAAGAAAGGAAAGAAGGATAGAGAATGATGTCCTAGACAACCTTCATCCAAGGTAGGATCCATGTTTGAGAGATGAGGAAGAAGGTGAAGAATAGAGCTCAAAGTAATGGTTATCAAAGAAACATAACTTACCAAGATGGAAGTTTGAACAAAGAGTCATCATGAGCAAGGAAATCGAACTCCCAACCTCCATGGGGCTTCCTCTAGATCTTTAAGCTCCCAAGCTCGTCCATTAAGAGGAGAAGAACAAGGATGGATGAAAAGGGTTTACTTGTGTGAAGGAGGAGGGGGTTATATACTTGAGGGAAGAAAGAGAGATCAAAGGAGGAGGTGTCATCACCTTAGAAGCTTAGGTGACACTTGTCCATGAGAGAAGAGACACATGCAACAACATGCAAGGCATGGTGATAAGATCTAGGATGAATCTCATCCTATTGATCTTCTACCAAGGTCATGGCCAATTTACCAAAGATCTACACCTTCACAAATCGATATGGCAAAGCTCAACATACTCAAAAACCAATAGAGCATACTCCATACACCCACAAACCAATAGGCACCACCCTACACACTCATAAACTAACAGAGAACCACCCTACATACTTAAAAAACCTATAGGGAACAACCCTACACACCCACAAACTGATAGGCACCCTCTTCAAGGTCTTCAAACCCAAGATAGCCCATCAAGGAGCAAGGCACACCTCACACATGAGTTCCATATATCACCAAAGATATTACCACACAAATAAGATACAAAAAAGGTGCCCACCTCTTGATATCTCCTCTAGATGATGACAAGAGAGGGTGGGAACACTCTAGAGGTGGTAAATTGCATATTAGACCTTCACTTTCGGTAAATTGCAATTTATACCAAAACTAGCACATAAAACACAAGCACCAACCACACAAGCTCAACTTGATACTTAGGCTTTCTAGAAGGTGACCAATAGAATCATTCTATCTATTATGATGCTAAAGAACTAAGGTCACACTTATCATGTGACATATTGTAAGGTAACCCCTCATCTTGGATAAATTGCACATTGGTCCATAACAAGCAAACATTGCTCAAATAACATTCAAACATGACCAAACTTGAAACATAAGCATGTCACATGATGAAAAAACATCTCAAAGGATTAGATTAAAGTTATAAGTAACTTACTTAAACAAAATAAATAGGGTTAGCCCAAAACCCAAGTCAGGGTCCTTACAGTTAGAGAATAGTGTATCAGACAGACCCACCGTGAGACTAACACATGGAAGTCATAGTCAAGTCTCACAGTGATGGTGGTGGTTGTAGCTCTTAGACATGAAATTATTGCACTCATCACATGTCATTGGGTACACTTTGACATCATCAAACGCAGTCTTGAAACATGGGTTGTTATAAAGGTGATGATTGGGTGGCTTTGACACATGGGGATAAACTATGAATGATAGATATGGGATTTGTCCCTCCTACTGGAGTGTGATGTCCAAGTCCTCTTTATTAGTGAGATCACTACTACATAAAAGCTTTTTAGCGTCATTTATTTAAGCTCTTTAGTGTCGGTTTCAAAGTGACACCCAAGTGGGCGCCGCTAAAGGGGGACACCTTCGGCGTCAGATCCCAACCGACGCCAAAACATTTTTCACCACGAAAAACACGCCAGCAAAGGGACTATATGCGTCGGTTGTTTAGTAAAAACTGAAGCCCAAATGCTTCCTGCCACCGAAAACGTGCCAGCAAAGGGACTACAGGCGTCAGTTGTTTACTAAACAACTACCGCCAAAACTCTTCCCGCCACCAAAAATACGCCAGCAAAGGGATTATAGGCGTCGGTTTTCTAAAAGAAACCGACACCACATCATCTGAACCGACGTTGGTTTTGTGATAATAACTGATGCCATATCCCATGCCTGCCACCACGGCTGTGCTTCCCAGAACGGTCGTGGTACCTGGTCACATAGACGTCGGTTTTAGGTGAAAAATTTCCGCCGTATAACATAGGTGTCAGTTTTGTTCAAATAACCGACGCCTATGTTTTGATTTTTTTCTTCTGTCAAACTACATACCTATTGTGGCTGGTCACAGGATGAGAAACCTACAGTTCAGTTATGAACTGCAGGTTTTATGACATCCATTGATATCATCCAACAACAGGCCAAAAACTTGCAAAATTAACATGATGGACAATATTATATATATGTGATTCACACTCATGTATAAGAACATTTAATTCATATTATTTTTTCATCACACACATGTAGAAACTAGTAGCAACCTGCAGCTCCATTTATTTCATCTCTTTTCACATTCAGACACATGTAGAAACATTCATGTATTGATGATTTTCACACACATATGACAATTCATAAAAATTCATTCACATTCACACAAAATTAATTATGAGAACAAAGTTATTCTTTATTCATCATTGTCATCATTGTCAGCAAAATCATATTGAAAAATTCCCACTCTTTGTAGGACTTTTGCCCAATCTTCTCTTACAACATCTAATTCATCTCTCGTATAGGGAGCATGTACATCGAAATTCTTTGCACCTGCGTTGAAGTCCTCAGTTTTAAAGACCGAAAAGAGAATGACGTATATACATAATTATAATAATATATAATAAGATTCATATATTTCATATTATCTAACGAGACTATGTATAATACCTGTTGTATGTTATCGATTTCCAATACGGCATGTTTGATGATTATGTCCATAAATCACATCACATAGTAGGCACATGCCCAACTGTTGTCTTGTATAGCACACTATAAATTGAAACATACAAAGTATTCAAAAATAAAAATAAGCACAGTTCACATAAATAATATATACATTGGAGTCAGGAAATTACTTTCACATTCTCCCAAATGAGTGTCAGATTTTTTTTCCTGGGGACCTTTCCTCCAGCTTTTTTGTACTCTTGTAAAGCCCTATATATGTTAATGTAACACATTAAATTGCATAATTAAATAGTAATACAGTAACATATGTTAACAGATATACAAACATAAAATATTTCTCACGAGAATAATGGCCTTTTAATTGCATGTCCATATAATACATCCAACTCACTCTCCTTAGGATCTAGATAATAGACGGTGAATGTCTTGGGGACAATAACTAATAACTCCCAATGCTTAGCACTACATGTAAGAAAGTAGAAAATTAATAACTCAATATCTGCAATAAAATGTAATTTGCTTAAGTCCAAATTACAAGCAAAGTAAACTTACTCGACATTGAATGGAGCTATTATCACCGTCTTATTATTTTTACCAAAATATTCAAAAGAATCACAGCAGTATGAAGTAACTGAATACAGGTCTGTATCTACAAGACTAATCAAAGATGGAACCAAAAATCCCACATGGGAAAACCCAAAATCTATACATGTCTTGTGTAAGTGGATGCAAAACATGTATTATGTATGCATTAATATATAAGAAACCAGATTGCCGTATATAAAACAAGGTATATGGATGTATAAACCAGATTTCCATATGCATTAATCTCACCATATCCACATCTCTATCATAGATGTGTTCATCCATTCATAACTAAACAACCCCAAAATATCTTGTATAAATATGTTGTTTCCGAATGTTTGACCTGCATTAATACGTATCCAGAACTTCTATTACGTATGCATTAATACGTATGCTAAACTTATATAAATAGATTGTTATTGTATGATTTACCTACAGCATTCTCTGGAATAGTAACATTTATAGGGCAATTTGGATTATGTTCGCCGATCCATACTGCCACACTCCTACAATTAGGACCTATCGAGGCGTGTAGGTCCCCTGGAAGCCAACTTGGTAGTCGAGGAGGTGGAGGCCGAGATGTAGCGGGTCTCGTCTTTTTGACATGTATATATAATTCCATATCAATTGACTCATATATATACACACACTAACAAATTAAAGTAATGAAAATTTATCATACAATATCAGTATAGAGGACATCTGCTTCGGGCCACAGTATCACTCTGCCTACTACCTCACCACGTGTTTTAGCATCTGGGTGTGCATGAGGTAGTGCAAGATTCATCCAGCCAGTGAGTATATGTATCAGGCTCACACGTACCATGCCATCTGGTACTGGACTCCCATGAAACATGCACCCTTTTAGGGGTGGGTAAGCCGATGCCTCTGCAATGATATATCCTTCACTTTTTAGTCGGCATGGCTTCAACCCCTACAAATTTACATAAAGAATGTTATATGCATATATACACAAACATATCATCTTGAACATACTAGATATTATATATGCTATAAAAATGCTTACAGAGGATGTGCTAGGTTGTGGGTCTATAGGATTACTCCCAACCTCTGCAGTACGAGCAGTAGGAGAAGAGAGGTTCGTGATAGGTACTGTCTGAGTGGCAGTCTGAGACGCCTACCACTTGTTAATTACTTCCTGGAGTCTTTTATCAACTACTTCCTCGACTCTCCTATCAATTAAGGAATCTACCTATACATGGATAAAAGAAATGCTAGTTTCTGATTATTGAATTCCCTTTTGCAATAACGTTCTAAAATAAGAATAAGTTACCGCAGCTTGTGAAAGTCCCACTTTTGGGACAAGTTTGCGTTGGGATGGCCCAAAGAACACTTTGATGCCCACACCAGCACCTACACCCCTTACACGTCCAGGATGCTTTGGGTTACCCAGAACAACTGTCATTTCATCCCTTATGCCCTGAGGGATGAACTTGCCTTCCTTCCTCTACTCGTGCAGCTCCCGCTAATAACCATCAACAAAAATTCGTAAGTAAACATAAAAATAATCAATATCGATAGATTGCTCTAAGAGTTTGATTTTTACCATTTTTGCAGCCGCCTCAGCAGTTGCGGGCTTTGGTATCTCTCCCTTCCTATTTTGCCTCCCAGCTATCCCCATAACATGATGAGGCAGAGGTGCAGGAGCAATAGTAGAGGACTCTGCAGTCTCCTAAGTAGCAGTAGGCTGAGTAGACTCAGCCTGTAGTCTTTGGCGATCGCCTGCATATCCTCTTAGACCCATTGTGTGGTCGTGCACATTCAGTGCATGCCTTGCTCATTGAGCATTGCTGATAGCCTAGTTAGTTAGCACATTGATTTGGTTAGTAACACTAAATGTTAATCTTGAATAGGTGAATACATAAAAATGTATATTAATTAAATTAGGAGTGGCGCTTAATACCGTGAATTCATATATTTTTCTTTAGGTAACAAACTCATCCCATTCTTTGGGGTCCAAGTAGTTCCATTGCTGTGTGGCTTCCTTCTTCCTATATTTATTTTTCAAAGAGAATACAAAAAAAAATTCTTAGTGTATAGTTAGTGAAATATTGATCAATGTCTAGAATTGGAATCAATCAAGAACCTATTCTCAGCATCGCGTATGTAATCTCGGGTGAGATTGGTCCTATAGTTCCTTAGGACCCTCCCACAACGTGGCATCACACATTTACGATGTAACTTTTCATCTAGATCAAATATGCTCTGCAAATTAAATAGAATTACTATTAACTAGTATCCTAAAAATTAGTAATCTACACAAATAGAATTACAAATAATAATAACTCACACATAGTTCCTTCCATATGTGGTCTTTCTTCCCCTTAGGAACTTTATGCCATGATTCTAGGATAGGACTGCAATGGCTACAAGTAAGAACCCCAAGATATGAAACAAATGAGTTGTGGTTCACTCCATATGGATTTCCTGCCTGATCGAAATCCACAGCCAATTTGGGTCCATTTCCCCTTTGATGTATTAACTTGTTCATCATTGTGATGCCCCTCACTTTCTCAATTTTCTTTTGCTGCTCATCAATTGCTGTAATTTCTTCAGGGGGTACATCACCAACCTAAAATTTGATAAAAAACACACTTACATAATATAATTATAAATGAACATATAGATAGAAACCTCAGGGATATATTCTTAAAACTTACATTGTCAAGAGGTGCAAGCACGTCCTCACCCTCACGGTGATCATCAACACGGTCATCATGGGAATGCTCAACCATATGAAAGTTCACATTCAAATTATAAATTTGACATTGTAAAGTAACACTAATTGTAAAGTTCACATTCACATTGTAAAGTAATTCACATTGTAAAGTTCACATTCACATTGTAAAGTTGACATTCACATTGTAAAGTTCACATTCACATTGTAAAGTAATTCGCATTGTAAAGTCCACATTCACATTGTAAAGTTCACATTCAGAAAAATAAAACATAATAAAAATATAAACATCCATGCCTCTAATATTGTGATCTTTTATCAATTAACAATCCTTCATTATGATCCCCGCGAACATACAAGTCATTGTGATCCCTAGATTCAATGTTTGGTGGTGTTGGCAACCCAACTGAGAATGGACTGGAGTCATCATACTTATCATAGTACTCTTCTTCATCTATAGATTCTTCAATTAACTGTCTTTTACCATGAAGAACAACTGACCATTTATCATTTGCAGCATCATCGATATAAAATACTTGTTTCACCTGTGATGCCAATATGAATGGTTCACCCTACTCGCTAATCTTTTCAAAGTTCACTAATGTGAAACCCAATTCATCCACTATAACTCCTTTGTTGTTGTCAACCCAATTACATTTAAAGAGCATAATTCTAAAATCTACATAGTCAAACTCCCATATGTCTTCAATGACACCGTAATATTGAAAAAACACTAGAGGGGGGTTAATAGGGTTTTATGATATTTTAATAATAATTCAACCAAATTAAGCAACCACAAAAAGATTGGATAAGGGGACAAGGATTTAGAGTGGTTCCAACCTTAGCAAATACTAAGGCAGTCAATCCACTACCCAGTTGCTTACCCAACCGGGATTTTGAAAGAATCAAATTTTATTACCTCGCAAGGACTTTACATAAAATTACAATTCTTTCACCAAACCCTTCGAACAGCCTTCACCTAGAAGTAGTTGCACCAACTTTGAAGCAGCCTTCTTGAAGTAACTTCAAGCTCCCCCTTGAAGTAGCCTTCCTCTTGAAGTAGCTTCCTGTTGCAACAGCCTTCTTGAAGTAGTCCGAAGTCTACCTTCTCCACCGAGAAGAACCTTCTCCAATCCGCAGCCTCCAACCCTAGGAGTAGCAAGGAGAATACAAAAGATACAAAGGAACAAGAAGGAAAAATAGAAATTACAATACCACTTTGCAGCTCAAGGCTTGATTTCCTATATCAAGCGTTTTGATCTCCTAACCAATGTATATAGAAGTGTAATTGCTGTGGATAGGAGATGCTAGCCTATAGGACACAAAATTGGAGCAAGGAGAAGAATAGCCAATGCAAGTGTTGCTCAATTTCTCAAAATAGATTGCCAATTGCAAGTGTAAGCTCAAGTATAGCACAAGTGTATATGAGTAAGTTTAGGTGTCCTAAGGCATGTCCTATTTATAGGAATGACCTAAAAGTGCTTAAGGACGTTCTAGACACTTTCTAGGGGGTTCTTAGTGCTCAACTAGCCGTTATGTGTCCACTAATTGCATTTGCAACGGCTAGTTAATTGACCCTGAAAAGTGCAGGCAGAACTCTTCTCGGTCGAAGATTTGTCGACCGAGAGTCCTTCTCGGTCGAAGATTTGTCGACCGAGGGACTTCCTGGAGCAAGTGTTTACAACGTTCATTTCCAACTCCCAACCACCTTGTCTGCTGGGTCTAACGGCTAGTAGGGTCTATTCTCGATCGAAGATTTTGTCGACCGAGAGTTTCTCGGTCGAAGTTTTTGTCGACCGATATTTTCTCGATCGACGATTTTTCGACCGAGAATATTACTGACTCAATGTATTCATTTACTAAGTGTGTGTATCAATGTGCAATTGTGATACTATCATGGGGAATAGCCTATCTAAGTGTTGTGAGTGGATAGGGAAGATCTAAACGCTTGATTTATATGATATCTAATTATTTGTACATTATATACTTGTACAAGCATTTACATTTGATTACAATCATGAAAATAAAGCGATTTTATCAAATTGTTCTTACAAGTCTTTGTTATCCACCACCTTATATGCTTGTTCCTGAAATACTCAAATAGAACGTTAAAACCACAAGAATGAAATGTTTGTCATTATCAAAACAAAGGGATTAACATAATGTCCAATTTAGCCAACAATATCCCCCTTTTTGAATATGACAAACATTTCCTAAATATAAAATAAGGAAATATAAATCATATGAGTTTCATACATGAAGTTTACCTTTTGTAGCCATTCTTGTGTATTGCAAGTGGGTGCTGGCTGAGATATTATGAAACTCATTTTATTTTTATGTTTTTTTTAATATTATTTCTCCCCCTTTGTCATTTCAAAAAGATATCCAAGTTTACTTTGTATTTCTCCCCCTTAATTTTATGCTATGCTCCCCCTTAAAGAGATATTCAATTTAAAGTCAAGGGATTAATATAAATGTAAGCCATTTATTGTCGAATTTAGCCATAATGTATCTCTAACCAAATACACGGGATGTTAAGCCCAAATTTGTTTAGAGAATTCCATTAAGAACAAGATATATGTCATATTCATGAATTTTGTAGATTTCTTTGTTTTCATAACAAAAATTACTTTCAAGAATACTAAGGTCATAACAAGCTTCAAAATCTTTTTAATCAAATAATCAAATTTGTTTGTATGAGCTCCCCCTTAATCTTACCATTAAAGCAATTTAAAGCTTCTAAGGTCACAGATGATTTTAAATTTTGATTTTGACCTTTATCAAAATATACTAAGATTAAGTATAATAAAATGATGTCCAAATAAGCATTTTGTCAAATCTTATTTTAGGTCGTCCTTGACTACGACCATAACGCCCCTTGGTCAAATTTAATTTCAACCAAGAGGCAAATTCTGCAGATTTTCAATTTAAACATTCATATGCGAAGTATAATTTCTGCAGATAGCTTTAAATAAATATCAATTTGAAGCATGTTAAGAGATACTTATTATGAAGACTTAATATGGGCATCATAGTGAAGTCTTTGACCTTGATTTTTCTGAAATGTATGTTTTACATTCATTGTGAATGATGTTTCATAAGCTTTGCTATGGGTACATAAATATCAAATCCCATTTCTTCTTGTACCCTTATTTTCAGATTAATCATAAGATTCTTTAGAAATATATATCTTGAAGGCAAGATTAATATCTTAAAGTCAAGATTTTTGCTTTTGATTTCTTAGAACAAACAAATAGATAAAAACATTAATATTTTTGTTCTAAGAGACACCGTTTGGCTGGTCATAGCATCATCATTCATTTATTTCAAGCCATTCTCACAATCATTATCTATTATGTCAAGATGCATTTATGCCATAGAGTTTTACTGTTATGCAAAAGGGCACTTTCAATGATAGCATCATCTATATTTGTAATGTGTTGAATCACAATGATCATCCATTTATGGTTTGTATATATAGATCAAGATTATTTTAGACAGACCAAGTAAAACTGAAACACAATGATCATGGTACAATGATTTTGATAGAACAGTAGAAGCATATAATTTTAATGATTATAATCATTTGTATCAAAACACATGATTCTTATATGGATAGACCAAGAATTACTTTAGGAAAACCATGTGGATAATGATAAAACAGTAATTTCTTTTAAACTAATCATGATTTTTAGTTTTAAACTATTTAGAAGATAAACCAAAATAATCTACATTTAGGTTCATAAGTTTTAAATTTTAAGATAAGCTATATAACTGATCATACCTAATAAACTTTTTCAATCAGTTACTTTTCAGTTTTCATATGTTACTTTTGCAATATGTTTAAGGATTTTCATATTCATAATATTTATCTTAAAAAAATATTTTGTTTCAAGAATGGTCTTCAGCATTTATTCTTGTTTTGCATGTAAAATCAGTCATAAATAATAAATTTATAGCAAATAGATTACTTGAAAACATATTCAGCAGATTTATTGCAGACTTGACAATAGAAACCTTCTCGGTCGACGATTTCTCGACCGATAGTGTTCTCGGTCGAACAGTTTCTCGACCAAGAATGTTTCTGTACTGTTTCAGAATTGTTTTAAGCAATTGTATACACGTAAATCATAGATCGTTTTCAATTCAATTATGCAATTTGAAACTCAGTTTAGTTGAGATAGAACATATGAGTATCAAAGGAACATTTAGATCAAATATCAACTAATTATATACAAATCTTTATGTTTTGAAGACCCTAATTAAAACAGATTTGTAAAGATGTGTCTTTGCAGATTTATTTAAAATGTGTAGTTTCAATTTTAGAAGTTTTAATTACTTGAATCAATTTGTTATCTCATTATGTTTAAGTTGAGATAGACATATAGATTTACAACTAGAGTCTTTGGTCATATCTCAACTTTATCTTATTCATTTAGTTTGGGGGTTTTGGAACCCATACTAACTCAACATCCTTTTTCTTGTAAGGACATGAAAAGGAATAATGTCCAAGACGCAAACAATAATGACAACATATAGAATCAACCTCATGTCTCTTTCTGTGATTTTGTTCTAGGTTGTTCTTGGGTACATATGTATATTTGCCTTTAGGTATATACATAGATTGATTTTCATGTGCTTGTGTCTTTCTCCAACTAGGTTTTTGATAAGCTTTTCCTTTAGGATTATAACCTAGTCCTCTCCTTCCAATTTGATGATAAGAATTATTTAAAATTTTATCAAGAGTATCATTGTTATTCAAACTACTAATCTTTTGTTGCAGCTTGACAATCTCATCCATTATCTTATTGATGTCTAGCTTTTCTTGATCTAGATTAGATAATAAGGAATCTCTTTCTTTCACAATAGTATCATAATCTAGATGTGTACACAAAACGGGTTGTTTTTGAAGATCATTTACTTGGGTTTGCAAATTTATCTTTTCTAGGGATAGAAGATTGCAATCTGCTTCTACTGATTTTAGCTTAATATTATGATCTTCAATAACCTTTTTGAGATCTTCATTTTCAGATGTGAGAGCAAGAATTTTAGCATGTAGCTCATCATTTTCTTTATTTGATTTCTTTAATTTCTTCTTACACTCAATATATTTTTCATGTGTTTCTTGAAGACTAGCAATTAAATCTTCTTTAGGTAAATCAAAAAGGCTTACCTCTTCTTCTTCTTCACTTATTGTAGCAATAAAGCATCCTTTATGCACATCTTCCTTCTTTTTCCTCCAAGGACAACTGAGTGTTGTGTGGCTTGTTCCTAAGCACCATGTGCAGCTTGTTGAAAATTTGTCCATTCTTTTCCTTTGCTTGCAGTTGTAGACACCACCACCCTTCATTCTTCAAGACTCGATTAGAGCTCCTTGAAGCCTGCTCTGATACCAATTGAAAAAACACTAGAGGGGGGGTGAATAGGGTTTTATGATATTTTAATAATAATTCAACCAAATTAAGCAACCACAAAAAGATTGGATAAGGGGACAAGGATTTAGAGTGGTTCCAACCTTAGCAAATACTAAGGCAGTCAATCCACTACCTGGTTGCTTACCCAACCGGGATTTTGAAAGAATCAAATTTTATTACCTCGCAAGGACTTTACATAAAATTACAATTCTTTCACCAAACCCTTCGAACAGCCTTCACCTAGAAGTAGTTGCACCAACTTTGAAGCAGCCTTCTTGAAGTAACTTCAAGCTCCCCCTTGAAGTAGCCTTCCTCTTGAAGTAGCTTCCCGTTGCAACAGCCTTCTTGAAGTAGTCCAAAGTCTACCTTCTCCACCGAGAAGAACCTTCTCCAATCCGCAGCCTCCAACCCTAGGAGTAGCAAGGAGAATACAAAAGATACATAGGAACAAGAAGGAAAAATAGAAATTACAATACCACTTTGCAGCTCAAGGCTTGATTTCCTATATCAAGCATTTTGATCTCCTAACCAATGTATATAGAAGTGTAATTGCTGTGGATAGGAGATGCTAGCCTATAGGACACAAAATTGGAGCAAGAAGAAGAATACCCAATGCAAGTGTTGCTCAATTTCTCAAAACAGATTGCCAATTGCAAGTGTAAGCTCAAGTATAGAACAAGTTTATATGAGTAAGTTTAGGTGTCCTAAGGCATGTCCTATTTATAGGAATGACCTACAAGTGCTTAAGGACGTTCTAGACACTTTCTAGGGGGTTCTTAGTGCTCAACTAGCTGTTATGTGTCCACTAATTGCATTTGCAACGGCTAGTTAATTGACCCTGAAAAGTGCAGACAGAACTCTTCTCGGTCGAAGATTTGTCGACCGAGAGTCCTTCTCGGTCGAAGATTTGTCGACCGAGGGACTTCCTGGAGCAAGTGTTTACAACGTTCATTTCCAACTCCCAACCACCTTGTCTGCTGGGTCTAACGGCTAGTAGGGTCTATTCTCGATCGAAGATTTTGTCGATCGAGAGTTTCTCGGTCGAAGTTTTTGTCGACCGATATTTTCTCGATCGACGATTTGTCGACCGAGAATATTACTGACTCAATGTATTCATTTACTAAGTGTGTGTATCAATGTGCAATTGTGATACTATCTTGGGGAATAGCCTATCTAAGTGTTGTGAGTGGATAGGGAAGATCTAAACGCTTGATTTACATGATATCTAATTATTTGTACATTATATACTTGTACAAGCATTTACATTTGATTACAATCATGAAAATAAAGTGATTTTATCAAATTGTTCTTCCAAGTCTTTGTTATCCACCACCTTATATGCTTGTTCCTGAAATACTCAAATAGCACGTTAAAACCACAAGAATGAAATGTTTGTCATTATCAAAACAAAGGGATTAACATAATGTCCAATTTAGCCAACAAATATGACATTTAGCTTCATGTGGACTTTTATCCTTTACACTTGCAAAAAACAATGAAGACGCTTGAAGGGTGACCCCGCTATTTTGGATGACACTCTTATCATCTTGACACTTTGTGTAATATGAGAAACCATTTATGTCAAACCCTTCATAAGACATAACCTTCAATTTTGGTTTAAAGGTGAGGCATTTGATGGTTTCAGTAAGATTATCTGGTGTTTGAGATAGTTGATGTAAGACTTTATCTTCAAACCACTTAATAAATGTCTTGTTATGCTCTCTAGCAAGCCACATTGTATTGGCTCGAGGATATTGTCTCTTGATGAAATTGGTATGTTCCTCGATATAAACACTCACTTCGTCCATGTTGTGTAAAATATACAAGTGACCTTGCTCCAACTGCTCACAGCTGATTACTTTCACCCGTGATCCCAAAACTCCTTTGCTAAAATGCTCATCAATATTCTTGTCATTCACGGGAGCGTCATTACCACTCAGAAAGTCATTGCAAAAATCCATAACCTCTCTCACCACATAACCCTCAATAATACTCCCTTCATGCCGATAACGGTTTCGAACATCACCTTTAAAAATGCTCATGTATCATTCAAAGGGATACATCCAATGCAAGAAAACTGGTCCCAACATTTTCACTTCCCTAGTCAAGTGGACAACAAGATGTACCATGATATCAAAGAACGACGGAGGAAAATACATCTCAAGCTGACATAGGGTAACAACCACTTCTCTTTGAAAATTATCGAGAATATCAGGGTCAATAACTTTGTTGCACAGACTGTTGAAAAAGAAACAAAGTCTGGTGATTGCAAACCTTACATGCTTCGGCAATATAGATCTAATTGCCACAGGCAATATTTGTTGCATTAGAGTGTGACAATCATGAGATTTAAGACCTATCAACTTCATATCTTTCATTGATACCAATGTACGGATGTTGGATGAGTAACCCTATGGCACCTTAACATTTACCAAACATTCACAAAATGCTTTCTTCTCCTTTCTAGACAACGTGTAACAAGCGGGAGGTAAGTATGTTCTCCGATCGCTACTAACTACTTAGGTTAATTTTTTCCTTATTCCCATTTCACGTAGGTCCATTCTGGATTTTATCCCATATTTAGTCTTACCTGGTATATTCAACAGAGTACCGATGACGCTATCACATACATTTTTCTCAACGTGCATGACATCGATACAATGTCTGACTGTCAAAGAACTCCAATAAGGAAGATCCCAAAATATCGACTTCTTCTTGAATAAAGACTTGTCACTCCTTGTGTCCATCGTACATTGTGATCTCTTACCAAATTCATTGGCGATGTCTTTCACTCTTTCATAAACATCCTCCCCTGATATAGGTTTAGGTGCACTACGTTCCTCATTTCGTCCATTGAATGCTTTGCGCAACCTACGATACAGATGAAATTTTAGAAGAAACCTTCGATGAGTAAGATATACAGTCTTGCCTCTGTGTTTTAGTCATATTGAATCAGTGTTCTCTTCAAATATAGGACACACTTTAGATCCTTTGTCACCATATCCAGACAAATTTCCATATCCTGGAAAGTCATTCACCGTGCAAAACAACATAGCATGCAAACAAAATGTCTCTCTTCATGAAGCATCATAGGTCATCACACATTCACCCCAGAGCTTCTTCAAGTCATCAATCATAGGTTCAAGATAAACGTCGATATCATTTCCAAGTTGTTTAGGGCCCGATATCAAAGACGATAGCGTAACATACTTATTTTTCATACACAACCAGGGTGGAAGATTGTATATAACAAGCATAACTGGCCAAGTGTTATGTTGGCTGCTCAATGTCCCGTACGGATTCATCCCATTTGTACAAAGCCTAAGTCTCAGATTCCTATCCTCTTCACCAAATTCAGGGTACAATAAATCAATCTTCTTCCACTGTGGGGAATCAGACGCATGTCGTAGGATCCCATCATTATTTTTCTTAACATCTGCATGCCACCTCAAATTCTTCACATCTATAGGATTGGAAAACAAGCGTTGAAACTGTGGTATTATAGGTAGATACCACATCATCTTGGCGGGAGAACCAGTTTTGGACTCCCCCGAAGTCGTCAATTTATACCTTGACGCACCACATTTCGGACAATCTTTCAAATCCACATAGTCCTTTTGAAATAATACACAATCATTCTTGCATGCGTGTATCTTCTTGGCCTCCATTCCCATTGGGCACAACAATTTCTTTAACCGGTATGTTGAGATCGGCAGCTCGTTTCCTTCAGGAAGAATTTCTTTCAACAAAGACAAATTTCTTTCAACAAAGACAACAATGACGTGAAGCTTCTGTCGCTCCATCGATAGTTAGCTTTCAGTTTATACAATCTCAACACAACGCTAAGCTTCGTAAACTTACAACCCATGTATAACGGTATCTCAACATCATGCACAATGTTTCTAAACATGGGAGGTGGATCAGTTTTGGTGTGCTCTACCCCACAACTATCCAGCATCACATCAACGATGTCTACTGGAACTGATTTGTTTACATCTACGTCATCGAAGGCAATTTCTTCTTCCATACAAGCACTGCTATCGACATCCACTGGTTTCAGGTTTGAAATCTCTCCATGCCAGTGCCATTCTGTATAGCCTTGTACAATCCCGTTGCACATGACATGACTTCTGATTTTGTCACCAGTAATGACTTTCAAGTTGTTATCGCAATGCCTACATGGATAGTAGAACCTATCTCCAGGTTGTTTCCTATGTTCCTCGGAAAATCTAATAAACTGATCAAGACCAAAAATAAACTCTGGGGTGCAACGATTGCGAATGGACATCCATGATCTATCCATTCTATGATCAAAGAGAAAATAAGTATATATTACAACAAGATTAGGGTCTAGGGTAAACAGATTAGAGTTTATGGTTAAAACTTTAGGGTTTTATACATGTGATGTCATTCTTGTATATAATAAGTGTGTACCACCTATCCCATTCTTGAACACCTAATCTCACTAGTATGTGTATAATATGTATTAGGTTTTCAACAACATTTCCCCGCTGTTCTCCAAGTACATATGTACTTAGAGAACAAACGAGGAAATGCTACCAAAATTTTCTCGAAAACCCAATACACATATACACTTACATCCTAAGTGAGATTAGGTGTTCAAGAACAGTCCCAAACCGGGGACTATCCAAGATTTACTCCTAATGAGTAAATCTTGGATGGGTTTCTAGGCCAATAAATACATGTGTTGTCATTCTTATATATAATAAATGTGTACCACCTATCCCATTCTTGAACACCTAATCTCACTAGTAAGTGTATAATGTGTATTGGGTTTTCAAGAAAATTTCAGTAGCATTTCCCCGCTGTTCTCCAAGTACATATGTACTTAGAGAACAAACGGGGAAATGCTACTGAAATTTTCTCAAAAATCCAATAGACATTATACACTTACATCCTAAGTGAGATTAGGTGTTCAAGAACAGTCCCAAACCGGGGACTATCCAAGATTTACTCCTAATGAGAAAATCTTGGATGAGTTTCTAGGCTATCATTAAGAGCATGGTTTCATGTTAGGTCATCATAGGTCATAATAATCCACTAGAATGAGCAAAAAAGGTCTCATGGTGTTAAAATAGCATAAAAGTATTAGATCTTGATTCTAGAGTATACAAGACATAATAGTGACTACTGATTTTGTGGGGTGATATCATTTCATGGGATTTATAGATTCAAACTTAACAAGTGTACAAGTTGCATCATTTTAATACTCTAAAGGTGACTAGTGGGTCATAGCACATAAAAGATACATTACAAGGAAAGCAAGCAAGCTAGCTCAATTAACACTCATCTCAAGGCAACATTAGTTACTGAGGTACCAGGAAAGAGTGATTTTAATCACTAAGATCATACAAGTAGCAATGTTGATTAAGTCTATGTGATTTAAGATCAAACAGTGTAATAAAATAGGGTTTTTGGGGGATGTTTACCTCTGTTTGAGCCCAGCCGGGCGTAAGTAGGGAGAGAGGGCGAGATGGAGGGCAGGTAAGTAGGTAGGGGGCGAGAAGGCAGGCAGCGGTCAACAACCAGGCGAGCAGGGAGCCGACAGGCAGTCGAGTGGGCAACCGGCGAGCAGGAAACAAGCAGGTAGCCGATGAGCGAGCAAGGAGGAGGGAGAAGGGTGGCGATGAGCAGTCAGCTGGTGAGAATAGAGGGAATAGCGGCAGTGGCAGCGAGCAAGGATAATGGCGGCGGTGGCAGTGAGCAAGGAGAACGATGGTGGTGGGTGGCGGCGTGCAAGGAGGGAGTCTGCTTGCTCACCGGAATCGCCAGACCCTAAAATCGGCTTCGATTGCAATGAAACAGAGAAAGGGAAAGAGTCGGGCTCGCGCGCGGGCGCTATTAAGTTAACATTCGGTGTCAGTTATTAAATAAAACTGACACATAAAACTAAAAGTGTCAGTTCAACACAAAAACCGACACCTGTTCTCAATGATAGTTGTCAGTTTTAACTAGAAAAAAACCGACGTCTATCTACATCTGCCGATTAAAAAATTTGTTCTCGATTAATGACCATAGTCGTCGGTTTTTTTAAAAATCCGATCTCAAAGGGTGTGAAAAATTTCCCGCGAACAACACGAGAAAACCCATAAGCGTCGGTCATTGTTGTAAAACTGACGATCAGAATGTGCCCAATTTCTGTTTCGCGAATAACCTTTATTCGTCGGTTTATTAGTTAATGACCATCGCCATATGTTAAATTTGGAGGTAATTTTTTTTACTGGAAATTTTGGATTTGGCGGTTAATTTTAGGCGTCAGTTTTTTATTAAGGAGCCGACACCGAATAAAAGCGATACCCGTGTCTGGTCGTCCTTCACAGATTGATGTCAGTTTATTTTATAAACCGACGCTTTATTGTTTAGGTGTCGGTGTATTTATGCAACTGATGCCTGTAAAAGTGACGTTATAAGACATTTCTATAGTAGTGGATTGAGAAAAGCATGGCCATACATATGTGATTCAATATGTGATATTGAGCTTACATATATCTTAGACAGTCTGCTCTTGGTTCAATCTGGACATCAGTGATAAAGGAACTATACAAATACTATAACACCATACATTTATTGTAGGTTGAAGTTGTTCTCCAACTTTCCATTTACTAGGAACCACTCATTGCTTGTGAAGTCATAAGTTATTATGGACATTCATTGCCAACATAATATGGGACCTATAGGGTCACACACATATGTATCAACCTAGAAGAGGAGTTAAGTTCTTAAATGACAATTGAATTTGTACTAAAATGTTTAGGTAATTTAATTCAGGAAACAAATAAACTAACAATGTTGCCAAATTCCCATATCAAGTGTTGAGATGGCTATCTGGAAGTGCCAAATGGTCGTCTTAAGAGTTGAAATGGGCGTTTGGGTGTCAGGCTTGTTTTGTGTTGAATTTGGCTAAGGAACGAACTGACCCGACCAAACTGGCTCGACTTGGGTCACTAGAAGGCCGTTTGGTTGACTGAGATAGACGTCTCACATGGGGGAGATGGTCTAGTTCACTCGGGGAAGGTTCTAGATGTTTCCCTATTTGTTCTGCTTGGGCAGTACTTGTTGCACAAGGAAATCAATGTCTAACATTGATGGGAATTGATTTACCATATTTGTGTACAACTGGGAAACAACCAAGAGATCGTTTGGGCTGTGCCAAATGACCGTCTGGCATGCCAGACGACTGTTTGGGTTTCCAAGTGACCGTCTGGGCTGTCCCAGGTTGCAAAAATTCCAGAATTATTGCCAAAATTTGAGATCATTCGGTCCCTTCCACTCCCGCATAGACTGGGAACCTGGACCCGAACCCTTCCTATAAATAGAGGGGGTATTAGGGCTTCCTGGAGCACAACACTGACAATTGAGAAATAGTTTCTCTGACAAATGTTGTCCTCTTTGGTTGTGGTAACCACGAGAGTCTGAACAAGTTCTATCCGACTAGGGAGGAACAACAAGGGAAAGAGCAATTGAGATCATTGTCGTGGGAGAGCAAGTCAGTGACTAGTACACTAACAGAGAGAGACGACTCCTTCATGATTGCCCTAGCAGGATGACATGAGTTCTAGGCTGTCCGTGTGGATTACCATAGAGGTGGGAAACCATTATTGTCACTTGGAGAACAACGTCAATCAGTAGTCTATGACAATAGGAGCTGCTAAGAAGACAATATTTGTGGTTGTGGTCTGTGACACTCATCAGGAGCAACAATCAGACTAGTCCCACTACAAGTGAGATGCAGAGTTGTGCATCTATGATGATGATGATTGTCACTAGACTTGCTATAGGACAAGGTATATCCTTGAAACCATCATTCCTGGATTATAATTATTGACGTGATTTACTAATTATGGGAATATGGTAGATAAAATTTTAAATTCCACTATCTACTCTATAGCCATATTTCCCAACATGACCTATAGGGTCACACAAAAAGGAACTCATCTACAAGAGGAGTTTATCTTGAATGATGGTTGGATTGATTACTAAAGTGTTTAGGCATTCATTTCACACAACAGATCAACCGATTGGCTGATTGAATTGCCAAACAACTATCCCTAGTGTCAAGATAGCCATTTGGGCATGTCAGATAGGCGTATCAAGTGTTGAGATGTCCGTTTGGGTGGTCAGGCTAATCATAGTTTGATTTGACTAAGTTTTTCCCTTGAACCGATTGGATCAATGTGATTGAATCGGTCGATTCATCTCAGACTCACCAGATGACCGTCTGGGTGAGTGAGATGGGCATCTTACTTGGGTGAGTGAGATGGATCCATTGGGCTGGATGAAAGTTCTAGATGTTTCCCAAACTAGTTTTGATTGCACATTACATGGGGTGTGAGGAATTAATATGTGATATTAACTAGAATCAAAATTGCCAAATTTGTGTGTGATCGAGAAACTACCAAATACATGTTTGGCAATCTAAGATGACTGTCTCATGTGACCAGATGACTGTATGGGTCACCAGACGACTATTTCATGGTTCACAAGTTGCAAAAATTTAAAATCTTCATGTTGCTTCCACTCCCGCACAATCCCGTACAGATTGGGAACCCTAATCCTAACCCTGCCTATAAATAGAGGGGTATTGGGGGCTTCCCTAGAATGCAACAACACAGACAACTGAGAATTAGTTCCTTTGACAACTGTTGTCCTCTCTGGTTGTGGTAACCGAGAGAGACACAACAAGTCCTACCCGACAAGAGAGGGATAGCAAGGGAGAGAACAACTAAGGCTCGTTGTTGTGGGAGAGCAAGTTGGTGACTAGTACATCAATGGGAGGGACAACTCTATCATGTCTGTTCTTGTTGAACGACATGAGTTCTAGTTGGTCCGTGTGGACTACTCTAGAGGCATGAGTCTTTTGGCTGTTGTTTGGAGAGAAAAGGTTATCCTACGGCCCATGGAGAGATCACAGGAGTTGTTGCAAAAGTTGTTCGTGTTTATTGTCCATGGGGGAGACCAGGAGCTGCACAACCATCGTCCAAGAGAAACTAGTTGACAGTTGCATTGAAGTGAGTTTCTGTCGCTGGACTTGCTCCAGGACCATGTATAACTCGTTAAACCATGCTTCCTATTTCATAGCAGTTGACACGATCTTGTTATTATGGAAATATAAATTGATAATTTTCTTTTGTTTCTGCTGCTATGCTCTATGCTCGTATTTTCCAACAGTGGTATCAGAACCACATCAATTTATTATGATTTAAGATAATTGATATGATTGGATTTTGGTTTAATCATTTATTTATTGATACAATGAAAATATTTAAACTGTCTCATATGTGTATCCGATCGAAGACCACATAATCCAAAACTTATATATATATATATATATATATATATATATATATAGGGTTGTGATCTAGTGAGAAACATTCTACGGTGAGAGCATGAGAGGCATTTGAATAACTATTAAGTTGTAACTTATTTTCAATATCCACCCTTATGGATGGGAAGAACATCATTACATTTACCTTCACACACAAAATCATCACAATCGGATAACGTTTATGTCTCCATATATACAATATACATATTTTACATCCAACGGTCAGCTTAAAATTCAATATTGAGCGCTGAAAAGTATTTGCTTGTTATGCGTGCAATACAAGTCCTATGATGATGAGATTTTGTGGGAACGTGACTAATAGGGTATATTTCCAATCCATACGGTTATATTATGAAAATGTTATCATTGTACAAAGTTATTCAAATGCCTCTCATGCTCTCACCAAGATATGTTTCTCACTAGATCATTTTCCTATATATATATATATATATATATATATATATATAGAGAGAGAGAGAGAGAGAGAGAGTCAAGCTAGAATACACTCAAGTGTATTTGGAGTAGAATACACTCAAGTAGTTTTTCATGATGCAATATTTTTTTTCTTTCAAAAATCTAATATGTTGATCTTATTAATCATCTTGTGAATAACTCATATAAAAAATTTGAACACATTTGGACATTTATAGGTCATGTTATAAAGACTACAAAAATTATACATTTCAAATAAGTTTTGTGTGTCAATTCTGTTGCCCTTAGATGAGTGACTTACACTCATCCAAAAGGGCTCAAAATTTGTATGTAGCCTAATTATAGTATGACAATGAAGATCAATGCTTTACATCTTATGAAAAATTGTCTTGATATGCAAACACACTTGAGTGTATTCATGCGATCTCTACACTCGAGTGTATTCTAGCCTGACTCTCTCTCTCTCTCTCTCTCTCTCTCTATATATATATATATATATATATATATATATATATATATATATATATATATATATATATAGTCAGTCTAGTGTACACTCGAGTGTACCCGAGGCATCGTACACCTCAGTCATTTTTAAAGATGCAGTAAATTTTTGAAAAATCTAAACCATTGATATTCTTAAATATCTTAAGAACATACTATATAATAAATTTCAATTCATTCAGATACTTATAGGTTGTGCATCTAAAGGAGGCAAAAATCATGCATTTCAAATTAGTTTTGTGTGTCAATTTTGTTTTCCGTAGATGAGTGACTTACACTAATCCAAATAAACTCAAAATTTGTATGTGTATTATTATTATTATAACCATGAATATCGATGGATTAGATTTTATAAAAACACGGTCTAGATATGCAAACACCAATGAAGTGTACGACGTGATCTGTACACTTGAGTGTATTCTAGCCTGATTCTCTCTCTCTATATGTATATATATGTGTGTGTGTGTGTATATATATATATATGTGTGTGTGTAGTTAGGTTAGAATACACTCAAGTAGTTTTTCATGATTCAATATTTTTTTCAAAAATATAATCCGTTGATCTTCTTAATCATCTTGTAAATAGATCATATAAAAATTTGAGCACATTTGGAGATTTATAGATCATGTTATAAAGACCACAAAAAATATGCATTTCAAATTAGTTTCGTGCGTTGATTTTGTTGCCCTCAGATGAGTGACTTACACTCATCCAAATGGGCTCAAAATTTGTATGTAGCCTAATTATAGTATGACAATGAAGATCAATGGTTTACATCTTACAAAAAATAGTCTTGATATGCAAACACACTTGAGTGTAACCGTGCGATCTGTACACTCGAGTGTATTCTAGCCTGACTATATATATATATATATATATATATATATATATATATATATATATATATATATATATATATGGTTGTTCAATCGTTACCCGCGCGGGTAACCAGATTTTCACTACCCGCTGGCTACTCGCACATCCAAAAGAGTAACTATATGGTACACAAAAGTAGGTCTTCTAATCAAAAGAGTAATTCTATTGATATAAAAAGTAACTATGTGACTAAAACGTAACTGTGCAAAAAATATACAGTTAGTAAATATATGGATGGGTTTTTTTTTTATTTTGGTGGGGCAAATGATATTATCTTTGGATCAATGTTTTTGGGGAGCTAGATAAAATTCTCCTCTACAATTGCAAAAAAAAAAATCAGGAAGGGTGCGCAGGTAGCTACCCACGTGGGTATTAAAGATGAGCACTATATATAATACATATGCAATTTACACGCGTCGCCCTAAAAGTGGTTTTTATGGTGGATGTGTAGTGTGGTTATGGCCAATACCCAATATCTGTATGTGGTTGAATGGTTTGGTTTTATTCCTATTTATCTCAGTTTGCGTACCGAGCCTCTACCTCTTTCTGCCCAACGTAAAGTTAATTATTTTCTACCTTTGATCACCTCAAATGTAACTCAATGTTTCTATTTACAATGTAATATTTTAGTAGCAATAGGATAGTTTCTTTTTTTGTGACAATGAGTAAGATGATCATCACTGGATGTGATGACTAGTTTGTGAGACGAGCCAACTATATTGAGGACCATGAAGGATAAAACGATGGATCCAGATGACCTCCTGGTGGACCCAACTGACCCTTTAGAAGTAGTCTAAACATCAATTGGATAGGAGGTAGACGGCCGTCCCTGATGAACAGCCAACTGGCTAAGAGGCAAGACGATCAGTTCAAGGGTTAAGCCGATCTACCCAAATTGGCAAGCACAGATCTTCACCAATAACAGGTTGATACATGTGATGTGATGATTGACCTAGTTGGTAGTAATTCCTTATGGCTCCAAGGAATTACAAGTATACATAGCCATAACCATCACCTTTTGTTTTATATTGCATGTTTACGTTGTGATATAACATGTATATGATACATACTATATATGTGGTGACTGGATACAATATATGATCTATATGATATATATAAATCCACCAATCAAACATATTAAGTCTAAGATTCTTTCCAATAGAAATACACATGAAAAGCTTGTTTGACTAAGCGTAGGATACGTCTCTACATGGTGCGTCATCTACCTTGTAGAAGTGTGATGGTAATAATGCATGTTTCACCTCCGCGGGTTGCATTATTATTGTATTGGCTATTCAGTCACGCTTAACTGGTTATTCTTAGAGCGTCTGGGCCCAGAAGCATGCATATGATTATGGAAAGGATTTGCACATATCACCTATTAGGAATTGCATATAATGCAATTGGCAAAAGTTGCTTACCTTGGTAATCAACTGTGTTTTGCAGCATTGGTCGGGCCATAGTTGAATTATATTGGATCTTGCTCATTAGAAAATTGTTCACTGAAATTTTTTGAATTGTTACTTGAGGGTTGTCAATTTGAACAAAATAATGAGAATGATAATTAATTAAAGACCTAATTATTATCGGCCAAATTTGAAATCAAATCAAATCTGAGATGAGTTTTTGACAAAATTGCAAATTCTTTTATAGAACAAATGGCAACAAACAACAATCACTTTTCTTCACAATCGGTCCTTGAGAAGGACAAACTAACTAGGAACAACTTCCATGATTGATTCAAGACGCTAAGAATTATTCTCACAAAAAAGTGAAAGCTCTATGTCCTGGAGACGCCAAAACTAGAGGAACCACCTCAAAATACACCAAGGACTGACAGGGATGCTTACAAGAAGCATAATGAACATGCTATGGATGTTAAATGTCTGATGCTATGCTCCATGAACTATGAGTTGTAGAGGAAGCATGAGAATATGGGTGTGATTGAGATGGTCACACATCTCAAGAACATGTACAAAGATCAGGAAAGACAAGAGAGATATGATGTCTCCAAGGCGTTGTTCAAATGTAGCATGGCAGAAGAGATCTAATAGGTCCTCATGTACTCCAACTCATTAGGTATGTGGAGAACCTACCTAGAATGGGATTCCCCTTGGGTTAAGAGTTGTCCACTGATGTGATTCTGTCGTCCTTGTTGGAGTCATATAGTCAGTTTGTCATGAACTACACAAATTTGACAAACTGTTGACAGAGTTATTGGGCATGTTGAGAACAGATGAGACACACATGAAGAAAGATAAGCCCAATTCTGTGATGATGATCAACAAGACAAAGGGGAAGTCTAAAGGCAAAGGCAAAGCTAAGAAGAGCTCTAAAGCTAGCTAGAAATGAATATCTTCAGATCTCAAAGAAAAGGGAGGTGTAAAGAAAGTAAGTGGTGATTGTCACCATTGTCACCACCCTAGACATTGTAAAAGAAATAGCCCACTTCGGATAGAGGAACTAAGAAGAAGAAGGAAGCAATTGAGGCCTCCACTTCATGTATAAATGTTATAAGATAAATTAGATTAATTCTTCAATGTGGTATGTGATACCAAACTAATATCTAACATACTGATGTATAGGATCTGACAAGAAGTAAAGTCCTTAATGGAAGGACCAAGATGGACAAGGCAGAGCAAGAGTTGCGGAAGCTTTAGTCAAAATTTAAATTTATTTTAGACCAACGAGCATATAATAGAGTTACTAGAACTACTATTTCATGACACCATCAAATAGAAACATTTACTTTAAAGCATCTTGTATGACAAGGATGATAAATCAATAAAATGAGATATTATGTTTCTGTTTCAAAAGATATGAACTTGCATGGCAATGCCCAGTCATCTAAATGATCTTTGTATAAAAGATTTTAAGATGGATGTTTATAACATTAATACCAAAGGATTATAATTGATAACTCAAGACCATCATTTAGCATTAGTCATCTTGCACATATATATAAGAAATGCATATCTAGAATACATATTGATGTAAATCTAGATTCCCTTGGTTGTCGAACCTAAGGAAACATGCAAAGTCTCATTTACGTACAATGTGACATGACATCCTTCACTAGATGTAGTGGGAGGATAAGCCTTCCATTAGACCTCATACATGTGATGCATGAAGATCTTATGGAATGAATGATATAGATAATTACTCGTACCTCATATTCATTTACTGGTAATATGATGATATGTACTTAGTAAAATGGAAATATCTTGAAATGTTCAAGGAGATTATAATTTAAGTAGACCTTGATGAAAGTATCCAGAAACTTTGATGAGATAAAATTTGAAATACTATGCATCAATAACTTGAGAGCCTTCAAGGAAAGGAGTGTGGTAATATATCACGAGTCAAATCCATCTGAACATGATGATGTGTCCAAATGAAGGAATTATATCATGATGAGTTGTGAAATATTTATCAATTAATCTAATCTTCTCAGCCTCATAAATATATTCCTATCACTAAATAATGTACCATCCAAATGGTTTATAAGACATCATATATGATATGATTTGGGAATGTCCCAATACATCTAAAGGATTGAAACCTACATTGAGAAAGTAGTTTCTTGAGAAGGTTTTTCAATAAACCATAATTGTTTAATGTTACTATTAATCCCAATCCAATAACAAAATATTTTGTTGATAGGATAACTGAGTTCCTAAAGAATCGGTGGGAGTAAAAGTAGAACTCAAAATGTTCAAGGTCAACAAAGAGGTACAAAGAGAACCAAAAGAATCACAAGTTGTTGTGGAGTCTCAGGTTCATCATGTAAACACAAAATAACATAGTTTTATTAGAACACATCTGAGATTGGAGGATTGTGAATCCAACAATTCAGATGGGTTGGTCATAATAGGATGAGCCAACTAGTCAACTAGAAGCTATTTCTGAGTAATATGGAAACCATGTAAGCTAACAAGGTAGGACCTTGACAGTGCCACCTAAAAGGGTAATACCTATAAGGTGCAATAGGGTCTTGTGGCAAAGACCTACATGGATGACATAAAAAGACAAATTGATTGAAAAGTTTTTCAAATCAATTTGAGTTGTTGAACATGATAGAAATTCCTTTACCAATTGCCATGCTTGTTGTTGTAGTTAAAATAGACTAAGAGATTTGGCATATGAAGCTATAAACTGGGTTCCTTAAAGAGAATACAATCAGAGGATGTGTATGTGACACAACCTAAAAGGCTTTATATATAACTTCAAGAATGCAAATAAAGTCTATAAACTACAAATTTAATCTAGGATTGAAACAAGCATCTCAGAAATGAGATCTTTCAATTTGACAAGATAGTCAAAGAGTTTGACTTGAATCAAGATAAAAGATGAAATATGTGATTATAAAAGATTTCGTGGGAGCATATATGAATATTCAACATATGATGGGGAATAACATCTTAGTATTGTGAATATTGAGATCTGGCATGAAAAACACCTTCAGTAATGAAGGATAAGGTGAAACATCTTATGAGATAATGATCAAGACCTATGAGATAGTTCTTGAACGTTTCACAATGGAAGTTTGAACACAATAACAAAATTCTAAAAGATTTCAACAAGAATGGTTTTAATGAGAGAGAATCTAGATTGGTCTCTAATGAACCATAAGTTCCAATTCTTGTGAACAATGGAAATGGCATGATTAATATGCCAAAGACTGTAACAATGGATCTATCATGAATGTTATAAGTGTATGTATCCCATATAATCTTGTATGTATTGGACATGAAAAGATGATATTCCAATCAGGGTTATAGGAAAGTCATTAAAGACATCCATGAGTATTTGTGAAGTACTTAAGGATAGATTTCTAGTCAATACAGATAGCAACAAAAAGGAAGAGTTGGATGTAAATGGTTACATCGATGCAAGCTTCCATAATGACAAATTGATCGCAATAAAATATGTTTGATTTAAAAGGAGAAATTAGTTGGAAGGGTTCCGAACTAATGGCCATTCATTCTATTCTACAATAGAAGTTGAGTATACTTGTGTTATGAACACAAAGTGATAATATATGGATATTAAAGTTCATGTGATGAACTTATAGATGTTCCAACCATTGGTGACTCAGTAGTAATACTGTGATAATAGTGGAGCTAATTGTTAGGCATGTAATATCAGATACCATATTACAGTGCTTTCATCTCAGAGTAAAGGGATAAGAAACTTGCAATATACTGACTAATAGCAATATGTTGCTAACCCGCTAAATTAAGCACTTGTGCAGCAGAAGCATGATGGACATGTTTGGATCACTAAGAATAAGATTTGTGGGTGATTGGATCTAAGTGAAAGTGGGAGTCTGTTGGTAAGGTATGCCCATAGGGCAAATCATGTGGTGATTGACATGGCATAGACCATAAAGGATTTGATTAATATTAATAAAGGCCAGCTTTCAATTCATTTTGTTTCACTTAGTTATGAGATAATAAGGAAACATTATGAATGTCTATAGAATTAAAATACTCAATGACATATGTCTTCATGTACGTGACTTGGAGGATGAGATCATATGAATGTTAAGAGTGTACATTCTTATTATTTCCCTAGTCGGCTGTTACTATGGAAGGTAGATAGACACCATTAACACTAAAGACTAGAGTGTGGGTTGGTTGATGACAAAATCTCATTAGTCATGATATGACAATATCAAACCAAGCACAGAGATACATGTTAGGTAACAATGTATCAGACAGACCCACCTTGAGAGTGACACATGGAAACCATCATTGGTGGTCATAGTCATCTCTCGTAGTGAAGGTGGTGATTGTGATTTTTAAACCTGAAATCACTACACTTGTCACATGCCGTTGGGTACACTTTTTTTTAAGGAAGTCAGAGGGATCTCTATTCATCCCACCCCTCTCTTGTGGGCAAAATCATCGAAAAATAATACATCTGCTGCACCTAAGGCAGGTAAACATTAAGCAGGCATCCACCTAAAGAACAAAACAACAACAACAAGGAAACAAAGACGCACAGACACCTCAAGGCCATCTAAAGCTTCTCCCATCTGAAGAGTTGGGTACACTTTGACATCATCAAATGCAATCCTGAAACATGGGTTATTATAAAGGGAATGATTGGGTGACTTCGACACATGGGGATAGATTGTGAGTGATATATATATGAGATTTTCCCCTCCTAGTGGAGTATGATATCCTAGCCACTTGATAAGAGAGACTGAGAAATGCATGCCCATGCACATGTGAATCAATATATTCTATTGATGTCACATTATCTCAGACAATCTTCTCTTGGTTCAAGAAACATGGATTGAACGTTGATAGGATGGCAATTCCATGCCTCGAGTTCATCTTGGATATCAGTGATAAAGGAATTATACAATCACTACAACTATAAAGAAGTGAAATCAATCCACCTCTCTACTAATAACAATGGTAAACAAAACTCAATTTGGATAGCAGCGGAAGATAATTTTTTTTACTATATCCAATTTAAATAAAGTGTACATCAAAATTTCCCCAATATGGGTGTACATGCTTTATACAAAAAGGGGATCTAAGTAGAGGGAAGTCTAGGCTACTCCACTTTTGTCTTCAAGCAACATATCCATCAGCTAGTCCATGTCAACGCAAGATCTTCAAGCCTTATCCATCACCTTGCTCCACATCTGGGTGGTTGGGAAAGCACCCAGCAAAAGGGAAGGAAAAATAAAAGTATGTGTCACTAAACTATACTAAAGGTGACAAGATAAATATAACAAGTAAATTAGGCTAGGGATTCATCAAAAGATGAGACATCAAGAGAATGAAGCCATTTATATAAAAGAATATTTCAATAGATGCTTACCATAAACAAAGTAAAATAACAACATTGCATGTATGATTAATATTGACTATCTTAACTATGTAGGGTTGAGGCACCTACCGGACCTTCAGCCAAAAGGGTGAGGGGAGAGTAACACATTCCCAATCACCTACACATATTTCATGTGCGGGGGAGAATAACACGTTCCCCAGGGGAGAAATAACACATTCCCCAACTATGGGTGGTTGTACATATAAGTACCAATACACTAGTTAATCAGTCTAATAAAATCAACATGCTAGAAAAAGAGTTATGACAATATTAATCAAAGGATTCATATAACAAGGCAGTGGGGTACACTACAAAAAACTGGGCCATTATTCACGGGAGAGTCCTGTCACAAACCCCTCTCTACAGGCCCTCAGAAATAGGGACGGTTGAGGGTCTGGCCCTCACAAATGGTCCGTGAAGAGAACTCGCGTGACAAATACCAGTGGCCCTCACGAATACCCTCACGAATACAATTGTGAGGGACTATTTAGCCTTCATAAATACATTTTTGAGGGACAATTTAGCCTTCATAAATACATTTTTGAGGGACTATTTAGCCTTCATAAATACATTTTTGAGGGACTATTTAGCCTTCATAAATACATTTTTGAGGGACTATTTAGCCTTCATGAAACATTTTTGAGGGACTTGATGGTCCTGGAGAATATATTTTTGAGGGGCTATGTGGTAGCCATGAATGCAATTTTGATGGTCAATCTGGACCTTCATCAATATATTTATGATTTGGTTATTGATTTGGTTATTGATTATTGAATGATTTATTAAATGTTAATTAATTGTTACTATAGTGAATATTAAATTTTAAATGAAAACTTTGTATACATAACCTCAAGCAATATTTTTATACTAATTCACATGACATCATAAGAAGATTCAACACCAAAATGACACATAAAAATGTTAAATCACCTCAACCAATTTTTGATATTGAAACAAAGTATTATCCATACATTGTGTGCTCAACGTTGATATAAATAAAGAGTACATATGGTTTTAAAATTTGAGATTGATGACAATCAACATATCATGCTAGAAACTCCTAAGATCTATAATGTCTTCATATTCCTTCAAATGGTGTTGTGTTCTTCATCAATGCCACGCCTCATACGGTTAGGTACTTGAACATTCTTCTCCTAAAAATGACAAATCATTATATTAATAGAATTTAAAGTTAATACATAAATCATAGTACAACAAACAACTTACCCTTATATTTCGGTTTTGGTCTACTCCAAGGTGAATTGTCCGTTGAAATCCATCATTAAAAGTAATTCTACCCTATCAATATAAATACAAAAAGGAATCATAAGAAACATATAATTAGAAAAAGTAGATAGGTATACATGCAAGTTATATGAAACCATCCTCAATATAAGCAAGCCAATAGTTGGATATGGAAGAACATCCTCAATATAAGAGATAGATATCTCTATAATGTCCAATTCCACATTGGAAAGGGGACTGATGTGAAGTGTGGAGTGTGGAAGCTCCCTGAGATCAGAGGAATTGAGCAGATTCAAAAAATCTGCAGCTGCATGCTCGGGAAACTAAAAACTATCTCTCTAAAAGACGCTTGGGAGGTATGCAGTTCTAAACATGAGGTCTTGCCTTGGACCAAGTGGCTGTGAAAGAGTCGAGCACCTAAAAGAGCAACACTTTGCTGCTGGAACAGAAATGAAGTACACCTGCTAAAGAACAGAAATGAAGCTCTTCTTGCTACTCTTATGATTTATCACATATGGCCACAAACCAATTCAGACCCATATTAAAACGTAGAATAATAAGAATAACAAGTATATGTTTTTGAACAATTCCCAACAATTTGGAGCAGCTTGGACAGCCAAAAATTAAAAACAAAGTAGATAGAGTTAGCCCATACAGAGAGTGGCCATTCCCAAGGTTATTAATATCAACAGCCCCTTAAGAAAATGACTCAAAAGAAGGGGACAAGCAGGGGACAAGGGCATCTGGAGCAGAAATAGTAGGCAATAACAATATTCATCATCACAATTACTGCCATCTTTAAAGTTCGTGGAGTGTTGGTGCACAAGCAGGTATAACCTATAGAGTATTGGTCCACTCAGTAGGCAAAAGATTCACTCTGTTCCTAAGAAAAATCTGGAATGACCACTCTATATTAATTACTCAACTATTAGTTATTTAGATAGTCTAGAAAACAGATGTTTGATTCAAAGTTTAGACTAAACATGTGCAACTTCTTCAGCACTGACTAAAGAAAAGTCACTATAAACTTTGTATCTGAAATATTATGAATTGAGGCTTGACCAAGATATGGCTAAAATGTAGATAAGCTGAAATGAATTACTTACAGAATTTAAACGCTGATTTCTTGGTGTGAAAGACACCGATGAAGATGTGGTTGGTGTGTTCTGCATTTGAGGATAACTTTGTCGATTATTACCAGAGGAAGGGGACCAACTTTCAACTGCAGCCTTTAATAAAGTGTACATGTTAATATTCTGATGTGTATGAATATTGAAAATAATCTATAGCTGTAATGAGTTACCTGTGGCGCAAAGATCCGTTGATGTCCATTGCCTTGTATGGAAAGCCTACCTACTCCATTCTCCCTTGAATTGCCTTGTATGGAAAGTCTGCCTACTCCAGTCTCCCTTGAATTGCTTGGTCTAGAAAGTCTTCCTAAGACATCCCCGCTTGAATTATTTTGGTTGGGAAACATGCCTACATCTGCACCATTTCTTGTATTGTCTTGTATGTGAAAAGAACCCACATCCGACCTATTTGTGCCACTTTGCATGTGTAAGACACATGTAGTATTCTGATTGGGGTATTCAACTGCACAATCAACATTAATACTGCCATCCTATAACAAATACATCAACAATGTCAAAAAACAATTATATATTACATTGACATAGACAACTGAATCTGAGTTACCTGTGATTGATTATACCAAGTCATTAATTGGGAGACGGAGTTCTTCAATCCATTTACTGTTTCTTCAAGTTCCTTAAGTTTATCCTGAAATAGAAAACAAAGTACAAACATCAATCTAATAGACTAGTTGTAACTAATAGTTCAAGTTTAGATTTTCTCCAACATACATCCTTTGCATTGCTTTCCTCAAGAAGCATTTCATATCTTATACGGGCAGCTTTTCCCCTATGTCCTATCTCTTTGTGCCCAATTCCAACACCTCGGATCCTAGCCTTTTTTGAAGGATTTAAAACTTGCAAATAAGCAGCACGTGTTAGATTATCAACACTTCTAGGATCTATTTCTTCTTGGTTTGCTACTTGGTTTTCCACGATATTAGAGATTTCAAGCTGTAATTAGAAAGCATCATTAAAGGAAAGCATAAATTCAGATATTTAAGCATATTAAGCTTTGTAGACATCATAGGAAAGCAAAAATCCATTTTCTAACCACTTGTGGGCTTTTGTCGTAAACTTTTTCCAAAAATTTGTTAAGAGGCACAACGGGTTGATCTTCACTGACCTACACATGATAGATAACATAATAATTGTCCATGTTATATGTTCAACTCCTACTAAGAAAGGCAAGTGTCCATTATTAATACTATTTCTGCCCGATAACAACTCCATGGCTTTGATCCTGTGGTATGATCCATCACTTTTTTTGCTCTGTTTGCCTTGTTGATCTCGGAAATTTTCTAAACCATAAGAAACATATAATTAGAAAAAGTAGATAGGTATACATGCAAGTTATATGAAACCATCCTCAATATAAGCAAGCCAACAACTGGATGTGGAAGAACATCCTCAATATAAGAGATAGATATCTCTATAATGTCCAATTCCACATTGGAAAGGGGACTGATGTGAAGTGTGGAAGCTCCCTGAGATCAGAGGAATTGAGCAGATTCAAAAAATCTGCAGCAACGTTGAGCTGGGAAGTGGAGATGATATCTGCATGCTCAGGAATTGAGCAATACTTTGCTGCTGGAACAGAAACGAAGTACAACTGCTAAAGAACATAAATGAACAGCAATACTTTGCTACTCTTATCATTTATCACATATGGATACATAGAAACAAATGTGTTTTTGAAGACAGTAGGAGCAAACCAAACAGTGTGTGGCATTGCAGGAATACTGATTATAGAAGTTTGCATAGATAAATTGCATCCTTCTTTTTGACTTTTGATATCTATCTTTATAGATGTATTGAGCTTTGCTCCCCTTTGTAAATTTTGTGAGTAATGAAAGAGAAACACACTTATTGATAAAAAAAAAAGTTATATGAAACCATTGTACCTTAGACTTCTCGGTTCCCCATTCTTTAACAAGATTTTTAAACTGTTCCATATCTATGGAAGCATTTTTCTCAACTTTCTTCATCATCAATTGTGGTTCAATCTTGTACTTTTCATAGTAATCTTTCTTTACACGGGCCCTCCACACTGATATCCCTTTGCTAATGTGTTCATCAATGTGATTCCATGCATTAGGGTGACTGCCTAAATCAAAGTATGTCTACAAAAACATAGAAAATATTACTTTAGAAATCACAATCATACAATTTGTTGGTCTTTTTATGAAAACGATTACCTCAATAAATGATTTTCTATCTGCAAAAGCTTGTTCTGGTTGTTCGTTCCACTTCAAGTCTAGATGCCATATGTGTGGTTTCCTTGCTAGCATATGACAATAACGATTCAATTTGACACCATTCTCCCCAATAGCATTTCCTTCATCATCCCATTGGACCTTGTGACGTGGTTGCCCTTGCTTAGGAAGTAGGCTTTGCTCACTTGCAGGCCCACGTCCATACTTCCTATTCTCCTGTTCATCCTCAACATTTTCTTCAACTATTACATCATTTTCAATAGGTTGATCCTCACAATTTTCTTCAATTGTGGATGGAGGGACAGCAATAGGTTGATCCTCACAATTTTCTTCAATTGTGGATGGAGGGACAGCAATAGGTTGATCCTCACAATTTTCTTCAATTGTGGATGGAGGGACAGCAATAGGTTGACTGGGTGTGTTGTTACAAGTAGATCTAGTGAATCTTCTTCCTGCCATCCTTCAATTGACAAGGAAAAAAATTAGATTATTAGTGCAGAAATGTCAGTAACAAAAGTAGTAGGTACATTTGAAAAACAAATAAATTGCAGAGAATATGAGACACCAACATATGAATATTCAGCATTTGAAAAACATATAACTTGTAGAGTACCTTGGTTTCATATCCCAAAAAAGAATAATGATGTCCTACTTGCCGATATATGAAACAAGACTAAATAAATTGCAAAGAATATGCCATATAGTAACAGTTTGCCAAAAAAATGCAATACAACATATTCCCCAAGTAAAGTATTCTAGACTTGCAAACAAAACAGACTGATTAATGAACTAAACATTAGCCCCATCATTCTTTTTTTTAGTTCTATCAACAAAAGATCCCCCGGTGTCACTCCTCGTCCAAGACACATCACTAGTTACACCACCATCAGATTGTAAACCAGTCAAACAATTCTCAATAAGAGGTACTTCAGAATAATCTTTAGGAGGATGCTTTAGCACTGTGCACCAATCATCATCATTAGGATCCTTCACATAAAAGCATTGCAATGCTTGAGAAGCCAGGATAAACAGTTCCTCCTTTTTTTTATCCTTGAAGTGTTGATTTGTGTGAACCCATACTCATCAATTCGCAACCCGTTAGAAGTGCTTTCATCATACCAAGAACATCTGAATAATGGAACTTTGATTCCTGGACCATAAGTTAGCTCAATAACCTCCTCTAAGTAGCCATAGTACGTGACTTCAGCATTTATAGGATTTCGATCTCTACCACTTGAATAACTTGAAGTGTCAGCACACAAATACACTCCACTATTTTGTGTAGTACATGTACTTTCAATGTGCTTTGAACGGAAACGATATCCATTGACTGAAAATCCTTCATAAGACATTCCCTCAGCACAAGGGCCTTGGGATAACCATCTCAAATCATCGCTAATATTGTTCGGCCTAATCTCTCGCATTTGCATTACCTTCATAAAAAAGTAAAACATTAATGTAATCTACACTAACTTGAACATTAAGAGTGACAACAATATTTATGTTTGAGACTTACATGCTCTTTCAACCACTTAGAGAACTCCTTTGCATGTTTTGTTTCTAGGGTCCGTGGGGCAATGTTGGGTTCCATATCTTGAAGAATACACATGTGTTCACTGCTTTATAAGAAGTGTCTAAATTAATGTACAACATATATACAAATATCAGCAAGAATTTTAGGACCTAATTAAATCTTACCTTCTGTAAACATCCAATTCCTCTTTATTGAAAAGGACATAACGATGGGCTTGTTCCAAAGTGTGGATGTCGAAATTTCTTGACACTCCAACTCTAATTGGAGATCCATCAACATTATGAGCATTGCGGATCAGTTTTGTCTCAAAATTATGCAAGTACCTACCACAAAATGTCAAACTTTCTTCAGCTAAATAGCAACTAGCAATACAACCAGCCGGTTTAGCTTTGTTTCTTACATACTTCTTCAATTTCTTCAAGTATCTCTCTATTGGGTACATCCACCTAGTTCGGACAGATCCGGCTTGCCTGGCTTCATAAGCTAAATGAATGGGCAAATGCATCATGATGGTGAAGAAAGAAGGAGGGAAGATTCTCTCCAACTGGCAAAGAGTGACAACAATTTCTTGTTCCAATTCTTTGAATTCTTCCACATCAATAATGTTAGAGCAAAGCTTGTTGAAAAATGAGCACAAATTAGCAATAGGCTTGTACACATCTAAGCTTATGCAATGTCTCAAGGCAACAGGTAGAAGTTGATGCATAAGAACATGACAATCATGACTTTTCAGCCCAACAAGTTTTCTATCAGATTTGCTAACACACCTAGATATGTTAGAAGAATAGCCATCAGGAACTTTCAACTTTTCTAACACGGATAGGAACTTATCTTTCTGTCCATTAGTCATGGTGTAAGATGCTGGAGGCAAGTAATAGCGGTCACCTGCATCTACTGGCCATAAATCTCTTCGAATGCGCATTTTCTTCAAATCTTGACGAGCTTGTAAGTTGTCTTTACTTTTCTTAGAATCACCCAATAATGTGTTTAAAATATTCTCGCACACATTCTTTTCTATGTGCATCACATCCAGATTGTGTCTAACAGATAAATACTTCCAATAAGGTAGCTGAAAAAAGATGCTTATCTTATTCCAACCAGGAGGTAATGGTTGAATTTGATCTCCAAGCCTCTTGCGCTTATTCATTTTTCCAAATGTGATATTTTCATACCCATCAAATTGCCTCAGTATATCTTCTCCAGATAGTGGCTTAGGTGGAAGTCGAAAATCTTTTTCACCATCAAAATTTTTCCTATCACGTCTATACGGATGATTCATTGGAAGAAAACGTCGATGGAAACCATAGCATTGCTTTTTCCCATACTGTAACCATTTTGATACAGTCTCCACATTACAACAAGGACATCCCAAATCTTTCTTACCTTTAGTGCTCCAACCAGATAAGTCACCATATGCTGGGAAATCGTTAATGGTCCATAAAATCATTGCCCGCATAGTGAAGTTCCTTTTTCTATATGCATCATAAACTTTGACTCCAAGCTCCCAAAGTAGTTGCAACTCCTCAATTAATGGCTCCAAGTATACATCAAGGTCATTGCCAACCATATGTGGACCTGGGATTAATAGGGACATCATAATAAATTGTTCTTTCATAAGAAGCCAAGGCGGAAGATTGAGAGGTGTCACCAACACAGGCCAGATGCTATGTGATGCACTCATATTGCCAAATGCATTAAATCCATCTGTTGCTAATGCCAATCTAACATTGCGTGGTTCAGCAGCAAAGTCTGGATACCTGGCATCAATAGACAACCATTCTGGTGTGTCTGAAGGATGATGAATACGACCATCCTTGCCTTTTACTTCTGATGGCCAAATCATGTCTTTAGCAATAGATGAAGACATATAGAGCCTCCCTAACCGAGGTATCAAAGGGAAGTGATACATGAACTTAGCAGCTACCTTCTTTCCCTTTGTTTTGTATTGCTTTTCATTCCATCTTGAAGCACCACAAGTATCACAATTTTCTTTTGAAGCTGCATCTTTGCGAAAAAGCATGCAATTATTTGTACATACATCTATAGTAGAATGATCAAGTCGTAAATCCTTCACGATCGCATTTGCTTCATAGTACGTCTCCGGGAATAGACAATTTTCTTCCGGAAATCCTGAAACAATCAACTGTAACAACTTTGTGAAAGAATCGTTAGACCATCCAGATTCCTCCTTCAGAAATAGCAAGGCAACCAAATACGATAGCTTAGAATGACTTGTGCAACCTCTATAGAGTGGTTGATCTGCCTCTTTTAGTAGCTTGTAAAATCTTTGTGCATCTACATTTGCAGGTTCCTCTGTAGCTTCAGTAGAGTGGTCATTTGTTGTGTCACCCATACCAAACAAATCCTCCAACATCTGATGCATATTGTCGGTGCTAGGCATGTTTGGTGCCACAACAGGATTGCTCCTACCAATCACCTCCCCATGAAACGTCCAAACATCATAGCTATGCACAAATCCTTTTAGTAATACATGTGAGAATACCTCCTCCTCTGTTTTAAGGTATCTGTTCAAACATACCTTGCAAGGACATATTAATTTCCCCTGTCTAGTTGGTCTCTGATGGATAAGAGAAAACTCAATGAACTTTCGTAACCCTGCCTTGAATACATCACTTTGCACTCTGTTCCCAATATACATCCAACTCCGATCTATTAGAAAATCCATCTACATGAAGGAAAATATATAATAAGTTAAGCACAGCTGTTTGAGATGTTAGGAAACAGCTGTTAGGAAAATATAAGTAGAGATCAGGAAGCTTTAACAAATACATGCAAACAGCAACAACTGTTTGAGATGTAGTCATGTAGGAGCAAGAATAAGTAAGAAAAAGTAGAAGAAAACTTGCAAATAGAAGTGGTACTAGTAGTCTAGGTTTGAGTAAGAATCTGAATTTCTGATATGAGTAACAAGGAAATAGCAATAAGAGGGGACAGAGAAGTAACAAAAATTTAGATGCAATAGAAGGAACACGAAATGAAGGAGAAATTGCAAAAAAAGAAAAGAAAAGAAGCTAGAATAGGAGACACAAGAGGAAATAGAAAAAAAATCAAAGAAACAGTAGTATAAAAGGACTGATTTTTTTGCAACAATTGTAGCAAAAGGGGAGGGAAGGGAGAAGACATACAAGAAGTCTATCAATATACAAGAAGCCTTACCCCTATCATGAGTCCAATCTTCATGACAGGGGAATCCTATCAGTGAGTTTACACTCAACAGCCTTACCCCGATGAAATCAGCTACATGCCAATTAAAGAATAAATGAATGATAAATTCATTAGAACTTCTACACAACAAACATATAGAAGTATAGAAAAACCCTCTTTTTTTAGGTTGTTCATCATTGAGATGTTGTTTCTAGCAATCTTTCATAATAGGATTTTAAATTCAGATGTATGATCATCTGAATTAAATACCAAGAAAGTTGACCATAGATATCAATATTTTAGATAGAATCCTTAAGAAGGTATTTCTCATGGATCAATTTGATCCATAGACTACCTTTCTTTGAAGCTACTATCCAGATATTTAATATCATAGCAACCTTACAAACGTCTTTGACTTTTTTTATAGACATACCACCTTCATCCTTTACCTTGGTTACATCATCCCACTTAATAAGATAGATATCATTTTTGCCTTCACACTATCCCCACAAGAAATTTATAATAGTTATTTCCAGAAATTTTGATTGGCGGACATAGTATAATTACAAAGTTCTAGTCTCCAATGGAAACTGAAATGATATGTAAATAAGTTTGGTATCTTTAAAAATCAAATGATGGGCATAGAAGCACTAAAGCATGGGCAGAAATAATGATGGTAACTTCTGGTTCACTTGTATGATATGTATCATTATAAGTTAGTAGCATACCATCATTATAGTAACTTCTGGTTCACTTGTATATTTGTCTTAGTAATGTGGGTTCCTCCTTGTTCCCTTTATTGTTAAAACAACATTTATATATTGTCTTTTTTCCTTTACCCCCTCCATCTAAAATAATACCCTTTCTGTAACATGTGGTTGTGATGCATGCCCTAAAAGCCAATAACTATAGTAATGATCCGAACTCTGTACTTGGAGATTAATTAAAGGCTGACTGCCCAGGGCTCCGATGAGATACATCCATCCCTGATATAATAGTTGGCACTTTGGAGATCTTTGGCATGGATGGAGGATGCTCAGCTGTGGTGAACTTCTATGTAGGCTTATTTAGGATCTCATTCGCTGTGGAAACATTAAGTGCGTTGTCAGTAAAATCTTTTTATGTATTTCGTTTAACTAATTTAAACGAAATACATTAAAAGATTTTACTTACAATGCCCTTCATGTTTCCACAGCGAATGAGATCCTAAATAAGCCTACATAGAAGTTCACCACAGCTGAGCATCCTCCATCCATGCCAAAGATCTCCAAAGTGCCAACTATTATATCAGGGATGGATGTATCTCATCGGAGCCCTGGGCAGTCAGCCTTTAATTAATCTCCAAGTACAGAGTTCGGATCATTACTATAGTTATTGGCTTTTAGGGCATGCATCACAACCACATGTTACAGAAAGTGTATTATTTTAGATGGAGGGGGTAAAGGAAAAAAGACATATATACAAATGTCGTTTTAACAATTAAGGGAACAAGGAGGAACCCACATTACTAAGAACACCCATTCTTTCTTGAGGCTTCTGCCTAGATTTCTGAAATGTTGACAATGACTTAGTGTGCCTCTGCAAAATGCAAAAACACCAGGCTATATTATACTAAGCACCAAAAACAAAACATTCAAAAACAACGCAGTGAGAAAACAGAACAGAACTCGTACAAGTGACCACAAATAGCAGTAAGAAGAAATCTTTTATCCCCAATAGTGATTCTAGTATGTATTAATTTATCATATTAAAAAAGCTTTTCAACAGAGCATTAGATACCATTCCACAAAACAAAAACTCTCCCAATACCATGACTGGTGTGATGAGAAATCCACTATAACTACCCAAATTTATTGGATAAACAATTGCTAAGTTATCAAACTTATTGGATAAAGTAGCATTGTTATCCTCAGTTTACCCCTTTCTCCCTCTACCTCTGGACGTATTCTTCTTATTACATTTTAGAAACTAAAAGGAAGGTTCTAAGTTATTTTTCTCAATAGAGTTGGGAGGGGTAACAAGGTTAACACTTCCCCTTCAAAAGAAAGGTCATTTCAGCACAACATTTTACAAGCAACCATCTTGATCATCACTGGATCAATAGACTAAAAAACACCAGATATATAGAAGCTCTACTTCATCTTATGAACATAAGGACAAGTAGGAAACTCCAACATTGTAGAATACATACAACCATCTTGATCACCACTACATCAATAAACCAGTAACATCAGATGGAACCCTTCTTCATCTTTAGAAAATACGAACAAGTATAGCAATTCCAGAAAAAATAACACAGGGCTCGTTTAGTAAAGAAGCACTTTTATCTCATTATGGATAATAGACTATAGCACACTCACATTGACTAACCATTCCTCAAAAATCACCTTATTTCTATACCACCAGATATAGTAAAGGATACATATAATAGATTTAAAGGAGGTATTGCTTATTTCCTTCATACTGTCTTCAAAGAAACTAGGAATATTATTAATACATTCATTATCAACTACTTTGGCTATGACCCATATATATGTGTGTCATGAGAACACTTGTTCATATAGAATAGAACAGAGTAGCAAAATTACACATACATGCACACATGTGTATTGCTTTGAACCAAGCTTGAGCCTCAACAATTATATATGAGTAATATTTGATCAAGTATGACTTGGATTACATGGTAGGTATTATACATAAATTCGAGTTTGTACAATTAATAAATATTGTACATATTTGAGAAAGACAATATTCAATCAAATACTATATCTACTCAATCACATAAGTAAATTATTCTTTTCTTATTGACAAAACACAAAGTTGTATGATAGAAAAGCATTATGAGGATGCTATACTGTAGATGCATAGCCTAGGAATTTATGTACATCACAACTTTGATTCCCTTCCATTTAGTTATGGTAGCTACTCCCAAGGAGCTATTTCCTCGCTTCCAAATATTGAACACACCCCTGACTACTCTGTATTACTGTTGTATGACCATCTCCATGCAACTGAGGATAGTCAAAGTTTTTCAAGATTGTGATATGTTTCTTATACGTGTGAACGTTAACCCTTAGGGGAGGAGGAGGTAACTCATATGAATACTAGATGGTTAGTATTTTTACTAAGTAAACCCAGCTAATCCTATGCAGATCACATTGGGGGGAGATGAGGCGGACACATGAGGTATGAACTGGAAGCCCATTGGAGGAAGAACCAATCTTGGCTATCAGGCGTCGAACTGGGGGCTAGTGCTCTCCCAAATGAGAAAAAGAAAAAAAGATACGAACCTAGAGAGGATTCCAGTGGCCGAAGAAGCAAGCTGCGTAGCAGAAACGACCAATGGCCGAGCAGGGCAATCGGCGGCAATCAAGCACGGTGACTGCGTAGCAGCAACGACCAATGCGGACGGCAGCAATCGTCAATGGCGGAGGGCAGCAACCATCAACAGCGGCAAGGAGTTATGAAGGATGAGCCCAATACGAAGGATGAACGGCAGCAACCGAGCAGGGCGATTGGCGTCAAGGATGACCCAATGCGGAGGAACCGATGAGAGAATCGGGAGGGGGAGGGTTCAGTGGAGGAGTGCGGAGGAACCGATGAGAGAATCGGGAAGGGGAGGGTTCAGTGGAGGAGTGCGGAGGAAATGAGGGGGAAACTAGCGCCCGCCGGGACTGGGTGGTTTTTTTCGTGAATTTTGATAGATGAATCAGAGTTTTAGAATGGAGGGAAGGATTATGAGATGGAGGGAAGATTTGGCATGGAGTTTTTGAGGGGGTAATTCGTAACAAATGTATTTGTGAGGGACCAATGTTCACATAAAATGCCTAACGATGTCAAGAACACGGTTGAGGGATGTGGTCCCATATTTGAAGGATGAGCCCTCACAAATGGACATCATTATTCACGATTTTTGGTTCCTCACAAATGTTCTTCAACAAAAGCCAAATTTTTTGTAGTGGTATAAAAACCCAAACAAGATAATATTGCAACTAATTTTGAGGCATAAACAATTTAGGTTTCAAGAATCAAGAATTAGGTCAGATTAAGCCTCATTAGGAATTATAGGTATTGGTATAAAGTTTTCCCAACTGAATAGGGTAGATGCACATACCTTATTAGTAGAGCCATAAAACCACTTTTCATAACCTTTATACGAGATCGGATCCAATTGCCCTAGTCTCATCATTATATCCATGTATTAGATCTATGTATATTCATTAAAGGCTTAAAACCTCAAAACCATTGACTTTTTCCACAAACAACCGAATTAGACTCTAAAAACCTCACTATTGTCTTAGTTAGGGTTTTTTGATCAAGATAACATATAATATTGTATATTTTGAAGATATGGACTTTTAGGGTTATTTTTGGTGATTTTTAGTTAATTAAATCGACTCTAAAAATACATTTTTGCAAACATCAAAATCAAAACTCCAAAACATTTTTAATGATTAGATCTCGTCTTCCTGATTTCAAAACACTATTTTTTTTTAATTTTTGACCATTGGAATAATTTATAGAAAATATTTCGTTTTGACCAATCAGAGAGTGCCACGTAGGCACATCGTGAGAGAGAGATACAGAGAGGGCAGAGGGGGCTGCGCCCTGTGACCTGGACCTCTCACTGCTGAAGCGTGGGCCGCGGTCAAAGCTGGGTCAAAGGTGGGAAAAAGAACAAAAATACCAGGGTGCCCTTTCGTGCGGAACTGAGAAAGCAACCAAACAGGAGGGTAAAAAGGTAAAATCGCGGGGAGTCATCTTCCTCCCATTGCTCGTGACTTGGCAACGAACAACGAGCGGTTTGGGCAAAATCGCGATACACAACAGAATTCGACGCAAAGATATTCAAAAGAAAGCTTGAAGAAATCTGAACCTGATGGTCTCTTCAATTCAACCGGAGACGAAGTGAGGAAGGAGCAAAGAGTGCCATAAGTTCAGGAGCCTACGGCGGCTAGATGATGGTCCAAACTTCCACGAAACTTGAAATTAACAATGTGGTTGAGTTGCAAAGGTGCCGTCGTACGTATGGGTATGGGTATATATAAGCAAGGAGACGTGGGTTAGGGTTTTCATAGTGGGTCGTCGAAGCTTGGGGAGCAAGCTTTGGGGGTTTTTCGAATCTTCGTCAAAACGCAAAACTTTAGGAATAGGGTGGTGCGGAATCTTGCGAGGAACTCGTAGAGCCAAAAATCATCGAATTCCATCGAGTATATCTCGAGATATATGGATTCAAAATTTTGGAAACAAAGGACCTGTTGCCCAAAACGATCTGAGGAGGAAGAAGATCCGCGAATCCTTAGATCGCGATCCAACGGTCGACAATCAACACGATGTTCCAATTTAAAATCGACTAAAAAGGCTTATTCATTTAAATGTTTTCTCTCTCTTCATTTGGAGGATCAAACATTATCCAAAAATTACCAAATTTTATATTCTGACTGATTTTGATGCGTAGAATCCAAATATGGAATTAGTTTTGCATTTTGAGAATGTTTAATTGGTTAAATAATTCAAAACATATTTTCTCTTTCCTCATTTATTTATGACTCTATGATTATCCAAAAATTACAAAACTTCACCCATAACTCATATTATGTATGTTAGTCACGAATTTGGTATTATTTCCATTTTTTGAAGCCGTTTGTTATTTTAAATAATGATTTGAAAGTTTTGTATACTTTCTCTCTCCTTAATTTATCTTCTCATAAAAAAATTTCCAAATTGATTCAAAATTCATCCAAAGGTCTATTTTAATATTTAGAACACGAATTTGGCATCATTTTATTTTTTGAAGAATTTATTATTTAATTTAATTCATTTAAATTTTATAACTTATTTTACCTTTTAATTTATTAGAGGCATCTAGAAACTTCCTAAAAATATAAACTTGGTATACAAGTAATAATAAACGTTAGGAACACGTTTTTGACATTAATTAATTTTTTCAACATATATTTAATATTTTTGGTCTTTAAGTCATTTTCTCTCACCTAAATAAAATAAAATATTAAATATTGACCAAATTAAATGCAAATTCGCCCAAAGGCTTATTCTTATGTTTAGATTACGAATCTGGAGTTATTTTTCTAATTGGAAGACATTAGATATTTTATTTCACCTTATTAGCTTATTTCCCATTATCTTGTTTAAGTCAAGAAAACGAAATTGATATATTTATTATCCAAATTATCTTCTTGGGTTTCTATTTAGGATTTTTGGAACAATATATTCCTCATTATCTTCTTTTATCCAAAATATTCCATATTATCCCCAATTATTGTATTTATCATCTCCTTTATTTTTATTTTGGGATTTTCTTTCTTTTTCATATTATAAAAAGCACTAGAAAGTTCTAGGATGAATTTATTTATTCTATTTATCACTTAGGTGGATATTTTGCATATTCGACCCATTACTAAGCTTCCACTGAGGTATTTGTGCATAAACCCAAATATTGGAATAAAAGGTGAACAAATGTTCATTAAACCATCATATTCTTTACAAATTAAATAGGAAGGCCAAAGAGTATATAAATGAAAGGAAAAGAGGGAAAAGAGGACCAAAAGGCAAAATGCCCAAATTTCGGTATGTTACAACAACACCTTACACAGATTGAGGTTGAAGTTGTTCTCCAACTTTCCATTCACTTGGGTGACACTGATGTGCGACTAGGCAGCAGTCCTTGCTTGTGATGTCATAAGCTAGTTATGGACATTCATTGTCAACGTGATATGGGACCTATATGGTCACACACAAAGGAACTCATCTAGAACATGAGTTAATCTTGAATGATGATTAGATTGATTACTAAAGTGTTTAGGCATTCAATCCAATCAATCGATCAACCGATTGGTTGTATGAATTGCCAAACGAACATATCAAGTGTTGAGACAGACGTTTGGGCATTCTAGATGGGCATCTCAAGTGTTGAGATGGTTGTTTGGGTGGCTAGGCTAATCAGAGTTTGAATTGGCTAAGTTTTGCCACCGACTGATTTGATGTGATTAGACTGGATGGATCATCTCAGACTCACAGGATGACTATCTAGGTGAGTGAGACAGACATCTTGCCTGGGTGAGACAGCTCGGTTAGACTGAACAAAAGTTCTGGATGTTTCCCAAACTAGTTTCGATTGTACATTACTTGGGGTGTAATGAATTAATATGTGATATGGAATCAAAATTGCCAAATTCATGTGCAATTGGGAAACTACCAAACACCCGTTTTGTAGTCCTAAACGACTGTATCATGTGACCAGATGACCGTCTGGGTAACCAGACAACCATTTTGTAGTTTGTAGGTTGTAAAAATTTAAGATCTTCCGATCTCTTCTACTCTTGCACAATCCTGTACAGACTGGGAACCTTGGCCCTAACCCCACCTATAAATTAAGGGGTACTGGGGGCTTCACAGAACACAACAACACAAATAACTAAGAATTAGTTCCCCTGAAAACTTTTGTCCTCTCTGGTTGTTGTAACTAAGAAAGCCTGAGCAAGCCTTACCCGATAAGGGAGGGATAGCAAGAGAGAGAACAACTGAGACTCATTGTTGTGGGGGAGCAAGTTGGTGACTAGTACACCAATGGGAGGGACAACTCCTTCCTGTCTGTTCTAGTTGAATGATAGGAGTTCTAGTTGGTCCGTGTGGACTACTCTAGAGGTAGGAGTCTTTTGGTTGCTGCTCAGAGAGCAAAGTCAGCCTGTAGTTCGTGGTGAGACCATAAGAGTCAGCTGCAGAAGTTGTTCATGTTCATTGTCTATGGTGAAGACCAGGAGTTGCACAACCACCAATCAAGAGAAACTAGTTGACAGTTGCATTGAAGCAAGTTGTTGTCACTGTACTTGCTCCAGGACCAAGTATAACTCGTTAAACCATTAAAATTCCTATTTCATAGTAGTTGACATGATCTTGCTGTTATGGGAATACAGATAGATAATTTTTTATGTTGCCACTGCTATACTTTGTGCTTGTATTTCCCAATAATTATATGATTCTCAATATATCTTATGCAACAATTAATATCAATTCTGAATTAACAATAATCCTACTTCATTAAAAAATAATTAGTATATCTATTCAATTGATGTATCATGTGATCAGAACAAAAATATTAGAAATCCTATATTGTAAGTTCATTTTCGGTGGATAAAACTTGTATATTGTATCTCAAAAACATTTCAAAGACTTAAAATTCAACTCAATGTCAACCTAATTGTTCAAGCATTTGAAAAATCAATTTACATATATTGAATAAGCTTGATCTTCCATATTATTAGAAGTAATATAACATAGGGTAAATCACTATATACACTGCATTGATAGATGCACTCAATTAAATATATTAGTGATAACATCCAATTTTGTGTATATTTCTTACCTAATTTTTCCCTTAATTTCCTTCTATAGTCATACTTGCTTTAACTGTATCACATTTTGTTCATGTTTTCCACTTGCAACTTGATTCAAGATTAACCACTCATTTCCATGCAGGAAATTCATCAAATGATGAATATAACCTTTTGGACATGATTCCAATTGGTTCCAATCTATGGTTTCTCTTTGACTACTTTTGATGCACCGATTGAAACATAAAGTCCTGAGTCTACTAATCTGACACACCATTGGTTCCCATAACTGATGGTCCTATCCCTCCCTCTAGAAAGACCATTTAATGACCAACCATTGGATGCCATCTACAATGTCTTACCATTAGAAGGAAAGGGATCAGATACCCATCAGATCCCATCACCACCTTGTGAATGTCTCAACTAGGAGCTACAATCGAAGATGACCATTTGTCCCACCTTCCAATGGATCGACAAAAGGCCTACTCTATCGAAGTCTCTATGGGATCACATCTTCTGATGGTCTAAATGTAGATGCCAATTGAAGGCCAGGCAGCCAAGATGATCCAACCAATGGTTCCCCACCACCATTTCCTACATATGGCAGCACTACACATATTAGTCACTCAATTAGTTAAGCATGTTCCCCCAGGCACATGCTCAGAAGGCTTGGGGCACAAGTAAAGCACATCTAAGAGTGCCTCAAGTCCCGATCATGGGCTATATATAGCAGACCCCTTGTTGTTGTTGGAGGGTCGAGTTGTTGTGGATTGAAGGCAAAGTGATTCTCCAATGCTTCTTTTCCATTGACCTCCTCCCACTTCTAATGAATCGTTGCATCGTAAGCATGAGAGTCTGAAGGTCGACGTGCTTTCGTCATCCTCTATCAGTTCCTAAATCCCTCTTTGAGAAAAGGAGGAAGACGGAGCAAACCATCTTCAATGCCATCGTTGGATTCAGAGAGAAGGAGGGACCTCCATCAACATTGACTCGTTTGGGTTGCTGTTGGTGTATCTTTCATCTTCTCCTCTGATCTATTCACCTTCCTCCATCTCCATCTACATGTCTCATCATACTTGTAATTTTGCCATATTATTCACCACCATGGGTGGTTAGTCATCTAACTTATGTTGGGAGTAACCACTAAGGCTCTCCCAACATGTAAATACTTAAATCCATTGAATTTATACTCTTAGAAATGTTTATCTCCATACTCTTGTTCTTAATGCTTTACTTGCATGATTAGCTACCATCTTGTGTTGTTTGATTGTTAATATCTCGAGAGTGTTGTATTAATCTATATCTAAGAGTCTTGGAGTTGCATGAGTGCATGAGGATGTTGGAATGCTTAAGCTAATTATCACACACTTGTATTTTGATTGTTTATTTGCCACCTCGAGAGAGAGAGAGAGAGAGATAACCTTATAATATAGATCTATCCTAAGCTTGAGAGAGGAGGGAATATACACTTATGATGATTACTTGTAAACATACGAAGGGTATATAATGAGTGTCAGTACTACTTGTTGATGAGAGATCTTACATGGTGAAACCCAATCCGAGTTTCCTTCCATCCTTGCTTTCTTATCCTTTAGCTAAACATACGAAGGGTATATAATGAGTGTCAGTACTACTTGTTGATGAGAGATCTTACATGGTGAAACCCAATCCGAGTTTCCTTCCATCCTTGCTTTCTTATCCTTTAGCATTCTAGCACTTTTGTTTTATCTTTTTTTTTACTTTACTTATTTGTTGCTTGCTTGTTGATGAATCCTTGTTCCATAAGGAACACACACCTTACCTTACCTTTTGATTGGTATGACTAAGACAAGGCTCTAAGGATCTTAACACTTACTACCCGTGTCCATGTGTTCGATCCTGATCTACTGTATTAGACCATGTTATTATCATTGCGGGGACCTACATGTCGGGTTATAAATTTAAAAGTATGATTACTCTAAATCGGCCCTTTTGAACACATGATTTGAGCAGATGAACTAGCAACATTAAATCTGTACTCATCATTAAACAATTAGCATTAGCTTCTTTGCTACCATATTAAGCAGTGCTCCCCAATTGAAATATGGAGTATAACTCGAAGATCCTTCAGAGATGCATGTTTCTCCCAGGTGATGTGCCTAGAGGTGTACATTCCCTACATGGCATGGAGGTAAGAACGCTGATGTAACCCACACGTGTCATGGCATGACTATTCTGATTATTTTCACTACAAATACCAACAAAAGAAGAAGATCACCAACATAAGCATGTCTACCTTATTTCATGATCACCAATACTTTATGTGAATAAGGTGCAATTGTACCTTTTGTGTCCCACAATTTGTTATCTGCATCATCAACATAAAAATTTAGATCTCTTCCTACCCTTGATGGGTATTTTCTTATCGTCTCGACAAGATCAACGTTATTCCATGTGGTAGAGGATCCTCTTATGTTTGCATCATCTGCAAAAAGATCCTTTGTTTGGGATAAAACTTTTTTGATCTCTACCCACTCGTTATCTGACTAGCACACTCACTCTCTAACATCCTTGGGGCACATAACATGTGTGTTAATGAATGAAGACCGTTTCGAGAAGCTTGTTAGTGTTGGTTCTTTATGTCATGGCTCATGGAATGTTTAGTTGGCTCATTGGTTGACCGTTGCTAGGTCCCATTTTGGATTTACATGGAGTTGCATGTTTCACGTCATCTAGAAATACTTGTTTTACTCCAATAATTTTTTTCCACCATGCAAATGATGGGCTATTGAATTTAAAAGAAGTGTCTTCATCAATTGCATCATGAACCCATAATTATTTCCTCATTTCTCATGCCTTCTTTAGGATATGGTTGCTCACATATAATGTGTATACATAAATCCCCACAAACTCCTCTAAACCATCAAACTAGTGTAAAGTGTGGTGTAGTGACCCTACACTTGTTGTATAGAATGACTAATCATAGTGCACAATCTCCTTACACTACTTTCCAAAATCTCACTTCTTAAAAAAATAAGGAGAGAAACACAAATTAATGTACATTATAACAAAAATTTATTAGATCCTGCCGAATTATTGTAGGAAATATTATATAATAAAGTTATCTAAAATTAGCTACTGTTGAAATATCACCAAAAATAACCTGGAATACATGTGTAATCACCACACGTCACACAACTATTTTACAACATTTTATACCATATTTAAATACTTTGTAATTCTACCGGTAAGAAAGATATAGGATTTTTTTCCACTATAAAAATGTTCTAAAAAGAAAACTCTTTTTTCTTGCCGTTTATGTTTTAGCAGGCTAATTTGAGGGATATGGGAGTAGCAGTATCTACAACTCCACAATATCACGACATCATCATAAATTCCCTAATTACCCACGTCTCAGCATAATCGGATCATCCAGTATCCACGCCGACGAATGGCAGAACACCGTCGACATCGCCTCCCATCCCCTCCCATCTCCCGTCCCCCCTCAACGACTGACGAAGAGCGATTAGAAAGGGACGAGGGGTGATGAACTGGCCTCCGGGGGTGGCGGGTTTGTGAGGCACACCTTTCCGGTTCCATTCCAATTCCCCAACGCTACCCCCCACCATTTCCCCGACACTCATGGCGCTGCTCTCGCCTCCAACTCCTTCGACATTCCCTTCGTTACAGACCAAACGCGTCTCTCGTCATGCGCCTCACTTACTCCACCAGGTGCCAGGGAAACGCCTCTCGCTTTCCGTGGTCAGAGCGGAGATAAACGGTGCGGCATCTGTGGTAGTGCCGGTGAAGTTCTCCGATCCGAGGTGGGTAGGCGGGACCTGGGACCTTGAGCAGTTCAAGCAAGGCGGACAGACGGACTGGGACGCCGTCATCGACGCTGGTAAGGGGTCTTCTAATTTTTCATCGCGACTGGCTGCCTTTGTCTGACTTGTGGGTTACTTCCCTCGTGTTGAATATAGTTTCATTTGCTCTGTTATTTAACCATAGCCACCAACCAGATGCATGCTTCTCTTCCATACCAGTGTTACTTGGATCTTGGAGCCAAATAAATACCCATCTACTTTTGTTCTTCTAACTGGTTACCACCACAACCAACTCTACTGTCGGCTTTACATGCTTACAATAATTCATGTTGATTTAACTTTTACGGTAGTAAACTGATAATGGATATGATCTCTTGGGACAAGGGTAACCTGCTGCGCCCCGGTAACCATGGCAGAATAATATATATGCTCTATGTTTCTTGGTATACAAGATGTATATTTTATTTTGTGTTTGGTCTTTTTCCGTTTAAGATAGGTAGTTTTCAAGATTTTGTCCTGGAAAGCTGCATACGAAAGTAGGAATAAATGTTTCCTTACTGCTTGTGAATTGAATTGGGGCATCCAGAAAGGGTGGAGTCAAAATAAATCTTACGTTCAAGTCTATTAATCAACAAGTATAACTAAGCACTTGTAAGGAAGAATACTCAAAACAGAGCAACTCTTATGGAAACTAAAAGAGAATATATATTTTTTATTTAATCATATTGTTCTTGTAACTTAAATAGAGGTTCTCTGTTGTGAAACCAAACAATTCTAATTTTAGTTTCCTTCTTGTGTCATCTCATTTCTGTTTAAACTTGTATGAAGAACTTAAGCTAATTTCTGAGGGCACATCTCCTAGAAAAGAGGAAAGTTATATGATAAATACAAAAGATTTGAAAAGTAACCTTCTTTCTTTCTTTCACTGAATTGTATAATACTAAAAAGAGTGAATATTGATGCAATCAAGAATTTACTGCCCAACAAAATTAGGACAGGCTTCATACGTCTAATATGCAATAAAATTATGATGCCATTATTAGTCTCAGCTTTATAAGTCATCTCTAGAAAGATATTTCAGGGTTCTTTGGGTCTGAAACCAGAAGACTTCCACAAATGGTAATGTTTGTGGTTTTGACTTCGTCCATTATCATGATATGTTTATAGATATCTGGGGAAGGAAACATGCTAGATGGGGTTGTTCAATAACATGACTATGATCAACCGTACATCTTAACAAATTTGAGAAAAGTTTTTCATTAGTTTAGTAACTAGCTTTTCCTATTTTTCCAAGGTATATCTTCTGCGGTTTGACATGTGCGCCACCAGCCTTATAGATGTGGTAATCAACAGTTGAGGTGTTAGGAGGGAAAACCATTATGCCCTTCGTATGTGTTGTGAGTCTTTAATACATAACTTAATCCCCTTTCTAGATTCCTCCCTTAGTGAAACTGATATTTTGGAATCTTTTGAAGGAAAGACAGAAAATTATGAATAAATCTGACCATTATACAAGAAATGGCCTTCAATACTCCATCCCATGGCATTATACATGTGAACTGGTATCATCACTGTATCATTTAGCTATATTTTTCCAGTTCATTGTTTTGCTCTGCAAATGATAGCATAATATTTGTAATCAGTGTTTAGCGTCATAAGTCAATCTTAAAGCTTGATTGCCTATAACCGTCTGTATCTTTTTCCCATCATCTCTACAGAAGCTAGGAGAAGAAAGTGGCTCGAAGATAATCCTGAAACGACAAGCAATGAGGATCCTGTACTATTTGACACTTCAATAATACCTTGGTGGCAATGGATGAAGAGGTTCCATCTCCCAGAAGCTGAACTGCTAAATGGTATGTTCCTACGGTTGCTTTGTCTTCATTTCCCCTTCAATTACCACTGGACCTCATATTCGCTTGCATTTGTGCAGGTCGAGCTGCTATGGTTGGCTTCTTCATGGCGTATCTTGTAGATGGCTTAACCGGTGCGGGCCTTGTCGACCAGATGGGAAATTTCTTCTGCAAGACCCTCCTGTTTGCGGCAGTGGCTGGTGTGCTCCTGATCCGGAAGAACGAGGATTTGGAGAACGTGAAGAAGATCATAGAAGAGACAACATTCTATGACAAGCAATGGCAGGCGACATGGGAGGATCAGAGTGCCTCAGCGGCAGTTCAGGATAGGAGTAGCTGAATTTGTAGCTATCCAGATCTCCTTGTTTACAGCTTTTGCTGATGACATAGCAAATTTAGAAAAATATAGCTTTTGAGTTTTGAGTTTCAAGGATTCATCTCAATATCTGTGTTAGAATTTTCTTTTGTTTTCTGTTCTGTATCTCTCGTCTTCATATAACAGCTGATAGTTTTTGTAGGCTGAAGGGCATTCCCTCGGCTTAGGCTTTGGTACCCAGTTGTGAGGGCATACCATTATATAGTGCTGCCCAGATCAAAGAAATATATTCCTGGGTGTTAGTTGATAGGAGGGTAGACTTGTAAGGAAACGTATGTTTATATTCTAGTCGGAGTGCACATGAACTTGGGTTTCATTTTGATACATAGAGGAATTACTGAAGATACACGTTAAAATTAAGATGGTAGTTTCAAATAATTTATACTTCCTCTATTCGGTAAATTGAAAAAAAAAATGGGGGTTGTTTCCCCGTTTGATAAAGCGATTTTAAGCCATTGAGCAGTTGCTGGTGGGGAACAATGAAAGGTATTCTTTTTGTGTTATACATCTATGTGGTGTATGGCAAGGTGGGTACCTCAACTAGACCAGTCAAATGAGTGGGTGGGTTGAGTTTGGGTTGGGTCGCTGCAGGTGCGGGTCTGGCGGGTGTGGGTCAAAAAGATACACTTCTAGGTGAAATAAAAGCACATCCGAACCCGACCCAGTGGGTTGCCCGTGGGTGTCCATATAAAATGTGTCTAATCAACAATAAGTTGCTAGTTTCTTTCCTTAACACTAAAAATAACATTTGAAACGGCTTATAACTATTGTTTTTATGTCAAATATAGTGCAGAGGAACCAACTAACTACTATATTTAATGTCAAACCATTTGATTAGTTGTCGATATATGCTTATGCAAACTTAAAGAAATAATAACAGCTAATTGTTGTATGTTGATGTAAAATAGAAAAATTGGTGTAGTTTATATAGATATATATCACAAAATATAACACATAATTTTTTCATGTAACATTAGACATTTGTATTATTACAAATACTTGTTATTGCCTATTGCAAACACAAAATAAAGATAATACAATTGTTGTTTGTAAATGTAAAGAGTTAACTTGTATGAAACAAATATCATCTTTTAATAGGTGTATGTGTATATTATGTATATAAATATACTTGCTTCAGTTAACTGGGTCACCTGCGGGTGCCCGCGGATCACCTGTGAAACCCGCTAAATAAACAGATGGGTATGAGTTTGGGTGATTTTTAGCGTGTGACAAAGTTTGTCACCCAAACTCAACTTAAACGGGTCGATCCATGGACGTCTGCGGATTTTGGCCTAATTTGACAGGTCTAACCTCAACCATTACCCAGGCAATTCACGGCAAGTAAATCCCAACGGCCATTTGACTTTAGCTAATTAATCGAATGATCGGCATGTAAGGTACAGATAATGCTATTTGATGCAGCATAATTCACCATCATTTGACATAATAGTAGGTGGACTGCCTGCATCCGGGGCTACCCCGGATTGTCGTTGCCGTTACCAAACTAGACATTAGTTGCTACGGCCAATACAGATTTCTCTTTAAAAAAATTCTATCATGCGAGATTTTGTGAGAGAAGAAAAAAATAAAAGAGAGAAGTAGTAGGAAGAAAGAGAAAGGAAGGAGATGGGGTGAACTAGCGCAACTAATATGTGACAGAATGTACTAGATTCTCTCTCTCTTAGTGCAACTAATATGTGACAAAATATAAGATTGAAGTCATTTAGAATTGAGTTTATAGATGTAACTTGACTAAGAATTGTCTTTGGTTTTTCTCTAACGCCCTTCGTGGATGTTTCATCCTAACAGTGTTTGTAAAAAAAATCAAAGTAAGTGTTTGTGTGTGGTTAGGGTCGTATTTGAGGAATTTATGATAGCTTTAACAGGTTGAATTTACCTATATTCACCTTCAAGTCGGGACATGATGAACAAAGAGAGGTCACTTACTCAATGAATACTAGAAAACCCGTATTGCCATTATTATTAAAAAAGTTTCATAAACACATAACAAATAAAAAATGTATACTACATTTATTTACATCTTATGATTTTTTTAATTAAATGTATAGGTTGTCATCCAGAAAATGTTGACAATCTTATTTATTGCCACACCTCAGTGAATATATTTTTATAGAATAATGTATGTGAATAAATATATAAAAGTATATTTATATCACCAACATTCCACGTCACTACATCATTTTTTATATTGACATTGTTTTTATATTTTTCTTCTTTTCCATCTCCATGTTAACCATACACACTAACATAAGTGTCTCCTCCCCTCCCTTCCCTTTCCTTCCATTCTCCTCCCATTCACCATGTACCAAACATAGCTTAAACTTACAACTTGGCTTACATAGATCGACTGGTAAGTAAACTGAGAGACACTCGCCCTTCTACTCGACTTACTCCCTCAAGCCAGATTAGTTGTGGGCTTGCTGAGTGTATAAGCCCAACACGAGTCCTCAACTCATAACAACTTTTTATCGTTCCTTATATCTTATCATATAAAATATTCTTTCTTTATTTGAGTCATATATATCATTACATAGTTCCCAATCTTAATTTTTTATTCTCTAGATTGATTGGTTGAAAATTTATGCAATGTAGAGACGACTAGGTCCATTTTAATCACTACACACTCATTTATATATTATTTCTTCAATATCTTCCCATTTATTTTGAATATTCTCGATTATTACTCCATACATCAATTTTCTGTGTAGACAATCAACCTTACTAGAAAACGATCTCAACCATTTTCGTCCTAGTTTTCTTAGTAACAATCATATAGATGAGTAAAAAGGAGTTTTGATCCCTTCTTTGTAGACCTTTATATTGATTTGAATGTAATGACACTTCGTTGTTCCTTGAACTCATGTTATAACATAATTATAAACTTACAAATGCAATTAGTTTAGACTCTTTTTTATTGAAACGTCCTTTATTTTCCATATGAGTTAAGCTTTATTTTTCATCCCAATGGGAATGTATACTAGCGTAGTGGATGTTGTGCCTATTGGTATCATATTGCATCCGTTGTCCTATTCTATAGACCTATCAACACACATTTTCCAAGACTTACTCTTTTTTGTTTCGGTTGTCTATTATTTCCTTAAGGAGATCAATGGCTTCTCAATGTGGATTTCAATATGGAGAATCATATCTAATCTCTTTAGTCTTTGGGACCTTATAAATGGTATCACATAAACCACGTGGGAAACATTAACTACATGTATTGGTGGCGGTCATAGAGAATTGGGCATAGGTGGGGAGAATGAGAGGAGGATCATCAAAGGAATATGTGCACATAGGGTTCTATAGATTTGATGTGATAAAAAGGAGATAAGAAAAGAGGAGAAATAAGAGTAGGTGTCTTCAAGTATAAGGAAGAATATACTTGGTTTTGTATGTAGGGAAATCAAGGTTGCGATCAAACTCATGAGGACAACTCAGGAAAAACTAACTCTAAATTTGGAATTTGTTAATCCAGAGTAGTTACAGATTGGAATTGATGTCCTAGTTGAAATCAAGTTAGTTTTGCATTGTAAAAGAGATCCGATAAGGGTGAAAGTTATGAGTTATTATACTCTAACATTATTTTATATTTATTTAATATCATTATTCTATATTATAAAATAAACAAAGTAAATAAAAACAAATATACAATGTATGAATCATATGTCATCATTATATGAAAATATATAATATAATATGAACTCAATTTCATCTTAGACATTGCAAACTATTTTGGTTCCATGTTTAACTGTCTTCAAAGATTTCCAAGTCAAGTTTCAGGTTGGAAGCTTTTCATTGACCCTAAGATTAGGGAAGACAATGACATCATGAAAAAAACCATATATGTTGATAACCTCATCACATTTTCTACTGCATAACCGCTACAAATAGTTATGGCGTGGATAGGGTTTATATTTTTTAAACCGATGCAAAGTAATGCAGTTATAGTTTTAGAAAAAATAACCATGGATAAAATTAACAACATAATTAAATTATTTAAAATATCTATAAATATACATAGAACAATAATAATATCTATTGTTGCTCTCACATATATTACTACATATCTAACTTTACAGGACATTTAATGTATTTAAAAGTAGGAGCTTTCATTTTGTTTGTAATTGTTGCACACAACTATCCTCTTTTACAAGTATTAAACATATATGTTCTCCCAACATATGATAATGTTATCATTAATATTTTATATTTATATATTTTGCATCTCATATTTATGTGTATTTTCACGAATTTATATAGTTATTTGTATAATGACGGTAGACGGTTCTTATAATAGGAGGAATCATCTAATGTATTATATTTAGATTTTATTGACTTGTTTCATGTCGATCTTAAAACATACAACTATTAGAAAATGAGAGATAAATAATTTAAGTGAGAAATTGATTTATAACTATAAGTAAACTATTATGTCTTGATTGAGAAATGTAGTTATTAGTGGAGATAAAATTATGCCAAAAAAAAGTAAACAAAATATTGGAAGACACACAACAAAGTCAAGAAGATTTAATTACATCCATTATTGCTAGTCATATTTCTTATAATTTATTCAAATATTTTACCGCCCTCCTATAACAATAATTTTTACTTATCCCCTTTCTCTTAGAAAATATATCATTAAACTTAATTCTTATTGTTGTTGTAACATACCCAAATTAAGAATACATTCAATTTTCTTTGTTGTCATGTGATCTTATATCATTTTCTTAACTTAAATTCTACTAGGATGCTAGAAATGTCTAATTATGAAGTTTTAACCTATAAATTGATTATTTGAGGCTTCAACTACAATAATATAATAAAATATTCAAATATAGGTCTATTTGTACCAATTCACCACATTGATGATTTCAGTTCAAAATAACTCTTCGAATATTTTCTTATGAATAGTTATGAGGAATAGATAGATGCACGTGAAATTTGGGTATCAAATGATAAAGGAAAATATTAATATGTTAAAAGTAACTTTTCCTCAAGTCATGAGTTTTGAGTATTAAAAGTTGACAAAATTCAAAATTGGATTCATGATTGGGTTTCTTGGGTCACATTGGTCAACTCATTAATTTTTATATTATTGCACTTTGTTTTGAAGAAAATGAAATCATTTTAGTGTCACTTTAATGGAATCCTATTTGGATAAAGTTTTCTAGTAATTATTGATGTCACACTATCACACAAGTCTTCAACTATGGTGGCACATTATTTCTCACTGCCATCAGATTTGGATCGGAAAACGGAGAGATCTTCATCTCTCTCATGTCGAGAAAGGAAACCAGTCACGTGGGACACATCAATTTAGTAGTGCTATCTTCCTCCACACACCATCTCTCCTCAATATTTCTTCTTCATTGGTTTCCATATCAAAATCCACACCCATTAATCCCTTACTCGAGCTCTATCTCTAGACATTCAAGAACAACACACACACACACACAGATATATATATATATATATATATATATATATATATATAGTAAAGAGTGGGACCTAAAAGTGGGCCCACTCAAGTGGTATAATATACGAGCTATGAATGATTAAGCAGTGGAAACAATAACCATTTACAAAGTTACACAATATTCTATGTACATAACTTTCTCACCCTAAGGGTGGTACATAATAATGAAAATACTATATCTACTTTCACAAGTGCTCCAGTTGTAGAGGGAAGCCCGATCATTCTAAGCTATCCTTAAACTAACTTCATGTATACAACCGCTTCATGTGTCCATGTCCTTCAAAGCACCTATACATGGGTAGTTTTGGAAACACCCAGAAATAGATAAAAATGGTATGCTTCAATAACAAGTGGTATATGTGCGCAATATAAAATATTTTGGGCATTTCAAAGAGTTGAATTGAAAAAGAGGATGTTCCTTCAAAAGAGGCTTTATGAAATTAGGTAAGAAAAGAGGAGAAATAAGAGTAGGTGTCTTCAAGTATAAGGAAGAATATACTTGATTTTGTATGTAGGGAAATCAAGGTTGCGATCAAACTCATGAGGACAACTCAGGAAAAACTAACTCTAAATTTGGAATTTGTTAATCCAGAGTAGTTACAGATTGGAATTGATGTCCTAGTTGAAATCAAGTTAGTTTTGCATTGTAAAAGAGATCCGATAAGGGTGAAAGTTATGAGTTATTATACTCTAACATTATTTTATATTTATTTAATATCATTATTCTATATTATAAAATAAACAAAGTAAATAAAAACAAATATTCAATGTATGAATCATACAAATTTCATCATTATATGAAAATATATAATATAATATGAACTCAATTTCATCTTAGACATTGCAAACTATTTTGGTTCCATGTTTAATTGTCTTCAAAGATTTCCAAGTCAAGTTTCAGGTTGGAAGCTTTTCATTGACCCTAAGATTAGGGAAGACAATGACATCGTGAAAAAAATCATATATGTTGATAACCACATCACATTTTCTACTGCATAACCGCTACAAATAGTTATGGCGTGGATAGGGTTTAAATTTTTTAAACCAATGCAAAGTAATGCAGTTATAGTTTTAGAGAAAATAACCATGGATAAAATTAACAACATAATTAAATTATTTAAAATATCTATAAATATAAGTAGAACAATAATAATATCTATTGTTGCTCTCACATATATTACTACATATCTAACTTTACACGACATTTAATGTATTTAAAAGTAGGAGCTTTCATTTTGTTTGTAATTGTTGCACACAACTATCCTCTTTTACAAGTATTAAACATATATGTTCTCCCAACATATGATAATGTTATCATTAATATTTTATATTTATATATTTTGCATCTCATATTTATGTGTATTTTCACAAATTTATATAGTTATTTGTATTATTACGGTAGATGGTTCTTAAAATAGGAGGAATCATATAATGTATTCTATTTAGATTTTATTGACGTGTTTCATGTCGATCTCAAAACATACAACTATTAAAAAATGAGAGATAAATAATTTAAGTGAGAAATTGATTTATAACTATAAGTAAACTATTATGTCTTGACTGAGAAATGTAGTTATTAGTGGAGATAAAATTATGCCAAAAAAAGTAAACAAAATATTGGAAGACACAGAACAAAGTCAAGAAGATTTAATTACATTCATTATTGCTAGTCATATTTCTTATAATTTATTCAAATATTTTACCGCCCTCCTATAACGATAATTTTTACTTATCCCCTTTCTCTTAGAAAATATATCATTACACTTAATTCTTATTGTTGTTGTAACATACCCAAATTAAGAATACATTCAATTTTCTTCATTATCATGTGATCTTATATCCTTTTCTTAACTTAAATTCTACTAGGATGCTAGAAATTTCTAATTATGAAGTTTTAACCTATAAATCGGTTATTTGAGGCTTCAAATACAATAATATAATAAAATATTCAATTATAGGTCTATTTGTACCAATTCACCACATTGATGATTTGAGTTCAAAATAACTCTTCGAATATTTTCTTATGAATAGTTATGAGGAACAGATAGCTGCACGTGAAATTTGGGTATCAAATGATAAAGGAAAATATTAATATGTTAAAAGTAACTTTTCCTCAAGTCATGAGTTTTGAGTATTAAAATTTGACAAAATGCAAAATCAGATTCATGATTGGGTTTCTTGGGTCATATTGGTCAACTCGCTAATTTTTATCTTATTGCACTTTGTTTTGAAGAAAATGAAATCATTTTAGTGTCACTTTAATGGAATCCTATTTGGATAAAGTTTTTTAGTAATTATTGATGTCACACTATCACGCGGGTCTTCAACTATGGTGGCACATTATTTCTCACTGCCATCAGATTTGGATCGGACAACGGAGGGATCTTCATCTCTTTCATGTCGAGAAAGGAAACCAGTCACGTGGGACACATCAATTTAGTAGTGCTATCTTCCTCCATGCACACACCATCTCTCCTCGATATTTCTTCTTCATTGGTTTCCATATCAAAATCCACACCCATTAATCCCTTACTCGAGCTCTATCTCTAGACATTCGAGAACAATACATACACACACACATATATATATATATATATATATATAGTAAAGAGTGGGACCTAAAAGTGGGTCCACTCAAGTGATATAATATACGAGCTATGAATGATTAAGTAGCGGAAACAATAACCATTTACAAAGTTACACAATATTCTATGTACATAAATTTCTCATCCTAAGGGTGGTACATAATAATGAAAATACTATATCTACTTTCACAAGTGCTCTAGTTGTAGAGGGAAACTCATTCATTCCAAGCTATCCTCAAACTAACTTCATGTATACAACCCCTTCATGTGTCCATGTCCTTCAAAGAACCTATGCATGGGTAGTTCTGGAAACACCCAGAAATAGATAAAAATGGTATGCTTCAATAACAACAGGTATATGTGCGCAATACAAAATATTTTGGGCATTTCAAAGAGTTGAATTGAAAAAGAGGATGTTCCTTCAAAATAGGCTTTATGAAATTAGGTAAGTTCATAAGATTTCAATTTCAAGAGAATGAGGCATTTATAATTCAAATTTCAATAATTGAGATGAAAGGTCTTGCCACTAAACACAATACCATAGTAAAACAAATATAATCGAATGTTGATATATTTAGACGTACGACCAAGACACCACTGGATCTTTGGTCCAATGAATGGAAAGGTGCACCTTGCATATATATAAGAGGTTGAAAGACGCACCTCAGGTGGAAAGACACACTCTAATGGTTGTTCTCATGCAACATACAAAAGATATCTAGCTAGATTACCAACCATGCATAAATAGTGTGGCAAGAAATGGTTTAACTCATCAAGCATATATTCAATTCCAAACAGTAATTTAAGTGGGGTCAATGACCCAAGGGAGTAAAATATGTATAAACATCAGGATTATTGGAGAATTACATTTGAAATATTTGAGGTTTCCAATCATGGGACAAAAGTGGGTAATTTAACAAGTAGTGCCTCATTATAGAAAGTTTAAGTCAATTTCATGCCCAAAAAAAATAGACAAGAACATATACCTTATATTCATGATCAAAAGTTAATTTAAAAGTCATACTCGGTCTCCAAAGTCAGGTACGCATCCTAGTAAGCATTGGGTGTGTCAGTCAAACAAAGATGAACCTGTGTATATATTCCTAGTACAGATATATGTATTCTTCTTACCCCGATTCGCCTACCTAAAGGCGTATTAGGGATCCTAACTTATTAAGTGAACACCTGATCCATTAGTTATATCTTTAAATTCTATGATTCATCTTCAATCACATAATCCTAAATATGAATTGGTTACTTATTTAGTAATAATTTATACATCCTTCAAATTTAGATATTGTAATGTCATTCTTTATCTTTATAGCATATAGTGCACATTTATAAAACTAGGGTTCAACATATACTCCCCATTAGGAACCTTTACTGAAATGCTCTTACTGCAAGAATCATACATCACTACATAAATACCTCCCATATGGGTAGAATGATACATATCACTACACTACATTTGGTACTATACCCTTACATTTTCTCAGTATTGTAATTAGTAAAAGTAGGTATTGGTTATGAACTATCTTTATCATTATATTTATTTCTCATTGATGGTCAATCTAGTGAGTTTATCATTTAACTCTCATACAAACCCTTTTTAGTTAGGTATACTTCTTGGGTCCATATTGAATATCTTATTACCATAAGTTGTTTGTATATGAAACTTAGGGTTTTTAACTCATGACACAAGTAAGACTTATATAGATGTTAATGAATGCTTAAATATCTAATTCACCATATAATCACTTACATGAGCATCTATTGATTTTCCTATGACTAAGGTAATTGGTAAACTACATTAGATCATCATCATAGTCTAATTACAAAAAGCATTTCTCAATATACCCTTATAATCCATCTAATACATTTACACTAACTGGTTTTCTTAGACTATCATTATATATTGGTTACATATTAGTAAGATGATCATGAATGCATTTTTGATACGACATATACATCTGTGATAAATAAACAAGTATAACTCAATTGTATACACTTAAGTTAATTCTTAATTTTGTTGTTTCCAATTACCCCCATGGACTGGATGCTTGATAACAAAAATAAAGGGAGGGAGTACATACCTTTAGATTATCAAAGTCAGATGATTCATAAGGTACGATTGTTGATTAGCCTATATCATGTACGACATGCTGAATCACCATCTTTGGATTCTCTACAGCTATCCATGGATGACAGGTTGGTAATTCCTCATAAGGCAGAAGGAACCAGGTCACACCATTGACCTCATATGCCTCCTTTTGACCTATTGAACTTGGAGGAAGAGCTTCCTCCTTCCTGCCTATCTTGAGGAGTCTTTGAGGGTGCAAGGAAAGTAGGTTGGGGCCCAAATTGGAGTTTAGGTCGGTGCCAGTCATGGTGAAAGTAGCTCCCACTCCCGACTTGAGGTCACAACATGGATTCTCACCAATGAAGGTAGGTTACGTCGCAAGGGAGAATGATGGGAGGCTGGTTCATAGGAGAGTGAGGAAGAAGAAGGAGGACAAGGAGTCAGTGGTCTGTGACGACTAGCATTTCATCATATCTAGGGAAAAGGCTTGAAAGAACAAAGTCATCATCCTCTACAATAAAAGATTACAAGGTAAAGGTACAGTTGTGGTGGACAATGATGAGTGGGATGGTCATGTACTTGGCATTGATGGCTGCGACACTTGTGGTAGGTAAGGGTGGAGGAGGTTTCGACACTACCATGGTTGAAGGGGGGTGACGATCAGGTTGATGACAATCGATGGTTTCCTGAATTCTAATCATTCCAGTGCCATGGTTGAGGAGACGAGTGTTCCTTGCAATGGCAGCAAGTGATCACCAAAGCAACATCACTACCTCCAACCCTTGTGTCTGGCTATGTTGGGATCAATGGACGATGAAGGAGAGATCATGGTGCAACACCATATCTGATCGGAGTGCCCAGTGGCTCTATCTTTACCTAGGCCACCGTGGTGAGGAGGAAGCTTGCCTCTTAGGGTTCTACTGCAGAGTATGCGGAGAAGAAGATAGGTGGATGGGAAGAAATAGAGAACATAATATAAGGAGAAGAGGAAGGGGAGGTGAGGAGGAAGAAGGAAAGAAGGAGGTGTCTAAGGTTAGACTGAGGAAGAGAATGAAGAAATGGATGGGGAGATGGAAGGAGTCATAGTTACTTGCCATCTTCACAGTCGTCATCAGGGTGAGGGTTGTGTGACTTAAATCAAAAGAAGATAACACACGAGATCATGACTCCAGAATAGGAAAGGAACAAACAATGTCATCAAATGCAAATATCACAAATACTACATAATAAAGCTAAGATTCAATCAATTAAATGGAGGGTCAAAAGGAGTCCTATTGACATAAACATTTACTTGTAGGATAATTAAAATGTGAAGAGTCCAATTTTAACATTAGATTCACCCTTTGAACATGTTTCATATTTTATTTCATTACTTATACATTATGTACTAAATTAGTTATTTAAAATCTTGCTTAATTAATTTAATAATTATTTCCTATTTTTCTCTTTCTTTTCATCAATTTGACATATAATGATTCTAGTATGTCAACTTAGGACTAACAAGAATTAATGGATGAATTAACCCAAATGGATGACTTGGTTAATTAATTTATTAATGATCTATATAAAATGTAAATAACTTTTTTAACATTATATTTTCTTAGCTTCAAATGGTTTTGGTTAATTTAATTCAGGGGTAGTGGATTTAATTCTAATCTAACCAAAAAGGGCCAAGGAAAAAATGCTCGATCTATGGTTTTAGATTTGGGTATATTACATATATCTAACCATACCCATATTTCCACCGCAATCCTAGAAACTCAATCCCAGAGACAATTTTTGCCCTAGTCACGTGCATTTCCTCCTATTAATCAAACTTTGGCATTTTTTTCCTGGCGTTGAGCCCAACCAAACACTCATGATCGGTCAAAATTGATTCAGGGGTAAGGTTATTTGAACTCTCATCTTCGTCTCTATCTTGACAAAATCACCAAAATAATCACGATCTTATTTTCCCTAGATCTGGTCTGGCTCTGACCTTCTCTTCTTGGAGTTGTGTCCATGGTGCACGAGAAGAAGAGAGGCGAAAATGAACCATGCAAAAACCTTTATTTTTCCCTCTTGCTCTCTACGATCAATATTATATCACATGGGTTTTTGCATAATTCCATGTCACATCTATATTTTTTTGTCACACTAATAATCTAATGAGCATATGACGATAAATTCCACATCACCGCCTAAGTTGCAAATCATCATGCGAGGGCATCTACTCATTTTCTAGTTTATTACTTTTTATTTATTAATCAATTATATCAATAAAATCACAAACTTTTGAAAAATTCAATCTTTTTACTAGAAGCTGCCAAAATTATATTAAAAAAATGTTTTGGTCCAGTTTTCTCTCTATATTTTGGGTCCAATTTTCATGACATGTTTTACATAATTTAAAGGCATGATTTTTAGGGTTTCAATCTTTCATACTTCCTTATTAATAACTAAGGAATAATTATAATGAACAAAATTAAGAACTTGAATCAAACCTATAATCAATTACTTAGGAGCCTTTTACTAGACATAAATCATGAATCAAACTAGGATTTTTCAGAAGTTTGATGGTTTAAGGTTTCACCATATGTGACATAAATTGAACCCTAATCCATCTAAATATAACATGTGTTAGTTTGAGGGAACTCTAGGTTTGAGATGATAGAATTTGGTCTCTGATTACTCAAATCAAGCTATGTGCTTGTTCTTGATTTATCTAGATATTACTAATATGACCAAGAAATTGTTCACATATGATGTATTAATTCCTTATTAAAAAATAAAAAATATGAGGCATCTCTTAGATAATCTTTGTGCACTGTTGAATCTTTTTGAAAATCTTATTTTCTTGGTACTAATTCTTGATTTAATATTAAATTCATGAGATCTTATGACTGAAGGTCCTCAGTCCTATTTGTAAAAAATATTAGAAGGATCTCATTCTCTTTACTTGGACCAGACTAATGTTCACTAAATTGATTTCTTGTCTTTACATTTCATGCTATACAATAGACAACCTTATTCATACTAGTCGTACCTTTATACTACCATCAAATTTAGAGTTTCATATCCTATCTTGAGTGTGAGTATTCCACTTATATATATATATATATATATATATATATATATATATATATTGTTGGCTATTTATGCTAACAAGTTTCAATCCTAAAAAGGATCGTTTACTCAACTTAAACAATCTCCGCAAGTATACGGAGTCGTAGTCGAGGTCGAACACAAGGAGCTTTGGTAATTAATCAAACACAACAACACTAAAGTTCAACAATCTAGATCGGTTTAAAAAGGACGGTGATGTTTATCTAATTATAGAAATTCAGAATTAAACAAGCAATGAAAAGATTACTAAAAAGGGTTTAGATTCAGATGTTAATGGATCTTGGACATTAGAATTTCACCCACATGTCATAGCACATCATAGGAACATGAAATTTAAACATACTAAGAACTTGTTTTAAAGGAAAGGTATGTGTTGCACTTCACCTCCCGGTGTAAGAGCAGCGATCACAACTCAAATCCACATTCTCATGCATAATTTTCGTTTTAGATCACAACCTGTTCCTCAACTCTATAATCTCCACTCTTGTGGTAGAAGAAGAGTTTCCAAGAAGAGCACACCTCCATACATTCCTACCTATCTTCTCAGATTTAGCAAGAAAGCAGAACACATGCATATAAAGTGGCTAGCAATACATGCAAGAGATGATAAAACTGGTACTCTCATGGTAGAAAAATAAGAAACATAGTATTTAGTATGAAATTAACTTGTTCCATACATGCTATGACATGGGAGCTACTCTCCCATGCCCAAGAATAGGGGTTTACTTGTCCATAATCATGTTTTGTAGAATTGTTATAGAAATTTCAGAATCTAGCATGATCTAGAGGAAGAAAAGCAAGGAGATCCAAAGATGTAACCACAAGAAGGTAGAATTCCAGCTCGGGGACAAATTTCTACTCCTCCAACTGCTTCAAGACGAACCAACTCCTCTCCCGAGAAGCTGTGTGAAGTGGAGAAGCTCTACTGCACCTTCGGAGAAGACAATGGAGAAGAAGAGAAGAAGATTTGAGCTCCTTTGGCAAGAAACCACCTCTTTTCTCCTCAAAATCACCCTCATATGCTCTAGACTTACTCTGGGATGAGAGAACTTTGAATTATGAGTGTGGATAACTTCCCATTAAGTTCCCTCCTCCTTTTAAATAAAGAGTTGAAATTTTAAAAATTCTGAAACTGACAGCGACACGGCGTGCGTCCCAAGTGCACACTGTGCAAGGCCTCTGGCAGTTGCTCCAAAATGCATTATGCACGGTGTGCGTAGTAGTAATGCACGTCGTGTGACTTTCTAGGAACTTTGGTCTGCTTGACGCTCCCAGGTGCACGCCGTATTGTCGAAGACACGCCGTGCGTTTGTCTTGTTTTGCACTTTCTGGAAACTCGCACACCGTGTTCAAGGGTGAACACGCCGTGCGTTTTTTTTAGTCTGGGTGAATCGAAAGTTCTTCTAAAATTTTGTACATCGTACGTTTATCCTGCACGACGTGCGTTCTGCTATTTCAGCAGAATTGAACTCTGCAATTCAGTCTTTTTGGAACAAATCTGCAATACATGTTATGCGATAAGTAAAGTAGCAAAAAAGATGGCAAGAGTAATATGAAAAGAGGCTAAGTGATATCAAAATGAACCAAATTTGTGTGCGATAACATGTTAAAAGATGATGTGGAAAACACACAACAAATCCCCCTAAACTTGAACTATTGCATGTCCCCAAGCAAAAAGAACAGGGCTAAAATGAGGGTGAAAGAATATTCAAACTCATGCATGGATTAAATGAAAAGAAGGTATGCATTCATCTCAACCAACCATGTACATAGCGTTTGTGTTCATTGTTATCTTCTCAATTAAGACATCTAAGATAGAGAATTTTAGTTCAGCAATGGTGGTTCCAAATTCAAACAAGATAATCAACTAGACAACACTAAATGTAATTTGGATAATCAAGCCAAACAATTAGTGGATGTACATTACAAATTTTAGTTAGTATGGATATAAGATGATGAAATCACTGCTAACAATAACAAACTTAGTTGTACTCTTTTTCTCAAAGGATATGATGATGGAAAGTTTTGGGTTTCCGGCACTCGACTGCTAATTTAGGCTTATGCTCACATGGAATGCCGGTTGGGGTGTTGATTTTACCCTCTTTTTTATTTTCATATCACCTAACCATCGTTGCCAGATCGGACTCACACTAGGCTAACATGACATGTGGGCCATTTGCCATCTTTTATTGGGTGAAGGTAAACAAATGATAGTGCAAGCATGGTACGTAGAACAACAAAGAGTCAACAAGAGTGTTAAGACTAGCAAGATTTCAATCATTCTTTTGAAAAAATTTCACTAAAATATTGATTGTAAATGCACTAAGAGTTTGGCAAGATTATCATGTATTCTAGTAAAAGTTGCAAAGTTGATTTATTCGCAAAAATTTATAACCGTTACATGTATTGAGAATGCAAAGATGTAAAAATTGAGATTTCAAACCACAAATACAAAACAAGATCATGTACATGGGGACTTTTCTTTTTCATTTGATTCATGCATGCTCTTGAAAATCCTTTCATATAGCCACAAGAAATACAAAGGACATGATAGATCAAGCATGGGGTTCATTCTAACATGGTAGCCCCAAATCATATTAATATTTCCATCTAAGAAACTAGAACATGGAATAAAATAGAAAACAAGCTGACACAACTGACTCAAATGAAAGGAAATGCAAAATGAAAACTACAATTAGAGGCCGGTTGTGCCCCCCTAAGCTTGAAATTAGTAGTGTCCTCGATGCATCAATCGAACTCATGGAGTTCACAACTAGATACCTATCATGGATCAAATATCAAAAAGGAGGGCCACCGCCCTCCTGATCAGGGAAAAATTGGCTGATGACATCTGGAATGTCCATCGGCTGGTCTGTGAAGTCATGTTGCTGGGGAAACTGGGGCTGTTGTGGAAACTCGGGCTGCTGTGGCGGTGGTGACTAATACGGCGGTGAGACGGAGTAATGGCCCTAAGAGGTATGCCAAGAGTCCATCCGGGTGACCATGTCATACATCGCAGTGTACTGTGTACCCATCTGGTCCAAACGGCCGTCGATGCGGTCAAACCACTACTGAACATATCCATAAAGATGTCGGACATCGGGCATCACCCAAGCATACTTCGTCTGAGTACTAGTAGAGGGTGGAAGTGGTGTTGTAGTTGTGGCGGTTGCTGCTACTGCTGTAGAACTGCTGGCGCCATGGGTGGGTGCCTCCTCTTCATCCTCGGGCTGTAACTCAACCTTCCATTTTGCTTTGTTGTTGAGGTCATTGTGGGCTGCATCGGGGACGACAATGAACTGTTTCTTTATGAGAAAAACCTTGAACTTTCTAGTGCTATCACCATGCCTTGATATTAGGCCACAAGAAATAAGATAATTGATGTCTACAAGGTTTTTCCCCGGTGCATGTTCTAAAATAGTCACATTTAACCCTAGCTGCATTGCAAGTATAGTGAGCATCCCACCACACATGATATCACCTGCCTCTCTCTGCTTCTTCTTCTTGGCTTCTAGAAGTTTATTTACAATGTAGTAACCAGAACCGATTTTCTCATTCTTGACCATGCACCACAAGAAGAAAAGGTCAGTTTTGCCCACGACCCCTTGAGTTTCATTTTTGGCAAAAGGACTGGTGCTTAGAAGGCGATGCACAACTCTAAAAATCGGGTTATGGAGCGAAGAAGCTCGTGCCTGCTTAGCCTTGTGCACCTTTTTTCTGGTAATTTTAGACCAAAAAGTATCACTATGTAAGGTGGGTGGATAGTCAGTATAGCCTCCATAGTTGCACCCAAGCAAAGTACAAAACCGATGAAGATCCATAGAAAAACATTTGTTTAGAAGATGAAAACTGATCTTTAGATACGTCTCACGGAGGTTTTGGGGGTCGTCTTCCGCCTTAAATGGGGTCAAAAATTCATAAACAAGGCGGGGTAGGTCTTTGCAACTCTAGTGCAGAGTAGATGGAGACCTAAGAACCGAAGATACCCCATTACCTCATTTTTGAAGCCAATCTTGTCTAGCATTTCTTCACAAACATAGAGGGAAGGTAAGACCCGCCTAGTAATGAGAAACTAGTAGTTTGCATCCTCCTCAGGGGTGACTCGGAACTGGGTGGAGGGCACAAAAGCTACTGCCACAGAAGGTGTCGTGGAAGAGGAAGAACCACCATGATGTCTGCCTGAACCCCTCTTGATTGGTGCCATTGTTTCTGTAGGAGTGCACGATGTGCAGATTACGATCACGACGTGCAATTGGAAGGTATTCCTTCTACCCTGAAGATTGAATGCACAGCGTGCAGAACGGAGGAACGTTGTGCACCTGGAGAATTTCTACAATCCAAAACTGGCGCCGGGAGGTGAGAAAAATATGGATGGAAGAGTGATCTGGTGTTGATGGCTCTATCGTGGTCGTCGCTGAAGCTACTACTGCTGTGGTGGTGGCACGGGCTCGTCGGCTGGTGAGGATGGCGCCGCTATGAGCAACTGGTGGCGTTGTCGTGCTTGGTGGCATCTTCGGGGCGACGTGGTTGTCCACTGGCGCTAGGGAAAGTGTGGATGCTGGCGAGCTGGAGGTGTTAGGCGGCTCGTCGGCACTGTGATGGATGACATGCTCAGAGAAGAAAGTGACAGCACGAAGGTGAGCAAGGAAAGAGACAGCGTGTAATGACCGTTCTCAAACCGACAAACAAATCGTTATTAATTAAGTGGAATAACCATAAACAACGGATTAACAAAAGCACAAAATTTTAAAACCATTTCACACATAGGTCCATTTTCCAGAAAACTCTTACATAAAGAACCAAATCCATATACACATGGTTCACATTACACATTTAGTATTCTGTCTCTTCTTGAGGATAACAAGTATTAACTGCTTTGCTTGATACACACAGTAACAATATAAAATTCTCAAGATAAGCACACCCAAAATCTCGAGTCATTCGTGAAAACCACTAAGACTATCTCCCAAGGACCTAAGAGTATAGAGACGACACACAGGACATCTATCTACAGGACATTACAGACAACGTACTCAACCTGATATACAACTATGATCCTTGCTAATACGCTCCTTCTTCTGCAGCCCATTTCTTAGTCTCTCGTCTGCATCTTACCTAAATTTTTTGGATCCCATAGGGTGAGACTATTGTCCCAGCAAGAGATATAACTCTCTGCCAACAATATTAATATCACAAAAAATAATAAAAACTGAACTACAGGTATTCTATTTGTTTGACAGATATATCTTCAAGTACAAAGCAAGGATATTAATAACAGATCTACAATTCATCTTTTGCTTGAAAGGGAATATAAAGAACATGTATAACATCTATCTAACAAGATGTATAAAAGTAGTAAGGTATCAACCAATGTTTCCATCATTGATCCTTAAACGAATATACTATGCGGCTGATTACATTTTCTCATTCATACTTATGCCCAGAGGAGAAGAGATATACCACTCGTACTACTCCAATCGACCACTAGTAATTCGAAGTTGGCACCATACAAGGTCAATGGCAGAACTGACTGTCAAGACCTCTTATTTCTCAGTCAGCTCGAGAACACTTAGGTAACACTTAGGTTTAGCATGACATCTTGTGTCTGCTGGAATTAGCTATGCTGGGATATATCGGTATCCTCACTATAGAGTTATTGTTGTAGCATGTACTCTCTTCGGGAGAAGACTACTTAGCTTTCCTGGATTATTAGGATGACCACTGAGTGATCATGTGTTGATTTTATCAGGAAGTACACTGAGCAACCTGATGTATTTAGGGAGTCCACTAAGCACCCTAATTTTAGTTTGGAAGTCCACTAAGCACCCTTATATTATCACATATTTCAAAAAAATATGCGTTCCAAGTAAAGCTCATTTCACCATTCAGCAATTGCTGAGACTGGATGGATCTATGGTATGGGCAACTACATGATAATATTCATATTGCTTAACTAAGTGTATTACTATACCTTTTTAGCATCAATCAAGTTACAAACAAGATTAACAACAATTACATATAAAGCAAAGCATAAAAGCATTCACCAGATACTTTCATATTCACTGAGTCACATAGCTCACTTAGAATCTCAACCTCTTATCATCATCTCTCTTGGGTATTCAACCCTTCATTCATCACCGAGCATTGTCACCACTTAGCAGATGATCATAAACTCAAGGTCATCGGACCTAGATACTTATTCACATAGTCCATAGTCCACATAGCTCATTGTATTTGTATCACATAATCACATAGCTCTTACTTGACCATGCTTAATGCATTAAGATATTTGCATGATTATTATATCATGTTATCAACAATTTCAACATATGTCTTTAACCATGAATTACTAAGGAACACATCCTTCTATTGAATTAGGGTTATATTCAATCGAATAAGGTTTTAAGATTTCATTATCATCATGATTACTGGGTCTAGGTATTCAGACCCCTAGACCCCCACATAGTATTAACACCTCTGTAACAAGTAACTAATATCTCCATGTTCTCTGATCCAGGTATTCTTCTTTACTTACTGTATAAGCATTTCACACAACTCACATAGTTCATAAAACATCTCATCACCTCATTTCTAGTCAACAACTTATTTTTTTAAGACATTAGTCTACTTGTTATACATGTATTCCACACAGCTTACAAGACTCATCTAAGTCTATCAATATAGGACGTCTTAGCTCATATCTTGCGATATTCATTATTTCATGATTCAGGGATAGTGTATGCTTTAGGATGAAAGACCTCTTATAATATCATTGTTCAATCTTACCCATGCTTAGGGTTAGGATTATTTACATCATCTCTCTGTGATATAAGAAAGTGCATCCCTCTCATTGTTAGGGTTAGGGTCATCTCAATTTAACCGATTATACTTGTACAAGCATATCATCACCCTTTATTAGGGTTGGATTTTTCTTTTATTACCAATTAGGGATTCAATATCATAATATCTAGAATCAAACTGTAATTCATACTCAACTCATCATAGGAGCATCAGCACATGCTTCCCCACATATTTACCACCCATGTTAAAGTCTTTCTCTCTTATCCTTAGTAGGATATAGATTGCATCTTATTTAATTCACCTCTTAAGGTTTGTTACCTTAACATCACTAAACTTAATCACTTAGCATACATCACTTAGATATCTTTTTAATGGATTAAAGCATGTATACCACATAGGGTAGCATGATCAATAATACTTGTTTTTTTATACTTGAGAATGCATGTATCATCATAACAATTAATTATTTCATTGTGTGGAGAAATCACACCATCATATCGGGCTTAGGGCATATCCCTTATCATAAAATCGTGTAGTCATGTTGAGTTAATGGTAGGCTAAATACATACTCATCTTTCAAGTCTTAGATTCTCTCTCATCCTTGCTAGGATATAAATTTCTTAGTCCATTCCTTTAAGGTCTAAACCTTATCAATATCAAATAAGTTAAACTCATTGTATCTCACTATTACATTAATCATACTCATCACTTAGTCAATCTTAATAATTGACGACATGCCTACCATATCAAGTAGTATGATTGATAATGTCATTCATATATCATCTTGTCAAATATTCAATTTGATCATGTGGTATAACCACATCCTCATATCGAGTAATAGGCATATCCCCTATTACCATATAGTACACCCACCTAGGGTTACCTTAACGTGCACCCACTTAGGGCTACCATATCGTGTACTTGCCTAGGGTTACCATATCATGTACTCACCTAGGGTTACCATATCGTGCACCATCAAAGCTACCATATCATGCACCATTAAAGGTACCATATCGTGCACCATCAAAGGTACCATATCAGACATGCATGTTAGCCATCATATTAGCCATCCATCTTGGGCAACATATCGACCATAAGACCTATTATGACTTACCTACATATCGGGCAAGTCTCCATACTGGGTCCCATATCGTTTTTCCCAAGTCTTCAACCCATGTCGGGTTGCAAGGTCTTCAACCCATATCGGGTTAAATAGGAGTAATCAACTCATATCGGGTAACTAATGATGATGTCAACATCATCAATCCCAATATCACTAATCTTATTCAAAACTATGGATAACAATCCTAATTACATTTTGGAACTCATGATTATATCAATTGATCATAAGAAACCCTAATTTACAAATAATCAACAAATTGAATAATTATTGAAGATGGATAATAATATTGAAGGGTTTTAGTTATATAACCCACCTCTTATGAGCTTACAAGCTTCAAGACTCACTTACTCACGTTCCAAGGATGAGGATGGACCTTCTCCAAGCTCTTGCACGATATCCTTCATCATCTTGGGCGATATCACCTTAATTGGTTGCTTCAACCTTCCTTGGCCGATATCTCTCTTCTTTAGCCGATACCACTCAACCCTCTTCACCATGGGTGACACAAGAAGTGGTGTTGCATGATACAAGAGAAAGGACACTTGCTAGATCTGAAAATCTTGCCAACAAATGAAGGTCAAGGTATTTATACTTGAGGTTCATTGAAAAGAGAGTCATAGGTGTCACTTACTTAAGGTGTTTCATGCCACCTAGCCATGCAAGGTCGACACAAGCTCTTGCATGCATGCCACTTATTATTTGCCATGCAAAAAGGATAAAGAAAGGATAAATGGGCGGCCCTTTATTTGCCTCCTAGGGCAAGCTCTCTTCCACTAACTTATTATTATTATATTCCACTCCATCATTTCCAAGGCAAAGCAAATCGATGCCTTATTCTTCCTTGAAGTGTCTTGCCCGTCATGGGACAAACCAAGGCTCTACCAAACTGATAGGATGCCCTCCTTATGGCTCTATGGCTGATAGGGGCTCCTTTCCTTAGTCCTCAATCAATATGGCTCATATGTATGACTTCAACTTATGCTTTTTTCTATTTTCTTCATTATTAAGAGTACCAACACTCCAAGATGCTTCAAACATATTGCCTCCTTTTTCTTTCCTCTAGGTAACACTAAGTAAGAGTAGAAACAATGTAGAGGTGGTAAATTACACATTAGCCCTACATTTTGTACATAATGCAAATTGTACCACAATTGATGCACTACTAAAAAAAGGTCTTTAACTATAAAAAAAATTGTAGCGAAAACCCCATATTTTGTAGAGAAAGGCTTTGACTACATATTTCTTTACACATACAAATTGTAGTATATGCTTGTATAGCTAAAGCCTTTAACTATATATTTCAAATATGTAGTCAGATAATCCATTCGCTACAAATTCATATGTATCCAGAAGCGTAGCTAGATATTGTCCTTACATATTTAAATATATGTATAATTATAGCTAAATGTATGCCTACAATTGTATATATAGTCAGTATGTAGCAAAAACATGAAGTTAATACAAATTATATGTAGTTAATGTGTAGGGAAAGGCAGCATCCACTGTACACATATATATGTAGTTGGATTATGCACTAGTTACATATGTAGTGCCACATATACATATATGTATAGTTTGATTATTCATGTATTGTGTAATTAGTCCAGAAGCTCTTTTAGTAACAAACTTGTAGTAGTTAGACCAAGTTATGATCTTTATGCCAACAAACTTACTTTTATTTATACTGAAACGTCAAATGTACATGGGGAGGATGTATACCTTGCCCCTATTACATAATGTGTACAAAGAAAAGGATATACATATACTAATAAATTCAGTGAGGTCTACACACATCTTAGAAAAAGAGTATGTATCTTTCTCAACCAGTTTTAGAATCGTTCTTGTCTTCTCCTTTTGTTCAATGAGTTGGCGATAGCATGGGTTCTTGTGTTGCACAAAGTTGTGACATTGTGACACGTTGGCCCTTCATCTGATTTCCTTGATAAGTGGGTCGATTTTGTTGAATGAAAGAAGTCTTGATTTGAAGATTGTAGCATCGCCCCTCATAGTGACATCTTTCTATTACAACTTGGACCATCCATAGATGTTCTAGGAATCTTCTTTGTACTCTATTTTGTTGGAATTGATCTAGACCCAAAGAGGGATTCTTGTTTAGCAATAAGTTGACATTGAGGCCTTTTTTTATCCTGCATCATATATGTATCAAAATTGCAGTCATTGAATAGAATAATTATTTCATTCATTTTTAAGCCGCACCTTACTCGCAATCTCCATCATTCCTTCTCTTCCCTCAAAGTAGTACAATCTTTAAGCATGGATACAATTTGAACCTGCAATAGTTAATCATATAAAGAAAGGTAGATGACAAGAGATGATTAGTGTAGATTTTTTACCGTTTTAGGACTTGGTCTGGTCCACCATCACCATCTGTGTCGATTATACATAGGAGCAAAGTGGTAAAGAAGATATATGACATCTCAAACAGTATTTGAATTCTGAATTTGCATCATACTTATAGGAACCTAGAGAAGCAAAGAATATATAGATCAATGACCAAATATTGCATATATATACACCATTTGATAATCAAGTCATACATTTTTTCAATATACAATGGTGTATTATGTAAAAAAATCCCAACGATTGACCATCAACAATCATAGCTTCTGAAGAATAAAACATCCCTACAATGCACAGACACAAATAAGGTTAGTAAATATTAATTAACAACTTCTATAGCAACTAATGAACCCTGCTAAGATCCTATTATACCAAATAGAATCTACATCACCATCAAATTGAATAAATAGTGTGCCAAACATAATAGGGTATTCCAACCTAAGTTTGGAAAAATTGAGATAGGTTGGAATACCCAGTTATGTTTGGCACATTGTTTATTCAACTTGACGATGATGTAGCTTATGCAGCAGGGTTCCACTAAGGACAAGCTATAGCAATTGCAAATTTTAAACAATGGTTAGTTAATAATCATTAACAAGAAGAGTACATAAAGATGAGAGTATCACTGATGAAATAAACTTTGGGCAAGATACCACAGCTAACCACTACATGTGTCCATCTCAAGACGGCAACTTGTAGTTTCCAATGATTCATTATCTGGTTGCTAATAGAAGAAGATGAAGGGAACTTACATGATGGAGTCATCATTTATCTAGTACCTAGCTGTGTAAAAACTACACTGTCTTCAGCAATGAGGTGTTGCAGCCATTTTAGTGGTGTGAATCCAATACCCATCAAGGTTATTAGAAGTGGGTACAAGTTCGTCCTGTAATAGTCAAAGGTGTCCATGCAGTACCTTTAGATAAAAGGGTACACCTTTGTTTCAATCAACCAAAGGCGTGGACCTTCTGTAATCTTAAAGCAACAAGGAGAGGGAAGAACAGTCAATCTTCTTTTCAAATTAGCTAGTTAGAAAGTATGGAAAGCATGTAGAGTCATATATCATCTACTGCAAACCTAGTCTCCATCATTCAAGTGGAGTCGGGGGACGTCATTAAAGCATTTTTCATGGAGCAAATAATCAGTTGCCTCCTTAGGTAGTCAGCTCAAAGGCAATATATATATACCAACCATAGATACATCAAAGAAAAGCAGCAAACCTGTTTAGCAATAAGTACATCTATATAGTCTTAAAATGATACAGAAACTTCATATAAAATAGGAGCCAACTTATGGCAATGCCTACACCACGCCGCATAAACTAAAAGGATGAAAATAACAAATTAAACTGAACTATCAGTATAAGAACATTCAAATTATCCCCCTCTCCCCCCCCCCTCATCGTTCCTCTATGGGGTTCTAGGGTTTCTCCTCCTTACTCCAGTCCTCTTACAGATCAAGGAGGGTTTCGGAAAGGGCGGATCGATTGAAAGGCAGCTGCCATCTATGGTGCATAATCTGTAAAAATGGGTGAAAACAAGCAGCAGGACAAGCTCGACCTCTCTGATCTCAGATCCGCTCTTCCTTCCAAGCCCATTTTGAGTGAGGGCAAAAGGGCTAATCTCGTAAGCGCTCTCTAGACCAAGCTCCAGTCCCTGGTTGGACAACACTCCGACGTCATGGAGACTCTCACTCTGAATGTGAGGAAGAGGGTCGAGTTCCTCAGGGAAGTCCAGAGCCAACATGATGAGCTGGAAGCAAAATTCTTTGAGGAAAGGGCTGCTCTTGAGGTGAAATATCAGAAGCTTTATGAGCCTCTATATGCCACACGTTCCGAGGTTGTTAATGGTATAACTGAAGTAGACGGTGCGAAAAATGAGCCAAAAGAAAGTGCACCTACTGATGGTGAAGTCGATGAAGAGAAAGGTGTGCCAAATTTTTGGCTTACTGTCATGAAAACAAATGAAGTACTCACTAAAGAGATTCAAGAACGTGACGAATCTGCTCTTAAATATCTGAAAGACATTAAGTGGAACAGAATTGATGATCCCAAGAGTTTTCAGCTCGAGTTTTTCTTCAATCCCAAACCCTTCTTCAAGAATTCTGTTTTAACTCAAACATATCATATGATTGATGAAGATGAACCAATTTTGGAAAAAGCAATTGGTACTGACATTGAATGGTTACCTGGAAAGTGCCTGACTCAAAAGTTGTTGAAGAAGAAGCCCAAAAAGGGGGCAAAGAATGTGAAACCCATAACCAAAACCGAAAACTGCGAAGGCTTCTTTAATTTCTTCAACCCACCCCGTGTTCCTGAAGATGATGAAGACCTAGATGAAGACACAACAGAGCACTTGCAAAACCAGATGGAACAAGATTATGATATCGGGTCTACCATTCATGATAAAATCATTCCTCATGCGGTGTCATGGTTCACGGGAGAAGTTGTTCAGGATGATGATTTTGAGGAATTGGGTGACCACCAAGGTGATAGTCTGTCTGAACAAGAAAAAGAGAAGTAAAGATTTGGCACGTAGGTCAAGGAATACACAATGTAGAAAAGAAGAGAAAAAAACCTTGCAACTCCAAGGAAGAAACTATCAAGTTATGAACCAAAACTGTATGAGGCACTATGGACTAAAATATCGAGAATGCCTAGATGTGTTTATAAAAGTCTTTATCCCTGACACCAGAGGAGGTAATGCATGCTTACTAATATATTAATACGGTGATTATCCTTTTACTGGTCAAACACAAAACACATAAGGAACTTACCAGCATGGGACACTAAGCTTGCGTTTGGCACAGGACTGGGATTCTAGAATCTGGACTGGTTATTCAGGGTTAGTCAGGATTCCGGTGCTGGGGCAGTCAGGATGCAGTCTGATTTTGTTTGGCAACGCAGTCTGATTCTGGTCAGCTGGTCTGATTTCAGTCTGACTGCAGTCTGAATCTGTTTGGCTGAAAGTCTGATTTTGTTTGGCAGCGTAGTCAGTATCAGCTTATTCTGTCATGTTCTTGCATAACTGTTTGAACAAGTACGCAGAATGTGTATTTGTGATGTCGCTTCAACCTAAGTTTAGAATATATTAAAAATATATTTTATTTGTGTTGTGTGGGTGTTATTTTGTATATTTATAATAGTGCAAATAAGATATGATGATTCTAATTTTTTACGTAGTGATTACAAATTAACTGTCATGTTCTTGCATCACTGTTTGAACAAGTACGCTGAATGTGTATTTGTGATGTCATTTCAACCTAAGTTTATAATATATTAAAAATATATTTTTATTGTGTTGTGTGGGTGTTATTTTGTATATTTATAATAGTGCAAATAAGATATGATAATTCTTATTTTTACGTAGTGATTAACAACTAACTGTCATGTTCTAGCATCACTGTTTGAACAAGTACGCAGAATGTGTCTTTGTGATGTCACTTCAACCTAAGTTTAGAATATATTAAAAATATATTTTATTTGTGTTGTGTGGGTGTTATTTTGTATATTTAAAATAGTGCAAATAAGAGATGATAATTCTAATTTTAACGTAGTGATTAACAACTAATTGTCATGTTCTTGCATCACTGTTTGAACAAGTACGGAGAATGTGTGTTTGTGATGTCACTTCAACCTAAGTTTAGAATATATTAAAAATATATTTTATTTGTCTTGTGTGGGTGTTATTTTGTATATTTAAAATAGTGCAACTAAGATATGATAATTCTAATATTTAACGTAGTGATGAAAAAGTAATGAAAAGTAATGAAACGTTACTGTCGTCTGGAATGACTTTTGCATGTGGTATATATGTAATGTTGAACCTAGTTAATTGTCGTCATGAGTGTGACGAATTACATGATCGTCAGTAACAGTCAAGCTACATGAAATATGAAATTGGCAGTCAAGCTACATGAAATATGAAATTGGCCTAATATATTTTGTTCATAACATAAACAAAGTACATTATCGTCGGTAAAAGCAACTGATAATAATCATATTGTCGTCATTAGTGAAACATAAATGATCACTGATATTAACATAATTGTTTACGGATAATATTCCTCAGGGGAGAAGGACAAAAAAGGGAAGCAATAAACATGCAAACCAAAGCTAAGATTTTGACAAGGCACATTGGGCCAACGTTATGGCCTCATCGTACTCGTCTCATGACACTGGGCATGGTTCCTGCACCGGCTGCTTGTTTTGTTATTTGATGTCGTCTTTTGGCCAATCAAACAACAATGGCAAATGAGGAACATGCTGACTGACTTTACCCTTGACGACTTTGCCCTTGACTTGATCATCGGTCCCAATTTTGCCCTCCTCGTTTATGTGATTGCAACATGGTTTTTTGCATAAAAGGTTATCTTCAACATATTTATGAATTTTTTCTGGTGACTTCAAAAGTTTTTCAAATTTTGTCGTTGCCTTTTCCTTTGCACGTGATGTCGACATCTATAATTAATAAAAACAAAGGTATGAATAAATAACATAATTCGTAAAGTAACTGTGGCAATAAGATAATAATGAAGTAGGAAATTTGATCGCATTATGGTAGCAACATATAATAATGCAACACATAAGTAGACAATGTAAATTGTTTCGACGCAAAAACACAACTACATTTAGCACAAATGTTACAAGTTCATTTGTTTATTTCAATTGTCAGTGCTAAAAAAAATCCCTGGTGGGTAAGTGCGACGCGTCGTCAAGAAGTTGCGTTCAATGCCTTGTTGCGCGGCCAATGTGGGGGGAGGCAATAAATCTGCCAATATGAACATATTGTCTCTTACAAACTCTCTCTTGATGTATTGCCATCGCATTTGCAACTCAGGCAATGAAATGTAAGGGCTTTCAGTTATGTATACGAACTGGTACCATGCCTCCATCCAAGCATGTGTAGAGTATACTCCATTCACACATCTACCCACGTGATATTGGGTTCTCATCAAACCCCTGAGAACCATATCAAGCTCGTACGACCAGATAAAAGACGGTGTCGGCGGTTGGCCAGCCATATCACAGATTCTGTAAGTAATATATTTTTCAAAAAGTAAGGGTGTATATCACAATTAATTGTATTATTTGGTTAGAGCTAACGTGAAGAAAAAATTCGAATAATAATATACATCATTACTAAAACACTCATCAACATGAAGAAAAATTTCATACCGCTTAAAATGTAATATGACGTTTATAAAAGTGCCTAAATTAAACAAGTGTATGATATTCATAACATCCATTGATAGTCATTCTAAACAGAGAAGACAATGTAAATGCATTTGCCATTCAACGTCATGGAGTCATTTGAGGTGAAGGGATGTCGAGAAGCATACGACAATCTTCCTCAAGACTGGTAACGTTGCGTTCTAAAACCTCATGCTCATACTTTTTCGTAGCGTATAATTCATCGTGGTTGTAATGAATTTCAACAAAGTCCTTCATGTTCATCGCCTGGCCCCACACTGACTTGCACTCAACAGTTAGTAACATAATCTCCGCTTTCAATGAATCAATTGTTGGGGGGAGATCGACTGCCCAATGGAAGTATCTGCATCGGTCTTTTCCCTAAAATGTAGTACGAGGTACAAGTTAATGGCAAAGAATGCGGAGCCTCGACAAGGATAGTATATTATTTATTGATGTACTATCACACCTCACGAGTAGGGCATATGTAATACATTTCGCCCGGCCTTTGACTCAAAATGGCAAAGTCATATAACCCTGCATCCTCTGTGTTAAGCCGTAAGGCTGCATTTAGCCCACAATCACACCTCGGAACCTCAGATGAAATCATCGACATCTAATAAAATACAATTGACGATTAATAGAAAAATATCGGGTTGATGACATAGTTTTCAAAGATAATATGAAGACCGAGTAGCTAATTGTTGCAATAGAAAAGTGGAGTTCATTTAGACATATCATAATATAGTATATCTATGACGTATTGTATCCATCTTACTCTGATGAAGAGTCATTATTGCTCGTAATTTGAAGTCGGTGGCGAAGATATCGGCACCTCTCCCGCATACTTGAAATTTCTTCTTGTAACCTATCTATGTCTGCTCTGGTTGAACAGACAAAGGCACAATGTTCTGACCAGAACTTACGTTCGCTACGTGCATATGCGAGTTGTGATACCATTGCATCCCTAATTGCAGTCAGCGTAGCCACTGTAGGTGGTACTTGCTGCACGGGCAACCTCATATGGCATCTGGTTTGTACAAGACCCCTACCACATGTAAAATATGGCCTGTGGGGATTGTTGTCTTCAAACCGTCCATTTGCCGCATCTGTGGCATCCATGTACACTCGTACGGTGCACTGCAGACCACATGGGCACGACGGCATGTCTTTGTCCATTTTTAGACAGAAAACCTAATGAGACATAATTTCACATTGTTTATAAGTAGGCAAATAAAACGGTGAACAATAAAGTTTGAGAACAAAAGTTGGTCGTTAGGTTACACAGATAAGGGAGTAAGTGAAACATGTTGTACAACATGTTTCAATGTATGCAAGTTACAAAAGAAATGTATAAATCACTGATTTGCCCACATAGAATTGGCAACAGTTTCGCGCAAGACATCTCCCTCTCTAGCATCGACCTAGCTTGTTTGTTGCAGAGAACTCAATTCGTTCGAGATATCAGTGGTAGTATGAGGGTCATCCAAGTTTTCGTCCATCATAGGATCGCCATCATTTTGGTGTCGGATAAAATTGTGAATGATACAACAAGCCATTACAATCCGAGACTGAGACTGCACGGGAAAAGTTGCTCCTTTACAAAAGTACGAAAACCTCTTCTTCAACACACCAAAGGCTCGCTCGACAACGTTACGTAGTTGAGCATGTCGGTGGTTGAACATTTCCTTTTTGCTTGTGTATGAGCCTCTGTTACCCCGATACTCTGCTATATGGTAAGCAATGTTTCGATATGGTGCAAGAAATTGCCTGGTGTTGGCGTACCCTGCATCAACAAGATAGTACTTCCCAGCGGGTACTTTGAACCCGCCTGTGGTTGTAGCTGCCTGAAGTACCCTTTGGTCAGTAGCAGATCCCTCCCAACCAGTCATGATATATGTAAACTCCATTGAGAAGTCGACTGCAGCCATGACATTCATAGAAACATTCCCTTTTCTATTTCTATATCGGTTCTGCTTTTCGCGCTTCACCAAAACGGGGATGTGTGTCCCGTCAATTGCCCCAATGGCATCCTAAGACAAGTATATAAGAAAAACGCAAGTAAATACCAAACTCAACGAAGACGATAGTGGTTATATTAACAATGGAATGGACAATGGTCAAGTAAGTGATGGTCATACCTTGAAGTAAGGGTAAAATCTTGGACTCTCCCCGATGCGGCGGTGCGGAGTTGTGGATGCAGTTGGCATGACAATATATTCACTGCACAAAGCACACACTGCATCCAACACCTCGTTAAACTTTCTACTTATGGTCTCACCACTGTGAATGTAGTCCTCGGCAAGAACACGGTTGGTATGGCCATGGCCAACCATCTGAAGGAAGTAGCAAACTGCCTCCACTGATGACACACCTCTTGTACTTTTCAACAAACCTCGGCCCTCAAGTTTGTCAACAAACGCTAAAACCGTGTTGGGTAGCATACGATACAGATCGTACGCCCTCCTTTCATGGCCGGTTATTATTTCTAAAACCTTTTGATGGCCGCTCCTAATACTAACCGATCTCGGTATTGGTTGGTGTGTGGTTGAGGCGTCTGAATTTCCCATGATATTGTGGGAAATTTGGTCGGCTATTTGGTAGGATATTGCGTTACCAATGTCATAAGCCGGAGCAGACATAACATGCAGTAGTTGTAGAATGTTATCAGTTGTTTCATATTGATGCATACCAACCATAACATCTATAATTAAAAGCAATTATCTGCATCAGGGAAATATCGAGATATTGCAGATATGAAATTATGGCTTGTTCCATTAAAACCATTACATAGTACTATAGTTCAGAGCTTGTTCCCAACAGAATAAAATAATACAACAACAACTGAATAAAATAGTACAACAACAACTTCTGATAAAGTTCATCAAATAAAAGGCAGGATACTGATTTACTTATTAAATTAGTCAACCTCAAAAGTACGGTGTAGATTGTGGCATGAAGGGTGATTGTGATGCAGAAGCTGCAGAAGCTGTGTTCTTCATTTCCCACAAGTCTTGCAACCAAATGGTAATTTTGTGTGGGGTGTCCATAAGGCTTAGGTAAATATTACGGTTAGATGGATCTTTTATGGCATGCACAAGAGTGGTAAAAACTGGGACAGGGGCGTCAGGGTAGGTTGCATGAAAGTGGTGCAAAATGGTTTGGTATTCATCTTTATCATTACACCTAGCAGCAATTCCGCTGCCCATCTCATGTACCTTGGAAAACACCTTTGTGAATTCAGACACAACATCATTAGATAGGACACAACTGTCATGTGAGCTTGATGCTCGCTTCCTACGTCTGATCATGGTGGGAGTCGTTGCAGCAGCACCTTGGTTGTGCGATCCGCCATTGGTGTCCTCACTTTGTGTCCCAGAATTAACCACGTCTTCAGTGAAACCGGTTGGACCGGTTGGTTCTGGGCTGACAAATGAATCAGATGCATCTAGGTCAACAGCAACATCATCTTCAGATGCAACATCAGAAGGAGGTTGTCTTTCGGTTGAGGACATTGCATGATGGCCCCTAGCTATGTTCCTCCCCCCCATCAGCTCGACGTCGTGGTAGTGGTAGAATGGTCTGTTGATCAGTCTCGCTAGTTCCCTGTTTGCTTAAAATAGGGGACAACTACTGATTAGGTCAAAAGTAACAAGTTTAATTTAATATATAATAGTCAGGGGAGTATATATTATTAGACATACTGCAAGTGCCTCCCTCCAGTCCGGGGTGTCAGGCAATATTGGCTTGTGCCTGTTGTCATCCCATCCAACACCACTTTTGTTGGTTACCAGTTTTATCTTTGCATAGTCTCTCCTGAGGTTCTTCCACCGAGTTTTTAACTGATCCAATGTACCCTCGTTCCTCCCCATCCTGATATGCCAATCGCGTAGCGTCTCCCTCCACATGTCCCTAGTAAATATTCCATCGACGCACCTACCCATGTCATATTGTCTCCTCAATGCCGCAACCAGAGCCTCATCCAACTCTTTCGACCATACAATATGGAACCTTGGGTCGGGTGCAGCCATAGTAGCAATGACACTGCGATATATCAATTTAGTGTGGGTGTTTTAAACGAAACCGTCATACGAACCTAGTATGAGACTACACAGTTGAAAGCAATAACTTGTATTGAAGTAGGCTAAGACAAGATCCATTACCCGGACCAGTCATAAGATCCAAAATGTGTACAACAAATTTTAAATTGTAGTTAAATTTGAAATGGTTGTAGCAAACACATCATCAAATAGGTTCATTACAGGAAAACTACATAAATAGCAAGCATTCAGCATGGCATTCACATTCAACGTGTTCGTATTGCTCATGAGATATACCTGGTAAGCCCAAGTGAAGGTTGAAGAGAGTTGCACAGCCAGCGACAAGGTCAGGGACGGTACATACAAGAAATTCAGAGGGAACACAAATTAGCCGAAATTCAATAAAAACAAGCAATAGGGAGCATAATCAATAAACCAAATAGAAAATGTGTTAATCAGTAAACAATACCATAGAACTTGACTGTGTGCTACCATCTTCTACTGAATATTTATAATCATCACATGGTTATTGTGTGTTATCATTATAATCTAAACTAGGATATGGAGTACCACAAGATTGTAAATCATTTCTCAACAATTCAAGAGCATCCTTACTGCAGTTGTATGGTCTTTTAATAGCAATTAACCGAGCTTTTCATTGAGTCAAATCTTTTCTTAATCCAAAGACTTCTTGTCAATGTTTAATCTTGATCATTTGTATAGTTTTCTTCATTCAGAGGAATTCTGAATTTAGCTCAGAAACTTTCAAATGAACAAAATAAAAATTCATTTTATTAATGAAACAATAAAACTAGTAAGATAGAATTAAGAAAAGAAATTCAACTGTAGATATATTTAAAAATTAACTATTTTAGTTTATATCAATTAGACTTTAGAATTAAAATATTGAATTAACCAATTTTACATTATCAACCAATAATTTATTAAATTTATATATTTGCTTTAAGTTTTATGCCCCCATAAGCATGTATCACTGTCACATTTCAATAATACAGGGACAGACTTAGAAGTTATTTGAAGTATCAAATTAATGTTTCCAAACATGTCTCAGATCAAGAAGATGAATCATATTTCAGTTTGTATTTTTCTATCAAAACCTTATTCTTTACTTTTAACAAATGGAACTTTTAACCTCTCAACCATTTGTTTACTGTATAGGTGGTAGACGGAAGAATATGCAATGGTTGTATAGAAGGCAGAAGACAAAATCAACAGATTTATATAAATTCTCTAATCCACTACACAGCAGTTTTGGACTTAAGTAAGGGATTAAGGATAGCAGTGCTTAAATAGCAGCAGTAGATAATTTTGTATTTCAGTAGAAAATTTTCATTAGTTTAGGGTTATATTCAGTTTATATACAGAGTTGTTGCAGCTAATATGGCTTCTTGAAGCTTCCTAAAATAAGCAAGAAGAGAAAAATATAAACATGATGGATATAGACTAGTTTCAAGTGGGAGAAAGAGGGATACAACCACATTTGTCAGCCCATTTAGTTGACCACTTTGACAAGATGACAGTGGAGTGGGAAATGAAAGAGTCAGTAGTAGCAAGTGTGGCATATCCATCATATGGTGGGTAGCTAGAAATACACATTCCACTATATAACAGTTTTTTATTTTAGTAATAATCTAATATGTGGCTATTTAAGTAACAAAGTTGTCTAGGCAAGCAGATGCCAGATGCTTGCTTTGGTATTATGATTCAATCATTAAATGGGGACAAGTAATATAAACAACATGATCAACACCTAACAAATGAACTTCCTCACAAGGTAGATGAGTGCCACCTTTAACTAACATAATGATGTTTAAGTTTATTGTGTTTCTACAAACCTGAAGAATATGAAGCATATTAGGTGATAGACAATTACTTTATCCCAATCCATGGTTGCAAACCAGAACAACAAAAGTTCCAAGTCAAGTATGTTATTTCTGATACCTCTAAACTTGTCTGAGGCACTATTTATTGCTTATAGGGTACTAAGGTACATGGATTACTTCTGTAAAGGCACACAATGTAATAGTAAATTGCAAGTGATATGACATCCTACTCAATGGGATGTATAAATTTAGAGGAATGCTTAATAATGTATAGGATTTCATCAATGTAACTATTGAATACTAAAACTAACTTACACATTGTTGCTAAATATAAGATCATTGACAATGTAACAATGTAATGCTTATTCAATAAAGAGGATTTATGAGTCAAATATGATTCATAATTCTACATGTCTACCAAGTGAAGGATGTCCAAATCATGCTTTTAGTATGGTTTAACAATAAATAATAAGATACATACATAGTACTTCAATACCAAGAAATAATGAACTTTTCAAATAACTTGAGGAGCAACAATATCATGTAGTATTTCTAAAAATGTTGAAAGCTAGTCATTTCCCTCATGGGTAGAAGATCATCATTGTAAAGCAAAAATTATGTGTGTAACAATTCTGAAAAGGGAAAAAATGAGTTGAGTAGTTTGATTTTGTTGTATTTTATTTTGAGTAGTTGTTTGGTGGTTCATCAGGTCATAATACTTATTGAGAAAGTTTCAGGGGCTTTTCATTTAGACACATGAACGGATATCTAATAATATTTTACATCTGTCTCTTATTATGGGACATTTCTTCAATAATATGTTATTTAATCTTTCATAACTTTCTTTAGGATTTATCAATTTAGTGTGGGTGTTTAAACGAAACCGTCATACGAACCTAGTATGAGACTACGAAGTTGAAAGAAATAACTTGTATTAAAGTAGGCTAAGACAAGATCCATTAGCCGGACCAGTCATAAGATCCAAAATGTGTACAACAAATTTTAAATTGTAGTTAAATTTGAAATGGTTGTAGCAAACACATCATCAAATATGTTCATTACAACAAAACTACATAAATAGCAAGCATTCAACATGGCATTCACATTAAACGTGTTTGTATTGCTCATGAGATATACCTGGTAAGCCCAAGTGAAGGTTGAAGAGAGTTGCACGGCCAGCGACAGGGTCAGGGACGGTACATACAAGAAATTCAGAGGGAACACAGATTAGCCGAAATAGTGGTATTATTTGCAATATAATCAGCATAATTTGTGTGTATAATAGTAACATTGTAAAAATATTGGTATATGTCTGATGTATCACAACCCTAGCACAACAACCACAATTTGCAGTATGTTAAAAGCATATTTACTAACAATGCAGACACTGATTAAAATCTCTGGTTGATTTAGAAATTTTAGTCCAATCTTGCCTATCAATTTTATAAATCAAAAGAAAATCAAATAAAAAATAAATAAGATTTCAGTTTAATTATTTAATTATAAATTAATTAATTATAAATTAATTATTTAATTCTAAAATTATAAATAGAAATTATAAATAGAAATTATAAATAGAAAAGTATTTAAAAATTATTACAAAACTATTAATTATTACAAACTATTAATATTTCATATATTAATATTAAAGATAGGGTAGAACTAGGACAGTTATTGTATGGGGTCTACCCAATGCTAGATGGAGAGGCGCATAATAGATCGATATGAACATCATGAGCTGTCCCGTAATAAAACCAGTTGTTGCTGATATCTCCTTCTCGGTTCCTTCTTCCATAACCCGAGCTCGGAGAAGGAAGAGATAAGAGGGCCCTACTACCTATCCAAATTAGAAGAAGCTCAATAATCGAGTAAGGGTCACATTTTGATCAACAGTTTTTTATTTCAGTCATAATCTAATAACCTTTTACTTACATATTCATATGTAATACAACCGACAATATATATAAGCCTGATATATACAGGGATTCCAGTACAACATTGAGTTGTTCTGCTCATACAGTGAAAAAATATCACAAATTAGCTAATCAGGAGCATGGGTCCTGAAATATAGAAGGTAATATACATAGAAGCTTCGAGAAAAATTAAAGTTTTGTACAATTTACTTATGTCTATACATGTGTTATGAATTTTATAACATCCCCCTTCATGTATATGTTATTTTTACCTATATCAATACACATCTTATGATCTTTATATCATTTCCCCTTTCATATATATGTTATATTTCAGATACATAAATGTAGGTCAATCCAAAAAATTATGGTTAATCCACTGATATACATGTCTTACAGGAAGATAAATATTTTATTGTTTTATACATAGATATATACATTTAAACACAACTAAACCTCAATATATACAGGTCAAGGCTCACCCCCTTGGTGCACCTTGACAAGTATGACATAAAGGCAAACAAGTTTACCCACATAATTGAAGTCTGTAGAAAAATAAAAACATGATGGATAGAGGACCTAAATAACTCTATACCAACTTTTGAAGTCTTCCAGAGTTCCAATCCAGCAACTAGCCATAAACAAATTGATGATCAGCAATGCGAGTGCCATGTAGTAATGAAAAACCTCTTATGACCATCACTGCAGGATCAACAGCCAAAAATTGAACTACTATTGTTTGCGAAAATTGAAGTTTTGGAATGCAGGCATAGACAGGATGCAACTACATCGTTACTAAAATCAGTGTTACACAATCATCAGCAACTAACATTGTTACTAAAATCAGTGTTACACAATCATCAGCAACTAACAAGTAGTTAGAAGACACAACTTAATACAATCTATAGATAATGCCCATAGTACAAAACACATTTCAAAAGAGCAACAAGGATGTGGCTAATACATTTCTTTCTCCTACATTCTATCGAGCAAGTACTGGGCATTCCATCCAGCAATAAGATCTAGGAATAAACACGTTGAAGTGATGATTATAACATTGAGAAAATGGGCATCACATGATTACCGCGATCAATAACTTGTTTCCTATCAACCACCAAGCACTCGTGGCTGAAGCTAGCATTGGAAAGGGGCGGCGGATAATAGCAAGATCATACCATTTTGTATACTGAAAACCTTGCAATGTTACTGAAAACCTTGCAATGTTACTGACGAGATCAATGAAAAGGGGCGGCGGATACCTACCTTACAAGCAGCTCGGTGACTTCCCACAACAGCGGCTCGGCAGCGGCGGCAGCGGCGGAACAGAAGAGTGTATGGAGGCTTCGAAGGTGAAATGCGATGAGATCGATGATGAAATGCAGAAGTATATAGCAGGCGGGACACTGGTTGCCCTTCGTAGGGTTTACTGCACGGCGCTTTGATGCGAGTAGACAACTCGGGAGTAGCTCGGCGTTTGCAGACGAGCTTGCAGACGAGCCACCACAGCTTTGCCGCTTGATTGACCTGCTACTCCGCCTACTCCACTGGGCAGGGCTTAGGGCACGCCAGTCACCTGCCATGGCTGCCGCTGGAACGACCGATGAAACGATGGCTCAGCTTTATTGCTGGAGAGAATAGTAATGGCGAGGACAGACAGCTCGTCTCGAGGTCTCAGGAGAGGAGGTATCGGGAGGGAAGACAGGATACGCACAGAGCTGAAGAGCAGAAGATAGGAGGTAGAGGGGAAAGGAGACGAATGTCGGGATGGGTGTCGGGCGAGGGGAGGAGAGGATCGCGTAAACCGGGTTGTGAACCAGAATCCCGCCCCTCGTGGGACTGGGACAACCCCGATTTGGGGGTTCCGTTATCCCATAACGGAGGAATTTCGGGATTTTGAACCAAACGCGAACCAGCCTTGAACCGGCAGATGTTTGGCAGGGTTGGCACTAAAAGACAGCACAAAACCGGGTTTCGGTCCCGTGCCAAACGCAGGCTAAAAGTAGAAACTTCCCAATAAGGTTGTGGGATCCATTTAGCTTGTAACAATGTTTTGTTAGCTCCAGTTCCACCCACCACCTATGAGATAAAATATATTATTGTGTATCCAAAAACTTACTAGTGCATAAAAAAAATCTAATAACTATTATTGTAGCTCCGGGAAGGTTTACACATGAACATGATATCGCACCGTGCAGACTATCAAATTTCACCAAGTATTTTACACAGTTTCCTAGTATTCTGGTAATATAAACCTCCTGTAGTGAACTTCCAATAGGTATATTACTTTTCATGATGGACATTATGTGTTGCATAAATTGTCAGTTTTCCTTTAAAAAATTACTATGAAAAATATTACAAAATTGCATATAGATAGAAAGAGGCAGCACAGGAGGTATCTCAGTCTCACATCAGCAACAAAAAAAATATAAATCTTCAAAAATAGCATCAAGATCACTACCAAACTGAGTCTTGACAAAACCTATCCAACCACCAGCCAAAGAGCAGGAGCGCATCTACCCAACAGGACATGCAGGATATAGAAACAAATATACATGTCTCATCAACCAACCTTTGAATCCAACATCATTGATTACTGTTATGAATAGTTGAATATAATGGGTTAATAGAGAAAGAGGTCCATTCAGTCCATCAAGCAACTATTCACGTTAATGGCTAAGCAGCACATGCAGGTGATATCATCATTTGTGCACTGCACGGTGTTTGATGCTGCAAATATTCTCAGCATAATAGTTGAATTGGATACAAGCACATATGTTAATAAAGATGAATCTTTTGACTACTTGGATACACAACAACATGAAGCAAAATGGCTAACAAGTTACATATGTATCCTTAAGAAAAGTCAAACCATAATGGACAGGTACCCCATATGAGAACGTCCTACGCAGATGGATAATGTGAAGTGTCTTTAGTAATATGTCTATTTAAAAAGTATTATTATATTTTGTTGTAATAAAATGTTGTAGAAGCTTCAAGTTGCTCTGTTTATGGGATTCCATACCTTCCTTGTGGATAATCCCTTGCATTGACTTACAAATGTAGTAGTGAAACTGTGAATTAAGAAGGGTATCATTTAGATTTTCCCTGTTGGATATCAATTTGATAACGCAATAGGTGCACCGAATGGTAAGGAACAGTTAGAAATGGATTTAGTATCATATCCACTTCAAATTCCTTTGGTATACCGATGTTAGTGAATCTTATAACTAGTTCACATTGTATTGTTCATGGCAACCCATTTGCATTCTTATTAAACAACTGCATGTATTCATGTCATGAATATTTCAATATGAACTATGAATTAAATGTAAGCCACAACGGTGAAGACCATTGTAAAGAGAGACTAGAGGGAAATGTAAACTCTGACCCCATCAACAATTGACTGTGGCATCTTCTCTAGGAAGCCAACTACTCCTGTGTGCCTTGTCGTTGAGATCCAACAACATTCAGTTCAGCAACATGTTTATATACCACGAGTTGACTCTTCATGTTCTAACTATCCCTACATGTGACACGCCAAGGATGATGGTCCTTCCTTCTTGACCTATCAATGGGGTGAGTAGTCCATCCAGGCTTTAGAACATGGTCACGGCCATAACATCACTTTGGGTTCCTCTATAACTCAAATAGAAATGGCCAGTGGATTCAGGAACAACAACCCTTCTACCATCTTTAGCTCCAGCAACCAGAGTTATCATTAAGTCAGCCTTGTCCAGTTGTCCAAGTCATGGAGTTTCTTTCACTTGCTATGAAAATAAGTCTTCCCCTGGATTTTGATAGGAGTAAATGCAGGTTGAAGTGTGATACACTAAGTGGCTTTTCTGAACTATTGTTGTACCCAATAAGCCCAGAACAAAACTGAATGGAAACATATGATCCATGTAGATGACCCCATGGTTGTGGTCATAGGTTTATGTGATCTTGGTTAACGTCTTGTCTGGTGTATTTCCATTCGAAAGTGACCTCTTTACTCTACATCTGGTCTATGTCTACTATGTTAACAAAAATTTAGTGGAAAGTAGTGGTGTTCATTATAAAAGATGTATTAGAATACAAGGTCAACATGTCAGGACTGCATCAGCCAAGGAGTAATTATGATTAATGTTGAAGAACATAGCATGGAGAGTAATGATATAAATAATGCCAAACAAAAAGATTTCCGCCAAGTTTAACCATCTTTGTTATGGAATTTTACAGTACTTTAGTACATACTGGAACCTGATGTAAAAATCATGTCATGGGTTTCAGATTTCTAAAAATGTATGTGCCCTCTCTTCACAAAACCATACTGATTTTAAGACATGTCTTAGATACATTATCATACTAATATTGTTATAATAATAATCTTTACAAGGTCTGTCAACATTGCAATAAATATCAAATAACTTGGAATTCTTTTTTGGAAATAGGTAAGTATATTGCCAAAGAAGGTAGTAGGACTACCACATACAGCCAAGAATAGTGAACCTGTCTGTATAGATGGGGATATATAAAAACCCATCGTGTCTAAACTAGCTTATATACAGGGTTATATACAAAATCCCCAGTATATTTTAGCCCGTCTGGTTGCTCCTTTCAGCAGGCTCTTCTTAGCAAGAACCAGATTGCAGAGAGGTGTTGACACCTTATTAAGCAACTCCATTTCTGATTGGCTGCCCTTCAGGTGTACTCTTCTATTTCTCTCCTCCTAGACGTAGAAACAAAAAATTGTCAAGAAAATGCCTCCGAAGGCTGCTTGATGCTTGTCCTTGAGATGGTGGTCCATCCAGTCCAACATATCAGGTATATTATTAGACTGGTTCTGCCCCCATTTGTTCTTTAGGCATATGGTAGACCAGACAAACTTGGTATAGCTGCACTATAGAAACAAGTGATCATGGATTTCATCGGCTCTGAGGAAAAGTTGACATCGTCCATCGACAATAATACCCTTGTTCCTTAGACGGTCTTTGCTAGATAGTCTACCAAGAATGGTTATGTAAGTGGTTGTGCTCCATTTCGGGCAGTGTTCATAACCCCACAGAAATTTAGAGCACATGACATCAGGCGATGTATCGATGTTGATCCATGGGATGGCATGTAATTTTAAACTCACCATATCATGCTCATCAACATTGTATGAGGACATGACCTCCAGCCATCTTTTGTACATATTACTCCAAGATCTAGAGGGGTTCGTGTCACTTTCATTAGGAATATTACCATATCTCTTATTCATCCACTTGGTCCACACATTCTCCTTATCCCTAGGAAACCTGTCCAGCCTCTTAGTCTGCCTACAAGCAATGATACTATTAGGGTGAAGAATGTTGAGCCCACCTTTGGCGAACGGCCGATCCAAACTCTCCCAAGCTACACCATGGCTACGTCCTCTCCAAATGAAGTTCACAATGATCCTTTTCATGGAATCAACCACATTTCTTGGGATATCGCACACCTCTACCCAGAAACAGATACAACTTTGCAGCACAGATCTGACCAAAACCAGCCTTCCCGCCAAGGAGAGTCTGATCCCCGTCCAAGCCTCCACCTTTGATCTTAAGCCGTCAAGGCACAATCTGAAATCAGAGTATGTACCTTTACCACATGTGATAGGAGCCCCCAAGTATCTGGTAGGGAGTCTTCCTCCTTTTAGATCGATCACAAGTTTAAGTCTACCTCTCCTATGATCACAAGACTTAGAAAGGTAGATTATGGACTTAATCAAACTGATGTAGAGTCCAGTAAGTTTTCCAAAAGATATCATCACCCTCTTGTATTCTTTCAACCATTTAGAATTGCCAGTAGAAAAAAGCATCACATCATCTGCAAAGATGAGGTGACTTTTGACTTTGGTTCCTTTTATCTTGAACACCTTAATTTTGCCCCTATTCTCAGCCAACTGGATGATGTTTGTAAGACCTTACATAAGAATAGTGAACAGCAGGGGTGACAAAGGGTCCCCCTGCATTAGTCTGTTTGTATCTCTAATGAGACCCACCGGTCCACCATTAATCAAAATAGAAAAGGACGGGGTTTGGACACACTGTTTCATCAGGCATATCCATCTCTCATCAAAACCCATGGAACCCATAATGGCCCACAGAGCATCCCATCGCACATAGTCGTATGCCTTCATGAGATCGATCTGTATACATACTTTGGATCTAGAACTTTTGATGTTAAACCCATAAGGAACTCAGCAGCCAGAAGGGTGCAATATGAGATTTTCCTTCCTTTGATGAAGGCACTCTACTCCTTCGATATGATATGGGGGAGTATGCGCCCAAGTCTGAAGGCAAGGAGCTTAGATAAGCATTTGTAAAGCACATTGCAACATGCTATAGGTCGGTAGTCTGCCATGTCTTTAACATCCCTCCTCTTGGGTATGAGTTTTATGAAGGTATGGTTTATGGCCAGAACCATATGCCCCCCTTTCATAACCCATTTGATCGCTTCACCAATATCGTCACCTATAAGGTACCACATTCGTTGGAAGAACATACCATTAAACCCATCAGGCCCAGAGGCCTTGGATGGGTTTATAGAGAACATGGCATTCTTGATTTCTTCATCTATAGTCGGCTGGTAGAGGCTCGAATTCATGTTATCGTTCACTCTTCTATTTGGTAGCAAATCACCAAAGCTACAGTTGTGGTTGATAGGCTGATTCCACATCTTTTCAAAGAAGTTAATGGCATTGGCAGCTATATCTTCCCTCTTGTCTACCACCACACCTTGTTTATTGATGAGCTAGTGTATGGTCTCTCTCATCTCCTTCTTCTTAACAGTAGCGTGATAAATCTTAGTATTTTGATCACCATCAATAAGCCACTTAATGCGGCTTCATTGCTAATAGTATCTTTCCTCGGCCTTTTTTAGCTTCCTCAGCATGTCTTCTGCTTCTCTTTCCTTATTAATAGCAATCTCACTTTCGGGTGTTTCTCTGACTTCTACAGACGTAGCTTCATACTCACCCCTAGCAGTAGCGAGGAGATTTCTTAAATTTACTTTGTCCCTGCTCCATGCCTTTAAGGCATTCTTAGTGTTCTGGAGTTTTTTAAGGACTCTGTACAGTGGGTTCCCATCGACATTAAGAGCCCAACTGCCTTCAACCAGTTCTTTGAAACCATCCCACTCACACCATAGATTAAGGAAGAGGAAAGGGTGTTGGATCTGTTCTCTGGGTGCAAAGTCCATCCTTAACCAAGAATGATCGCTAATGATTTTAGAACCTAGCTTGATTATTGCATTAGGCCAGATATCAAGCCAGGGTTCATTGACCATCACGCGGTCAATGGAGCTCGCAATCCTTTTACCTAGTTTTTGTTTGTTGGACCAGGTAGTTAAACCCCCAACTCTGTTCAATTCAATCAACCCAGCAGCCTCCATGGTGTCATTGAACGCATCCATGATTCAATTAGGGACATTCGGCCCCCCAAACTTGTCTTTAGCTTTCCTAACATTATTGAAATCCCCTAGGATCAACCAGGGAACCTTGTTTTGCACTGTATTTTTAATGGTTTCCCACATACATTCTCTGTCTCTCTCTAGATTCTCGCCATAGATGCCCGATACTATGAAGGACATGCCTCCTTTATTGCAATAGCTTACATTTACCACCTGATCTGTTGAACTGATGAGGTCAAGATCCCAAGCATTCAGATTCCACCCAATAGCAATTCTGCATCCATCTCTATATTGTACGTTTGAATCCTTTCTTTCACCTTGCTTTTGATTTTGGTCTCCAACACGAAGGCAATACTGGCACCTTCCTCGGCAATAACTTTCCTGACCTCTCTCTGCCTCTCATCCAGTGAGGCTCCTCGCACATTCCATGAAAATAGAGACATTACTAATTAGTGTTTTTCCCACTCCCTCCTTTGGAGTGGGATCCTTTCTTTGCCTTCTTGTTGTGGCCATTCACAGCACTTCGAGTCTTCCTGGGGCTCCTGCTCCGTGTACCACGTATTTCATCAGCTACCTCATCCTCGACATCATCAAGAACAGAGAAAGGGTCATCATCCTGTTGTACAGCAACAACTTCATTCGTCATGTTGGTTTGGGTGCTCGTGACAGTCTTTGTAGTCTCCTTGGAGCGGGATGCCTCTCCCTGGAGCAAGATTGGAGAGATGCCTTCATCGGGAGGGGGGAACTCAGGCGGGGATTATGCAGTGTTTGGGGGGCCTTCATTCACTGTCACAACCTTCTCCTTACCTTTTCTGTCCTTTCGAGGTGGCCTGGACCTCCCCTCTCTTCTGGGCTTTCTCAGTTGATCAGGGATGATTGGAGGTTCCTGGTTGGTCGTAACCCTCTCGCCAGGGCAGTTGCTTGTGTCGTGTTCGAAGACTTTACAGGTGTTGCATCTATCAGGGAGAGATTCATACTTGAAGCGCACCTCCCAAGCATCGCCATTGGGGAGTTCCACCATCACCTCTGGTTGTGGTTCTTTCTCGGCCGAGATGTCGACGTAGAAGCGTGCACACCCTTAGACCGAGCCATCCGACCTCCTGTATATAGCTCTAGGTTCTCCAATGGAATGGGCAATTATTGCTATTGCCCTGGCCGTCCAATGCTTGCCCACATCCGGTAATGAGACCCAGACGGGGGCAGTCTTGAAAGGGGCTCTCCTTGTATCGGCTTCTTGAGTCCACCTCCTTACTTGGACCAGCTGGTCATCGAAGAACCAGGGTCCTTTTAGGAGTGCATTCTTAATATCAGAGTCTGAGGCAAATCTGGTGAGGAAGAGCCCAACGTCCAACGAGAATAGCTCCATCTCACCTTTGGGTCGCCAGGATCTAATCATCCACCCTTTCAAGGGGATAGGATGGACTTTCTTATCGAGGACTTGGATTATCATTGAATGCTTGTGGTAATCCTCCATTTCCTCCATGTTCGGGATGATGAACCTAGTCTAGAGCCTCTGATCGCCTTCCTTGTGAAATAGGGTTTTGGGGTCAGCCACCACTGTGCCACGGATCTTGGGGGGTGGGCCAACGATAGACCCAATCCAATCCCTAGCCACTGTAACATCCGTAGACGTGGCGAACCAATCATCATCCTTGGGGTGTTGTCTAGAGGGGGTAGAAGCAGGCGGTATTCCAACGCCCCCACCCACCATGGCCGACACCTGATCCTAGAGAGGGATCAGAGCTCGGATCGGCTAGAGAGGGAGAGAAGTCATATTTTAATAACTTGGAATTCACTTCAGCATGTTTACTTTGAAAAAATTGGATTTGCACTGAAAGTCATGGATTTACTATTATGAACAATTGAATGTAGTTGGCTATACACTTTAGGTTCAGGAAGAGTCACATTACACTTCAATATTTTTGGATTGTGACGACTACTTTAGATCTTAAAACTTATAATTTTGAAACTCAATAGATTGTGCATTACTAAATTACTTGCTGATATGATTAGTTTAACTGACAAAACTATTTGAGTACTCAGCCCAGTATTAGTGTATAAATTACTGGACATATGAATCAAATTGTTAAATAAATTAAATCCAGGTTCAAGTTACCATTTCAGACCACCTCAGTTTTAATGTTACAACTGACACACCACCAATTACAAATTTTAGTTTTTTAACTATATTCAAGTAGGATTATTTTTTAAGAAAACCAACATTGGATCTGAATCGTAGAGGTAGTAGAGACAACAAGATTGTATAGCTGTATCTTATATAAAATATGAATAAAGTGTATTCTATATAAATGCACCAATAAGAACCATGAAATACATATCCCTTCTAGGTGTCAGTAGATAATTATGCTAGTTTACTCCACATTTTCTTTGATAATTCCATATCTATACCTTGATTGAAGGGAACTGATAGGGGGCTACAAGGATGGAAAAGTAGCCTTTAGTGCAACTAATCATGTATAGATTGCTCTCTTCTCTAACTAGGTGAATGTTGTATTTTTTCTCAATCCCTATCCATGTTCTATTTTAAGCTTTTTTTCTACATCAAAGAAATTCTAAATCTTTAGATGGGCTTGAGTACTATGTATTATGCGTAACATATTTAATACAATTGAAAATCCTATATAAAATATAAATAAAGTTTTTGACTAGTTAAATAGATTTGATGATGATCTTGAGGACTTAATCATAGTAATCTTACCAATTATAACGATATGTTTTCATTTCTATCTGGTTATATCAAGAACAAAATAATAAATCTTACGCGAATCATATACCTCTATTTCTACTTCTTTACATGAGATAACTTATTTCATATCCATTATCTGTTATTTTCAAAACAAATCGTCTTACCCCTTAAGAATCATATATTCTAAATCATCTCTATCATCAGGTATTGCATGTTCCCATGCAAGTACAATATCAACCCCATATATGTTGTAAACTTGTAAGAACAAGGTTCCATACTTCACCAAGTAACAATACCCAGGAACGATACCTAACTACCTCTATAAATAAAATAACTAGCACTTGTATGGGATTCACAACACTAATAGCTAGTAAATCATTTTATCAACCTGGTCATTTTGGAAAACTGAAGTGACTCAATGATCAGGTGTAGTTGTGCTTGCTACACACATGGTTCCTGAGATAAATACATTTAGTAAGTGTAGGGGTATAGTACATGTAGAGAGGACGAGAAAGAACTTGTTTTTCTAGCATCAATGGTAACAAACTTCATGATCCATCTTTTACATTATGAACTAGAATGCACCAGAGCATGAGATTCAGCCAGACCTTGATTGACTTCAATAACCATCCTCAATATAGGAAAATATATGTCATTAGTTTCCATCACATATGAGCATAACTAAATTTTATCCCTTTGTTAACTTTCGTTTCAAATTTTGGATCTTGGTTTTGTTACAAAATAAACCACATGGGAAGTATCCCTTGCAATTAGAAAGTGGTGACCCCCTTTGTTATCCTAACAAATGATCATGGACGAGAATGAAGGAATGGAAATTAGTATGCATTAGAGAAATGAAGTTACATATGGAACTTCAATGGAGGTAAGTCATGAGATAACCAAAGATCTTGAATAGGGAAGACAGACTCCATTAAAGAACAATATGAAGATATTTAGTTCTGAATCACATTAGGAAACGAACAATTTACAAAACATATGACATGAGAAAATGTTTGGAGTAAATTTTTCAAATGATTGTGCTAAAATTCCTTTAGGGGGAGAATAATTGTTATAGTTAAATGTTCTAGTTTAAATTTAGGAATGTGACCTTCAAATCATCCAACATAATGTATTGTTGTGCCCCTGACTTGTTCAAAAAATCAGACATTAGCATTGTTAATGCCACCATGTAGCCTTGTTCTTTAACACCAATGCTAGCTCTTTCCAACCCAATACTGGACAGAAATAGAGTTTTCTGCAGAGGCTATGAGTGAAAAATAGATGAAGCACTATATAAGTTAATATAAATAATGTACAAAAACATCAAAAGTTATAAATAATTAGTATACCTCTATCTCCATCTTTAGAGAAACATATATTTCCATTAAAAGAAACAAGGCATATCAGAGTTAAGAAACAAGGCTTCACAAACCATATAGAATAAACAATCTCGTCCAACAGGAAGAGGCATATTCCAAATAGTTATTAGAAAAGTGGTTTAATCATTTGCACAATAAAATCTATAGTAAGACTTCTACGAAATGGTGACTAGTAAAATGCAAAGCATGTCTATATAAAAAGAATAGATCCTGAGGCCCTAAAGAATAGCACCATGCCTCTAAATGAAGATCCAAGCAGGTCTAAGAGAGAAAAAGTGAAGAAGTTCAAGGTCAATGCATCCAACAACATATATCAGTCATCTTAATGAAGCATCGACACTTCAAAAAAGTCATTCCGTTAGTAATGTTATCTTTTTTGTTCCATTCAGAATTTGCCAAATAAGGATACAACTAGGTTTCTCGCTGATGATGCATTACCATATTTTTCAATCCCATTAGAATCTTCCTAAAAATAATATATTCCATGACTTGTTTTTGTCATCATTGTTGTTATCATCAAAGCCTCAAATCCAGCCAAGCTGGGGTTGACCACATGGATCAATTTTCTCATTAATCTATGGTTCAGGTCGTATTCAGATTGGAAGTTATTTTTGGTGGGGAAATAATGAACAAAAGACAATGATGAAGAGAAAACATGTATACATTATATTTGTATAGATGTAAGAAAGAAACATAGTGCAAGAAAGGTATTAGTAAACCGCATGTGATATTTTAAGCATAGTAATGGAAACATATTATTTAACATAGGAGAGATATGCACAATTTAATCCTCTTTGGTTGATAAGAATATACCTAACAAAGGTTCTCTTGTCTCTGTGAATTGTAATGGTGCAACATCTACTGCTATCAATGATCAATTGGCATTTGCTATTACCTAAAAAGATACAACAAGGAGGTGATAGAAAGACATCTGAATCATTTGAAAATGCACCCAACACACCTGTTTCAGTTGAAGACAACAGTAATAGCGTTTCACTGACATATTTCAAATATTTCTAATAATAATAAGAAAATGATTGAAGACAAAGTAAATGATTCTTCCTAATTGATGCAAGAAACAATCATGATGTCTTCTACTAGTCAAGCTTCCTCGGGCATTTGTAGACTTTCAAACTTGATTAGAAATAATAAGCTTGCATCAAAGCTTGATATTGCAGATGATATTGTTGTACAAGGTAGTGGTTGGCGGGATAGTAAACCTAACTATGTGAAACATAATGAGGTGTCGGTGGTACTTCCATCTTAGTAGATAATGTTGGTTCATCACTTCAGGAGAATAACACAACACTTTAGTAGTCGTTCTCTCAAAATGTAGTCAATGTGGACGTTGTAACGAAAGGTGAAATCAAATATATATGGTGGTCATAAGTCTGAATCCAGTGAGCTAAAAAATATTCCAAGGAATACTGATAAGAAAGAAATTTTCAAAAGTACAACTAGTGCCCGTTGCTTGTCTAAAAATGTTTGTACTTGGGTCTCCTAAGAGCTAGATAAATCAAGTGAAGTTGGTGTTGTCTTGTATGCTCTTTTGCACTTACACAAGGAAAAATATGTAGATTATGCAAACAAGACTGTTCTCAATGTCCAATAATTCCTCTTCGGAAGACTCTAACAAGCTACAAGGATAATGGACATAGACACGAAATCTAGTTTTGTGAATAAGTGACCACCAACAACCAGAATGACACTGGATTCTCATTTATGTACATCAACCTTGGTAGTTGTTATAGAAGGAGCTGGCACCAGATATCAATTATGGAAACTATTTCCATAAATCTGTTAGAGAAATTTATTCTATATGTACCTAAGACTATATTAAATAAGAATTAACCAAGAAGTCCCTTTAAGATATTATTGGATTTTAGGAAGTGGCTTTCATATTGGTAATGTATTATGGAGGAGGGATACATTAACAATAAGTTAAATGGTGTCTCAATTTATTCATTCTCTAAGGTTTTCTATATACAAGTATAAAATCAGCAAGGTCATTGGTTCTAAATATAAGTTCAAGTTCTCATTATAGGAGCAAAATGAAGAAGAGGGGTATGGAGGATAGGAGGAGAGTGTGGCATAATAGAAGCGGGAGAAGAACAAGACATGAGACAAAAAACATCATTCAGCTTACTGTGAGGGTCCATATTGTGGATGCCAATATGAATTTCGTTCATTTTATTCGTAATGAAATGAAATAGAAAAGGTACCACTGATAAGTAAATATTTTGTCCTAGATATCACCCAACTTATTCATATGTTAGAAAATCACTTTAAGATACTTATATCACTAGATTTTAATCAATAGGATTATTAACAGTTGTGATAGGAACAAACTCACCCTGAGCATTGTAACTATTGTATCCAAAATGGGAGGGGTGAAGGAGGATTGTAGGAAAAGCAAGCACGGTAGATGAACATGAAAGGAGGAGGTGCAGAGTAAGTGGCTAGGAAGACCTAAGGGCATGTAGAAAGATAAAGTGGGAGGGGGTACAACCATTGGTGGTGGATAAAAGTACACACAAGAATAGTTGCATCACAGTGTGCCTCTGGTGGTAGATGGAAAATTCGGTGGGCATTTGTATCCAAGTTTCAGATAATCCATTGTCATCACTTTATAGACCATAAAAGTCTATACCTTAGATGGCATTGTTGGTGCAAGACAATTACATAAATCACACCAATGGCAGACGGGTTGCAAGATGCTCTTGTCTTTTGGAGAGCTCAGGCAAACTATCTCCACTAGAACTCTAAAACCCATTATGACCCTTCCTAGCAGTCATCCCTAATAGAACTCCAAAGTCGGTTTGACTATGATTTAGGACTGAGTTATCTTTGTATTGCATGTTGGTTAAAATTTGAGTACAAATTCTAAGTCTACAACATATAACAAAATAAGATAGAGGATAGGCACATTTCACTCCACAGTCAGCCTAGATACTAGCATCTATCTAAATTTCATGTGAGATTGCAGAGCTCTTTTGGAAGTTCCGCCATGCAATTCTACTATAAAAAATTATATTCCCCTCTTCTTGTAAGGTTGTACCATATCAAAGAAATCAATGTCATCGCCTACAACAAGTAAATCCTCAGGAATAATCAATAGTTAGCTTGAAAGTTGAAAGTTCTTTGGTAGAATGCTGAACAGGATTGCAGCAGATAGGATGTGCCTGACGCCAACACTGATAGGGTAAAGTAACAATATGAAGCAAGAAATGAAGACAACCACTAACACTTAAAACATCAATATATATAGAAGTACCAGTGTTCGAGGCTTGCTTGACAAAATGAGCATATGATGATAAACATCATAGGCAAATCCAAGCTCCAGAACTTGTAGTTTAACTTTTTCCTTGATCCCTAATGCAGACACTACTCACTACATTGGGCACCCATCTGTTGGATCAGGAAGATCGGGATCAATTTCTTGAAGAACCTGCAGTACCAAGAAATTAGTTGTTGTTAGATGTGTCGAGAAGTTCAATTATTTTTGGAACAGAATTCCCAGAGGTGGGCAAGCTTTCATTCTTAGATGTGGCATAACATCCTCCAACAACATAAAATGAGCCTTGCGAGGATCCTCTGCTAAGCGTACTAGAAAAACAATGCCAAAAGAGGGACTGACATACACTCACTTTCTTGGTTAAGTGGAAAATTATACAATGAAGATGAATATATAGGAAAAAACAATACTGGGGATAAATTCAATAAGAGATATAATGGCATGTTACAGATCAAATGCAGATCCTAGATGGATTCCAGTACCAATTAGGTATGTTCTTTCATTGTCAGTATTTAACATGGATATACTGCGTTGGAATGTGAGGGACATTGATAATGATGTCAATTTTTAACCATTCCCAGGGTCGAGGCCCATTACTTTTCAGGTGGTATCTGGAGACTAAAAAATAAAAAACATAATGATTCTAAAGTTAACTGCAACCCTAAGTGGTTCATCCATTAGAAGGGTACCATTGCCACAGAGATAATTAGACAGCACATTTCTATAAAAAAAAGAGTCAGACTCTATGTTTCTCATTCTTTAATGTAAGATAAGGCAACTGAAGAAGTTGTATAATGATAACCGGTGTACCTATGATGGATAGAAAGTTAGTTAAAATAGTAGAAATAAGTCACCTTCAGACATGTAGTATACTCACTTGATATTTACTATGGTATGTGATCTGTAAACGTGGTCCTAATGTTCATTGTTGCCATTATATAAAAACATTTTTTTCAGTGAATCTGATCAATAGGATGACAAAGAGTTAATGAATGATTACAAACTTGGGACTACAAAGTTGTCAAAGACTGTCCAGAGGGGTCCGAGCTACTTCTAGAGTGAACATGTGTACTACATGTAATTCAATTCATTGGGTGTCACTCAATCTAAAGACATGTATACACTAAAGGGGTGGCCTATTTGGTTTGCAATTGGATCTTGGCAGGTGTGGTAGATGAGGAACGATCATATGTTCTGAAACATAGAATACATGAAAAATCAAGCTGCAAAACAGACCCAAAAGATCACACTGCCTTAAATCAAGCTTGGAAATGTAATGCGTATAGAACTATAATCATCTCATAAACATATCATGTCTGATGAAATCCTTTAGAAACAAGAAAGATTATAAAAATATTTTATCCATCAATTAACATTAGTAAAGATACCAACCAGTGTGTTACTATGGAAGTTGCTACAACAGTGGCTCTCTACATAGTAACGTTTGCAAGCGGCACCTTGGAAGTTCCTCTAGCTACATCATCTCCATAGTGGCAAAGACTTGTTCCTAGTGGTGAAAACTTGGATGGCTGATGATGATGGTGCAAGTGTTGGAAATTTTAGCACCGTGGTGTCACATTCCCAGAAATTACAGTCTAATATGCAAAAGATGGGGCTAAAATTTAAACATCATGACGATAACCTCAGGAATTTAAAAAAATCAAGAAAATAAATTAGACAAATATGTACTTGATATGCAAGTTATATTGGGAAAGTATCATTATACAAATGTTATTAAAGAAGTTAAGAGTACACAACAATGAAAATCAAAGAAGCATGTTGTTGAATGTATCTTACAACATGAGGAAATAGTAGCAGACGTTTTACGCAGGGTCAGAGACAAGTATGGTGCACATAAACATGAATTATATATTTTTTGTCTAACAAATACCATTATTTTCAACTTTTGTATTTATTTTTCTTTCAAAATTTAGTTGTCAATTGAGTGATAACTTGTATGAATAGGTTAGGCTCTCGAGTATATCAGGATGGTCATCAAATTAAAACATTTCAATCATATTATACGGAGTCATGAAGCTCTTTCATATGAATTAAAATCCTTTCTCTAAATATTTAAAGTAAAACGTAGATTGAAAGCAATAGGTTGCGCATATAAACCAACAGTATGAAAGAAAATAATGCACAATAGTGTTCCAACACACCATGCGAAAGCACATGCATCAAGAGATGGCATTAATGGGAATATCATTTAAGCTCTATAGGTACATTGCACTTTCATAAGTTTCTTGAGAAATGTCTCCTTCAAAAAGAGACTCAATTGACTGATCGGTGCTACCGTCAAGGTAGGGAATATGGAGAAGTCTCATGTATGGTTTGAATGATAAGAGATCCTATGCTAATCACATGGATGTAAGGTCTTCTATCACAACAGATTCAGCATAGTTATTCTTGAGTTTCTTCCTGTAGCTATCCTATTCCAGAAACAAAATCTTATTCATTTGATAAACAAGCTGCATCTGAAACAAAGTAAACTCTAGATTGACCTGCTCGAATGTAAATAAAGCAAACTCTGGAGTCTCCTACATCAAAAACAAAGTAAATAGATAATATGGCAGGAAAGAGATAGCCCTGACTAGTTATTGTTGATTTCAACAACATACAAAAGATGGAGGAAAAGGGGGGAGATACAAGGACAATCATCTATTCAAATAGCATTTAACACAACCACTAACAAAGCTTTCTTGAGTAAACTACAATTCACTTGGCACAATAATCAGAAAAAGGCGAAGAGAATTGCATGCAAGTTAGAGTTGTAGTCAACAAATTTTGGTTCAATCAATTCCCAGGTACGAAAACTAAACTATGAACCTCGTGCTTTGTGAATACAGACCAAGTGGCTTACAAATGTGCTCCAATGGAAGTCTTGAATACCACATGTCTTTTCTTTCTTCCCATCAATCTGAAAATTTGTTGTGCCAAGTCTACCTTGGGGTAATAAGGACGCCAGTGCACCAGCAACATTACCCCTCTTGTATAATTAACAAGGCCACACTGCCACCCCACATGTTGCCTTATCTTGGATAACTTGTGGTGCCATGAGAATCATGTGTGCAAATCATTTTTTTGTAAATAACTACTCAAATATGAAAATCAAATACAATACCGTCTTTAAGTCAAACACAATGAAAGTCTAGGTTTGGTGATTGCACTCTATCAAGATTTCAGTATACAAAACTATTGTGAAGAGAACGGGAATTACCTAGATTGAACGTGAAGGTGACTGTTTCTTTTGCTATTTGGACAACGGAGTTCGATGTTGCAGCAACTAGAGGAGAAGGACAGGTAGACGTAATTGGTGCCTTTCAGAGAGAGAGAAGGCACCGATAGCATGGAGTGAGGATCAACTGCAAGGGTCGCTTGGTCTAGGGAGATCAACTGCAATGGCACCCTTCTTGGAGGAGATCGCGTGCACCATACATCTTTGCAGCCGGATGGTTGGGGAAAAGCTCCTTACAATAGCCTGGAGTCAAGATCAACAACAACAATGGCTGCCTAGTTGGGGCACACCAGGCGTTCTGTGGCCAACTGGTTGGGGGGTTCTTGACGACACCCTAGAATTTTCTATCGTTGTACAAATGTTTGGTCGAAGGAGATTAACCGTGTGGGAGAGTCAGTTATGATTTGAGGAGAGGGAGAATCATGTGCAAGATTCATTGGGATAGTTGAGGAGAGGGGGAATAGTGCGGGAGAGGGGGAAAACAAAAAACCTTATTAGCGCCCAAGCGCGGGAGATCAGGCTTTTGGTCCAATTTTCTCTATTATTTAACTCCTATTTAGATACATTCATATACTTACAATTAAAAGAAAGAGGGACATATGTAGCTGGGTGTAATCTTATAAATTGGCTACAATATTTGTGTTTACACTATTAATTTTTGTAACTGAAAGTGGTTTTAACTATATATGATTTGTATGTAATTATAGCAATTGTAGCTAAATCATATATTTTTTGTAGTGATGCACCAAGCACTTGGCATTTTACACAAGTTCTCACTTAGGGTTTAGGCTTTGCACAAGCCACCACTTAGCATCATATTCTCTTTCATAACATATAAAACACTTAGAATATATTCAGCATTTAACATTTGCAACGTGACCCTTATCTTGGGGAAACTGTACTTTTCACTTAGATTATCGTTTATTGCACACATAGTTTTCATATAAGCTAAATTTTTGAAAATAAACTTCACAAAGGCCTTAATTTCTTTTCCCAAAAGATAAGAACAAATTGTAAGAAGCTTACTTAAGCAAAACATCTAGGGTTAGGCCATAACCCAGGTCTGGGGTGTTACAATTATAAACCCCTAACAAGGATTTCGTCCCCAAAATCCTGGGTAAAGGGAGACAATTTTTGTTCATGCATTATATCATCAAGTATCCATATAACATCCTGATGTCATGAAGATACTACAAAACTTTGACCAGCACAAGATCCTTTCTCACAAGATTATCATAGAATCCATTATACTCAACTGTCTTTCCTAGACTAGAGTTACATTCTGTTCTTCATATGAGGTTACAAATCTAATCATACCTCCATTGTATCTTTCTATTCTGTTAGTTCAACACTATCTTTCTTATGACTTGTACCAACTGTCCCGTTAGTTGTTTATTTTCTTGTCATAAGGAGAGGCTACTTGTTCAAGAAGAATTTATCTCGAATGTATCTCTTTGAGGCTAGGTATAAGTTCCCTCAACAGATTTAGATATGGATATTTTAAGGGATGATTTCTAACTTGATAAGCTTTTTCTCAAAATGACTCTACAAAGTTTCTTCAATTAGTACCTCTTATTGGTGTTATGTTTATTCGGAGCATAAACCCATAACATATGACTTCCATACTAAATTTATCTCAAGGTTGGCCCTTCTAAGTTACCAAACATTATTCATTTTATCAGAAGTTATATTCTTAATCTCTCATGTCATATGACACGTCTTTGGGCACCAGAATTCCTCTTCTTGGTATTCTTCACATGTGTCGAAAACTCATCGCATCCTACTTATTTCCATCCCTCATTACTAATACCAAGGTTAAACATACAAAAGGATCTATCTTTAATCTTGAGAAATTATATATTTATATACATGTCTTAATTTTGGAACCAAAGTCCCAAATGAACTGATACTTTTTAAGTACCCTCAAATGAACGTCTCTAACTCATGCACATCAAGTATCATAAAATTCACTTGATTGCCATGTTCATGAAAGGAAAGAACATAAAGGAACATACCCCTATCATTACCCAAGGTTGTTCATCAAAGAGGAAACATATATTTAGTTGAGGAAGTCCACTTAGCAATCCTTGTCTAGTTAGGAAAGTTCACTTAGCATTCCTTTATTAGTTAGGGAAGTCCACTTAGAAATCCCTATCTAGTTAGGAAAGTCCACTTAGCATTCCTTTATTAGTTAGGGAAGTCCACTTAGCAATCTCTATCTAGTTAGGAAAGTCCACTTAGCATTCCTTTATTAGTTAGGGAAGTCCACTTCGCAATCCCTATCTAGTTAGGAAAGTCCACTTAGCATTCCTTTATTTGGTCAGAAAAGTTCACTTAGCAATTTCCTATGTATTTGGGAAAGTTCACTTAGCAATTCCCTATTTTGTTTCATTCCTTTCCTTATTTTTGACTAACATGACTATGAACATTCTATAATTCCATCACATTTCCCATTTCCATATTATGGAAATGATCCTTACTTTTCACATAGACTTTATTGATTAGGGATCATCTCCCTAATTCTCCTTCCTCTTATCATGAGGATTATACTTTTTACTTCCTCATGCACACAGATTGATCTAAGATTATCTCATATTCCAATTTACTACACTTAGGATGTGATGGAAACACTCATGCCATATTTCTAGTCTTGTTAGGCTTACTAGATTATTTCAAAATGACTACTTGATCAGAGTAATTAGAGAGATAACAATATATTCTTTACTTTTCATATTACCAAAGCATAGGACTTAGCATCCTTGGATTTTCTCCTAGCATCACCTCTATGCCTCACCCTCTTTCACATAGATAAGAGTAATTATAAAGCATTTAAAAGAATACTGAACAAAATATAAATTCTTGTTTTCATCATTTCTCCCTTGTGTTCTCATAGGGAAATCAATAGAGAAGTCAATAACAACCATCCCCCTTATGTTTATCAGATAAAATCAAAAGAAGGCATATTAAAATGAGAAAGTTCTATCTGACTGTCACCCCTCGCGGTCATCTACCACTTCAGGTTGAATTAACACATAGAGTCTAGTTGTTTCATGTCACTACTTTTACCTTTTTACCCTATTGGTTGTAACTTTCAAACGCCCTACTGAGTCTTCCTCGGTTATTGGGTCATTTCCTCCCTTCTTTCAAAACAAAAGGGTTTAGTATGCTCAACATGTTTGTATCTATAACATGTTTTGTCTTTGTACCATGGTCTTATCAGTCTCATTACCGATGTAAAAGCTAAGTCAAATGTTCTTACCAGTGGAGGGTTAGGACTTTTGCCTTTACTTAGTGACTACTATTTTGGAGCACTAAGCATTTATTGCACTAGTGGCACCAAAAACTATGGTCTTATAGAACAACTAGACAAATGTTTCTAGAATTGTAGAGATTTCTCCTTGATTCTTAGCTTATTTCCCCTCCTCAGGTACTATTACCACAGGTGTGTTATTGGTGTGATTCCGCTATAGGTGCAACACACTAGCCGGTTTGACCTGACTAGATGCGCCCCACGAGGTCGGAACACACGAGATTGGATATTTGCTTTCGAAATTTATAAACCTAAACTAGCTACCTACGTCTACTAAAACACTACACCTGCAAGCGCACGGGGTCGTTGACCGGCCTAAATCGCGCGTCCTAAAATTGGAGGTAGATTTGAGGTAGTCGAGCTTTTACATTTATAAACTTGAATCCTTCTAGGTCCCCGCAACTTTGTTTACGGGGTCAAAGTAGATATACGGGGTCGAACACAGGGACAAGGGTGGTAGTGTTGAGAACCCATAATCGACACGCTACACTCCGGCAGGTATAAGGAGATGATAAATTCCCCAGAAGGGAAACAGTAAGGTTTCACAAACAAAACAAGAAAACTATCTCCAAGAGGAGTTACTAGAAAGATTTAAGGTTTTAGCCATTTAGCAGTTTTTTTGGGGGTTTTCATGCCACAGAAACATAAAGATAATACTAGAGCTAGGGCAAGATACGAAGGAAAAGACTACAACATAACAAGCGGTACGAGTAACGTCCTGCACCCCTCCTCTCAGAGCGGATACCTCTAACCAAGCCTCGACACCCCTCTCGAGGCTGTTGGGCTCAAAGTTAGAGTGGAATGTTACTGAAACGACTCCGTTCCAGGCACTCTCGTACTCCAGAATCAGACCAAACACTAGAGCCACAACACAACTCTCGAAGTTGTTGCGACGGGAAAACACGATTCGGTAGCTAAGCGAAACGCGATCCAAACATGCAAGCTAGAGTTCAGATATCAAACATAGCAGTCATCCAACAGATTGTACCAAGCACAGAGCAGCAAGTAATTAAGCATCTTCTATTTCCATAGACAAATAAAGGGTCTTAATTACAATGCATAAGTAAGGAATTGAATGACAGAAAGTAAATATAGGTGTCGCCTTCTTGATGTAGAAGGACGACAGACTACTACGGCTCTCCAGCCCGATATCGGTCAGGGCCCTAGCCCGATACAGCCGTGTCGGGCGACACACCCTCTTGAGCAGCACGCCTGACAGACAACTGTATCGCTCAAAGATCCTGGCCGATACGCTCATGTCGGGCGGTGGACCCTCTCGGGCGGCACGTATGACGGGCGAAGCGTATCGGGTTTGATATCACGTCGGGCATGGAGCTACGCGTTCTACTGTCGGACACTCATGTCGCGCATCTACATCGGCCGATATCGGCCCTCAGTGTTGCCCGGTACAGTCCTAGGTGAACCAGTCCCCTCCCTCTCAGGATGAGGAAGAGCTCACCTAGTGTCGCCCGGTACGAGCACTGGGGCACGATACGTCTGCTCTCGCGATTCTCCTCGAAGATAGATCAAGTTCCCAACTGTCCGAACTGTCCGAACTGTCTTTTCGGCTTCCTGTAGCTCTTATTTATAGTCGGCAAGTGGGGGAACTTATGGTGCTCGAAGCGCCACGTGTCCTCCTTATTTGCAGGTCGGTGGACGGGCGATACTCGTATCGCTCGGCGCAGGGTTGTCGGCCGTTGGTCACGTGATGGGCAACGGCGCCTACCGGTGGGTGGTTGTGTCGCCCGACATACTTGGGTTGTCGTGGCAACTATGGCTCCCTGTCGGGTAAGAGGCGTGTCGTTCGTCAGTTCCTCCTTGCGTGACACCCCTTTGTCGCGTGTTGTGGTGTCGTTCCACCCTACCGGGCAGGGCGTGTATCGGGCGTCAGGAAGGCCGGTGCAGACTTGGACTTATTTTGTGGGTCGGGACAGCCTTATCGCACCAAAATGAGGAGAAACTCTGCAAAAGATGGAAATGTAGGATTAGGAGCATTTCTTGGCCAATTATTGCGAAAGTGCATACAAAAGAGAGGAAAATAGCTAAAATGGCAGTTTTGATAACAGAAAAACTATCTAAAATGTCCCAGAAATTGGTGTTATCAACTCCCCCAAACTTAGCGTTTTGATTGTCCTCAATCAATATTTAAACTTTATTTGGTGATGCTTCTTCTTGTTTGGTACAACTTTCAGGCCAAGAGGTAAAGCAAGTATAGTAATGCCTTTAGAGATAATGTTGTCTCATTACGAACAAAAGACCTTGCGTTTCCTGCCTTATTGTTTCAGTAGAATTTTTTTCTTACAGCTTCAGCGAGACTTTAGTGTATGATTCTGAAGTTAGCTTACACACCAAACAACTTTATTTTCGGGGCAGAAAGTTGTGTAAAGAGTAGGTTAAGGCTTTTTGGGTTTTTCATCTTTGTTTTCCATCGGTCCATCCAGGTAAGGGTCCGTTAGCGGGCAAGTGGTCCCTGCAGTACAAGCCAGTTGGCTTTAGAGTAGTGATTTCACATCCTACGTACCACTGCCCCAGATCTACCGTGCCTAAAGATGGGTACTTTTGGAAAACAAGCGGGTATATATATATATATATTATTATTATTATTATTTTATTGGGCACAACTCTCATGCTTTTATTCACACTCATAAGGCTTCTCTCTCTTTTTGGGATTTTTGTTGGGTAAAGGGGAAACAAAGAGATTTCTACTATTTGGGCAGCTTTTTCCTTCTCCATACTCGTCTCTTAGCTGTTTGCGAGATTTATTTTTCGAAATTTTTGGCATGGAAAAATGTAATCTTCTGTTCGTTTGAAGCAGCATTATCAGAAAGATATAACAAAACTTGTATCTCTTTAAGCACAAAGAAAACTAACTTTGCAAGCAGTTGCATCATGTTCTTACTAATATAGACTTTGTACATAGGCATGGGAATTATATGAGCATATATATGTACACATGATACCGGAAAGAACAAAAGAATAAAGAATTCGAGACAAAATTTTGTACCTCCCTCACTGGTACATGGTACCCCCCCAAACTTGGTCCACACTCTGTCCCAGAGTTGTGAAGTAGATAAGGTAGGGTAATGTTGATCTAGTGAGGGTTAGCCAATGAGCGTGCCTGCATCAGATAGAAGCTCCCACACATATTCTCCTCTCTTGTTGTGATAATCGATGTGTTGGAGCTAGTCAGGCGCTGCTTTGTTTGCTATCCATTCTAGGACATAGATGTCGCAGTCGTTAGATAGGGGAAACTGTTGCGGGCTGCGGTGGCAGAACTGGAGTTCGTGCCATTTGCTTGCTTGCGTGTCCAGGAATGGTTGTATCATCTTTGTCACCTCATCGTAGTATTTTCGAGTCAAGCGTTCGACGGATGACAGCGGTTCTGATGTACACGGTACTGGATGGTTCTTGTTGCTATCCGAGCTGTTGTAAAAGATTTCTGCTCGTTGCCGAGTGTACACCGTCAGGAGCGTCCAATGGTTATAATGCAATATTGGCAGAAAAATTTGGCTAGGGACCCCGCTTTCCAACTCTTCCAGAAAAAACTTCTTTGCTCCTGTTTCATCGGCTAGGCAGACGTCGTTGAACAACATCGGATGGGTTATGTATGCGTGTTCGAACTTTGACTGTAATATTTGGATGCAAGCGGTAAACACAGATATCGCTTGGCATCCTCCTTCTTTAACCACGTCCCTCAGATCATCTACTGGGACTACCACATTGCCTGCCTTGTAAATGACATCTCCAGTGGTAGCATCTGCTAACTTCAGAAGGATTTCATCTACCTGCTCCTATGTGAGCGTAGCGCACGAGAAGCGGTCAAAGTTTTTGATCATCCCTTCTGTACCTATAGGCGAAGCAGTGTCTTCCATCCCGTACACTTTCCGCAGGGTCTCTAACTGCTTGCCTGCCCCGTGGGTGTCAGTTTCTAGTTCCACTTCTTTCTCTACGGAGCTGCCGGATTGTGAAGATTCGTCCTCTTGGTCATCGTTCAGTAGCTTATCAGGTACCCCTTCGTCTCAAAAATAGTGTCCGTCTTTGATTAGTAGCATGGCGTATGTGCCCCTGCGTTGATAGCAACATTTGCCCCTAAGGGCCCTTAAGTTGCCAAAAGTATTGAGCACCTCTATGGCACTTAAGACGACTAAGGCGCTGTTTCTGCTTCCCTCTTCAGCCTGACGGGGAAGTTGCTAATAGAATAGAAGTTCCAAACACCGCCGTGATGTTTGGCTCCTTGCTTGATAGCTCGTAGAAGACGCAGCGGTAGAAGCCTCAGCTTTTGGTCCTCCGGGCGGCTGAAAGCAGTTTCGGAGTGCGACACCTCGTTGTAATTGCAGTTTAGCAGCCGGACGTCATGGTTCTTTAAGTCTGCTATGCAAAGGAACCAAAAGTCGCGGTGCTTGTATGGTGCCAACACGAGGTTAGGGCTATGCTCGTCAATGTGTCGCAACATGTTGGTCACCGCAGTGGAGTCTTATTCCCCCTTCATTATCCTTCTTGCCAAGGTCGGGATGGCGGCGTATATTTTCTTCCGACCTGTCCTGCTATCGATATTTTCTATTATCGCATTTTTGAGGACCCTAAATAGTCTTTTTCCGACGATGGCCGACGTGCAAAACATGCCGCGGAGGGTTCCCCGTCGTACGGAGAAGTAGCCGTCGCTCCATACGACGTCTTCTTCATCTGCCCGCGATCTTAGGACCTTGTCCAGCAGCTTCTGGTCTCTAATCGTCAGGTAGCCGATGGCTCTTCTATCAAAGTCGGCCATCTCGAAGGAAGGTATTTCAGATGGCTCACGGAACCTGTCCGCCATCGAGCGTCTTCCTCGAGGGAGGTGTCTTTCATTAACTGCATACACGTCCCCCTTTTCTCCCTCTGATTCGTTAGAAGAGTCTCCCCCGATGCTGATATCTGCGTTATCATCTTCAACTTCATCCAGGGAGACTGAGGGATTTTCTTCCTCTAGACCTAAGGAGCTCTCCTATCCTGTTGGAGCTCCGTCGGTTGACTTTGGATGCGTCCCCTCCTCGGGCGTTGTGGATCGCTCGCTGGAGGCGGAGGCGGACCCTGCTGCGGAGGTAGATGTTGACGCAGAAGAAGGAGAGTTACGGCTAGGGGGCGATGGCAACCTTCTCGGCTGCCTTCGGCGCGGATGATCGTCCCCTCTATCCAACCTCTCCTCGATTTTGTCGAGGCGTTGGAGAACTTGTTGCAATGTCGCATTCAGAGTCTCTAGCCCACTGGGAAGGCCAGCTAGAGTCAGCAGCTCTTACTCTTGGCTGTTCAGCTTGTCTTGGAAAGATGCAAACTTGCGGGTTAGGGAAATACAGGTAGTTGAGTTGTTGTTTGTTACCTCCCGCAAGTAGTCGAGCTCGCGCCCTAGCATCATCCCGAATGACGGAGGGGTTCCTGCTGTCCTCCCTTCCGTCCTTGCGACCCCCTGCTCGCGCTCTGGTCTACCAGACGAGGCAAAGTTTATCTCTATTGTTCGTGTGGTGGATGTCTCTGGGTGAGGTGTCGGCCTTCTTGCGGCTGTCTCCTCCCCGCCTTCATGTCCCGGTGAAGATGGTCGTGGTGTGGGCGGATGCTGCTCCACCTCTACGTCCTCGGCAATCCTTTCAGTAACTCTGATTGGAGACACTAGTGGGGGTGTCGGTGTCAGCTGCACGCCTTTGAGTCTCATCTGGAGGATTGCGGCGAACACCTCATTACTGGCGTCCGGCTGCGGTTCTTCCTCTGCCTCTACTGGCATTACAGGGATGTCGGGAACTGCGACTGTCTTCTCCGCGGCAGCTCCCATCGTCATTGCCTCGGTGACCCCAATGATCACCGGTTCTTCTTCGGCCATTTCAATTGTCGTCGTGGCTGTAGCAGGTATTACAGGAGTGACGACAGCCCTATTAGTAGCCGTCGTCCGAAGCTATGGATTTGTTCTTTCCCGGACACTTGCGGCGGTGGCGTGGGCTGTATTTGCCGCCACAGCCTCAATTTCCGCGGTAGTGAAGACCAGCTTGTCTGTGTCGTAAGTGGCACAGCGAGGGAGCGGGAGGAGTGTGTTCGTCCTTGCAAACTTATAGAAGTAGCCTCCCCCCTCCTTCTGTATGATGTCGGTCCTCATCAGGTATTTGAGGTCAATTACCTCATCGCCTTGTGTCCTTGACAGACTTCTAGGCTCCTTAGGGTACCCGAGCCCTACTGCAATTAGATTAATGATGCCCCCCATGCAATATTCTTTGGTGGCATCCCTTACTGGGTGTAGCCTATTCAGCAGAAACCGTCCAAGGTTTATCACTCTTCCCTCCATCAGGTGCCATATGACGTGGAGTTCTTCTGTGTAAATGTTGCTGGACTCGTTTTTGCTGAACAGCAGGCATGCCACCAACTTGTGTATGATTCTCCAGAAATATGAGTGCATTGTTGCCATCTTGACTCCCGGCTTAAAGGATGACTCACCGGTCAGCTTATTCCAGAGCTCCATGGGGTTGAACCCGTCTCCTTCGGTGATAGTCTCACTGTTATTCATCAAATCTTCCTCCTCCTCGCTGGAAGAGAAGATCTTGTTCAGCAGCTTCTCGGAGATTGCGTACTCCGAGTTGTATAGCCTGGCTTGGAGTCTATCAGCTCCGCCGTATTCTTTCTTTTCAGCTGTAGAATTATTTACTCGGCGGAGAGACGACATGAACTCTTTTGTGAGCTCGGTGTAGGAGGAAGACCGGCCGAGGCAGATCTTCTTCAATCTAGCCGTGGCGAGGACGCCCTTCAATCTTTCAAAAATGCCCAGCTCCACGAAAGAAGTCTGATGGCAGAACCTGCTCGGCCTGTAGAGCTTGGTTGACAGCTCAACGTAATGGTGTGCATGCTCGTTGTCCCTTGGCAGGAACCTTCCTGGGGTGTATTACAAGGGTTCCTGGGGTGTATTCCTTGTCGTTGATGAGGGTGGTGCTGCCACCTCACCTGTCCTCGTTCTCTTTTCCGTCGTTGATGGTCCAGCTGCTTCCGGATTCAGGCGCTTCTGCCCGGCAGTGGGTACTCCAGCTGATGTCTCGGGGTAGACCCTCCTGCCTTGCTCGTCGACACGGACAACGGTTTGCTTGATGCGTGCCATTCTGTTAATTAACAAACACAACCCTTGGTAAATTTTCATATCTCGATGTTTTGAAAAGTTAAACTTGAATGCTCAAAAAGGTATGTCCTGATATAGAAATGATCCACACCCCGTATCGGGCGACACAATTGTTTCAGGGGTGAAGCCTTGTGCCCGGTACTAGAGGTGGGTATCGCCCATCAAAAGAAAACTCGAGTTGATACGAGATCGGGCGATATGAGAAGAGCGGCGTGGTACAACACATTGCCCGACACAGATGTATCGGGCGATACGGTCGCCAAAGATCGACTGTCCGTCAGGACGTCACGAAAGACAAACGTGTCGCCCGATATGGTGTATCGGGCAAACGTGAACTAAAGGTATGTTGCGCGACATCCATATCGGGCGATACAAGGCATGTTTAGAAAAGGACCCGCAAGACCGATAAGCTTTATGTTTAAAGAAAGAGACGTGTCGGGCGATAGGGTCTGTCAGGTGTTACCTTCCTGAACTTTCGCACGACACGAGAGTTGGGCAAACTTGCACGATGTGAGAGCAAAAACACAAGGTCTTAGCACGGTGCGGGAGCGAGAGAACAGTAAGGCCAGGAGCCCGATACGGTAAAAACTCGTCCCCCCTTATATAGAAAACTCAACCGGGGTGAAACAGGTAAAAACCAGGGCGGTTGTTGGCCGTTAGGACAACTCGTAAGACGGGCAAGCCCATCCGTTGGCCTAAGGGTGATCAGTCCTTTGGCGTGACGGTCACAGGTGCATGCCGTCTAGGTGTGTAACCCGTCACGGCCCTTGCGATGCCCGAAATTGCACTGCCCGATATGGGCGCATTCATAGCTCGGGTTGGGTTGCTTCCGTTATATCGTGAAAGCAAAAGCGGTTTAAACTTCAGCTGATGAGTAAAACATCATTGGCCGAAGACTGAGATCCCGGCCTCAGATGGTATTACCCATCCTGGTCTATAAAACTAAGGTGGTGACCCATAAGGGTCAGCGCATGTGGCGCATGCACTGACTCTGGCCTTATTACATGCCATAATGTTCATAATGTCCATTTTGCTTGAAAGTAAATGCGCCCTATACTAGGAATTTAAAAACAGCTCGGGTTGCCTCCCGAGAAGCGTTGTAGTTTTTCGTCTCCAGCTTGACGGTTCCAGCTTTTTCATCCTCTAGCCTTTAGTATCGTCCATCTTTTGCAACTCAATCCCTTCTTCTCTTGATCACATCCCTGCCTTCTTGGCAGCCTCGGTGTTGGACGGTATTCTGCCAGAAGGATTCTTCATTAATTTGGCCATTTGAGCTAATTGATGATCAATTTGGCATTGATACATCTGCATATCCGCCAGCTGGACCTGTAATGAGTTCAAAACACCTAAATTTGATAGCGCACTCTGCGCTAGCTGGTTATTAATTGTGTCCTGCTTCTTTGCGAAGTCGAAAAGCTGGCCAATTACGTCTGATTGGCTCGAGCCCTTGTCCTGATCTTTGTTCGGCCCTTGATATTTACCTTGTGCCTGAAAGTTTCCTTTCGCTGACTGGAACTGACTGTTCTTGGTATATTGACCAGACCCCCCTCTCCTCTCAAAAGCTTGTATTGGCTTAGATATAGCATGCAGCTGGTGAGAATTCTCAGTTGCATCTTTGTTGCCATAGTTAAACCCGGGATGATCTGGCCTTTTGAAGTTCACGAAGGAGACATTTTCAGTCTGTTCATCTTCCGAGTCAAAATCACTGTCTGCATTCGGTCGGGTGTAAACACAGTTGTCTACCCCATGTCCCCCTTCGCCACATGTGACACATTTCATCACCTTCTCGACTAGCTTCTTACCTTTCCCACCAGCTTCTCGCAGTTGTTTAACATCAGTGGCGATTCTCTATATCTGCGAGGTGATGGACTCCAGCGCCTTAGACTCAAGGGTAGACCCTTCACCGCCCTTCTTGACCTGTCCTCGGTCAGATCGATCAAAGTCAGCGTCGACCATCAGCTCGACCATATTCTTGATGATCTTTTCAGATTTGCTTGGTTTCTTCCCGAGGAAGTCACTGCCTGCTGCCGCATTTAGTAACACCCTTTTATCGGGAGTCAGGCCATTATAGAAGGTGGTGATGAGGAAGCCCTTCTTGTAGTTATGATAGGGGCAATCCCTCAGATACTCCTGGAACCGCTCCCAGGCGTCATGGAGGCTTTTACTCGGCTTTTGCATGAAGGATGTTATTTTCTGCCTGTTTCTGACCGTTCTTTCGGTGGGGTAGAACTTATTTACAAACGCATCGGCCAAAGCTCCCCATTCGTTCAAAGACTGGTGGGGTAACCCAAGATACCAGGACAGGGCCTTGTCTTCTAGGGAGAAGATGAAGCCCTTACAGTAGATAACCTCTTGAGGGACCCCCCGCATCTTTATCGTATCACATATGTTTTTGAATGCATCGAGATGGTGGTAGGGATTGTCTCTTTTCGAACTCCCCCTGAAGCTTTTGTTTTGAATCATAGAGATCACAGACGACTTAAGTTCAAAATTTGTCGTGTTGAACCGCGGGGTGATGACGGGACATCTGGGGTTGTTGGCTTTTATGGACACCAACTCTCTTAGCGTCTTCTCCTCCTCTTCGGAGTCGTTGTTGTCGCTTTCTCCCCGGCATTGTTCCTGATCGTTCCGATTTCTTCTTTGCCTCTGACGGTGACGGCGTCTGTGTCGGTGATGGTCCTCTTCGTACTCTCCTGAGTCTGGATCTTCTTGTTGATGGTCACTGTCGTACCTATCGTTGCCTTCAGGCGGGGGCGAATCAGGCCTCCTCCTTTGGCGTTCGCCTTCAGAATGGGGTGGTTCAATGTGAGGTGGCATGATGGTTGGAGTTGGTGCTCAGTGGAACAGATCACCGTTCTTCTGAGTACCTATCAGTGGCACGAGGAATCAAGTTTAGAAGAAAGATTCATTAATTTTCAGGCAGAGAATAATAGTAAAGAAAAAGAAGAAAAAGAAAAAGAGTGTTGTCAAACTCATTGCTAAGCTTGAGGCACAAGAGTGTAGTTAGTGGATTCGGATTCGTCAACAGTGCCATTTTTGCCTTGTCCCCGGCAAAGGTGCAAAAAAGTTGATCGGCCTAAATCGTGCGTCCTAAAATTGGAGGCGGATTTGAGGTAGTCGAGCTTTTACATTTATAAACCTGAATCCTTCTAGGCCCCCGCAACTTTGTTTATGGGGTCGAAGCAGATATACGGGGTCGAACACAGGGACAAGGGTGGTAATGTTGAGAACCCAGAATCGACACGCTACACTCCAGAAGGTATAAGGAGATGATAAATTCCCCAGAAGGGAAACAGTAAGGTGTCACAAACAAAATAAGAAAACTATCTCCAAGAGGAGTTACTAGAAAGATTTAAGGTTTTAGCCATTTAGCAGTTTTTTTGGGGGGTTTCATGCCACAGAAACAGAAAGATAATACTAGAGCTAGGGCAAGATACGAAGGAAAAGACTACAACATAACAAGCAGTACCAGTAACGTCCTGCACCCCTCCTCTCAGAGCGGATACCTCTAACCAAGCCTCGGCACCCCTCTCGAGGCTGCTGGGCTCAAAGTTAGAGTGAAATGTTACTAAAACGACTCCGTTCCAGGCACTCTCGTACTCCAGAATCGGACCAAACACTAGAGCCACAACACAACTCTCGAAGTTGTTGCGATGGGAAAACACGATTCGGTAGCTAAGCGAAACGCGATCCAAACATGCAAGCTAGAGTTTGGATATCAAACATAGCAGTTATCCAACAGATTGTACCAAGCACAGAGCAGCAAGTAATTAAGCATCTTCTATTTCCATAGATAAATAAAGGGTCTTAATTACAATGCATAAGTAAGGAATTGAATGACAGAAAGTAAAGATAGGTGTCGCCTTCTTGATGTAGAAGGACGACAGACTACTACGGCTCTCCAGCCCGATATCGGTCAGGGCCCTAGCCCGATACAGCCGTGTCGGGCGGAACACCCTCTCGAGCGGCACGCCTGACGGGCAACTGTATCGCTCAAGGATCTTGGCCGATACGCTCATGTCGGGCGGTGGACCCTCTCGGGCGGCACGTATGACGGGCAAAGCGTATCGGGTTTGATATCGCGTCGGGCATGGAGCTACGCGTTCTACTGTCCGGCACTCGTGTCGCGCATCTACATCGGCCGATATCGGCCCTCAGTGTTGCCCGGTACAGTCCTAGGTGAACCAGTCCCCTCCCTCTCGGGATGAGGAAGAGCTCACCTAGTGTCGCCCGGTACGAGCACTGGGGCACGATATGTCTGCTCTCGCGATTCTCCTCGAAGATAGCTCAAGTTCCCAATTGTTCGAACTGTCCGAACTGTCTTTTCGGCTTCCTGTAGCTCTTATTTATAGCCGGCGAGTGGGGGAACTTATGGTGCTCGAAGCACCACGTGTCCTCCTTATTTGCGGGTCGGTGGAAGGGCGATACTTGTATCGCTCGGTGCAGGGTTGTCGGCCATTGGTCACGTGACGGGCAATGGTGCCTGCCGGTGGGTGGCTGTGTCGCCCGACATACTTGGGTTGTCGTGGCGACTATGGCTCCCTGTCGGGTAAGAGGCGTGTCGTTCGTCAGTTCCTGTTTGTGCGGCACCCCTTTGTCGCACGTCGTGGTGTCGTTCCACCCTACCGGGTAGGGCATGTATCGGGCGTCAGGAAGGCCGGTGCAGACTTGGACTTATTTTGTGGGCCGGGACGGCCTTATCGCACCAAAATGAGGAGAAACTTTGCAAAAGATGGAAATATAGGATTAGGAGCATTGCTTGGCCAATTATTCCGAAAGTGCATACAAAAGAGAGGAAAAATAGCTAAAAATGGTAGTTTTGATAACAGAAAAATAGTCTAAAATGTCCCAGAAATTGGTGTTATCAGTCGTGTCGTAGTATAGGAAGGTGGCAAGTAAAGGGTCAATCCACAGGGAAAAGAAGGGACACTATAGCTAGGTTAGTTTAGCTAGGTTCCTACTGCGAAGACTAGGGTTAAGGGTTTAAAGGTTGTTTTGATTGTTAACTAAGGATGAACAAGAAAGCAGTTAAAGGCAGGAATGAAATCTACATTAATTCTAGACTAGATTAAGACTAAGCAGGAAAGAAAGGACTAAGCTAGGTATGAAAAGACAAATTATGCTAAGGCAAGCAAGAGAAAAGAAAAAGCGCAATTAAAGAACTAAATTAGCATAAACAAGGCAAGAGCAAGGCAAAAAGCTAACTAAGCACAAAAAGAACTAATTAAGCTAAATAAGCACAAAACTAGGGTTGCAAGCAGTAAAGAGAAGTGTGGGTTGTTTAGGGGTATGAACTTATCACTTACATTGGGGGGTGACATATGAACATTATGATTCCATTTAGATTATCCAAACCAAACAACAAGTTAGAGTCTAATGAATTGACCTAAGCTACTAACTGGCTAAGGATATGCTAGGTTGTGCATAGGGGAACTAGTCCCTAACACCCCATACTACCCTTACGAGGCTCAATTGGGTTAGGGATTAGGTTCAAAACAATTAGAGTCTAATCAAGTCTAGGTTTCTAGATTAGGCATTCCTAGGGAAATTAGGGGCCGAGGGTAGTAATGGGGAGGTGAGATTAGGGTTTTGGACCCCAATTCCCCCACATTCTAGCCTTGAGAAGGCTCCATGCTAATTGCACTAGAATTACCTAATCTAGGTACTTGGATCTCTCACTTAGGTTTAGGGAGATTGATTAGGGTGTAGGAATATGGGAGGCAACCTAGGGATCCAAGAATTGGACCTAGGGGCAAATCCCAAAATTCACACATATAAGCAATTTGCCTAAATTCCTAGGTGATTTCACACACAAACCAACAAGCAATCCATGGAGAAAGAGATATAAATAGAATATAATCATTAACAAATGAAATTACAAAGTTTACATGTCATTTTCCCCCAACATGGTATCAAAGTAACATATTTTCCCCCAAACAGCCCACCCAAGGGGCCTAGCTACTCATAACAAAGCAAAATACAAAAAGAGAGGAGAAAGAGGTAGAAGAAGCCATGGAGCTCGGTGTAGATGAAGAAGTCCTCCTCTCCAGTAGCTATAGGGACATCCTCCTTCTTCTCCTTGGATGAAATGGTTTGGAATAATGGAGGGAAGTGGATGGAAGGCTTAGATATGGGGGGTTATGTGGTGGAAATGGTGAAATGGAGTGGATTTGAGGTGGATATGGAGTGGAATGGAGTGGGTGGTGATTTGGGGAGCTAGGAGGGGGTAGAAGGTAGCCAGCCTCGTGCTCGAGCCGCCACCTAGGTATATATAGGTGTCTAGGGGGTCTAGGGTTAAGTTAGGGGCAAAATGGGGAAAGTAGTGGAAAAGTGGTTGGATTCTGTGAGTAGCACGACCGTGGTGGGTAGGATAGGCCACGGTCGTGGTGGATGGGCACGATCGTGGGAATTAAAATAGCAAAGTTACAGGGTTTTTGTCAAAACGGCCACGGCCGTGGTGGATCAACATGGTCGTGGTGGAGGTGGTGTGCCACGGCCGTGGTGGCTGGCACGGCCGTGGTTCTCTGATGTGCCACGGTTGTGGTGGCTGGCACGACCGTGGTGCTCTGCTGTGCCATGGCCATTTTGTGGGGGCACGGCCGTGGTGCTCTGCTGTGACACAACCGTTTTGTTCTGCACGGCTGTGCTTCCTTCTGCTTGATTTGGAGGTTGAACCTGTCGATTTCTAAGTGACCTAGCACGGCCGTTCTGTGGTACCACGGCCGTGCTGGGTCCTGGGGCAGCACTTTGACTTGAGTCTTTGACTTTTCTTGGACATCTTTGCTTCAATTGATCTTTGGCCACTAGGGGTAGGTCGAGTGAGCATTGGAATTCACTTTGGGCCTCTCCAAGTGCAGAGGAACCCTAGGATCGCCCCTTCTCTCTCTCTTCCATCAAGCGTAGTCTAAATGCCTGAAAAACATGCAAATAATGTCCATATGTGCATTTTATACAAATAAGCATATTAGGGGGAATGACATGCAATCTAACATGTATAGATGTGATTGAAGAGCAATATAACACAAGATGAAGCCCTAAAATAAGGCTGCATCACCACCCCAAACTTAAAACATACGTGTCCTCATGTATGCTCCAACTCAATCTCTCTACAAACTTTCACAAAAAGAAATGACAAATGCAATATAAAAGACGATTGTTGCTGAATGGGATCAAAGATGACTAAGTGCATGCATTTCACCTCTCTCCTCTCTTGCTTTCACAAACCAATCATGAAAAGAGCACAAAGCATATGAACTTCGAATATAGCGTATAGAATACACAAGTTATCCATATTTCTTCCATAAAGTTCCGGGTAAACCGTTTCATGGTGGCGTTAATAAAAAATGACTAGGAGTGTTGTTTCACATTCATGCATTCAATCTTATATTTCAAACACACCAAATAACCCACGTGGCTGCGGAAAAGGGTGAAATGAGCTAAGTTTGATGTTTCCTAGCTCGATGGGTATGCAAGTGGAAGAAAGGGTTGCGGTAAGATTTTTGGAGTGTTTTTACACACTCGTCTTTTCTTTATTTGAATGCTCTTAAATAGGAGCATACTTTTATTTTATTTTGCTTTTATTTTTCTTTTCTTTTCTTTTTCTTGCCCTTGGTGTAGATAGGGCATATGGTGGATAGAGTGAAGCGGGGAGATAAAGATATGGCCACCCCAAACTTTTGGAGGTGGCCAAGGCTGATTATGTGCACTAGGGCATCTTTTTATGAGGCGGAGGGGTATGAAGACGGTGGAAGAATAGTCGGGTCAAAGATGGGTCATTGGTATGATTTTCCACATAAGGCATCCTGCATGAAAGTCAATCCAATACTTCATCCTAGATATCACACCACATGAATGAACAAGATGAAATTGATATATCAAACAAGTGATTCCAAAAACACTAAGCGTTCAAAGCTTGCTCAGTTTCACAATTCAACCAATTCAATCACAATCATAAGAGAGGTGATGCACATGTAAAAAGTCAAACATTGATACCACTTAGCAACAAACAATGGTGATTCACTTGCATTTGTCAAAGGTCAACATTTTAATTCAAAACAGTAGAGATTGGATCAAAACATACTTTTTAGACAAGAAATATCAAATTTGGGCAAAATTGGCCAAAATGGTGCCAAGTTGCCTTCAATCACATCTAAGCCTATATTATTGAACTTAAAGCAGTAAACAAGCAAATCCTAACTAAAACATGCAAAAATTACCAAAAATTTACATGATATGCAATGCATGGAAAAAGAGCAAATTTTTTTAAAATTACGCAAAAAATGACAATAAGGTAAACTACATGGAATGCAGGTGTGCAAAGCAGTAAAATTCTAGACTAGATAGCAGGACAAGAAAAAGAAATGAAAAACAACATACAAAAAGTAAAATAGCAGATGAGATGCAAAAATGAGTGAAAGAAGAATGAGGGCATACCGCCCTACCATCCCAAACTTTTGAACCATACTATCCTCAGCATGACACTAAAGTCTAGGGTGTTAGGGTAGATGATCACTGCGGAGGTGGTGGAGGTGCTTCTCCCTGCCCGTAGTAGGCGCCCCAGTAGTCTGACTGTAGAGGCGGATAGCTGTCCTGAAAAGCTGATAAAGAACTCCACCAATCTTCACCCCACTGTGGGTTCCTCTGGGCCTGGGCATTGTGAAACTAATAAAGGTGGTTGACCTGGTAATGCATATGCTGGTGCTCCAACCACATGGCATCCTGTGTCCTCTGAAAGCCCTCCTGTGCCCGTAGAATTATGTCCTACGTTTCCTGAATGCCCTCCAGCTGTGCATGGATGGTACCCATATCATATGCATTCACTGAAGGCTGTTGTGGCTGTGACTCTCCCATTCTTTCTTCTCTTTGCCTCACCCGTCTTGCCGCTCTCTCCTATGCCGTCCGCCTCTGCTCTACCACCTGTGAAGGCTCTCCTGGACTCCCTACAAACCTCACCTCAGGGATTTCCTCTCCTTTGGAGTTCTCCTCCTCGTACCTCCTCAACTTTTCCAGAAAATCTGGCATTGGTCCAAACTATGCCATGAGGGGAGGAGTATGGTAAGGCAGCTCCAATGTGACTCCTGGGTAAGGTGGGTTGATTTGGTAAATGATCTTCTGATCCGTAACCGTAATCATGGATGAGCAAGCCAGGTAGTGCAAATCAACCAACTTGCCACCCTCTGCCTTTGTATATCCTGTCATGTCATGCCCCAAGGCAGTGGTAATAGATGTTACAATCCCTCCCATTACAAATGGATTTGTGCTCTTGGACGGGATTGTCCTCATGTGATCAATCAATAATGCCCCCAGGTTCACATGTCTCTCCTTTGCCATCCAACCAAGCACAAAAAGATCTTTGTTGGTGCAGCTGCCTTGATTTTCGTACCTGCCGAAGATGGTGTTTTCCAACACCTTCTGAACATAGCGGAGAAATGGGCTGTGAATACCACTTGTCTTTGATTTCCCTGCTACAAATGTACTTTGGCCGGTGAATCACTTCCACATGGCTGGATATGTGGAACTAGATTCATTTTCTGTCCTTCCTCCATCTAGGAGGGCAGCCATCTCTTCACTTGGGGCAAAAATCTGATTTAGCATCTCTGAGATTATTTTCCACCTCTTATCCCCAATCGTTACCTTAATTGCATTCTCGCCATCATTTGTTGCTTTCTCTAGTGTGGCGAAGAACTGCTGCGTTAACTCGATGTATGACTCCTGCTGCAGTGTCAATATTTCAAAAAGCCCCAATTTTTTCATCAATTCTTGAAAACAGACAAATAACCCCATTGCCTCCATTGATGCTTGGCATGCGTATCGAGTAGCTAACACTCTGTGTGTCAGGCACCCAGGGTTCTTGGGATCCTTTGCCCTGCCTGTAGTAACCTCTGGCTGTGAAAATGGGCATTGTGGCAGGCTTGGTTGCTTCTCAACTTCAGGCATATCAGTATCATCTTCATCAGCTAGCACGAGCCGTCGACGGGGTCATAGTTGTAGCCACGGCTCGGGCTCTGGTTGTGCCGCGGAGGAGACGGACGGTCGTGCGGCTGAAACTGACGGCCGCGCGGCTGAGGCAGACGGTCTCTCGGATGAGACGGAGTGTCGGGAGGCAGACGGCGGTGGCTGCGACGAAGATGGTGCCCCCCGTTGTGGCTGTACGGTGGCTTCTTCAGTGATAGGATCCAGTATGGCATCCAATTCCGCCTCTGTCAACTGGGGGTGGTTGTTCCTTGGCTTCCTTTGGTAGGGTATGACACCCCTAGTCTTCTCTACTGCCTTCCTTGCAAACTTCTTCATTCTTGCTCGAAAAATGAAGTGGAATTAGAAAATTTCATATTTTTCTGAAGAACGGGGTTGTTGGGGTGGAATGGAGAGAGAGTGGTGTGTTTGTGGATGGAAATGGGTGGGATCTGGAGATTAAGGTAGTGGAAATGGTAGGGGAGTGATTGGGAATGGTTTGGGGGTGATTTGGTGGGGATTTGAGGGTTGGAATGGGTGGGCAGAGTGCTGCACGGTCGCTAGGGTGCGAGGCACGGCCGTTCTGTTCTTCGGAGAAATGAGCAGGTGAAAAAAAGTTTTGCAAATTCTGACTTAAATCTGCTGGAATCGGGCTGCTGCACGGCCGTGGTGGCTTCGTGTACCACGGTCGTGCTGACCTGGTTCGAAACTTAGCCAATTTTCACAATGTTATGATCATTTCTTTGTTTAATGTGAGTGCACCACCACGGCCGTGTTGATGTACCACGGCCGTGTTGATGTGTTGTCAAAATTTCATCTATTCTTCTTCGTTTCACTCTGTTCTCACCTGCACATATCAAAACTATACAAAAACTATCAAATACGAGTGTGTGTGTGTGTGCTTTCTTGTAAAAATGTAAAAACAAAGAAAAAGTATCAAAAATGTAGTTTGGGTCAAAAATTCCCAAACCTAGGTGGGTTGCCTCCCACAAGCTTTGAGTTTCTTGCCTTCAGCTAGGCTTCTTGGTGATTCTTCAAAATTCATCCGTTTGGCATTCTCATGTGTCCATTCTTACAAAACATGCATCCTTCCTTTGCACTCAGTTTGTTTTCCTCATCCCTTTGATCACAATAATCATCATTAACTTCTTCACCTTGATGTCCTTCTCTCAATTGCCCATTTGGACTTGTGAAGTGATCATGTCCAATATCCCTATCTCAGACTCGCCGGGTTGGGGTCCTGTACATGTTGATGTTGATCTTCATGTCCATAAATGAGACTTTCATGGTGCCACTACGTACATGAATGTCAGCATCAGCTGTAGATAAGAACGGCCTCCCCAAGATGATGGGAATCTTCCTATCCTCCGGCTCCATATCAAGTACAATGAAATCCACCGGGAACACCGCACCTTTTTCCTTGTCTATCATTACCAAGACATCGTCCACTCTACCTCTAGGCACTTTTATGGATCTATCTTCTAAATGGAGAGTGCAATGTGCCGGCTTCAACTTGCCTAAGCCCATCTCAACATAGACATGATATGGCATCAAATTCACACTAGATCCCAAATCAAGTAAGGACATGTCTATGCGATGTCCCCCTGTGTAACTAGGTATGAGTGGGGCTCCTGGGCCTTTTCTCTTTATGGGAAGTGAGTGTTGTATGATGGATCTCACTTGTTCATTCAGTCTCACCTTCTTTGGAATCCTCCCCGTTCACCTTATTTTCAAAGTGCATAGGTTCTTGAGGAACTTGGCATATGATGGGATTTGCTTGATAGCATCCAAAAGTGGAATGTTCACCTTTACTTGACGAAACACCTCAAGAATGTCAACATTGTGCTTTTGCCTCCTTTTCAATTCTGGTGGCTCATCTAGTGCTTCTACAAATGGAGGATCACTAGCTTTTTCTGCACTTACATGAACATGAGGCGGAACGCTAGGGATGGTAGGACCTACACAAGGGATATGTGGTGGATGACATGGAATCCCAAACTCAACATGCGGTATCACAACATCATCTTCAGCAATATCAATCACAGTATCACCACTTGGCTGCCTTTGCTTTGCTTTTATCAACCTTTCTTTGACTTGCGGGCTGCTCAAGAGTTTTCCCACTCCTTAGAACTGTCACAGCACTACCTTGCTCATGAAGGGGAGGGGGAGCATGTTGTGGCTGTGGAGGAGGTGGAGGTGATACTTGGGGTTGAAATTGAGGTGGAGAAGGGAATTGAGGGGGATGAGATAATTGGGGTTGGAAGGTGAAGTTTTGGGAAAATCGAGGCGGTGAAGGTGGTGGAGGAGTGTAAGGCTGGGGATAGCCTTGGAAGGAGTGAATGGGATGCACTTGCATGGGGGGTGGACTGTAGAAAACTTGTAAAGATGGTATGGGTCCACTTGCTTCATGGTGGCTCACGATGGGTCCTGAAGACAATTTTTCCTCTTAGAGAGCGATTATAGAAGATAGTTGCTCTATTCTCTCTTCTAACCTTGCAACATACCTTTGAACATCATCAAACACTCTCAATCTAGAAAGAACTTCTTCCTCAAACCTTGAGCTGTAGGTGGGACTTTGTGGTTCCTGGTAGCTATAGGAGTGAGATGTCTTCTTTTCTTTCCCATAGAACTCGATAGAATTGACCGGGTGGCAGGGAGCATTTGTCACCTGGTTCTTCATGAGGCTCACCATGTCACCAAGAATCTTCATCACTTGCGGGCTTGAGTCATCATGAGTAGGGGGTGTCACACCAAAGGCATACCCTCTTTCATTCATCATGCTAGAAGCTTGAATTCTTGGTCATTCAGCCAACTTCTCAAACAAAGGCCATATCTCCTCAGGTGGCCTAGCCATGAAAACTCCTCCACAAGAAGAGTCCACTGTGTCTTGGTCCTTTAGAGACAAACCATAGTAGAATGATTGAACTAGCTGCCACAAAGGGATCTCATGGTGAGGACACTCTCTCAACAGCTTCTTGAATCTCTCCCATGCATTATGAAACTGCTCATCTCCCATTTGACTAAAACTTGTCATGGCACACCGCATTTGTGTCAACCTTGCAATAGAGTAAAATTGTCTCAAGAAAGCATTCTTCATTGTTTCCCAACTCATGATGTCCTTTCTTGAGTCATACCAGTCTTTAGCTCTATCTTTGAGGGAGAAGGAGAACAAGGTCAACCGAATTGTATCATCACTAGTCGTTGGCGTCTTGAAGGTGGAGCATACTTCAAGAAAGGCGTCCAAGTGCTTATAGGGGTTCTCACTCTCTGAGTCGTAGAAGATGGGCAGGAGCCCAAGAAGACCTGGAGGAATAGAGAATTGCTCCCCTGGCATTTGATCAACCCTGCTAGCAATTGGCGATTTGTAGTTGCTAGGCATGAAGTAGTCTTGAAGCGGCTTGTGAGGTGCACTTTGGTCTTCCATCTTGTTTCCTCCCGAATGGCTTGTCACATGCACAAAGCACAACCAAACAAAAGAAAGCAAGTTAGTAAACCAATATACACAAGAAATACAAACAAAAATGAATAAAGAAAAGCAATGATGAGGGCAGTAGGAAAAGTCAAAGCAAAACTAACTAGCTAGATCGAGCGCCTCTAATCCCCGGCAACGACGCCAGAAAGCTTGGTGTGATTCCGCTAGAGGTGCAACACACTAGCCGGTTTGACCTGACTAGATGCGCCCCATGAGGTCGGAACACACGGGATTGGATATTTGCTTTCGAAATTTATAAACCTAAACTAGCTACCTACGTCTACTAAAACACTACACCCGCAAGCGCACGAGGTCGTGTCGTAGTATAGGAAGGTGGCAAGTAAAGGGTCGATCCACAGGGAAAAGAAGGGGCACTAGAGCTAGGTTAGTTTATCTAGGTTCCTACTGTGGAGACTAGGGTTAAGGGTTTAAAGGTTGTTTTGATTGTTAACTAAGGATGAACAAGAAAGTAGTTAAAGGCAGGAATGAAATCTACGTTAACCCTAGACTAGATTAAGACTAAGCAGGAAAGAAAGGACTAAGATAGGTATGAAAAGACAAATTATGCTAAGGCAAGCAAGAGAAAAGAAAAAGAGCAATTAAAGAACTAAATTAGCATAAACAAGGCAAGAGCAAGGCAAAAAGCTAACTAAGCACGAAAAGAACTAATTAAGCTAAACAAGCACAAAACTAGGGTTGCAAGCAGTAAAGAGAAGTGTGGGATGTTTAGGGGTATGAACTTATCACTTACATTGGGGGGTGACATATGAACATTATGATTCCATTTAGATTATCCAAACCAAACAACAAGTTAGAGTCTAATGAATTGACCTAAGCTTCTAACTGGCCATGGATATGCTAGGTTGTGCATAGGGGAACTAGTCTCTAACACCCCCTACTACCCTTACGAGGCTCAATTGGGTTAGGGATTAGGTTCAAAACAATTAGAGTCTAATCAAGTCTAGGTTTCTAGATTAGGCATTCCTAGGGCAATTAGGGGCCGAGGGTAGTAATGGGGAGGTGAGATTAGGGTTTTGGACCCCAATTCCCCCACATTCTAGCCTTGAGAAGGGTCCATGCTAATTGCACTATAATTACCTAATCTAGCTACTTAGATCTCTCACTTAGGTTTAGGGAGATTGATTAGGATGTAGGAAGATGGGAGGCAACCTAGGGATCTAAGAATTGGACCTAGGGGAAAATTCCAAAATTCACATATACAAGCAATTTGCCTAAATTCCTAGGTGATTTCACACACAAACCAACAAGAAATCCATGGAGAAAGAGATAGAAATAGAATATAATCATTAACAAATGAAATTACAAATTTTACATGTCATTTTCCCCCAACATGGTATTAAAGTAACATATTTTCCCCCAAACATCCCACCCAAGGGGCCTAACTACTCATAACAAAGCAAAATACAAAAAGAGAGGAGAAAGAGGTAGAAGAAGCCATGGAGCTCGGTGTAGATGAAGAAGTCCTCCTCTCCAGCAGATACATGGACGTCCTTCTTCTTCTCCTTGGATGAAATGGTGTGGAATGATGGAGGGAAGTGGATGGAAGGCTTAGATATGGGGGGTTATGTGGTGGAAATGGTGTGGATTTGAGGTGGATATGGAGTGGAATGGAGTGGGTGGCGATTTGGGGAGCTAGGAGGGGGTAGAAGGTAGCCAGCCTCGTACTCCAGCCGCCACCTAGGTATATATAGGTGTCTAGGGGGTCTAGGGTTAAGTTAGGGGCAAAATGGGGAAAGCAGTGGAAAAGTGGATGGATTCTGTGAGTAGAACGGCCATGGTGGGGTACCACGGCCGTGGTGGGTAGGATAGGCCACGACCGTGGTGGATGGGCACGGTTTTGGGAATTAAAATAGCAAAGTTACATGGTTTTTGTCAAAACGGCCACGGCCGTGGTGGATCAACATGGTCGTTGTGGAGGTGGTGTGCCACGGTCGTGGTGGCTGGCACAGCCGTGGTGCTCTGCTGTGCCACGGTCGTGGTGGCTGGCACGGCCGTGGTGCTCTGCTGTGCCATGACCGTTTTGTGGGGCACGGCCGTGGTGCTCTGCTGTGGCACGACCATTTTGTTCTGCACAGCCGTGCTGCCTTCTGCTTGATTTGGAGGTTGAACCTGTCGATTTCTAAGTGACCTAGCACGGCCGTTCTGTGGTACCACGACCGTGCTGGGTCCTGGGGCAACACTTTGACTTGAGTCTTTGACTTTTCTTGGACATCTTTGCTTCAATTGATCTTTGGCCACTAGGGGTAGGTCGAGGGAGCATCGGAATTCACTTTGGGCCTCTCCAAGTGCAGAGGAACCCTAGGATCGCCCCTTCTCTCTCTCTTCCATCAAGCGTAGTCCAAATGCCTGAAAAACATGCAAATAATGTCGATAAGTGCATTTTATACAAATAAACATATTAGGGGGAATGCCATGCAGTCTAACAGGTATAGATGTGATTGAAGAGCAATATAACACAAGATGAATCCCTAAAATAGGGCTGCATCAATTATCTATCTTTACTTATGGTAGAGCCTATTTTCTCGCCATATGTTAACTCTTCCCACATTTTCCACTGTTCCAAAATGACTGTCATTCAAGAACCCTTTTAGAACCCAAAGTTTCTGCATATAGGACTGATATCCTTAGTTGTAATGCTAGTATCCAGTCTACTTATATGCATCATTGTTGTCCTAACCTACCCAACAGGAGCATAAAAGATGGATTCTCTTATCTTGATTGGGTCAAGATGGGAATTCTGAGGCACTTGTTCTTCCCTTACTTGATCCTTTGCACCCATTCCCAGTGCAAACAACATTGCTCTAAGCAATGTATTCCTCGTGTTCTCCAATCATTCTTAAATTTCACCCTTTATTTAACATAAGTAGACACTATAGGGTATATTGGAGGACACTAACACAGACTCAACACCTAACCTTAATCTCCGATATCAAACTTGAAATGACCATTCTCAAACTGATAAACAAATCATTATTAATTAAGCGGAATAACCATAAAAAGCATATTAACAAAAGCACAAAATTTTAAAACCATTTTGCACATAGGTCCATTTTCTAGAAAACTCTTACATAAAGAACCAAAGCCATATACACACGGTTCACATTACACATTTAGTATTCTGTCTCTTCTTGAGGATAACAAGTATTACTTGCTTTGCTTGATACACATAGTTACAATATAAAATTCTCGAGATAGGCAAACCCAAAATCTCGAGTCGTTCGTGAAAACCACTAAGATTATCTCCCAAGGACCTGAGAGTACAGAGATGACACAAAGGACTTCTATCTACAAGTCATTACAGACAGTGTACTCAACCTGATATACAACTATGATCCTTGCTGATACACTCCTTCTTCTGCAACCCATTTCTTAGTCTCTCATCCACGTCTTACCTAAAAATTTTGGATCCCATGGGGTGAGACTATTGTTCCAGTGAGAGATATAACTCTTTTCCAACACTATTAATATCGTAGAAAAAAATAAAACTGAACTACATGTATTCTATTTGTTTGACAGATATATCTTCAAATTCCAAGCAAGGATATTAATGACAGATCTACAATTCATCTTTTTCTTGAAAGGGAATATAAATAACATGTATAACATCTATCTAACAAGATGTATAAAAGTAGTAAGGCATCAACCAATGTTTCTAGATTTGATCCTTAAACGAATATACTATGCGACTGATTACATGTTCTCATTCATACTTATGCCCAGAGGAGATGAGATATACCACTCGTACTCCAACTGACCACTAGTAAGTCTAAGTCAGTACCATACAAGGTCAATGACAAAACCGACGGTCAAGACCTCTTCTTTCTCAGTCAGCTCGAGAACACTTAGGTTTAGCATGACATCTTGTGTCTGTTGGAATTAGCTATGTTGGGGTATAGCGGTATCCTCACTATAGAGTTACTGTTGTAGCATGTAATCTCTTCGGGAGAAGACCACTTAGCTTTCCTAGATTATCAAGATGACCACTGAGCGATCCTGTGTTGATTTTATCAGGAAGTATACTAAGCAACCTGATGTATTTGGGGAGTTCACTAAGTACCCTTATTTTAGTTTGGAAGTCCACTGAGCACCCTTATATTATCACATATTTCAAAAAAAATATGCGTTCCAAGTAAAACTCATTTCACCATTCAACAATTGCTGACACTGGATGGATCTATGGTATGGGCAACTACATGATAATATTCATCTTGCTTAACTAAGTGTATTACTATATTATTTTAGCATCAATCAAGTTACAAACAAGATTAACAACAATTACTTATAAATAAAAGCATAAAAGCATTCATCAGACACTTTCATATTCACTGAGTCACATAGCTCACTTAGAATCTCAACCTCTTGTCATCATCTCTCTTGGGTATTCAACCCTTCATTCATCACCGAGCATTATCACCACTTATCAGATGATCATAAACTCAAGGTCATCAGACCCAAATACTTATTCACATAGTCCACATAACTCATTGGATTTGTATCACATAATCACATAGCTCTTACTTGACCATGCTTAATGCATTAAGATATTTGCATGATTATTATATCATGTTATCAACAATTTTAACATATGTCTTGAACCATGAATTACTAAGGAACACATCCTTCTATTGAATTAGGGTTATATTCAATTGAATAAGGTTTCAATATTTCATTATCATCATGATTACTGGGTCTAGGTATTCACACCCCTAGACCCCCACATAGTATTAACACCTCTGTAACAAGTAACTATATCTCCAGGTTCTCTGATCTAGGTATTCTTCTTTACTTACTGTATAAGCATTTCACACAACTCACATAGTTCATAAAACATCTCGTCACCTCATTTCTAGGCAACAACTTATTTTTTTTAATACATTCGTCTACCAATTATACATGTATTCCACACAATTTACAAGACTCATCTACGTCTATAAATATAGGATGTCTTAGCTCATATCTTGTGATATTCATTATTTCATGATTCAGGGATAGTGTATGCTTTAGGATGAAAGACCTATTATAATATCATTGTTCAATCTTACCCATGCTTAGGGTTAGGATTATTTACATCATCTCTCTGTGATATAAGAAAGTGCATCACTCTCATTGTTAGGGTTAGGGTCATCTCAACTTAACCGATTATACTTGTACAAGCATATAATCACCCGTCATTGGAGTTGGATTTCTCTTTTATTACCAATTTGGGATTCAAGATCATAATATCTAGAATCAAATCGTAATTCATACTCCACTTATCATAGGAGCATAAGAACATGCTTCCCCACATAATTACCCTCCATGTTAAAGTCTTTCTCTCTTATCCTTAGTAGGATATAGATTGCATCTTATTTAATTCACCTCTTAAGGTCTGTTACCTTAACATCACTAAACTTAATCACTTAGCATACATCACTTAGATATTTTTTTAATGGATTAAAGCATGTATGCTACATAGGGTAGCATGATCAATAATACTTGTTCTGTTATACTTGAGAATGCATGTATCATCATAACAATTAATTATTTCATTTTGTGGAGAAATCACACCATCATACTGGGCTTAGGGCATATCCCTTATCATCAAATCATGTAGTCATGTTGAGTTAATGGTAGGCTAAATACATACTCATCTTTCAAGTCTTAGATTCTCTCTGATCCTTACCAGGATATAAATTTCTTAGTTCATACCTTTAAGGTCTAAACCTTATCAATATCAAATAATTTAAGCACATTGTATCTCACTATTTCATTAATCATACTCATCACTTAGTCAATCTTAATAATTGATGACATGCCTACCATATAAAGTAGTATGATTGATAATGTCATTCATATATCATCATGTCAAATATTCAATTTGATCATGTGGTATAACCACATCCTCATATCGGGTAATAGGCATATCCCCTATTACCATATCGTGCACCCACCTAGGGTTACCTTAACGTGCACCCACTTAGGGTTACCATATCGTGTACTCACCTAGGGTTACCATATCATGTACTAACCTAGGGTTACCATATCATGAACCATCAAAGCTACCACATCATGCACCATCAAAGTTACCATATCGTGCACCATCAAAGGTACCATATCGGCCATGCATGTTAGCCATCATATCAGCCATCCATCTTGGGCAACATATCGGCCATCCATCTTGGGAAACATATCGGCCATCCATCTTGGGCAACATATTGACCATAAGACCTACTATGACTTACCTACATATTGGGAAAGTCTTGATATTGGGTCCCATATCGTTTTTCCCAAGTCTTCAACCCATGTCGGGTTGCAAGGTCTTCAACCCATATCGGGTTAAATATGAGTAATCAACTCATATCGGGTAACTAATGATGATGTCATCATCATCAACCCTAAGATCACTTATCTTATTCAAAATTATGGATAACAATCCTAATTACATTTAGAACTCATGATTATATCAATTGATCATAAGAAACCCTAATTTGCAAATAATCAACTAATTGAATAATTATTGAAGAAGGATAATAATATTGAAGGGTTTGAGTTATATAACCCGCCTCTTATGGGATTCCAAGCTTCAAGCATCACTTCCTCACTTTCCAAGGATGAGGATGGACCTTCTCCAAGCCCCAAGACTTGGGCTCCAAGCTCTTGCACGATATCCTTCATCATCTTGGGCGATATCACCTTAATTGATTTCCTCAACCTTCCTTGGCCAATATCTCTCTTCTTTGGCCGATACCACTCAACCCTCTTCACCATGGGAAACACAAGAAGTGATGTTACACAATACAAGATAAAGGGCACTTGCTAGATCTGAAAATCTTTCCAACAAATGAAGGTTAAGGTATTTATACTTGAGGTTCATTAAAAAGAGTCATAGGTGTCACTTACTTAAGGTGCTTCATGCCACCTAGCCATGCGAGGTCGACACATGCTCTTGCATGCATGCCACTTATTATTTGCCATGAAAAAAGGATAAAGGGGCGGCCCTTGAGTTGCCTCCTAGGGCAAGCTCTCTTCCACTAACTTATTATTATTAAATTACACTCCATCATTTCCAAGGCAAAGCAAATCGATGCCTTATTCTTCCTTGAAGTGTCTTGCCCGTCATGGGCCAAACCAAGGCTCCAAAAAACTGATAGGATGCCCTCCTTATGGATCTATGGCCGATAGGGGCTCCTTTCCTTAGTCCTCAATCAATATGGTTCATATGTATGACTTCAACTTATGCCTTTTTTGTTTTCTTCATTATTAAGAGTACTAACACTCCAAGATGATTCAAACATATTGCCTCCTTCTTTTTCTTTACTCTAGGTAACACTAAGTAAGAGTAGAAATAATGTAGAGGTGGTAAATTACACATTAGCCCAACATTTTGTACATATTGCAAATTGTACCACAATTGATGCACCAAGCACTTAGCATTTTACACAAGTTCTCACTTAGGGTTTAGGCTTTGCACAAGCCACCAATTAGCATCATATTCTGTTTCATAACATATAAAACACTTAGAATATATTCAACATTTAACATTTGCAACATGACCCTTATCTTGGGTAAACTGTACTTTTCACTTAGATTATCATTTATTGCACACATAGTTTGCATATAAGCTAATTTTTTTAGAATAAACTTCACAAAGGCCTTAATTGCTTTTCCCAAAAGATAAGAACAAATTGTAAGCACCTTACTTAAGCAAAACATTTAGGGTTAGGCCACAACCCAGGTCAGGGGTGTTACAGGCGCGAGGGCGGCTGTTGCTTGCGGAGACGTGCATGGCTTGCGGAAGGAGGAGACGGCGTGCATATATGTACGGCGTGAGTTGGGGAAGAAGGAGGCTGCCCACGATTGCTAGGGTTTTTTTTCTTGCACGACAAATTTCTCAAGTGGGAGTGGGAAGTTAGGTCGTGCACTCCCCTTTTTGGCCAAACTTTACGAAAAAAAGACACGACGTGCATAATACATGCACGACGTGTTCCTCTTCAACTTTCTCTTTTCAAACTTCCTTTTACGCCCAGATGCACACCGTGTATCAGTTATGCATGTCATGTTCTGCTTTGAATTCTCTTTATAGATATGCATTTTCACCCAGATGCACGACGTGTATTAGTTGATGCACGTTGTGCGAGTTTCTAGAAACCTTTGCTGCTCTGTTGAAAATAGATGCACGTCATGCATCGAATAAATGCACACCGTGTATGATTCCATAACCTATTGCTTCTCATTTGAGTGACGAGTACACATTGTGTACTAAAATAAGCACATCGTGCAACATTCCAGAGACTTCATTTGTGAACTGAACACGATGTGTTGTTGAGAAACACGATGTGTACCTGGAAATATAGTCTAATTTTAGTATCTTTTCTGATGGGTTGCACACCGTATCAAGTAAAGACACATCATGTATTTTAGAATTTATGCAGAAAATAGCAGTCAGTCAGCACAAAATAAAGATAGATGTGGTGACATCTATGTCTAAATTATTACATTCATCCATGACAAGCTTATTGACAAAATTAAATAGTGTTTTTTACTCAAAGAACTTAAAAGAAATCTATCCTAATATGGGGTCAACTCCCATGAGGTTCTCCATTTAGAGTCTAGAGTAAGACTCTTCAATTCTTCCTTCAAGCATCTTGGAGGGAGAAAGAGGCTCCCTTGTCTACTACATCTCCACAAGTATATAGCTTGCAATGTTGTCCATTCACTTTGAAATCTCAGTCCTTGCCTTAGAGTTCCACAACTCCATATGGAAAGATCTTTAACACAAGAAACGGTCCTAACCACTTTGATTTCAGCTTTCTGTGAAATAACTTTAGTCTAGAGTTAAATAGCAAAACTTTATCTCCTTCTTGGAAGTCCTTCCTACGAATCCTCTTGTCATGCCAAGAATTTATCCTCTCTTTGTATAGATTTGCATCCTCATAAGCATCAAGGTGAAGTTCCTCAAGTTCCTACAGCTGTAAAAGGTGCTTCTCTCCTGCCTTTTTCATGTCAAAGTTCAAGAATTTGATGGCCCACAAAGCACGGTGTTCTAACTCTAGCAGAAGGTGACAAGATTTGCCATAGATCAGCTTGAACGGAGTAGTTCCTATGATTTTCTTGTAGGCTATACGGTACGCCCATAATGCATCATCTATTTTTAAATCCCAATCTTTTCTTGAACTAGAAATAGTCTTTTCAAGGATGTTCTTCAGCTGCCAGTTTCAGACCTCTACCTGCCCAGAAGTTTGAGGATGATAGGGCATAGATATCTTATGAGTTACACCATATTTAGAAAGAAGGTTGTTGAATTATCTTTCAGCAAAATGTGTGCCTCCATCTGAAATTACGGCTCGAGGAACTCCAAACCGAGGAAAGATGATCTTTTGAAAAATCTTTACTATAGATTTGGCATCTGACATTTGGGTTGGGATGGCCTCAACCCATTTGGACACATATTCACAAGAAACCAGAATGTATTGGTAGCCACAAGATGATGGGAATGGTCCCATGTAATCCACTCCCCATACATCGAATACCTCAACCTCCAAGATAGAGTTGAGGGGCATGTCATCATGGTGAGATATACTTCTAGTCCTTTGACATCTATCACAAGATTTAACAAATAGATTGATGTCCTTGAATAATGTGGGCCAATAGAAATTGGCTTGTAGTATCTTTGCAGTAGTCTTCTCTCCTACAAAATGGCCTCCATGAGGAGAGGCATGGCAATCAACAATAATGGTTGGAATTTCTTCTTCAGTAACACACCGGCGGATCAGCCCATCACTTCCTTGCTTGAATAACAATGGATCATCCCAATAGTAGAATTTCACATCATGAAAGAATTTCTTCTTCTAGTTGATACGTCAAATCAGGTGGGAGTTGTCCGGTAGTAAGAAAGTTAGCAATATCCACAAACCACGGTGCTTGAGTAGATGATAACACATAAAGCCTTTCAATGGGCAATGGATCCCCAGCCTCTGTAGTTAATCTAGAAAGATGATCAACAACATTATTTTGTGTACCTTTCTTATCCCAGATTTCAAGATCGAATTCTTATAAGAGCAGAATCCAGCGAATAAGACATGGTTTGGCATCTTTCTTGTTCAGAAAATATTTTATGGCAGCATGATCTGTGTATACTATCACCTTAGATCCCACCAAATATTGTCGAAATTTGTCAAAGGCATATACAATGGCAAGCATCTCCTTCTCGGTGGTTGTATAGTTGATCTGTGCTTCATCAATGGTCTTTTTTGCATAATAGATGGTGTGGAGTTTCTTATCCTTCCACTGTCCTAGAACAACTCCCACTGCATAATCACTTGCATCACACATTAACTCAAAAGGAGAATCCCAATATGGAGGTTGAATAATTGGGGCTGAAATGAGGGCCTCCTTGAGCTTGGAAAAAGATATGTGACAGTCATCATCAAATACAAATTCGACATCTTTTGCAAGTAGGGAACACATCGACTATGCAATTTTTGAAAAGTCCTTAATAAATCTTCTATAAAAACCTACATGGCCAAGAAAGCTGTGGATGTCTTTAACTGAAGATGGAGTAGACATCTTCTCAAAGGCTTCAACTTTTGCCCTGTCCACTTCAATACCCTTGTTAGATACAACATGTCCTAGTACTACACCGGTTTGTACCATGAAATGGCATTTCTCCCAGTTTAGCACTAGGTTAACCTTTTTACAGCAGGCTAAGACTAATGACAGGTTACATAAGCATTGATCAAAGGAATCTCCATATACACTAAAATCATCCATGAAAATTTCCATTATATTTTTAATGAAATATGAGAAAATGGCCATCATACACCGCTGAAAAGTCGTTGGAGCGTTGCAAAGACTGAATGGCATGCGGTGATAAGCATATGTTCCATAAGTATAGGTGAATGTAGTTTTCTCTTGGTCTGGAGGGTAGATAGTAATCTGGAAAAACCCAGAATACCCATCCAAGTAACAAAAATAAGAGTGCTTAACGAGGCATTCAAGCATCAAATCAATAAAGGGCAATGAAAAATGATCCTTGTGAGTTTCCTTATTCAAGCGTCGGTAGTCAATACACATATGCCAGCCAGTGACTATGCGTGTTTGTATCAACTCATCATTGTCTTCTTTTATGACAGTTGCACCCCCCTTCTTAGGTACCACTTGAATGGCACTAACCCAAGGGCTGTCACTTATCGGATAAATGATTCTGGCATCCTTTAATTTAAAATTTTCTTTCTTAACCACTTCAAGCATGTTTTGATTTAAACACCTAGGTCATTCAATAGTCGGTTTAGCATCATCCTCCATATTTATTCTATGCATGCAGATGGAGGGAGGAATGCCTTTTAAATCATCAATAGAATAACCAATGACATCTTTATACAAACGCAATTTGGCAAGCAACTGATTTTTTTGGTCATTAGTTAACTTATCATTTATTATAACATGGGAAGTAGAATTAGAGTCAAGAAATGCATACCTAAGCCCAGGTGGAAGGGCTTTAAGTTCTACCTTTTTCCCAACTGTGCTTTCTTCAACTTTATCATCAACAAGTGGAGTGTCTTCATTGGTAGCCTATGCTTTAGCAATGGGAAGTACTCCAGAATTTTCAGACTTGTTGATTGCAACCTCATCATCATCACAAAAGTTTAACATCAAATCATCAATACTTTCATCATCCTCCACAATTGAACCAATAGTATCCAATAAACAAATTACTTCAACTCGTGAAGGTGCTTTCATAACATCATAAATAGAGAATTCCATGGCTTCCTCACCAACTCGGAGTGTGAGTTTGCCTTCCCGAACGTCAACAAGACATCCAGTAGTTCTTAAGAAGGGTCTTTCGAAAAGAACGAGATTGGAAGGAATTTCCACCATATCTAAAACAACAAAATCACAAGGGATATAGAACTTGCCAATCTGCACTAACACATCTTCCACAATACCTTTCGGTTACTTGATGGAATGATCCGCTAGTTCAATAGCCATCTTTGTTGGTTTTAGATCTCCAAGATCTAGCTCCTGCCATAAAGTAGACGGGATGAGACTGATACTAGCACCAAGGTCTACTAGACCTTTGTCAAAAGTGGTGTCACTGATCTTGCATGGTAGTGTGAAGGCTCCCAAATCATCTAACTTTTGTGGAAGTCTGTTTTGAATAATAGAACTCATTCTTTTTGAAAGAATTACTGTTTCAACTTGATCCACCTTTCTTCTTTAGTTAAGATATCCTTTAAGAACTTAGCATAAGATGGCATCTCGGCAATAACTTCGGCTAGAGGAAGATTGACATGAAGCTTGTTTAGAATGTCCATAAACTTTCTAAACTTTAAATCCTCCTTCTTGTTCACAAGCCTTTGTGGAAATGGTGCATTAGCCTTGTAAGAAGGTGGTATTTCAGCCATACCTTTATCCTTACTGCAAATAGGAGTGTTGGACTCCTCCTCATCAGTCACCTCAGTGTTCTTCTCTTTAGGTGGAGAAGGTCTTTGAATTTCAACTCCACTCCTCAAAGTTATGATGTTTGCTTGTTGTCTTGGGTTCACTTCTGGTTGGCTTGGAAGAGAACTGGATTGTGGGCTCCTTTGCTGTGATAGAGCTTGATGTGCTATTTGATTCTCCAACATCTTGGTATGAGTGGAAATGCCATCCACTTTAGCAGAAAGTTGGGCAATAAAATCTTTCAATAGCTTATTATTCCCTCGAAACTCTTCATTTTGCTGCATTTGTGTAGAAACAAATTTGTCCATCATGGATTCTAAGGAAGAGCTTTGGGGTTGTTGTGGCTGTTGATAACCCCTATTGTTGAAACCCGGTGGATTCCCTTGTCGGTTGAATTGTTGTTGTTTTTGCGGTTGCTGATGTCCTTGTTGGAAATTCTGAGCGTTGCTTGTGTTCTGGTAGGAGAAATTAGGATGATCTCTCCATCTCAAATTGTATGTGCTGGAATAGGGATTGTGTTATTTGTTCCCTTGCATTCCAATGACATTGACCTGTTCAAAGCTCCCTTCAATTGCATTAGGAGCAAAACACGAAGAAGACGTATGTCCTGCATTACCACAAGCTTCACATATTACTTCAGCTGATTGGATTTGCAAAGTGATCATCTTCTCGAACTTCTGTGTAAGAACATCGAGTTTGGTAGCAATAAGATCAACGACATCAACAATATATTTTCCTCCTTGCTTCCCGGTTAAAGAACTAGCTGTAGAGGCTGATTTTACTCCCCTATCTGCTCCCCATTGGAAGTGATTAAGTGATATATCTTCAATAAAGTCATAAACCTCCCTATAAGACTTAGTCATCAATGCGCCATTATCCACGGCATCCAGTGTCAACCAGGTGTTGTAATACAGTCCATTATAGAAAGTTTGAAGTAGCAGCCAGTTGGTCAAACCATGGTGCGGGCAAAGGCGTTGAAGATCCTTAAACCATTCCCATGTGTCATACAGAGTTTCTCCATCATTTTGAGAGAAATTAGTGAGTTGATTTTTTAATTGGGCTGTCTTGCTAGGCGGGAAGTACTTTGCAAGGAATGCATTTAGGAGTTGGTCCCAACTTTTGATTGACTTCTTTGGAAGAGACAAAAGCCACACCTTGGCTCTTTCTCTTAGGGTGAAGGGAAATAGCATAAGTCTAATTCCATCAGCAAATACTCCATTGATTCAAAAAGTATTCATATATTCCAAGAACTCGACAACATGAAGACTTGGATCTTCATTAGTTGTACCTCCAAAATGATTCTGTTGTATCATCTGCATCATAGAAGGAGTAATAGAGAAATTGTTCACTTCTACTGTAGGTAGGTCAATGGCCCCATAAATGTTTGTGGCGACCGACATTGCAAAATCCTTCAAAGGACAGTCTTCCTCCATGATTGGATCTCTTGGTGTAGCTTCTTCAAAGGGTGATGATGGTGGAGTACCTCCTAGAAGCGTTGGTTCTACTCTCCTTGCTCTTCTTAAGCTTGAAAGAGTACACTCGATTTCAAGGTCTAATGACGCAGATGTTTGAAGACCCCTTTGTGAGCGACGCATACAACTTGAAAAATAGTAAGAGAAATTAAGAACACAACTAAAAGGTATATGAAATTTCAAATTGGAAATGGTGATCTAGTCTCGAATACTAATTATCACTTATTACTCCAATTAGAATACCATAGCTACTCGACAACGACGCCAAAAACTTGTTGGTTATTTACGCTAACGAGTTTGAATCCTAAAAAGGATCGTTTACTCAACTTAACCAATCTCTGTAAGTATACAGAGGTAGTCATAGTCGAGGTTAAATACAAGGAACTTTGGTAATTAATCAAACACAACAACACTAAAATTCAACAAACTAGATCGGTTTAAAAAGGACGGTGATGTTTATCTAATTACAGAAATTAAGAATTAAACAAGTAATGAAAAGATTACTAAAAAGGGCTTAGATTCAAATGGTAATGGATCTTGGACATTAGAATTTCACCCACATATCATAGAACATCATAGGAACATGAAATTTAAACATACTAAGAACTTATCTTAAAGGAAATGTATGTGTTGCACTTCACCTCCCAGTGTAAGAGAAACGATCACAACTCAAATCCACATTCTCATGCATAATTTTCATTTTAGATCACAACCTGTTCCTCAACTCTATAATCTTCACTCTCATGGTAGAAGAAGAGTTGCCAAGAAGAGCACCTCCATACATTACTACCTATCTTCTCAGATTTAGTAAGAAAGCAGAACACATGCATATAAAGTGGCCAGCAATACATGCAAGAGATGATAAAACTGGTACTCTCATGGTAGAAAAATAAGCAATATAGTATTTAGTATGAAATTAACTTGTTCCATACATTTTATGACATGGGAGCTACTCTCCCATGCCCAAGAAAAGGGGTTTACTCGTCCATAATCATGTTTTGCAGAATTGCTATAGAAATTTCAGAATCTAGCATGATCTAGAGGAGAAAAGCAAGGAGATCCAAAGATGTAACCACAAGAAGGTAGAATTCTGACTTGGGGATGAAATTCTACTCCTCCAGCTGCTTCAAAACGAACCAACTCCTCTCCCGAGAAGTTGCGTGAAGTGGAGAAGCTCTGCTGCACCTTTGGAGAAGACAATGGAGAAGAAGATAAGAAGATTTGGACTCCTTTGGCAAGAAACCACCTCTTTTCTCCTCAAAATCGCCTTCCTCTTCTCTAGACTTGCTTTGGGATGAGAGAACTTTGAATTATGACCATGGATAACCGCACATTAAGTTCCCTCCTTTTAAACAAAGAGTCGAAATTTTAAAAATTCTAAAACTGACAGCGACACGACGTGCGTCCCAAGTGCACTCCATGCAAGGCCTCCGATAGTTGCTTCAGAATGCACTGCACACGACGTGCATAGTAGTAATGCACGCAGTGCGATTGTCCAGAAATTTTAGTTTGCTTGACGCTCCCAGGTGCACGTCGTGTTGTCGAAGACACGTCGTGCGTTTGTCTTGTTTTACACTTTCTGGAAACTCACACACCGTGCGTTTTTTCAGTCTGGGTGAATCGAAAGTTCTTCTAAAATTTTACACGTCGTGCATTTATCCTACACGCCATGCGTTCTGCTGTTTCAGCAGAATTCAACTCTGCAATTCATTCTTTTTAGAACAAATCTGCAATACATGTTATGCGATAAGTAAAGTAGCAAAAAAGATGGCAAGAGTAATATGAAAAGAGGCTAAGTGATATCAAAATGAATCACATTTGTGTGTGATAACATGTGAAAAGATGATGTGGAAAATACATTATATATATATATATATATATATATATATATATATATATATATAAAGAACATACACATTTCGTCTATAGGTTTTTCACCCAATACTTAGGCTTGAGATGTTATTGGTCTCAACCATACTTGGAAAAAATATTCTAATTATTTTGCAGTGGTTATGGTAATGTGGTTATATGACAAAAATTCTTTCTGATTATCATAACCTTTTGACAAATTCCTCATCCATTGACTTGTTAGTTCTTTTAAAAATTCCTCTTTTGAACCTCGATTTATTAAAATATCTAACATTGATCTTACACTATCCTAAGTAATACCTAGTTGTTAATTTACTTCACAAACACAACTTTTTGATACGTTCTTTTTTGTTTCTTTTCTCTCCGGGGTGTTGCTTTCAACCCAACTAGAGGTGGCACATCCTACAAACCAGGAAGTAGTAGGCGTCCTCTCAGGACTAGTTTCAGGAATACTTCTGAGATGGAGGTGTTGCTCATCGCAAACTAATCTTACTATATTAGATTTCATATTTTGTTATAGATATCCTTTAGTGGGCCCCTATCAAACTCGAACAAAATTTTATAATAGTTAGATTTACCTTTCTGCTGCTAGAGAACTATGAATGTCTTACCAATCTGTTTGAAAAATATTGTGCACCCCTTTTATACGAAGGTTATTATTTTGTGATTATGAATGAATGGAGTCATGCATTATTTTCTTAAATTAAGTAAGGAGTATATATCCTCCCTGATCCCACTCGTTACAATTGTCTTATATTTCTCTCATTACACACATATTTTTTATATATATATATGCATATATATCTATATATAAATATAAATAAATAAACAAATACATATATATAGAGAGGTTAGAATACACTCAAATATATCCAGAACAGAATACACTCAAGTAGTTTTTCATGATGCAATATTTTTTGTAAAACCTAAACTGTTGATCTTCTTAAACATCTTGCGGATAGCTCATATATAAAATTTGAGTCCGTTTGAACATTTGTAGGTCATGTTATGAAAACCAAAAAAATTATGCATTTCAAATTAATTTCGTGAGTCGATTTTGTTGTCCTCAGATGAGTGACTTATACTCATCCAAATGAGCTCAAAATTTGTATATAGCCTAACTATAGTATGGCAATGAAGATCAATGATTTATATTTTATAAAAAATAGTATTGATATACAAACACAACTTGAGTGTAGTGTGCGATCTGTACACTCGACTGTATTTTAGTCGGACTCTCTCTGTCTCTGTCTCTCTCTCTCTCTCTCTCTATATATATATATATATATATATATATATATATAAAGACCGGTTACATGTTAAAAATGAAGATGTTGACTTAAAAGGAGAAAGACTTAAGGAACCATTTCAAACAAAACATCGTTGTTTTAAAGAATGTATTAGTTTGGGAGTTGAATTTATACACTTTAGAAAAGCATGGTGTTTGAATTTTGACTGAAAATTTTATTGGTAGTTGAAAAAAAATATAGTAATGATGATAAAATGGTACTAAGAATATAAATAATTTGTTCTTGATTTGGTGTGATGTGCTGTAGTTAACAATAATTTTTTGACAGTACGGCTATGATTTCTCATATCAAACACTACGAATATGGAGTTTGATTTTTAACCATGAAGCAATTATAGTTTTGGGATAAACACACATATAGTGTACACCATTGCCACCCATACCTAAAACTTGTTCGAACCAAATCAAATCAAAATAATATTTTAACACGTATTAGAGAGAGAAATGTACCTTTCTGGTTTTTTTTTGACAACATTTCCTTCTTTTTCTTAGAAGGAATTACTTTTTACTTTGTGGCTTTGGTGAGGCCATGACCTCGTTTAGATTTTGGTGCAACTTGTTGTGCTTCTCTTAAAAAAGGCAAAGTTTATATTCCGTATTTCCTCCTCGTGTTATAGTTTTTTAAATCGTTAGTATCGTGACACATGGACCTTGATCCCGTAGACTATTCTTTATGACGTGTTTTTGAAACTTACTAAATAGATATTTCAAGATCTCGAGGAGACAATTTCTGCGTTACTAAACAAGAAAATAGATAAAAAACCAAAATAGCACACTTTGATAAAAATATGTACTGAAATAGCACCAAACACATCTTAATTCCCGAAATAGCCCACTTTCAGGACCAAAAACGTCAAAAAAATGGCGTTTTCAATTGAAAGCGCTAAAAAAAATGACGTTTTCACCTGAAAACGCCAAAAGCTAGGCGTTTTTCATGTAAAACCGTTAAAAAAAAGTCTATTTTTTGGCATTTTTCAACAGAAAACGCCATTTTTTTGACGCTTTCAGTTGAAAACGTCATTTTTTTGGCGCTTTTGCTCCTGGAAACAGTGAAACGCCATTTTTTTGGCGCTTTTGGTCCTGAAACAGTAAAACGCCAAAAGTATTGGCGCTTTCTCTTAAAAGTGGACTATTTCGGGAATTAAAATGTGTTTGGTGTTATTTCAGTATATATTTTTATGAAAGTGTGCTATTTTGGTTTTTTATCCCAAGAAAATTGGAACCAAGAGGTCCAATGATTCCTAACACGTTTGAGGCCGGTTCCAGGCCCATCGGATTTTCCAACAACAGCCTCGGTCCCACTTTTTGGAACGTTAGGACATAACCGGCGCCTATTCAAATTTCGAATTTAGCCTGCACTTGCCCTCAGTTCCAAGTTCCCACGCTCCCCGACCCACCTTCTTCTGGCACGGATCTGATCCCCTCCAAATCCCTCTCTCGGCGACGCTGGAGTAGTGGGAGCGGAAGGGAAGGGGGCGGAAAAGATGGCTCCGGCGGCTCCGGCATCCAATCCCAGATCCAGAGGTTCGGCCCTGCGACTCGCCGGGCCTTCATCCTCCAAGCGCCGGACGCCCGTCATCAAGCACCCCCCTTATCCAGAGGTAACGCAGGATCTCCCGACCTTTGTCTAACATCGAACTTTTGTCCTATGGAAATCAATCGAGTTCCAATTCGAGAAACCTAACCTGTTCCTTTTCACTGTTCTCAACTAGGATATAATCTTTTGGTCAGTACCTCTTTTGATCGCCTGTTTGTATCTATGCCTTTACTAAAACATCATTCTTGGCAGATGATCCAGAAGGCTATCCGAGATCTGGCGGAAGAGGGTGGATCTACTGTGGCGGCGATAGAGGAGTTAATACGCAAGGCTTTCCCTAACGGCGGCCTCCCACGGCTACACAGGACCATGTTCCCGTACTACCTCCGGAAACTGATCCTCGAAGGCGAGCTCCGGGAATCGCGTACCGGGCGAATCCTCCTCAACCACGCCGCCGGAGCTAGCATAGAGAAAAGATCTCGGGCGCGTGCTGCTGGCTCTGGTACAGCAAGGTCCCGTCGGCGGGCGCAAGACGTGGATGAAGTGATCGAGCCGAAAAATCTCGAGTCCGTGCTAGAAGATATGGAGGTGGCTGCCGAGGCTGTTGCGCCTCCTGAGCAGGTAGTAGCCGTGGAAGGGATTTCCGATGCTGTTGTGCTTGAGACAGTGCCCAAGCGCCGAGGTAGAGCTACCAGTAGAAAGGCTCCCGTCCCGTCTGAAAATGGGGATACAAATACAATGGCACCACTGGAGCCGAAGCCAAGTGGAAGAGCTGCTGCTAAGAGGAAGAAAGCGGAGGTGGGGAGGCCAGAAACTCCCAAGCCTCCCAATCAGCAAGCAGTTGAAGAAACTGCGGTTACCGCGGATGATGTTGACACCGTCAATGACGAGGCTGTGAAATCGGAAGTCCCGAAGCCACCCAAAAGGCAGGTGAGGTCAAGAAAGCAGCAGAATCTCGCAGCAGCGGCAGAAGACACCGCGGTTAATTTGGATGATGTCAAGGCCCTGAAACCGGAAGCCCCAAAGCCGCCCAAAAGGCAAGTTAGGTCCAGAAAGCAGCAGAATCTGTCATTAGCAGAAGATGCCTTGGTTAATGTGGATGATGCCGACGCTGTCAATGTCGAGGTGGCCAAAGAGGAAGCTCGAAAGCCACCCAAAAGGCAAATGAGGTCGCGAAAGCCGCCGCCGACAGCAGCCGATGTAAGTAATGGGGACGATCTCGACGCTGCGGATCCAGAAGCCCCCAAGGCACCCAAACGCCAAGTGAGGTCTCGAAAGCAGCACGAGCAGGCAGCAATTGAAGACGCTGCAGCGGTGGCTAAGGCTCTCGGCGTCAATAGCGAGTTGGCGGAGACGGAAGCCCCAAAGCCAGGCAAAAGGCCAACTAGGTCTCGTAAGGAGCAGACCCCTACCGTTGAAGACATCACAGTTGCATACGAGAGCCCGGCGCCGCTTTTACAGAAGGCTAGGAAATCAATCAGCAGCACCCGGGCAAAAGCCGACGAATGCAGCCCGGTGCCGAAGCGCCGAGGCAGAGGCAGGGCACCTACCAGAAAGCAAGTTAAAGAGGCGGAAGTCACGGCTGTGGCCCATCAAAATGACTGCCTTCCGCCTTCAGCAGATGCCAATGCCAGCAGCGTCAATCCTGCCGATGCCAAGAAGCGGCGGCCAGTAGCCAAGGGCCGGAAGAAAGCCGAGGCTCAAGCTGAGCAGCAAGAGGCCGCGCCCGCTAGTGTCAATCGCGATGGCGATACCACTGCTAGTGGGAGAAACATGGGACAGAGTCAGCCTTCTAGGACAGTAAGCAACCGCCTCAAGGAGCCCACTGTGGACCCTGTTTTGCCTGAGAAGATGATCGAGGAGGAAGCGAAAGCTACCTCGGGGGAGAGTGTGAAAGCTAAGCCCCGTAGGAGGAACACTAAGAGGGCTGCGGCGGTTTCTAACGTGCCCAAGGTCGACCATGTCGCAGTACCGGCTACTGACGTCGGGGAAGCTGAACCGGAGGCGACGAGGGAGAAGTCACCCAGTGGCCCCGTCGTTGGCAGGGGTGGGCAGCGAGGACGGCGGGGTTCGAAGCAGATCCCGGAAGATACCAACGCGGCTGCAACAGTCAGGACCCGCCGGGGTAGAATGACATCCAAATCCTGAGCACTGTACGAGTAGAACTGTGATCAGGTTGTAAGCATGTCAATTGAGCCGGTTTTTACTTATTTGACGCCACCCAACTTGATCAACGGTGTCTGCATTTTGTGAAGGAATTTCTGTTTCATGATAGATTGGTTGTTCTTTTGGGAGTTCTCGTCCCTTGTTTGGTTTTATACTGTAAGTTGGTAGCAACATTGGTCGCGCCTGTCACTTGTTTCTAAAACAAATTTTTTGTATTGAAGAACGTTGGTGAAATATATTACATAGGCCTTGCCTTTGTGTGAAAGAAAATAAGGTAGACCTGATTTACTTGGGGGCTTCGAATCATTGCTATTTGACTCGGACTTGTTCTAAAAAAGTCGAGGTATTTCGAATTGTTTGTTGACACCGACAAAGTATGGGAAAACTTCTGAAATAATTTCAATATTGGACATTGGACATAGAAAAGTTTTGAATCGAATCTCTTTAGAAAGAAGATCCTTTGTCTCATAGTAGCCTGCTCCAATCCCCTTACGAAGCTTTCGTTATTGGGTTAGCCATACACTTCACATGTTTCTAGCGATTTACATGACATCATCAAATGATACAAATCTTGGATAAGAATCTACAACGCACTAGAACGCCCTTGTTGAGGGTCATTTACTCTGACAACATCTAGGGTTCCTCGAACAATGTGATATCTCACATCGGGTAAATCCTTAACCCTTCCTCCTCTTACTAATAGTCACTCAATCTGTAATCAAGCAAAATAAGGTAGACCTGATTTACTTGGGGGCTTCGAATCATTGCTATTTGACTCAGACTTGTTCTAAAAAAGTCGAGGTATTTCAAATTGTTTGTTGACACCGACAAAGTATGGGAAAACTTCTGAAATGATTTCAATATTGGACATTAGACATAGAAAAGTTTTGAATCGAATCTCTTTAGAAAGAAGATCCTTTGTCTCATAGTAGCCTGCTCCAATCCCCTTACGAAACTTTTGTTATTGGGTTAGCCATACACTTCACATGTTTCTAGCGATTTACATGACATCATCAAATGATACAAGTCTTGGATAAGAATCTACAACACACTAGAACGCCCTTGTTGAGGGTCATTTACTCCCACAACATCTAGGGTTCCTCAAACAATGTGATATCTCACATTGGGTAAATCCTTAACCCTTCCTCCTCTTACTAATAGTCACTCAATCTGTAATCAAGCAAATTTTTTTGGTAGCCCATAAGACTCGTAAGGCTTGCGTCGAGCCCAACTTGGGGAGCTCAACCCCATCTGTTAAGGAGCATAGCCCATTAAGTTGCGCACAGGCGGTTGCGTTACGGGAGAAACAATTCCGAACACCACCACCAGGAGGATTCAAACTCGAGACCCTTCATGAGAGGCTCCGTGCTGCGACCACCTAAGCTACTACTCGCCGGCATAATCAAGCAAATTAAATGAATACATATTGTAATGTACAACATAACTTTAACATGCTTATTAATACTAACCAGCACGGATGTATTCATTATTTGTTCCTATTCTGAATTATTGCTGCATCAAAAGCAACATAGTAACACGTTTGTGAGTTTATTGATGGTTCTGCTAAAACAAATAAAATGTTGCTCACAACTCCCAACTTGAATGAAACTTTTCTTTAACATATACATTTTTCAGTCCATGTATTGTTTTAATAGTTTTACCTTATATCAACTAATAAAATATTTCTCTACAATTCAACAATTTGCTACAAGTTGCATTAATTGTGGTGCGATTTGACACATAATATGGGTCGATCCGCTACCCACAGGGTCAAGTATCTAGGGGCAGTAGAATTTGGTTATAACCAACTAACCAAATGATTCATTCTGTCATGGTTAATTTTGTTCAGGAAATCTAGTTAATTTGGCCAATTCGGTTAATTTATTTTGGTCAATTACTTAAATAATTAACTGGTTAATTAAGAATATTTATATCTGGTTAACCGAAGCACAATTTAATCATAGAAAAGTTTCGGACACATGTACAAAGCCACAGTTGTACCTTAATTTTGATAAAAAAAATCCCCACATGTATGTTAATCAAGTTTCTGGAACTTAATGTTTACATGTAAATGCTACTATGATATAGTAAGATCACAATTTTATGATTATTTTCAACCAATAATGTTGATAAGAATATGACCCATAACCGATTTGATTGGAAAAGAAGGATCCTTGTAATCAACACCGACAAGGTTGGGATTGAGGCGTAGATTATGATGATGATGATGATATGGTGACGATTCAACCAATAATGTCATAACAAGATTATCTAGTTAACTGAATTAGTAATTAGCTGGTTAACTGCAATAAAATTAACCAAGTCTAATTTATTTAGGTAATTATTTATAATCTAAACCATGAATTAGACGATTAACCAAACGAAAATACCCGTCAACTAAAAAATTAACCCGACACACATCCTTACAAGTATTGGTCCACTTGCCCACCACATGTTTAAAAATGTGTCATTATAATTTGTTATTGTAAGACCGACACCCAAACCAGACCCACCCACCTATCTTGCTAGTCTAAAGAAGACTAGATAAATAGAATCATCATATGTGATCCTCTTTAAAAGGAGAACGAATTCATAAGTGCCACTAATAAGGGCATGAGCACCCAAAGTAACCTTATTTCTAGGTATTTGTAGAGCCCAAATACAATACCTAAGAAAGTCCTAGAGATAGAACTAAGGAAGATGAGATGAGAAAGAGAGAACATGAGGTGAGAATACACCAAGAAAGCAAGGGGTATAAATTGACACATGCCGAAAGCCAATCTGGTTTCTACAACCACCAAACACCACTACACAATAAGAGGATTTAATAATTGGAGTGCTATGACACTCATTATCTACACCATTTTTGGGAAAAAAGTAATGTGGGAGCTTGTATTAACCCCCAATGGAAAAATCTAAAGTCGAATCCCTATGGCAAAATCTCAAGTCCAAAAAGATCACATGGATGTAAATTTATATTGCTCTAAAATTCTTTGAATTATTAAAAGTCACTATCATCATATCTGTATCTATGTCCTAAAGTTGTCATTGATGACCTGACCATAAGAAACTACTCCTCAATACATTTTTCTATCTACGTGCTATAATCATTATTAATGAACCAACTAAAGTATGAAAAAATTTTCATGCCCACTTGTATAACCTGTTGATCAATCACTTATTCTCCCAACATTGTCATACATTGACCTCTATCATGCAACACATGCGTCACCCACCCATCCTCAATCACAACCTCAAATTAGTATTTTTCAACCATCAAACATATGAACAAAGCGTAGCCATCCATTGGAGTCACATCCATTCACAATGCACAACCCCACCACAAAATCTAGGGCCTCCATACTTCTCTCGATCTATCCTAATTCACTAGAACATTATCACCTTCCTCGTAACAACCATCCCTATGTTGTACACCCTCTTACCCATGCCTTCTTGTTGCAAATTTCTACATTGAATTCCTCCCACATTCAAGTCGGACCTCACATACCATGGTACATCCTAGATAACCACATAAGATCTCTACTTCTTGGTTCTCACCTAAGGGGAGAATTTCTATCCTCAATTTGGTGTTTTTTTAGTATGGAAAGTCTCTCCTCTATGTCTCCACTAAGCACCAATCTCCCCATTTCATGCTGATAATTTTACTCTCATACGATCCTCTTGGCTCCGAACTTCTTCCAATCATAGTGCTTAGCACACCTCATCTCCCACCATAACACCCAATCAACCACTAAATATAGCCTTCCCTCAATGTCTCTGCATTTCCTACTTGCTTTTCCTATTGAGCTAAAAAACCTGATATTCTTTCTCCCTTCAAGATTCTTTCCCACCTCTCATCTTAGAAGAGACCAATACCTTAGCTCTTCTCCCATCAATGCAACTTTCACTTGGTGACATGATTGGGATGTGTCAAGCTCAAGCAAGCACTACATGATACATCAAATTTAGCTAGCTCCATGCTTTTGGTTTCAATCATATCATTTTATCACTCCTCTTGTGATGTCACATGAACTATCCCACTTTTGGAAGGGTGTACAATAGATGAACCTCCTGCAAGGTAAGAGAAATCCCAATGCTCACAACATGTTTACTTCCTCCTCCATTAAATGTGGATTTAAAACATCCTCCCTCCAATGTGAGGCTCTGGACCTTGTTTAGTCTATAGCCTACTTTTTACCACCTAATAACATGGTTTTACCTAGACTGGTGTTGAAATCTTGTTTGCCTTATTTGCTAAATTTTCTTTATACATGTCTAGGTAGTTCACTTGGGATTTAGCAAAGCAAAACCCTAGATATGTTGCAATAGAGTAATGGGCATAAATATGCATATGATTATTCTAAAAGATAGTATACCGACAATTAATTCTACTTGAGGATTTCCTAAGGTTTCGACACATAGTAGGGTTATGTGGAAAACCCATAAACATGATCATACACCATATAATTGTAGGGAAATATGGGCACAAAGAAGGCAACGATATATATATATATATATATATATATATATATATATATATATATATATATATAGAGAGAGAGAGAGAGAGAGAGAGAGTCAGGCTAGTGTACACTCGAGTGTACTAGAGGCACCGTACACCTCAGTCATTTTTGAAGATGCAATAAATTTTTGAAAAATATAAACCGTTGATCTTCTTAATTATCATAAGAACATACTATATAATAAATTTTAGCTCATTTGGACACTTATAGGTCGTGCATCTAAAGGAGGCAAAAATCATGTATTTCAAATTAGTTTTGTGCGTCGATTTTATTGTCCTTAGATGAGTGACTTACGCTTCTCCAAATGAGTTCAAATTTTGTGTGTGACCTATTATTATTGTAACCATGAAGATCAATGGATTAGATTTTGGAAAAACATGGTCTAGATAGGCAAACACCATTGGGGTGTACGACGTGATCTGTACACTCGAGTGTATTCTAGCCTGACTCTCTCTCTCTCTCTCTCTCTCTCTCTCTCTCTATATATATATATATATATATATATATATATATATATATATATATGGGCTTATCTTTAATACCCGGCGGGTAACTAACGAGTAGCTACCTGGCAACACTTCCTGATATTTTTTTCATACTTCCTGATATTTTTTTTCACAATTGTAGAGGAACATTTTGTCTAGCTCTCCAAAAAATTTGATCAAAAAATAATATCATTTGCCCCCCCCCAAATCATAAAACCCATCCATATATATATTACTGACTGTATATATGTATATACACACACACACACACAGATATATATATATATATATATATATATATATATATATATATATATATATATATATATATATCACACTTCCTGATTTTTTTTAATTTTTTTTGCAATTGTAGAGGATAATTTTTTCTAGCTCTCCAAAAAAATTGATCAAAAAATAATATCATTTTCCCCCCCAAAATAAAAAAACCCGTCCATATATATTACTGACTGTATATTTTCTGCGCAGTTACTCTTTGCACTCAAAGTTACTCCAGCATACCATATAGTTACTCTTTTGACCTGAGTTACTCCAGCGGGTAGCGAAAATTCTGGCTATCCGCCGGGCAATGAATGAACAACCTATATATATATATATATATATATATATATATATATATATATATATATATATGGGTATATCTTCGCTACCCGTGCGGGTAACTAGGATTCGGTACCCGTGCATCAATTTTGTAATGGGATGACACATATATGTAATGAGACAACCAAATTTGTAATGAGACAACCGAAATTGTAATACAAAAACTCGTTTTGTATTACAACACTGTTACAGTAATAAATATATATTTATTACTGTAACAACGTTGTAATACAAAATGAGTCTTTGTATTACAATTGCGGTCGTCTCATTACAAATTTGGATTGTCTCATTACAAATGCATACCTTCCCATTACAAAATTGATGCATGGGTAGCGAATCTTAGTTACCCGCACGGGTAGCGAAGATATACCCTATATATATATATATATATATATATATATATATATATATATATATATATATATATATATATATATATATATATATATATATATATATATATATGCATATTTCTCATAACAACAAGATCGTGCCAATAACTATGCAATGGAAATGATGGTTTAATGAGTTCATACCTGGTCTTGGATCAAGTCTAGTGACTATAACTTGTTGCAGTAGTGCATCACTCCTTGTTACATTGGGACTCATATGGGGCAACTCCTGGTCTCCACCACAGACAACAGATTGGGACGACGTCTGTTGCAGCTCCCCCAAGGATAGAAGACTAGCGTTGTCCTCCTAGAAGCTACCAAAGGACTCCTGCCTCTATAATAGTCCACACGGACCACATAGAACCCCTGTCTTTCCTATAGAACAGATAGATAGGAGTTGTCCCCTCATGTTGGTGTACTAGTCACAAACTTACTCCCCCACGCCAACTTGTTGTCCAATAGTTGTCTTTCCCTTATTATCCCTCCCTATTTGGGTAGGACTTGCTTGGGTTCTCTCAGTTACCACAACCAGAGAGGACAACAACTTGTCAAAGGAGCTGATGTTCTGAGTTGTGTGTTTTTAGAATCCCCCAGTACCCCTCTATTTATAGAAGGGGTTAGGGCCTGGTTCCTAGTCGGTGCGGGAGTAGAAGGGTCCAAAATTTCCATGAATTAATCACTCTACAATAGGTGAACCAGTTGTCTAGGCAGTGAGTCAATCAATTCACTCAGTGAACCGGTCGTTTCACATGTTTCCCAAATTGAAATTGAATTGCCAATTCATTTCTAATTAATGTCCTACATTAATTCCTTGTACCAATCGAATTGCACAAGAGAAATGATTATATTCTCATGAATCAAAAAATCACAAGAACCTTCAGTTGGTCTGATCGAGTCAGTTGATTCACCAGGTGAACTAGTCGTCTCACCAACCTGAGCCGATCAGTTCACCTAGTGAGCCGATCGGTTGGTGCCTTGACTTTGGCAGAATTCATCTAAATCAATATCCAATCAACCTGGCACTCTAACTAGTTGGTTCAACACTTGAACTCAATGGTTTTGAGTCTATTCAGTTAATTGGTTGTTTAATTGAGTACCTAAACATCTTTAGTAATCAATTTAGACATCATTCCTAGATAAACTCCTATTCCAGGTGAGTTCCTATGTGTGTGACCCTATATGTCCCATATTACATTGGCAATATATGTCAATAACAAATTATGACATCACAAGCGAGCGGTGACAAGTCACACATCATTTCTACCCAAGTAAATGGAAAGTTGGAAAACAACTTCAACCTACAATCTACGGTAGGTGTTGCAGCGATTGTATAATTCATTTGTCACTAATATCTGGGTTGAATTCAAGGCATGGAATCGTCACCCTTTCAATGTGCAAATCATGTTCCTTGAACTAGAGCAGACTATCTGAGATATATTTGACATCAATATCATATATTAATTCACATGTGCATGCGCATGCTTTTCTCAGTCTCGCTTATCAAGTGGCCAAGATATCATACTCCCGTATGAGGGACAAATCTCATCTACATCACTCACAATTATCCCCATGTGTCATAGTGCATCCAATCATCACCTTTATGTCAACCCTTATTTAGGATTACGACGAATGATGTCAAATCATGTTGAATGACATGTGATAAGTGTAGTGACTTCAGGTTTAAGAACCACAATCACCAACTTCACTATGAGAGATGACTATGACTACCAAGTGTGGTTTCCATGTGTCACTCTCAAGGTGGGTCTATCTGATACACTGTTCTCTAACAAGTATCTATTTGCTTGGTTTGATATACCATATCATGACTAATGAGATTCTGCCATCAACCAACCCACACTCTAGTCTTTAGTGTTGTTGTTGTTTATCTGCCTTCCACAACAACATCCAAATAGGGGCATAATAAGAATGTACATACTCTTAACATCCGTATGATCTCATTGTTCAAGTCACATACTTGAAGACATACATCATTGAGTGATTGTCATTCTTTAGATATTCATTGTGTTTCCTCATTATCTCATAATGGAGTGAAACTTAATGAATTGGAAGCTTGCCTTTATTATTATTAATCAAATCCTTTATCTGATATGTCATCAAAATTATGATATGATTAGCTCTCTGAGCATACATACCAACAAACTCCCACTTGCACTTAGAGCCAATCACCCACGTATCTTATCCTTAGTGATCTGAACATGTCCACCATGTTTTGCTGTGCAAGTGCTAATCTAGCGGGTTAGCAACATTTTTCCATAGTCAGTATATTGCATGTTCCTTGTCTCTTCACTATACAATCTCTCATATGAGAAGGAACTACCATAATATGCTATCTGATATTTGCCCAACAAGTAGCTCCATTGTTTCCACAATATCACTACTGTATCATCAACATTTGGAATATTTTTAAGTTCATCTATATGAATTTCTAGATCCATATAGTATCCATTCCTGTGTTCATACCACCAGGATACTCAAATTTTATTGTAGAATTGAATTAATTTCTCGTAGTTTGGAACTTTTCCAACTTACAACTCTTTTCTTAAAATTGAACACAACTTTGTCATCATGATCATTTGTAACATACTAGATCTCGGGCCCTACCTTGGAAGTTGACATTTTAGACTTAGCCAAATAAGGTTCAAGGTTAGACCTAAATAGATGTTTAGTATAACCCCAATGAGATAATGCATGTATATATCACCTTAATATAACCTAATGTTCTAACATTAATCTTTGGTTTATAATGGATACATAAAATATGCCACATAACTCATTTGGGTGGTAATATGAAGATAAGAAACTTAATTGGATGAATAATTTAGATAATGGGTCGTTAATGGGCCATATGACATATCTCATAAAAGACATCTCAAAAGTGGAAACAAACTTCAAATTCAAAATCTACATATCAAAATTAGCTTACATGTCAAATTTCATCTAATTTGGACTACCTTGAAATATTAGGATAAGTTTAGGAGAGAGAAAATGAATAAAAGGCATAAGTAATGAATAATGTGATTATATAACTTAAAAATATGGAAATAATGGCAAATTCATATTCAACACATCAATGATAATTTGTGGATGAATTTTGGTCCAATTTGGATGTTGTTTGTGCAAGTTATGCAATTTTAGGTACATTCCGGACTTTTTTACAATTTACCCAATTGAGAGGTTTTATTTGCAAATTGTCACATGCATTATAATACTTATATATTCCCTTATTATTTTTGAGTTTTTGAACCATACGGTACCTAGTTTCACCTTGGTTTGAAGGTGTTTCTTTCCAAAGACATTTTAGGGATTACTCTCTTTAAAATGAGATTATATTTAGAAGCTATCAGCCAATGGGGTTATTTCTTTGATTGGAGGTCAGTTGGGATGGAAAATAAGTGTACATAAACCGAAATTTGATATTCAAGAAGTCTCTATGAGCCATCCTCTTGCATGGCCATGAAATCCCTAGGCTAAGGACACATGGAAAGCTCCATGGACACCTCATGCTTGATTTCTTCCTTATCCATAGAGGTTTGCATGTCCATAGGCACCCTTAGCATTGGACACATGGAAATCAACTTGACATCTTGTTCTTGACTTCTTCCTTATCCATAAAGGCTTGCATGTCCATGGACACCCTTATACATGACACATGGAAAGTCTCATAGACACCTCATACTTGACCTCTTTCTTTATATAGCCATATCTACCCCTTCCCAACTCCCAATTTGAAAACTCTTGCTCTCCTTTATTTCCTCTATCTTAGATCATCATTCCTACTCTATTTTTTCATGAAGGTTCTGTCCCAAGGTAAAAGGAGGTGCCTACCTTGGTGAATAAGGCTCCTAGGGTTCCAAATGTCTCTATTTAGGATTTCTTAAGCTTCTCCTTGGTGATTTCGACCAAAACTAGTAAGTTTTCTCCTTTCCTTCCCTATTTTCATATTGTTAGTCTTCCTTCCACCTTCCTCCAGGTCGTAACCCTGGTCTTCCATGGAGAAACCCCGCCTAGAGCCCTTAAACACCCCATCTCCATGTTCTTTTGTTAGGGTTTTTCACCTCTAAAGTGGAGAAGGTTCTTCTTGCTTGAGATTGGAGCTTTGTTGGAGAAACCAGCTTCTCTAAGCTTGGAAACCTTACTTATTGGACCTGTCCACCTTCCTTAGAGGTTCTTTGGAGGCCTAGGCTTGTATCTAGGCTTGACTTGGACTGTTTAGACTCTAAAGTTGAGGTAAGATGTATCCCCTATTCTTCTATGTTGAGCAGTTCACCTATGTTTATTCATTCTCTTTGTCCTATGGACATTAGCCTATACACAATGTCTTTTATTTTGAAAATCATGGTTCATGTGAACTACCTTATTTGATATTGATCATGTGATCATGGGTATTCTTTTCAACTCTTATCTTATGATCTATTCATGATGGAACTCTAAAAGATGACATGTGATGTCTTTTTCCCACTTATGAGGTGGATGTATATGTTGGTCACTTATGTGGTGACTAGTTTATATATTCTGACTATACTTTCTACTTGCCTCTACATTTAACATGCTATGTGATTCAGTAGCACTAGAGTAGTGTAATTGCATTGGTTTTTATGGCAGATGTGTTATTTCCTGCCGAGCAGATGTGATATTTCCTGCTCTTTTGGGATGGAAAGGAACCTCATACCCATGGCAAGATGTGTGATTCTTGGCCCATGTTTTATATATTTGGGAGATTGGCTGTATACCTTTCTCTATCAGGTTTCAAGTTTATGAGACTTGGCCGCCTTTGTGTTTATATTGTTCTAGGGCTATGTTTATCTCACATGCATGCAGGTTATTGATATGGGGTGTGTGCCCTAATTATTTACATGTGCTTGTGTGGCACAATCTTTATGTTTTATTAATGGAAAGTATTCTTTTGTTATCATATGATTTCAATTCCTTTTCTTTTGATACCCATTTGGGCGGTCCTTATCCTTTCTATGGGAAGCCTTTTATATTTGATGTCTTTTATTCCATATATTGCTCAATTTCCTATATAGTATGCACATACCAACCTTTGTTGATGTCATCTATTTTCTCTTCTTACTGGGGTATGCTACCAATCCTAGGTGAAGGACTTGGATGATAAGGCATGAAGTTTTTGACTAGCTTAAGGAGTTAAAGCTTGGAGATAAAATTGTTATGGTTTAGATTTTCCTCTGCTTAGATCCTTATATTGTATCATACATGTAAACCCTTATGGGATATTATGATGTATTTTTGTAATCTTTTATGAAAATTGAATATCGTAATTATTTTTATTCCGCTGCCATACTTTGGTTGTTTTGAATACCATTTATTGAAATTTGAAAATTTATACCTATTCCAACATACCTTTGAGTGTGTTTGGAATGGATGTTTTATTCTTCAAATTTACTTTAGTAAGGGGGTGATCCCGCCTCTTTACACCATTCTTTGTTATTTTGGAAGCTTGCATCAGTGTAACTCTTTACACTCAACTCTTCCTTACTGCTATTGTCTAGAAACTTATCCGCTAGTGCTTCTCAAGTACTAATGGATGTCTTTAAATGACATTCCAATGACCCTCATTGAAAATGATATCATCTTGTCATGTCAAATACATACAACAATATGGGATGAATAAATTTACATAAAATACATGATAGATCCAATTGCTAGTGCATATGACATCTTATTCATGTGTTTCCATTCTTCACAAGAATCAGAACATAGAATTTATGAGAAACTGATCCCAACTTTATGGATGGATTCTTTCTCTCTAAATCCTTTACACTGAACTCTTTCTGCATCTTGCTATTATATGTACTCATACTAAGGTTATGAAACTTTCAAGAATTTATCTCTATATATATCAATCCCTATCTTATAGGATGTTCACCTAATCCTTTATAGTTGAAAGTATTTTCCTTGCCAGATCTCAACATATACATTGTTGAGATATTATTCTGCATCACTATGTGGAATATTCATATATATTCCCAGTAAATATTTTGTAGTCACAAATTTCATCTTTTAACTTGATTCAAGTAAAACTCTTTGACTATCTTATTAAGTCAAAAGTTTTCAACTCTGAGATGCTTGTTTCAATCTTTCATTGAACCTTGTACCTGATAGACTTTATTTGCAGTGATGAAGTTATAAAACCTTTAGGGCATGCCACGTACACATCCTTTCTGATATTCCTTTTAAGGAATGTAGTTTTAAGCTTCATTTGCAAAATCTCATAGTCTTTTCTGGCTGCAACAACAAGCATGATAATTGGTGAAGGAATTTCTTCAAGTTCAATAGTTTGAACTGGCCTAAAAACCTTTATAACCAATTTGTTCTTTTATGTTATCCATGTAAGTCTTTGAAAATAAAAGCCCCAACTTCACCCTTTGGGTTTTACCCCTTCAGGTAGTACTACCAAGGTCATACCTTGTTAAATTACATGGAATCCATAGTGGGCTTGGCCCGTTTCTCAGATTTTGATTCTCAATAGTTTTAGTTGATATATTGGCTCATCATCTCATGACCAACCTATTTTAGTTGTTGGATTTATAATCTTTCAATCTCTGATTTGTTAGACTATAACGATAAGGTTCTGTGTTACATGATGAACTTGAGATTTCACAATAATCTGTATTCTCACTTGTTCTCATTGTACCTCTCTATTGAATCTTTCGAGTACTCCTTTTACTGCCACTGATTCTTTTGGAACTCAGTTATCCCAGTAACAAAATACTTTTGTTATTGGATTGGGACCAAATGCAATATTCAATAATTATGGTTTGTGGATAAACCTTTTGAGAAATTACTTTCTCTATATAGGTTTCAATCCTTAAAACATGTTGGTACATTTCCACATTCCATATCTCATATGGTGTCTTTTGAACCATTTTAGAAGATACATTATTTAGTGCAAATCATGTTTGTTTTAAGAAAATTAGAAGATAGGATTAAATGATTCATCATGATGAGAATCCTTCTTTCTGATACATCATTATGTTTCAGATGGAGTTTATTGTGATACACTATCACATTTTCTCAAGAAGGTCCTCAAACTATTCCTATAAAGTATTTCAACATTTGATCATATCAAAGTATTTTGATACTTTTAAGGAAGTTGTATACTTCATGTATGTAATCTTCTTGAACAATTCAAGAGATTTGTATTTTACTGAGTGTATATATAACCTTATCATCATCCAATATTATGAAGTATAAATAACTATCTATAACATTTATTCTATAAGATCTTCATAAATAAACACGTACAAATTTTAATAGAGATTTTATCCTCCCACTACATCTAGTGAAGGGCATTTTGTCATATTGCTCATAATTAAAATTTGCATGTCTCTTATTGGTTCAATAACCAAAAGAGTCTAGATAAACAACAACATGGATTCTAGATATGCATTTATTGTATATGCGCCCAAGATAACAATGCTAAAGATTGCTTTGAGTTATCAATAATCCCCTTTTGGTATTTCTGTTATTAACAAACAATATAAGATATTTTGCAGTGTACCCATACAAGATCGTATCTTTGAAATAGAAGCATTATCAACTCTTTATTTATAATCATCCTTGTCCATACAATATGCATAAAGTAAATGTTTCTATTTATTGACATAACAAAATAGCAGTTCAACTAACTCTAATACATGCCCTATGGGAAAAGATAAATTTCAAAATGTAGACTGAATTTGCAACAACTCTTACTTTAGCACAATCCTTCTTTTGTCCTTTCATAAAGACTTTACTTATCAGATCCTGCACATCAACGTATGTCAGATCTACATCTAGTATCATATACCTTGATGAAGAAGTATTTAAATTTATCTTATAATGTTTATACCTAAAGTAGAGGCCTCTGCCTCTTCCTTCTTCTTCTTTAGTTCCTCTAGGAAGAGCAGGCAATTTCTCTTCCAGTGTCTAGTTTGATGGCAGTGGTGACACTTTCCTCCCTTCTTTACTCCTCCTTTTTCATTGAGGTATGAAGACTTGGGATTCTGGACACCTTTACAACTTTTCTTAGCTTTGCCTTTACCTTTGGACTTTCCCTTGTCTTGCTAATCATCATCATAGAGTTAGGCTTGTCTTTATGCATTTGTGCCTCAACTGTTCTCAACATGCCCAACAACTCTGTCAATGGCTTGTCAAAGTCATTCATATTGTAGTTCATGACAAACTGACTATATGATTCTGGAAGAGATTGCAGAATCACATCAGTGGCCAACTCTTGACCCAAGGGGAATCCTAGTCTTGGTAGGTTCTCCACATACCCAATGAGCTTGAGCACATGAGGACCCACTGGATCTCCTTCTGCCATGTTATATTTGAACAACACCTTTGAGATATCCTATCTCTCATGTCTTGCCTGATATTGGAACATGTTCCTAAGATGTGTGATCATCTCAATAACATCCATGTTCTTATGTTGTCTCTGTAACTCATAGTTCATAGAGCACAACATTAGGCACTTGACATCACAACATATTTAGTATGCTTCTTTTAAGCATCCCTGTCAACCTTAGGGGCAGTGGAAAGAGGTTCTTTTGGCTCTATTGTCTCCAGGACATAGAGCTTACACTCTTGAATGAGAACAATTCCTAGTGTCTGAACCAGTCATGGAAGTTGTTTCCATTTAACTTGTTGTTTCCATTTAACTTATCCTTCTCAAGGACCGATCACAGAGAAAATGTGTTGTTGTGTGTTGCCATTTTATTCTATAAAAGAATTTACAATTATGTAAAAAAACTCATTTTTGATTCGATTTGATGATATTAATTAGTTCTTTAATTAATTATCACTCTCACTAATTTATTCAAAATGACAACCCTCATATATCAATTCAGAAGATTGCAACGTACAACCTTCTAGCTAACACCAGCGTCCATAGTCAAACATTGAGGTAGAAAACTTTGACGTCAATTGTACCATATGTGATTCTTGGATAGATGATATGCAAAACTCTTTGCCATAATCATTTCTATTCCTATGATGCTTAATCTCATTAAGGACACACAATTAAGCCCGACCCAATCGCCAATGCGATAGATATGCACCCTTCTTTGGCATAACCTACATATGTACCATCACACTCACGAGATGGACCACACACCATGCTTTGGTGTAACCTACACTTGGTTGATCAATCTTTTCATGTGTGCTGCTATTAGAAAGCATCTTAGACTTAATATTTTAATTGAGAGAGTTAAATTTAATTATACATATACATTATCCAATCACCACATATACATAGTACTATATAATATATATGCTATATCCTACAACGTAAACATACAATATATAACATTAGCGATGGTTATGGCCATACTACTATAATTCCTTAGAGCCATAATGAATTACCACCACCTAGGTCAACATCTCATGTATGAATCTATTGCTGGTGTAGATCTGTGTTTTCCAGTCTGGGTTGATCGGTTCAACCCTTGAACTGGACATCTTGCCTCTTGGACTATCGGTTGGTCTCCAGACACGATCAGTTGGCCTTCTGTCGAACCAATGTCTGGACTCCTTCCAAACAGTTAGTTGGACCCACCGACCGCTCGGTTTGCTCCTCCTGTAGTATGTCCTCCTTGATCCTCCAGCCGGTTGGACCGTCTGATGCGGATCGTCATCTTCATCAGTGCAAGAAAAGAAACTATCATATTTTCTTTTAACATATTACATTGTAAATAAAAACCCCGAGTTACATTCGAGGGGAGCAAAGGTAGGAAAGAATTAAATTTTACATTGGGAAAAGAAGGTAGATGCTTGGTATGCAAACTGATATACGATAGGAATAAAAGAACCATCCAACGACACATATATATTCGGGTTATTAGCCATAACCAAGCAACACATCCACCATCAAAGCCATTTTTAGAGCAAAGTGTGTAAACTGCATATATATCATATCATATATATATTAGTTTGGAATCATATGTGGATTTAGATTGGATATGCACATTAAGCAGTTTAAGTATTCACATTGTATGCAATAAATAAACAATAAAACTAAAAATCTGATCATATCTATTATCCCAAAATAGTAGATTGACATGACTCTAATACCACTGTAGAGAAATATGAGCACAGAAAAGGCAGTGAATTTTTTTTTTATCTATCCATATTTCTCAGAACAACAAGATCACGTCAATAACTATGGAATGAAAATGACAGTTTAAGGATTTCATGCCTGTACCTAGAGCAAGTCCAATGACTATAACTCGTTGCAATAGTGCATCATTCCTTGTTGCACTGGGACTCATCTACGGCAACTCCTGGTCTCCACCCTTGATAGTAGATTGGGATGACGTCTGTTGTAGCTCCCCCATAGACATAGGCTAACATTGTCCTCCTAGCAACAACCAAAGGACTCATGCCTCTATAGTAGTCCACACAGACCATCTAGAACCCACATCATTCCTATAGAATAGAAAGAGAGGAGTCGTCCCCTCCTGTTGACATACTAGTCACCAACTTACTCTCCCACACCAACTTGCTTTCCAAAAGTTGTCTTTCCCTTGCTATCCCTCCCTATTAAGATAGGACTTGCTTGATTTCTCTCAGTTACCACAACCAGAGAGGACAAAAACTTGTTAGAGCAACTGATTATCTGAGTTGTGTGTTCTGAGAATCCCTCACTACCCCTCTATTTATTGGAGGGGTTAGGGTCTGGGTTCCCAGTCAGTGCAGAAGTAGGACACAAAATTTCCATGAATTAATCACCCTATTGTAGTATACCATGCATCTGGGTAGTGATCCGATTGGTTCATTTAGTGAACCTATCGTTTCACATGTTTCCCAAATTGAAGTTGAATTGCCAATTTGTTTTCAATAATGTCCTACATTAATTCCTTATACCAATCAAATTGTATAAGCAAAACAATCAATATTCTCATGAATCAGGAAAATCACCAGAACCTTTGGTTGGTCATGACCGAGATGATCGGTTCACCAGGTGAATCGGTTGTCTCACCAACCTGAGCCAATCGGTTCACCCAGTGAGCCGATCGGTTGGTGTTGTGACTTTTACAGGATTCAACTAATTCAATATCCAATCAACCTGACACTCTAACCAGTTGGTTCAACACTTGAAGTTAATGGTTCCGAGTCTAGTCAGTTAATTGGTTGTTTAATTGAGTACCTAAACATCTTTAGTAATCAATTTAGACATCATTCATGGATAAACTCCTATTCCATGTGAGTTCCTATGTGTGTGACCCTATAGGTCCCATATTACGTTGGCAATGTATGTCCATAACAAATTATGACATCACAAGAAAACAACGATGCCTAGTCACACATCATTGCTACTCAAGTAAATGAAAAGTTGGAGAACAACTTCAACCTACAATCTGTGATAGGTGTTGTAGTGATTGTATAATTCCTTTATCATTGATATCTGGTTTGAATTCAAGGCATGGAATCATCACCCATTCAATGTTCAATCCATGTTCTTAAACTAGAGCAGACTGTCTGAGATATATGTAACCTCAATAACATATATTGATTCACATGTGCATGCACATGATTTTCTCAGTCTCACTTATCAAGTGGCTAAGATATCATACTCTTATAGGAGGGACAAATCCCATCTACATCACTCAGAATTATCCCCATGTGTCGCAATGCATCTGATCATCACCTCTATGGCAACCCTTATTCAGGATTACGATGGATGATGTCAAAGCACACTAAATGACATGTGATAAGTGTAGTGAGTTCAGGTGTAAGAACCAAAAACATCACCTTCACTATGAGAGATGACTATGACTACCAAGTATGGTTTCCATGTATCACTCTTAAGGTGGGTCTGTTTATGCACTATTCTCTAACAAGTATCCATATGCTTGGTTTGATATATAGTATCATAGCTAATGAGAATTTGTCATCAACCAACCCACACTCTAGTCTTTAGTGTTGCTGTTGTCTATCTTCCTTCCACAGCAACATCCGACTAGGGACATAATAAGATTTTACATGCTCTTAACATCCATATGATATCATTAAGTCACTTACTTGAAGACATACATCGTTGGGTGATTGTCATTCTTTAGATATTCATTGTGTTTCCTCATTATCTCATAATTGAGTGAAACATAATGAATTGGAAGCTTGCCTTTATTATAATTAATCAAATCCTTTATCTAATATGCCATCACAATCATCATATGATTGGCTCCCTGGGAATACATACCAACAATAATTGAAGGAGATGCAAAGTTAATTCAATTGTGTAGAGTACGTTGATCTTGGTTAGTTTAAACCAAAGGTCGACCGACCTTTGCACAAACTGGCCAACCTTTGAGCCATATCGACATGAGAAGACTGGTCCACCTTCTAGTCTCATTGGGTCAGAGAAATTAGCCTTCCTTTGAATGATTGACCAATTATGAAAGGCCTGACCGACCTTTGAGGGAATAATTATTTTTTTTTGGAAAAATGAAAAAGTTTGGCTAACATGCAAAATATCCAAGACCTTCACTTGATGTATATGAAAAACTTATGATCATAAGAACCTCAAATGGTGACAAAAAACTAATTATGACCATAAGCACTTTAAATGATTTTGTGAGACTATGTCCCATGCTTTGATCTAATAACATTTAGTACTCTACTATTCCTAATAGCATGGTTTATATGATTTAAAATTGTTTTATTTGTCCAAAATGAGGCAACTAGATGGTTAGATTGTTGTTTGTTACAAAAAGGTCTCAGGTTCAAGCCACACCAATGACATGAATAGAAAATTGATTTATTTTTTATTAATTAAAATAAAAAATACGAAGCATGATATTTCACTCTATGTTCTATATGATGTGGAGAAGCTAAGGTTGAAATATGGAACAATGAAATTTAGAATGTTTTCAACTTTAAAAAGTATACCTTGCATATTTCATCAAGAATCATGTACTATAGTGTGGGTTGATCCTTGGGATCAAATAGAGCTTTGCTCGAGCCACTTAAATCGCTTTGGGTAACTCAAAGTGGTCTAGATCATAGCACTTAGATCACTTTGTGTGGTCGATGCATGTCCATGCTGGGTTGAAGCATGTCAACTGGATACATGGAATCCCAATTTGGGTAAATAGGAACCTATTTAGGTTGATGTAGGCCATGTAGGATTTAATGTGGTTGGTTTTGTGCACTTCCAACAATGTTTTGGAGGTTGAAGTGGGATGCAAGTGGTCGAACTGGGCCAAATATGGTCAAAGAAGGCCATTTTATGTGTAGTTTTTGTCCAAATGAACTTTTTCTTAACCCTATAATATATACTCCCTTTGACCCCTGAACCCCTATAGGAAATTTTGGAGTTGGAGACGTTCTTGAGTTGGAAGAAGGCAATTTTGTAGGTGAAGCTCTTCCATGTTGGTACTCTAGCAAGTTTTTGCAAGATCTAAAGTAAAAACCACCTTGCTAACCTGGTACAGGTCGAATCTATGTATGTTTCTTCTCATCTTTCTTGTTTGCTATCATCTCTACCTTCTTTGATGGCCTTCTCCATGTTCCATGTTAGAACTCTCTCTTTATACCTAAAATCTCTCATTTTTTCCTCTTTGGCTAAGTTGGATCTAGTGCATGCAAGGTTGGATGCTTGGGGTTGTTTATGGAGCTATGGAACTAGGGCTTTGTGATTCCTCTTGTCAGAATCTTGACTATAGGTAAGCAGAGTAAACCCATTTTTATATTTACAAAAAATAAAGCTTTAATCATCCAAAAATAAAAAAATTTAGATCATGTTTCTTGCTAATATACATATACTCCTGCCTGGAATCAATGGATTCCTTAGAAATACTAATTTTTGTATTTTTTATGCATAGTTTCTATTCCTATACATGTTCTAAAGATAAGAAAACTTTTAAAAGTCTTTTTCTTCTAATTTTTATTTTATGACGAGGAACCCTTCCTAGGCAGGGCCACCAAAGGACCCACCTTAGCAGGTTCAACCACGGGGTCATACGTACGGTGACTAGTCTCCCTCACACCACACCCACCAATGTTTTGTGCTATTGTAACATTGACATGACATGACCCCTACCCATTTTCTTGTGTGAACTTGTCCCGACTGGTATTCAATCTCAGATGCTCTAGCTAGTAGGCGATTTATTATGTAGTTGCACCAATACTGACTGCCATGCTTTAAGCATGTTGGCGACCGAGGGAGTGTCTGTAGTCAGTTATTCAATCTTTAGGGTCGGTTTTTTATAAATAACCGACCTTATAGAGGGCCTATTAGGCCAGTTATTTAATAAAACCGACGCTAGAAGGTCTACAGATTGAGGTTGATAACCAGACCTCTAGGGTCGGTTATTTAAGAAAACCAACACTAGAAGTTACAATTTTTTTTGAAATTTCTGCAAAAACACAAACAGAACATAAGAACAAGAAGATTCATATATTCTGGGAGAGGGGAGCATTGATGCTCAACCGTCACCATTCCAAACCACACATTCATAACAAAAATGATTCATATATTCAGTTGAGTTACACATAATCACATCATAATTTACAAAATGATAGATTGCAAGTCTAAGATGATATTAATAGATACAAAAGTAAATATGAAAGAGTACTAAAACCACATACATAAATAGAGCTGACATATTTAATTCAATGCTATATTGACTTCATTTAGAAAAGCATTTGACCACTCTTCTCGGAATTCATTTAAGTCCTCACGTGTGTAAGGCTGAGTTGTAAGGATCTGTAATAGAAAATGCACATGCTAATATTTTATAAAATGACTACAATCACTTGTAAATTTATGATGTTATTCTTTATTACCGGATCTATAGTCAGAATGTCATGTGATGCTTGTTTGACAATAGCTTGCATATATTTCATTACATAGTAGCCACAAGCCCAATCATTATTTTGTATAGGACACTACAAATAACAAATTATAGTTAATGTTAGTGAACTACTATAAACAAGAGTTGAGATAAGACTATAAGAGTTGACATATAAGAGTTGAAAATTAATACATATAAGACTAAGCAGTTGTCAAAGTAGCTACCTTGACATTTTTCAAAGTCAATGTCTTTAATTTTGTGGGTATTTGTCCTCCAGTTGCACGAAAAGCCTTTATACCCCTATCAATTAAACGATAGTTGGTAAAATAGGAATTCTAAATAGAAATATCATGTTGAAGCATTGACTAAATTTATGCTTACTCCATAGCTGGCAATTTCAGTTTGTGACCCCTTGTTGTTTTACCCATTGGGTCAAGATAATAAAGAGTCATCAATTTTGGGATAATCACCACTAATTGCCAATGTCTATCTCTGAGTAAGAATAAAACAAACATTAAAATAAATAATTTTATTCATTATTAAAATTATATTGAATAATAATACTTACTGAACGCTAAAAGGAATTAGGATAATTTCCTTCCCCTCACTAGTAAAATATTTGAATGCTGTAGAGAAGTACTCATTCACATCCTCAATATGTGTCTCCACTTGACTAGTGATTGAAGGAACTAAGAATCCAACATTTCTTATATCAAAGTTTGTGGTCTCTGTATATAAATGGTTATAAAACATTTGTAATTATTTCCATATATAGAAATAAGCTAAAAATGTGTATTGGAATTTTCTATATTGATAGATTCTTACCTTATCCATACTTCTATTATCGAAGTATTTAACCAATCATACCGGAACAACTCTATAATATCATCAAGAAAAATATAACTTTCAAAGTCCCTCCCAGTTGCATCTTCTGTTAAATTGATCAACATTTGTAATCTAGAGCTTTGGTTGGCTAAGTGTAACGACCCCGCCTCCCGGTAACCCCCAATTAAGGGAGACCCGAAGGTCAGAGCCGTATTTCAACTAACAGGATCAAAGGTTCGACAAATAATCAATAATAATTAATAAACTTTACCAACTAAACTGAAAACTGGTATAAAATAAAACTTTTCTTACCTTGGAAAAACTGGGATTTCTAAACTTCTAACCATGAAGATGCTAAACTAACTAATCCTCCTATGCACGTTATTCCTCATTTAATTTCGCATCTTCCACTTTACTGTTTGTTCTTTTCATTTGTACCTAAAACGCCGACAAACAAAATGTCAGTCAGCAAGAAGCTGGTATGTGGGGGAAACAATAATCATGCAACTATAGTAACAAAGTAATCAGCCAATTATCATTTAACAGTCAAGATTACATTTTAAACCATACTACTCAATCCTTTCCTATCCCCTATCTCTGTGATGTCCCTGCAGCGGACTGAGATACTACCTCTCTCTACGTAGATCCTTATTAAACCCCACATGATCCTACCTAACAAGTAGATCAATATCTAGGGTTGAGTCACATGGCACTACCCATAGGTAGTCCAATCTCTAACTCGATGTGACTTGATGGACCTACCCCATTGGTAGCCATTTACTAGGTCAACCCATTAAGCTACAGAGGGGACTAGGATCTGAGCTAGTAGGCATATTTCTTATGTGATAGTCATATTCACATTATACTTTGCATGAATTAAATACATCCAACAGTTTAATTCAAGCCACGATGGAAACATCGATAAAATCCCAGAAAACTAATTCAGGTAGTCATAAGCGTAACCACATACCTGTACATGCAGATTTGAGACAGAATAGTCCAATCAACAATATGCAAGCAAGCATTCAATAAGATCCTAAAACAATTATACAATTCCCTTTTATTACTTATGTCATCAAGCTCTATTAAATCTAGCTCGCTTCCTAGGGTTTCTAGTCCACTTTTAGGGTTTCCTATTGTAATTAGGGTTTCCCTTCATCTTTTACTATTTTAAAACCTAATTTAACGCAATTGATCACAAACCTTAACTATTTTCCACATCTAATCCTCAATTCCGGATTAAAGGCATAATTAACCATTAATTAAGCTCATTAAGCCCCTTTTACATTAAAGATACTATTTTATCCTTTTAATCCATGACAAGATCATTATACACATTTATCATCAATTCATAGTTCATTATGGTACAAATCACTTTTGAACTCAATTTGCTATTAATTCCACCTTTGATTCATGAGAAAACCCTAATTACTACATTTAGGGTATTTATCCACAAATTAGGAACTTTAATGATCGAAATAGCATATTCCAACTTTAATCATGAAATTAATCAATTAAAGCCATTAATAGTCGAATTAGTCAACATGAGGGTTTCAAGGCCCATTTAAAGTATAATCATGCACAAGAAACCCTAAATTAACTAATTATATGCAAGGTTCATCCTTTTTGTTCCTAATGTTCCCTTTTATCATTAATAGGCTAATATCAACTTTAATCATCTATTAAACCCTATTAATCACTTTAATCATATCAAAATAGGGTTCTGTAAACATTAATACATTAAAGTTGATATCTTCCATTACTTTTCGAATTTCATAAGGAATCAGGCTTCAATTATATTTTTATTAGATTCCCCTCATTTTTCTGAGAAATTTTCATATTTTGTATGTTCTCATCGGAGCTACCTATATTTATCTATGAATTTTGCATTAAATCACTTACTTGGCCAATTAGAAGCCGCCACGTCGTCCGATTGCATGCAACGTTACTGTGGCTCATTTTGGGAAATATTTTGAAATGACGCATTTACCCTTACTTAAGTTGTCAATCCTTCAAGCGTCGGAGGGGCGTTTCTATCCATTGTGACCCTAGGTTGTCTTCAACCTTTGGCTCTCGTTCTGGCAACTGACGGCCGCCGACCTGCACGCAACGTGGGCGCGCCCTCTCTCCTCAGGGCTCGAGGGTTGCCGCCAAGGGCCGCCCCAACTCCGTCGCACCTGGATGCACTTGAAGCTCCCCCAAACCGCGACTAACATGGCTGATTCTCCACTCATCGGCCATGTGTTTGTGACTGTCACTGCAGCCCGACATCTTGTCATTTTGCTCACCATAAGGCACAGCCTCGATGGCGGTGCTTCCCCTCGGCATCGGGGTACTTCATGTCTCATCCCAACTTAGCCTTGGCTATGTTCTAGCCTCGTGCTCATGCCGCTCCTCCTAGCTAGGGTTTGCTCACAAGGAAGCAAGAAGAAGATAAGGAAGAGGGTGGGAGATGTGGGATCTCTCTGGAACTCGACCCAGAGGGTCTACCCCTTAAATAGAGGAGGTCATACATGCCCTAACGTGGCCCTCTAAGAAGGGACAAGTCCCACTCCCATAAGGACTCCTATTCCTTCAAGGAGAAGAAATCATTCTCTCTCCTCTTAAACCTTTTGATATTCTCTAATATTTGAGTATTTAGGAATTCGAAAACCTTTTCCTTTATTCTTTTTATTCTTGGCTTTTAGTCCATTAGCCACGAACTTAAGTTTTCCTTAAGTAGAAAATACCACTTTATTAACAAAACCACAACATTCATTAATAGTATATTCACATTATCTTCTTTTGACATTATTGGTATTTCCTCTTTCCTCTCTCTTCATTGAGGCTCCTTGGTCCCCAAGAAACTCTAATAATTCGAAATTCCTTTTTAAGGAATACTCATTATCCTTAAATGCATCAATATGCATTATTTTTCGTTATCTTATTTATTTCTTATTAAAATAATTCCTTTTGAGGATTTCTAATTATTTCTCTTTTATTTTCCTTATTGGTATTCCTTTTATCATTAGGAATCATTGGGATAAGAAATCCCACTAAGGATAACTCAATTGCACCTCTTTTCACTTATTTTCCGCATTTCATCACTATTTTCAATTTATTTCTTAATAAAGAAATACTTAATTAATTTTTTCTTTTCTTATTGCCTTTTCTTTGCAACTTTGGACTCCTTGGAACTCAAGGAACCCAAGAGGCACGAAAACCATCCTTGGATTGCATTCTTTTTCCTTCTAGAGGTTTCCATCTCTCTCTTTTCTCAAAAACTCAATTATTCATTTATTAATTGAATTTCCTTATTATTGGGCCCAATAGCCAATAAAGCCCATAAATAAATCAACAAGGCTATTTTAAACAAAAATCATGCATTCATTCATTATTTGTTCATTTATATTTAATATGAAAAATTACATTTCTCAACAAATGAATCCAAAATTGGGGTTGTAACATCCTTCCCCTCTTATAAGAATTTTGTCCTCAAAATTCAACCAAACAAACAAAACAGGATAAGATTTCATATGTCCATCATGGATCCCATGTGGCTTCACCCTTTCCATGGTGCTTCCCAAGAACCTTCATCATCTCATATTCTTCCATCTGAGTTCTTTCTTACCTTGGTATATCGTACCCTCATAGGTCACTCAGGACATTTTAGCTTCTCAAAAGCTGAATAGGTTCAGGGCTCAGCACATGGCTTGGGTACCCCACATAGTGCTCTAGATCGGACTCATGCAACACATCATTTTATCCTGAGGGTAAGGTTAAACACAACTATCTCCACCAATCCATCTCAAATGGACCCATATATCGGGGACTCAGCTTTCTCAACTGTAGCTTAGAGGGGTCGGATTCTCACATTATATTCTCCCACAATGAACTGCATGTTAGTCTACTTTGCATCAGCTCGTGACTCATGTCACCACTGGGCTCTCTCTCTCTCAGCCATTGCACGATCAAAGCGACTTCATCTGCACACACTTTGGTTCTTTTCTGACCTTCATGAGGCCTCCTTCACCAACATCATCTTAATGAAGTGGTGACCGACACAACCTCCTTCTAGAATTTCTTTCATCCCGATAAAGGCTATGGTGGTTAACATCACATCTTAAGAACTATCTCTTTGTATCACCATGAACAAGCACACTTGCTCTCATCAGACCCTCAAGTCTGGATCATACTAACCATTAGTTAGGGGTGATAAGCGGTACTAAGAACGAGTTCTTCATGCAATTACTTCCACCGCATGGAAGTAAACCTTCTAATCATGCTCAAGAACTTTTGAACTCGCATCATGGTGTAGTTGAACCATTTCTGTCTCTATTATAAGTAGTTCAACCCGATCTGTCACTTAACAATACTCTTCTTCTTCCTGTCATCTAGGTAATGTGATTTACCATAACCCACATTGATCTTCCTTGGTTAAGGGGAGATTTTCCACATCATCCATAGTGATGAACTCCCATTCCCTCTCAGGGACTCTTTTATCCTCTATATTGATACACTGGGTTACTGGTGTCCGTCCTTCACCTCTATCATGCATGGCTACAAGCCACATGCATCTTCATCTTAAGCATCCAAAGTGCTACTATCTCTTACTATCTCAGTAATACCATGGTATATGGTGATCTTAAAATCATGATCCCCAGTGTGTCATGATTCCTCAAACTGATTCCTCAGAAACCCTACACAACTCTAATTAGGGTTTCATCACCTTCCTTTTCAGAGGAGTGCGTCTGGGGTTCTACAACCACCCTTTCATTATATCATGGACTAGGTTGGCTAACCAAACAACCTTTAACGTGATCAACCGATATTGTTAAATATGTGTATTAGCCAAACTTATCTCATTTCCAACTGAGGGTTAACCTAACAACCTCGACTTCTTCTAGCCTCTAGCTAAACTAGGCAGCTATATCTCAACCAGAGCATTCATTACCACTTCACCTCCTTAGGTGTTAGGTAATGTTGAAGACATACCCTTCCATGTATTCCACTTATCATCTCGTCTCAAACTCTAATTCTAAGTCTATCTTCATTGAGAATACTTTGAGCTCATCTCCTTGGTTACCAAACTCAACCTTGTATCACTAGCAAATTCCAGATAGCTCATGGTATCACATCCCCACAAGATGATCTCCTTAATACTCTTAGTGTTTGTAAACCATCCATGTATCATTTGCTCTACAAGGGTATGTTATCATCTCTATCCTCATACCTTGTAGCAACGTTCCAACTCACATCATCTTTATCCTTAGTGTATGGCATGCGTTTTGTCCTATCTCTCACTCTCATAACAAGAAGAAATAAGCATTTGGTGGCCGTCCAAATACAAAGTTCTTCCCATTCCAAGAGTAGAGATGGTACATCCCACCTTGCCAATACACCTTCAAATCTAAGTTAAAATGTGCAACTCGTGTCTCCACGTCACAAACATCATGATATTAAAAATTACTTCCATGGAAAACTGGTCTCAAACCTACTTGGGTCACCACACAATCCTTGGTCATCTCCTCTAGGTCTATAGGGTGCCGACACTTTTACGGTCATCCTTCTTCCCTTATGCATCCAGAGAGTGCCCTACTCATCTGCCCTTTGGGTCCCATGAGTTCATGAAGATGATCAATCTCCTAACCCATTGCCCTCAGACAATGATAGTTGTTACCTCCCGACCCTATGGTCATGCACAACTAGGGAATTAGGCAACTCCTACTTCCATCGGTCTTATCCCTATCTGACCCTAGGATAGACTTAGGATTCCATTATAGTACATATCCAACTTAGAACCTTACCCAAGCCTTCATCATCTCTCTCTGCATTCACGACTGACTTTCATCCCGTCATAGGGGTCATGGCAACCTGCCTACCTTGGTTAGGCCCCATACCGATTACCTCCATGGTAACACATCCACATGCACATAGAGATGGTTATCTATGGGTCTATAGGTTCATTTTCATGCCATGTACTTTTCATTTAGCTTCTCAAGATCCTCTGGAACCTCTTTAGGTTACCTCAAAACCAACAAAACTAGTATACACCCTACAAAAGGGTCCCTCTCCCAGGATGGGAGGAACTACACCCTGATAACAGTAGTCACAAACGTCCTTAGGGTTTACATCCATATGAGCATGCTTAAACCAGAAACTACTAAGGCACCAGCGTACCCACTAAGCCATGCTAGGTCACACTTGTTCTCTTCCTCAACATTAGACCAAATTTGTGGTGAGGGGTTCATCAAACATACCCTTACCTTAAGGGGTTTCCTTTACCTCTACACATTAAGAGTATCATGCTCAAAACTATAGACTCAAATCTCACCATGCGCATTGGATACACTGCTTCCCCTCTTAGGCCTAGGAACCCTATGTTCTCTTTCGGGTATCCAATTGCATGCTCAATCTCTTAACCACGAATCAAGCATATCATGTACTTCCATGATCCTTTTATATAGGCAACACCTCCAAGTTGAGTCCTCCTCAAGGACAACCAACAAGGTATAATGCCCCACAACTGGTTACCTAAACCTCCTTGGGGTCTAAGGCACTCTTTGTTTAATTATAGCAGGTAAACTCCTATACCATAGGCATACAAGTACCAGAAACATCATCCTCTCTCTAGGGTTCGGTTCCTCTAAAGGCCACCAAGATATCCTTGATCTCCAGGGATCAAGCACGAGGCTACCACTATAATCATCCTCAACCCTGTTCCTCAAATCCCGGGGTTTTAGGCTTTCAACCTTCTTGCTTGGGTCCTGCTTTCTCTCTATAGAGATGACTCCACATCCATCTTTACTACAAGAGGTCCTTTCTCCATGAAGGATTAAGCTCACAAGCATACCTCTACATAGGTGAAATCTATGTTCAGACTTATGTTTGCTCATGGTCATCCATAACCCTTTATGCTTATCTCATAAGCCATCCATCATGATCCCTTGTCTAGGGTTTCATTCAACTGTCAACACTACTGACACACTCTGGGTGCGAGCTATACCCTACCTGCATAAGCCCATAGGGTTTCTATAGGTTCTCCTCTATCCTCATCCATGAAGGAGCTATCCTTCACTCTAGCATGCACGACCCTCTCCAGGGTTGGGTCGCCAAAGGTACTAGGTCATCTAACCTCTTATGGCATCCCAAAGGCACGTCCAACCAAACACTCAGTCAACCATGACATCATGTCATCTCTCTCTCTTCACTTAGGGTTAGGGTTAACATCATCCTCAAAGGATGTGCTAGGTCTCTACCTTTAATGGAGGTCTCTACCTCCAAGACTAACTCTCTCTACACATCCGCCTGCCAAGGAGGTCTATCCTCAGATCTCTCCCGAGGGCAATGACAACTCATGTCATATGACCTAAGCATGTATCTATTCCTTCACGCTTACTCTATTAATCTTATGTCCATGACATCTTATTTACATGCTTTTTATTAATTTGATGGAGGATTCCTTAATCCTTATCAACCTTACCCATACCTCAAGAGGGTGAGGAAAAGAGAGAAAACCCTAATCCTTAAGGTCCTTAATAGAATTTGAGTTGAGAAGGGATGAACAAGATGAGAGAGTCCTAAAGGTATCTTATTTCGATTCATACCCTAAAACTTTGTCCAGGCAGTCACACGGATCTGGGAGTCCTCATATTCTGACTAGCGGTGCAGAGGAAAATATTGCCAGCCCCCGGTCGTGATCCTTTTATAGACACCTCTGTCTTTCGGATAATCCTCTAATAACTCCCTTGGGTTCTACAGAATTTGTAAAATTTAATAATTATTAAAGATTAATTGAGGAACCTTCGCTCTGATACCAATTGTAACGACCCCGCCTCCCGGTAACCCCCAATTAAGGGAGACCCGAAGGTCAGAGCCGTATTTCAACTAACAGGATCAAAGGTTCGACAAATAATCAATAACAATTAATAAACTTTACCAACTAAACCGAAAACTGGTATAAAATATTACTTTTCTTACCTTGGAAAAACTGGGATTTCTAAACTTCTAACCATGAAGATGCTAAACTAACTAATCCTCCTATGCACGTTATTCCTCATTTAATTTTGCAGCTGCCACTTTACTATTTGTTCTTTTCATTTGTAACTAAAACGCTGACAAACAAAACGTCGGTCAGCAAGAAGCTGGTATGTGGGGGAAACAATAATCATGCAACTATAGTAACAAAGTAATCAGCCAATTATCATTTAACAGTCAAGATTACGTTTTAAACCATACTACTCAATCCTTTCCTATCCCCTATCTCTATGATGTCCCTGCAGCGGACTGAGATACTACCTCTCTCTAGGTAGATCCTTATTAAACCCTGCATGATCCTACCTAACAGGTAGATCAATATCTAGGGTTGAGTCGCATGGCACTACCCATAGGTAGTCCAATCTCTAACTCAATGTGACTTGATGGACCTACCCCATTGGTAGCCATTTACTAAGTCATCCAATGACCTGATGGGCCTACCCCATTGGTAGCCATTTACTAGGTCAACCCATTAAGCTACAGAGGGGACTAGGATCTGAGCTAGTAGGCATATTTCTTATGTGATAGTAATATTCACATTATACTTTGCATGAATTAAATACATCCAACAGTTTAATTCAAGCCACGATGGAAACATCGATAAAATCCCAGAAAACTAATTTGGGTAGTCATAAGCGTAACCACATACCTGTACATATAGATTTGAGACAGAATAGTCCAATCAACAATAGGCAAGCAAACATTCAATAAGATCCTGAAACAATTATACAATTCCCTTTTATTACTTATGTCATCAAGCTCTATTAAATCTAGCTCGCTTCCTAGGGTTTCTAGTCCACTTTTAGGGTTTTCTATTGTAATTAGGGTTTCCCTTCATCTTTTACTATTTTAAAACCTAATTTAACGCAATTGATCACAAACCTTAACTATTTCCACATCTAATCCTCAATTCTAGATTAAAGGCATAATTAACCATTAATTAAGCTCATTAAGCCCCTTTTACATTAAAGATACTATTTTTATCCTTTTAATCCAAGACAAGATCATTATACACATTTATCATCAATTCATAGTTCATTATGGTCCAAATCACTTATGAACTCGATTTGCTATTAATTCCACCTTTTATTCATGAGAAAACCCTAATTACTACATTTAGGGTATTTATCCACAAATTAGGAACTTTAATGATCGAAATAGCATATTCCAACTTTAATCATGAAATTAATCAATTAAAGCCATTAATAGTCGAATTAGTCAACATGAGGGTTTCAAGGCCCATTTAAAGTATAATCATGCACAAGAAACCCTAAATTAACTAATTATGTTCAAGGTTCGTCCTTTTTGTTCCTAATGTTCCCTTTTATCATTAATAGGCTAATATCAACTTTAATCATCTATTAAACCCTACTAATCACTTTAATCATATCAATATAGGGTTCTTTAAACATTAATACATTCAAGTTGATATCTTCCATTACTTTTCGAATTTCATAAGTAATCGGGCTTCAATTATATTTTTATTAGATTCCCCTCATTTTTCTGAGAAATTTTCATATTTTGTATGTTCTCATCGGAGCTACCCATATTTATCTATGAATTTTGCATTAAATCACTTACTTGGCCAATCAGAAGCCGCCACGTCGTCCGATTGCATGCAACGTTACTGTGGCTCGTTTTGGGAAATATTTTGAAATGACGCATTTACCCTTACTGAAGTTGTCAATCCTTCACACGCCGGAGGGGCGTTTCTGTCCATTGTGACCCTAGGTTGTCTTCAACCTTTGGCTCCCGTTCTGGCAACTGACGGCCGCCGACCTACGCGCAACGTGGGCGCACCCTCTCCTCCTCAGGGCTCGGGGGTTTCCGCCAAGGGCCGCCTCAACTCCACCACACCTGGGCACACTTGAAGCTCCCCCAAACCGCGGCTAACATGGTTGATTCTCCACTCATCAGCCATGTGTTTGCGGCTGTCACTACAACCCGACATCTTGTCGTTTTGCTCACCATAGGGCACAACCTCAATGGCGGTGCTTCCCCTCAGCAACGAGGCACTTCAAGTCTCATCCCAACTTAGCCTTGGCTCTATGCTAACCTCGTGCTCATGCCGCTCCTCCTAGCTAGGGTTTGCTTGCTAGGAAGCAAGAAGAAGATAAGGAAGAGGGTGGGAGACGTGGGATCTCTCTGGAACTCGACCCAGAGGGTCTAACCCCTTAAATAGGGGAGGTCATACATGCCCTAACGTGGCCCTCTAAGAGGGGACAAGTCCCACTCCCATAAGGACTCCTATTCCTTCAAGGAGAAGAAATCCTTCTCTCTCCTCTTAAACCTTTTGATATTCTCTAATGTTTGAGTATTTAGGAATTCGAAAACCTTTTCCTTTATTCTTTTTATTCTTGGCTTTTAGTCCATTAGCCACGAACTTAAGTTTTCCTTAAGTAGAAAATACCACTTTATTAACAAAACCACAACATTCATTAATAGTATATTCACATTATCTTCTTTTGACATTATTGGTATTTCCTCTTTCCTCTCTCTTCATAGAGGCTCCTTGGTCCCCAAGAAACTCTAATAATTCGAAATTCCTTTTTAAGGAATACTCATTATCCTTAAATGCATCAATATGCATTATTTCTCGTTATCTTATTTATTTCTTATTAAAATAATTCCTTTTGAGGATTTCTAATTATTTCTCTTTTATTTTCCTTATTGGTATTCCTTTTATCATTAGGAATCATTGGGATACGAAATCCCACTAAGGATAACTCAATTGCACCTCTTTTCACTTATTTTCCGCATTTCATCACTATTTTCAATTTATTTCTTAATAAAGAAATACTTAATTAATATTTTTTTTCTTATTGCCTTTTGTTTGCAACTTCGGACTCCTTGGAACTCAAGGAACCCAAGAGGCATGAAAACCATCCTTGGATTGCATTCTTTTTCCTTCCAGAGGTTTCCACCTCTCTCTTTTCTCAAAAACTAAATTATTCATTTATCAATTGAATTTCCTTATTATTGGGCCCAATAGCCAATAAAGCCCACAAATAAATCAACAAGGCTATTTTAAACAAAAATCATACATTCATTCATTATTTGTTCATTTATATTTAATATGATATATTACATTTCTCAACAAATGAACCCAAAATTGGGGTTGTAACACTAAGTATCGACATAAACATTTACATTTACTTCCCAACTCATCGAATGTGGATTCTGGAATAAAAGATGGCTTGGGCATAGGAGGACAAATAGTAGAATTTTTAATTTTTGGTTTGCAAACCTGTTAATTAAATTACATACTTATATTACACGAGTTCATATATATAGTAAAATATGAAAAATATGGTAGAATTAAGGTATACCTTGTCATTGATAACCAAGTGTCTTGGCCAACCCACCATAGCACCCTCAACTTCTTCAACTGTACTATATTTAGGATTAGGTATGGGTAGTGGTTTGTCCCCCATTTCATCATACACAAGATGGATGGACACACGACAAATGTCATCAGTAATTTGTTGACAATGCAATGTACCACCAAGGTTGTATACCTTGCCCGCTGCCACAACATTATATTTTGAAACCTCCACTGCAAGTTTACAGTTCATACCAACCTATAATTGAAATAATATAAGTTATATATGAATCGGTAAACCAGATACCTATTATAACTATATATATATATCATACTAATAACACAACATATAGAACAAAAACTTACTGCAGATTGTTGTGGTGGGTCATTGGGAGTGATCCCATGACCTTCTACAACTAGAGCATGGGCTTGTACCTCATCACTTGAGAGACGCATAATATGAATAGGTTGAGAAGGTTGAGTAGGCTGAAATGAAGACATTATTTCTTTTACTTTCTGTGCTACTAATGTTTCAACCTCCTCTCGTGTAAGACCTCCTGCATGACCTAATTTAGATTGTGAAGGGCCAAAATAAGACTTGAATCCTATGCCAACTCCTAATCCCCTAACACAGCCAGGATGCTCCTTCGTACCAAGAACAACTGATAGTTCATCCATGTGGCCAATTGTGATGAACTTTCCTTCCTTTGCACGTGGAGATCAATCTATTCATAGTTAATAAAAATATTAAATCACAATATTAATTAGATATAAATAAATCTAAGTTTGTGGGAGTTACTCTTTACTTAGTTGGGATAAACCTACCATCTTTTGTTCCACTTCCTTAGTTGCAGGGTTGACAATTTCACCTGCTTAATTCTTTCTAGCATCAATCCACTACAAGTGTCGGGGTGGACACTCAACTTGAGTTGTACTAGACTCTTCTCCAGAAGAGAGTTGCTTCTCTTGTAGTTGGCGGAGGAAGGCATAACCACTAGGCCCCAAGCGATGGTCACACACATTTTTGGCCCACCTTTCCTTTTGGGCCTCATGAATAGCCTGATCATTTAAAATGAGGTATTGCAATTCAGACTTGGCAAACATATATAAAAAGATTCACCTCCTTAATTGTATAAAATTAAAGATTCATACAATACATCACAATCTTTATTACCTGAAACTCTTCTGTGTTCCTAGCTACAACAAATATTTCCCACACCTTAGGATCTATAAAAATATACATATTTGTTGCTTTCTTCTTTTATTTAGGATTATCTATAAATTCCCTTTTGAGATATGTCTTAAAAGCCCTCCATCGTACATCACAATGTTGTAGCACTTTTCTCTTGTGATCTTTTTCATTTAGATGAAAAACACCCTATACATGCAAAAGAAGCAATAATGTTGTCTTAAAAAGGATATGTCTTTCCAAGCAAACTAAATTAGAATCAATAAACAAAAACATATTAAAATAATATCACTTCCACTCACAAATATATCTTTCCATAGGAGGTCTTTTAAGGCATTAGAAACATCATGTCAATTTTCTATATCTATTGGCACCTTACTGCGCGCGGTCGCCCCTACGTAATGCTTGAAAGCACTAGTATGTTCCCCAATAGGTGCTCCTATGACATCAAACTGGACTACTAATTTCTCCCCTTTGGCCCTGAGCTCCTGCAGCCTACACATCGGTGTGGGACCTCTACTTTTCTTAGCATCACCACTACCATCCTCATGGTGCTCATGCTCAGAATGTTCATCTTCACTTGCCATTTTAGAACCTGCAAGTATACATGATAAAAGAAACATAAGTGATAATAAAAGCACAAGTGGTTGAATGGTATATGATGTATATTTAAAATATTACGTGCTTGAATGATAATAAAATAAATATTTCAAAGAATACATGCCTCTAGTATTGGTTGAGTTGTTAGTCAAGTAAAATTCCTTCAGCATTGTCTTGACGTTTATAGTATTCATCGATGTTATCTTCAACATTTACACTTGGCAAACCAACTGAGAATGGACTGGAATCATCATACTTTTCATAGTATTCTTCTTCATTTATAGGATCTACATTAAACTGCCTTTTTCCATGAAGAACGACAGACCAATTTTTATTTTCCGGGTCATCAATATAGAATACTTATTTTTCTTGGTCTGCCATGATGAATGGCTCATCTTTCTCACCAATCTTTTCAAAATTAACCAATTTGAAACCCAACTCATCCACTAAAACTCCTTTGTTGTTGTCAACCCAATTACACCTAAAGATAGGAACTCTGAAATTTGTATAGTCCAATTCCCATATGTCCTCAATGACGCCATAATATGACATCTCAGCTTTGTGTGGTCTTTTTTCTTTGGCACTAGCAAAATACAATGAACAATCTTGAACAGTGACCCCGCTATTTTGAACTACACTACTTTCATCTTGACACTTTGTGTAGTATGAAAATCCATTTATGTCATAACCTTCATATGACATGACATTCATTTTTGGCTTAAAGGCGAGCCATTTTATGTTCTCAACAACATTATTTGGTGATTCTGATAGTTGATTAAAGACTTTCTCTTCAAACCACCTTAATTTCCTCAGCAGTATCAACTTTCAAATTGTTACCACAATTTCTACATGGACAATATAGCCTATCTGTAGGTAGTTTCCTATGTTCCTCAACAAATCGGATAAATTCATCAAGACCTTTGGCAAACTTTGGACTACAACGATTCTTAATAGACATCCAACTTTGATCCATTTTCTATATCACATTAAAATGAATTTTAAAACTAAGTATTTAATATTGATACTATACGCTGTAAGTTTTTATTGATAGGAAGTCAATTACTTTTATACTAAAGTGTATCACCTATCCCATTTTTGAATATTTAATCTCACTAGTAACTGTATAATGTATGTTTAGTTTTGAAGAAAATTTTAGCAGCATTTCCCCTAAGTTATCCAAGTACATCGATGTAAATGGAAAATAACCACCCACATATGTACCTAGAGAATAAATGACGAAATACTACTAAAATTTTCTAAAAAATTAAACATACATTATACAGTTACATCCTAAGTGAGATTAAATATCCAAAAATAGCCCCAGACTGGGGACTATCCAAAATATACTCCTAATGAGTAAATTTTGAACGGGTTTCTAAGTTGATACATGCATAAATTTATTATTGTCATATTTATATATTAAGTTAAAAATCATGCATCGATGATATCATATATAAACCCTAAAGTGTCAATCTGGGAGTACACATGTCTAATCTCATATTAATTGCTAGAATTTATATAATGATTACATATAAAAAAATACATGTTTTTATTATTGGTTGGGTTACCAAGCATATAAAATAGAAAAATAATATAATTGTCCAGTTAAAGGTGCACAGGTCCACTCTCGGTTGAGAATTCATCGACCGAGAGTCCACCTGCACACGACATCCAGGTCCACTCTCGGTCAACAAATTCGTCGACTGAGAGTGAACTTGGACGCCGTGCGCAGGTGGACTCTCAGTCGATGAATTCTGGACCGAGAGTGGACCTGGACGCTACCTTGGTCGGGGAGGCGGTACCACGGCGGACAGAGATGGACCTATATAAACAGTCTTACCTCTGGAAAGTCTTGCTTGGAAGCAGCGGCGACCTTTGTGGAAGAGCTGGCGACCTTTATGGAAGAGTGGAAGAGGCGACGACCCGATGTGGTGCGGTGCGGTGCGGTGCGGCAATGAGGTCTCGGTGGTGCGACAAAGAGGTCTCGGCGGTGCGGCAATGAGGTCTCGACGGTGCGACAACGACGTCTTAACGGTGCGGCAACAAGGTATCAGCGGCAGTGGAGCTTTGGGGGTGCGGGAGAGAGTGAAATAGTAGGTCTCGGTAGTGAAAATGAAAGGTTCCTGTATATCCCCGCACCCAACCTGTAGGGTCAGTTAAAACAAAAAGTGACCCAAGAGATAAGCGGTGCCTGTGTCGGGTAAATTAAAAACACCCAAACTCCAACTCAGTCGAGAATTTTGTCGACCAAGGGAACCTCGGTCGAGAAATTCGTCCACCGAGGGGACCTCTAGGGTCAGTTAAATGGAAAAAACTGACCCTAGAGGTACTTATACACCCACGAAGGAAATCTGGATCCAAAACCCTAAACACCCAAATTCAAACTCGGTCGAGAATTTCGTCGACCGAGAGAACCTCAGTCGAGAAATTCATCGACTGAGGGGACCTCTAGGGTCGGTTAAAAGGAAAAAACCAACCCTAGAGGTGCTTATACACGCACGAAGGAAATCTAGATCCAAAACCCTAAACAACCAAACTCAAACTCGGTGGAGAATTTCATCGACCGAGAGAACCTCAATCAAGAAATTCATCGACTGAGGTGACCTCTAGGGTCAGTTAAAAGGAAAAAACCAACCCTAGAGGTTCTTATACATGCACGAAGGCAAACTGGATCCAAAATTCTATTCGTTCGACAATTTTGTCAACCGAGGGGACCTAGAAGGTCAGTGAAAAGGAAAAAACCGACCCTAGAGGTACTTATACATGCACAAAATCTGGATCCAAAACCCTAAATGCCCAAACTCAAACTCGGTCGAGAATTTCGTCGACCAAGGGAACCTCGTTCGAGAAATTTGTCGATCGAGGGGACCTTTAGGGTTGGTTAAAAGGAAAAAACCGACCCTATAGGTACTTGTACACACACGAAAGAAAAAATGGATCAAAAAATCAACCCAATCGACAATTTTTTTGACCGAGGAGACCTACAAGGTCAGTTAAAAAGAAAAAACCGACCCTAGAGGTACTTATACATGCACAAAAAGAAAATGGATTCAAAATTCAACTCGATCGAGAATTTTTTCGACCGAGAATCCCTACAAGGTCAGTTATAAGGAAAAAACTGACCCTATAGATCGATAAAGTACTCTCATAGGTCTTGTAAAGTTAGTTTTTTAAGAAAACTGACCTAAGATGTCTTAAATGGTGCCCACATTTTTTGAAGACATATAAGGTCAGTTATTTGGAAAAACTGACCCTATAGATCGAGGCTCGAAGCCAAAATCGAGCAAATTTTTGCCACGGGAAACTGTAATGGGCTTTCTAATCCCATTGTCTATAAGGTCGCTTATTTTATGAAAATCACAAGTGGTCTTAAGTGGCACCCACATTTTTTATAGACATATAAGGTCGGTTATTTGGAAAACCAACACACAACAAGGTCAGTTATTTTAAGAAAAGCGACCCAAGAGGTCTTAAGTGGTGCTCGCATTTTTTGTAGACATATAAGGTCAGTTATTTGGAAAAAGTGACCCTACAGGAAACGACGTTATTGGCCAAAAATGTAGTAGTGCATGCACATATTCTCCATCAAACAAACCCATCAAGTGGTACCATAGCCCCAGTTGGGCGGATCTAGATCTAGATGGGGATGGATGATGATGCAACTATGATAAAAGGGACGAGCATAAATTGGCAGGTTTGGGAACCCAAGATGGAATATATTCTTTATTGCAAGGATTTGTATGATCTGATAGAGGGACGAAATCCAGGAAATATATTTGATGCATTTTGGAAGAAACTAAATAGGAAGACAATTAGAATAATATAATTGTGGCTTGATATTTCTGTGTTCCATCACGCTTTCTCAGAGGAGATCGATGCCAAAGATCTATGGGAAAAGCTCAAGAAATTATATGAGAAGAAGACTGTCACAAATAAAGCTTTCTTGATCAGGAAGTTGGTGAACTTAAAGTATCAGAATGGTACAAGCATTTCTGAGTACATGAATAAATTCTAAAACCTTGTAAATCAATATGTATCCATGAAGACGGTTCTGATGATGAACTCCAGGATCTACTTCTTCTCGAATAATTGCCTAATAGTTGGGAGACGCTCGTTGTAATAGTAAACAATTATGCATAAGAAGACATGTTGACACTTGACCAGGTGAAGAGCAGTCTACTGAGTGAAGAGACTCAACGACGATCCTCAGGCGACAATGAATTAGTGGTGTACTTCATAGAGAGCAAGGGCACTGACAAAGTAAGAGATTGTGACTGATCTCAGAGATGTAGTGAGTCCTCGGACCGTAGGAAGTCCCATGATAGATCCAAGTCGAAGAGTAGAGGGTGCTTCCATTGCGGAAAGATGAGTCATTTTAAGAAGGATTGTAAGGTTTAGAAAATGAAACATATGTATGAAGCCAAAGACAAAAAGGATGACGACAAAACTACTACAACAACAATGTCAGAAGACAAAGCTGATAATGATGATGTGGTCATGACAATCTAGGAGAAGTGTTTGCATGCTGAGGATGATGATTCTGAGTGGGTGGTGGATACGATAACTTCTTATCATGCTTCATTGAGTAAGGAGTTCTTTACTTCATGCATGATGGGAGACTTTGGGAGGGTGAATATAGGAAATTCCAGCTTCTCCAGAATTATCGGGATTGGAAACATTTGTTTTCAGACAAGTGTCGGTTGCACGCTCACACTCAAGGATGTTCGTCACGTTCCAGATTTGTGGCTCAATTTGATATATCTGTCTTTCTTTGATAGAGAAGGTTGTCATCTGGATTTTGGTGGTGGCAAATGCAAGATCACCAAGGGCAGTTTGGTTATAATATAGGAAAATTGTGTCACACATTGTACAAGACCCAATTGAAGGTGCTCAAAGGTGGAAGTATCAATGCAGTTGAGGATCACCAGGCAGATCTATGGTACAAACGGCTAGGACACATGAGTAAGAAAGGCTTGCAGCTGCCAACAAAATTGGGTTGATTTCTTTTGGCAAGGATGCTGGTCTCAGCTCACGTGATTCGTGTCAGACAGGAAAGCATGGACGAGTTTCTTTCAAGACAAGATCAAAGATGAAGCCATATGTTCTACAATTGATTCATTCGGATGTCTACGGTCCGTTTGAGGTGGCTTCATTAGGTGGAAATAGGTATTTTATCATGTTCATTGATGGTGCATCTAGGAAGGTGTGGTTCTACTTGCTGAAGACCAATGATCATGTCTTTTAATGTTTCTAAAAATTTCATACCATTATGGAGCTGGAGATAGAGAAAATGTTGAAGTGTCTCTACATGGATAATGGAGGAGAGTACATCTCTAGGGAGTTCTAGGACTAATGCACACAACATGACGTACGGCATAGGAGGACATAGCTCAGCACACCTCAACATAATCATACAACTAAGAGGATGAACTGTATCATATTGGAGAAAGTCAGATGCATGTTAAAGACTGTAATGTTTCCCATGACATTCTAGGGTGAGGCAATGAGTACTTCCTGCTACCTAATTAATCGGTCTCTATCAGTTCCTTTGGGGTTTGATATACATGAGAAGGTATGGATAAGAAAGGATACTTCTTATGCTCATTTGTGAGTATTTGGGTGAAAGACTTATGTACATGTTCCAAAGAAAAAAGGCAAAAGTGGGATGATAAAGTGGTGCCATGTATATTTCTTGGCTTTGGTGAGCAACAATTTGGCTATAAGTTGTGGGACCCTATTAAAAAGATCATGAGCAGACTCAGAGATGTGACTTTTTGTGAGAGTCTAACAATGACATAGCTTGAGAGTGACGATGTAGAGGATGCATGATCAAGTGATAGTTCTTCTAATGACGAGTATGAGAATGCTTCAACTTCTTCATTGGTGCAATCTTTAGATGACGAAGAATAACAACATGGTCACCCTGAGTAGTAGAGTGAGAGCACATCGACTGTTTCTATTCCAGATATGCAGTCAAGTGATTCAGATTCACAGTCATAGACTTGTGGACAGGGGAGAAAGATCATCACCAAGCAGTGTCCTTAGAGAAACAACTGAGGAGGTCTGATAGAGTTCATCATCCTTCATCCAAATATCCAACATCTCAATATATTCTTCTTACTAGGGTTGTAAATGGACATGGGTATACCCGCATACCCTAAAACCCATACCATCTATACCCATTATGGGTATAAACTTTTATAACCATGTAAATGCTTACCCTTATACTCATGTATCCACTGCCTACTGGGTACAATTATGGTTATGTATGTACCCATACCCTATATACCCACATACCCATTTATTATATTTTTATATAAATAAATTATATTAACATGAAATGGTACATACTGTAACCATCACATATGACAAGTATAGGTATCTTAGATTAGTAAACATTTATATTATGATGTAATGATTCATATCATATCACTCATATCTTGTATATATAAGTACCTTACAATAGTAAAATAAACAAATCTATTGAACCTCAAGCACCTTCATAGCCACACATGCACATTTTATCAAATTAAGGACATAAATTCATTCTCTCATTCTTCTCATATTTCCTCACTGTCTTGAATGATATTTCTCCATTTTACATATTGTTGGCTGTGTTTTTTGTCCCAATCTTAAGGAAAGCCAATATAATTGTCAAGTTTAACATTGAGTGTTTATTTTATATTAATATTATAGTCAACCCATGTAAAAAGAGACAACAATTATCATTTCCTTTTTGTATTTTAGTTTAGATATATCAACATGCTAGTCTTGATTGACTGTAAAGAGTGGGACCCGATAGTGGGCCCACTCAATGGTACAAACATGAACAATGAAATATTTAAGCAGTAGAAAACAAAACTATTTACAAAGTTATAAAATGTTTCCATGTACATAACTTTCTCACCCTAAGGGTGGTGCATAAAATGTAAAGGTTACATCTACATATACATAAGCCCACATGCCGAGGGTAACAAGGCTATCTCAAAGTGTTCTTAAGCTCACCAATGAGCGCACGATCATCATGAGTCCCTGCCCTATACAACACCTACACTTGGGTGGAGGGAACATCCAAAAAATAGGAAACAAAAGAGTATCCGTCATCAACAACTAAGTGTGTACATATAATAATATTTTGGGCATTTACACGGGTTAAAGGGGAAAAAGAGATGTTCCCCTAAAAAGGAGGGTCATCAAAAGATAGGTAAGTTCCAAAAAGAGTTATATCAAGAAAATGAATTCCAAAATAATGAGGCATATAAATAAATAAATGAAATAACACATCTTGCCATTTACCATTCACAATATCACAACAATCATAATCATTCACATACAGATATATTAGAGTAAAGTAACTATAGTAGGGCCAAGAGACCACTGAGTCATTGTCCTATATATATTTTGGGTAGAAATAGTGCACCCATAGGCAGAATTAGCACACCTATGTATATATAAGGGTAGAAGTAGCACACCTTAATGGTTACACATAAGCATCTATGATAGTTAGCTAGTCAAATTATCTAACATGCATAAATAGAGTGGCAAGAAACATCATTCGTCAAACACATGTAGCAAGAGTAAAACACAATAGCAGGTGGGGTCATTGACCGAATACATCATAGTAACAACAATCTCAAAAGAGAATAATATGTTTCAAATGATAAAATGTGAAATTTTAACAAGTGGAGCAAAAAGAGTAATTGTCCCAAGAGATGCCTCATTGTAAGAATATTTAAGTCAAATAATGCCCAAAATTAAATAGAGAGGAGTACATACCTTATGTAGGTATGTATGCCTAGAGAGCCAATCATAAGATGATTGGATTGACATATGTTCTGGTTGATTTGATAAATATCAAAGGAAAGCTTCCAATTTATTCTAGATCAATAAATTATGAGATAAATGATAGAGAAGAATGAATGTCTAAAGAATGACAATACTCAATGACGTATGTCTTTAGGTTGAGGACCTGAACAATGAGATCATACATATGCTAAGAGTATGTACATTCTTGTTATGTCCCTAGTCAGATGTCATTGTGGAAGGTTGATAGACAACAATGACACATTAAGACTAGAGTGTGTGTGTGTAACGTCCCCGGATTTTCACCTTCTCAAAACCCCATGGAGATGAGAAGACAAAATCTGAAAATGTTAAGAAATTGAATCAAAGTGTGTTGCGGAAGCAATATGCGCATACATGAACATTCAATACAACATACACCATGACATTCTCAACATTCAACATGTATATTTATACAACATGAATTATTACACAATGATTTACAATTACATATTGAATGAAGATTCTACAATCTATGAACATGTATGCTAACATGATCTTAGACAATAGGTACAACCTATGCAACTTGCTCACGTCCTATTCCTTTATCCCATTCTAGCTCTGGACCTAGAAAATATGAGAAACAAAAACATCAACATAAAGTTGGTACGTGGTAAAAGATACACTAGTAAGGTTGCATAAAGGAAAATACTTGAAGAAGGAAGAAAGAGAGAAAAACCATTTCTTAAGGTGAAGATCAAGTAAACATCCTTTTTATTACATTTATTTGATGTGGTTGTACTACACTTATCTGCACTTGACTTACATCCAGTATGGGAAAAAATTATATCATCATACATCTAACATGGGCCAAAGCATCATACATCCATGTTAGGAAACATACATCCATACCGGGCTAGGTGCACTAGTAGCTACAACCCATCCATATCCTTTTATGTTATATTAGATTTTGGCGAAGTATAACTCATAATAGTTCAACAAAGCAATGAATATCCAAATAATAGCATTCATGATATTACATATCATAAGCAACCAAGAAATCTAGTCTTATACTTATAAGACCACATACCTGAGTTCAGAGATTTCTTATACATGCATGGTCATCTAGATAATCTGGTCATCACCTAGTTAATAGAAATTAATCATCATTAATATAAAGTTCACCATTATTAATGGTATTTAGGTCCAGATTAGGGTTTTGGTCAAACCTAGGTCAATTTGATGTTAGGATTGTGTATAGTATTTTTAGTCTGATCTATATGTCATTATTAGGGTATGGTACAAATTTCATATTTTTCTGATGCCTTATCTATTTTCTATAATTAATATAAGGTTAAAAGCATCTAAAAATGCATAAATTGGAAAAGACCTACTATTTTGACATAATTCTCATATCAGAGTTCACATTTGGTTTCCAAGTGGTATTAGGGTTCAAGAGTATTGTTCTTGTATTTTATATCCATCGTTTTCTAATTATACAAATTAAATGAACCCTAAAAGAAGAATTTCACCTTGAATTGAATATCATCAGTAGTTGTGCTTCAAAATCCAAAACTAAGGGTTCGGTAATATAGGGGATCATTTTCTGAGTCTAGAGGTATTTTTGGAGGATTTATTGGATAATTAGGCTATTTTCTAAGCATTTTCTAAGCTGGTGTCATTTTCTGGAATAAAAGAAAGTATTTACCTTGTATGGAATTTTCTGTGGCTGTTGGATCTTGCTCCTTGGGGTATCGATCTCTGCCATGTGTACTCAAAGTGGGGCATGTGGCCTGCCCTTGAATCACGGTTCACTCCTTATTGGCATTGTGTAAGCCGGTCGAGATGTAGCTGAACCGGTCTGTTCTAGTCTTCTTTCTCGCACGCCACTGGAGAAAGACGGCTCTACGTCTGTGCGTTGTTTCCGTCACGAGGTCCAGTCCCAGCGACGGATCTACATCATCTGGGAGCTCTTTGACCAAAGATAAGGCTTCACACACCTTCGACCAGCCATGTCGAGTCTGAGCGACGGGGACACGAGGTCCCTCTATTGATCTGTAGCTCTCGGCTTGTTCCTCTCTCGGTGACGACAGAGCTAGGTGGAAGGCAATTGGGGTTATCCTCTCCTCACATCCTTGGGCTCCGGTTTGCCATTGAGGATGGTCGTAGGTCTTCAGCAAAATGGATGGTACCTCCAAAACATGGTAGGGTTGCTCGTGGCTCTCCCCCAAAGACCCGACCTTGATCTATAGGTTGTAGGGCTCGTTGGCCATCATTACCCACACAACTAAGAAATTGATAGTGTTGAAGGATTCAGAAGGGAACTATGATCCTTTTTGCCTGGTCACTGCAAAATGTAGTGGAGAAAGAAGGAATGGATGGGGATCTGATCTCTCTGGTTCTCGCTAATGGATACGATGCTAGGGACATAGTTTGGTTTTATCCAGATACGCCACCTCATGCTCCAAAATAGAGTTTGTTGAGATTCTGAGAGTGCGGTGGTGAGGATTTCTCAGTTACAAACTCACATTGATCTATAGTTTGTGCTCTATCCAGTGTAGATGAGTATCAGCTTGGTCAGACCCTTCTGATCTGCAATGATCGGAGGTAAGGGATGACCTCCCTACCATAAGATCTTCATCGAAGGGCTTGAAATCATACACACCTATTAGTTGAGAGCCGCTCCCAACAAACATCCGAATGTGACATCAAGTAGTCACAGCCTAGCTAATAAATGAACAAAAGATCAAAGTCCAATAACATTTATATCATTAATGTCCTCATCTACAAATAGTTATATCTATTTGTAGAAGTCTCCAAATATTTTGAAATTGTAGACATAGGCTCATAATATCCTAAAGCATCTCCTGCTAAAGTTTGGTACACAAACTCCATTATTTGGACATGCAAATAAATTCTTCAAAGAACCTTATAATTTGGTGTACAAACCTTGAATTCAATTCGAATAATCATCAAATCTTAATCCTACATGTCCATAAACATGTGTTATGATACTAACATACCTCAAGGCTCATTAATTGGCTACTTGAGTTTGTTGTGACTACTAATTAGAACTTTTAGCCTCATAAGTACCCAAGCTCACTAATAAAAGTTATTCATCATAATTGAACTCAACTTGGTCTGGTAATCATTAATTACATATCTAGTTATTTTGGGGTGAAAAGAGATAGTAATTAAATAACCAATTCCTCAATTTGGGATCAATCATCTAAATGACACACATGGTCTTAAAATACTATATTGGTTATAAGAGCCCTAAAATATGGGTTATCACATTCACCCCACCTTATATAGAATTTATTCCTCAAAATTCAATTGAACTTATACTCAAGGTGATATGAAGAATTTCAACTTCATGAAGGTTGCCACTTCTAGTTACCAAAGTTCTCATATTTATATATGCATCCCAAGTCGACATTGTAAGATGTAGAGTTGTGTAACCACCCCACCTTATATAGGTTGAAGCATAATGTTTTTTTAAGGAATTGAAGAACCACTTCATGACTTAATTATTATAGGATTCACATCCCTTATTACCCTGATAATTAGGGATTTTGGTTTTTCTCATATGAAGTTAAGGAGGTATTACTTAAGTTTCATCTTTCACCCCACTAAGTCGTGTTAGGTGATATCAAGTGTGCACCTCATTTGTTATAGAATCATCACATTTGACATCATTTATGTGGGTTTATGATCGACATCTTACTTAGATTTGATCATTGTAGAAGGGATTACTTTACATTCTTGAATATAGGGTTTCACCCTAAGGTGTGAGATTTATCATCAAACTATAAGCTTAGAGTTGTAAGATTGAGTTTAGGAACTATGTTTAGTGATCATGTATCTATGATACAAATACATATTTATTTCAAGCTCATTATTTCAGATTTACATCCTTCATTTATGATATTAAGGGAAAGAAAACATACTAAATCAAGCTTATCATGATTTCAAACTTGGATATTATATGTATGATGTAGGAGAGGAATATAGAATAGGTCAAGCTTATGTGAGTGACTTGTCATGTATAATCATATATGTATCTCAAATGAGGTTTTTAGCATCATATATTAAGAAGGAGAAGAAGAAGAAGGGAGAACATGTATGTTGAGTATCTTTTGCACAAAGAATCGTACACTCATAACTAGAGTTCATATATTACCTCACTTGTAACTAATGATGAGATCCACAAAATATGTCACTCAAGCTAGGACCTAACTCAGCCAAAGGATTGACTTTATCATATGGGTCATCTACCCATCCTTTTATTTTACCCAATTCTCACATATAGATTTGAATCATGCATAAAGACTCAACTCAACACTCAAGAGTAATCTAGTGTAGGACATTTTTTTTAACACATATCTCATATATTGGAGGCTAGGTCCTATGACCTTCTCCCTGTGGGTTTTACTCTCTCTAGAGTTTACCACATATCTCATCCTACCACTAGACATCCTCCTTGTATAAGAGCTTGAGGCTCATGCATACTCATCTCTATCTTAACTTAGCTTATCTTAAGTAGGAAAAGGGAATGTACTTTCATCATCATGACTTAGCATAGATCCTCTAAGAGTGGATTTGGCTCATATACAACTCAAATCTTAATAAGTAAACTTATACCATCATAGATCAAAGTTAGATAAGATTCTATATGCTTATTTCCTTTGTCTTTCTTTTATCTATCTATCTATCTATCACATAACCTTATGAGGCTCTAGACATCTAATCTAGATCTATTCTCTCTTCTAGACTGATGTCACTCCCTTTCACTTATATTGCATGAACACCCACTACTCTCCTGTGTGAGGGACACATTTTTATATTTACATATATCTAATAAAATATTATACAGTTTTTCTCTGAGAAAGAAGGCGTCAGATAAAACTGTCGAGGTGCGAGCGTATTGGGAAACAAAACCAAACTAGCAAACTCGAGTGTCCAACACACAATAGATAGTCTAGTGCCAAGTAACCTAGTGAAATGGTGAGAACATGGTGTAGACTAGTGTAGCTACCCAATACATATGAGCTCTATATGGAAAGGGTTTCAGACACTTGTCTAAACCTAGTTCTCGAACATCTAGGTTCTAACCTAGAGGATAAGTCAAAACTTATTCCTATAGAACAACTTACTAAGTTTCTAGGGTTTAAGGTGAGAGGTGAAAATTAGTTTAACATTTCATGGTGAGCAATTGTTAGGTGTAGCTATTGTTCATGCTCTGATACCAACTGTAACGTCCCCCGATTTTCACCTTCTCAAAACCCCATGGAGATGAGAAGACAAAATCTGAAAACGTTAAGCAATTGTATCAAAGTGCATTGTGGAAGCAATATGCGCATACATGAACATTCGATACAACATACACCATGACATTCTCAACATTCAACATCTATATTTATACAACATGAATTATTACACAATGATTTACAATTACATATTGAATGAAGATTCTACAATCTATGAACATGTATGCTAATAGGATCTTAGACAATAGGTACAACCTGTGCAACTTGCTCACGTCCTATTCCTTTATCCCATTCTAGTTCTGGACCTAGAAAATATGAGAAAGAAAAACATCAACATAAAGTTGGTACGTGGTAAAAGATACACTAGTAAGGTTGCATAAAGGAAAATATTTGAAAAAGGAAGAAAGAGAGAAAAACTATTTCTTAAGGTGAAAATCAAGTAAACAACCTTTTTATTACATTTATTTGATGCGGTTGTACTACACTTATCTGCACTTAACTTACATCCAGTATGGGAAAAAATTATATCATCATACATCTAACATGGGCCAAAGCATCATACATCCATGTTAGGCAACATACATCCATACCGGGCTAGGTGCACTAGTAGCTACAACCCATCCATATCCTTTTATGTTATATTAGATTTTGGCGAAGTATAACTCATAATAGTTCAACCAAGCAATGAATATCCAAATAATAGCATTCATGATATTACATATCATAAGCAACCAAGAAATCTAGTCTTATACTTATAAGACCACATACTTGAGTTCAAAGATTTCTTATACATCCATGGTCATCTAGATAATCTGGTCATCACCTAGTTAATAGAAATTAATCATCATTAATATAAAGTTCACCATTATTAATGGTATTTAGGTCCAGATTAGGGTTTTGGTCAAACCTAGGTCAATCTGATATTAGGATTGTGTATAGTATTTTTAGTCTGATCTATATGTCATTATTAGGGTCTAGTACGAATTTCATATTTTTCTGATGCCTTATCTATTTTCTATAATTAATATAAGGTTAAAAGCATATAAACTGCGTAAATGGGAAAAGACCTAGTATTTTGACATAATTCTCATATTAGAGTTCACATTTGGTTTCCAAGTGGTATTAGGGTTCAAGAGTATTGTTCTTGTATTTTATATCCATCGTTTTCTAATTATACAAATTAAATGAACCCTAAAAGAAACATTTCACCCTAAATTGAATATCATCAGTAGTTGTGCTTCAAAATCCAAAACTAAGGGTTCGGTAATATAGGGGATCATTTTCTGAGTCTAGAGGTATTTTTGGAGGATTTATTGGACAATTGGGCTATTTTCTAAGTATTTTCTAAGCTGGTGTCATTTTCTGGAATAAAAGAAAGTATTTACCTTGTATGGAATTTTCTGTGGCTGTTGGATCTTGCTCCTTGGGGTATCGATCTCTGCCATGTGTACTCAAAGTGGGGTGTGCGGCCTGCCCTTGAACCACAGTTCACTCCTTATTGGCATTGTGTAAGCCGGTCGAGATGTAGCTGAACCGGTCTGTTCCAGTTTTCTTTCTCGCACGCCACTGGAGAAAGATGCCTCTGCGTCTGTGTGTTGTCACCGTCATGAGGTCCAGTCCCAGTGAAGGATCTGCATCAACTGGGAGCTCTTCGACCAAAGCTAAGGCTTCACAACCTTCAACCAGCCATGTCGAGTCTGAGCGGTGGGGACACAAGGTCCCTCTATTGATCTGGAGCTCTCGGCCTGCTCCTCTCTCGGTGACGACAGAGCTAGGTGGAAGGCAGTTGGGGTTATCCTCTCCTTGCATCCTTGGGCTCTGGTTTGCCATTGAGGATGGTCGCAGGTCTTCTGCAAAATGGATGGTGCCTCCAAAACATGGTAGGGTTGCTCGTGGCTCTCCCCCAAAGACCTGACCTTGATCTACAGGTTGTAGGGCTCGTTGGCCATCATTACCCACACAAATGAGAAATTTATAATGTTGAAGGATTCAGAAGGGACATGTGATCGTTTTTGTCTGGTCACTACAAAATGTAGTGGAGAAAGAAGGAATGGATGGGGATCTTATCTCTCTGGTTCTCGCTAATGGAGACGGTGCTAGGGATAGAGTTTGGTTTTATCCAGATACGCCACCTCACACTCCAAACTAGGGTTTGTTGAGATTCTGAGAGTGCGATGGTGAGGATTTCTTAGTTACAAACTCACATTGATCCATAGTTTGTGCTCTACCCAGTGCAGATGAGTATCATCTTGGTCAGTCCCTTCTGATCCACAATGATCGGAGGTAAGGGATAACCTCCCTACCATAAGATCTTCATCGAAGGGCTTGAAATCATCCACGCCTATTAGTTGAGAGCCGCTCCCAACAGACATGCCAGCGTGACATCAAGTAGTCGCAGCCTAGCTAATAAATGAACAAAAGACCAAAGTCCAATAACATTTATATCATTAATGTCCTCATCTACAAATAGTTATATCTATTTGTAGAAGTCTCCAAATATATTGAAATTGTAGACATAGGCTCATAATATCCTAAAGCAGCTCCTGCTAAAGTTTGGTACACAAACTCCATTATTTGGACATGCAAATAAATTCTTCAAAGAACCTTATAATTTGGTGTACAAACCTTGAATTCAATTCGAATAATCATCAAATCTTGATCCTGCATGTCCATAAACATGTGTTATGATACTAACATGCCTCAAGGCTAATTAATTGGCTAATTGAGTTTGTTGTGACTACTAATTAGAACTTTTAGCCTCATAAGTACCCAAGCTCACTAATAAAAGTTATTCATCATAATTGAACTCAACTTGGTCTGGTAATCATCAATTGCATATCTAGTTATTTTGGGGTGAAAAGAGCTAGTAATTAAATAACCAATTCCTCAATTTGGGATCAATCATCTAAATGACACACATGGTCTTAAAATACTATATTGGTTATTAGAGCCCTAAAATATGGGTTATCACAGTGTGTTGGTTGATGATAGTGTCTCATTACTCATGATATATGATATTAAATCAAGCACATAGATACATGTTGGAGAACAGTGTATCGGACAGATCCACCATGAGAGTGATACATGGAACCATGACATGGTAGTCAAAATCATTTCTCATAGTGATGGTGTTGATTGTGAATCTTAGACCTGAAATCACTGTACTCGTCAAATGTGATTAGGTACACGTTGACATCATCAAACACAATATTGAAATATGGATTGTTATAATAGTGTTGATTGGGTGGCTTTGATGCATGAGATAGGTTGTGAGTGATAGATATGGGATTTGTCCATCCTAAGGGAGTATGATGTCCAGACCACTTGATAAGCGAGACTGAGAAAGGTATGCACATGTACATGTGAATCAATATATGATATTGATGTCACACATATTTCATACAGTCTGCTTTAGTTGAAGAAACATGAATGAACGTTGAAAGGATGACAACTCCATGCCTTGAGTTCATTCAGGATATAAGAGACAAAGGAATTATATATTCACTAGAACACCAATCATAGACTATAGGATTGAAAGTTGTTCTCCAACTTTCCTTTTCACTTGAATAGCACTGATGTGCGACTACGTACCGCTCTTTGCTTGTTATGTCATAAGCTAGTTATGGACATTCACTGCCAACGTGAAATGGGACCTATAGGGTCACACACAAAGGATTATCCTGGAAGAGGAGTTTATCCATGAATGATGTTTGGATTGATTACTAAAGTGTTTAGGTACTCAATCAAACATTCAATCAATTGACTTGACTCAGAATCATCGAGTTCAAGTGTTGAACCAACTGATTAGAGTGTTAGATTGATTGAGAACTGAATTGACTATGTTCTACATAATCTGGACTACCAACCGACCGGTTCACTGGGTGAACCATTGGCTCATGGTCAGTGAGACGACCATTTCAATTGTACCAAACGAGTAGTGTTGAGTTTTCCCGATTTGTGAGAAAAGTTTTTTTGTTTCATTTGTTCAATTTGATTGGGACAAGAAATAATATTTGTGTTAATTAGAAACGAATAAGGAAATTCAAATGCAGGCAGGTCTGCGAAGTGAAATGACCGGTTCACTGGGTGAACTAATCGGCTCACACTCCCAACTGACCAGTTCACTAGTGAACCGATCAGCTCACCTTGCCAAATGACCGTTTCAGTTATGAAACGACCGGTTCGCCCACCGCAGTGTAAATTGTTCATGGAAATTCCAGACCCTTCTACTCCCGCAGAGACTGGGAACCCTCACCCTACCCTCTACTATAAATAGAGGGGTACAGGGGGATTCTCCAGACACACAACTCAGAACATCAGTTGCTCTGCAAAGTTGTTGTCCTCTCTAATTGTGGTAACTGAGAGAGCCCAAGCAAGTTCTACTCGTCCAGGGAGGAACAATGAGGGAAAGACAACTGAAAAAAAAGCAATTGGTGGTGGGAGAGTGTGTTGGTGACTAGTATGCTAACAAACGGGGACAACTCCTTCTAGTCCGTTCTTCAAAATGACTAGAGTTCTTAGTAGTCCATGTGGACTATCTATAGAGGTGGGATACTTCTTCTGCTCAAGAGGACGAAAGTCAACTGTAGTCTGAGTCAAGACTAGGAACTGTAGAGACACCATCGAAGATAGGTGGTTGAAGACTGCACTTGCTGTGAGGTATAGTCACTGAGAAAGCCTCATGACCAGGTATATCTCACTAAAACCGTCCTTCCCATTACATAGATATTGAGCGATCTATTGGTTATGGGTTTATAGTCAAGTAAATTTTTTTGTTTCTGCTACCTACTCTGACCATGTAAAACCAAACACCTTATGTGTCCAAAAGTTAACTCTAATAAGACACTTGGTCCCCTGAGTCACCTCTTCCTCTTAGAAGTATATTATCTTATGTCAGACGAAATAAAACAAATATGTGTATTCATTCACAAATTGTCTATTTGTATATAGTTCTTGACCTAATGTTGACCACTTAATGTCATATTAGGGTTGTTAATCTCTTTAAATGAACATGTGACTAGGAGTATTCATTCTTCCAATTTAGGTCTTCTAATGTCATTCTCCCTCACTAGAGTATATCACATACATGGAGATATACTTACCTAAGGTTGGTAATATATATTAAAAGGGCGATATTATTTTCTAGTCTTCTATTAAATACTAACTAATTTGCTTTATATTAGGAATGACATCAAACTGATTACCTTTTTGAAATATATATACATGTGTAAGATAATTGGTTTCAGTCCATAGGAGAATAGAGTTTATCAATATGGTTAGGCTTAACTATAAATCATTTATATTACATGTGCATGTATTTACATTAGTGTGGAACCAATAGCCATGAAAGGTTAACTTAATCTTGTATACTATTATTAGCAGGATTATCTAAAAACTACAGTAATCGTCTTAACTAGATATTAAATTAAATTCTATATTCATAGTTGACTAAGAATACTTGGGTACGTGTGTAATTTCTAATACATTCATGTTCATGCTAATAAGGGTGCTACAATAGCTAGTATACTTTACTCATATACCAAATTCTTAAGTCTTTGATTACTATCATTACAGATCAATGATATATATATATATTGAAATTATAGGAAGAATAACTGACCTACATGTGCTCGATTAGAACCGATCTTTCATGTTCAGTTCTTGGTTCCTTGGGGAAAGATGAAGATCTAATCACCTTGTGGATTCACACAGGCGATGACTCCACTCCACTTCTGAATGGCCTGAGGATCAGTCCTTTGGGCCATCATACTATGGATGGGGTTGGATGTGTTTTTGAAGATCTTGAATAGAAGTGGTGCAGGTTGGAGGTTCAAAAGCCAATGTAGAAAGGATGGCAATGTGAAGGAAGAGGTACACTCCTAACTTCTGGTTTCTATCTTGATCTCCTAGATGTTAGGTGCAATCAGCAGTAGCCCCAGATGCAATACTAGGCACCTAAGTCTGGTGGGAGCCCAGATTCATTTGATGAGATTTGGACTCTTTGGATTGGGGACTTTAGTACTGGATGGAGGAGGGACTTGGGATGACTACTTGTTCCAGATGGGAGGAGGAAGGCCATGCGGTTGATGTTGGAGAGGCTGGTGGTACTGTGGCACTTCCATGGTTGAAGGTAGGGTCTTGTTCTTAGACTGCTGAGTGTGGCAACAACCTACTATTAGCTGATGCATGGGGGAAGAATTAGGGTAGGGTGAAGAACAGAAGAAGCAGAGGCAGAGGATTCATGGAGAAGGAGGCGTCACAGTGTCATCTCAAAAAGAAGTTGGTCTCATGTACAGAAGAGCGAGTAATTAGATGAAAGTCATGCCATTGGTGGTCAACTCTCTGCTGATGTCGAAGGATTGCAGATCTAGCAGAGAAGACTTAAGTGGCTGCATTGCTTGCTGGTGATTGATGAAGACGGTGAAGACCATAGTAGTAGGAGGCACTAACGTTAAACGACCAAGGTGACAAGTGCTAGGGTGAAAGGGAAGCGACAACTAGGGTTTGGGGATAGGCTGGTGAGGAAAGGGAGGAAGAGGAGAGCATAAATAAGTAAAGGAGGCAGAGATGAAGAGAAGGAGACAAGAAGGAAGGAAACAACCGCTGGGAACGCACAATGTCGGGGTTACATGGGGAAGGGAGAAGAACAATAACACCGACGAAGTCGCGTTACAAGGTTAATTAATGCCTTACAAGGTTAATTAACTGGGAAATGGATCCTTGATAATTTAGAACTTATGTCAACCTGTTTCTTTTACTCTTAAATGAAGTTGGGAGAGTAACTATATTCAGTTGACTTGAAATTTTGTGGTTAGGGTAATTAGGGCATGAAGAATTCAATTTTGGCCTTAAATATACTGTTTGAAAGCGTCTCCTATAATATTTCATTACTTGCATTCTAAGTATTCATTTGATGTACCTATTGCCTTTAATAACACCAACGTGTCACCATATCTTATGTTAATTTAGTTTCTCAATCCTTTACTCTTACTAGTAGTCAAGAGGATCAAACTTCATTATTTCTTTTTATTATGATTATTTAATCCCTTTATGTAGTGTATATTTGTGAAGCATGTTGAAACTAAATTTCAACTTATATAATTTTTTAGAACAAAGATTTATTTATGTTGATAAAATGGTTCTAATGAAAGAGGAGGGATGAGTAAGATACACAGAGTTGGATATGTTACAAACTCCACCCCTTCAAGAGGATTTCATCCCCGAAATATGCCAAGCTATAGACCAAAATACTAACCTATAATTTCTATCCAATTATAAGTTTCTATTTCACTAGATAGAGTTAATGTAGTGAGTCCTAGCATAACACATCCTCATCACACTTATACATGAAACCCAAATGAACTTATCTTATCCATTCATCAAGTCAGTGTTATCTTCTCATATTGTGTTATGGACTAGGGAAATTACACTAAGATTGAGGACTAATAATTTTAATTCGTTATGGTTACCTACATGTTTAAGGATGTCTCTCCATCCTACTATTGTGATGTTCGATATCCCTTCCATGATCAGCCTCTATAAGTGCATTTACCTTTAGGGTCATTCATATAACAACCACCAAGATTATGAACTAACTTCATTGGGAACAAGGACCTCAACATATCACACCCTGATTACTATAATTATCATTATCACTTTTTTTCACCGAAGTAACATTTAAGGTGACATAATTAGTAATTCTTACCCACTATCCTAATTTGGTGGTTCCTATAATTGTGACATTATTACTAAAAGTTGCCCAAGATTTTCCCATTCTAATACTACTGATTTCAACTATTCATTAAATTAAGTTACAATTCCGAGTGTATAAGGCTCCACCCCTTAAAATGACCTATCTAATCATATAGAGTCAATAGGGATAGCTGACTAGATTATAGCTATTATATTTGTTATTATTCCTCATAATCCTATATACACCTATAGGTAGGGTCAGACAGTTGAACATGCAAGTCAAAGATTTCTTCACTAATGGTCTATCTACTACTACAAATTCCTTGTGATGGTGACTTGGTTCCAAAACCATCAATGAAATTTGAAAAAAATTTCTTTTATAATTTAATAATAATAAAAAGTTTGCGATGAAAACCTTGCGATGGAAATCTAAAATGGCTACCAAATTAATCTGAGAACCAAGTCACCGACTTTCTCGCACATACAACATATGCTATCACCCTACATTACACATCTTCGTAGAAGAGTCTTCTCTACACATAGCCCCCATGAACACAACAAGCATATATGAATTCTGGATGAGGAGGGATACAAGTTTCTTCTAGCATGTTGTTAATATCTAGTAGGCATGACCTCCATTATTCCACCATTCTCTCAATCTTGACTTAGGCGACCACACCCCAAACATAATGTATTTTTATAAGATTGGGTAACCATAATAAGAAGAGATTAGGGTCTTAACATTCCTAGTTGTTTTACATCCATGGTATCATTATAAACCCAGATGAACTTGCTAGTCAAACTATTACTCATCTCATACATCAACTAAGATAATTACATGGTGGCTATGAGAGAGTGGTCAACTCTTTAAGGATCAACCCTAGATGTACCTACTTCACATAACCTCGGTGTCAGTGTACATCCAAATTTTAAAGAAAAAGAGTATCCACTATAGCTTACGAACATGAGTGCGCCACCATATGTCCTCGGGAAACATTAACATTGCATAAAGTTTTATCATGTGATCCAACTACATGATCATTCCTTTATAGGACAAGAGAGATAATCATTATTCCTACCTTATGGGTATGTGAGGTATGAAATCCCAAGCATAGTTACTTGAAACCTATATCTTCCTTTAAAAACCCTTATTTATGAGATATCCCAGGTTTAACTAGGATAATATCCAACCCTTGGATGGCAAGTCACAATCAAACTATGTTGAAATAAATCCATGTTACATGAAAGACAAGCCTAACCTTAAAAGGATCTAGTTAATATCATAATTGAGGGTTGAGGGTAGAGATGGGAGTGGATATGGAGGGGTTTAACCTCATGCCACTAGCCACTCTAGCCTTTAGAAGGCCCTAGGCAATTGAATCACTCTCACCTACACTAGCCACTTAAATCTCACACTCATTTGTAGGGGGAGGGATGTGTATGTAGGAACAAATGGGGCTAGCTTGGGATCCACTAATTGGACCTAGGAGCCATTCCTAAGATTGCCACATACACCCCAATTCCTCTTAGAAATGAAGTGTCATCAAAAACCTCAAAACAAGCAATTCATACAGGAAGCACAAACCACATGCAATAAGATAGGAAAAGAGATGGAAGCAAGAAGTAATCATCATAAATATGAATTAAGTTCATTACAAGAATTTATCCCCCAACATGGTATCAAAGTAACATTTTAATCCCAAACATCCCACCACAAGGGGGCTTAGCTAGACATAATCATGAAAATAGGAAAAGAAAGGGGTAGAAGAAGTAGGGACTCCATGAAGCTTGATGTAGAAGCCTCCTTCTTCACCTCCAAGCTTGCTGTAGACGTCCTCCCTCCTCCAAGGATGCAAGGGTGATGAAAATGGTGGAATGGATGGATAGAAACCTAGAGAATCTAGGGTTCTATGGTGGAAATGAGTGGAAAGTGGGTGGAAATGGGGTTGAATGCAAGGAAGAAGGTGGATGGGAGTAATGGATGCAAGGGAGCAGCTAGGTTGCAGACAGGGGTGCTCTCCCTCGAGCCCTAGAAGCAACTAGTGCTTATATAGGAGCTAGGGCTAAGTGGGGGCAAAATAGGAAAAATAGTGGAAAGTTGTATAGGGTAGGTGATCACCACGGTCGTGGTGGGTGTACCACGACCGTGGTGAGGGTAGTGGGGGACGACTGTGGGGTGGTGAACATGGTCGTGGGGTGAAGGAAGTGGTGAGATGGTGGTGGCCACGGCCGTGGCGGAGTGCCACGATCGTGGTGGGTAGCATGCACCACGGTCGTGTTGGGTAACACGGCCATTTTGGAGGGGTTGGAGCTGACCGTGGGGAGGGGCCACGGGCGTCTTGATCAGCATCGGCCACGGTCGTGGTGACTTGGCCACGGTCGTGGTCAGTGAGGCCAATTCCCTGTTGCAACCTGACTTCTTGCAAATTAATTCCCACGACCATGGCAAGGTGCCACGGCTGTGTTGTCTTCAGTGGCCACGGTCGTGGCTGGGAGGCCACGGTCGTGGGCGATCTATGGATTTCCCTGTTGCAACCTGTTGGTTTGAAAAAAAAAATGACCGTGGCATTGTTGCCACGGCCGTGGTGAGGTTCGACTTCTTGATTTCTCTTCTAACTTTGTCATTTTCAGATGTCTTTGCTCGAGGATGACTCTTGGCCATTGGAGGTAGGTTGAGGGAGACTTTGGGGCCTTCTCTGGGTCCCTCCTTCTCTCTCTTCCATCTAAGCATGGTCCAAGTACCTGAAAAATAGTGCAAAGACCATCCATAAGCATATTTGCAATGATAATCATATTGGGGAGAATAACATGTAATTCTAGTGCATTTGAATGTGATAAAATTACAAAATGACATAAGATACAGCCCTAGAATAGGGTTGGATCAAGTTCCTTAATAAAAACAAAGAAAGGTGAGAACATGAATCTTGAACATTTTCCAATGCAATGTCGGCCTTAAGGTATAATCAGACCACTTTTTACAAACTTAATTATTTCCCAAAGTGGAGACTCTTTGGAATCATTGCATGTAACAAGCACATCCTGAAGTGAAGTCAAGTACTCTAATACAATATGATTAAATAGAGAAGCTGGAAACACCCCCCGTAACAAACTATAATAGTCCTTAGATGAAGTTTCAAACTCAAATTTATGCCTCTGATTCTAGTCCTCTATTTCCACTTGCTATTATTTCTTGGACACTAATTGGTCATGAAAATACAAAAGTTGTGATAGATTAATTATATGCGGAGAGTCTAGGTGTCAACCTATTTCTTTTACTCTTAAATTAAATTGGGAGAGTAACTACATTCAATTGAATTGAAAATAGGTGGTTAGGGTAATTAGGGCGTGGACAGTTTGATTTTAGCCTCAAATTTACTTTTTGAAAGTGTCTCCTATAATATTTCATTACTTGCATTCTAAGTATTCATTTGATGTACATATTTCCTTTAATAACACCATTGGGTCACCATATCTTATGTTAATTTAGTTTCTTCATCCTGTACTCTTACTAGTAGTCAAGAGGATCAAACTTCATTATTTCTTTTTATTATGATTATTTAATCCCTTTAAGTAGTGTATATTTGTGAAACATGTTGAAACTAAGTTTCAAATTATATAATTTTTTAGAACAAAGATTTATTTATGTTGATAAAATGGTTCTAATGAAAGAGGAGGGATGAGTAAGATACCCAGAGTTGGGTATGTTACATTGACCATTTTAAGATGAAATACCATTTATTTATCAAATGTTGTTGAAGAATTATCCTTTTAAGAGGAATCTACGACTTGGGGGAAATGGATGAGGCAAAGACACCCAAGAGGTCTGGACTTCATACTAAAGATAAGAGAAGGATACTCACGTACTGTCAATATTATGACATAAACATGACATCAAGTTTGGAAACTATTTGAATATCATGAATCGGGGTTATGGAGGCTCAAAGACACAAAGACAAATCTTTAGAAAGTGATATTCTCAAGGGCTACAGATGATAAGCATATGGAGAAGGTTTGGGCTCATGCATATGTACCAAAATAGAGCATGTGTGTATATAAAATTCTACACGGTGTATTGTCTATTTTGGACAAGATACATAGATATAATGATGAAGTTTCTACTATTTTCTTGCCGTGTTTGGAAGAAGATGAGTCTCACATCCACTTGGCAGACTACTGCAAATTCACAAAGGAAGTTTGGAGATCATATGTGATGATTTTAGATTGCAACTAAAGTTGGAAGAGGAATCAAGAAGAATTGTGGCAAGCTATGAGAGTGATGAAAAAAAGAGAATATTGTTTGCTGCTCTTTGCTATCATATTTGGGAAGAAAGGAATGCTAGAAGACATGGTGGTACAACCACTAATGTGATGAGAATTTATGTGAAAATATGTAAATGTGTTAAACGTAAGTTACACATTAGATGGAAGAGTGAGTTGTATTATGCTATAATGCATAACGTTGGGCTATAGTAACTCTTAACCTCCTATATTTTTAGGAGGAGTTCAGAATATATTTACCTAATTCTGATACATACATCCATATATATTGTAAGGAGTAGGACCTGAGAGGGGATTCACTCCCTACTAAATCAAATAAAAAGGATACCCCATATGAAAAAACCACTATATTTTTTCTACAAAGGGATCATAATCAAATATATTCAAAGTATTATTTAAGATACCAAATATAGCAAAAAATTATTAAAAAATATGGTCGTGTTTTCCATATGGGATGTTCCTTTAAAGGGGAAAGGATGTGAGGACTTGGAGTTTCCTCTACTTTCAAAATATGTAATTACTTCGATTATTACTTTGATCTCCTATTTACTATTGGTTAAATCCTTTTTTGGTAATTTTGGATAAAATCCCAAAATATATAGTGTAATAGTATATATACAATTTAGTTGAGAATCAAGTGATTCATTATGATAAGTCTTGGTTAATAAAAGTTTTATTGGTCTAGTTATTGCCTCACAAATATACACATTGAGTGAGTTTGAAGTTTATTTAATATAAGATTATCCACATTGATGGGTTTGTTTATGTATAACTTGAGGAGGAAGCTATGGGCATGTACGGGTCTAGATGGTGGGGGTACGACGTGGGTCTGGGCATACCTGTACCCATAGCCATTTAATTTAGCAGGCCTGGTTCTAGTTCTAGATTTGCATAATAAAAATCTACACCCACACCATACACGTGCCCATAATGATTTTTCCTATGCGGTGAGAGTAAGTGGGTAAGTGGTTATATATAAACCATCATGTTGTTTATGTAATAAAAAGTATAACTATGTTCTATATATTTCAATACATTGAGATATTGATATATATAGGATATTAACATGCAAAAATTATATTGAATGATGTAATACTTTGTATATTGAAGATTAATTGAGTTAATTGTTTACATATTTGAACTCATGTGGTAGTGTTTTAATTATGTAGCATATCGTATTAATTTTTTTATCTTAAGTTTACATATGTTTCTCATGATTGTAATTAGAGTAGTTACTTCTCAATTATATGACTAGTATCAAATTTATTATAATCATAGTAGGAATCTCAATTGTTATATTAGTTAGAAAAGTACATTGTGATATTAGTAACATATTATTTAAGTATTCATTGATGTATAGTGAGTACACAGGCCTAACAAGTCTGAATCCAAGCATACCCATTAGTGGACTCTCTTATATGTGGGTCTACGGGTATGTGGGTCCACGAGTATGTAGGTACAAATTTTGGACTTGTGACAAGTTTTAAAGGGTTAGAATTTGTGGGTCCACATGTCTACCCATACACATTTACAGTCCTATGGGCATTAGAACAACCTAACTAAGTCCATTTTTTATTATGCAAAATAAAGATAATTGTGAGCTTATTCTAAAATTTCAAGTCAAATACATCATCTTGGTAGTCTAGAGAAATTATTAAAATTATTCATCTTCTATTTAAATGAAATTATAGTTGGAATCCAATTAATGATTGATTGCAGTCTATTTTTGTGAAAAACTTTAGGAGGCTAATACCTGACTCCCTTTTATATGTCACATGGCCTACCAACCACTCAATTGAAAATTGATGATTCATCAAAGAAAAGAAACCATAATCAATTTTCTCTCTCCCAGTCATGTTAGACTCACTCTCCCTTTCTCCTTGACTGAGAAACTATCAAGGATGCCTTACCAATAGTCTTGGGAGAGTGGGACCTACCCAAATAGCCCTTGCATCCAATCCCTCATGAAGAAATAAGGAAATGCCTACTTCTATCTCCTCCTACTCCTCCTCATGTTGCATATAAGGAACTCCCAATCCTCATACATATAAATGTAATTGGAGGCACTGTCTTTTATCCCACAAGAAACCCATCACCTCAATTTTTCCCACCTCCATCTGAAGGCTTCTTCCCTAACCAAGCTTTCTTTCTACAAGACATGACCTTTTATTCAACCTTAGAGGCTATAATATCCAAATTAGAGGCACATAAACCTTATGATGACCCCTCTCCATCTACTAAAGCCTAAAGGAGAAACTGGGTATAAAGGGAATTGTGTCCCAATGTCAATCTCATTAGACTTCAGGTGGATTGTGGAGCAAAATTGTTGGCCACCATGAACCATGACAATAGGTGGTGAAGGTTTCTAGATGTCTTATAAGAGTCTCCGACCCTATATATAGTTTCAGCTAAAGGTAATTTCCTCCTTCTCATCTCCTGTATTTTCATCTATAAACTAGTATCATCCCAGTCGTGGATACCAATTTCAGGTCACTACAGATTGCACCAAGGGGATTTCTAGTTTCGAGCCTATGCCTTCAATTTCTACTCTCAAGATTTGGACTTGAGAGTCAACTCCTGAGTTGACCTCCTCTGTGATTGGAAGTAGTAGTAGCCTGAGCCTGTGGAGGGGATGTACAATCCTTGGGGTCAATGACTCCTTAGCCCATTTAGCGAGTTCCGACCTGGTTCACACTTCATGTGCAATGGAGTCATTTCCCATACCTCAGCCTAATTATAAACATGATTTATGATAATGTGGCCACTCTTTATTGGAAAATTAGTTTTATTTTGTAATAATTGTAGTAAATTATTGGTATATCAAAATACATTCCTATTATATATCTTTCTAGTAAAAAAAGAGAGGAATATGATGGACATGATCTCTAGATCTAATTTCATTCCTAATTCAAAAGTACCTTTATGTACCCCATTAATATGGATTATATGTAGAAAACTCTAGTTTGGATTATTATTAAGTTTTGAATACATCATTGAACATTAGAACTAATCATATGGTTAAATAATGATACCTTAATAATAATGTATGTCCCCTTATTATGAACAACATGAATAGGAATAAAGAGACATAGGGTTCACCATGATTATTTGGTGTTTCAAACCATAAATTGAGAATCAATGACACCAAAACCTAATTGAAAATCCAAACCCTAATTTATAAAACTATAGACAAGGACTTTTTCCAAATTGGTAACACCTTCATGTTGAACATTGATTTACATATTAAATTTCTAATAGATGCAGAGATTAATATCTCCACAACTCCATCATATATGGACTTCATGAGCCCACTAGCTGAAAGTGAAAAAAATCTTTTTATTAAAATATAATTGTTTAAAAAAATCACTACGGAAAATAATACTTTTAGTAAAGGACAAATGTGAGTGATGAGAGACCTTCAAAATAAACCTCTATTATTGAGGAATTAATCCTAACAAATAAGGTTTTGTCCCTCAACTGTGTCCTTAACTAAATGTCAAATTCCTTGTGACCCCCTTTCCTTTGCAAATAAATTATAAATTACAATAGTCCCTCACAATTAGATTAGTAGACTTTTCTCCCTTATTTCCCTCCAAAATCGGCTTTATACATAAAAAAAACATTTGTGCTCACCAACTAGCATTCCCCTATGAAAACCCTATTCTAGATGTTGCAAAAATTTCTTCGATTTTTCACCACACCATTGAGTCTATCTCCCTTGTAAGTCTACTCTCCAAATATCAATGATGGTGTGATGGTTTATGCCGTGCAAAATTTATTCTATTGTTGCATTCTCTGTCTGTAGTCTTGTATGCACCGCTGAGTGTGTCTCCCCTGTGATATGTCCTCTGTGAATCCAGGCTAGCAGGATTGTATCTTTTCCCTATTGTGGCATTATCTTTCTCAAGTCAATGAGATCTTATCAATTTGGTACACATCATGAGATCTTTTCAATTGGGCCTTAGGCTCTCCACAATAGAAATCCAAGCTACTAGCTTTTTTAATGCTGACACCTAGACTCTCCGCATATAATTAATCTATCACAACTTTTGTATTTTCATGACCAATTAGTGTCCAAGAAATAATAGCAAGTGGAAATAGAGGACTAGAATCAGAGGCATAAATTTGAGTTTGAAACTTCATCTAAGGACTATTATAGTTTGTTACGGGGGGTGTTTCCAGCTTCTCTATTTAATCATATTGTATTAGAGTACTTGACTTCACTTCAGGATGTGCTTGTTACATGCAATGATTCCAAAGAGTCTCCACTTTGGGAAATAATTAAGTTTGTAAAAAGTGGTCTGATTATACCTTAAGGCCGACATTGCATTGGAAAATGTTCAAGATTCATGTTCTCACCTTTCTTTGTTTTTATTAAGGAACTTGATCCAACCCTATTCTAGGGCTGTATCTTATGTCATTTTGTACTTTTATCACATTCAAATGCACTAGAATTACATGTTATTCTCCCCAATATGATTATCATTGCAAATATGCTTATGGATGGTCTTTGCACTATTTTTCAGGTACTTGGACCATGCTTAGATGGAAGAGAGAGAAGGAGGGACCCAGAGAAGGCCCCAAAGTCTCCCTCAACCTACCTCCAGTGGCCAAGAGTCATCCTCGAGCAAAGACATCCGAAAATGACAAAGTTAGAAGAGAAATCAAGAAGTCGAACCTCACCACGGCCGTGGCAACAATGCCACGGTCATTTTTTTTTTCAAACCAACAGGTTGCAACAGGGAAATCCATAGATCGCCCACGACCGTGGCCTCCCAGCCACGACCGTGGCCACTGAAGACAACACAGCCGTGGCACCTTGCCATGGTTGTGGGAATTAATTTGCAAGAAGTCAGGTTGCAACAGGGAATTGGCCTCACTGACCACGACCGTGGCCGATGCTGATCAAGACGCCCGTGGCCCCTCCCCACGGTCAGCTCCAACCCCTCCAAAACGGCCGTGTTACCCAACACGACCGTGGTGCATGCTACCCACCACGATCGTGGCACTCCGCCACGGCCGTGGCCACCACCATCTCACCACTTCCTTCTCCCCACGACCGTGTTCACCACCCCACAGTCGTCCCCCACTACCCTCACCACGGTCGTGGTACACCCACCACGACCGTGGTGATCACCTACCCTATACAACTTTCCACTGTTTTTCCTATTTTTCCCCCACTTAGCCCTAGCTCCTATATAAGCACTAGTTGCTTCTAGGGCTCGAGGGAGAGCACCCCTGTCTGCAACCTAGCTGCTCCCTTGCATCCATTACTCCCATCCACCTTCTTCCTTGCATTCAACCCCATTTCCACCCACTTTCCACTCATTTCCACCATAGAACCCTAGATTCTCTAGGTTTCTATCCATCCATTCCACCATTTTCATCACCCTTGCATCCTTGGAGGAGGGAGGACGTCTACAGCAAGCTTGGAGGTGAAGAAGGAGGCTTCTACATCAAGCTTCATGGAGTCCCTACTTCTTCTACCCCTTTCTTTTCCTATTTTCATGATTATGTCTAGCTAAGCCCCCTTGTGGTGGGATGTTTGGGATTAAAATGTTACTTTGATACCATGTTGGGGGATAAATTCTTGTAATGAACTTAATTCATATTTATGATGATTACTTCTTGCTTCCATCTCTTTTCCTATCTTATTGCATGTGGTTTGTGCTTCCTGTATGAATTGCTTGTTTTGAGGTTTTTGATGACACTTCATTTCTAAGAGGAATTGGGGTGTATGTGGCAATCTTAGGAATGGCTCCTAGGTCCAATTAGTGGATCCCAAGCTAGCCCCATTTGTTCCTACATACACATCCCTCCCCCTACAAATGAGTGTGAGATTTAAGTGGCTAGTGTAGGTGAGAGTGATTCAATTGCCTAGGGCCTTCTAAAGGCTAGAGTGGCTAGTGGCATGAGTTTACTAATTTGCTTGCTCTTCCATAATTTAGTTTTCTTTTTGCATCTCTTACTTGCTCATTAGTGTAATCAACCAATCAACCTTAAAACCCTAAAAACCTTACTCTCCGCACTAGGAACGTATCTCACGTCATCTAACTCTAGCGCCCCTCTATCTCCGCGGATCGAACCCGTACTTGCCGCCTCACCTATACTACGGCACAACCCCGTGCACTTGCGGGTGTAGTGTCTTAGTAGACGTAGGTAGTTAGTGTGGGACCATACAAATATCGAAAGCAAAGATCCCATCTCTCCTGTGCCTCCCGACCTCGTGGATTGCACTTGTTGCAAGCCTCTAGCGGGAGCGCACCAAGCTTTCTGGCGCCGTTGTAGGGGATAGAGGCGCTCGGCCTAGTTAGATAGTGTAGCTTAGCCTTTCCTTTTACCCTCACCATTGCTATTATTTATTCTTTGTGTTACTCTCGCATATTGGTTCGCTAACTTGGTTCCTTGTTGTTTGTTTGTGACTTTCGCAGGTGACAGCTGTGCATGCGTAGCACGCGTTCGACTTGCACTGACTTGGTAGTTTACGACCCCGAGATTGGAAGAAGAAGGCGTCAAGCTCGCCGCAACCTACACCGAGAGGCCGAGATGGTACAGAACGACCCACCACCGGAGGTTCCACCTCCACCGCCACATCGCCCGCTTCACGAGTACTTCACGCCGGGGAACTACAACTCCCCCATCGCCACTCTAGTTGACCAGATGCCAGGTCAACAGTTCTCCATCCCGCCGGCACTCTTGGGGCTTCTCCCTAAATACTTCGGTATGGAGAACGAGAACCCCTACCACCACATAGATGCGTTCCTTGAAACGTGCTCTACCTTCCGCACGCCTGCCGCCACCGATGACTCAATCAGGAGGACGCTCTTTCCTTTCTCCCTCAAAGAGAAAGCCAAGGAGTGGTACATCTTGAGGCCAGAGTTGGTCACTTGAATGAGGTGAAGAACGAGTTTCTCAAGAAGTTCTTCCCCATCGCCAAGTTATCCTACATGAGAAGATGCATCACATCGTTTGCCCAGAAAGACAACGAGCCCTTCCACGAGGCATGGGAGAGGTTCCAAAAGCTGCTTCGTGACTGCCCTCATCATGAGGTTCCGCTTTGGCAGCTAGTTCAGGCCTTCTACACCGGGCTTGAGGAGCAAATCCAAAACAACGTCGATTCTTCTTGCGGGGGCACGTTCATGGCAAAGCCACCTGAGGATTCATGGCCTATGTTTGAGCATCTCACCGAGAATTCACGCCACCGAGCTTCCACTAAAGGTGGACATTGCGGCCAGAACTACACCCCTCCCCTTTCCTCCGTGGCTCCCGCACGCAATGCCACCGACCCTGATATGATGAAAATGATGGCTGATATGATGCGAATGATGAAGAATCAAGTGGGTGGCTCTTCTAGCCAACCTGCAATGGCTGTGGACACTGTAGACGAGGAATTTAACGCTTTACATTCCTTTGGTGGCCGCAACAACCAGGGCCCAATGTCCCAATCCTACACCCCCGAGTGGAGGAACCACCCAAATTTCTCATGGAAACAACAGAATGAGGATGGACAAGGACAGGGGCAGCAGAAGCCATGCTACAGCTCCACATTTGAGGACGAGGTACTAGGAAGGCTAAGAAGCCTGGATGAAGTAAAAAAAGATGTCAATGCACATGGGCAGTCTATAAACCGTCTTGAGCATAGGTTGGACCAAATTTATCTCTCTTTGGCTAGAAGGGAAGAAGGTAGACTTCCATCTCAACCACTACCAAATCCGAACAATGATGGGGTTTTTCCAGGGAACACTTCGGGTGCTTATGTTCCACCATCTTACCAAGCCCCACCAAACCCCTATGCTCCTCCACCTCCTCAAGCGCCGCTCAATTATCAATATGCTCCACCTCCACCTCACACTTACCAAAAACCACCTCCACAATATCATCCCCCACCACAACAACAACCACAACCCCAATTCATCCTTCAAAATCCCAACTCCCCTCACCAAAGGCCTCCACCACCCCAACATCCACAACCACCTCCACAAGCTCCCTCTTCTACCACCCATGAGCATGTGAAGGTTGTGACTACGTTGAGGAGTGGCAGGACCTTGGAGAGGCCCCATGGTACAGTTGTTGGCAGAGATGACACTGAGGCAGAGCAGGTTGATACTGAGATGCATATTGATGATACTGTGATAAGAGGCAGTGTTGATACCGTGACGCCGAGCAGTGATATTGTGATACCGAGCCGTGATACCGTGATTCCAGTGATACCAGTGGATGATACTGTTGATTTGGACCGATTGGGGTCCCAACTCCCTCCATATCCTGATGCACTCGAGGAGCCTTCTGTTAAAAAGAAAAAGAAGAAGCATGCAGATGATATTTTGGATATCTTCAAGCAAGTGAAAATCAATGTACCTCTTATAGATGCAGTCAAGCAAATTCCATCTTATGCAAAATTCCTTAAAGAATTGTGCACCTTTAAAAGAAAGACAACAGGGAGGACGCCTAAGAAGATCAAGCTCACTGAGAAAGTGAGCTCCATTCTCCAACACACCATCCCCCGGAAAAGAAAAGACCCCGGTGCTCCCATCATCTCATACTACATCGGGGCACATCGCATAGACCAGTCTCTTCTTGACTTGGGGTCTAGCGTAAACTTGATGCTGTATGATCTGTTTACTGAGCTCCAAATGGGGGAGTTGAGGCCAGCCCATTGCACTCTACAGTTGTCCGAACGATCTGTGAAGATGCCTAGAGGGCGTGTGGATGATGTGTTGGTCCGTCTTGATGAGGATACTTCTGCCTTCTTCCCAGCCGATTTTATCATTCTTGATATGGAAAAGGAAGCTAGAAAGGTGCCAATCATCTTGGGGAGACCTTTCTTAGCCACAGCTGATGCCGTGATCCATGTGAGAACTGGGACCATGTATGTTACATTCATGCACATGAAGATCAGGTTGAACATCTTCAAGCCTTCTACTACAGCTGAAGTGATAGGAGCCACCGAGGAAGATTGTTATTTGGTGGAATGCCTAGATGAGATTGTTGAAGAGTTCCTACCTGCGTGGATTGAGACTGCCACTCAAGGTAGAGGTCTTGAACCAATTGTTGAGTTCCATGACGACGATGATGAAGATGATGAAGAGTGTGAGCTAGCCTTAGTGGCCGCAAGTCAGGACCTCCCTTCTATTTCTGCACCTTTAAAGAACTCCCTTGAAGCACCCTCCGTTCTTGAGTTGAAGAAACTTCCTGAAGGATTGAAGTACGCTTTCCTTGGCTCAAATGACACCCTCCCGGTGATCATTTCCTCTATTCTCTCTCCTGAGCAAGAAGATGCCTTGATGGAAGTCTTGAGGAAGAACATCCAAGCCATTGGAAGGTCTATTGTTGACTTGAGAGGGATTGACCCCTCTATTTGTGTGCATCAGATATACTTGGAAGAAGATGCGAGGCCGACCCGTCAAATGCAAAGAAGGCTAAATCCAAAGTTGAAGGACGTTGTAACTCAAGAGGTTGTTAAGTTGCTTGATGCAGGGATCATCTACCCCATTTCTGACAGTACGTGGGTGAGTCCCATCCAAGTTGTGCCCAAAAAGGGCGGGATTACGGTTGCAGAAAATGCCGATGGTGAGCTTATGCCGGTGAGAGAACAATCCAAGTGGAGAATGTGCGTAGATTATCGGAATCTCAATGAAAAGACAAAGAAGGACCACTACCCACTTCCGTTTCTTGATCATATTTTAGAGAGATTGGCTGGGCAGAGCTTCTACTATTTTCTTGATGGGTACTCGGGATATTTTCAGATTGTTGTGCATCCGGCGGACCAGAAAAAGACGGCATTCACTTGTCCAAGTGGTACATTTGCCTATCGGAGAATGCCATTTGGATTGTGCAATGCCCCTTCCACTTTCCAGAGATGTGTAACCTCAATCTTTGCTGACATGCTTGATTCGTCACTTGAAGTTTTCATGGATGATTTCTCAGTTTTCGAGAAAACCTTTGATGAGTGCTTGCTACATCTGGTTGCTGTTATGGAAAGATGTGTGAAAGTTCACTTAGTTTTGTCTTGGGAAAAGAGCCATTTCATGGTGCCTGAGGGTATAGTTATGGGACACCGAGTTTCTAAAGATGGGATTGAAGTTGACAAGGCCAAGGTGGGCCTTATTTCTTCACTCGACCTTCCTTCCACCGTAAGACATGTTCGATCTTTCTTGGGACATGCAGGTTTCTACCGTCGCTTTATCAAGGACTTTAGCAAAATCTCAAGACCACTTTGTCGATTACTTGAGAAAGATGTCGAATTTCAGTTTGATGACAAATGTGTTGAAGCCTTCAATCATTTGAAAGAGAGGCTTATTTATGCTCCTATCATGCAGCCCCCGGATTTCTCTTTTCCATTTGAGATCATGACGGATGCATCCGATATGGCGGTGGGGGCTGTGCTGGGTCAACGCATTGGCCGAATTCCTCATGCTATCTATTATGCAAGCAAAACATTAGACAATGCTCAAAGAAACTATATGAATACCGAGAAGGAGTTGCTTGCGGTGATCTTCGCTCTTGACAGGTTCCGGTCGTATCTCTTGCAAAACAAAGTGACAATCTACATGGACCATGCTGCGTTGAAGTATCTCATGTCTAAGAAAAACTCAAAGCCAAGGTTGATCCGATGGATTTTGTTGCTCCAAGAATTTGACATAGAAATTGTAGATAAGAAAGGAATAGAAAATGGTGCTGCAGATCATCTCTCCCACCTTGATGGACCTTTTGATGTGACAATTCCAATCAAAGAGACAATGCCACATGAACAACTCCTCTTAGTCTCATCTGTCCAAAAGCCATGGTACAAGCACATAGCGAATTTCCTAGCCAGTGGGAGGATACCGAGCATGTGGACAAGAGAGGAAAGCAAGAGATTGTTTGCTATGGTAAAGAACTACATTTGGGATGACCCTCACCTCTTTAAGTATTGCCCAGACCAACTCATTAGGAGGTGCATTTCTAGAGATGGATCAACAAGAAGTCTTATCTATGTGCCATTCTGGAGTGTGCGGAGGCCATTTTGGAGGGAAACGCACGACCGCCAAAGTTCTTCAATGTGGATTCTACTGGCCGACATTGTTCAAAGATGCTCATGACTTTTGCAAGGGTTGCTTCAAGTGCCAAAAAGTGGGCACCATCTCAAAGAGGGACATGATGCCTCTATCACCTATTCTTGTGGTAGAAGTGTTTGATGTTTGGGGGATTGACTTTATGGGTCCTTTCCCTCCTTCTTTCGGGTATGTCTACATCTTGGTCGCCGTAGACTATGTATCAAAATGGATTGAGGCTGTGGCAACAAGGACAAATGATCATAAGGTGGTGTGTAATTTCGTGAAATCCAACATCTTTAGCCGTTTTGGTGTTCCAAGGGCTATGATTAGTGATGGCGGGAGTTATTTCATCCACCGCACCTTCGAAGGGCTGCTAAAGAGACATGGAGTTAAACATCGTGTAGCTACTCCTTACCACCCTCAAACGAGTGGTCAAGTTGAGTTGGAAAATCGGGAGATAAAGCTCATTTTGGAGAAGACGGTGCGACCAGACCGCAAGGATTGGTCACTTCGCCTCAATGAAGCTTTATGGGCATATAGGACTGCATACAAAGCCCCGATTGGCACTACACCGTTCAAGCTTGTCTATGGTAAGAGTTGCCATTTGCCGGTTGAGATGCAGCACAAGGCATTGTGGGCCTTGAAGATGATGGACTTCGATGAAGAGAAAGCCAGAATGAAAAGAAAGTTTCAATTGCATGAACTAGAAGAAATGCGTCATGAAGCATACGAAATGTCAAAGAACTACAAGGAAAGAACCAAGTTTCTACATGACAAGATCATAAAGAAGAAAGAGTTTGAGCCCGACAAATGGGTATGGCTATACAATTCAAGGATGAAGTTTTTCCCCAGAAAGCTTCGTTCTAGATGGGAAGGTCCTTACCTTGTCAAGAAGGTGTACCCATCCGGGGCGGTGATCATTTGTGCAAAAGAAGGAGCTAAGGAATTCGTTGTTAATGGGCAAAGGCTAAAATTTGTTGTTAAGGTCAGCCCAGAGAAGGCCAACTAAGATTTCGATATTGTCATGCTTATAGAAGAAGAATCTGAGGAAGAATAATGCTTGGATGAGGATGAGAAAGGGATTTACTACAAGGATCTTTTGAAGATTCCCAAAAAGTGAAAAAAGTCCAACAATCAATAAGCCTGGCTGAAGGCATTAAATTTAGCGCTAGTAGGAGGCAACCCACGTGGTTTGAGATTCTCGAACCCTTCTTTTGATACTTTAGTTTTGTTTTACACAAATACACACACGCACACTTGTGCTTTACAGTTTTTGTTTGAGTTTTGATGATGGCAGGTGATAGACATTAGAGAGAGAGGATCTAGAAGTTAATCGTGGTCATTCAGTCATAGTTGTGGAAAAAAGAACAAATAAAATCGAAAGCTCAAGTTTTAAAGTTTGAAAACTGAATAAACAACCCCAACACGGTCTTGGAGACAGACCACGACCGTGGTGTTCTTGGCCAAACACGGCCGTGGCCCTTCGCCACGCCCGTGGGAATTATTGCTGCAAATTGGCCAAAGTTACAAGTTGCTTTGAAGATCGGCCACGACCGTGGCGAGTCGAACACGACCGTGGTGTTCTTGGCCAAACACGGTCGTGGCCCTTTCGTAATGGCCGTGGGAATTATTGCTGCAAATTGGCCAAAGTTACAGGTTGTTTTGAAGATCGGCCACGACTGTGGATGAGGACAAGGCCACGACCGTGGCTGGACGCCACGACTGTGGCGAGGTCAGACCAGGGTTTTCTTCATCGACAACACGACCGTGGCACCCGCCACGGCCATGCTACCCAACCCTAGCCACAACCGTGGCCGAACCCGGTTCAGGAAAAAAAATATACTTTTAAGCATCCAAAAACGACCCTCCCCCTCATTCTTTCGTCTTCCACCTCCAGAAAATGACCGTGGCGGTGGAAAATGGTTCCGTGCTCCCTCATTCACCACCAAATCTACCACAATCCACCTCCTTTTGATCCCCAATCCATCCCAAATCGATCCCCAACCTTCCCTCTCCCTTTCCCACCGTCCAATCTCTCCCAATCGCATCTCCATCTCCATTCCGCCCAGCAACTCCCCTACACAAAACCTCCACAAAAACCCCTCCATTCTTGCCCAAATCTACCACAAATCATATAACCACCATCCGTACATCACTATCCTTCCATTCCACCCAAAAAACCACATCCACACCACCTTCTCCACCAAATCCTAAAATCTCCATCCTACACCACTTTCACCTCCATTTCCGCAATGAAGAAGAGTGGGAAGGCTATCACAAAGGGGACGAACATCCTCACCGGAGGGAAATGGCGTTCTAAAAACACCTCCTCCGATGTGTCCGTTCCATCCCACACCCCATCACCTACCACTTCCGCCCACCATTCCCTCCGCCGGTCGCAATCGGTGAGCGGATCACACTCCCGCTCATCTGATAGCCACCACATCACATATGCTACCTACGAGGGGGAGGATGAAGAAGAGGAGGAGTCCATGGGGGTCGAAATGGACAACCTCATTGATGAGATCAAGTCGGCGACCGCAAAAAGAAACCAGAGATCCAAAGCGACACCATCCTCATCCAGGCTGCCTCCAAAGCCCGCACCACACCGCCACTCGACATCCAGCGCGGCGGCGAGACGTGATGTGCAGCCGCAACCCTCGCGGCAATTGCAACACGACGAGGAGCAGTCAGCCCACTGGTACAATTTTGATACCAGTTCGGGGTCGCAATCCTATGCGATGGAGGAAGAACAAGATAGCGAGGAGGAAGAGGTGGAACTGGAGCCGGAAGGAGAAGATGTTATGACATTTTTGGAGGCATACAAAGAGAAGACCCTGGGCAAAGCACCAGTGGGGGTGTCCTATGGTAGAGGACACAGGAAAAAGAAGGTTGATCTTATCTACCCTGAGTGCATGATGAGGCGAGTCGTCGCCACCAAGTACGGGTCTCAGAAAGTGATCGATGATCTAGGGATCAAGGAGGCAGTGGAAAGGAGCTTAAAGAGAATAGGGTTGTGGGACATCCTTTTCACACTGCAGCCAACCTACATCGCCTTGACCCAAGAATTCTTCACTTCTCTCGAAAGGACTAAAGTGAGGGGTTGTGACACAATCAAATTTGCCATAATGGGCAATGTGCACACCCTCACTTCCACTGAGCTGAACGGGATATTTGCTGCTAGTCCTGAAGAGACCGTCAAGATGGATGACGGCTTGTTAGAGAAGGTGAAAGAACTGGATTATGCCTATTTCTGGGAGACAATCACAGGCAGCGGCGTGTACGACGCAGGAAGATCAAAAACAGCCGCCATAAGCAACCCAAAGATGCGCTATGTGCAGAAGGTCGTGGAAAACACAATTGTAGGGAGGTATGATAATCAAGGCTCCATTTCACAAAAAGATATGTTTGTCTTGATATCAATGTACCTCAAGAAGCACATCGACCTTGGTGTTCTATTGATTGATCATATGAAGTCCATACCATACAAGAGCACAAAACCCTTTGTCATGGGTGGGTTTGTGACTTCGATTGCACTAGCGCTGGGATACGATCTCTCGGGGTTACAGGACGCACCTGAGGCAGAGTTTGTTGACCTCAACTACTTGGTGCACTTGCACACTATAAAGATAAAGGAAAAGAAGATGATCTATCTTACTACTAGTGTGCCGGACTTCGAGCTCGAGCTACCATACCACGCGGTGCCTCTTCTTTCCGCGTTGGGAATTAATTTTAATATGAAAGAAAAACTTCTCAAATGGCAGCAAGAACACCCACGAGAGACGTATGCAAGGTAAGCCACTGCCGTACATGAAGAAATCGCTGAATCTAATGTACAAGGGCAGGAGCATGAAGCAGAAGAAGAACGGCAGCCCCGAAGAACTAGAAGGAGGGATGAGGGGACATCCCAACTACAGCCGCCCTCAGGGAACGCCTATGACATGGCTACCATCCAGGCACACCTTGAGAGTATTCAGAAGACTCAAGGCAACATGAAGCTTGTCCAGCAGTACATGTGGAAAGATTAACAACAGATGCACTATTAGATCAACCACTTGTACCAATACCAACATGCCCAGGCAGCACGAAACCCCGAATGGGGTGCAGACTTTTGGGGTGGTATAGCTGGACACCCACAGGCGTATCCTCCACCCCAGGACGACTACTGGGGGCACTATTACCAGCATCCTTCGTCAAGCTCAGCTCCAGACTCAGCTCCTCCTCCATATCCTCCGAACATGCCAGACCAGCCACCGCAACCATGACACTTCCCCTATCTCCCCTAAGCTATAGTTTCATGCTGAGGACAACATGATTCTAAAGTTTGGGGTGGGTAGGGCGGTACGCATCACCCTATCTCTCTATTTTTTCATTTTGATATCACCCTACCATCTAGTTTAGTTTTACTATTTTTGTTCTTTTCATTACATCTTTGCATAACATGTAGTTGATTTCTGCATTTTTGAGTAATTTTTCAAAATTTCTACTTTTTCAGCCATGCATTGCATATCATGTAGTTTTCTCGCTAATTTCTGCATGTGTTAACTAGGATCTACTTGCTTTTTACCTAAAGTTGTGTTTGAATGTGATTTAGTGCAATGTGGCACCTTTTTGGCCAATTTTGCCCAGATTTGATGTTTCTTGTCCAAAAAGCGTGTTTTGACTCAATCTTTACCATATTGAATGAAATTGCTTATCTTTGACAAATACAAGATGATATGCTGTGATGAAGTGCTATGTGGTATCAACGAGTGACTTCTTACATGCTCATCACCTCCCTTGGGAATGTGTTGTTTTGATTGAATTATGATCCGAGCAAGCATAAAACGTTTAATGTTTGTGGAGTTACTGGTTTGATATATGGATTTCATTTGGTTCATTCATGTGATGTGATATCTATGGTGAAGTGTTGGACTAGTTTTCATGCAGGAGACCTTATGTGTAAGATTATGCCAAGTGACCCCTCTTTGACCCGACTACTCTTTCATCATCTTCATACCTCTCCGCCTCATAAAAAGATGCCAAAGCGCACATATTAGCCGTGGCCACCTCCAAAAGTTTGGGGTGGCCACATCTTTATCTCCCCGCTTCACTCTATCCACCATATGCCCTATCTACACCAAGGGCAAAGAAAAAAAAGAAAAAAAGAAGCAAAAATAAAATAAAAGGATGTTCCTATTTAAGAGCATTCAAATAAAGAAAAGAAGAGTGTGTAAAAGCACTCCAAATCTTACCGCAACCCTTTCTTCTTCTTTCATACCTATGGAGCTAGGAAACATTAAACCTAGCTCACTTTATCCCTTTCCGCAGCCATGTGGGTCATTTGGCATAACTCGAAGCATAAGGTTGAGCACATGAAGGTGAAACAACACTCCTAGTCATTGGCGATTAACATCATCATGAAACGGTCTACCCGGAACCTTATGAATGAGATATTGACGACTTGTGCAATCCATGCATTATATGCGAAGTTCATGTGCTCTGTGCTCTCTTCATGGTTGGTTTGTGAAAGTAGAAGAGGAGGGAAGTGATTTGCATGTACCTAGTCACCTTTGATCCCATTTAGCATTTGTCGCCCATCATATTGTATTTGTCATATCTTTTGATTGTGGAAAATGGAAAAGAGATTGAGTTGGAGCATACTTGAGGACAAGTATGTTTCAAGTTTGGGGTGGTGATCCAATCCTATTCTAGGGCTGTATCTTGTGTCATTTTGTACTTTTATCACATTCAAATGCACTAGAATTACATGTTATTCTCCCCAATATGATTATCATTGCAAATATGCTTATGGATGGTCTTTGCACTGTTTTTCAGGTACTTGGACCATGCTTAGATGGAAGAGAGAGAAGGAGGGACCCAGAGAAGGCCCCAAAGTCTCCCTCAACCTACCTCCAGTGGCCAAGAGTCATCCTCGAGCAAAGACATCTGAAAATGACAAATTTAGAAGAGAAATCAAGAAGTCGAACCTCACCACGGCCGTGGCCACAATGCCACGGTCGTGGATTTTTTTTGCCAAACTAACAGGTTGCAACAGGGAAATCCATAGATCACCCACGACCGTGGCCTCCCAACCACGACCGTGGCAACTGAAGACAACACGGCCGTGGCACCCTGCCACGGTCGTGGGAATTAATTTGCAAGAAGTCAGGTTGTAATAGGGAATTGGCCTCACTGACCACGACTGTGGCCAAGTCACTACGACTGTGGCCGATGCTGATCAAGATGCCCGTGGCCCCTCCCCACGGTCAGCTCCAACCCCTCCAAAACGGCTGTGTTACCCAACACGCCCGTGGTGCATGCTACCCACCACGACCGTGGCACTCCGCCATGGCCGTGGCCACCACCATCTCACCATTTCCTTCACCCCACGACCGTGTTCACCACCCCACGGTCGTCCCCCACTACCCTCACCACGGCCGTGGTACACCCACCACGACTGTGGTGATCACCTACCCTATACAACTTTCCACTATTTTTCCTATTTTGCCCCCACTTAGCCCTAGCTCCTATATAAACACTAGTTGCTTCTAGGGCTCGAGGGAGAGCACCCCTGGCCGCAACCTAGCTGCTCCCTTGCATCCATTACTCCCATCCACCTTCTTCCTTGCATTCAACCCCATTTCCACCCACTTTCCACTCATTTCCACCATAGAACCCTAGATTCTCTAGGTTTCTATCCATCCATTCCACCATTTTCATGCACCCTTGCATCCTTGGAGGAGGGAGGACGTCTACAGCAAGCTTGGAGGTGAAGAAGGAGGCTTCTACATCAAGCTTCATGGAGTCCCTACTTCTTCTACCCCTTTCTTTTCCTATTTTCATGATTATGTCTAGCTAAGCCCCCTTGTGGTGGGCTGTTTGGGATTAAAATGTTACTTTGATACCATGTTGGGGGATAAATTCTTATAATGAACTTGATTCATATTTATGATGATTACTTCTTGCTTCCATCTCTTTTCCTATCTTATTGCATGTGGTTTGTGCTTCTTGTATGAATTGCGTGTTTTGAGGTTTTTGATGACACTTCATTTCTAAGAGGAATCGGGGTGTATATGGCAATCTTAGGAATGGCTCATAGGTCCAATTAGTGGATCCCTAGCTAGCCCCCTTTATTCCTACATACACATCCCTCCCCCTACAAATGAGTGTGAGATTGAAGTGTCTAGTGTAAGTGAGAGTGATGCAATTGCCTAGGGCCTTCTAAAGGCTAGAGTGGCTAGTTGAATGAGGTTAAACCCCTTCATCTCCACTCACATCTCTACCCTCAACCCTCAATTGTCCACTATCACTTACCCTAGAAACCTAGATTTGGCCAATCTCACTAGAACTACACCTAACCCTAGTCTTCTACTAGTAGTATAGGGTATGTTATAATGGCATTGCCCTTGTTGTTTGGTTTGGTAATCTAGATATGAATTGAGCACCATGCATGTTTAATGAACTCCCCCAACTAAAATCAAAGTGACATTCCCCAAACGGCCCACCCACCTTAATCACCTTGCTTAAAACCCTAATCGCTTAGTCTGCTTGTTAATGCTAGCTTAGTCCAATTGCTTTAGTCTAACTTAGTCAATTGCTTAGTTTTACTCTTCAGTGTTAACTTAGGCTCTTGCTCTTGCTAGTGGTTAGTCTAGTTATTATTTGCTTTTTGCCTTGCTAGAGTAGTGTAGCCCTTCTTGTTCCTTCTTAGTTAGTTTGATAATTTAGTTTACTAATTTGCTTGCTCTTCCATAATTTAGTTTTCTTTTCGCATCTCTTACTTGCTCATTAGTGTAATCAACCAATCAACCTTAAAACCCTAAAAACCTTACTCTCCGCACTAGGAACGTAGCTCACGCCATCTAACTCTAGCGCCCCCTCTATCTCCGCGGATCGACCCCGTACTTGCCACCTCACCTATACTACGACACGACCCCGTGTGCTTGTGGGTGTAGTGTCTTAGTAGATGTAGGTAGTTAGTGTGGGACCATACAAATATCGAAAGAAAAGATCCCATCTCTCCCGTGCCTCCCGACCTCGTGGATTGCACTTGTTGAAAGCCTCTAGCGGGAGAGCACCAAAACTTAACTTGAAAATTTTGATCTGAAACATGCCTTGATTTTTTTATTTAGATTTAGCAGTCATGCAGTTTGAACTATTTTTTAGCATTAATGATAGCACCGATAGAAGTTGAAAACTTGAATCTTTCCATGAAGAGGCCAAAAATGTTTATTAGGTAAGATGATATTGCGTTTCCCATGTTTACCTTTTGTTATTCCCAATAGTAATCTATACATGAAATCTTGACCCCATCCGTTTTGATATTTTTTAGGCTATGTATGGTACATGGTTAATACTAGATAGTTAAAGGGAAAAGGATGGGGAAGGGGAAGGCGACTTGGATGAAAAAATTGTTAAAATGTTTTGTTTGGTAACATGTGCATGAGGATAGGTTGTTAGATGGGTATTGAGACTGGGAGGGGAATTCTTTTTATAAAAAACACCATGCACAAGTATGAATCCTATGTATTCGATAGTTCTTTTTCATATGTATATAAATAGAGTCTTAAGAAACTTTTCTCCCTATGACACACCATGGTTTCTACGGGGACAAAAACATGTTGAGAATATTTCAATAATTTGGGGATGCCTAAAATATTCCGCTTGAAACTACAACATATAATCTTAGGCGTAACCACATACCTTTTCCATGGAGAATATTTTAGGTGTACTTTATGCAATGGTATCAGAGACATAACCCTTCCAGTAGGTGGGTCCCACATTGACATGTGGCATGCCAGTCTTGAGACGTGTGGTCAAGGTATGTTGGAAAGGGTTGTCCATGGTGATGTGGCTACCCTTGCACTGGTATTCTGTGATCGGGAGCTGGGTTCCCATGGGCCATTCTGGGTCTGCACTAAAATGGAGAAATATTATGAGGCCTTATAGTTCAGCCTTGATGAGGACGTCAAGAGTCTAAGTGGGGGACATTGTAACGTCCCAAGATTTGAGGCATTGGATAAAATGATCTTAAAAGGAATGATTGGACTATCTATATCACCAAGGGGCACCTCTTTTTTAGGGAACCCATCACTAAAGAACTCCATAGATAAGCTTGCTCATCTTGGAGAAGTACTAGGATGGGTCACCAGTCAAAAGTTGACCCCGGATTGCGCGTGAGTGAGGACAAAGCGTGCAGTAAAGGCTAGTGGTGGTCTGTGGAGCCAGTCCTCATTCCTGAAACTCTATTAGAGCCTATGGCAGTGGGTCCGAGCATTACTGCAGATGTTCCCATAGATTCACCATGGAATATTTCTATTCCCCCCATCACCATGGTAAACAAATAATATTTTTTATATTTCTACCATTATTCTTAAATATGAAAATCATAGCTAAAATATTTTGCTTCGATGTGTTAAAATGAAATTTCCCATGATATTATATTATTTTTCTCAAACAAAAAATGGCATAATGGGTGTTGTATATGTTAATAATACCTACCTAATTTATTTACATTGATATTTAAAAGAAGAGGTCATCATCGATTATATTACACTATATTTGTAGGATGACGGGAAGAAGAATCACTAGATCTGCAAGTAACATATCCGATCAAGCACTACTACAGAAAAGGCCTTTGGCGTCGGTTATTTAGAGTCTTTAGCGTCAGTTTTCAAGCGACACCCAAGTGGGTGCCGCTAAAAGTCGACACCTTCAACGTCAGTTTCTAACTGACGCCATAACCCTTCCCGCTACTGAAAACACGCCAGCAAGGGGAGTATGGGTGTCGGTTCTTAACAAAAACCGACACTATATCATGATCACAGATGTTAGTTATTAAACAAACAATGATGCCACAACCCTTCCCGCCACCAAAAACGTACAAGCAAGGGAACTATAAGCGTCGGTTAGTACAGAAAACTGACACTATATCATGGTTAAACACGTCGGTTATTAAACAATAACTAACGCCATATCCCTGCCAGTACGGCCGTTCTTCCCAACACGACCGTCCTTCCCAACACGGTCATGGTACCTGGCCACTATAGGCGTCGGTTCTTACAGATAACTAATGCCAACCATGGAAGAGACGTCAATTTTTTACTAAGAACCGACGATGTATGTCTTTGTTATCAGTTTTATACAAATAATCGATGCCTATGTTCTGATTTTTTTCTTATCAGTTTGTAGGCCTACTGTATGGCTGATCGCAAGATGCAGAACCTACAGTTTAGTTCTGAACTGCAGGTTTACATCATCCATTGATATCAACCAACAACAGGTCACAAACCTGCAAAGTAATTCACATTCAGACACATGTATTGATCAGATACATGTAGAAACACGCAAAGTCATTTACATTCACATTCAGTTCCATTCATTTCATCTCTTTTCACATTCATACATTCATATATTGATCAGAAATGTCATTCACATTCACACATATGACAATTCAGAAAAAGTCATTCACATTCACACAAAATAATTAGGTTTTAGTATGTTACAGCACACCTATACGCATCATATATGTTAATTCTTCATTATTCATATGAGCAAATTTTGCAAATTCACATTCACATGCTATGCATGTGGAGGCAGTGTAAAATATATCATATTCGTGTCCATCTAGCCAACAACCATCCTACATATACAATGCCGCAAATTCAAAATTTGTGTACCCCCACCCAATACGTCCAACACCACCCTCATGAATCAATACACAAACTACCCCGAGATAGGTCACACTAGATAGCATCCACTAATGGAAAACCCATTTTATCTTGTAGAGATACATTTGGCCACAAAAACTTTGCCCCTCTACAATATCTCACACCATGTGGGGATATACTATTCAAATGGACCTATCATTGTCATCAGACATAGCTCCTACATACAAAACAAGTGGCAAAATATTCTCCTCCAAATGCCCCGACATTCCATTAGTTACACCTACCTAATGCCATGTGTCGCTACAAGCATTTATACCCACCACCCTCCCAGGTCGAAACATTCATGGCACATCCACCCTCTGCCACATCCAAACATTCAACGATCACCATACACTCTATATCAACCCCTTATGATGACATGGAACAACAACCTAACCCCAGTCATACTATTGAATACCCTACCAACATTTCTTGTGTCATGTATGAGGATGCTCCAGGTCCTTACATCATGTAGTATCATCCTCAACTTTGTTAACCAACATGCATGCCCCAATATCGAGTGACATTTATGTCACTTGCACTTTAGCCACCCTTCTACCTAGCTGCACCATATGGAAACCAAAACTCCTACAATAAGTATGAGTAGCTTATATGAAAAATCATCACTTTCGGGTGAGGAGAAGGTTAAGCTCAATCTCTAGTGATTTGATGGATGATTTAATCTAGTGCAAACCTTATTGGTATGGGTATATCAGCATGTGTATCCATTTCTAATCTGCCAGCACACCTCTAGGATGAGGCCATGTTCAAATAGATCACTAATGTTGTAGGTGCCACCCTTCATTTCAAATGCCCTAACATTGTCCAACCTACCAATTTCAACAAAGCATATTGTGGTTTCTCTATCCACAAAGAAACCATCCTACCCAACCAAATCAACCTATAATGTGTCTCAGTTGTATACACTATCAAACTTCAAGATGAACAACCTAGTAACAAACTCACCCTCTTCAAAGACCACAACAAGAACCTGAAATCCTGATCTTACCAACCCAAACCTAATAACCATACCACTTCCACCAACCCCAAAAATACTAGAAAAAAAGTCTAGACCAGAAACCAACTACATCATGTTCAACATACTTTACATGGATCCTCTGCAACAGCCCATCGCCATCAAACCTTTGATACCGCTACATATACCATGTCACAACCACACTAATTCACATAGCATTGCATTGCTCCCAACTATAGAGAGAACCATCATACATCAACCAAGAGACATTATACAAGATAACACTAGCCATCATGAAAAGATATACATGCATCCCAGATGGTAAACGTGTCTACACCCATACATGCTACACAACGGGAGCTGCAAGACTCCAAGGACACGAGTTGTACTCTGGAATCACTAAAGAAAAGGAACTTCTTTACTATGGATGATCTTGGTTAGGCCGATACTCTACCCTCACCTTATGCGGATAAATTAACTACATTTGAGGCTCATGGGTACCTATTGTACACAAAAATACAGATACATCTCATTCTATGTCATGGAACTCCACTAAGGAATTCACTACTTTTTTCCAACATCCTGGAAATGTCTTTGCCAATATAAAAGAAGCTAAAAGCTTCTTACTTAATTTAGAGTGCTTGATGGAATGTAATAGTGATAGTAACACACAACACTCTTACCACAAGTCTCATATTCTGACTATCTTTCCTGATATAGTTTATTCAAAACTTAACATCTACTTTTTGAAATTATTTTACACCTTTTGAATCTATATATTTAGCGTACATATGCATAGAACATGCATCTCACAACTTGTAATGTATGTGGTGCTATAAATTCTAGCATACGTTACAAGATTATACAATATATCTATAACCACAAAATTGACCTCCTCGCTATTTAAGAAACAAAAACACATCTTAATGACTTTCAACTCGGATCCATAGGAGGACAACACATCAATTCATGGGTGCAATTCCTTCCTCTTGGATTCAGGGGTGGTATCCTTATTGGATGGAACAACCTACATATGAACATTTCAAAAGTTACTATTAGGCAATATAACATCATATTAAATTTACAATTATATAGACAATTTCACATGGTATTTCACTTGTATATATGGTGAAGTAGGTCAAACCTATTTATGATTGAACTACATGGCCACTCAGATTAAAACCAAACACATCCTTGATTTATGAGGGTGATTTCGACCTCACATGATGCAATGAGAATCCTCTATCTATAGTGAAACACACCACATTTGCAAATCATTCTTTAGTAACTACATCATCTAACATCATCTTTGTGATATGCCAACCACAAATGGTATATGGAAATGGCATCAAGGGACTCATAAGTCTAGAATAGATCACGTCTTATCTATGAATTTGTAGAACAATCAATACTAGCTCATGTGTACATATATGATATCATCTAGTCTATCCATGAATCTCTAGAACAACTAATACCCACTCACATGTACATGGATGATAACATCTAGTTTATTGGACCATTTTCCTATAATGGTATATACCCCATTAGGTACGTGGATACATAAACCCTTCCAATTTGAATATTTATGGACCAAACATCCAAGCTTCCATGAGATCATCTAGGAGTATTGGCCCAGAGATGCTATACAAACCAACGACGGATACAATCTCCACTTAAAAATTGAGGCTATTAAGAAGGTGCTTAGATACTATAATAGGAACACCTTCGAGATCCTAAAACATTAATCAAGTCTAAATAATCACATCTCTCATATAAAACTACCAACCCTATAGATCGCAACACAAACCTAGACATCATGAATGATATCAAAGTTTAATATGACATGGAGGATATATTATTGAAATAGAGATATGAATGTATTTGGCTCAAAGACTGTGACAAAAACAAAACAAAATTACACGCATGTTGTAACAACAAACAAATAATACCCACTATACATAACTTGGGATAATATTGAATGACATACACATGGTCAACAATTGATCATTGTACATGCTGCTATTTTTTTCAAGCAATTCTTCCACAATGGAAACTACATTCCAGGTTATTGGGGGTTCCGTTAGGACACCACATGCCACAAAAAAATGCCATCTTCCCACACACTCATGGACCCATTCACAGACTCCCAAGATTTTACATGTTATGACGAATCTTGGTTAGACAAATCACCAGGTTCAGAGGTTTTAGTATGGCTTTTTATAGATTTGCATGGGATCATATCAAAATTGACTTTCATCACATATTTAGTATTATACAAGGGAAAGAAGATATAGGACCACCTATCAAAATTTTAAATAAACACATATTGTACTCATTAAAAAGATTGACCAGCCTACATCGATCAGTGATTTTAGACCTATTAGTCTGATCAATGCTTCATACAAAATCATTGCCAACCTCCTAAGCCTTTGGATGAAACCTTTACTCTAACACACTATTAACCCATCTCAATTAACATTTCTCCCACATAGGAACATAAAGGATGTTGGTATGTATGCCTAGAGAGACAATCATGTGATGATTGTAATGGCATAACTTGTAATTGATTTGATTAATAAATAAAGGTAAGCTTCCAATTTATTCTGTTTAATTCAGTTATGAGATAATGATGTAACATTATAAATGTCTAGAGAATAATATTACTCAATGATGTATGTCTTCAAGTACGTGACTTGAGGAAATGAGATCAAACGAAAGTTAACAATACTTATATGTATTCTCATTATGTCCCTAATCAGTTTTTATTGTAGAAGGTTGATAGAAAACAATGATACATAATATTAGAGTATGAGTTGGTAGATTACAAAGTCTCATTAGTCATTATATGACTATATCAAACCAAGCACACAGATACATGTTGGGGAATAGTGTATCGGACAGACCCACCATGAGATTGATTAATGGAAATCATTACCATGGTAGTCATAGTCAGCACTGATAGTAGTGGTATTGTTTTTGGTTCTTAGACCTGAAATCACTACACTCATCACATGTTGTTCGATATGCTTTGACATCATCGAACACAATCCCAAAACATGGGTTGTTATAAAGGTGATGATTGGGTGACTGTGACACATGGGGACTGATTGTGAGTGATAGAGATGGGATTTGTCCCTCCTATAGGAGTATGATATCCTAGGAATCTTGATTAAGTGAAATTGAGAAATGCATGGACATGCATATGTGAGTCAATATGTGATGTTGAGCTTACATATATCTCAGATAGTTTTCTCTGGTTCAGGAAACAAGATTGTATGTTAAAGAGGGTGACTACTCCATGCGTCAAGTTCAATCTGGATATCAGAGACAAAGGAATTATACAAACACTATAACACTAAGAACATATTGTAGGTTGAAGTTGTTCCCCAACTTTCCATTTACTTGGATAGAATTGATGTGCGACTAGGCACCAATCATAGCTTGTGATGTCATAAGTTGTTATGGACATTCATTTCCAACTTAATATGGGACCTATAGGGTTACACACATAGGTCTTGACCTAGAAGAGGAGTTTAATCTTGAATGATGATTGAATTGATTACTAAAGTGTTTAGGTATTCAATTCACACAATAAATCAGATGATTGCACTACTAAATGACTGACTCACACAGTGTGACGGTCATTTGGAGTGCCAAACAGTCAGATCACGTGTTGAGATGACCGTTTGGAGTGTTGGATTGATTGGAACTGAATTGGTTAAGTTTTGCATGAAACTGGCTCCAACTGATCGACTCACTGGATGAACTGATCAGTTTGAGCAGAGCAAAATGACCGATTCACCTGGTGAACTGATCGGCTCAGATGGGTCGGTGAAAGGTTCTAGCAACTTTCCTGAATTTTTGAGAAACTTTGATCATTTTGATTGAATAATTCTATTGGTGTAAGGAATTAATGTTTAGCATTAATTGCAAATGATTTGCCAATTTTGTTGTGATTGGGAACTGCCAGACAACCATCTTGTAGAGTGAAATGAATGTCTTGCTAGCTAGATGACAGTCTAGGTTTCCAGAAGACCGTTTGGGTGTTCACAGGTTGTAAAAGTTCAAGATCTTGATGTCCCTTCCACACCCACATAGATTGGGAACCTTAACCCATATCTCTTCTATAAATAGAGGGGTATCGGGGGCTTCCCAGAGCACAACACAGATAATTAAGAATAGTTGCTCTAAAAATTGTTGTCCTCTCTGGTTATGGTAACCAAGAGAGACCAAGCAAGTCCTACCCGACTAGGGAGGGATAGCAACGAGAGAGAACAACTGCGGATCAATGTCATGGGAGAGCAAGTTGGTGCCTAGTACACAAATGGGAGGGATAACTCCTTCCTACCCATTCTAGTTGGATGAGAGGAGTTGTAGGAAATCCATGTGGACTTCTCTAGAGGTGAGGTGGCCTTTTCCCGTCGCTAAGGAAGAAAACATCAACCGATAGTTTGTGGCGAGAGGAGTTATTGCAGACAATGACGTTCAAGGTTGCACTCCATGGTGCAAATTGTGAGGCACAAAAGTTAGACAAGTCCCAGTGCAACTAGAAGACAATTGTTCATCTACAATGACAAGGAGATGTTGATGGACTTGCTCCAGGACCAGGTGTATCCTCAAAACCATCCTTTCCATCTTATAGTTCTTGATGCGATCTGCTGGTTTATGGGGAATATGGAAGTTAAACAATTTTATTTCTAATGCATGTTCTGTAGTCATATTTCCCTACAGTGGTATCAAATCCACCTCAATCTAATATATTTTAGGATAATCGATATGATCAGATTTTTTGTTTTATCATTCTATTATTGCATACAATGTGAATAATTCCATGTCCAATCAAATACCATGATAATCCCAAACTAATATGTATATGATATATATATATATATATATATGCAATTTTACACACATCTCCCTAAAAGTGGTTTTGATTGTGGATGTGTAGAATGGTTATGGCCAATAACCCCTATTATTTGTGCATGGTTACGTGGTTGGTAAATCCTTTTATCTCGGTCTATGTACTGAGCCTCCCCTTATCATCCCAATGTAAAGTATTAGTCTCTTCTTCCTTTGCTCCCCTCAAATGTAACTCGAGGTTTCCATGTTATAATGTAATAATAGGATAGTTTACTTTCTTGTTATGACAAAGAAGATGTCATCCCAAACATGAGTCAACCGAATGGAGGACCAAGAAGGACCGGGTGAATGAGCCGAGCCAATCGGCTGGTGGAACCAACCAATCAGCAGGAGGAGCCAATAAATGGTGGACCGATAGAACCAGGCAACTGGTGAGACAACCAAACAACCAACCAAGAGGCGAATGATCGGTTTAAGGGTTAAATTGATGAACCCAAATTGGCAAGCATGGATCTTCATCAATAATAAGTTTCTATGTGTGATGTGGACCTAGGATGTGGTAATTCCTTGTGGTTCAAAGGAATTACATTAGGCTGGCCATAACCATCACTTTTTCATTTATTGCATGTTTTCATTGTAGGATATATCATGTATATGATATGTATATATATGTGGTGATTGGATGAAGTATATGTATTTATAAATGCAAACTCCCTCAATTAGAAACTATATTAAGTCTTATATTCTTTCCAATAGCAACACACATGAAAAGCTTGATCGACCAAGGGTAGGTTATGCCTTCACATGGTGTGTTGTCTATCTCATGGAAGTGTGATGGTGGATATGTAGGTTCTGCCTTCGTAAGGTGCACTTCTATCATGCCAGCTATTGGGTAAAGCTTAAATTGGTGATTCTTAAGCGTCGAAGCCTAGAAGTATGCATATGAGTGGCAAGAAGTTGTGCATATCATCTATCCATAATTGCATATGATGCAATTGGCTAAAGTTGCCCACCTTGGTAATTGACTATGTTTTGATGTGTTGGTTGAGCCACAATTGAATTATCTTGGATCTGGTCTACTAAAATATTATATGTTGCAATATTCTAAATTGATATGTGAGGGATATCAATTTTAAATAAAATAGTAGGAGCGATAATAATTAAAGACCCAACTAGTACCGTCAATTTAAATCAAATCAAAAGATTTGACAATGCAAATTTCTCTTGTAGAATCCAATGATGAACAAATTTGTATTACGATTGGTCCTTAAGAAGGAAAAACTTGACGGGACAAATTTTCACTACTGGTTTTGGACTTTGAGAAGGGTTCTCAATCAAGAGTGAAAGCTCTACGTCCTTGACAAACCAATGCCAGAAATACATGCTCGTTATGTGCCGAGGGCACAAGTGGATTCTTACTGGAAGCATTCAATGGTGCCTTGGAGATAAGGTACATTATGCTTAGTTGCATGAACTATGGGTTGAATGAGCATTGTAAGGACATGAGTGTTCTTGAGATGGTAACATATCTTAATAAAGTAACACTTTGGTCTTATAAAGCAAGAAAGGGACAATATCATAACGGTGTTGCTTGAGTCTAAGCTGATAGAGGACACCTCGGTAGAAGAACATGTGATTAATATAATTGGACATGCATATCATCTTGAAGAATTGGGATTCACCTTGAGCCCAAAGTTGGCCACATATATGATTCTAAAAATATTGTCAGAATCATATAGCCACTTAATTGCATGCTATCACGTAAATAATATGGCCAGATCGATGTTAAACATGCTTTCATGATGATTCACGTTAAATCAAGATTGAAGAAGGCCAAGCCCAAGATGGTGATCAACGGTTCCACATACAAGGATCAAAGCAAGGTCGAGAAGAGTTCTGAGGTCAAGCACAAATACAAATCTTCAACACTCAAGATAAGGAGAAAGAAAAGTACAAGAGGAACTCATCTTTTGTACTTGAAGGCATTCAGGAAGAAGAAGATGGGGATGGTGATCTCCACTTTAGGTATATACATTATTGAGATAAATCTATCTACTTATTCATAATGGGTACTAGATACCGGATGTGGATCTCACATATGTTTGAATATGCAGGATCTGAAAGGAAGTAGGCATTTGGGAAAAGGTGAGGTGGAACTGTGAGTTGTTAATGGCGCAAAAGTTGCGGCCAGTGCAGTTGGAACCTATAGTTTATATCTACCCACAGAGCTTGTAACATTGTTAAAGAACTTCTATTATGTACCTGTTATAAATAGAAACATCATTTTTGTATCTTGTATGGACAATGATGCATTTGAATTCCATATTAAAAATGGTCAATGTTCTATTTTTAGAGATGGGATCTTTTATGGAAATGCCCCAGTTTCTTATGGCCTTTACTTGTTATATATAAAGACTGATGTTCTAACATTAATACCAAAAGACTAAAACTCAACAACTCAAACAAAACATACCTTTGGCATTTTCATCTAGGGCACATAAATGAGAATCATATATGTAGAGTCCATAAAGATGGTTATCTAGATTCTTTTGATCTAGAATCTATAGAGACATGTGAATTTTGTTTGTTGGGAAAGATGGCTAAGACCCCTTTCACTAGTAGCAATGAGAGGGCTAGTGATCTAATAGGACTCCTACATACTGATGTGTGAGGTCCTTTTAGAACAACTACTAGAGGTGGGTATTAGTACTTCATTACCTTTACTACTAACTTCAGTAGGTATGGCTATGTTTACTTAATGGAATATAAGTCAGAAACTTTTGATAGGTTCAAGGAGTTTATGAAAGAAGTACAGAACCAACTTGGTAAAAGTATTAAGGCACTTCATTCTTATCGAGTTGGAGAATACTTAAACTAAGAGTTTAACAACCTTCTTAAAGCCCATGGGATTGTATCCCAGTAGACTCCACCTGGAACACCTTAGCATAATGGTGTGTCAGAAAGAAGAAATCGCACATTGCTAGACATGGTGGGATCAATGATGAGTTTAGATGAGCTTTCAACTACCTTCTGGGGATATGCTTTAGAAACTACCGCATATACACTAAACTGAGTACCATCTAAATTGGTTTAAAATACACCATATGAGATATGGCATGTGAAACGTCCCAAAGTGTCTTTTATGAGGATTTGGGGATGTGACACTTATGTTAAAAGAATGTTTTCTAATAAGCTTAGTCCTAAATATGATAAATGTTATTTTGTTGGATATCCTAAAGAGATAAGAGGATATTAATTTTATTCCCAATCTGAAAACAAAGTATTTGTTGTTAGGGATGTTGCATTCCTTGAGATGGATTTCATTTTCAAAGGAATCTATGGGAGGAAAGTGGAACTCGAAGAGGTTCAAGACCAACAAGACAACATGGAACTGATAGATGAACAAGAGGAGCCAGAGAATCACAAGGTGTTGTGGAGTCTCAAATTCCTCAAGTAACATAGGAACCTCATAGATCTAATAGGATAGGTCTTGAGCCTAAAAGATTTGGATATCATGTGACTCAGGAAAGAAGTGAATTGGTCATAGATGATGAGCCAATAACCTATCAAGATGTTATAGAGGGACCAGAGTCTGAGAAATGGCTTGAAGTAGTGAGATGTGAGATGGGATCCATGTACACCAACAAGGTATGGACCTTGGTGGATCCACTTGAAGGGGTAAAACCCATAGGGTGCAAATGGATCTTCAAGAAGAAGACTGAGATGGATGGAAAAGTAAAAACCTATAAGGGCAAATTGGTTGCAAAGGGTTTCATACAAGTACAAGGTCTTTACTATGATGAAACCTTTTCTCCAGTGGCCATGGTTATGTCCATCGGGATCGTCCTTGCAATTGGAGCTTATCATGAGTATGAAATTTGGCAGATGGATGTTAACACCCGATTCCTTAATGGGAATCTTCTTGAGGATGTGTACATGACACTTCCTAAGGGTTTTATAAATCTCGCAGATGCAAATAAAGTTTGTAAGCTACAAAGGTCAATCTATGGATTGAAGCAAGCATCTTGGAGCTAGATTCTTCATTTTGACGAGATAGTCAAAGAGTTTGGCTTTTTTCAAAATGAATAAACCTTATGTTTACAAGAATTTTAGTGGGATCATAGTGACATTCCTCATATTATTTGTAGATGACATATTATTGATGAATGACATCCCTACATTACAAAAGGTAAAGACATGGCTAGGAAATATGTTTTCTATGAAAGACTTGGGAGAAGCATCGTACATCTTGGGGATAAAGATCTATAGAGATAGATCTAAGAGGCTTCTTGGACTAAGTTAAAGCACATACATTGACAAAGTGTTGAAGTGGTTCAGCATGGAGAACTCAAAGAGAGGAAACTTGCCCATGCTACATGGAGTTCCCATCTCTAAGGGTCAAAGTCCCAGTTCTTGTGAAGAAAGGGAACACATGAGTTTGATTCCATATGCCTCAGCAATTGGATCAATCATGTATGCAATGGTCTATACCTATCCAGACGTCTCGTATGCCTTGAGCATGACGAGAAAATATCAGTTAGACCCAAGTGATGCTCATTGGATAGTTGTGAAGAACATCCTTAAGTACTTGAGAAACACTAAGGATCAGTTCTTGGTCTACAATGGAGAGGAAGAGTTGGTGGTAAAAGGTTACACTGATGCAAGCTTCCAAACTGACAAAGATGATTATAGATCGCAATCATGATTCATGTTTTTCCTCAATAATGGAGTTGTAAGTTGGAAGAGTTGCAAGCAAGAAATAGTTGTCGATTCTATAACAGGTTCTGAGTATATTACTGCATCAAATGCAACAAAGAAGTTTGTATGGATCAAGAAGTTCATTGTAGAACTTGGGATCATTCCAAGCATCAGCGAAGCAATTGAGCTATATTGTGATAACAATAGAGCTATTGCATAAGATAAGGAACCTAGATCGCATAAGTGATCAAAACATATACAAAGGTGATTCTATCTCATATGAGGCACAACAGTCAGACGAGTCCCAGTGCAACTAGAAGTTTGTGCATCTACAATGATGAGGAGATGTTGTTGGACTTATTACAGGACTAGGTATATCCTCAAAGCCATCCCTCCCATCTTATAGTTCTTGACGTAATCCACTGGTTTATGGGGAATATGGTAGTTAAATTTTTTTGTTTCCATTTCCTATTTTGTAGCCATATTTTTTCTACACAGGATGCCTACATCACTTCCCTGGAAACTATACACAGTTGTCAGTTAGGGAATACCCCCCTCCTCACACTAGAAATTCAGTTTGAGAAAGTGTTTGACAACATCAATTGGTTTCCCCAACACATGGATATGGTTTCCCCAACACATGGATTAACTATATGCATTCATGCACTATCACATGTGCATTCGCCATAGTTATCAATGGTGCTCAATTTGGTTCTTTCAAAAGTTCTAGTGGTCCCAGGCAGGGTGACCCCTTATCACCATATCTCTTCATCATTGTAACATCCATCCTTGATAGATTTATTCAATTCGGTACACAAAATGGACTTATAGACTTGCCTGATGGATTCCACAACAAGATTAACAATACATCAATGACATTTTCATGCAACCTGAGGAACAACAAGTTCTAAACATCATTACAATTCTAGGTATTTTCTCTTACATCTCTGGACTTAAAATTAACTTCCAAAAATCCACTATCATAGGAATATATGTCTCACCATCTCATATGAATCGATTCCAATTCCTCCAGAGATGCAAATAGGAACACTATCCTATTAAATACCTAGTCCTACCTTTATATCCATGGCATATACATGTTGTTACAAGGAACCATATCATTGACATATACCACATGACTATCCTAGTGGTAGAGACACTACCTCTCTCTCAATGGAGGCTGGAAACTCCTTAATGCGTCACTTATTTCGGTCATCACATATCACCTCAGATCCATTCCACACCATGCTATGGTTATTAAACACATTGATAGGATTACGAGGTAGCTATTATGGGAATATAATAATAGGAATACCCATACGACCAGTTGGAACCCTATATGTAGCCCTAAACCATATGGTGGATGGGGTACCATAGATTTATACACCCATGCACTCTGCATCATCCACAAACTCACAACTAGACATTTGTTAGAATGAACAACACCTATACACAGATATAATAGTCAACAAGTATTACAACAATCATAATCCATGGGACCACATAGCAGCTAGATCTCGATCCCCACTATAGAAATGTATTGTTAAAAATATTTTCATTATGCACAATACTATTTACCACCACCACATCACAGACTTCATATCAATTTTTGGATAAATCCATGGTGGCATGGATGCGCCCCCAAGAACCACTTTTACACAACCACCACATGTTTATACCCATCAATCATTTCACCATACACAAGAATCTCAAGGTCCTTATCTCTAACAGACATAATGGTATTAAATAGTTTCTTCTACAACACCTCTCTGATTCGAACATTACATATATGATATTTGTTATGGAAGAACGACAATCACATGTATATGGGGTATAGGTATACTCATCTAAACTAGCATATTCTTACTTCACTTTTATAGGACATACACTTCCCCATAAGCTCATATGGAAAACCATATGCCCATTCAAGGTACTCATTCTACTATGGCTTATTTGGCATTGGTAAGAATTATACTGATGCACAACATAGGAAGTATGGATTTGAGGGACCATCCATTTGTTTGATGTGCGAGACTCAGGAAGAGAATAATATGCATCTCTCCTTGGCATGTCATGTGGTTAGATATATCTGGACACACTTCACTAGTGTCACTACTGTTCATACAATGACTAAGCATAATTTACAACACAATCTCTAGAAGGATATTAGTCACCCACTAGGTGCATATAACAATAGATCTATTATTTTGTCTATCATCTGGACAATATGGAAGGAGAGGAACAATACAATTCACAACACTATTTGCAACACAAATGAACAAATAGTTTGACTAAATAATTTTGTGATGATTATATGCTTTGTAGATGATGTAGGAATAGATCAACTACTAGCTATACAAACAACTCTACATAATGTTGATAATTCCAATCAAACACATATCACTTCCAAGGAAAAGATCTTGAAGGAGACGGGAGAGGACTAGAACTATATATTCTAGGTAGTAGTATATCAATGCTAATATCATGTTTTCTACATGGTATTGTTATAAGGGAACCCCACCCAATCACAAACATTACTATCTTCATTTTTAGAATATCACAAGTACCTAGGTTGGGCGAAACTATTGGTGATCACCTCCATCACTATTGGTAGTTTATGTACTCCTTATCTCCATGTGGTTGCATGATGGTATTAAATATATATGCAATGAATGATTATAAAAAAAACAAAAATAGAATTATGAGATTTCCATCACACAAATGGATGATATAAAACATCCACCACAAAAGTGGAAAAAATTAGGGATCCATATCACAACAAGGAACAATTTGAAAACCCACTAGAGGGCGGGTGAATAGGGTTTTATGGATATTTTAATAATAATTCAACCAAAGCAAGCAACCACAAAAATATTGGACAAGGGGACAAGGATTTAGAGTGGTTCCAACCTTAGCAAATACTAAGGCAGTCAACCCACTACCTGATTGCTTACCCAACCGGGATTTTGAAAGTATTTAGTTTTATTACCTTGCAAGGATGTTACATAAAATTACAACACTTTCACCAAACCCTTCAGACAACCTTCACCTAGAAGTAGTCTCACCAACCTCAAAGCAGCCTTCCTTGAAGTAACCTCAAGCTCCCCCTTGAAGTAGCCTTCCTCTTGAAGTAGCTTCCCGTTGAGACAACCTTCTTGAAGTAGTCCAAAGTCCACCTTCTCCACCTGAGAAGTCAAACCCTCTCCAATCTGTAGCCTGCAACCCTACGAGTAGCAAGGAGAGTACAAAGGATATAAAAGAACAAGAAGGAAAAATAGAAATTACAATACCATTGTAGCACAAGGCTTGATTTCCTATATCAAGCGTTTTGATCTCCTAACCAATGTATATGGAAGTGTTGGTATAGTGGGTAGGAGATGCTAGCATATAGGACACGAAATTGGAGCAATGGGAATGAATAGCCAATGTTGGAATTGCTCTATTGCTTACAAGAATGAATAGCCAATTGCAAGTATTTTTCTCAAGTGTAGCACAAGTGTATCTAGGGTGTCCTAAGGCTTGTCCTATTTATAGGAATGGCCTATGAATGCTTAAGGACGTTCTAGACACTTTCTAAGGGGTTCTAAGTGCTCAACTAACCATTAGGTATCCATTAGTTGCTTTAACAGTGGCTAGTTAATTAATTCTGAAAAGTGCAGACAGAGACATTTTCGATCGAAGATTTGTCGACCAAGAGTCCTAGTTGGTCGAGGACTTGTCGACCGAGGGAATGTCTATAGCAACGTTCTGATCCAACTCCCAACTACTTTGTCTGTTGTGTCTAACGGCTATTTGGGTCATTCTCAGTCGAAGAGTTTGTCGACTGAGAGTGTCTCGGTCGAGAAGTTTGTCGACCGAGAATAACCATGTTTCAATATTTTAAACTAAGTACTAAGTGTGTGTATGAGTGTGCAGTTGTGACACTATTATAGGGGATGACCTATATAAGTGTTGTGATTTTCTTGGGAAGATCTAAACACTTGATTTACATGATATCTAAGTACTTGTACATTATGTATTTGTACAAGTTTTTGCATTTGATTACAATCATGAAATAAAGCATTTTTGAGCGTATAGATCTTCCAAGCTGTGTCATCCACTTTGTTCCTACCACACTCAAGTAGCGCGTTAGATTCACAAGAATGAAATGTTTGTCGTCATCGAAACAAAGGGATTATAATAATGTCTAATTTAGCCAACAATCTCCCCCTTTTTGAAGATGACAAAAATTTCCTAAATATAAAATAAGGAAATATAAATCATATGAGTTTCATACGTGAAGTTTACCTTTTGTAGCCATTCTCTTGTTTTGCAAGTGTGTACTGGCCTGAGTTTTATGAAACTCATTTTACTTTATGTTTTTGGTTTATATTATTTCTCCCCCTTTGTCATTTCAAAAATATATCTAAGAAAATCATTTTGTATGACTTTTAGTACTCCCCCTTAATTTGATAATTAGATTCTCCCCCTTAATAAGATATTCAGTTTTAAACGCAGGGAAGCAAACCGATTATTATCAGATTTAGCCACAATTTTTTTCTCAATCATTTGCAAAGAATGAGATCCTTTTAGGTTCATTGCATATATTACTCCCCCTGATTTTTATGCTCCCCTATAATATTTTTATTTCACAAGGATATATCCAAATGAAGCCATAGGAAAACACTTTTATTCATAACAACGCAGTGCTCATACAGCTCATAAGATGACCCATAAATCATAACGCACTATCTTATAACAAAAAGATAGGCATTGCAAACATTACAAAGATAGCCATTCATCTCATGATCTCACTGAAAAGACCGAAGGATTACATCAATATCCGGGTCTTTTCCAAGAAAGGGCTCAACTCCATAGTATTTGACCAGTGTCTGCCACTCCAAGGCACCTGTCTTGGTTAAAGCATAAGCCTCCAAGAAGGTGGGAACACGATCGAATCGAAAGTGGGTAGTAATATCTTGGAGTTGGATTGGAGAAAACTGAGTATGAGTGAGGTCAGGAGATGGTGAATGTGGAATTTGATAGTAATTGTAGGATGGATTGTATGGGTTTAGCATGCCAGGATTAAGTGAATAAGGATATTCATCAGGTTGTTCAGGAGAAAGGGCTTGCATCCTTTGATTTAAATAAGACATGGCATGATGATTGTAATCCAATTGCCTACTTAGGTGATATTGAGAACCAGCAATGTATGTCAAAGTGTTTGTGATAGGATCATGAGGTAGGCTAGTAGGAGGAGGTGGTGGAGGTATGTCTTGGGTGGATGGCTCCCCTTCAGTCCTAGCTCTTTTATGTCCAAAATCGATCCCCATCTTCTCTACTGTATTTCTAGTTATCTTTTGGGGTTTCCTATCCCATTTGTATCCTAGGTCCTCAATACTCTTCTTAGGAAAATGTTGAATAATTTGGCAAACAAAATCGACATAAGGTGGATTGCCAGAGAATTCAACCATATTCTTAAGAATGAGACGAATGAAATTGATGGGAATACCTTTTAGGATGGCATAAATAAGATACATGTGAAAAGTAGGTACTTAAGATTTATTTGCCCTAGGATAGATATTTGTGGCAACAATGAGGTTTACTATCCTAGCTTCAGGTTTTAAATTGATGGCATAATATGTATCCCTATCTTCATGGCAAGTAGTATTTGATAGAAAAATGGCTCTTTTAATGTCACTTAAACTAGTAGTAGTGTCATCTTGAGAAAACTTATTTAGTGGATTTCTAGTGGTGAGGTCAATAAACTCTTTATAGTCTTCTATATCTATGTTAAGCATGCTAAGAATGCCCTCCTCAGAAAAATAAAATCCATACCCACTAACCACAGAAGAGAAAGAATGATCATGGTCAGGATGTGTGGTTAGGTTGGCATAGAATTCGTTGACTACTTGGGAGGAGTAGGAATAGAAGGAAGGTTTTAGAAATTCAGACAGGTGTTGCACCTCAAAGATTTCCTCAAAATCAACAATGTTGTGGAAGTCCATGACGTCGATCGGCCGTTGTGGAAGAGGGGTCCTTGAGGATAGCCTAAGGTAGCGATCGTCGGCAACTACGTAGTTGAATGGAACATCGTTGATGAACGGCAGCGCCGTGGAGATTGTCCTTCCCTTCCTAGCCGTGACTTGCTTCTTTCCACGCGATGATGAGGAAGCCATCTTGTTGATTTTAAGTGGAGAAGAAGAAAGGCAAGATTTGGGTGGAGAGAAGCTAAAAATTTGCACAAGAATGCACTAGAGAGGAGCTAGAGAAGTGAGAATGTGAATTTGTGAAGAATGGGGTCGTTTTGGGTCCTATTTATAGCAAAATAGAACCCATCTCGGTTGACAATTCGTCGATCGACGACCGCAACGGTCGTTTTTGCAAACACTCCTCTCGGTCGTCCAACGGCTGATCGAGAATTTAAAAATTGGCCATTGCAATTTTTTTTAATTAGTATTTTAATCAAAAGATTGCCTTTCAATTTACGCGAATGGGGTTTCACAAAGTTGGTCTCGGTCGACAATGTTATCGACCAATTTTGACTTGGTCGAACATTTTGTCAACCGAAAATATGTCTGGGTTTGACTGTACAACATCTACTTGGTGAGTATCGGTCGAGAAGTATAACCAACCGAGATGTCTTCGTTCGACAAATTCGTCGACCGAGTATGTCTCAGTCGATATTTTTGCTGACTGACGAAATTGCTGTGGATGAAATTTTGAGCTAGTTTTTAATGCAAGTGAGAGACTATATTTGTAGAGCACATATATATATATCTTCTAGGGGAGTAATAGTGTAATCATTTTCTAAGATAATTCAATAATCCTAAAGTCATAGCTAGTTTTTAAGATTTGATTTTGACCTTTTATTAGAGCTTTTGCACTAAAATCATGTTTTCAATATGATGAATCAAGATACTAAGATTAGTGCAATAAAATGCTTTACAAATAAGCATTTTATCAAGCTTATTTTAGGTCGACCTTGACTTCGACCATAGCGCCCCTTGGTCAAACTTGATTTCAACCAAGAGGTAATTTCTGTAGATTTTCAAATTAAAATGCATTTGTGCCATGAAAATTTACTATTTATGCAAAATGGCATCTTCATATGAGATGAATCACAATGATCAAGAACAATATCCATTCATGGTTTGTATATATGGATCAAAGATTATATTAGACAAACCAATGAAACACAATGATCATGGCACAATAATTATGATAGAACAGTAGAAACATATCCACAATGCAATGATCAAGATTAAAGCATATAAATACAATGATTATGATTATTTTAAATTAGAATTCAATATACATGGTTCCTATATAGATAGACCAAGGAATACTTAGGAAAACCATGTATTTTATGATAAAACAGTAATTTCCTTGATTAAACTAATCATGGTTCATATTTTCAGTTTTAAGTCAAACCATGTAGAGAATAAACCAAAATAATCTCATTCAGGTTCATAAGTTTTCAATTTTAAGACAAACCATGTAAATGAACATGCTTAATAAACTTTTTCAATCAATGAATAAGGTTTGTTCAAAATCAGTCTTCATATAACACTTTTGCAATATGTTTAAGGATTTCATATTCATAATGTTATACCTTAATTCATGACGCAAAAAGATCAATATGTCTTGTTTCAAAGATGGTCTCCAAGATTTATTCTTGATTTGCATATTAAATCAATCATTAATAACAAATTGATAGCAAATTAGATTAATTGATAACAAGTTCAGCAGAACTTGATTCGATCGAATTGTTTGTCGACCGAATTTATCTCGGTCGGCGTTTTTCTCGATTGAGAATGCTGCTGTTTGTTCAGGTTTTATTAGATTTGTTGCAAACTTGAAAATAGTAACCTGTTCGGTCGACTATTTCTCGACCGACAATGTTCTCGGTCAAGAATGTTTCTGCATTGTTTTTCAGTAATTTGTTTTATAAATAAAACATAGATCACTTCCAATTCAATTATGTAATTTAAAAATAAGTTTAGTTGAGATAAAACATATAAATATCAAAGTAACATTTAGATCAAATCTAGAATAATCATATTCAAATCTTTAGGTTTTGAGAACCCAAATTAAGACAAATTTCTAAAGATGTGTCTCTGTAGATTTATATAAAATGTGTATTTTCAAGTTAGAGATTTGTATCAATTTGTTATCTTATTATTTTAAGTTGAGATATACATGGAGATATCTCAACTTAGAGTCTTTGGTCATATCTCAACTTAATTATAATCATTTAGTTTGGGGGTTTTGGAACCCATACTAACTCAACATCCTTTTTCTTGTAAGGACACAAGAAGGAATAATGTCCAAGACGTAAACAATAATGACAACATATAGAATCAATCTCATGCCTCTTTCTATGAGTTTGTTCTAGGTTGTTCTTGGGTACATATGTATATTTTCCTCTAGGTACATACATAGATTAACTCTCTAGCACTTGTGTCTTTTTCCAACTAGGTTTTTTTATAAGATTTTCCTTTAGGCTTATAACCTAGTCCTCTCCTTCCAATTTGACGATAAGAATCATTTAAGATTTTATCAAGGATATCATTGTTACTCAAACTACTAACTTCTTGTTGCAACTTAACAATCTCATCCATTCTCTTCTTGATATCTAACTTTGCTTGATCTAGATTAGATAATAAAGAGTCTCTTTATTTCACAATAATATCATAATCTAGATGTGTACATAAAATAGGTTGTTTTTGAAGATCATTTACTTGAGTTTGCAAGTTTATCTTTTCTAGGGAAAGAAGATTGCAATTTGCTTCTACTGATTTTAGCTTAATATCATGATCTTCAATAGCCTTTTTGAGATCTTCATTTTCAGATGTGAGAGCAAGAAGTTTAGCATGTAACTCATCATTTGCTTTATTAGATTTCTTTAATTTCTTCTTGCACTCAATATAATTATTATGTGTCTCTTCAAGACTAGCAATTAGCTCTTCTTTAGGTAAATAAAAAAGTCTTACCTCTTCTTCTTCTTCACTTATTGTAGCAATAAGGCATTCTTTACGCACATCTTCCTTCTTTGACCTCCATGGACAACTAGGTGTTGTGTGCCTTGTTCCTAAGCACCAATTGCAGCTTGTTGAAGATTGGTCCATGCTTTTCCTTTGCTTGCAGTTGTAGACACCACCACCCTTCATTCTTCAAGACTCGATTAGAGCTCCTTGAAGCTTGCTCTGATACCAATTGAAAAACCACTAGAGGGGGGTGAATAGGGCTTTATGGATATTTTAATAATAATTCAACCAAAGCAAGCAACCACAAAAATATTGGACAAGGGGATAAGGATTTAGAGTGGTTCCAACCTTAGCAAATACTAAGGCAGCCAATCCACTACCCGGTTGCTTACCCAATCGGGATTTTGAAAGTATTTAATTTTATTACCTCGCAAGGATGTTACATAAAATTACAACACTTTCACCAAACCCTTCGGACATCCTTCACCTAGAAGTAGTCTCACCAATCTCGAAGCAGCCTTCCTTGAAGTAACCTCAAGCTCCCCCTTGAAGTAGCCTTCCTCTTGAAGTAGCTTCCCGTTGAGACAACCTTCTTGAAGTAGTCCAAAGTCCACCTTCTTCACCGAGAAGACCCTTCTCCACCTGAGAAATCAAACCCTCTCCAATCCGCAGCCTCCAACCCTAGGAGGAGCAAGGAGAGTACAAAGGATATAAAAGAACAAGAAGGAAAAATAGAAATTACAATACTGTTGTAGCACAAGGCTTGATTTCCTATATCAAGCATTTTGATCTCCTAAACAATGTATATGGAAGTGTTGGCATAGTGGGTAGGAGATGCTAGCCTATAGGACATGAAATTGGAGCAATGGGAATGAATAGCCAATATTGGAATTGCTCTATTGCTTACAAGAATGAATAGCCAATTGCAAGTATTTTGCTCAAGTGTAGCACAAGTGTATCTAGGGTGTCCTAAGGCTTGTCCTATTTATAAGAATGGCCTATGAATGCTTAAGGACATTCTAGACACTTTCTAAGGGGTTCTAAGTGCTCAACTAGCCGTTAGGTATCCATTAGTTGCTTTAACAATGACTAGTTAATTAATTCTGAAAAGTGCATACAGAGACATTTTCGGTCGAAGATTTGTCGACCGAGAGTCCTAGTCGGTCGAGGACTTGTCGACCGAGGGACTGTCTGTAGCAACGTTCTGATCCAACTCTCAACTACTTTGTCTGTTGTGTCTAACTTCTATTTGGGTCATTCTCAGTCGAAGAGTTTGTCGACTGAGAGTGTCTCAGTCGAGAAGTTTGTCGACCGAGAATAACCCTGTTTCAATATTTTAAACTAAGTACTAAGTGTGTGTATGAGTGTGCAGTTGTGACACTATTGTAGGGGATGACCTATCTAAGTGTTGTGATTGTCTAGGGAAGATCTAAACGCTTGATTTACATGATATCTAAGTACTTGTACATTATGTATTTGTACAAGTTTTACATTTGATTACAATCATGAAATAAAGCATTTTTGAGCGTATAGATCTTCCAAGTTTGTCATCCACTTTGTTCCTACAACACTCAAGTAGCGCGTTAGATTCACAAGAATGAAATGTTTGTCATCATCGAAACAAAGGGATTATAATAATGTCTAATTTAGCCAACACAATTTAGGTTAATTTCACAATTAGGGTTTTATCATGAAGAAAGGTACAACTTTAGAGTCCAATATGAAATATAGAGAGTTCAAGAATATCAGGATTCAAATTCATTAATATTAGACCCAAATAGGTCATCAAGTCAAGAAAGAGAATATTCATCACCAAAAATACCTCTAAGATGTTCAAGAGAGAGAGTAAAGAAAGTAATTACTCCATATGAATCAAGGAGGAATTAAACATACATCAAGAGAGAGGAAAATTAGGTTAACTTATCAATGTGACCAAGGGGATGCAACATTCATCAAGAGATAAAGAATTCAGAATAATTTATCAATGTGATTAAGGGCATGCACATACCTCAAAATGCTTGTCCGTTTGTCAAAATCTAAAACCTAGATCTAAGTCAGGGTTCTTCTTCACCTAATATTGAATTATATTTACAAATCATTAATTAGTATTCAAATTATAAACCCTAAATTACCTATTCTTATTATATTTGGGTTTTGATTACGAAATACATTTAGTTAGGAAGAGAATATTTTTTTATTTTAATGAGTATTTTCATGTAATTATTTGATGATCAGAGAATTAGTTATGTGTTTTAGAAGTACTGACCAATGAGAAAAATAAGTTAAGCCACATTTGTAAATTTATCCAGATTTAAATCACTCGTCTGAGCTGGTCCTATTAGGATTGGCTAAGTGACCTGGCCAGGTGCACAACTCAACGGAAAGAATAAAAACAAAATGTAGTAGTCAAATGAAAATTGAAAGAAGGGCATCCTTGATGTGCATCGTACGATCATGTACTTCACCTTTTACCATGAAGAACTCCAGAACGTGATGAAAAATGAAACAAACTCAAAGAAAATGGATTCTCTACTATGAATCTATGGCATGGTAGGGTGTGAAATAGTTTCAATCGAGTTCCTCGAACATCTCTAGTTTGAAGAACTCATGGTCAAGGTAGTGAGGTGGTATGCAGCCTCAGAGCCATCTCACACCATGACTGCTAAAAAAGGAACTAAAAAAGCAATACTAGTAAACATCTTGACTATATGAGGTAATTAGCCAAGTATGAAGAGACAAAGAAAAGCATGAGTACAAACAAATGATAAAACAAAACCAAACTCGAGATCAACCTTGGGGTTGCAGCTATCAGCAAAGTCAAGGGAAGAAAATCAAAATAAGGAAATTGTTGAAACAAGGGAGAATTGAATGAGATGAGAGTATAAATAGCTTTAAGTAAGTGAAACAAAGGTGAAGCCACTAATTCTTGGTTTGGGATGTCTAAGATGGCCACAAGGTGAAGGTTTTTGGAAAAAGGGAAAATGGCTCAAAGGAAAGAGAACTAAGTTACCCTCATGGCTACCAATGCTAAGGAAAACAAAGTCTAGGGTGTAAGGAAACTCAACACTAAACCAATTTGTCTTCTATGGTTGAAGTTTCTCAAGGAAGGTTGGGGTGACCAACGATGCAGATCAAATTAAAGGCAAGAAAGCATGGGTTTTGATACTGAATTGACAGTGGAGAAGAGTCTAGGAAAAGCTGGTGTGGTTTTTGGGTATATATATAGGTATTCTAATGAGTGTGAATGGGTTTGTGAACTCGTATGGCAAGAGGGTTGATGCCACTTTTGGGAATTTCCATGCTAGGTAAGGAGAGGTGATGAATTAGGGATAGGAAAGATTGGGATAGAGGGATGAATATAGAAGAGGAAAAATTGGGGAAAACAAGTGAGACATGAGGGAGGGATAGAGGAAAGAAGAGAGGGTTTGTCTATGCATTGTAGACACGGAGAAGTCAGTCTCCTAGAAAAGGTAGGAGACAGTCCTGAGTCATCTAATCAAGATTAGAAGGCAAGGAGAACATCCATAAAAAGCCAAAATCTAGAAACTTAAAACTTTAATTTGATAGTGTGCTAAAAATACATGGAATCATGAATGCATAATTTTAGGGAAATCCAACATGAGTTTATAAATCTTAAAAATTTATGGAAATTGAATTATATGTACTTATTTGAAGTGATTGCTATTTTTCTTTCCTAATTTATTTGAGGGTCCAAACAAGCTTCAAATTATACCAAATTTTACACCTAGGTTAACTAACGTATGAAGAAACCAAATTTTTCAATAATTTCTTCTTTTGAGGTTGCCTAATATTTTATTTAATATTTTAGACCTTTGGTTATATTCTTTGCTAAATGAAATTAAGGCATCTAGGATTGTTCAACTAATGTGAAACTTGGAACCCAAGCTAATTGGGGAATAATGATCACAATTTTGACATTATATTTGAGTTTTGAAGTTTCCTTTTATAATTCAATTAGGATCTAGGCTCTTCACCATTATATATTTATATTTTCATTATAATATTACATCATTATCATCAACATTCATTAAATTGAGTCATATTTCTTCACATTGTTACCAAAATATCTACCTTATATTATTATGCAAGAAGTTCATATTTTACTTATTTAACAATTAAATTCATAAATTCAATATTTTAGATAATGGCACATTATTCATTTTTATGGTCATGAAAACTCCAACTGTTATTCCAATTCAAGTATTTAGCACATTATACCTCTCTTTAAGGATACCTTATCCAGTGTGTATATTAGTATTCAAAGGAAACATATGTGACGTATTTCATGCACTTACTTACATGTTATCACACATTTAGGTTATTCGATTAATATGAATGTATGGTGACATGTGATGTTGATTATAGAACCTTATGTATATGTTTTCAAGCCTTATCATGTTAGGATGATTTATATATGTTAGTTACAAACAACTGCATTAAGGTATAACTTTACCCTTGTTTGGTCAAATATAAAGAACGAAACATACTAACCTCTTAATCATGGAATAGGGTTTCTAGAGTTAAAATATTAGGTTTCAGTATGTTACATGCCTCTTGTTGTATCCTAACTTGGGAGAGTATCAATTTAAACCTTAATTGTTGGTAACATCCTAGCCTCTATATATACACATCTCAGTTGTGATTTATAAGAGATGACCACTAGAGACTTTAGTTGGCAACCTATCTACAAGGGTTGAGGCCTCTATGCTTTCACTTTGAGAGGCTAACTTATTGAGAGAGGATAGCCTTTCGAGATCAAAATCCATTCTTTTCCACATCTAAACCCAAGAGAGAAAATTATCAAACCCACGTCCCATAACATTCAAGCAAGGTAGTTTAGGCCTAACAACCATGTATATGTTCCCCCCTCCAACATCCAAGTGATGTGCTGATATGAGCTCCAGAGTTGATGATCACTCTTATGATATCGGTGTACCTAATCTCTCTTTTATAGGATGTTCTCTTATTATTTTGCACCATTTTGTATATATAAGCCCATTCACAAAACAAAAGCTAGTTGACCTTATTGAGATTTGTGATATTGAGAAGGTGTCGTTGGATGCTTTCCACCTTATCAATGTGTAACTTGATGCCTTACCAGACCTTTAGTTGATCATTTTCCTTATCCACCGCTTGTCAAAGCACCTTCTCAATTTTCCTCATTTTCCCTCTAATTATGGTGGCAACTTCATATATGTTATGTGTTTGTTAGTCCACCCCCAAAATCATACCCATATATATCATTAAGTTGGATGTCCCTCTCTTGTGAATATGGTATGAAAGAATACTACATACTCATGGAGAGTGTTTATGTTGATGTGTGACTGCACCATTGTTGGCCAATGTATAAATAGAGACATGATTGTGATGGCTTATGAGATTGGAGTCTAGGGTAGTTTGTTATATGACCCAACCATTTCTAGTGAGGCCTTTGAACTATCGAGGCTTATTCTGATGGACCGAAGGGTATATCTTACATGAAAATTCAATGGAGAGATACTTAGCGAGATAGTTTTTTATTTGGGGGTGGGATGGGGGGTATGTGTATAAGATACATTTTTAGGCTATTTTTTGTAGCTAGATGGTATACGTCTAAAGCCTTTCATTTTCTTTTTTGAAGTGATGGGCAAACTTTGATGTAAACTTGTGATCATTTGAGTGATTTTGCAGCGTGAGGAAGCAACATGAAGGGAACACCTCCTGGCAAAATTTGAAAGAAAAAAAAAACTTACCGTAAGGACATATCTAGATGTATATGAAAATTAATTGCAAAGAATTTATGTACTCTTTTTACATGATAACAATATCACAATAGCTAGTACTTGATGTTTGACTAATTATCGGTTATGTAGGGTGCGTCCAACATGCCCAAATCAAACATCTAGCTAGAAAACAAAATAAAACATTAGACTGTTGAGAGTGGGAAGAATACTACAGACTCATGGAGAGTGTTTATGTTGATGTGTGACTGCACCATTGGTGGCCAATGCATAGATAGAGACATTATTGTAGTGGCTTATGATATTGGAGTCTAGGGTAGTTTGTTATATGACCCCACCATTTCCAATGAGGTCTTTGAACTATCGATAAGCATCTGAGGGCTTATTCTGATGGACAAAAGGGTATATCTTACATGAAAATTCAATGGAGAGATATTAATGAGATATTTTTTTTATTTAGGGGTGGAGTGGGGGATATGTGTATGGGATACATTTTTAGGCTTTTTTTTTGTAGCTAAACGGTATACGTGTTAAGGGTTTCATTTTCTTTTTTAAAGTGATGGGCAAACTTTGATGTAAACTCGTGATCGTCTGATTGATTTTTCCCACGTGAGGAAGCAACATGAAGGGAACACCTCCTCACAAAATTTAAAAGAAAAAAAAACTTACCGTAAGGACATACCTAGATGTATATGAAAATTGCAAAGAATTTGTGTACTCTTTTTACATGGTAACGATATCACAATAGCTAGTACTTGATGTTTGACTAACTATCGGTTAAGTAGGGGCGTCCAACATTCCCAAATCAAACACCTAGCTAGAAAACAAAAACAAAAGTGAATTCTGTTGAGAGTGGGATTTAAACTCACGCCCTTTCGGACCAGAACCTTAATCTGGTGGCTTAGACCAACTCGGCCAATCTCAACATTTTAGTTTTATAGCATCATAAAACAATATTTGAACAATTATCTGATCCCTATAACCTCGACGGAAGATGGACGTCGTCTCTTTTCTCGTCAATGCTGTTCAGCAAAGGCAGCAATGCCGCCGCAAGTAGCTTGATGTCCTCCTCCGTGTGAGCCGCAGACAATGTCAACCTTAACCTACATTGATAAGAACGAAAGCAGCCAGGGGCAGCGTGATGGATCCTACACCAGTACACCCTGTTGCAAAACGCCATGAGCGAGAATGTAGAGTGCGGCTCACCTGCAGGAGTTTGTAGGAACCGTTGGGGGTCTGATAGCAATGACATGGAACCCGCATCGCAGCATGTGCCTGGTCATTCAGTCATTCAACCGCATTTTAGCGTCTTCCGTTAGAATTGCAGATGATAGCAGAGAGTCCATATTCTATGATGAACTCTTTTCTTTTACTGTACAAATGATAAGGATTAGGGGCTAGATACCTGCTGGCTTCAAGTGCTGATTCTTCACTTCCAAGGACCAAGGATATGATGGGGCTGCTGATGGGGATCCCAGTGAGCCTGGACAAATATTGTATCCGGTCCCAGACCGCCCTTCTTCGCCATTTCTCTTTCTTTGATACCAAAATGGCGGCTGCAACAGCATGTTTTTTAATTATTAGAATGTTATCTAAATTCACTGCTAAGCAAGTTGGGAAGAGATTATAGCCACAAATCATGCAACATAAGCAGATTACTGTGAGCAGCGGCAACTACAGGCACCGGAGGAGCAGTGGAGAAGACAAAAGATCTGCTTGTGGATAGCAGGAGCTGTTTCCATCTCGTGCTAAATTATTATACAACAGACAAGTTAGAATTAGTGATAAAAGAATAATATTTTCTTTTACTATGCATGGATTTGTGTACACGGGGTATAGGAAGCTGTTTGTTTTGTAAGAGGCTTTCATTACTTCACTTGTATATGTTTATGCATTATATAAGGTGGGGAAACTATGTTTCCGTTGTAACTCTTAACTCGACTCTGATTGTTGTGATGTTTGTGTTCCATTTTATAGATTTTGTCCTTCTTCCTATTCTAATTGTCTTTTAGACCTTTAAGAAGTTGCCCAACAGACATAAGATGCACCAATGCCCTTTGATTTTATGATGCTGGGATGCCTCCCTTTACTTCTTCTTTCCACAATGTTGGTCAAGGCTCATACATATTACACAAATATTAGCGTATTATTACTTCTCGACACCGCACAAACACACTTAACAATTTCAGATAATTTGTTACCTGCAAGCAATAAAACCACCCAGGCAGCCAGCAGCTTTGCTCAGGGTGCCTATGCTTATATCTACTTCCTTTTCACAGCCGTACATCTCTGCCACTCCGCCTCCATTCTCACCGCAAACCAGTGTCCCATGCGCCTTTGGAAAAGAGTGTTCTACAAGCTGAAGGCCAGAGAAGCAGAAAGCTGTTGAAATTATGCATAGCAGTCATTACTTACATCATCAATGGCCAAGAGAAAGTCGTGCTTTCGGCGAAGTTCTACTAGTTTCGGCAGTGGAGCGAAATCGCCATCCATACTAAATAGACTGCCACGAAAATTTTCAGAAATTTTGAGTTATATTATACTGAAAATAGGGCTGAGAGTAGAGTGGAAACAGAAATGTAAACTATATAACTACTGCACGAATGGGCACTGAAATCTGAATTAGACAAAGAAGATATGTACTGGTGGCAGTTGATAGAATAGATTTTACCTATCTGTAATGACGACTTTCTTGTCTGAACTGCAACTTGAACTATCACAATACAGGCGTTCAGTAAGATTAAGCAAATGGATGCATTTTGGATATAATTTCACTTCACTGGAACAAAAAGACTGCTTACAGTAAGGAGTCCAGATGGGTTGTATCACAATGGTTGTAGACAAAGACTTCAACGTTGTTTTGCCTCTGGATGATGCGGATGCCGTCAATTATAGATGCGTGATTCAGAGAATCGGAGAAGATAGCAACTTTCTCATCATCTGATGGCTCTGAAGACAGGAGGGATTTTAGACTTCCAACTGCTGTCATGAAAGCCATGTTTGCAGCATATCCAGTTGGACAAAGGAGGCAATCCTGCCAAGCATGCAGTTTGCTTCGCTCTCAGGGAACTGAAACTTAGCATCTCATTGGCTAGAGTAAAAGACAATTACTAAAGAAAGGGGAAAAACAAAGAGATTGACTAAACATCTTGTAATCAAAATCATACGAGTGGCAAATTTTTACTATCCGTTCGCATACTGATTGATACAAAACATCACATACCTGCTTCTTCTTCAACTCGGCCAGGCAGGATTCCAGCATCCTGTGATGAGTAGTATATCCACATACCACTGCCGATCCCCTTGGGCCCATTCCATACGTTTGAGCTGTCTGAATGGAGCATTTAATTAAACGTAAATTAGCTAAAGCTATATAGTACACAACCAGGACAATTATCAGGAGTAAGTACTGACGTCTGCTGCGGCCCTCCGGACAGCAGGATGTGTGCTGAGCCCAAGGTAGTCATTTCCTGAAAACAGAAGCAACTTCCTTCTTCCCGGTTCCTTTACCAGTTCGTGATGGTCAATACCATCTACATGAGCCATAAAAACGCAACGATTCAGTTAAATTAAAATACAGTCAATGGATAATTCTCTCAAGGCCCTGAATGATTAAGTTGCTTGGAATCTGTAACTATATAAACAGAAACTCTTGCAGCGGACAGCATTAAAATTCAGACTTCTCTCGCACTCCATGGTGCCAACAAGTAAATGATCATAAGTTTGCACATCATTTACCAAACAGTCAAGCAAATGAAAGTGAAACTACAAGAGAATCATATAACCCTGCTGATCAAATGAATATATTATGGAGTTCTTAATTTCATCCCACTACCTGTATTAAAGGCTGGACAAACGCCAATACGTTAATCCCACTACCGGTTTAAAACGATTTCATTGGGATGGAGGAGGAAGCTGTTTTCATGACTGTATACCGGTCTCCCCTCACATTGGAATCCAGAACTCTTTTAACATCCGATCACAAACAGGTGCAGTGGTGGTGAGAACGGAAAAACAAGCGCTGGTAGCTGCACTTAAAGAAACATGTGCTTATTAACTTCACGAAAACGAAACCAATAACTGTTAATACCTAGTCGCCCTTCTTCCCCACCCACCATAGCTTGGAAAGCCTCCTCCTCCTCCATCTCCACGACCACAGACAACCGATCCCATGGTCCCGGTCCTTCGAAGCTCTCGACTTCGCTGCTGCACTGCGGCGGCGAGGACAGGCGTATCGGCCGGACGGACCGGAGCAGATTTCTGGAATCTAACACATCCACTGCCTGCTCGACCCATCGATCCCACTTGGAAAGCTCCATTCTCAGCGTTCGTGGCCGCGTTCCTCTGCTTTGAACCTTCCGAAGCCATCCGGCATTAGCCAATTGGTGAGAGGGTCCCTGCTGTGTTGGACACCGGCGGGGACGTCAGCGAGTGGGGTGGCCGGTTGTTGCGATAACTTTGAATAATCTTGCATGAGCTGAGACGTAAGAGCGATTCTATTATGTATGTAAGCCTGGAAGCTTTCGTTCAGCTACTTTGAGGCTTCAGCAGAACACCAACTCGCAATTAGCAGCCGTTAATGGCCGCCAAAAGATCGCGTTGCCGTGGCCTTTCGCCAGCTGCCGGGTCCTCAAGGCAATTATTTAAGAGGAAGGTTAATTGAACAGAACTGTAATCCAATCACCTTCTATTTAATTCATTAAAAAATGTAATTGTAAACACAAAAGCATACAGCATACGCACACATAGAAGTAGACACTACAGCATACAGCAGCAGATGAAGAAAGCAAAGGGGTTTTGTGATCTTTCAGTTTATAATCATATTTTGCACGATACCTAATGTTGCTTGAAGCATTGACCAAGACGGAAACAACTCGTAATTCTAAAACGTCATTGATGCTGTTGATGCCCCAATTTCTAACTATCCATGAGAGTATGTAGCAAAACGCAACATTATTTTTAATTTGACGATGATGGCCAATATTACTAGTAGCTTGATTTTATAGATTTTTTGTCATGCTTTTATACAAATGTTCCAAATATATAGTGGAAGGGTAACATGTTTCTGACCTCCTTCCAATCGAAATTCAAAAGTATTTTTTTTTATAAAAGTATGGAAATCAGGGCACATGGTAGTTGTGACGATAAAAAAAATTGTATCACATAATTGTCTCAGCAAGAGTGGTTATAAAATGTCAAATATTTTTTCCTTATTTATGATATAAAGATAACACATATTGGGTCTGAAAAGCTCTGTTAATAAGTTTGGTGTATATAACAAACTTATTTATGCGAATTAGCCATAGATGGATCTCAATGTTGGTAGAAATTTTAGAATCCACAATTTGAGACGAAATATGAAATGTACCATCACCATTTTCATATGTTATTATTTGTGCATTATAGTAAATACTCTTACATTAATCATTTTGAGACAAGTTCCACAAGTGGTAACTTCTACTCCTTAAAAAAGTATTGATTATGAGATTGACCCAAACGAAGACTTTGTAATCATTGATAGTTAGACATTTTGCATGAAGGTGAAGATTGAGGTCAAATCTGTGTTACACAAGTCATACATGTAAGGTTGGAGGGGGCTCCCCCGTGAAGTTTTGCAAGTAATTAACGGGGCTTATGGTCTGGTTAGTTGGTAGTAAATCACCATTTACTTTGCATTCAAGTAGTAATTCATAAGGTTGTCCCTACAATGAAATGAAAAGGATGCTAAACTAATAGAAATTCATCCATCCAATGTCCATGTCATCACACTTTCCCCATATTAAATATACATTTTGATGACATGTTGCACTCACCATGCTGGAATCATGCTAGGGCATTGTGAGATATGACTATGAGACCTCCTCTTTGTGTGGGAATGAAGGCATGTGAGGTGAAGTTGCAGTAGATTAAAAAAATGGTTGTGGAATATGATTTGGGATTTAGTCTCAAGGTTGAATTCATTGCTATTAAGGGCTCTAGCTCTAATATTTCAAAGGTTAACTAAAAAGTATGGAATTCATGGCGTTAGTAGTCATGATGACAAAAAAGATGTGTATGATAATTGTCTTAGTGTTAGAGCTTTAAAAATGTTGATTATCATTCTCCTATTTTTTTATGTATATACAACACATGTTGTTCTACAAAATTTCCTCTTGACAAGGTTGTTTGTGGTTATGAATGTTTGTTCATGTGAATTATCTATTGATAGATCTTAGTATCAGTAGGTATTTTAGAATGTATATTGTTGAGACTAAATAGTAAATACCATCATGGTTTGCATATATTTTGTGAATACACTTGTAACATCCCTGACCTGGGTTATGAGTTAACCCTAGGTGTTTTGCCTAAATATGTAATTAAATCTTTGTGATTAACTCTGAGCATGTAATTAAGTTTCTCAGAAACATATATTTCAATATTTGCTCCTTTTTATTTAAAGTTGTAGCATTGTTTTGATATACAGGGACCTATGTGCAATTTACCCAGTTGAAAGGGTTAGCTTGCAATTTTCACATGATGAGATGTTCCTCTAATGTTGAGACATCATGAGAATCTTTTTGGTAAAGTTTGAGGGATTTCCCAAGATTGGGCACCAAGGTGCAACTGTGGAAGCAATCCCGGTGCTTGAAACCCTAATTTGGGGTAAAATGCAATTTACCCAAATTAAGGGATGCAATTTGTAAAATATATCATCTAATGTATCTTTCTAGATTCTTGCCATAATTTAGAGAATAATTGATGAGGAAGTCACCTCAATTGAATTATCAAGTTATGAAATATACCTTGTGATTGAATAATCAGGGTATATGTACAATATCCCTTTTATGTATGTACCTTAGTATTAGATTGATCTTCTTTGCACTATTTTTCTAGACCTTAAGAGAAGTTTTGTCCTTAGAATAAAGAGGAAGGGAGGAGCAAGTAATGAAGGAAGGACCTAGTTGGATTTATGGGAAACTTATGGGCCTTTAATGAAACCTCACCCATGTATATATACACTTTACCACTCAAGCAAAGGAACCTTTCCTTCGTGCATATCACTGTTTCCCCTTGCTTGGCTGACTAAGGACTGTCTTGGAGCTCAAAGAGGAACGACCAAGGGTGCAAGGTAGGTTTGAATCCCTCTTCTTGCCTAATTCCATGGTTAGAACTCGAATTCAAGGTCAATTTGGTGACTAACTCATGAAACCCTATCTTTCTAGCCATCTCTTTTCGTCTTTCCTTGGAGTTTTCACCTTGGCCAACCTGTGGGAACTCAAGGAAGCCATTAGAGCTTGGAGCTTGAAAGCTTGGAGCTCAAGGAGCAAGCTTTAGGTGGGTTTTATAACTCTAAACCCATGCTTTACTATATACATCTCTTTTATGCGGTTAGATGATAATTCTTCATGTTTCCTACTTTTCTTTGCTACCTTGCAAGCAAATCCGTGGGATATCTGTACTGTTCTTGAGATAGGAGATGAAGGCGTGATTTCCAAGAAAAACCCACCGCTTTCCACTTTCTTAAACGGTCTCCCTAATTTGCTCTCACGGTCTCAGGACCGCGAGGTGAGCAAACGGTCTCTTGACCGCAAAAGGGAAAACGGTCCTCACGACCGTATGGACCCGTTGACCGAGCGTGGAACGTATAAGCAATCTGTTCCTAATTATGTAGGCTAATCACCCTCAAAAATTGGGAGGTTAACTCCAACGTAATTAGGAGATATGGCCTTTTTAAGTAACAACTTTAATTGAATTTATTTCTGATTTTCAAACGGTCTGAAATTGCCTTTTTGGGCAAACGGTCTCAAGACCGTGTAAGGTCGTTGACCAAGCTTTTAACATATGAAATTACTGTTCAAAATTATGTTAATTAACAACTCACCAAGTTTGATGGTCTAATTCCAAACGAGCTAAGAGTTGAATGGTGATTACTAGGGTTAACCCTAGATGAAATCAGTACTGAAATTATGGTGACTTAATTAGGGTTTTTAGGGTTGATTGACCTAAACGGTCTCAAGACCATTTGGGGGTCACCCAAACGGTCTCAAGACCGAGAGGACAATCACCCAAGACCGTTTGAAGGTCTAGGGTTAAGCTAATTTGATCAATTGAGGACCCAATTTCAATAAGTTATCAAATTGATTAAAATACTGATTTTGTGACTCAATCATGGTTCAACCCCTATCTAATCACATTCCATCTTGATGAAATCTTGGGCAAACGGTCTCAATACCATGTGGGGTCCACCCAAATGATACCAAGACCGTTTGGGCCAAGTTTGGGCCCAATTGGAGCTCAATTGAAGGGTTCAACCTTGTGTTGATGCACATTGATGAGTGTTGAAGGGTGAACATTGATAGACCCTAATTGAATCGTTTTCAACCCTAATTGGTCAACAATTGAGGGTCAATTGAATGACCAATTGGTTAAGCATAATCTTAATTGACCCAATCCATAAATGGTCAACATGGCTCTGACCTTTTGAGGGCTTCAACATTGGTTGACATCATCGGTTGTAACCATTGAACTTTATTGATGGTCCAAGCGGTTGAGACCATGTGAGCCTCGCGGTCTCAAGACCGTGAGAGGGCTCGCGGTCTCAAGACCGTGAGGGGTCTCACGGTCTCAAGACTGAGAGAGGGCTCATGGTCTCAAGACCGAGAGGGGCCTCGCGGTCCTGAGGTCAAAGGTGAGCAAACGGTCCACACCACTCTCGCGGTCTTGAAATCAATTGAAGGCTCGCGGTCTTGGAGTAGTTTGAGAGGGCTCGCGGTCTTGGAGTAGGATGAGGGCTCGCGGTCCTGAGGTCAAAGGTGTATCAAACGGTCTACTCACCCTCGCGGTCTTGGAAGTCAAATTGGCTAAACGGTCAACATATTCAAAGGGTCTCAAACCGATTGAAGGTTGATGGTTGAGATCGATCAAGGTGATTCATGGTTGACTTCACTCAATCAATTGAAGATATAAATGATTCAATGATGCCCTAATCTAAAACCCTAATGATAACCTAGGATATTAAGGGATTAATTGACTAAGGTTTTGACCATGATGATGATCAATGGGGTGAATTACCAAAATACCCCTGAAGGGTCAATTGAGTTATATCTTGCTCAATTCAAACCCTAATTACATGAGAATGATGATTTTAGCCATGATGACTCTATCCAAATTGATCTAGTCTAATGTTATCATCAAACACTGGTATGAAGAAAGAGAGAGTATTCTAGAGAGAGAAAGTACTCTAGAGAGAGAAAGTACCCTAGAGAGAGAAAGTAACCCTAATTGGATGGAAACTTAAGTGAAGCATCTTCAATACACATGAATGTGCATAATTAGGGTATGATTCACCTATGTGAAGTCATAGAAACCCTAATTATGATAAATGATGAACCTTTAACTAATTTGAGAGCATTAATGATGATGTTACTCATACATGATGATGTTATGAGTTCAATTCACCTTAATGTGAATAGTAAACCCTAATTCAAGGGTAATGGCATGCAAATAAGTATTAAACTCCAATTGATGAGAATCAGAGGATTTAACTCTTATGACAAGAGTGGGAAGTATATTCCTTATTTTGTATTACCTTTATCAGTTGAATTAACCATGCAGGTTCTGATATGAAGGTGATCATATCCAGGTATGGATGTTGATATTATATTCATTGAAGGCATGCTGTTAGCCTTATGAATAAGAAAAGTAACTTGATGCCTTGTCAATGGCATCCTATGTTGATAATGGGCTGTGAGAGCCATGAATACCATCAAAGTCATGCTTTGGAGATGACTTGTGATGAGTATGATGAGAAATTATGATTGATATGAGTTAGGCCTGTTACATTTAGTATTCTCTTGTTTTAGCTGTTATGCTACTGATTATTGTTTGAAGAACAATGTATGTTGTTAAATAATACTGAATGTACCTAACTAATCAAGTATAATGTAGAGCCCTGATCATAGATCCATCATTGTCAGAGATCAAGTGATGGTGAAACAGGTTTTCCTCAGGGAACTCCTGGAGCACATACTTTTGAGTATGTGGGGTACATGGATGTGTATAACCTTACATCCTAGTGCAGGAAAGTGACGTAGATGCGTAATCTATCCATCCTTCACTATAATTCCATACCGTATCAGTGGTAGGTAAACATGAAACCTCTTGATGACAAAGAAAACACAGATATCCGTATCAGTGGAGATAAACATGAAATCTCCTGATGACGAAGAGAGTACAGAACGCCACTGTGACTCTAGAATAGCGAAGGACCAGTTTACCCTGGTGAACTATAGTAGTAGAGACACGAGATGTCCTACAAGTGATCCTCTCACTGACTGAGGAAGGTGAAGGTCATGAGAATCCGGCTCTCTTAGTGACCTATGTATGATACTGATGTGACTTCTCAGCGATCAGTTGGAGTATGAGTGGTATGCCTCATCTCCACATGGCATAATGTTGTTTGTAAAACATAATCAACCACGTAGTATAATTGTTAGAGATAACTCCAAGTTAGTTGATTGATGTTACACTGTTATAGTGCTTCTACTTCTTCATATCTCATAAATGTTGAGATCTTGTTATAGTTGCAACTGTTATCTAATACTTTGAAGGCTTTACTGCTTAAGATATTCTTTGATAGTATATTAAAGCTTCTGGCTGAGAGTTATAACTCTCGCTGGGACAATTATGTAAAATTGTCTCACCCCGTAGACTTCAACTTTTTAGGTGGACGTCAGAGACAAAGGAACTAGCCTACAGGTGACCAGTCTCAGCAGCAGCAGTACCAGGAGCAGCAGTAATCTCAGGTGGAGATTTAGTCTGCCATGTGGTGTAGTTAGAGTCAGTCCTATGTGTCCTCTGTACTCTCAGGTCTTGGAGTCTTGTGTTATGTGATCTTGAGATTTTGTATCTTGATGTATATAATTACTCAAGAAGTAATTATCCTGAGATGTAAACAAGTTTATCTCACTTTATGAAAGAAGTTTTTATGGATCCAAGCTCTTGTCTCAAAAAGTTTTAATTTCCGGTGATTTTTGTCTTCAGCTGATTATCGAATCGCTTCCGCTAAGTTTTAATCGTGTTTATGCCTTGGTTTGGAGATCAGAGCCCACAATTAGTGGTATCAGAGCTCTAGGTCAGTTGAGTCTACAAAGGCATAGGACTTAGGATGTCGAGTCTATCTTTAGTACTCCTTCCTTATCTAATAGAATCTTCTGCTCCTCAGGAGAAGAAGATACCTAAGGATGTCAGAACATCATGATGAGTACGTGGCGGAGAGTAGTGCTAGTGCACCTCGAGGCGGTGCAAGGGTTCCGAGGATAGAACAACTTGCACCTGAGTCGCCAAGAGAGCCACCCCAGTTCGACCCAGCTGACATGAGTGACCCAGCTGTACAGACGATGTTCGGGCAGTTCATGACTGCCATGACACATATAACCGATAAGATGCCCATTCCTGCACCTAGGGCACCTGTCCAGCCTAAAGCACAAGGTATCAGTAAGACATTCGAACGACTTCGTCGTGTCGGAGCTACTGAGTACTTCGGGACTGCCGACCCTGCAGATGCTGACTTATGGTTGACAGAGTTGGAGAAGGCTTTCAGGATTCTTATCATCCCGGAAGCTGAGAAGGTTAGACATGCTGTCTATCTTCTCAAAGGCAGTGCTGGTCACTGGTGGAGCATGGAAGAGCAGAAGAGACCTGGAGTAGAGTTCTCATGGGAAGAGTTTCGTCGAGAATTTATCAATAAATATTTTCCAAAGACCTTCCTAGATGAGAAGATCTCTCATTTTGAGAAACTAAGGCAGGGTATGATGAACATTAGTGAGTATGAAGCTAAGTTCATGGAGTTGTTGCGGTTCTGTCCGCACATGGCTGCTACGGATGAGGAAAGAATCAGAAGATTCGAGAAGGGTTTGAATTCTGATATGTCAACCCCTGTGTCTGCCTTAGAAAACAGAGAGAGATTCTCTACCTTCGTTGAGTCAGTCCGAAGGATAGAGAGATCTGTGGTTGAGAAGAGACAAACCCATAAAAGATATCCACAGTTCCAGGGTTCTTCATCTAGGGATTCCAAGAAACCTAGATTCTCTGCACCTAACCCTCCACCACCCAGATCAAGTTTTCAAACTCAATGGACACCAAGCAGAGGTAGAGGACGGAGTCAACCGCTTCAAGGGACGCACAGTTCTGCATCTTTGTCAGTCACTGGACCACCCAGACCACAACAACAGGAGAGGAGTTGTTACAACTGTGGTAAGGTGGGACACTTGATGAAGGATTGCCGTTCTAGGCCTGCTAGTGTGACACAACAACCTCCGAGAAAGAATCAACAGAAATCTCAGAGCAGACAACATCAAGGAGCAGCTCAAGGACGTGGACAAGCGTCTCAAGCTGGATCATCAACACCACCTCAACACCAGGCGACCGCGAGGTTCTATGCTATGAACCCACCTGAGGCAGTGGTCAATCCACGGGTAGTGGCAGGTCAGATGAAACTTTTATATTCTGATATGTCTACATCCTGTGTTGTATCCGTTCTGATTGATCCGGGTGCTACGAACTCTTTCATCACTCATGAAGTGATTCGTAACTGCAATGTGACTGTTAGTCATAGAGCAGATAGTTTGTTGTTAGAGACTCCGTTGAGTGGGTCTGCCGTTTTACAGGAGGTATGTTCTCCCTGCATCCTCTTCTTTTCTGACCATCGCATTCAAGTGGACCTTATACCACTTGATATGCAAGGATTTGATATAATCCTCGGGATGGATACCTTAGAGAGGTATAGATTTGTCTTGGATTGTGAATCCAAGTTGGCTGTGTTTGCTGATGAAAGCAACACATGGATCTTTCAAGGTGAAAGAAAGATTCTGCCCACCTGTCTTGTGTCAGCTATGGTTGCTGATAAGCTGTTGAGGCAAGGATGTTATGCATTCTTAGCCCATGTGGTAGATGTTACCAAGGAAAGTTCCAATCCTACTAAAGTTCCTATAGTCAGGGAATTTGAAGATGTGTTTCCTGAAGAACTTCCTGGTATACCACCACCTCGGGAGATTGATTTTGAAATCAATCTGATTCCAGATACGAAACCCATAGCTCAGACTCCGTATAGAATGGCGCCTGCCGAGATGGCAGAACTCAAGAAACAGCTTCAAGAGTTACTTGAGAGAGGTTTTATCCGATCGAGTACTTCACCTTGGGGTGCTCCGGTCTTGTTTGTTAAAAAGAAAGATGGGTCAATGCGGTTGTGCATCGACTACAGACAACTCAATAAAGTAACAATAAAGAATAAGTACCCTCTGCCGAGGATTGATGATCTCTTTGACCAGTTGCGTGGTGCAACAGTCTTTTCAAAAATAGACTTGAGGTCTGGATATCATCAACTCCGTATTAAGGATAGTGACATATCCAAGTCCACCTTTAGGACAAGATATGGTCACTATGAGTTCACAGTTATGTCGTTTGGACTAACCAATGCACCAACTGCATTTATGGAACTCATGAATAGAGTTTTTTGACCTTTCCTTGATCAGTGTGTTGTCGTCTTCATAGATGACATTCTGATCTATAGTAAGGATGCTCAGCAACATGAACAGCATCTTCGCCAAGCTTTGACCTTGCTAAGAGAACATAAGCTGTATGCTAAGTTTAGCAAGTGTGAGTTTTGGCTACCGGAGGTATCTTTTCTTGGTCATGTGATATCTGCCTCGGGAATTCGTGTTGACCCTACGAAAGTAGAATCTGTTCTACAGTGGGAACAACCGAAGACACCGACGGAGATTCGAAGTTTCTTGGGGTTAGCTGGCTATTATCGAAGGTTCATTAAGAACTTTAGTTCTATAGCCTTACCCTTGACCAAGTTAACCCGGAAAGATGTTCCTTTTTCTTGGAGTGATAAGTGTCAACAGTCTTTCCAGTTGCTGAAGGAGAGATTGACAAGTGCACCTGTGCTAGTGCTACCTGAACAAGGAAAAGGATATGTAGTCTTCTGTGATGCTTCCAAGAATGGACTTGGATGTGTGTTGATGCAGGATAAACAAGTGATTTCTTTTGCTTCCCGACAGCTTAAGAAACACGAGGAGAATTATCCGACACACGATCTAGAGTTAGCTACTGTGGTTCATGCCTTGAAAATCTGGAGACACTATCTCTACGGAGAAACATTCCAGATTTTCACAGACCACAAAAACCTTAAGTATATCTTCTCTCATCATGAGCTCAACATGAGGCAACGTCGCTGGATGGAGTTAATCAAGGACTATGATTGTACAATTGATTACCATCCAGGCAAGGCCAATGTTGTTGCAGATGCCTTGAGTAGGAAATCAGCAACATCAACCATGAATAGAGCACAACGAAACTCTTTAGTATGCTCTAGGAGAGATATGCTTATCTCTTTAAGGCAAGACAATGTACAGTTGAAGGTGTCATTGTTAGCCAGTTTGTTAGCTGAGATGCATATTAAACCTACCCTAAGAGAGCAGATTAAGGAAGCACAGCTAGGTGATGCTGCAGTTCAAAAGATTAGATCTGAGTATGGAAATGAGAAACAAGATGGTTTTCATGACTCAGAGGATCAAGTAGCTTATTATAATGGAAGGATGATAGTGCCGGATGTGGACAACTTGAGAAAGTTAGTCCTGGAAGAAGCCCATTCTTCCATGTATGCTATGCATCCAGGGAGCACCAAGATGTATCGGAATTTGAAAGATCTGTATTGGTGGCCTGGAATGAAGAAGGATGTTGCAGGATTTGTTCTGAGATGTCCTGTGTGTCAGCAAGTTAAAGCTGAACACCAGAAGCCTGCAGGGACAATGCAACCTTTACCCATACCACAGTGGAAGTGGGACCATGTGACCATGGACTTTGTTGTTGGCCTACCCAGGACAAGCAAAGGACATGATTCCATTTGGGTAGTTGTTGATAGGTTGACTAAGACAGCGCATTTCTTACCTGTCAAAACAACCTATTCTGCTGAAAAGTTATCAGAGTTGTATGTTCAAGAGATAGTGTGTTTGCACGGAGTTCCTTTTACAATAGTTTCTGACAGAGGTCCTCAGTTTACGAGTCGTTTTTGGGAACAGTTACACAGAGCCTTAGGCACCAAACTGAGGTTTAGTACGACCTTTCATCCACAGACGGATGGATAGTCGGAAAGGACCATACAGACCTTAGAAGACCTGTTGAGAGCATGTATTCTCCAGTTCACCGGAAGTTGGGATCTACACCTAAGCTTGATAGAGTTTGCCTATAACAATAGCTATCAGCATAGTATTGATATGGCACCTTATGAAGCCTTGTATGGTAGACGTTGTAGATCACCTTTGTGTTGGTTTGAGACTGGCGAACATCAATTGTTAGGTCCTGACCTTGTGCAGCAGACCACAGAAAAGATTAAAGTAATACAACAAAAGATTAAGACTGCTCAGGATAGGCAGAAATCTTATGCTGACAAACGTCGTAGACCCTTAGAGTTCCAGGTTGGAGACAGAGTGTATCTCAAGGTCTCACCTTGGAAAGGAGTCCTCCGTTTTGGAAGGAAAGGGAAGTTAGCTCCTAGATTTATGGGGCCTTATCCAATCATTGAACGGATTGGAAAGGTAGCATATAGACTAAAGCTGCCCCCAGAGTTACAGAGGTTACACCCTGTGTTCCACATTTCTATGCTAAAGAAATGTCACCCAGACACCGAGTCAGTTCTACAACCTATGGAGGTAGAATTGAATGATGATATATCCTATGAGAAGGGACCAGTGTCAATCCTTGATAACAGAATTAAAAAGTTAAAGAAGAAAGATATAAGTCTTGTGAAAGTCCTCTGGAACCACCGTGGTGTTGAAGAAGCCACTTGGGAATTAGAGAATGAGATGAGAAGGAAGTATCCTGCCCTTTCTCTTAATATGTCTTATCGATTTCGGGGACGAAATCCTTGTAAGGGGTGGATAATTTGTAACATCCCTGACCTGGGTTATGAGTTAACCCTAGGTGTTTTGCCTAAATATGTAATTAAATCTTTGTGATTAACTCTGAGCATGTAATTAAGTTTCTCAGAAACATATATTTCAATATTTGCTCCTTTTTATTTAAAGTTGTAGCATTGTTTTGATATACAGGGACCTATGTGCAATTTACCCAGTTGAAAGGGTTATCTTGCAATTTGCACATGATGATATGTTCCTCTAATATTGAGACATCATGAGAATCTTTTTGGTAAAGTTTGAGGGATTTCCCAAGCTTGGGCACCAAGGTGCAGCTGTGGAAGCAATCCTGGTGCTTGAAACCCTAATTTGGGGTAAAATGCAATTTACCCAAATTAAGGGATGCAATTTGTAAAATATATCATCTAATGTATCTTTCTAGATTCTTGCCATCATTTAGAGAAGAAATGATGAGGAAGTCACCTCAATTGAATTATCAAGTTATGAAATATACCTTGTGATTGAATAATCAGGGTATATGTACAATATCCCTTTTATGTATGTACCTTAGTATTAGATTGATCTTCTTTGCACTCTTTTTCTAGACCTTAAGAGAAGTTTTGTCCTTAGAGTAAAGAGGAAGGGACGAGCAAGTAATGAAGGAAGGACCTAGTTGGATTTATGGGAAACTTATGGGCCTTTAATGAAACCTCACCCATGTATATATACACTTTACCTCTCAAGCAAAGGAACCTTTCCTTCGTGCATATCACTGTTTCCCCTTGCTTGGCTGACTAAGGACTGTCTTGGAGCTCAAAGAGGAACGACCAAGGGTGCAAGGTAGGTTTGAATCCCTCTTCTTGCCTAATTCCATGGTTAGAACTCGAATTCAAGGTCAATTTGGTGACTAACTCATGAAACCCTATCTTTCTAGCCATCTCTTTTCGTATTTCCTTGGAGTTTTCACCTTGTCCAACCTGTGGGAACTCAAGGACGCCATTAGAGCTTGGAGCTTGAAAGCTTGGAGCTCAAGGAGCAAGCTTTAGGCGGGTTTTATAACTCTAAACCCATGCTTTACTATATACATCTCTTTTATGCGGTTAGATGATAATTCTTCATGTTTCCTACTTTTCTTTGCTACCTTGCAAGCAAATCCGTGGGATATCTGTACTGTTCTTGAGCTAGGAGATGAATGCGTGATTTCCAAGAAAAACCCACCGCTTTCCACTTTCTTAAACGGTCTCCCTAATTTGCTCTCACGGTCTCAGGACCGCGAGGTGAGCAAACGGTCTCTGGACCGCGCAAGGGCAAACGGTCCTCACGACCGTATGGACCCGTTGACCGAGCGTGTACCGTATAAGAAATCTGTTCCTAATTATGTAGGCTAAGCACCCTCAAAAATTGATAGGTTAACTCCAAAGGAATTAGGAGATATGGCCTTTTTAAGTAACAACTTTAATTGAATTTATTCCTGATTTTCAAACGGTCTGAAATTGCCTTTTTGGGAAAACGGTCTCAAGACCGTGTAAGGTCGTTGACCAAGCTTTTACCATATGAAATTACTGTTCAAAATTATGTTAATTAACAACTCACCAAGTTTGATGGTCTAATTCCAAACGAGCTAAGAGTTGAAGGGTGATTACTATGGTTAACCCTAGATGAAATCAGTACTGAAATTATGGTGACTTAATTAGGGTTTTTAGGGTTGATTGACCTAAACGGTCTCAAGACAGAGAGGACAATCACCCAAGACCGTTTGAAGGTCTAGGGTTAAGCTAATTTGATCAATTGAGGACCCAATTTCAATAAGTTATCAAATTGATTAAAATACTGATTTTGTGACTCAATCATGGTTCAACCCCTATCTAATCACATTATATCTTGATGCAATCTTGGGAAAACGGTCTCAAGACCATGTGGGGTCCACCCACATGATCCCAAGACCGTTTGGGCCAAGTTTGGGCCCAATTGGAGCTCAATTGAAGGGTTCAACCTTGTGTTGATGCACATTGATGAGTGTTGAAGGGTGAACATTGATAGACCCTAATTGAATCGTTTTCAACCCTAATTGGTCAACAATTGAGGGTCAATTGAATGACCAATTGGTTAAGCATAATCTTAATTGACCCAATCCATAAATGGTCAACATGGCTCTGACCTTTTGAGGGGTTCAACATTGGTTGACATCATCAGTTGTAACCATTGAACTTTATTGATGGTCCAAGCGGTTGAGACCATGTGAGCCTCGCGGTCTCAAGACCGTGAGAGGGCTCGCGGTCTCAAGACCGTGAGGGGGCTCACGGTCTCAAGACCGAGAGAGGGCTCACGGTCTCAAGACCGAGAGGGGCCTCACGGTCCTGAGGTCAAAGGTGAGCAAACGGTCCACACCACTCTCGCGGTCTTGAAATCAATTGAAGGCTCGCGGTCTTGGAGTAGTTTGAGAGGGCTCGCGGTCTTGGAGTAGGATGAGGGCTCGCGGTCCTGAGGTCAAAGGTGGATCAAACGGTCTACTCACCCTCGCGGTCTTGGAAGTCAAATTGTCTAAACGGTCAACATATTCAAAGGGTCTCAAACCGATTGAAGGTTGATGGTTGAGATCGATCAAGGTGATTCATGGTTGACTTCACTCAATCAATTGAAGATATACATGATTCAATGATGCCCTAATCTAAAACCCTAATGATAACCTAGGATATTAAGGGATTAATTGACTAAGGTTTTGACCATGATGATGATCAATGGGGTGAATTACCAAAATACCCCTGAAGGGTCAATTGAGTTATATCTTGCTCAATTCAAACCCTAATTACATGAGAATGATGATTTTAGCCATGATGACTCTATCCAACTTGATCTAGTCTAATGTTATCATCAAACACTGGTATGAAGAAAGAGAGAGTATTCTAGAGAGAGAAAGTACTCTAGAGAGAGAAAGTACCCTAGAGAGAGAAAGTAACCCTAATTGGATGGAAACTTAAGTGAAGCATCTTCAATACACATGAATGTGCATAATTAGGGTATGATTCACCTATGTGAAGTCATAGAAACCCTAATTATGATAAATGATGAACCTTTAACTAATTTGAGAGCATTAATGATGATGTTACTCATACATGATGATGTTATGAGTTCAATTCACCTTAATGTGAATAGTAAACCCTAATTCAAGGGTAATGGCATGCAAATAAGTATTAAACTCCAATTGATGAGAATCAGAGGATTTAACTCTTATGACAAGAGTGGGAAGTATATTCCTTATTTTGTATTACCTTTATCAGTTGAATTAACCATGCAGGTTTTGATATGAAGGTGATCATATCCAGGTATGGATGTTGATATTATATTCATTGAAGGCATGTTGTTAGCCTTATGAATAAGAAAAGTAACTTGATGCCTTGTCAATGGCATCCTATGTTGATAATGGGCTGTGAGAGCCATGAATACCATCAAAGTCATGCTTTGGAGATGACTTGTGATGAGTATGATGAGAAATTATGATTGATATGAGTTAGGCCTGTTACATTTAGTATTCTCTTGTTTTAGCTGTTATGCTACTGATTATTGTTTGAAGAACAATGTATGTTGTTAAAGAATACTGAATGTACCTAACTAATCAAGTATAATGTAGAGCCCTGATCATGGATCCATCATTGTCAGAGATCAAGTGATGGTGAAAAAGGTTTTCCTCAGGGAACTCCTGGAGCACATACTTTTGAGTATGTGGGGTACATGGATGTGTATAACCTTACATCCTAGTGCAGGAAAGTGACGTAGATGCGTAATCCGTCCATCCTTCACTATAATTCCATACCGTATCAGTGGTAGGTAAACATGAAACCTCCTGATGACGAAGAAAACACAGATATCCGTATCAGTGGAGATAAACATGAAATCTCCTGATGACGAAGAGAGTACAGAACGCCACTGTGACTCTAGAATAGCGAAGGACCAGTTTACCCTGGTGAGCTATAGTAGTAGAGACACGAGATGTCCTACAAGTGATCCTCTCACTGACTGAGGAAGGTGAAGGTCATGAGAATCCGACTCTCTTAGTGACCTATGTATGATACTGATGTGACTTCTCAGCGATCAGTTGGAGTATGAGTGGTATGCCTCATCTCCACAGGGCATAATGTTGTTTGTAAAACATAATCAACCACGTAGTATACTTGTTAGAGATAACTCCAAGTTAGTTGATTGATGTTACACTGTTATAGTGCTTCTACTTCTTCATATCTCATAAATGTTGAGATCTTGTTATAGTTGCAACTGTTATCTAATACTTTGAAGGCTTTACTGCTTAAGATATTCTTTGATAGTATATTAAAGCTTCTGGCTGAGAGTTATAACTCTCGCTGGGACAATTATGTAAAATTGTCTCACCCCGTAGACTTCAACTTTTTAGGTGGACGTCGGAGACAAAGGAACCAGCCTACAGGTGACCAGTCTCAACAGCAGCAGTACCAGGAGCAGCAGTAATCTCAGGTGGAGATTTAGTCTGCCATGTGGTGTAGTTAGAGTCAGTCCTATGTGTCCTCTGTACTCTCAGGTCTTGGAGTCTTGTGTTATGTGATCTTAAGATTTTGTATCTTGATGTATATAATTACTCAAGAAGTAATTATCCTGAGATGTAAACAAGTTTATCTCACTTTATGAAAGAAGTTTTTATGGATCCAAGCTCTTGTCTCGAAAAGTTTTAATTTCCGGTGATTTTTGTCTTCAGCTGATTATCGAATCGCTTCCGCTAAGTTTTAATCGTGTTTATGCCTTGGTTTGGAGATTAGAGCCCACAACACTCCTATAAATACGCTTATGTTTCATCTTTTTTAGGCAAGTTCTACAAGATAGTTAGTTTTTGTCCTTAAAATAGTATTGCTTAAAATATTGTCTCATTTACATAAAAGTTTGTTGTTGTTTATAGTTAGAAATTGTGCATCAAGGAGAGGAGTAAGGCCAAATATGTGGTACATGAGTCGTGTAGGTAAGGTTGTAGAGGGATCCCACAGAAAGTTATGCAACTAATGGGATTTAGGGTTTGGTTGGTTGGTAGTAAACTATCATTTATATTCCATTCAAGTGGTAACCTATAAAGTGGTCCCTATGGTGATAGGATAAGGATTCTAAATCTATGGAAAATTTAATTTGTCCATGTATCATGTCATCACATTTTTTCATTGTTACAGATAGACTTTGATGATATGCTGCACTCACCATCCTAGATTTGTGCTTGGATATTGTGACATATAACTATGAAACCTCCACCTTTTTGGAGGAATGGAGGCATATGAGGTGAGATTTTAGTATATTAAGACAAAAAGTGGTGGAATGTGAATTTGAATATAATCTCTAAGGTAAGATTCATTGCTATTGGTCACTAGCTCTGAGAGATCTAGAGGGATCAAAGAGTTAAGTGATAATCAAGTCTCTTTGTGAGGCCATAAACCTATCTTAAACTTAATATTCATCCAATCCTGCTTTGTTATTATAATTATGTGTGTGATTAAGTTTTGATATCAATTGATTAAGAGGTATCTCTAATTTGTTTAAATTTGCATTTTGGTTGTCTTATTTTAAGTTTCCTTGTAAGTTGTGGGCTTCATTACAAATTCAATATAGTATGAGGACGTCATTGCAAATTATGTGAAATTTATTTATATTTTAGTTTTCCTTCATACTGATACTTGTTTGTTCCTTGATATTAATTGGTTAAGAGCATGTAATCTTACTCAAATTGTACCTAGTTTACCTTGATTTGCAATTCATGTATAATTGTGGACTAATATGAAATTTCACCCTAATCAAGGACCTAATTGTAAATTTGAGTGTATTTTTACCTAATCAAATGTTTTTCTTCATACTTATACTAATTTGAACGAGTTTGAACTTGTTTGGTATGGCTTTTCATCCTAGGGTTTATACATTAATCCTAGCTAGTAGTGGTTGACGAGGACCGACGGAACTCTTTATCGATGGGAGTCTTGGGCCTCTCTATCGATAAGAGTCATGGGCCTATCAACTAATGAGAGTCCTGGAATTAACAATAGATAAAACATCTAAAAATGAGAACCAATGGAAACTCTAGACATGGCAATTGATGAGAAGGCAAGCATGACAACCAATGCTGCTTTTTATTTATCAACTGTTGGAGCTTCTATGTACTTAAACATATGTAATTTATGACCTATGGAAGTTCTAGAGCAATGAAAATCATGTACAAAGGGTTAATGAAAGTCTTTCTTTGATCGATGGTAATTCTAGACACTAGTTATGGTTGTTTTGACATTTTCATACACTCTAGTATATAAACCCCTCCCCTCTAACCTTGAGGCCCATTTCACACTCCTAAAGTAATTAAGGAACACTTTGGGAGCCATGTAGGTCTATGAAGAGCTCCAAATAAGCTTATGACCATGGGTGGAGTCTTACCTATTGATGCATGTGGGTGTATGTTGTGTATTACGCTTTTTCAAGGTATTTCCAATCTTTGCAACTTTATTTAAAACCCTAACCATGTAATATCCATCTATTAAAATATCTTTTCTTGTTGTTCCTCACCTCATATTCTTTATTTGGACGAGCCTCATGGGATTCCATGGTGGAACCCACTCCATCTTGCTAACGAACTTTCTTTCCCTCTCTTTGATCTAAAGGAATCTACATCTTGCTTGGAGCATGGGTTTTGAGGCTTGTGGAGTTGATATAGGATTTGGAATCTTTCTCATGTCTCTCTTGAATGGACCTCATGATAATCACCATGAGAGGCAAGTGATATGACATTTTTTAGTATTCTTTTGCCTACATGTGCATGCAAATCCTTGAACTTTCTCTAAAATTGATTTGATGTATAAATGTCAAATATTTAAGATCTATTTTTCCTTAAATGATGTGGTTTAGATTTGTGTGACTCACTATATATATTAATAGTGATAATTTATGGTATATACATGCCCTCTTATTGTTTCAAAGACTAAATATTCAGAATTTGTACATTGGTACTCTAATATGCCCTAATCATGCTCTATGATCCCCAAATTTGCTAAAAAGTTGATTTCTTGATAACTATTCTGCATAAGTGGAAGGTAAATACGAAATTTCTTACTCTTTCTAGTCTTCTTAGAGTGGTCCATGATATTATTATCATGCCCACCTAAACATTTTTCATTGAAATTTGAAATACATGTGAATGTTACTAAAAATCTTATCTTTATGGTATCTTGATTTGATCTGATGGGGAAATAGATATACTTGTTATTCATACTAGAATTTCCTATGAAGTTGGACATATAATATAATTATATCTCAACTATGCATAAAGTGTTGGTATGTATGCCTAGAGAGTCAATCATATGATGATTGTTATGGCATATCTTATAAGTAATATAATTAATAATAAAGGCAATCTTTCGACTTATTCTATTTTATTCAGTTATGAGATAATGATGAGACATAATAAATGTTTAAAATATGATATTACTAAATGATGTATGTATTTGGGTTGAGTACCTAAATGCTAAGCTCATACAGATGTCAAGAGTATATGCATTCTTGTTATGTCCCTAGTCAGATGTTATTGTAGAAGGCTAATAGACAGCAATAACACATAAGGCTAGAGTGTGTGATGGTTGATGACAGAATCTCATTAATCATGATATGTGATATCAAACCAAGCACATAGATACTTGTTAGAGAATAGTGTATCAGACAGACCCACCTTTAGAGTGAAACATGGAAATCATGATCGGTAGTTAGAGTCATCTCTCATAGTGATGGTGGTGATTGTGGTTTTTAGACCTGAAATCACTACACTCATCACATGTTGTTCAGTGTGCTTTGACACCATCCACCATGATCATGAATAAGGGTTGCCATAAAGGTGGCGCTTGGGTGCACTGTGACACATGGGGATGATTGTGAGTGATGTAGATGGGATTTGTCCCTCCTACATGAGTTTGATATCATGGACACTTGATAAGTGAGACTGAGAAATGCATGGCTATGCTGGTGTGAGTCAATATGAGATATTGAGCTTACATATATCTTAGTAAGTCTACTCTAGTTCAAGAAAAATAGATTGAACATTGAGGATGACAATTCCATGCCTCGAGGTCGATCTAGATATCAGAGACAAAGGAACTATACATTCACTATAACACCAATCGTATATTTTAGGTTGAAGTTGTTCTCCAACTTTTCCAATTACTTGGGTAGCAATGAAATCTTGATAGATACCAATCATTGCTTGTAAAATCATAATATGATTATGAATATCACTGTCAGTGAAATTTAGAGCCTACCGATCACACACATAGGATATATTGGCATATGAGTATAATTGTGAATGTGATTGGAAATGTTCTTAATCAAGTTGATTGCTAAAACATTCAGGTAATCTACTAGATTAATATTGGAATACAATCTGAGTTAATTGGTTCAAATGTTTAAGCCAATTAATTATATTCTTGTATTAAGTTGGATGGATGATCCAGAGTGATTAACTAGAGTTGGATGACAAATGTTAGTTAATTGTTTAATATAATTAATTAGTTAATTAATTGATTCCCGAATATTGTATTAATACTCCATGAGTGGGTCACTTTAAATGTGAGCGCAACCTTTTGTTTTACCAGGAGTTTTGGGAAAGTATACTTCCTTTCGTCTCCTATTTATAGGGGCATGACAGCTGGATTTAACAGACACTTGAACACACTCTTGCATGTGAATCGTAGCCGTCATTGTCCCCAAGATAGAGAGAGAAAGGAGAGTGACATGACGCTAGTATGTCATCAAGCATAAGTCTAATACATTCCAATGGCTTGAGAAGCGTGACGTGGATTTCCAGTCGAGTTCCAATCGATCTGCATGGACGAAGTAGAGATGCAGATATTGAGTTGCCTATGTTCGAAGGACTCGACGACGACCGTCTGTGCATATGAGGGTATGCACATGTCACCACATGAAGGGACGTCACTGTAGTTGCTCCATGATGAGGTATCTCATGCACACCCTCTTTCTAAAAACACTATTATCGATGATATCTACTTGTAGGGTATGTGTGGAGAAAAAAAATTATTGTTTCTATTTTGCATGTCGCCTCCACAAATTCCCAATAGCGGTATTAGAGCCGCGTCGATCTATTAAGTATTTGGATTTAGTTTGATATGATTAGAATTATGTATACTATTTTGTGGTTGCATGTGATGCAAACTTCAAATTGTTAATGTGCATATTTCCACATACATCGCAGATCTATTATTTTGACACGACGGACGGGGTCGACTATGGAAAAATATGACTTTCCTAGTGCACAAAAGAACATTTGTAGATCTTTCAGGGGTGTTGTCCCTGAGACCCTACGAGAGGAGGCCTCCCCTTGAACATCCCACTAATTGAGCAACATGATACCCTATGTACCCTGCATAGTCTGCATGGGAGTCAAAAAAATGTTTAATGGGGAATGTCATGCATTAGAAGGACTGCAATTTTAATGTATACATAGATATACTAATAAAATCATACATTTCTCCATTGAAAAATTCTTTGTGTAGTGAATGCATGCATGTTCATGGCCTAGGACACCTATTGTGAATGATGTGCTTGGTTATCTTGTGCTTGGATGTAAACAGTTGTGCATGGATGCTTTTGTAAAAATATTTGGCTTGCATGTCGAGCCTCATCTATTATCTCAAAGTGTAACTTATTCTATTTCCTCTAAATTCCCTTCAAATGTAACTTGAGGTTCTCCTTTTTACACATAATGTAATAGAAATAGTAATAGATATAGTTTTGGAAGAATTTTTGAGAAGAGGAAACTTGAATATCCAATTCCAAGGAGCATCCATGGAGAGACAACTTGAAGATCCAAGACCAAGGAGCATCCATGAAGTTGTTCACCTTGATGCTGATCAAAATACAGGTCATGGGATATTTATAGGTCATTGTTGCATGAGATGCAAAAGACCATAAGTGGATAGTAATCCTTTGTGGCTCCAAAGGATTACAGTATAGTGGCTATAACTAATGATTTTGTGTTTGTGGATTGCATGTTTGTGGTTTGTTATAGTATGTATATGATACCTATTGTAAGTATGTGGTATATGGATATGTATGTGTGTGTATGTATGCATATATATATATACACACACATACATACATATATATATGTATGTATGTATAATCCCTCAAATATAATATTAAGTCTTAGATGCTTTCCATAAGCAACACACGTGAAAAACTTGATCGAAAAAGCATAGGATACGCTAAAGCGTGGTGTGTTGTCCATCTCATGGAAGTGTGATGGTAGATATATAGATATACCAAAGCAGGGTGTATATTCTATCGTGTTGGCTTTTGGGTCAGGCTTAACTAGTTGATCTTAATGAGAATAAGTACCTAGAAGCATAGTGATGGAATATGGCAAATAGTTATGCATACCATCTATTAAGAGTTGCATATGATACAATTTGGAAATGTTGCCTAACTAAATAATCATGTTGTGGGTGATCACTCAAAGCTGACTCATGTTTTGATGAAATATGGATCTTGCCTCACTAGAAGATTGTATGATGTAATTTTCTAAACTGATAAGTGAGGTTTATCTATTTGAACAAAATAGCAGGAGCAATAATTAATTAAAGGCCTAATTAAATATCACTAAATTTTATTTTAATCAAATCAAATCAAAATGTTTTAACAAATTGCAATTTTTTCTTCTAGAATCAAATGAAGACAAACAATAGTTTTCCTTGTGATCCGTCTTGAGAAGGACAAGTTGAATGGAAATGAAATCCATGACTAGTTTAGGATGCTGAGAATTGTTCTCACACAAGAGCGAAAACTCTATGTCCTGTTGAATCAAGGTCAATTAGGTCAATGTTGACTCATGTCTAAATTGACTAAACCCGTGTTTTGATGATGACTAACCATTGCACATATTGGTGTCTAATGTCTCTACTTGAGTGATTTCAGATTAGGTATAGACACACTCCAAATGCCCTAACTTGCGCATATCAAATTGGAGAAAAGACAAGTCAAAGTCAATACAAGTGCACATTTTTGTAATATGATGTAAATCCATTGGAATCATGTTGTAAATCACTTGTAATGATTGTATGACTTGTAATTAAGCTTAGAAAAAATCATGAGCACTTAGATCGAATGTTTAAGCACTCAAAAGCCATTTTCCAATATTCACATTAGGATGTTTATCGGTCGAGTTCTGTGAATTGCAAACTCGACCGATCCTGATTGGATCTTGAAAATGACTTTTGATCGGTCAAGTTTACACTACATAGAACTCGATCGATGGAGTAACTGACCAATTCGATTTTCATTGGTTGGTCGAGTTTCCCCAGGACAAACTCGACCGATGGTCTGAATATCGGCTTTGTCTTTTACTCTATCTGTCGAGTTACCCTTATAGAAACTCGACCAATTGCACTGTACGGAAAAGTGCAGAAAAGTGCTTCTAGCCATTGTGGAGTTGCAACAAGTGAAAATATATCTGTTGCAAGCCACAAAATGGCTAGTTTTCATTCTCAAGTGTTCCCAAAGTCTAAGAGGCATCCCCAGCTATAAATAGGACCCCTTGGGCTTCATTCCAAGGTTGAGCATTCATTGCAAAACTCTATGTGAGGTTCCTATTCTATAGTTGAGTGCTTCCTACAACCTCCTCTCTCTCTCTATGCTTAATCACTTGCTACATCCATTAGAGTGAGTAGGAAATCTGTAAGAGAGCTAGTCCTACATGTATATATTGTGAGGCTCTCACTTCCACCACCTCCCCATCTCTCATTTCAACCATGAAGATGAAGGTTCTCTCTCTTATCTAAGAGAAGTGAAGAAGAACAAGGGAAGGCGTCCCTTGGTGAAGATCAAGGCTGAAGACTTGGAGCAAGAGTGGGTAAGCCCTTGGTGAAGGCAGAAGACTCTTTGCTCAAGTGGGTAAGTCCTTGGTGGAATCTTCTCCGAGTGAAGGTGAAGTCAAAGGCGGAAGATCCAAGAAGAGTGGGTAATTCCTTGAAGGCTGAAGACTTGTGCAAGAGTAGATAAGTCCTTGGAAGAAGGCAGAAGACTCTTGCAAAGTGGGTAAGTCCTTGGTAAGGTTGAAGACTCTTTGTATTGGATAGGTAAGTCCTTGGGTTGGTCATGTATTGTAAGTCTTATGAATGAATATAAGAATGAAATGGTTAGGAAATCCTAGAGGTTGACCTCTCTAGGTAAGTGGAATGACTCACTTCTAGTTTGAAGTGAGGAACCACTCTAAATAGCTTGTCCCCTTGTGTTTGTTAAATCTCTCTCATCCTTGCTAAACATGTTTCAATTGCACACAAATTTCCTATTTAGCAACCTTATCTTGTGATATATCTTGAAGGTTTAATGAATTTTGTTTAAGTGCATTCAGCTCTATTCACCCCCCTCTAGAGCATCTAATCACCCATCTAGGATCCAACAATTGGTATCAGAGCGGGCTCCTCCAAACATACTTCAACAAGTAGGAGAAGATGGGTGACTACCAAGGAGGGAGATACTTGATCAGCCTACCAATTTTTGATGGGAGAAATTTCCTCTATTGGAGAAGAAGGCTTCAATTTACATCCAAGGATCAAGTCTTGAGATGTGGCAAATGGTGAACAGCCCATACATGCTACCAAAGACAAAGATTGAAGAATGGGATGAAGCTACCTTGAAGAAAGCAACCTTGAATGCTAGAGCCATGCACATCATCTATGCCTCCATGACCCCCACCGAGTTCAACCGGATTTCTTCATCTGAAACGGCCTATGAGGAAAGCTATGCATCACTTATGAAGGGACAAATCAAGTGAAGCAAAGCAAAGTCTACATGCTCAAATGGCTGCTTGAGAACTTCAAGATGGGAAAGGAGGAGATGATAGCCAACATGTACTCAAGGCTCAACACCATTGTGAATAGTCTTGTTGTTCTAGGACATCCTATGAGTAGAGGAGAGATCAACTCTAAGATCCTTGGAATTCTCCCCAAGAGATGGGAACCCAAGGTGGCTTCCGTTGAAGAAGCAAGGTCTCTTAAGGATGTCACTATTGAAGATCTCATTGGAAATCTACAAGCACATGAAGCCACACTTGACAGGAGGGAGGAAGTAGAAAGATAAGAGAAGAAAGAGCTAAAGAGAATGGAGAAGGCTGAAATGAAGGCTCAAATTGAAGCTATCATGGAACAAGTCTCTCCATCCTCTCAAGTTAGAAGATGCCACACACTCCAAGGGTAGATTCTAAAAAGTTAAGAAGACCCATCTTCACAAGAAGAAGGAGAAATGGCACTCAAGCTCAAGTGGCTCCTCCAACTCAAGCTCAAGTGAAGATTCAAGTGAAGGATCAAGCTCAAGCTCTAGTGATGAAGGAGAATGTCATTTTGCTCTTATGACATCAACAAGTAAGGACTCAAGTGAGGTAAATCTAAACTCTTTAGATAAAGAATCTTTGATTGATATTATTCATGATACTTGTGCCTCTCTTAAGTCTTCTAAAAGGAAAAGGAAAAAGCTTGCTAGAATTGTTGATGATTTTCATATAGAATTAAATGATCTTGAACATGCTAATTCTTGCTTGCTTGATGATAAAAATGCTTGTCTTAGCCAAGTAGACTCTCTTAAGCTTGAAAATGCTTGTTTGCTTGATAATATTAGATTTCTAGAAGCTCAACCTCTCATGCCTAGTTCTAATGAAGAGCATACTTTAATTGTTGATTCTCTCATGCATGATATTGATGTTCTTAAATCTAAAAACAAGGACAAAGATTTTGTTTTGCAAGAATTAGAAACATAAAATGCCTCCTTGCTTGCTAAAATCAATGTGCATGAATCTTGTTGTAGTTCTACTAGTAGAGAAAATGATGTTGCTGCTCTTCATATTGATAGAGATTCTTATTTAACTAAAGCTATTTGCTTAGAAAATGATCTTTTGCATGCTAGAGATAATATCAATCATTTGTCTTCTACTATTACTTCTCTAATGCATGATAATGATAGTTTGGTATCTTCTTTTCAAAGATTCTTAGTGGGTAAGAAGAGCCTTAATGATATCCTACACCATAATACCAAACAAATTGGTAGACATGGTTTGGGGTATGATGGAAGTTAAGGGAATAACAAAGATAAAGGACCTCCAATATTCCATGGAGAATCCTCTAGCTCCAAGACTATGGGCACATGCAACTATTGCAATGATATTGGCCATTATTCTACTTGTTGTCCTTTTAGGAAAGCACCCAAGAGCAGTAGGACTTGGGTTGCTAAGCTAACCCCTCCAGACCCAAAAACATGATTGGGGACCATTTCATCTTTCTTCTTCTAGGTACTTGCAAATGGATTGACTTGAGCTATTGAATTGCAAATTGACTTGTCAATCCACATGAAAGAAGAAAGGTGAGATGTGTAGAGGGTGACGACAACAAATGAAAAAAGGAATGGTAAGCACAAAGGTAATGTTTCTCTTTCTTATAACCTGTCCTAACTTTTTTTGTCAAGTTAGTGTGCACTATGCATGTGGTTTTTGAGTCAAAAGTGGTACTTTGTGATTCTCTTTACACTCTTGCTCAAAAACTATTTCTAATGCTTTCATAGTGCATTACTAACTTGCTTAGACATCTTTAGATATGGTTTGTATTTTTAGAAATGCTTTAAATATGTTTTTATGAAAAATATGTGCTTTTTGATAGCAACTCTATCGGTCGAGTTTGTCCTGATAGAAGCTCGACCGATAGGCACCAATGGGTGTTGCCAACGGTTGTCATCGGTCGAGTTGTCAATGCACAGAACTCGACTGATAACACTGTGCACAGAATACACAGTTGGCTTATTGAATGAGAATTTCCCTCTCAACTAGATTTTCTCAACCAATAGCCTTATTCTTTGGCACTCTCATTTGGTACCTTTATATATGCATATTGTCATGTTCTAAATTGCCTATCTTGCTTACAACTCTATCTCTCTAATTAATCTAAATTGGTATATCTATATGTTGCAATTACTTGCTTTGAGTTGTTGTGCAGGTTTTGATGATGATCTCTTTGGATCTCTTGGTTGTGTCTAAAATTGCTTCCGTTGTACTCTAACTTGATACATCTATCTAGGTGTATATCTTGTTTTGATACAACCTTGAGGTTCTTAGGGGTAATCATCTTATGGTAAGGATGCATATCTAGTGAGTTATATCCTTTCATGCTTCTAAAATTGCTTATCTCTTTGTTTGGATATATATCTACATCTACCCATAGCTTGCTCTTTAACTTGTGCATCTTTTGCTATGATCTAGATCCTACTAGTAGTCCTAACTTGTGATATAATCTACTAGTAGTTTACATACATGTAGTTCTAACCCTATTTATAATTGGCATCTTTGCTCATCTAGTATATTTCACTATATGTTGTGATTGTATCTTGTCTCATACATGCCCAAGCTTGTTCCTTGAATTGCATATCTACTATCTTGAGTTGCTTGCATAACTTTGTGATGCAGGGTATACATAGATCTACATTATATGTAGAAATTGGAGTATTTTTGGATTTTATGCAGACTTTGCTCCAGTTTCAGTTTTTGCTGCAAGAGTAGTGTTTTTATGCAGAAATGACCTTCTGAGCAAGGCTCATCACTTTGCCATGAGCCCTGATACTTTTTGGGCAAATTATGTCATCTTGAGGGTCAAAATTGCGATTTATTATTTTTTTGCAGTACTTTATCTTACATTTTGGGTTGTCCAAGTGCATGCTTTAACTTGCGTTTCTTTGTATGCTTGGACAAGCCCCTATCTGTGCTCTTCTACTCTCCTTATATATATTTTTGTTATCTCCTTTCTCTTTAAAAAGTGATGTTTCTTATTTTTTCATAACCCCACTTTTTGAAATGACAAAGGGGGAGAAAGGTATGTCTTATTTTAAAAGAGGAAGAAGGCATGTCTTACATGAAGAGGAGAAGTATGTCCATGTAAAGGGGAGAAGGTAAATGGGAGTAGACATATATGTGTAGAACATATATGAGTAGAAGACATAGTATTCTATAAATGTTATGAAAGCTAACCATGCAGGAGGAATAGCATCAATAGAGGGGAATATGAGAACTCCATGGGCATCAATTGAGGGGGAGCATATGAGCTCAATCCTATTGAAACCCCTAGGTTTCTCCAAAGATATGACTTTACTTAAATGCTTTCAATACATTTATGGAATGGTTTGTCATCTTCAAAAAGGGGGAGAATGTTGACTCAAGGTCAATTAGGTCAATGTTGACTCACGTCTAAATTGACTAAACCCGTGTTTTGATGATGACTAACCATTCCACATATTGGTGTCTAATGTCTCTACTTGAGTGATTTCAGATTAGGTATAGACACGCTCCAAATGCCCTAACTTGCGCATATCAAATTGGAGAAAAGACAAGTCAAAGTCAATACAAATGCACATTTTTGTAATATGATGTAAATCCATTAGAATCATGTTGTAAATCACTTGTAATGATTGTATGACTTGTAATTAAGCTTAGAAAAAATCAGGAGCACTCAGATCAAATGTTTAAGCACTCAAAAGCCATTTTCCAAAATTCACATCAGGTTGATCATCAGTCGAGTTCTGTGAGTTGCAAACTCGACCGATCCTGATTGGATCTTGAAAATGACTTTTGATCGGTCACATTTACACTACATAAAACTCGACCGATGGAGTAACTGACCAATTCGATTTTTAGTGGTCGGTCGAGTTTCCCCAGGACAAACACGATCGATGGTCTGAATATCGACTTTGTCTTTTACTCTATCGGTCGAGTTATCCTTATAGAAACTCGACTGATTGCACTGCACGAAAAAGTGCAGAAAAGTACTTCTAGTCGTTGTGGAGTTGCAACAAGTGAAAATATATCCATTGCAAGCCACAAAATGGCTAGTTTTCATTCTCAAGTGTTCCCAAAGGCTAAGAGGCATCCCTAGCTATAAATAGGACCCCTTGGGCTTCATTCCAAGGGTGAGAATTCTTTGTAAGACTCTATGTGAGGTTCCTATTCTATAGTTGAGTGCTTCCTACAGCATCCTCTCTCTCTAATCTTAATCACTTGCTACATCCATTAGAGTGAGTAGGAAATTTGTAAGAGAGCTAGTCCTACATGTATATCGTGTAAGGCTCTCACTTACACCACCTCCCCATCTCTCATTTCAACCATGAAGATGAAGGTTCTCTCTCTTAGCTAAGAGAGGTGAAGAAGAACAAGGGAAGGCGTCCCTTGGTGAAGATCAAGGCTGAAGACTTGGAGCAAGAGTGGGTAATCCCTTAGTGAAGGCAGAAGACTCCTTGCTCAAGTGGGTAAGTCCTTGGTGGAAGCTTCTCCGAGTGAAGGTGAAGTCAAAGGCGGAAGATCCAAGAAGAGTGGGTAATTACTTGAAGGCTGAAGACTTGTGCAAGAGTAGGTAAGTCCTTGGAAGAAGGCAGAAGACTCTTGCAAAGTGGGTAAGTCCTTGGTAAGGTTTAAGACTCTTTGTATTGGATAGGTAAGTCCTTTGATTGGTCATGTATTGTAAGTCTTAAGAATGAATATAAGAATGCAATGGTTAGGAAATCCTAGAGGTTGACCTCTCTAGCTAAGTGGACTGACTCACTTCTAGTTTGAAGTGAGGAACCACTCTAAATAGCTTTTCCTCTTATGTTTTTTCAATCTCTCTCATCCTTGCTATGCATGTTTTAGTTGCACACAAATTTCCTATTTAGCAACCTTATATTGTGATATATCTTGAAGGTTTAATGAATTTTGTTTAAGTGCATTCAGCTCTATTCACCCCCCCTCTAGAGCATCTAATCACCCATCTAGGATCTAACATGTCCTAGAAAAACCAGAGCCAGATGAACCTGATCCCAATGTACCTAAGGCTGACCGGGATGCTTACAAGAAGCACTCTGAAGATGTCATGGATGTCAAGTGTATGATTTTGTGGTCAATGAACTATGAGTTGCAGAGACAACATGAGAATACGGATGCACTTTAGATGGTAACACCCCTTAAGAACATGAATCAAGATTAGGAAAGACATGAGAGATATGATGTCTCCAAGGCACTGTTCAAATGTAACATGGTAGAAGGAGATCCAGTAGGCCCCCCTATGCTCAAGCATATTGGGTATGTGGAGAACCTTGCTAGATTGGGATTTCCCTTGGTTTAAGAGTTGGCCACAAATGTGATTTTGTAGTCAGTGCTAGAGTCATATAGTCAGTTTGTCATGAACTACAACATAAACAATTTTGACAAGTCATTGTCTGAGTTGCTTGGCATGTTGAGAATAGTTGAAGCATAAATGAAGAAATGCAAGCCCAAGTTTGTGATAGTAATCAATAGAAAAGGGAAGTCAAAGGGAAAAGGCAAAGCTAAGAACAATTCTAACGTTGGCCAAAAACCCAATTCTTCTGCACTCAAAGCAAAGGGAGGGGTGAACAAGGGAGGCAATTGTCTGTCACCAGCCTGGATATTGGAAAAGGAATTACCCTCTCTACCAGGAGATATTGAGGAAGAAGAAGGAGGGGATAGATATCTCCAATTCAAGTATATATAGTATTGAGAGAAATTTGTCTACTTCTTTATCATGGGTGCTAGATACTGGATGTGGATCTCACATATGCTCGAATATGCAAGATCTGAAATGAAATAAGCCTTTGAAAAGGGTGAGGTTGAACTATGCATTGAAAATGAAGAAAGAATTGCTACAACTGTAGTTGGAATCTATAATTTATCTTTGCCTACAGGGCTTGTAATATAATTAAGAATGGCTATTTTGTACCTACCATAAATATAAACACTATTTATGTATCTTGTATGGACAAGGATGGATATGAATCTCATATAAAGAATGGTCAATGTTCTATTTCAAAAGATGAGATCTTTATTGTAGTTCCTTGATATACTATGGTTTGTGTTTATTAGATGAAGACAAATATTTATAATTTAAATACCAATAGGTTAAAACTCGATAACTCAAACAAAATGTATCTTTGTCATTGTCATCTAGGTCACGCCAATGAGAATCGCATCTAGACTCCATAAAGATGGTTATCTAGACTCTTTTGATTTCGAATCAATAGATACATGTGAGTCTTGTTTGTTGGGCAAGATGACCAAAAATCCCTTCACCGGTAATAGTGAGAGGGCTAGCGATTTATTAGGACTCATACATACTGATGTATGTGGCCCTTTTAGAACAAATGCTAGAGGCAGTTATCAATACTTTGCTACCTTTTTTATGACTTCAGTAGGTATGGTTATATTTACTTCATGAAACATAAGTCAGAAACTCTTGAAAAGTTCAAGGATTGCATGAATGAAGTACATAATCAACTTGGTAAAAGTATTAAGGAACTTCATTCTGATCGAGGTGGAGAATACTTAAGCTAAGAGTTTGAGGACCTTCTGTGAGCCAATAGTACCATATCACAATGGACTTCACCTGGAATGCCATAGCACAATGGTGTATCAGAAAGAAGGTATCACACATTCCTATATGTAGTACGATCAATGATGAGTTTTTCATACCTTTTGACTTCCTTCTGGGGTTATTCTCTAGTAACTATAGTGTTTACACTTAACTATGTACTTTCTAAATCGGTACAAAAGACATCATATGAGATATAGACTGGGAAGCGTCCTAAAATGTCTTTTATGAGGATTGGGGATGTGGATCTTAAATCAAGAAAATGTTTGCTCAAAATCTTGGCCCTAGATTAGATAATTGTTACTTTGTTGGTTATCCTAAAGAAACCAAGGGATACTACTTGTATGACCCAACTGACAACAAAGTGTTTGTTTCCAGGGATGTTTCATTCCTAGAAAGGGAATTCATTTCCAAAGGAATCTGTGGGAGGAAAGTAGAACTCAAAGAAGTTTGATTCCAACAAGAAAGCATTGAACCAGTAGAAGTCTAAGAGGGACATAGAGAATCACAAACCATAGTGGAATCTCAAATTCCTCATGTGACATAAGAACCTCATAGATCTAGTAGGACACACCTTGAGCCAGATATATTTGGTTATATACTGACTCAAGAAGGTTATGAGTCAGTCATTTATGATGAGACAACTACCTATCTGAGAAATGGCTTGAGGCCATGAGATCTGAGACAGAATCCATGTACATTAACAAGGTATGAACCTTGGTGGTTCCACCTGAAGGGGTAAAACTCATAGGGTGCAAGTGGGTCTTCAAGAAGAAGACGGACATGGATGGTAATGTACAAACTTACAAAGGTCGATTGATTGCAAAGGGTTTCAAACAAGTTCAATGTGTTTACTATGACGAAACATTTTCTCCAATTACCATGGTTAAGTCCATCAGGCCGTTGTACCTTATCATGACTATGAGATTTGGCACATAGATGTTGAAACTGCATTCCTTAAAGGGAATCTTCTTGAGGATGTGTACACAACAAAACTTGATGGTTTTATAGATACAATTGATGCAAATAAAGTATGTAATCTACAATGGTCAATCTATGGATTGAAGCAAGTATCTCGGAGCTAGAATCTTCAAATTGATGAAATAGTCAAAGAGTTTGGCTTTAGTCAAAATGAAGATGAACCATGCATTTATAAAAAGGTTAGTGGGAGTGTGATTGTATTCCTCATATTATATGTTGATGACATACTATTGATGGGGAATGACATCCCTACATTATAGATGGTAAATACCTATTTAGAAAATACATTCTAAATGAAAGACTTAGGAGAAGCGTCCTACATCCTAGGAATCAAGATCTACAAAGATATATCTAGAAGGCTTCTTGGACCAAGTCAGAGCACATACATTGACAAGGTGTTGAAGAGGTTCTGCATGGAGAACTCAAAGAGAGGCAACCTGCCCATGTTTCATAGTGTTACCATCTCTAGATATCAATGTCCTGATTCTTGTGAAGAAAGGGAGCACATGAATAAAATTCCATATGCTTCTGCAATTCGATGTATCATGTACGCAATGTTATGTACTCATCTAGATGTCTCGTACGCCTTGAGAATGATGAGCAGATATCACTCAGATTCTGGTGAGAATCATTGGAATGTTGTAAAGAACATCCATAAGTACTTGAGAAGAATTAAGGATCGGTTCTGGTCTACAACAGAGAGGAAGAGTTGGTGGTAAAATATTACACTGATGAAATCTTCCAAACTAACAAAAATGACTACACATCACAATATGGATTTGTGTTTTGCCTCAACAACAAAATTGTAAGCTAGAAGAGTTCCAAGAAAGAAACAAAATTAAATACCTAGTTCATTTCAAAGTGGGAGTGGAGTCAGAATGATCCTTGGATCAATGGTAACTGCCTAAAAGACTTTGTAGATCCTTCTCTAAAATTGAGGAATGGACTTGGTTCGAACACTAAACTAAAGGACCTGATAAAAAACATTGAATGGTGTGTGCCACACATCAGAGGTGTAAGGAAGCTTAAAGAAATATGTGACAACACTGCAATCGAACAACGAGACATGTTCTACCTGATAGGTTTGGAAACATTTACTCTCAGGGGTGCATGGAATGTAATTAGAACCAAGTCTAGCGAAGTTCCTTAGGCTTCCTGGTGCTGGAGAAATAAAATTTCTAATAGGATGAAGCTATTTGATTGGAAGTTCTTTCAGGAAAATCTTGTGACGAAGAATACTTACAAAATAGGGGGTTTCAAATGGCATCCAGATGCTCATTGTGTAAACAAGCATGTGAGGATATCAATCATGTGTTTTGGGATTGTTGTTTCAGCCATGAAGTATGGGATAGAGATCATGTTTAATTAGCTCTGATCTCGGTTGGAATTAACTCCTTACTTGATATTCAGTAGAAGAAAAGTAGGGCCCTGGTGATTAGCATTATGTATCACGTCTGGGGAGAAAGAAACAAAGTTATTTTCAAAGAAGGAAATACTCAACCCTCTAAAGTTTGGAAAAAGGCTCTAGAGGATTGGAAGGTACTACATAACGTATAGGGATGAAATGTATAGATATTTTTCTTTTTCTTTCCCTATACCCCCTTTTCCCAACTGATTGTATATGTTGTTTTTTTAGATTTGAATAGAAACATGCTTAATGATAATAAAAAAAGAGTTCCAAGAAAGAAACAAATGTGGATTGTATAAGGGAGGTCCAGTACATTGCTGCATCCAATGTAGCAAAGGAGATTGTTTGTATCAAGAAGTTCATCTCATAATTTTAGGTGGTTCCAAGCATCAGTGATGCAATTGATCTATATTGTGACAACAATGGAGCTATTACATAAGCTAAGGAACCTAGATCACTTCAGCCTTCCAAGAATATACAAAGGCAATTCCATGTCATATGAGAAATCGTGCAGTGAGGAGATATGAATATTTTCATAGTACCAACTGAGAGTAACGTGGTTGACCCCTTGATAAAATCACTTTCACAGTAGACACATGAAGATCATGTTAGATCACTTGGGATTAAGTTCATGGGTGATTGGTTATAAGTGCAAGTGGGAGTGTGTTGGTATGTATGCCAAGAGAGCCAATCATATGATGATTGTTATAACATATCTTGTAAACAAATTGATTAATAACAAAGGAAATATTTTGACTTGTTTTTTTTATTAAGTTATGAGATAATGATGAAACATAATAAATGTCTAAAGAATGATATTACTCAATGACGTATGTCTTTGACTTGAGGACCTAAACGATGAGCTCATACGGATGTCTAGAGTGTATGCATTTTTGTTATGGCCCTAGTTGGATGTTATTGCAGAAGGCTATAGACAGCAATAACACTTAAGACTAAAGTGTGTGTTGGTTGATGACATAATCTCATTATTTGTGATATGTTATATCAAACCAAGCACATAGATACTTGTTAAAGAACATTTTATCGGGTAGACCCACCTTGAGAGTGACACATGCAAACCATGATTGGTAGTCAGAGTCATCTCTCATAGTGATGGTGGTGATTGTGGTTGTTGAACCTAAAATAACTACACTCATTGCATGTTGTTTGGTGTGCTTTGACATCATGTATTGTGATCATGAATAAGGGTTGCCATAAAGGTGGTGTTGGGGTGCATTGTGACATGTGGGGATGATTGTGAGTGATGTACATGGGATTTGTCCTTCCTACAAGAGTTTGATATCATGGCCACTTGATATGAAAGACTAAGAAATGCATGGCCATGTTGGTATGAGCCAATATAAGATATTGAGCTTACATATATCTTAGGCAGTCTACTCTAGTTCAAGAAACATGGATTGAACATTAAAGACGATGAAGATTGCATGCCTCTAATTAGATTCCTTTGTTAAATCAGTTGATTGATCCAGAGCGATGAACTAGAGTTGGAAAATGAAGGTTAGATAATCATTTAATATGATTAATTGGTTAATTAAATGATTTTAAAATATTATATTACTAGTCCATGAGCAGCTCATTTTAAATGCAACCACAACCTTTTATTTTCTTAGGTGTTTCGGGAAAACATGCTTCCTTTCATCTTTTATTTATAGGGGCATGACGGCTGGATTTCAGAGACACTCGAACACGCTCTTGCACATGAACCCTAGTCATCATCATCCCCAAGAGAAAGAAAAAGGAGAGCGACATGATGCTAGAATGTCATCAAGTAAAAGGCTACTCCTTCCCACTGGTTTGAGAAGCGTAAAGTGGAGTTCCAGTCCAACTGCGTGGATGAAGTAGAGATGTAGAGGTTGAGTTACCTACATTCAGAGGATGTTGACGGAGACTGTCTATGCACGCGGGGGTCTATGCATGTTGTCACATGAAGGGACGTCGCCATACTTGCTCTGCGACAAGGTATATCACGTGCACCCTCTTTTTGAATACACTATTATGGATGAGATCTACTTGTAGGGTTACGTGTGGGGAAATTTTTTATTGTTTCCTCTGCGCATGTCACCTTCAAAAATTCCCAACATAAAGGTGGTCCTTTTTATGTACGATCTTGTATTTGATGTCATTCCCATATACCTTTGAATTTTAAGTTCAAATTTGGTTTGGAGGTTTTTCACTATAATATGAGGTGACTCCATAATTTTAGGTAGTTTTGATATTCCTATAAGATCTTGTCCTTAATATGAAATTATGTTGTGAAATTAGCCTTTCATGGCTATTAGTGGTGGATTGCGCCTTAATGAGTACTTTGGGTTACATTTTGAGTTGTATCATATCTCATGAACCTGTGAACATTTCTAGAGGTATAAGATGAATAGGGAAGTTCAAACAAAACATTCAATACGATTAGAAGGTTTCAACCATGGGAAAAAGAAGAGAAGAAGAAATCTATGGTTAAAACTTTCTTACTAGATCAGATGTAAGGCGAAATCTTTGATTTTCGTAACTCTTCTTGTCCTTCTTCATTGTCACCCAAAATTCACCTGTGTGGTCTCCCTTGTTGGCACTCTAGGGTTATAGGAGAGAAGAGGATCTAAAGACAAATCTAGTAAGTATAATTCCATCTTATTCCATCAAGCATATATATAGATTGATCCATTATTATGATTGGTAAATCTGGATGGAATTTGTGGGGAAACCATCAAAAGGAAAGTATTCAAAAGGAAAACCTTCATTTGGTGCTCCTTCAACTATTGCCTTTGGTATACAAGTCATCAGGTCGCATAACTAGAAGTCTAGAAAATTGTTCGTCTACAAAATCATCTATTGACGCCTACTAGAGATACCACTAGTTGACATGTTCCTTTCAGAACTATCGATAGGCATCTGCCTTACTAGGCAATTGGAAGGCTACCTTTGCATAAAGTATGGGAAGGCACTTCCTCACTAAATTGTTGGTTATAAAACCTTTAGTATGTGGAACTTCTAAGAAACCATCATTGTATGACCCCTAACCTATCTTAGTGCTTGATCTTGCTTACTTTGCTTAATAAGATGATTAAACCTTAATATGATCATTTAATGCATCTTAATAACATGTGGCATGTTCATGTTTTTAGTTTGGTCCAGTTTGGATGATGTTTGAGTTAATTGTGTTATACGTGTGCTTGTTTTGGACCAAGTTACAATTTACCCATGTTGAGGGTTTATCTTGCAAATTGTCACATGTTTGATGTGCCTCTTGTGTTCTAGAATCATGAGAGAGAATTATACATAGTGGTGCCTTTTTGGTCATTGGTTGATGAGGTGGCATCATGAGTTGATGCTAGGGTTTACAAGGTTTGCATGGATACTTGGGTGGTTTTAACCATGTTGAGGTGGATGTTGACCCTTGAGTGTAGTGCCCAATATGTTATGTGAAGTTTTGTGATCTAAGTGCTTTTTGGTTGTATTTAGTAGTGACCCATACACCTTTTTCTTGATCTTTGTCGACATGCTTTGATGTTGTAGCAACCTATGCTCCAGTTGGCTTTGTGTTGTGATCGATACAAAGGTGTTTTGCTTCGACCAAAGGGTGGTGAGAACCCAAGTGGTCATTTCACTACCTAGGTTTTGATGACCTTCCTTGCATGCACATATTGAGTTCTTGCATGGTTGTGGTTTTGAGGTACATGTATCTTTAGAGGCTCTAATAGCTTGACACCTCATAACATTTACCTCTCTCCTACCTTTGGGTATCTATACCCCTTCTTTCACATGCAAGTAACCCTTTTAGCGCTCTTCTTGCTTGGAGTTTGACCTTGATCTCAATGGTGCAAGTGGAGGTCTTAATCTTAAAGAAGGTGGTCATTTCTTCCTTGCATGTGGTGATCTAGGGTTAGAGCATTCTTCTTTTTTGATCCTTTGGTGATCCTTGTGCTTGGTACGTGGTTTATCCCTTGATTTCATTTTCTTGAACCCTATCCATGTCTCCTTCTTCTCTTGGCCATACTATGGCTTTCCATGGTGGCTTTCTTGAGGAACTTTTATCCAACAGGGGTCGAATCCATGGTTCTCCATGGTAGTACCTGAGTGAGATGAAGATCTCCTCTTTCTCCTTTATTTTTTCGACCAAGGGTTTGAACCCTCTCTCTTTCAAGCTTCCTTTGACCTTGTTGTGTTCTTCTTCTCTTGAGGTGACCTTGATTGATCGTGGAGTTGATCTGAGCTTGGCATTTCTCTTCTCTCTTGGATCTTGTTTCTTGGTAGGTTGACCTTCACCTCAAGGAGGGTTATATAACTTTCCCCTCTTATATTATTGCACTTTATCTTGCTTGCATGTTAGTTTTTCATCTTTAAAGCATGATCGTAAGTTTCTATATGATTATATCTTGATTTAGGGTTTAAGATTATGAAGTACTCTTATATAGATTGCTCTTTCTCCTAAACCCTAATTCTTGTACCTGAGATGTATGGATGGTGGAGTTGTTGGGCTTGCATGCAATATCGTGAACGTTGGTTTTATCACCTTGGTTTTAGTTCGGTCATCTTAAATGAGATGGAGGTTTGGTTCTTGCTTACATGTCTTGGACGTCCGGTTTCATCTCTATTAGCATGGTTTCTTTGATGATTTTGGTGATGGTCATTTTAGGATTTTGATGCTCAACCTTTCATGGAGTTTTCACCTTGGTGACACTTGAGTTTGTTGATGTTATACATATGATTCGGTCGAAATGCTTCCTTGGTTTCTTGTGATCACCATGATCATGTTGGTGGTGAGCTTGGGTTCTAATTTGGTTGCCATAATCCTAACCCTAGATACTTTGGTCGCGACATAAGTTGTCGTTGGGGTTGCTACATTTGAGTCGTTCTGATGGTCGCTACACATGAATCCTTCTTGTGGTTGCAATGTTTTGAGTCTTGTGTTGGTTGCTACATTAGATGGATTGTTTGGTCAAAATGGTTTTAGTTGATGGATGGTAGCTACCTAGGGTGGTTTGGTTGCTACAAACCCTAACCCTAGTTTATACGGATGCTAAATATGATTCATTTTGGAGGTCTCTACATCTTGATACATATCTTGGTGGTCGTTACATATGTTGACCTTGTTTTGGTCGCAACAATTTCTGACCTATGGTTGCTAGGGTGGTTTGGTCTCACAAACCCTAATCTCAAAATGTTTTGGTCGCTATGCTTGAGATGGTTCTCTTGTTTCAGTCAAAATGATTGTGGTTGACATATGGTCGCTAGGCTATAAGTGTTGTGGTCACAATAAGGTGCTAACCTATTATGGTCACTACATACATTATGTTTGATGGTTGATACATGTAGTTCAGTTGGTTGGTCGCTACATACATCATGTCATGGTCACAACATGTTTCCTACCTCTTGTGGTCACTACATGTGTTGAGTTATGAGGGATGAGGGTCGCCACATTTACATGGTTTTGATGGTTGCTACATGGTGTAACCCTAGTGGTCGATACACATGGTGTGACCCTAGTGGTCGATACATATGGTGTAACCCTAGTGGTCACTACACATGTGAGGATGTTGGTTGCTACACCTTGGTTTGGTCGCTACATGTTGATGTTTTCATGTGAGGTTATTTATAGTGTATTTGCTTAGTGTTCTTTATATTCCTTCTAAAAAATATGATATTTTGTTGATCAGTTTGTAGTTGATTAATCTGCATAAGTTGTGTTATCAATTTTTAATTGTTCATTTAGATGAATCTACTCATCTTGTTAATAGTATTACCTTCCTACTATAATCTATGTATGTTAGTAATAGTTGTTGGCAGAGAGTTATATCTCTTGTTGGGATGTTGGACTCACCACGTGGGTTTCCACATCTTTTAGGTGCTCATGCATGACGTGGTAGAGATCGTGTTGTTGAGGAAGAGCAACAAGGAGAGCAGAAGTTGTTGAAGGTTGGATATGTTTCTAGTGTTTTGTAGTAGAGTCCTTTGTGACATCCCTATACTCCCAAGTCCTTGGGGTGTTTGGTAGATGTTGTAAATCAATACGAGGTTTTTGGCAGTCTGCCATGGTTGTACATATATGGCTTGTATATATAGACATACTACCTCTTGTAATAGGTTTGTGGCAATATGGCCACTGTACAGTGATGTATATACCTTAATGGTATGATATGTGATATAGGTGGCACAGTTTGTGAACTTCTATGTAACATGTTTCCACTTGTGAATATATAAGTGATCGGTTTTAATTTATTGTGTTTTCTGGTAATCTGGATGTTTAATGTTAATTTTGTGCTTTAATTTTGAGTAATCTCGCTTGTGTGACATCTAGTTGTCACTATAAGTTTGTGAATCGATGGTTCTCATGATAAAACTCAAGGGATCGTTGACATTTGAACCATTGACCTCTCAATACACAGAACCATAAATTGATCAAAGGTAAAACCATCAGTTGACAATTGATGGTTGTTCTACAAGTATCGTAAAAACATCATAACTCTGTCATATAAGATCCAATTCATTTCGTTCTTTTTTCATTGGATTCATAATTGATGCCTCTATAATGATACAACCAAAATCATAGCAAAATCAGATATGATGGTTTTCTTTATGCTTATGTTCTTTAAGTATATCTAAAACTTGCTTTTCATAACACATGTGAGTTATATCTACTTAAATTAGGTTTCCGACTTTATACTACTAACATGTCATTGTTTATCAAGAAATAACTCCGAACTGGATTAGAAAACATAATCAACCAACTATTGAATCAAAACATTGTTAATGGTATAATTAACTCCAATATTATCTTTAATCATATCATTACCAGGAAAACAAGGTGTGGCTTGTAGCATGACATTACAAATTATATCTTTTATGGTTGTTGAAGTTGATTAATATGTCAACCATATCCCTTTGAATTGTTTGTAATTGTTAAATATAACTAAAATATGAGCAATTGGCCAAATTAACCAAGTGTAATCCTAACAATGTGGCGCTATAACTCTATAGATCTTTTTTCTCTAGGTAGTTTGGGGAAATAGTGAAACGAGTTAATCTTGTAGTAATCTTTGAATTGTGAGAAGATGCTTGGAGTGTATGTATTTTAATAAACTGGGGTGTGTGGGGTTGGTATACCCTAACATCACAAGTTTTTTTAGACTCAATTGCGACTTATGCTCCAGTGATATATGATGGAGAGAGATTGTGGCTGTGTCTTAATTTTTTGGGTGTATACCCTATTTTTCTTGGTGACATGACCTATGTACCTTGGGCAAACATAATTTATATTTGCATGCTTTTGAGAAATTGCATAATAGATTTGGTCTTTGAGACCTCTATCTTTTATTACCTCTACTTTGACCTGAGGTTTTAAGAGGGATCTAATAAACTATGATAATCCTTGGATCTTATATTGGGCTAGTTTGGGCTTTGCAACCACTAACTTAGTGGCTTGAGTGGCACACATCAAACTATAGATGGCATAATAAAATGTGTAACTCAGCCATGTACTAAATATATTTAGGTTTAATTGATGAATCCATTAATGTACAATTGTATTCATTTACTTATTACAAGTATTATATTTGTTTGCTATTCTGTATAGGTGAGTGTATAGCTCAAGTATATTTACAACATACTTGCTGAATTTACTTCCATGTGAAGACATTTATTGTTGTTGAGTATGCATCCATGTGAAGAGAATTAACACTTGCTAAATATATATCAAGTAAATAGAATAAATACTTGATGCATATATTTTGTTTAAAGATCTTTAACTATTGATTAATTTGATTTTAAATAATATGATCATAATATGCCTATAAGTAATAAGTATGATAGGTTTTTCTACATCATATCACTGGTACCGCGAGTTTCATCTTGTGGTTTCCACATGTTTTGTGTGTGTTGGAACAATAGAAAGGGCTTGTTGAACAAGATGTGATAAGGAATTGTATAGTAAAATCTAGAGTGTCCATGTACTCTCTTTCCTCTAAGTTAGAGTGTGTAGTTGATTATGTATTTCTTAGGTTGTTTCTATCGGTGTTTGTTTCTGATCATGAGCTATAAAGTAAATCAGAAATCTTATGTTGCTATAATTTCATAATAACAGAAAGATCTTGTAATGCTTTTAATGAAATAAATAATGGAAGTTTTCAGTGGTTCTATATCTTCTTTACATGTGGAATGGTTCATATATGTATTCTTAGACTATTATATATTGTTATTCAAGGTTTTAGGATGATTTCCTACAATCATATATTTATTTGGAATACTTCATTCAATTTTTTGACTTGGTTTTTTATGGTTGTTAGTTTCAGTTGGGTTTTGTCTAGAGATTTGTCTAAATGATCATCTAGGGTTTGATAAGTAGGAGGGGTCATTACAAGTTTGTTATCAGAGCCTAGGTTATTTAAGTCTATAAGGATAATAAGAATTAGGAATAAAATCATAAGTAGGTGATGAACCTAACAAGAGCATTATGCATGGTACTTGAACTGAGTGCTTGGATGCCCTGGTTAGGTCTCCAAGTATTGATGGAGAGTTAGTGTGGAACTCTTTGGTTGTTCTCCTTTTGAGTATCCTAGCCGAATAATCAGTTTGAAACAACCCTATAGTATTATAAGATAAGAAGTCATAATAAAAAGAATTAGATAAAAATTGTCAAGAGCTGTAGAACCCAAATTAAGTTTTGATATTTTAAACCAACGTTATATACATAATTTATTAAAAAAAGTGAAAGTAAGTACTAATTCAATCACTGAGAATGATAAAAATTGTGTCTTACTCATCAAAACCTAAGACTTTGTTGATTAAAGTTAAAGACATGAAACTATGATTCTTGACATTAAAATGAATTATGTAAAAAGGAGTTCCTTTAAATTGAAAGGAAACTCTACATGGATAGGAATCCATTGTTTGAAGTTGAAATTCCTAGAGGATGATGAGATTAAGGAGACATAACTCAATATGTGAAGCTTTAATCATGTATATAAGCTAGGTAATATTGATATAGTGTGTCCCATGTAGGGATGCATACATGGAAGTTCATAGAGAATACATGTAATAAGGAGTAACTTAAGGTGTAAAATACATAGAAGAAAAGGATAACTTAGATGATAAGCACAAGTTTGTTATTATAAGGATGTAGAATGGTAGATGAGAAGAGTGGTACATGAGGTGATCTCAAACCAACCAATGTGTATTGAGAAAGAATAGAAGTAAATAATCATGATTCAGTGAGGATATTGAAGAAGTTGTTTATGAAATGATCTCTTGTGAATGAAAGAATTTGAATAATAACGAGGGATTGAAGTAAATTTAAAGAAAGATGAGGAAACCAAAACCCAAATCTGGTGTAGAATCAGATTCTTGTCCAGTATGTATGGTGATAATCAAGATGAAAATTAAGGTTTACTAATACAAATCGGCACAATTATATTATTTTTGTGTAATATCATGACATTGGTAGGTTGCTCCCATGAAGAAATGAGAATAATTGATGGAATAACGGTTGAATATGATGGTATTTCAATTATTTGGTGTGTTTGAAGGATAATAAATGTATGAATTAAATGTTTCAAGAGTATCCTTGTTCGGCAAGAACATGTTTCATTCATAGAACAAAGCCAAGATAGTGATGTGTAAAGGGAAAGTAACAATATGTGGCATGTACTCATTTGATGTTGGGTATCATGTGTATCAATAACAAGCCCAAGGTTGTTGCCTAAAAAATAAGAGTGGATTTGTACACCAGAAGTGTCCACTACCAAGCCTTGCATAATATTTTTTCCTACTCTTTCTTCATTCCTCATTAAAGTTGTTCATACATGTGTACTTTCTTTTATTAATAATCTAGAATAAAAATTAGTGTTCTTAAGGATAATTGTTTTATCCTAGGGCTTTCTTTTAACTTGGATAATTTGCATATACCTAGTTCATTCCAGTTGATCCGGGTTCCTAGAAGTTTCTAGGGTTTTCTCCTTGTAGGAGAGGCATACACAAGACATGTATTATCACATATTTTGTTTTAGATTTCAAATTGGAATTTCATATGCCTTAGTTGGCATAGGATGCCTTAACCTTAATTTAGAAAAAAAAATTACTTAGATGAGAAGATAAATAGATATTAGGGTGTAGAAAGGGTAGTATAAGGATTGAAGAGAATTGAATTGAGAAAGAGATAAAGTTTAGACAAGAAGATTGAGAGGTACATTAATTCACAAAAATCTGGAGGTTTTATCCAGGAAAGAATCACAATGATCTGGGCATCCATCTAAACCAATAACTGGTTAGGAGGAGAATATTGTTAGTCCCCAAGGTGTAAACCATTCAAGACACCATAATATCTTGAAAATTGTTAAAGCCCACACCTTTATTTCTTGGTAAAAAGAGTATTAAAGATAATCTTTGAGTTAATTATACATTTAATAATTTTTTAATTCATTAGATGGTTGATTATGTCTTAATCCAGACTAGACTTGTTTCTTGAGAAACAATGACGTGTGTGGTTATTATAAAGTTTGAAACCTAATTGAAGCATTGGTAACTCACATGTGTTATGAAGAGAAAGTTTTTAGTGATAATTAAAGAAGAAAATAGAATGAAAGCAATCATATAATATCTTTTTATGCTTTTTGCTGAATAATTATAGAGGATTCAATTATAAACTCAATGCAAAAAAAGTATGAATCAACTAGGAGTTTACATGAGGAAGTTATGACAGTTTGAAGATACTTGTTGAAAAACTAGTTATTGTCAACTGACGGTTTTACCTTTGATTGTCAATTGAAGGTTTTTAGGTTGAGAGGTTGACGGTTCAATGTTTGAAGATCCCTTGAGTTTTCTCAGGATAACCATCAATTCACAAATTGATGGTTTATTAGATGTTTTGTATACCAATGGTTCAGTTGTGAAGAGCATTTTGATGGTTTCAGCAAAGGTAGCCTTCCGATGGCTTAGCAAGGTAGACGCCTACCGATGCTTCAACAAGGAACTTGTCAACTTATGGTTTCTATAGTAGGCGTTGAATGAAGGTTTTTCAAACCAAAGATTTTGTAAATCTATGGTTATGCAACCTGATGGCTGACCTGTCGAAGGTAGCAATCAAAGGAGCACCAATCAAAGGTTTTCCTTCTAAAGGCTTGCCTTCTGATGGTTTCCTTGTGGTGCCGCCCAAATATGTCAATCACAAAAATGGATTGATCTGTATATATACTTGATGGAATTTGATGGAATTAGACTTGTTAGTTTTGTATTTATATCCTCTTCTATCTTGAAATCTTAGAGTGGTATAAAGGACGATCGCAGAGGCAACTTTAGGATAAAGACAAAGAATAACAAGAAGAGTGGTGAAAATCAAAGGTTTCTCCTTAGTACAAGCCTAGTAAGAAAGTCTTAACAATAAATTTATTCTTCAACCATATATTTCATATTCTCTTCTTTTTCCCCTGCTTGGAACCTTCTGATTCATGTACCAACAATTTTTTTACCTTCCTTCTTCATATTCTACCATCAGGAGGCTTCTATCAAAGTTGTTTCTTGGATATTTGAGCTCGAATCCAAGCTTAGTAGATCGAAATTTGGTTTACCTAATTCAAGTTCAAGATCAGTTAGATTGATCATAGGTGAGTGGAAATTCATCTTTTATCCATGATTTTCACAAAACTTAATCCAAAACATAAAGAATGTGTACTAGGTTGTTTACTATATTATGATTCTTACTCCGGTAAGCCCTAATTCAGTTTTTTGATGTATGAATGATTGATATAGGTAAAATATATATGGGAATCCATTGGTTTTAGTTTCTACATGTATGTGAATTGTATGAGATGTAAACACACTGAAACTTATAGGCACCGATTTATCCTACTTTTTCCTAAATCCTTAGTAATGAAACACATGCTAGGAAGTGTTGCTACATAGTTTAACTTCCATATAAATGGGAATATGAGATGATTTATTACATATCTCTTTCTAGTATTATTAATTTTATGTTTGGATGAGCTTGTTCAAGATATATATAGTTCTGAATATTAGCAATTTGGTACATATATGTTAGAACAAAATAAATTGTATTTAATATGAAGATATATAATATTGTTATAGAACATATTATGTCGATATATTCATATATTTGCAAGTTATGAAGTTCAAGTGAAATACAATGATTAATACAAGTGAAATATTGCAGTGAAAGTTAGCAGTTTAGTCTAGTACAAATAAGCTAGACCAAATAAGTTATATTTAGTATGAAGGATTAATAGTATTGTTTCAACTCGGATTGTGTAGTTAAGCTTACATTATCAGTTTATACGAACTAAAATACTGAAACTTTGCATTTCAGCTGAATTCCTTTCCAGAGTATCAAAAGTACTCTTTTTTTTGCATGATATTTAATAGCATTGGTTCAATATAGAATTCAAATAAGAAATGGTGAAACTAATTATAGGCTAAAGCAAAGAAAAGTTGAGTAGCTCATTGAAAGGTGAAACTAAAGAATGGTTTGACAATTAGATTCCTTGAGCACCGTAGATTCCTTGCAGAGGTCTGAGCCTCAATGGAGGAAATGACTTACCCATTGGAAGCATCTAGAAGAGGAAGCCAAAGCATGTTGGTGGGGCATAAGGGATTAAGAACAATGTGGATGACCTCTTGATTTAGAATTGGGAAATCCAATTCAACTGGATATTCTGGTGATACTTGGTGGTACCCAACAACAACTGGAGATCCCAGTAGTGCCAAGTTTCATTTTAGTTACAAATAAGTACCCAACAATAATTGTAGATCCAGGTGGTACTGAGTTGACATACTGCTCTGTGAGTCAGCCCTTATGGAACCAGTGATGTAGGAAGCTTAAGCCAAAGTGCTTGGACTCTCCACCTGAGTACCTAGGTTCAAAGGAGAATTACAGTTGATCCAGCTAGCTTATATATCCACTGAGGCCAGACGTGGCAAGGCCCATTGCAGACCTAGGTAGCTAGGTAGTAGACTTGGGATCTTGGATTAACTCTAAGTCTTGTATGGTGGGATCATAGCTTTATGTGATACTTCCACATGTTGTGGTACACCTCATGTGGGTCGAGGACATTAATAAAGCATTTAAAAGACAACCAGATTCATGAATGTTTATCATTTAGTTATAGAGATTTTGGAATGTTTGTCCAGTTATTTTCAACATTTAGTATGTTGATGTCTTCTACATTACTGCTCATTCAGTTAGCATTTAATAGCTTGCTTATGTTGAAATCCATTAATAAAAAAATATATGTATTATCTTGTTTCCATTCACCGATTCAGTAGATCAACGCTCTACTATACAATTTTTATGTAGCCCTACTAATTATGGAGATAAATATATATTTCAAAAGAGTCCTGCAATAGATGAATGTTAGTATTGTTTTAATGTAGAATTAGGCAGTCTAGGACCTTGTCCACTCTAGGTCCTATAGTGAGAAAAAAGAGAGTTTCAATAGTCAAGTCTAAAGCTTTGTATATATCTACCTTGTAAAATGATTTGTAAAATATGTGATTCATGTATTAGTATGTGTTGATCTATAAAGTGATTAATGAAAAATTCTTGTGGTTTATTTATGAGATGGATGTTTACATAAAAGGGTTTTATCTACGTGAGATTTTTTCAAGATATGCAAAGAAAAAGAAAGATTTTTTTGCATGTATGTGATAGACATATTAATTACCTCAGAAACTAATTCTATGCCCTAAGAGAGATTATGGGATTTTTGGTCTAACAACTTTGTTTTAGAGCTTAGGTTGAGTTTTTAGGGACCATTAAGTTATATAGTCAAAGTATGAGCATGACAGTTAGGAGGTGATGTGGTTATAGATCTGGGAAGTTTGAGCATTTAGATACCCTATCCCAGTATCTGAATACTTAGGTTGACCAATACCAAGCTACCCTATCTATACTTCCATGTATACACTATCCAAGTATGTAGAGAAAGAATGGGCTAGAGAGAAAAACCTAGAAGTAGTAGGATTGGAAGATCAAAAAATAATAAAAGACTAAGATCATAAAGATAGAGTATGATATGATTTGGCTTTATATTGTTTACATTATTTGGAAGTAACTGAAATGTTGTTACCTACATGAATAATAGAAATTAATTTTCATAAGTATATGTTTCAGTTAAGATTGTTGTACATTCAAATTTTACATCAGATATTGTTTTACATTATTGACATAAAGTAGGACTGAAATTATTCCCATATTTGTTCACCTTAGTGAATATCCTTTTCAAATGTTCGACATAAATAGGAGTCGATCAAATCTGAGTAGCTCTTGGCTTTAGGACTATAGATTCATCTTGGTTAGATCAGAAAGATATCCTACTGGGATGTAATGACTCCTGATAACAAATTAATAAGAGTAAACTCTAGATAAAGTAAATCCAAGATGCAATTAGAATTTGTATACACTAAGATATTGATATTTAATGGAATGGATGGAATAACCACACTTTTGTTGGAATTAATAACTAGGTGCCAAATTTGAACATAAAACAAGAAACCCTAATTTGAGAAAATAAAGGAATAAAGTATATTATTAAAAACATAGATTAGTATGAAGCAAATTAAATAATGAAGAAAATATAAAAGGTATGATAAGAACCATTGGTACATCTGACTTGATAAAAAATAGATTAACAAAGTCAACTAACCCCAATATTGGGTAATAAAAGAGAAGGAAAGAGGACAAGGTGGGTTTCAAAAATAGTTCAAGGAAGAAATTAGCCTAATTATAAGGGATGATTAGAACAATAAATATAGAGTTGGATAGCTTCATAAGTAATTCTATAAGGGGTACAAAAAGAATTATAACTTGGTTAATACAGAAAACTTTGAAGATTAAGACCAAGACTATAAATATAAGAAAATGACGAAGAAAGAATAAGATAAGATAAATCGAACATGTATCTATTTGAGATATTTTATTTAGCATTTTGAAATAAATAATGAATAAGAGGAAAAGAGTTGAAGAATATTGAAAGACGTAAAAAAGAGAGACAAAAGCATTACAATTAAATAATATTGCTTGAACATATGAAAGATGAGATCATAATGTGAATCAAGATGTAAGAAAGATAGATATAGGAAGACTTATTCTAGTTAAAGAGAAAGTTTTTGGGATACGAGAGAGTATGAGGATATGTGGCTTTATAAATAATTTTTATGATTTAGTTTGAAACTTATGCCATTGTAGAGTAGATATTGGTTTTTCTTAACTGCACTTTAATGGATTCCTTGTGACTGGATGTGGTTTGGAAAGGTATAGATAGTGCTAAATAAATGAGTAAGGTACGTGGTTATGAACACTTTGAGAAATGTAAGAATTTAGTATGAAGAGAAAATTTTGACCCTTATATGAGTTATTTGACATGGGAAAAAACATGTGTTACATATTGAGCTTGAATATGAATCCTTTAAGGAGAAAGTTGACTTAGAAACCAAAATATGGAAATAGTTAAGAGATATTGAGAGACGTAATTATCAAATGCATAACAAATGAGAATTAAAGGGAATAGTTAGTAATGCTAGATAGAAGTTTTAGAATATTCCATAAAGAGGATACATTGATGGTAAATACCGAGATAATCAGTTATCAAATAAAATGTGAGGAGTGATAAATATTAAATAATTAAAGGTACATGAAAAATATTCGTCAACTAGACTAAGATTAGAAAAATGTACTCAGTGAATGTTTGAAGGAGTATAATATTATCTTCACATATTCTTATTTTTTGTGTGTTTCACACTTGAGAATGAAGAAAAATAAATATACATTGAAAGTAAACCATTGAGAAAAATAATAAGAAACATTCAAAAGTCTAGTTGAATACATAGTGTAAGAAGAAATTGGTTGAATATGAAACAACGATAAGAGTTTGGTGTGTCACCCTGATTAGGAAAACATTTATACCAAAAAGAGTCATATGGGAAATTACATTACGTGGAGTTAGGATTATGACAATACTAAGGATGTATAAGATCTATATACCTAGACAAGGACAATATGCCTTATTCATTATCTATTAATTCTTGTTATCTATGTACCCTTTTAAACTCAAGAAACTTTGGATGGCCTTGAGTAAGTTTTGCACTTGTCCTTATCTAGCTTCACACAGATGCTAGACCAGATTCCCATTTATGGCAAGTAGGTGATAGTAGTATTACCATATCCAAACTATATTTCATTATTGCTTTTTTTGTTTCTTTACCCATTTCTAGGTCTAGTAGTAACAACTAAATGTTTACCTATTGATATCATAGTAAGGAAATGATAGTTGAGCATATAATATTTCCAGTTGATTATCTTATTAGAGTCCCACATCAAATCACATATCAATTCAAGATTACTTTTGATTTATCCACCTTCTTGGTAAATTTTAGATGGAGTTCAAAGGGGAGATGCTTTTGTAACCATTTTTGGAAAACAGTTATGGAGCTCCCACAAATTGAAGAAGGTCATAGGATGACTTTTCTATGGTGTAACCTTTCTTATCTCCATATGGCAGTTAAGTCAAAGATTGGAAAGATACATTATCCACCTATTGATGTAGTGAAATTCAATCCCCTAATCCTGCCAAAAATAGACTACCCTCTTATAATGAAGAAGTTTCTTATAGAGAAGTAATAGTTACCTCACCTAGTGAGGAGAGTGACTCCTGAATATTCCAACATGCTGAACCATATGGTCATCCTTTAAACTTACATAAATCTCAACCATAGAATCAAACGAGCAAGGATGAGTAAGGATAAACAAGTAATGATGTGAAAGGTAGCATGTAGAAACTTTTCAAATAATTTAAAATGGTAAAATTTCTAAAAGTATAATTGTTAAGAGCATAACAAAAATGTATAAGCAACTCCATTCATACATAATAAAAGAAGTAGTCATTTGTTCATGTGTTCTTGATTGGTTAGTAGTTTGGTTTTAACTTAGTTATCTTAACTCATGTTTAAAATTTATGGGGTTGTAAGATATGAAGCCTAGTGTGGTAAAAGAGGATAAATTATGTTTTCTTTGAGTAAGTGTTATGTGTTTAGAATTATAGAAAAGCATATTGCATAAGACAAGATAGAAAAGAAACCAGTTGAGGGTGGAGTTTCAAGAAAGAGTACTCACTACAAAGGAAAATTTATTTTAAGTAACTCAGTATGTTGAGCTTGAGAATGTTTATTACACCATGTTTGTTACTTTAGAAGCTAAAAGGAGGGGGTTGCAGATGTGACTCCCAAAGAAAGAAATACATATGAGTTAATGTACTAAAAGATAATTTTATCATATGGTTTTTGCATGCCTACAAGTTTTGAGGAAAAAACTTTTAAAGGAGGGGAGGTTGTTACAACCCACACCTTGTTTTCCTGATAAAAGGAGGAATAAAGATCATCTTGGAGTTAATTGTACCTCTAATAATATTTTGATTCACTATATGGTTGATTATGTTTTAATCCAATTTAGACTTATTTCTTGATAAATAATCACGTGTTGATATCATAAAGTTTGAAACATATTGAAGCAAAATTAATTTGCATCTATTATGAACACCAAGTCTTAGATATAATTATATAAAGAAATGAATCATATAATATATTTCTATAATTTTGCTAAAAAATTATAGAGGATTAATTTATGAATACATTGCACAAACAATATATTAAATTGAAAATAATATGAGGGAGTTATGACATTTTCGAGATACTTGTACAATGACCATTGATCGTCAATTGACGGTTTTGAGTTTGAGAGGTCAACAATTCAAAGGTCGACTGTAAGGAGTGGGATTCCAGAGGGGAACCACTCCCTACTAAAAATTTGAAGAATAAAACCTCCCATCAAACATATCCAACGGATATGTTGGAGTGGGTGTAAAATTTTCAAATCTTTTTAATGGTATTCAAAACAACTAAAGTGTAGCAGCGAAAGAAAAGAATGACTATATTCAATTTCTCATAAGGGTACAAAAGAACATCTTAATCTTAGATGTAAATGTACATCACAAGGATCCACATAGAGGGAAATTTAAACCACCTCAAGATTGTCTCCAAGCGTTAACTTCATAATCTAAGTCCATGTCTTTATGCCATGTCCACCATATCCTTCACCTAGGGTTGGAAGCATACCCCAACAGGAAGAGAAAATAGATGACATCAGTAAAGGCTGGTATGTGCATACTAAAAATTAAATTGAGAAATTTAAAAGAATAAAGGACATCAAGTATAAAATGCTTCCCATAGAAAAGTAAAGTACCACCCAAGTGGGTATCAAGAGAGAAGATCACAATAAGATTGATACTTGCCATAAAACAAGATAAAAAGATTGTGCCATATTTACATCCACTACCATGGTGGGAAAAGAAGCACAAATCATCATCAACCTGCATGCATGTGAGATAAGCATATCCCTAGAACAATATAAACACAAAGGCAACCAAGTCTCGTAAACTTGAAACCTGGTAGAGAAAGGAATACTGCCAATTTCCCAAATATATAAAATTGAGAATGGTATATTGCCAAACTCAAGTATAGAGAATGGGATACTGCCACTCTCCTCAATAAGTAATAGGGGAATACTACCCCAAAAACCAATGTAATTTACACTACTCTGGTGCTACTTAATCACATAGCATGTTTAATGTAGAGACAATTAGAAAGTATAGTCAAATTATATAAACTAGTCACCACATAAGTGACCAACATATACATCCACCTCATAAGTGGGAAAAAGACATCACATATCATCATACAGAGTTCCAACGTGAACAAATAATAAGTAAGAGACCAAAAGAATATCCATGATCACAAGACCAGTAAAAAATTAATATAGTTCACAAGAACCATGATTTTCAAAAGAAAAGACATTGTGTATAGGCTAATGTCCATAGGACCAAGAGAAAGATAATTTAGGTTAATTACTCAACATAGAATAATAGAAGATACAACATACCTCAAGTTAAGAGTCCAAAGTCCAAAGAAAAATCTAGGTCCAAGCCTAGGATTCCAAAGAACCTATGAAATATAAATACATGTTTTATGTCAATTTCATGTACATTATCCAAACCCTAAAAACACATTTTTATCATTATGTGAATTAGGTTCTGAAAGCTATGCTATATTTTAGTTTATGTTATTATGATTCCAAAACATATTTTTTTTTTTAGAATTATAGATAATTGGTTATGAATTTTATAAGTTAATTCTTAATTAATTAGATTCATGGAAATCACATATTATTAATCATGGAATTCAGTTACCGAAACCAACCATTAGTTAGATCTCAATTTTCTAATTCCAATGGATATCTTTCCATATTATTCTGATCTCTAATTAATTAGTATTTTTCATATAGGTTAAGTTAAACATGTAGATTCTGATTTTGGAGTTAGATTTTTCTTTTGAGAATGTTTAAGGTATTTATTACTTAAAACTTAGTTTCTCTCTCCTGATGCATTAATGATACTTGGATTATCCAAATTAGGTGAAACTTCATCCTTAAGGTATATTTGATATGTTGAAAACAAATTTTCCTCTATTTCCATCTCTTGGTGTCATATTTCACATTTATTTATTACTTACATCTTTTAGGCAGTATCTCTCTCCTAACTTACCATATTATTTCAAGGTAGTCCAAATTAGATGGAAATTGATATGTAAGCTTATTTTTATGTGTAGATTATGAATTTGGAGTCTATTTTCACCTTTGATACTTTCCTACATGTATTATGTCATATGGCCCATTAGAGGTCCATGATTTCCTTATTCATCCAATTATATTCTTATTACCTCCATATGTGTCATATATGATTATTAAGCATGATTTATTATGTTACACTTCATGTGCCACATTTTAGGTTTCATTATTAGCCTAATTACATGAATTCGATTGTCCTTGTTTGGCTAAGTCAAAAAGGTCAAAGTTATAGGGTAGGGTTCTAGTTATAGTATGTTACATCAACGATCCCTTGAGTTTTCTAAAGAGTACCATCGATTCACAAACCAATTGTTTCTTAAAAGTTCCAAAGATCAGAGGTTTTATAAACAACAGTTCAGTAAGGATGTGTCTCCCAATTATTTCATAAAAGGTAGACTTCCATTGTCTTATCAAGGTAGACTCCTATCGATAGTTCAACAAGGAACCTATCAATTGATGGATTCTCTAGAAGGCATCAAATGAAGGTTTTGCATACTGACAATTTTGTAATTCGTTGGTTATGCAACCTGATGGCTTTCCTGGTGAAGGCAATGATCAAAGGAGAACCAATTGAAGATTTTCCTTTTGAAGGCTTTCCTTTTGATGGCTTCCCTATGGTGCCGCCCAAATTTTCCAATCACAAAAATGGATCGACCTCTATTTATACTTGATGGAATCTTATAGAATTAAAGATGTTGGCTTTGTATTTAGATCCTATTCTCTCCTAAAACCCTAGAAAAAAGGGGATCACATAATCAAATTTTAAGGTGACAACAAAGAAGAACAGGAGGAGTGGTAAAAATCAATGATTTCACCTTACATCAGACCTAGTAAGTAAGTTTTTACCATAGATATCTTCTTCTCTTCTTTTTCCCTACTTGGAACCTTCTGATTCATGTAAAGGTTTTCTTTGACCCTCCTTCTTCATCTTCTATCTCTATAAGGCTTCAACTAGAATTGTTTGTTGGAGCTTTGAGCTCGAATCCAAGCTAAGTAGCACAAAATCCGATTTTACCTAGTTCAAACTTGAGATCAAAAACCTAGACCAGACATAGGTGAGTGAAAATTCATCTTTTAGCCATGATTTTTATAGAACATAAGCCAAAACATGAAGAATGCATATCGGATTGTTTACTATTTTACTATTCTTAGTCTAGTAATTCCTAATTCAAACTCTAACATATGAATGATTGATATAGGTAGAAAATCTATGGGAGATTATTTATTTCACTTCTGAAGTATGTGTATATGAATTATATGAGATCCAAATATTGGGACACCAATAGACACTGATATATCAAATTTTTTACCTAAATCCTTAGTAATGAACACGTGCTAGGAAGTGCTACTACATAGTTTCATTTTCGTCTAGATGTGAATATGAAATGATTCATTGCCCACCTCTTTCTAGTAATATTTATTTGATGTTTTCTTGAGCTAGTTCAAGTTATATGTAGTTCTAAATATTAGTTATTCAATCCAAATAAGTTAGAAAAGAACATATAATATATAATATGCAAGATATCTGATATCATAATACCACAAATCATGCAACTATATTCATATATGCTCAAGTTATTAACTGGTAGTGAGATACAGTGTTCAATATAAGTGAATCTAGTATAAAAATTAGCAATTTAGTTTAATACAGATCATCTAGATCAAAATAATTGGTATTTAGTATGAAGTAATAGTATTGTTTTAACTTAGATTGTTCATAAAAGCTTAGACTATCAGTTCAAGTGAACATCACTATTGAAAATTTGTATTTCAATTAAATGCCTTTTCAAATCATCAAAAGTACTCAAGTTTGTTTAACATGATATTCATAACATTGGTGCAGTATAGAATTATGATAAAAAAATGGGATGATTCAATTATAAACTAAAGCTAAGAAAATTTCAATAGCTCATTGAAAAATGAAACTAAATAAATCTTAGAGAATTAGATACCCTAAACACCATAAATTACTTCTGGAGTTTTGTGCCACAATGGAGGAAATGGCTTTCCCACTGGTAGCATCCAAAAGAGGAAGCCAGAGCATGTCAATGTGGTATGAGGGATTAAGCCCAATGTGGATGACCTCTTGATACATAGCAGGGGTATCCAAAATCAACCAAAGATTCCAGAGATACTTAGTGGTACCCAACAATAATATGAGATCCCAGTGGTGCCAAGAATTAGTATGCTTACTGATAAGTATCAAATAATAATGGGAGATCTTGGTGGTGTCAAGTTCAGTTACTATTAAGTGAGTCAAACCTTGTGGAATCATTGATGTAAGTAGCTCAAACAAGAGTGATTTTACTCTCTATCTGAATACCTAGGTTTAGAGGAGAAGTCTACTTTATCTGTACTTATATAGCCACCAAGACCAAATGTGGCAAGGCCCTTTGCAAAATAGGTAGCTAATTAGTAGACTTAGAATCTCAGGTTAGCTCTAATCCCCTGTTTGGTTTGGGAATGGGATTTTTTAGTTTGGTGTAACACCCCTCCTTATGATATTCAACATAACTCAGTAGAAGATTTCATCTTGAAGGGGGGGTGTAACATTTATGAAATCATAGAAAATAAACACATAATTCACCATTGAGATTCATATATTGTTCTTTTGAATATGAAACTATGATTGAGTGTTATAACATGTCCGAACATTTCTAATCATAGAAACTATGCTTAAAGGTAAACATGATTGGATTGACTAGTTGGATGGCACCCCACCAGTTAGCTCTTGTAGGTCTTCTAGTCCTTGTTTTCTCCTCTTGAGTCCTACGTGATCCAACTCTTGGGGACATTGCGTCCCCAGCCATGCAAAGGGGAAAAACAACACATCAGTAAATAGTGATGGCACTTTATAAAATGAGCAAATTAAATACACTTGACATGTAAGAAAACTTGACATGAATTAACTATAGCATTCTTGAATCATTTTTAACATGAATAATTGAATAGAAAATGTATGCATCCCTCTATAGCGCCCCCTTAGGGGTACATGATTGCTAGGGAAGCCCTTGATTCTAGTAAAGCCCTTTATGACCCCTTGAGGTCCATGAATCGGGAGCATATAAAAACTAGTTTAATTCCAATGAACTTGATCATTAACATGACATTAACATTAACATAATCAAGATTCTTGAACTTAACATGATGGGATTTCTCCCTCTTAACATGATGTCTTAACATGGTGTCTTAATATGATGGGATTTCTCTGTCTTGATCATTAACATAAATTTCACGAGTCATTAATCATAAACTTTAATCATAGTGAACATTATAGACATAGGACATATGTAGTTGTCATCAACCAGTAATATAGAGTGATCATGATTAAAACATTAAACTTACAATAATAATGTCTACTTTGTACTTAACATCTAAACATTCATAATTACATGTGCTCAGCAGTGTGACATGTTTACCTTGGAGCAATGATGAGTCTAAGATGGTCTCTCCTGATCCTTGAGTCAACACTAGGTCAAACTTCCTCTTATCCTGATCGGGCTCTAAAACCTAGTCATAAACATCATTAATCAATACCTTATATTGATCTTAGGTTGATATAGGGTGAATTAGGGCTTGAATACATTAGGGTTAGGCTCATTTATCAACATAGGTAACTTAGGAAAACTAAGTTGGATTAGATCGATGTAATCATATGTGGTACATAATTAGGGTTTCATAATTTAAATTAGGTATCCAAATAAAACATCAGAATATAAAGGCAAATCATAGCTTGAAAATCTAAAAATCTGATTGCTATCAAAAAACCCTTTCCAGTGACTATTTATTTGTATTTTTTTTAGCATCCTATGATTTATAGTGAATATTTGAAAATTGGCCAATGCGAATTTAGTAAAACCATATTGTGACACTGATTTGAGTTGAAAATAAACATGATGTAAATAAGAAATAAAAAGACCAAAGAACGTTAGGCATGTGTTACATGTAATTGAATAGACAAGGGCAAAGGTATCATTTCAACATAACAAATCATTCACGGCTGATGAAACATAAGCACGCGTGAAATCTCATAAAATCCCTTTCTCATTAAATCATTCAATCATAATAGCATGGACATTATGGTCATTCCCTAGCCTAGCCTCTTCTGCTCGCATCCATGGTGAGAGTAGAACCTAGAGAGGGGTTCCTCGATCGAAGATTGTGATTCACGATCAACTCAGATGAAAGGGAAGGCACATAGCACTTGCTCATGCTCAGAGGATCTCAAAGAGCCACAGCCCAGCTTTTGGGGCACACTGTGAACCTAGAATCTACCAAAGAAACCCGAGAAATAGGGGAAGTCAAATGGAGGTTAGCACCATGACACTAACATGAAAGGAAAACAAAACCATCACACACAAATTACTCAATAGGTCAAGGATGTACTCACCGTTGGAGACTCCTTCGGTGGCCTATAGGGTCCAACATCTCAAGCATAGAAAAGAGAAACTAACAATGTAGAAACAAAGAAGAGGCTAGGGTGGTGCTTACTGGATAGTCAATTTAATTGGAGGCTCTACTAAGGCCAGTGGAAGTTCTACATCACCGAAGATGGGAGGCTGAGCAGGTCCAGGAGCTTAGGGACAAAGAGGATGAAATTAAAAGGTGAGGAGTAAATCCTGAGGTCTTGTGATGCTACCCGGTTTCTTATATAGGCAAGAGGTGGGTCAAGGTACTCTTTGTAACTTGGGTGATGAGGCTAGGATGAGCCCTAATTAGGTGTTTTGTGCACAAGGTGAGATAGTTGATGAGTTATAGCTTGTTGGAATCATTTTGACTTCATGGTTCTATTGGTGAAAGAATTTTGAGAAACGATGCACTGTGGAGGAAGAAAGATATCATAGAAGATTAGCCTATGAAATAGGCACTGACTCGCGTGAACATCGGTGGTTAACAACAATGGTCAAGCCGTCAAATTGCCATCAGATGGCTGACTACACACACGTAAGCAATGTAACGTGTGACGGCAAATAAATACTAGAACCTTAGGGAAAATTACTCACATTAATTGAAATCATATTCAAGTCTTAATCAAACATTATGGAAATTCCTTTAATTCATCTGGGGGTCAAACATGGATCAATTGAGTTCAAATTTGAACCATAGGAAAATTAGAAGGTCTAGAATATTTCTGTGAAGTTAGATTTCATTTTTGTGAACACCTTGGTCCATAACTCCTATATTGGTTATAAATCTTAATATTAATGCATTAATGGTAAGACAATTTTGAAAAAGCTCCTAATATTGAATCCTTGAGTCACCATTTTGAATTTCACTCACTCAATAGTCACATTATCACCTTATTAACCACTTTTTATGCTTTATGTCCATTTTGGAGGAGAGATAAAATGAAAGAGGATTAATATGAGTTATTTGATATACATAATGCATGTTTGAGAGCAAAAATGAAATTGAGTCTTAATTTAAGTTTTCTTACCCTATTTTCATATGAGTACAACCGTTATTGGTATTTTGCATTAAAGACCCCCAACTATTATTATCTAGAAGAACTTCATTCTATGTTTTAAATTGTCTATGAAAATTGGAATGTGACATCAGGACTGGGTTAGTCAGAGTCAGTATGTAGGTCTAGATTAAGTTGGTCTTGATCCAGCCTGTATCTATTTGGCAAGTTTAGTTCTAGTTTGCTTGTCTGCATTCAGTCAGGATTTAGTCTGATTTTATTTTAATAACTTAATTAGGATTATTGTGTAGTCTGATGTTGTTTGGCAACCAAGTCAAGATTAGATGTAGTCTGATTCTAATTGGAAACCAAGTCAAGATCTAGTTTCATTCTGAACTGAACTATTTGTAACATAGAACTGTTTGGATAATATAGAACCACTACATCTCCATGCATTAAAAAGAATGCATTTTTACTACAAATTATGACCAATGACAAAAGGATGAGAAGGAAGTTTAATATAGATGATAGCTGCCCTCGATGAAATGTTGGATTGGAAACAACACTACACGCATTGAGAGACTATGTACACGCCAAGGAAATATGGAAGAAGGTGACTATTTGAATGACCCTGAATACCAGACTGGTGTGACCTTAACAGAGTGGATGCATAATAGCCTATAGAAGGAGCAGAGATTCCAAAAATCATTTTGTGGCATGTTGTTGGATCATATGGACTACCAAAAATCTGAAGTTGTTTAAAGGGAAGGCAATTAATCCTGAGGGTCAACTTGGGAAATATAATCACCTTTGTAAAGAAATTTAGGAGAGCACACACCCGCAATGTTGGATCAAAAATACTCCTACTGATCAAGAACATAAGTGGGTGGACCTGGGGAGACATTGCATGCTTATGATGGTAGATGTTGTTGTTAAAAAGGACCTCATAGCCATTGTTGTTACTACACTAGATTGGGAGGGGAAATGGAAAGGCGGGGCAGCCAAAATAGTGATGGTAAACTCAATCTTAGAAGCTAAATTAAGATCTATTTCCCTTGTTGTGAGAATGATGCACGAGTGGAACTCTTCTGAGGTTATTGTCGAGGCTATCAAATCTATTGGTCAGACCAGATCTCCTCCATAAGCTCCAGCCTTGGGTACGACGGATCAAAGTTGGCCAGGAGAAACTAGAGGACATGCATATTATTAGGGTAGATAAAGTGTTAAATACCTTAGTGGACTCCCTAGAAAAACACCATCTCAAAAACTAATCAGAGGGTCTTATATATAAAGACCCCCCCTATCGACCTTATGGGTCATCCTCTTCCCTTTCCCTTTAGCAATAATAGATGCTCTACTGCTTTTTAGTTTTCAAGTTGTAGTGTAAGTAAGTTAGACCATAACACTGCAAAAGGAGAGCAGGATGAATGATTAATCTCCTTTACCCCCCCAACCAAAAAAAATGTGCATTTTAGAAAAATGTATATATCTATACTATTCTAGTTGTGAGTGTGACTTGAATAGGTTTCTTGTGATGTATCTTTTGAAATCAATATTATTTTACCCACTGGTGACAAAATGCATGAAATAATTTAATTTGTAAGGTTTTTTGTAGTACCTCTATTTTTAATCCAACAATGACTTAAACGAATCAATTTGACATAAAAAAAGTTGTTGATGTATGCACACAAGGATAAAAACAAAGGAATATAAAATAAAACCATGTAACATCACAATTGAAATGAAACATGTGATATGAGATACTAGTCTAGAAGTGTGCATACGAGTATGCAATATGACATAAATAAAATTAGAAGACATTTCCCAATTACAAATTAAGGTTCATTACATATTTTTATACAATCAATCATATGTATTCACTTCCCTCATTGGCTACAGCACCAGTGTCCCCAACAACATCATTTTATGTTTTTTCTCTCTCATCGGCCACTATTGCACATGGTTGAGAGGTTCCCTCTTGGTGATTTATTGTAATACTGGTTGGTATGTGTGAGGACCAGTCCAGAAGGTTCTTGGAACAACATCTACAGAAACACTATCCATCTTGCCTTAAACATGTTCATGTTGATGTTAGTCCTCCCTATTAATGTGTGGAATTCCCAAAGGGCATCACGCCAAGCTTGAAGAAGAAATGGTCGACGCATTTGTCCTGATAAGTAGTGACGTCCTAAGACCGTGCCAAGTGTTGCATCTGACTCATCATCCCATTGAAATTGATTCATTTTATTGAGAAGCAGTAAGCATAGCTTTAAAAGATATCGAGGCTAGCAGTATATGTGTTGGTTAACAAAAATTGTGATTGAACTAAACTACCATTAATTTACTAGATGGGTAAGAAACAATAAAACCGTTGTCCCACCAGATATAAAGAAACAATGCCAACAACCTATAATTTAGTAAGATGGACAACAAACAATGAAACACATTTTATATTACTACATAGACAAGAACATAATATTACCAATATATAGTTGTCATTCACATTGACAAAAAGCTCTACTTTCATAAAATAGTGACATAGGTGATCTAAAACATAACATGCAAATACAAAATAATCATGGGTCGGTTTGATAATGGCTAAACACAAAAAGGTTGGAGTGACAACATATTATGAGTTCTTATGGCAAGCTTGTCATTCTGCATGAGCTATTAAATCAGTCAAAAGAAATCAAACGATCCATATAGTAGAGATAACTTGACATACTAATTGATGAATCAAGTGAAGATAGTAACATGATACAATCTGATTTTGTTTGGCAATAGGACTGCATCTGGTTTGCCAAATAGAAGTAGAATGCATCATGTTACCATCTTCATTGGATCCATCAACTGGTAAAGTTAATCATATCTCTACTAGAAGGATCCTTTGACTTCTTCTGAACATTACAATATCTCATGGTGGATGCCTAGCTTGACACATCCACAATCAGTCTAAGATGGAGACCAACTATTGTGCTGACCTTCTGTGGTGGTTGTGAAGGTTTATGTTGATCCCAAGTAGGACCATCCCAGTTGATCCACTTTATAGACTCATCATACTCATCCCATGAGACCACACAGTCTTCCTATACCACAACCTTGTCCTCTTGCTTGACATCGTCTTTTGTCCAATCAAACAATAGGGGCAAATGACGAACAGGGTGAGCAACTCGGTCATTGCTTTGTTTTGCATCTATAGGCTGTTCAGGGCACGCATCTGTGGGCTCTTCATGCGAAGATGGAGAGTGGGAGTGTGAAGGCTCATAGTACTTGCACCAAAGTTTGGTCATTATATATTTTTTATCGTGGAGCGCAACTTCTAGACTATAAAATGTTTAACATAATAGATAAATATAGTTTGATCCTATAATAATAATTAAAAAGTGTTGAAAATAGACAACACAAATGCTGAAAAATAGTTAATAGAAAATATATATACATTGGCAGTGTATTTGACATAAACTTCAACAAGTAGTATTTCATAATCACTCTAACAAGTAGTGGTTCATAATCATTCTAATACAAATGAGAAATATGTTGACCATGGCCATGATAATCCACACACCAAAAATATACATCGCCTTTGCAATTCACAACAAACATCTACAGCTATATAATCCACGTAATACAAACAATTCAGACCATCCCCATTGACCAAACAGTGCATAAAATAAACACAATTCAGTTGAAAGATATATGGGTACTTAATTATTAACTCACATAAATATCCCCTCATAATGAGGCTCCTAAGACATGTGCCCTGTTAATTATATAGATACTATAAGAATACTTGGATGCATAGACATATATTTCATGTTCTAGACCCTCATCAAACTAGACATGCTCAAATCAGACATACATTGGGCATGATGGTTGTGTAGCATCTAACAAAGAGGAAAAGCAGATGAGTAGCATGCTTGAACAGATTGGATGCTATTTTACAAATCCCCACATCAGTGATTGGTTGTTATTTTACATATTAAATATCATCATTCTTATTCATATGTATTGTCCACTTCTTACTTTATATAAATGTAACTACAACTGTCTCATGGATTGGTGTTTGTCCAAATTATTGATCAGATTAGGGTTTCCATTGTATATATTTGAGGTGGGAAGGGCCCAAATACTATTAAATGGGGTTGTGAAGGAACCCAGGTGGGAAAGGGAACTGATGCTTGCAACTTCTGACAAATTTTCTATGGGGTTTGAAATATTTTTTGGAGAAATATAGTTGTGTGAAATATTTTTTTGATGCCTGAGATGTGATGTTGAAGAAAAACTACAACAAAATACCTTACATGTCCCTATGGGATGTAATACAAAACCAAGTGGATATTCAAATGGGATATAATACAAAATCAAGTGGTTATCCAAACCTGTAATGAGAACAACTTGATGCAAGGATTCACAACAAATTTATAAATAAGAATGGATTGTCCTAATTGGCTGACCTCATTTACCAAAGGTACATCATAACTTTTCCAAGAAGGTGACCCTATATTCAGTAGGAACAGAGTCTTTAGGGATATTCATAAGTTTTCTAATAATCAAGAATTGATAGTCATTGAGTTAATTATCCATTTACATGGCAATATAATCAAAATGGGATCTAAAAATGATTAATTGAATCTGATTTGGACATAATCATCGAATAGGTATTTGTCAAATATAAATTGACTTTAGGTCAATATTAGGGCTTTATATTTCAATACAAACCCTAATTATGGTATTTGATTGCTCTAATTTAGAGGCCAGTTTAAAGTGAGAAGTTTAAAGTGAACATTGATGCCTTTGTGGTAAATAGAAGTAAGAGAACATTTGGGAGGTACGTCATAACAAACCACATGGGACATTGTATTACATGAGGATGTAGTCATCTAAATTTCACTAGCGATGTTCTAGAGGTTGAACCCCATGGCATGCATATGATTGTCACTGTGACGTAGAACATTAGAAAAATCATTTTTGGTTGACACAGATAGCCTTGGAACCTACTCAAAACATCATAGAAATCATTTCTAGTTTCCAATGTATATATTTGAGGTGCAATACCATATCAACATAAGGATGAGAGGAGAGGCTAGAATGTATCACACTTATTACTAGTCCAAATAGAATAAAAAAGTACAACATCACATCAGACCAATTGTAATTTAGAAAAAAAAACATGATGGTATATGATATGATATTATCAGTAGTTTAATTCATGTCATTATTAGTATGATTGTTGATCCCCACTTTAGTGATTGGTTGTTATTTTATAGATTAAATATCATCATTCTTATTCAATTTATTGTACCGTTCTTACTTTATAGAAATGTAACTATTACTCTCATGTGGATCACAATTCGTCCAGATTAGGCCTGATCAGATTAGGACATGTGGTCCCTCACCAACAAATTATCACTATCATGTGGATTAGTGTTAGTCCAAATTAGGGTTGAAAAAATTATGCCATGTGTGTATTTCCTCATCAAATTAGACTTATTCATATTAGAGCATGTCACTACTCCCTCCTCACATGTAGGCCTGATATAACTATAACTTAAATTGTTCATGAAAACAATAGGTCTGGTCCATATTTGTATGGGTTATTTCAAACTCGTGCATGGTTTCCAATTTATATATTTTAGGTTGTATCCCATTAGGGTCCATCAATAGTATAATGATATTTGTTATTTACATATTGGCGACATTAGGTTTAATGCAAATGTGTCCATTGTGTTATGTTAAAATTTTATTATAGGATTTTCCATATATAATTTACATTATGTTTATGCTATAAGGATAGAAACATAATTGTATATTTAGTAAACAAATACAAAACTGTGGAAATAATCATAAATTTATGTTAGGGATAAATAGCATGGTCTACATGGATATTTTTGTAATGACCACATTAGGTCTGGTCCATACATCATAGTAAGGAGGACAAAAAATCCAAATGTGCTACCCTAATATTGTGTTATACATTCATGCACTCAATCAAAACAAACCTTATCTATAACCATGGTAACATAAAATTTGTAACACAACCATCAAATTTGTTCGTTGAAAGTACACACAACCTTTTTACTTACATAACAATGATAACCACAATGATTTATTTAAAACTACAATAAAAAAACCATGCAGTGGACATGCAAGATTAGGGAGGAGTTGGAGAATGAATGGTGATAGAGTGCAAATACCTGATGGTGGACTAGGTAGCACACAACTATTGGAGAAAAATCACCAGCATCTAGAACCCATGATTCCACCACAAATGATTAGAGAAGAAAACAAGCATAAACTAGGGAACTGATTAGTATAATAGTCAAATGAAAATAACAATGAGATGAACAAATTGTTCCTCACCTCTTGACAAAAAAGAGAGCTTGGAATAAGAAGGATCAGCAAGAGCAGCTTGTGTGAAAATGTGGTAGAGGATGCACAACTAGAGGGGAATAATCTCAATCAACAATGGAACGAATATAAAGGTCGTCGGGTAGCCCTTGCCATGCCTAGGGTTTTTTCTTCCCCTCCTTGTCAATAAGAAAACACAATGTCGTAGCACACAAGACAATAAAGGGGAAGAGGGGGTCAATGTCTCACATAGCAGGCATGACAAAGGCAATAAGAGGAAAGGACAAATGAACAATACTTTTTTAAGAATAGACGATGATTGTAGCTCAGCGGTTGTAGACTGCATTGATTCCCTTGACCATGAGCCCGTACTGGAGCTGAAGATAAACCCTACCTTTGTTGTATTGGTGGTGTAGATGAATGTGATAGGTGCCATTATAGTAGCCTTCGGTACTTGGAAGAAGCGCTACAAATTTATTCTGTGCAGGAACATTTCTGGGAGCTCTTGGGAGGAGTCGATGGCATAGGGGAAAGGGGTGGGGATGAGGTTTGAGGGAGAGGGAGAGGGAGACGGGGGGAACTGGACACAAGGGAGAGATTCATTTTTCGCAATGGCACAACCTGATCTAGACTAGGATTCCTAATCTAGCCTCGACTAGGACTAACTTGGTCTGAATTTAGGGATAACAGAACCCAAAATGGAGGCATTTTGGGATCCCAAACCAAACACAATTCCTCTCCAACCCAAACTAAATTGCACAAACATGGCCCTAAATGACATAGCTCAACCCAGACTGGGTCCCAAACTGAATAGGGTTTAAGTCTCGTATAGTGAGATCTTAGATTGATGCTATACTTTCACATACTATGGTACACCTCATCCAGGTTCATGACATTAATAAAATGGTTAAAATATTAATAAGACAATTCATGAATTTATTTTTCAGTTATATAGATTCAGATCTGTATTCAGTTATTTAAAACATTTAGTATGCTGATGACTTCTACATTACTACTTATTTAGTTAGTATATAATAGCTTGCTCATGTCTTTTTACATTATTTTCCATAAATAAAGAACACTTTTATTATCTTATATAATCGGTGAATTTCCATTTACTAAGCAAGTAGTTCACACTCTATCGAACAATTTTTAGGTGACCCTGCTGAATATGGAGATATTTACATATTTTAGAAGAATATTGCCAGAGATGAATTTTAGTAGTGTTTCAAGGTAGAATTAGGTATTCTCAGCCTTTTCCCACTCTAGTTATTGTAATGAGAAAAACAAAGAGATGTAATAATCAAGTGTAAAGTTTTTTAACTATTTTCCTTGTATAATGGTTTGTAAAATGTGTGATTCATGTACCAAAAGGTGATGATCTATCAAGTGATGAATGAGAAAAGATCTTGGGGTTTATTTATGAGATGGATGATTATATAGAATGGTTTTATTAGCATGCATCTTGTCTATATATGCAAAGAAAAAGAAAGAAAAAAGTTTTTGGCATGTTTGTGATAGCCATCTTAAACACCCCGGACCCTAAATATATGGTCTAAGAGATATTAAGGAATTTGTGGTCTGACAGAAATATCCTTAATAATTCACTTGGGTTCTATCATGTTTTAAGCTACTAATAATTTAAAGTTAATTATATAAATACAGGCTTTGATGACAAATGTAATGATCCTCTCCTCTCGTTATCACCAGTTAAGGTAGATTAAGAATGTAAAGTTTGTTATCCATATTTCTATGATCCAAATTTATAATAAATGACAAATAACCACTAATATTTCCTCAAGGGAGGTATTATTTAAAAAGGGATAATAAATCTTCTTAGAGGGAGCGTATAGTATTCTTGAATCTTGTTTCTTGGGAGATGATCCAGATCTTCACATAGAATATCTAACCTAAAACACTGACAAACAAAAATGTGGTCAGCAAATTCCTATATTGTGATGTTGGCGCAACCAAAATGTGTGCATTTATATTAACAACATATATGACAATTCAAGTCAAGTAATTGCATATAACATATATTTAACTTTTTTCATTTACTCAACCATAATCTTACTCATATCACTTGGTGTATTAAAATTGGATCCTTAGTTAAATCAAAAGTGTATGTCCTATTATCATTCTCATTGTTGGGTATCCAATTCTTCCACCTCACTTCTTATTGATCCTTAGAACATTCTCATATTATTGTACATTGTTTTATCTAAATTGGGTTTCTCCCAATAGCACCCTTGTGAAGTATCAATTACTGGGTTGCATATATCCATTATTGATACACATAAGATTTCATATCTTCAACAATATTTTCTAGCATTCAATGCATATATCATGTAATTTAAACATTTGGAAAACTTTGGGAATACAAAAATGTCAATTAAAGTGAGAACTCTAGATAAACCATGTATCTTATCTTAAATGGCATGTGATGTCCACATTCAGATAATCCAAGAAAATGTGCATTATTATTTAAAAAATATTTAAACCAAGTGTTACAAATATATCAAAACAACTTAACTAGGGTTTTGAGGTATGCCAGGGTGTAGTATTTGATTTAGGTTTAGTTGGTTGATTAAGTTTTGCTTCCATGAAACCTTAATTTAGAGGTAGGAAACCTAATCATTATACTATACCCTACTTCCTTACACTCATAACTTGACATAAATATTTCTTATATTAGGAAAAACATATTAGCATTTGATCATAAGACTTGAGTTAATACCCATGACTTAATAGTTATCAAAATAGGGTTTCATACATTCCAATCTATACTAAAAGAGTTCCTACAAGTACCGATGAGCTAGTAATAGAATTTGACTTTGAAACTAGGTTTATTAGATTCCCATTGTTCTCATGGTCGGTTTGTTATATAACTTCACAATTTTTTTATGTTCCTGTTGTTTTCTAGGTTTTTTACAAGCTAACATTAATATAAGTTATTGGAATAAAAAGGGAAAATACCATGATAAGGGAAGAAATTGGACGGTTGCCTTCATGGTGCTTCCAATTAGCATCCCGACCACAGAGAGCTCAAGCCTTTAAGGGTTCGGCCCTATTTGGGTCCCAAAAGGGGATTTGTGATCATAGAGTAACCAAAAACTCAGCCACCCTTTCCAGATGCATGTGATCATTTATGCGACTCCATCCTCTCACAGACGAGCATTGTCATAGGGCCAGATCTCTATCATGACTCCTTTTTGCTCCTTATAGATGCTTCCATCATGATAGTTGTTTCCCTAGGTTCCTTACCATCTAAGGCCTACCCATGGATCCTAGAAACTCCCTCAATCAAGAAGATGTTGATGAAGCTCCACCAAATGTGAACCTCGCCGCAACAAACTCCAACTTCAATTCTTAGCATCAGACAAAGTAATTGTTTGCCTTCCATATCCACAAGGTTCTAGGTAGGTTGATGCTAAGATATAGAAGAATAAGACTACTTAGGATCCAACTCTTAACAATCATGTTCGTACATCTCGTGATGAGCCATGTCGACTCGTGAGATATGTGTAAAGTTATTATGTTGTCCTCACGCTCCAAGTCTACCTTTGGATTGGTGTAGAGGCCATGAGCACTTCATCTGAGGGGTTTCCTTTGTTTGACTGTGGTTCTTCTTAAACATCCTAATGATGTGTACAAATCATATCATCTTTTGTATCATGTTTGGTTGCATATCCATGCTGTTTTGACTCAATTATCACTCTCATTCATGCTAGATTCTATACTTTTAGCTATTCTTACTTGTCTCATGGTTTGGATTGTAGGTACTAAATTTTGCAATGAAATGCTGAGGAATATATCATATTATCACTTATTGGATCACTCTTCAAGTATCTACATGTTTTGGGGTTCAAAACTGTGCAAATACCACTTTTTGTGGCATGTAAATATGACCTACACGCTGAAAGTTATGAGCAGAATACACAGTAGCCCAGAACAGCCATTGACACGTCGTGTCTTAATTAAGACACCATCTGTCTTAAAAATACACGACGTGCCTTATTAAAGACACCCCGTGTCTTAGTCCAGAAATTGAATGTAGAACTCTAGATTTGTAGCAAAACACTGTGTTTTATTAAAGACACGTGTCTTATTAAAGACATGTCGTGTAACCTCCCAGAACTCAATCCAAACTTCAGTTATTGCATAAGACACGCTGTGTCTTATAAAAGACACATCGTGTGACCTACATATTTCACCCAAACATGAATGTAATTGTCTCACACTTATATATATGACCCCAAGCCATCTTGAGACAGTTATCATGACATATTTTGGACCTTTTGGAGCAGGACTCAAGTAAGGAAGAGCCAAGGAGGAGTTGGAGGCATTCTAAGGGAGAAAATGTGGTTTTCCGAGAGGAAAACTTCTTCTTCTTCCTTCTTCTCCAAAAATTGCAACAGGAATCTCTTTCGTTCTCTTCTCTACACTCTGGCGTGAAGTTTTCTGTAGAGTTTCTAGTAGTGAGGATGGATTTGTGACTCCTTGGTCAGAGTTCCACGTCTATCTTCCTTCTTCCACAAACATCCAAGTTTATTTCCTTCTATTATGATGTCTAGCACTACTTTCTACTGCTTGTATCTACTTTCTACAGCCATGGACGAGTAGATCTATTGTTCTTGGGCATGGGGGAGTAACTCCCATGTCATAACATGCTTAAACATGAATTTCATATATAATTCTAGTTGTTTCACTGTTCTAAGGTTCATTGGTGTTTTATTCTTCTTACATGATTTGTTGGCCACTTTGTATGTTTGATTTCTTCTCTTTGTATAATCTGGGAAGATGTGCATAGGAGTAAGGAGATGTACCTTAGCTGCACTACCTTGACTACGGGAGTGGATGGGATGTGTAGGGGAATAAAGGTTTGTAGTCTGAATCTTAGTATGTCTACGGGAGTGGTATACCAAGTTAGGATTGTTCTACACTATCGGGAGGTGGGTGTAGGATACAAACCTCCCTTGTGTTATTGCTAGTATTCTTGATCTTTATTGCTCTTCATGTTATGATGTGGATGTGAAACCCTATCCTCAAGAATCCCTAATCCAAATTGATCCTTAATACAAGTGTTTTCTATTTTAGTTCATTTCCTTTTAATCGCTTAGTTAACATAACAAAACATCTCTTGTTAAAAAGATCTAGATAATTGAAAATTATAACTCTTGCGCCTAGCTAACCAACGCTCCTTGTGTTCGACCTCGACTACAACTACTCTCGTATACTTGCGGGAAATAGCTAGTTGAGTAAAAGATCATTCATAGTATTATAACTTGTTAGTGTAATAAACCAAAAAGATTTTGGCACCGTTTCCGGGGAACATCGGTATTCCTGTTAGAGTAAGAGTTGTTGATAAGTAAATGAGACTAGATCACAACCTTCATATCCATTATCATATCCATAAATCATAATTCATCATGATCATCATAATTTGTTGTATCTTCCATGTTTGTTTTTGTATCTCACTCACCCTGTTTATTTGCAGGAGCATATGGGGTGTTCATAAAAAGATCCTTGAACCGTGCATATCTCTACATTCAAAAAATGAACACATCGTTTGCAGCCCTCATGGAGCAAGAAGGAGTGAAACCCAAACATGTATGGAGGAATCACAATCCACACAACCATCATCCATGTCACCATCATATGCACCACCCTCATCCACACATCCTACATCCACACCACCATCATTCACACCTAATACACCACCATCATATACACCACCAACACCCATACCACATTCTTCCACACCCTCATATCCACCACCTTCATCCATACCACATACACCACCACCATCTATGCCACATCCACCTAATCCTTCGGATCCACATGAAGAATTAGCAAAGGAGGATGACCTTCCTCTTAAGGACTACTTTGGTACAGCTGCAATGCACATGAGTGGGCCTATTAATATTTAGAATTTGAGGCAGAGGAGTTTTCTATCAGCCCAACCATCATACAATTGCTACAGTTGAATGCATTTGGAGGGAAACCAATGGAGGATCCAAACCTCCACATTACTGAATTTCTATAGTTGCTAAGCACCATAAAGATATATGGCATTCCTACTAATGGGATACGCCTAATCCTTTTTCCATTCTCTCTTAGAGATAGAGCCAAGGCATGTCTCTATACTTTGCCAAAGAAATCAATCGGAACTTGGGAGGAGCTTCTAAAGGTCTTTTTGGCAAGATATTTTCCACCTAGCAAAACTTTACAGCTGAGGAGTCAACTTATCAATCATTCTCAAAGGGATGGAGAGACCTTGTATGATGCATGGGAGAGGTTCAAAGATCTTCAACATCTTTGTCCACATCACGGTCTAAGAAATTGGCTTCTATTGCAATCTTTCTATAATGGTTTGTGCTACAATACAAGTATGTCTATTGATGCAGCTGCAAATGGAGCTATAATGAACAAATCTTATGGAGAATCATATGCTATTATTGAAGATATGGAAGCAAATCATTGCCAATGGAGTTCGGCTACAAGATACCACCCATCCTTTTCACATACTACTTCCAGAATGCAAGTGGAAGATCACACGGTTGGTGCAATAGACTTGATTGCAGCAAGGCTAGACACTTTGTCACAAAGGTTTGAGAATCTAAGCACACAACTAATTCAAACATCCAACAATATTTTTGATGCATGTGGGTTGCTTGGAAACTCATCTTCTACATGTTATGCTTCTTCTATTTATTCTCCAATGGGTTACACTCCACTGGGTTTCTATAGCAATGTGAACCCAAATTTCATTCAGCCACAACAACTACAAGTAACTTCTAGATTAGAGTCCATGCTTGCAACATTTATTTCAACTCAAATGCAGCAAAATGAGGAGTTCCATCAACAAAGATAATCAATGAAGGGTGCCATTTGCCAACTCTCTTCTAAGGTGGATGATATTGCCATTCATGCACACATCTTGGAGAAACAAATTGCCCAGCAAGCTCTTTCTAGCAAAGAAGCATTTCCACCTTTCTTGCCTAGTCCACCGGAGATGAATCCTACATATTTCAGGCCGGTGACATTGAAGAATGGTGTTGTCATAGAAGTATATCCTTCAAGGTATGTTGATGTTGATACCTATGAAGATTATGAAGCTACAAATAAATGGGAGAAAGCTACAACACATGATCTACTTTTAGTTTATTTAAGCAAGCCACATGTCCTTCCTCCTCACACTCTAGATGACACATTGCTTTATAATGAGAACACTCTTCCCAACTCATATTTTGATGATGCTTCAAAGGAGAATGAAAATACAAATAGTATTGGTGTACAAAAGATGATTCTTGTTGTATCTCATAGGTGCTTTCACTTGCCCCAAATCAAGGACATATATGCAAGGAGGCATCAATATTTAGCACAACAATTTCCAGCTGCAAATCAAAGCAACGGACATCCATCTCCATCATTCACCATGGCAGGTATCCTCTTGAGTTTGTTATATGTAGTGAGGACACTACAAATTTCAAGCTTAGGGGGAGAGCAACTGGCTGGTAGTGTAGTTTTATTCCCCTTTTATCATCTTTTTCTTAGTTGTTGTTTTTAGTTCTAGTCTTCTAGTGGAAAATCTAGTATGATATGGGGTTTATCTTTTATATGTGGATAGAACTCCTATGCTAAACTAATTTTCCTCTTTTGATGAGAAATATCATTTGGAGAAATTGTAAAAGGCATGCATTAATCAAATGACACCTTTTGGCCATCAACATGTGCTTAACTCTGGTTTATGCTTCTAGCCTAAACATTCATCTTTCACATCCTCGATTGCTTAAAACATGTAATGGTTTCAATTTTTGTGAGTAAATCAACTTTACAACATCATTTGGAATACAGGATTCCCTTTCCAAGCTCTTAGTGCATTTTCAACCACTCTTTCAATGAAAAAAATTCAAAACAAATGAATGAAATCTAGCTAATATTGCAATTTAGTTGACTCTCCTATATTTTGGAAAAAAATTAAAAAAAAATGACTTATCTCATTCTCATACCCCATAAAAGATGGTTAAACCACCCACATATCATGCTAGCCTAGTGTAAGTCCGATCTGGCCATGATGGTTAGGTGGTATGCCTTAAAAGAGGGTAAAATACCCCAACCGACACTCCACGTGTGCATAAGCCTACATTAGCAGTCGAGTGTCGGAACCCATAATCCATTATCATATCACTTTTGATAAAGAAGGAAGTACAACTAAAACTGTTAATTTTAACTAAGATTTCATCACTTATATCCTTAATAGTTGAGAGTTTGAGTTGCACATCCACTAATTGTTTTGCTTGGTCATCCAAGTTCTACTTAGTGTTGTTTAATTGATTGATTCATTTAATTGTGACCACCCATGTTGAACTTTCTTGGGTGTTTAAGTTGAATTTATAGCTATGAGTATAAACATATTGATCATGGTTGGCTTGGTCTTATACACATCTTTCTTTTCATTTGATATATGCATGAACTTGACAATTCTTTATTTGTGTTTCTATGCTCTTTTTGCTTTAGGACAAGCAATGGTTTAAGCTTAGGGGGATTTGATGTGCACAAATCATATCATCTTTTGGATCATGTTTGGTTGCATATCCATGTTGTTTTGACTCAATTATCACTCTCATTCGTGCTAGATTCTATATTTTTAGCTATTCTTACTTGTCTCATGGTTTGGATTGTAGGTACCACATTTTGCAATGAAATGATGAGGAATATATCATATTATCACTTATTGGATCACTCCTCAAGTATCTACATGTTTTGGGGTTCGAAACTGTGTAAATACCAATTTTTACGACATATAAATCTGACCTACACGCTGAAAGTTATGAGCATAATACACAGCAGCCCAGAATAGCCATTGACACACCGTGTCTTAATTAAGACACCACGTGTATAAAAAAGACACGACGTGTCTTATTAAAGACACCCCGTGTCTCGGTCCAGAAATTGAATGCATAACTCCAGATTTGTAGCAAAATGTCGTGTTTTATTAAAGACATGTTGTGTCATATTAAAGACACGTCATGTCTTATTAAAGACATGTCGTATAACCTCCCAGAACTCGATCCAAACTTTAGTTATTGCATAAGACACATCATGTCTTATAAAAGACATGTCATGTGACCTACAGATTTCTCCCCTAACATGAATGTAACTGTCTCACACTTATATATATGACCCCAAGTCATCTTGGGATAGTTATCACGACATATTTCGGACCTTTTGGAGTGGGACTCAAGCAAGGAAGAGCCAAGGAGAAGTTGGAGGCGTTCTAATGGAGAAAAGGTGATTTTCTGGGAGAAAAACTTCTTCTTCTTCCTTCATCTCCAACAATTGTAGCAGGAATCTCTTTCGTTCTCTTCTCTACACTCTGGCGTGAAGTTTTATGTAGAGTTTCTAAAAGCAAGGATAGATTTGTGACTCCTTAGTCAGATTTCCACGTCTATCTTCCTTCTTCCACAGACATCCAAGTTTATTTCCCTCTATTATGATGTCTAGCACTACTTTCTACTGCTTGTATCTACTTCCTACATCCATGGACGAGTAGATATCTTTTAGGAATGGGGGAGTAACTCCCATGTCATAACATGTTTGAACACGAATTTCATATATAATTCTAGTTGTTTCACTATTCTACGGTTCATTGGTGTTTAATTCTTCTTACATGTTTTGTTGGACACTTTGTATGTTTGATTTCTGCTCTTTGTATAATCTGGGAAGATGTGCATAGGAGTAAGGAGATGTACCTTAGCTGTACTACCTTGACTACGGGAGTGGTTGGGATGTGTAGGGGAGTAAAGGTTTGTAGTCTAAATCTTAGTATATCCACAGGAGTGGTATACCAAGTTAGGACTGTTCTACACCACTGGGAGGTGGTTGTAGGATACAAACCTCCCTTGTGTTATTGCTAGTGTTCTTGATCTTTATTGTTCTTCATGTTATGATGTGAATGTGAAATCCTATCCTCAAGAATCCCTAATTTAAATTGATCCTTAATATAAGTATTTTCTATTTTAGTTCATTTCCTTTTAATTGCTTAGTTAACATAACAAAACATCTCTTGTTAAAAAGATCTAGATTATTGAAAATCATAACTCTTGCGCCTAGCTAACCAACGCTCCTTATGTTCAACCTCAACTACAACTAATCTTGTATACTTGCGGGAAATATCTAGTTGAGTAAAAGATCATTCTTATATTTGGAACTTGTTAGTGTAATAAACCAACACCTAACACCTTTAGATCAATCTTGGTTTCATTCATATTGTATTGTAATCTTCAAATACTTTTGGTTTTCCACTTTTAATTATGATGCAAAATGTTCTTTGATGGAAATAAGGAACAAAAACTTGCTTGTTTATTATCTATTATTATAGGTTATGTATCTGACATAAAGGCAGTTCCTATAAGTATACATACTAGTTGCCTCCTTTCCATAAGTGACAAAAAGACCATCTTATCATTCAATAGTTTAGTTCTACCAAACAATATTTTGAAAAAGTCAAATTCTAGTTTGACCATGTAGCAGGGCATATGTTACAACCTACACCTTGTTTTCCTGGTAATAAGAGGATTAAAGATACACTGGAGTTAATCATACCTTTAATAATGTTGTGAATCATTAGTTGTTCGATTATGTTTTAATCTAGTTTAGACATGTTTCTTCATAAATAATGACATGTGTTGATATCATAAAATTTGAAACCTAATTGAAGTAGAGATAATTGACATGTCTTATGCAGAGCAAGAATTAAAGACAATGAAAGAAAATAACTATAAATAAAATCACCATACAAGATATTTCTATGCTTTTGGATTTAGAATTATAGATGATTTAATTATAATTCCAATACAAAAAGAATGAATCAAATCAGAGTTTATATGAGGGAGTTAGGACGTTTTGAAGATACTTGTTGAACAGCCATTGATTGTCAACTTACAAATTTACCTTCTGGTGTCATCAACAAATTTGAGGATTGAGAGCTCAACGGTTCAAAGGTTGGCGGTCCCTTGAGTTTAATTGATAGAACCATCGATTATTAAACTGATGGTTTCTCAAAAGTTCTACATATAAAAGGTTTTAGAACCAACGATTCAGTAGGGAAGCACCTTTTGATGGTTTCAACAAAGGTAGCCTTCTTAAGGCTTAGCAAGGTAGACGCCTATTGACGGTTCAACAAGGAACCTATCAATCAATGGTTTCTCTAGTAGGCTCAATCAGAGGTTTTTTTTAATTGATGAATATGCAAATTGATGGCTCACAAGTCAAAGGTGATGATCAAAGGAGCACCAACCGAAGGTTTTCCTTATGAAGGCTTGTCTTTTGAATTCTTGTCATCTGATGGTTTCCCTATGGTGTTGGTTAGATTTTCTAATCACAAAATTGATCATCCCTATATGTGCTTGATGGAACTCAATGGAATTAGACATGTTAGCTTTATCTTTCGATCCTTTTATCTCTTGAAACCCTATAGTAGAAAAAGGGCAGTCATAGAGGAAATTTTTCGGGTGATGATGAAGAAGAAAAGGAAGAGTCAAGAAATTGAAGGTTTCACCTTAGATGATATCAAGTAAGTAAGCTTAAACCACATATTATATCTTCTCTTCTTTTTTTTGTATTCTTGGAACCTTTTGATTTACGTACCAAAGGTTTTCTTCAACCTCACTTATTCATTTGCTACCACCAGAAGGCTTAGTTTAGTTCGATTAAACTAGCTTCAGGCTTTGACTAGAGTTGTTCCTTGGAGCTTTGAGCTTGAATCTAAGCTCAGTAGATCAAAATTCGAGTTGTCCTAGTTCAAACTCAAGATCAATAAGTTAGATTGAGCATCAGTTAGTGGAAACACATATTTTAGCCATTATTTTCAAAAAAAAACTTAAGCCAAAATGTGGAAGTGTGCATTGTCTTGTTTAGTATTATACTCTTCTTAGTGCAATAAGTCATATTTCTAATTTCTAAAGTATAAATGATTATATGTGCTAGAAAATTTAAGAGAGCTAGATGACTCTAGTTCTAGAATGTGTGCATATGATTTATACGATTTCCAAAAATAAAATAAAAATTTGAGGCAGCGGTGTGTCTGGGTTTGTCCTAAATCCTTAGTAATGAATTACATGCTAAATATGTCATTATATGATTTAGTTTCCTGTCAGTTATGAATATGATATGATAAGTGAATAATTCTTTCTAGTGGCATTTATTTGATGCTTGGTTGAGCCTTTTTAGGCTATATATCAGTAGTTTAGTATATATCAGTGAAAAACATAACTAGTAGTAATTGGTATGATAGATAAATGATATTGTTATAATATAGATTGTATCAGTATGCTTAGATATGCTTAAGTTATTTTCAAGTGAAATATAGTGCTAACTACAAGTGAAATATATTATTCAGAGTCAGGAGCTCAACTCATTACATATTACATAGATCAAAATAAGTTGTAATTAGTATGAAAATCAATAGTATTGTTTTGACTCATATTTATTCAGATAATTATTTCCTTAGTTCAAGTGAAATACAATATTGAAAGTTAGCACTGCAATTTAATGCATGTCTAAAATATCAAAAATTTGCATTTATTTTAGTATAATATTCAATAGTATTTTTAGCATAGAATTCAAAAAAAGAACATAATGATCTTATTATAGGATAAAGCTAAGAAAAGTTAAGTAGCTCATTAAAAAGTGAAACTAAAGAATCATTAAATAGTTAAATACCCTAAACATTGTATATTGATTGTGGAGGTTTGTGCTTCAATGGAGGAAATGGCTACTCACTCGTAGCATCCAAAAGAGGTAGTCAGAGTGTGTTGATAAGGAATGAGGGGTCAAGCCTAGTGTGGGTGACCTCTTGATTTTTAGTATGGGTATCCAGCATCGACTGGAGATTCCTATGATACTCAATGGTAAAGAAAAAACAATTGAAGATCCTGATGGTGCTAGTTTTTAGTACATATTTATATAGGTATCCATCAATAATCGGAGACCCTGGTGGTATTGAGTTTATCCCTACTCAGTGAATTATCCCTCGTGGAACCACTTATGTAGGTTGTTTGAATTATAGTCATTTGACTCTCTACCTAAGTACCCACATTTAGCGGAGAAGTTCAATTTATCCGGATAGTTTATATAGCCATAGGTCATAAATGACGAGGCCTGTTGCAGACTAGGTATGTGATGACCCGATTACAAATCAAGCCATCACCAGTAAAAAAATTGCGGAACTACCATAAACAACAAAATTAACAAAAATCACTAAGAATTAAAACCATCTTTGCACATAGATCCTTTTCCAGTAAACTCTTACAAAAGGAACCAAAGCTTTATATACCAGTGATTCATATTGTACATACAGTGTTCCGTCTCTTCTCGAGGATAACAAGTACCGGTTGGTGTACTCTAATATATACAATAGCAACATAAAAACCTCGAGATAAGCAAACCAAAATCTCAATTCGTTCGTAAAAACCACTAAGAACTATCTCCCAAGGACCTGAGAGTACACAGACGACACATAGACTTCTATCTACAAAGCTCTGATAGACAGCATACTCAACTTGAGATACTACTACTGTCCATGTTGATACGATCCTTATTCTGTAGTCTGGTTCCTAGTCCCTTGTCCGCGTCTACCTAAAAATTGTGGATCCCACGGGGTGAGACTATTGACCCAGCGAGAGATATAACTCTCTACCAACAATATTATTATCACAGGAAATAGTATGAAAATTATACAGAAGATATTCCTTTTATTTAGCAGATATATTTTTAAGTGCAAAGCATAAATATTGACAATAGATCTATAAGTCATCTATTTGCTTTAAAAGGAATATGAAGAACATGTATAACATCTATCTACTAAGATGTATAAAAATAATAAGGCATAAAATAATGTTTTCCATATTCAATCCTTAAGCAGATATACTACACAGTTGATTACATGTTCTCATTCACAATTATGCCCAGAGGAGATGAGATATACCACTCATACTCCAACTGACCACTAGTAAGTCAAAATCAGTACCATACAAGGTCAGTGGCAAAGCCGACTGTCAAGACCTCTCCTTGTCCCGGTCAGTACGAGACCACTTAGATTTAGCATGACATCTTGTGTCTGTTGTGATTAGCTATTCTGAGGTATAGCGATATCTTCGCTATAGAGGTATAGCCGTAGCGTGTACTCTCTTTGGGAGAAGACCACTTATCTAACCTGGATTATCAGGATGACCACTGAGCGATCCTGGTTTAATTTCAACAAGAAGTCCATTGAGCAATGAGAACCCTTTTTATAATTATCACATATTCATAAATATGCATTCTGAGTAAAACTCATTTCACCATTCAGAAAATGTTGAAACTGAATGGATCTATGGTCTAGGCAACTACATGATAATATTTGTCTTGCTTAATTAAAAGAATTTCTGTATATTTTAACATCAATCAAGTTACAAATAAGAATTATATCAAATGCTACAAAGAAAAGCATAATTGCATTTATCAAGTACTTTCATATTTACGGAAACACATAGATCACTTAGAATCTCAATCTCTTACCATCGTCATACTTGGGTATTCAAACCCTTAATTCATCACTGAGTATTATCACTACTTAGTAAGAAACAATTACCTCTAGGTCATCAGACCAGGGTATTTATTCACATATTCCACATAGCTCATTAAATATGTGTCATATAACATCATAACTCTTACTTATATATGCTCATTATCTTATGATACCTACCTAGTTAATATATCATGCTTTCAACAATTTCAAACACATGTTATAATCATGAAATATTAAAGAACACATTCTCCCTAATGAATTAGGATTATAATCAACTAATTAGGGTTTCAAGATTTCATTAGCAAATATTAAACCCTAACTCATACTCCACTCATCTCAGGAGTATTATTATATGTTAATCACATATTTATCTTTCCAATCTTAATTTATCTCTTATCCCCACTAGGATGTTGGTTACTTAATTCACCGCTTAAGTTTTATTAGCTTATCATTATCAAATTGAATTCAACTCATTGTGTCTTAATATTGCATTAATCATATACATTACTTAGACAAGCCTAATGAATTAGAGCATGTCTACCATATCAGGTAGCATGGTGGATAATGTTATGCTATTGTGTTTGAAGATGCATATATCTTCATAACAAGTATCCATATTATTCATGTAGTGAAACCACATCATCATATTGGGTTTAGGGCATATCCCTTAACACCATATCATGTAGTCATGTTGGGTTAGCTATCATTTTAACTTTTATCATCTTTAGTCAACCTCATATTGTGTATAAGTTAGACTCTTGTCCTCATGTCGAGTATAGAGGAACATTGGATTCTCATATCATGTATAAGAGTACACCATATCGTGCATACCATTATGGATTTACCATATATCATTCAAGATAATATTATATTGGTTCTTTACCTTAGTTTGTTATATCAGTTTTCCTTTTAAACTTCCATATCAGTTCTCTATCATATCGGTTTCCCTCTTGGATTATCATATCAGATTTTATCTTGGGGTTTACCATATCGTGTCCCCACATTGGATTTGCCATATCGTGATCCCATATTGGATATCATATCGTGATCCCATGTTGGATATCATATCGGTTTACCTATCTTGGGTATCATATCAGTTTATGTGTTGGACATCATATTGGTTTACCTATCTGAGATAAACCCTTTTTTTCCCTTAACCATTTCATACTTTCAAGGTTCTATTCCTTCTCTATGGTTACACGACAGGTGATGTAGCCCTGTTTTAGGGCTCCATCCTGTGCCATTTTGTACATAAGTTTCATCTAAACATGTTAGATTACAAGTCTTTTTCCCTAATATGGTTGTCATTGCAAATATGCTTATGGATGTTCTTTACAGTATTTTTCAGGTACTTGAACCATGCTTAGATGGAAGAGAGAGAAATAAGGAGTTCTAGGGTTCCCCCACTCATGGAGGGACCCAAAGAAGGCCCCAAAGTCTCCCTTAACCTACCTCCAATGGTCAAGAATCATCCCCAAGAAAAGACATCCAAGAATGACGAAGATTGAAGTGTAATTAAGTGAGGCCAACCTCACCACGGCCGTGGGCACTATGCCACAGTCGTGCCTTTTTTAGCAATATGACACCAAGTTCAACAGGGAAATCCCAGAGAATCCCACGGTCGTGGCCCTTTTCCACGACCGTGGCCATCAGCACGGTCGTGGTCAGTAGAAAAGAAAACGACCGTGGCACCCTACCACGGTCATGGGAATTAATTGCCAAAAGTTCAACTTGCAACAGGGTTTTTCCCCAGAACGCCACGACCGTGGCCACCTGCCACGACCGTGGCCGAAGAAGCTCAAGATGACCGTGGTGATTCCCCACGGTCACCTCCTCCTCCTCCTCCTCCAAAATGGTTGTGTTACCCAACACGGCCGTGGTGCCCCTAACCCACCACGGTCGTAGCATCCCACCACGGCCGTGGCCACCACCATACTTGACCTTTTTCCAAATTCCTTCACACCATGACCGTTTCACCACTCCACAACCGTCCTCCACCACCCTCACCATGGTCGTGGCACACCACCACGAAGTAGGGGCAGTTTAGGAAAAGCAGTGAAAAGTAGGGTAGGGTTGGTGGACCACCACGGCCGTGGTGGTCCACCAACCCTACCCTACTTTTCATTGCTTTTCCTAAACTGCCCCTACTTACCCTAGTGATTCCACCGCCACCTATATATACATGGGTGGCGGCCAAAGCACAAGGTTATACTCCCCCTAGCTGTTTTTAACCTCCACTCTCCACCCTTGAGCTCTTTGTGCAATCTCCTTGCATTTTGGGCTCATCATCCACCATTTCCACCCTCATTCCACCATGGAAACCTAGTTCCCTAGGTTATCATCCATAATCCCCTACCATTTCATGCACCCCTGCACCCTTGGAGGAGGGAGGATGTCTATAGCAAGCTTGGAGGTGAAGAAGGAGGCTTCTACATTAAGCTTCATGGAGTCCCTACTTCTTCTACCCCTTTCTTTTCTTGTTTTCTTGATCATGTCTAGCTAAGCCCCTTGTGGTGGGCTGTTTGGGATTTAAATGTAACTCTGATACCATGTTGGGGGATAATTTCTTATAATGAACTTAATTCTTATCTATGATGATTACTTCTTGCTTCTATCTCTTTTCCTATCTTATTGCATGTGGTTTGTGGTTCTTGTATGAATTTCTTGTTTTGAGGTTCTTGATGACACTTAGTTTCTAGGAGGAATTGGGGTGTATGTGACAATCTTAGGAATGGCTCCTAGGTCCAATTAGTGGATCCCTAGATATCCCCCTTTGTTCCTACATACACATCCCTCCTTTGTTCCTACATATACATCCCTCCTCCTACAAATGAGTGTGAGATCTAAGTATCTAGTGTAAGTGAGATTGATGTAATTGTCTAGGGCCTTCTAAAGGCTAGAGTGGCTAGTGGCATGAGGTTAAATACCCTCATTTCTACTCCCATCTCTACCCTCAACCCTCAATTACTCACTATCACTTGCCCTAAAAACCTAGAATTGGTTAATCTCACTAGAACTACACCTAACCCTAGTCTTCTACTAGTAGTATAGGGTATGTTCTAATGTCATTGACCTTATTGTTTGGTTTGGTAATCTAGATATGAAATGTGAACCATGCATGTTTAATTATCTCCCCCAAATAATATCAAAGTTACATTCCCCAAACAGCCCACCCACCTTAATCAACTGCTTAAAACCCATCTTGCTCTGCTTGCTTGTTCATGCTAGTCTAGTTTAGTCGATTTTGCTTAATCTAGTTAATTGCTTAGTTTTGCTCTTTAGTGTTAACTTAGGCTCTTGCTTCTTGCCTTTCTAGAGTAGTGTAGCTCTTCTTTCTCTTGCTTAGTTAGTTTGTTAACTTAGTTTACTAATTTGCTTGCTCTTCCATAACTTAGTTTCCATCTCGCATTTCTTACTTGCTCATTAGTGTAACCAAACAACCAAACATTTTAAAACCCTAAAACCCTAAGCTCTGCAAAAGGAACATAGCCCACTCTGTCTAACTTTAGTGTCCCCTCTATCTCCGTGGATCGACCCTATACTTGTTGTCTCACCTATACTACGACATGACCTCGTGCGCTTGCGGGCGTAGTGTCTTAGTAGACATAGGTAGTTAGTATAGGTCTTACAAATTTTTGAAAGCATAAGATCCCATATCCCGTGCGCTCCGACCTCGTGGGGTGTAAAAGCACCACTAGCGGGGACGCACCAAGCTTTCTGGCACCGTTGTCATGGATAGAGGAGCTCGACCTAGTTAGATAGTGTAGCTTAGCCTTTCCTTTTGCCCTCACCATTGCTATTATTTATTCTTTGTTTTACTTTTGCATCTTGGTTTGCTAACTTGGTTTCTTGTTGATTGCTTGTGCTTTGCGCAGGTGATAGTTGTGCATGCATAGCACGTGCTCTACTTGCACTGACTTGGTGGTATACGACCCCGAGATTGGTAGAAGGAGGTGTCAATCTTACCGCAACCTACACCGAGAGGCCGAGATGGCTGAGAAAAACCGAGATGCAGATGCTCAGCCACCTCCATCGCCACATCGCCCGCTTCACGAGTACTTCACATCGCGGAACTACAACTCCCCCATCGCCACCTTGGTTGACCAGATGCCCAGTCAACAATTCTCCATTCTGTCTGCACTTCTGGGACTCCTCCCTACCTACTTTGGGATGGAGAATGAAAACCCCTACCACCACATTAATGCGTTCCTTGAGACGTGTTCAACCTTCCGCACTCCTGCAGCCACTGACGATTCTATTAGAAGGACACTCTTTCCTTTCTCCCTCAAAGAGAATGCTAAAGAGTGGTATGTTTCCAGGCTGGAGTTGGTCTCGTGAAATGATGTCAAAAATGAGTTCCTCGAGAAGTTCTTCCCCATCGCCAAGCTGTCTTACATGAGAAGGTGCATCACGTCCTTTGCTCAGAAGGAAAATGAGCCCTTCCACGAGGCGTGGGAGAGGTTCCAGAAGCTGCTTCGTGACTGCCCCCACCATGAGGTACCTTTGTGGCAGCTCGTTCAAGCGTTCTACACCGGGCTTGAAGAGCAAAGCCAGAACAACGTGGACTCTTCATGCGGGGGCACTTTCATGGCAAAATGCCCAAAGAATCATGGCCATTATTTGAACACCTTGCTGAGAATTCTTGCCACCGCGCTTCTATAAAAGGGGGGCATTGCAGCCGGAGCTACACTCCCCCACCTTCCTCCACAGCTCCAACTCACAATGCTACTAACCCAGACATGATGAAGATGATGGCCGAAATGATGAAGATGATGCAAAATCAAGCTGGTTGCTCTTCTAGCCAACCCACCATGGCAGTTGACATTGTAGATGAGGAAGTAAATGCTCTACACTCCTTTGGTGGCCACAACAACCAAGGCCCCATGTCCAACTCTTACACTCTCGAGTGGAGGAACCATCCAAACATCTCTTGGAAACAACAGAATGAGGATGGACCAGGACAAGGGCAACAAAAGCCATGTTACAGTTCAAAGTTTGAAGATGAAGTGTTGGGAAGGCTAAGAAGTCTGGATGAAGTGAAAAAGGATGTGAACTTACATGGGCAGGCCATCCACCGTCTTGAGCAAAGGTTGGATCAGATTTCTCTCTCCCTTGCAAGGAGGGAGGAAGGAAGACTACCTTCTCAACTGATGCCCAATCTAAACAATGACGGTGCCCTCCTAGGGAGTACTTCAAGTGCATATGCTCCGCTACAATACCAAGCACCACCGAACCTCTATGCTCCACCACCTCCTCAAGCACCTCTCAACTATCAATATTCTCCACCTCCACCTCATACATACCAACAACCACCTCCGCAATATCACCCCCATCCACAACAACAACAACCACCTCCACAACCGCAACTCCAATTCATTCTCCAAAATCCCAATTCACCTCATCAAAGACCTCCACCACCTCAACAGCCAAAACCACCTCCACAAGCCTCTTCTTCTACTACCCATGAGCATGTGAAGGTGATGACTACATTGAGGAGTGGCCGGACTTTGGAGCACCCTCGTGATACAGTTATTGTTGATAGAGATGATACCGGGGCTGAGCAGGTTGATACTGAGATACAGGTTGAGGATACCATGGCAAGAGGCAATGTTGATACCGTGATACTGAGAGTTGATACTGTGATACCGAGTGTTGATGTTGTGATTCATGTGATTCCAGTTGATGATACTATTGATATGGACCGTATGGGGTCCCAACTCCCTCTGTTTCCTGAGGCTCTTAAGGAGCCATCTACTGAGAAAAGAAGAAAGAAACACACTAAGGACATTCTTGAAACCTTTAAGCAAGTGAAGATCAACATCCCATTGCTTGATGCAGTCAAGAAAATACCCTCATATGCTATGTTCTTGAAGGATCTTTGTACTTTCAAAAGAAGAACTACGGGAAAAACCCCGAGGAAAGTGAAACTGACCGAGTAAGTGAGCTCAATTCTACAGCACACCATTCCAAGAAAGAGGAAGGATCCCGGTGCTCCTATCATATCATGCTACATTGGGGTGCACCGTATAGAGCAAGATCTCTTATACTTGGGCTCGAGCGTGAACCTCATGTCGTATGACGTTTTTGCAGAATTACAGATGGGACAGTTGGGTCCGGCCCATTGCACTTTGCAGTTAGCTGACAGGTCGGTAAAGACTCCTAGAGGGCGTGTTGATGATGTGCTCGTGAGACTAGATGATGAGACATATGCTTTCTTTCCTACTGATTTTATCATCTTGGATATGGAGAAAGACACGTGGAGGGTTCCTATCATCTTGGGGAGACCCTTCCTGGCCACAGCTAATGCGGTTATCCATTGAGAACCGGTACGATGTATGTGACATTCATGCACATGAAGATCCGGTTGAACATCTTCAAATCATTAGCCACCGCCGAAGTGATAGGAGCGAGAGAAGAAGATTGTTATCTCTTCGAGTGTCTAGATGAGATTGTGGAGGAATGCCTACCCTCGTGGATCCAAACTGCCACTCAACGTAGAGGACTGGAACCGATAGTTGAGTTTCTTGACGATGATGAGGAAGATGATGAAGAGAATGAGCTAGCCTTAGTGGCGGTGAGTGAGGATCTCCCTTCCATCTCCAAGCCACTAAAGAACTCTCTTGAAGAACCCCCTACACTTGAGCTGAAATCTCTTCCTGAAGGTTTGAAATATGCTTTTCTAGGGGCGAATGATACCCTCCCGGTGATCATTTCATACATACTCTCACCCAAACAAGAGGAGGCTTTAATGAAGGTTTTGAAGAAGAACATCCAAGCAATTGGATGGTCCATAGCTGATTTGAGAGGTATCGATCCCTCCATTTGTGTACACCGAATATATCTTGAGGAAGATGCAAGACCAACCCACCAAATGCAAAGGCGGTTGAACTCAAAGCTGAAAGAGGTGGTGACTCAAGAAGTAGTAAAGTTTCTTGATGCTATAATCATCTATCCTATTTCTGACAGCACATGGGTGAGCCCCATACAAGTTGTGCCCAAGAAGGGTGGAATTACTGTTGCTGAAAATGCCGATGGGGAACTAATGCCAGTTAGAGAGCAATCCAAATGGAGGATGTGTGTGGACTATTGAAAAATCAATGAGAAGACAAAGAAGGACCACTACCCCTCCCATTCCTTGATCAAATTTTAGATAGGCTAGCTAGGAAGAGTTTCTACTATTTCCTTGATGGATATTCAGGCACTTCGAAATTGTCGTGCACCCTGCAGATCAAGAGAAGACGACATTCACTTTCCCAAGTGGCACCTTTGCTTACCGAAGAATGCCGTTTGGGTTATGTAATGCTCTGTCTACTTTTCAGAGGTGTGTGACCTCGATCTTTGTAGATATGCTTGATTCGTCCTTGGAGGTTTTCATGGATGACTTCTCGGTTTTTGGCAAGGCGTTTGATGAATGTCTGTTACATTTGGCTGTTGTCCTCGAAAGATGTGTAAAAGTCTGATTGGTTCTCTCTTGGGAGAAAAGCCATTTTATGGTGCCCTAAGGCATTGTTCTAGGCCACCGGGTTTCTAAAGACGGAATTGAAGTTGACAAGGCCAAAGTGGGCCTCATTTCTACCCTCATTGTTCCTGCCACCGTAAGACATGTCTGTTCTTTCTTGGGACATGCTGGTTTCTATCGCCGCTTTATTAAAGATTTCAGTAAGATCTCAAGGCCCTTGTGTCACCTACTTGAAAAAGATGTCGAGTTTCAGTTTGATGACAAATGCATGGAAGCCTTTAATAACTTGAAAGAAAAGCTCATTTCTGCTCTGATCATGCAGCCCCCCGACTTCTCTTTGCCATTTGAGATCATGACTGATGCATCTGATATGGCAGTGGGGGCTGTGTTGGGCCAAAGTATTGGCCGAATTCCTCATGCCATCTACTATGCGAGCAAGACTCTTGATGAAGCACAAAGAAACTACACCACTACTAAAAAAAAGTTGCTCGTCGTCATCTTTGCTCTGGACAAATTCTGCTCCTATCTTCTACAAAACAAAGTTGTGATTTACACGGATCATGCTGCGTTAAAGTATCTCATGTCTAAGAAGGATTCAAAGTCGAGGTTGATAAGATGGATTCTGTTGCTACAAGAGTTTGATATAGAGATAGTGGACAAGAAGGGAGTAGAAAATGGCACAGCCGATCATCTCTCCCGGATTGATCACCCTTTTGACAAGACAAGGTTAATCAAAGAAACCATGTTGCATGAACAACTCTTCCTCCTCTCATCTTCTCAAGGGCCATGGTACCAACACATAGCCAATTTCTTGGCTAGTAGGAGGATACCTAGCACGTGGACAAGGGAGGAGAGCAAAAGACTATTTGCAATGGTGAAGAATTATGCATGGGATGACCCTCACCTTTTCAAGTATTACCCCGATCAGCTTGTAAGAAGATGCATGTCGGAAGTGGAACAACAAGAAATCCTCTCCATGTGCCATTCTGGGATATGTGGAGGACACTTTGGAGGAAAGCGCACAGCTACCAAGGTATTGCAATGTGGTTTTTACAGGCCCTCATTGTTCAAGGATTCACACGGATTCTGCAAGAGCTGCTTGAAATGCCAAAAGGTGGGAAATATCTCCAAAAGAGACATGATGCCTCTATCACCCATTCTTGTGTCAGAGGTATTTGATGTATGGGGAATTGATTTCATGGGTCCTTTCCGTCCTTCATTTGGGTATATCTACATCTTAGTTGCCGTTGACTATGTGTCTAAATGGATAGAAGTTATTCCGACCCGGACGAATGACCACAAGGTGGTTTGCGATTTTGTGAAATCAAACATCTTCAGTCGTTTTGGACTTCCAAGAGCCATGATAAGTGACGGGGGAAGTCACTTCATCCACCGTACCTTTGAGGGATTGCTCAAGAAACATGGAGTGAACCATAGAGTAGTCACTCTGTATCATCCTCAAACAAGTGGCCAGGTTGAGTTGGCCAATCGGGAAATAAAGCTCATTTTAGAGAAAATAGTAAGATCGGACCGCAAGGATTGGTCTCTCCGTCTAAATGAGGCTTTATGGGCATATCAGACGGCATTCAAAGCCCTGATTGGCACCACACCATTCAAGTTAGTCTATGGGAAAAGATGCCACCTACCGGTAGAGATGCAACATAAGGCATTGTAGGCCTTGAAGAATATGAACTTTGATGGTGAAAATGCCGCAATGAAAAGGAAATTCCAACTCAATGAGCTAGAGGAAATGCGCCACGAGGCATATGAGTTGTCAAAGAGTTACAAGGAGAGAACAAAGTTCCTCCATGACAAGATGATTAGGAAGAAGGACTTTGAGCCCGGAAAATGGGTATGGCTATACAACTCGAGAATGAAGTTCTTTCTCGGAAAACTCCGGTCTAGATGGGAAGGACCCTATCTTGTCAAAAATGTATACCCATCAGGGGCCGTGGTCATTTGTGAGAAAGAAGGTGCAAAGGAATTTGTCGTCAATGGGCAAAGGTTGAAATCCGTTGTTGAAGTCGGCCCGGACAAGGCCAATCAAGATTTTGATATTGTTATGCTTGTAGAGGAAGAATCTGATGAAGAAGAGTGCTTGGATGAGGATGAGAAAGGAATCTACTACAAGGATCTATTGAAGGTTCCAAAGAAGTGACAGAGATCTACAATCAATAAGCCTGGCTGAAGGCGTTAAATTTAGCACTAGTGGGAGGCAACCCACGTGGTTTGAGATTCTCGAACCCTCCTTTTGATACTTTTTCTTTATTTTACACAAAAACACACACGCACACTTGTGCTTTATAGTTTTCTTTTGAGTTTTGATGATGTGCAGGTGTTAGACAATAGAGAGAGGGGTTTTAGAAGTAAATCATGGTCATTAAGTCAAATTTGTGGCCAAAGAACAAATGAAGTTGAAGTTCAAGTTTTGAATTTGGAAAACTGAAGGAACAACAACACCACAGCCGTGGAGCTCTACCATGACCGTGGCTCATGTGGCCAAACACAACCGTGGCACATGGCCACGGCCGTGGGAATTAATGCATCTAATTGGCCGAAGTTACAGGTTGTTTGCAAAAGTCGCCATGACCGTGGGCTTCAGCCACGACCATATTGAAGGAGACTGCCCACGACCGTGGTCCTCACCATGGCCGTGTTGAAGAAAACGGGCCACGACCGTGGGAATTAATGCATCTAATTGGCCGAAGCTACAGGTTGTTTGCAAGAATCGCCACAACCGTGGGCTTCAGCCACGACCATGTTGAAGAGAAACGACCACGACCGTGACACCGTGCCACGACCGTGGCGATGTCACCTTGAGGAGTTCTTCATCGCCAACACGACTGTGGCACCCGCCATGGCCGTGCTACCCAACCCTGATCATGAACTTCCCCTATCTCCCCTAAGCTATAGTTTCATGTTGAGGACAGCATGATTCTAAAGTTTTGGGTGGGTAGGGTGGTATGCACCACCCTATCTCTCTCATTTTGTCATTTTGTTAACACCTCTGCCATCGAGTTTAGTTTTATTGTTATTGTTCTTTTTATTGCATCTTTGCATGGCATGTAGTTGACTTCTTGCATTTTTGTGTAATTTTTTAAAAAATTTGCTTTTCCATATCATGCATTGCATCTTCATGTAGTTTTTGTAGTTTCTTGTGCTTTTTAAGTAGGATTTGCTGTTGTATGCTTTAAATTCCCCTAAAGTAGGTTTATATGTGATTTAGTGCAAATTGGCACCATTTTGGCCAATTTTGCCCAAATTTGAGATTTCTTGTCTAAAAAGTATGTTTTGACCCAATCTCTATTGTTTTTAGTAAAAATGACGACCTTTGACTAGTGCAAGTGAAATGTCATGCTTTATTGCTAAGTGGTATCAATGTTTGACTTTTTACATGTGCATCACCTCTCTTGTGATTGTGATTGATTTGGCTGAATTGTGAACTTGAGCAAGCTTTGAACGCTTAGTGTTTGTGGAATCACTTGTTTGATATATCAATTTCATCTTGTTCATTCATGTGGTGTGATATCTAGGATGAAGTATTGGATTAACTTTCATGTAGGATGTCCTATGTGGAAAATCATACCAATGACCCCTCTTTGACCCGATTCTTCTTCCACCATCTTCATACCCCTCCGCCTCATAAAAAGATGCCCTAGTACACATAATCAGCCTTGGCCACCTCCAAAAGTTTGGGGTGGCCATATCTTTATCTCCCCCTTCACTCTATCCACCATTTGCCCTATCTACACCAAGGGAAAGAAAGAAAAGAAAAGCAAAAAAAAGCAAAAACAAAATAAAAGGATGCTCATGTTTAAGAGCATTCAAATAAAGAAAAGATGAGTGTGTAAAAACACTCCAAAAATCTTACCGCAACCCTTTCTTCCACTTTCATACCCATTGAGCTAAGAAGCATCAAACTTAGCTCATTTTGCCTTTTTCCGCAGCCACGTGGGTCATCTGGTATGATTTGTAATATAAGACTGAATGCATGAATGTGAAACAACACTCCTAGTCATCCTCGATTAACACTATCATGAAACGGTTTACCCGGAACTTTATGGAAGAAGTATGGATAACTTGTGTATTCTACGCGCTATATGTGAAGTTCATGTGCTTTGTGCTCTTTTCATGATTGGATTGTGAAAGTAGGAGAGGAGAGAGGTGAAATGCATGCACTCAGTCATCTTTGATACCATTCAGCAATAATCATCTTTTACATTGCATTTGTCATTTCTTGTTTGTGGAAAATTTGTAGAGAGATTGAGTTAGAGCATACTTGAGGACAAGTATGTTTTAAGTTTGGGGTGGTGATGTAGCCCTTTTTTAGGGCTCCATCATGTACCATTTTGTACTTAAGTTGCATCTAAGCATGTTAGATTACAAGTCTTTTTCCCTAATATGGTTATCATTGCAAATATGCTTATGGATGTTCTTTGCACTGTTTTTCAGGTACTTGAACCATGCTTAGATGGATGAGAGAGAAATAAGGAGTTCTAGGGTTCCCCCACTCATGGAGGGACCCAAAGAAGGCCCCAAAGTCTCCCTCAACCTACCTCCAATGGTCAAGAATCGTACCCAAGCAAAGACATCCAAGAATGACGAAGATTGAAGTGTAATTAAGTGAGGACAACCTCACCACGACCGTGGGCACTATGCCACGGTCGTGCCTTTTTTAGAAATATGACACCAAGTTCAACAGGGAAATCCCACAGAATCCCTCGGTCATGGCCCTTTTCCATGACCGTGGCCATTGAAGACACCACGATCGTGGCCATCAGCACGGTCGTGGTCAGTAGAACAGAAAATAGTCGTGGCACCCTGCCACGGTCGTGGGAATTAATTGCCAAAAGTTCAACTTACAACAGGGTTTTTCCCCAAAACGCCATGACCGTGGCCACCTACCACGACCGTGGCCGAAGAAGCTCAAGACAACCGTGGTGATTCCCCACGGTCACCTCCTCCTCCTCCAAAACGGTCGTGTTACCCAACACGGCCGTGGTTCCCATAACCCACCACGACCGTGGCATCCCGCCACGGTCGTGGCTACCACCATACTTGACCTTTTTCCAAATTCCTTCACACCACGACTGTTTCACCACTCCACGACCGTCATCCACCGCCCTCACCATGGTCGTGGCACACCACCACGGCCGTGGTGGTCCACCAACCCTACCCTACTTTTCACTTCTTTTCCTAAATTGCCCCTACTTACCCTAGTGCTTCCACCACCACCTATATATACATTGGTGGCGGCCATAGCATAAGGTTAGATGCCCCCTAGCTGTTCTTAGCCTCCACTCTCCACCCTTGAGCTCTTTGTGCAATCTCCTTGCATTTTGGGCTCATCATCCACCATTTCCACCCTCATTCCACCATGGAAACCTAGTTCCCTAGGTTTTCATCCATAATCCCCTACCATTTCATGCACCCCTGCACCCTTGGAGGAGGGAGGACATCTACAGCAAGCTTGGAGGTGAAGAAGGAGGCTTCTACATCAAGCTTCATGGAGCCCCTACTTCTTCTACCCCTTTCTTTTCTTGTTTTGTTGATCATGTCTAGCTAAGCCCCTTGTGGTGGGCTGTTTGGGATTTAAATGTAACTTTGATACCATGTTGGGGGATAATTTCTTGTAATGAACTTAATTCATATCTATGATGATTACTTATTGCTTCTATCTCTTTTCCTATCTTATTGCATGTGGTTTGTGCTTCTTGTATGAATTGCTTATTTTGAGGTTCTTGATGACACTTAGTTTCTAGGATGAATTGGGGTGTATGTGGCAATCTTAGGAATGGCTCCTAGGTCCAATTAGTGGATCCCTAGCTAGTCCCCTTTGTTCCGACATACACATCCCTCCTCCTACAAATGAGTGTGAGATCTAAGTAGCTAGTGTAAGTGATATTGATGTAATCGTCTAGGGCCTTCTAAAGGCTAGAGTGGCTAGTGGCATGAGGTTAAATACCCTCATCTCTACTCCCATCTCTACCCTCAACCCTCAATTACTCACTATCACTTGCCCTAGAAACCTATATTTGGTTAATCTCACTAGAACTACACCTAACCCTAGTCTTCTACTAGTAGTATAGGGTATGTTCTAATGTCATTGACCTTATTGTTTGGTTTGGTAATCTAGATATGAAATGAGAACCATGCATGTTTAATGATCTCCCCCAACTAATATTAAAGTTACATTCCCCAAACAGCCCACCCACCTTAATCAACTGCTTAAAACCCATCTTGCTCTGCTTGCTTGTTCATGCTAGTCTAGTTTAGTCGCTTTTGCTTAATCTAGTTAATTGCTTAGTTTTGCTCTTTAGTGTTAACTTAGGCTCTTGCTTCTTGCCTTGCTAGAGTAGTGTAACTCTTCTTTCTCTTGCTTAGTTAGTTTGTTAACTTAGTTTACTAATTTGCTTGCTCTTCTGTAACTTAGTTTCCATCTCGCATTTCTTACTTGATCATTAGCGTAACCAAACAACCAAACATTTTAAAACCCTAAAACCCTAAGCTCTGCAAAAGGAACATAGCCCACTCTGTCTAACTCTAGTACCCCCTCTATCTCCGTGGATCGACCCTGTACTTGCCGCCTCACCTATACTACGACACAACCCCGTGCGCTTGCGGGCGTAGTGTCTTAGTAGACGTAGGTAGTTAGTGTAGGTCTTACAAATTTTCGAAAGCATAAGATCCCATATCCCGTGCACTCCGACCTCGTGGGGTGTAAAAGCACCACTAGCGGGGACGCACCAACATGCTAAATACTTAGTTACTTATCAACTCATCTCGAAGTAGTAGGATATATTGGGTTTTCAAAGGAAATAGGTTTCAAAACATATCGGATTTCCATATATTTATCTAGGGTTTTGCCCATATCTTGCAAGGGTATTGCTTTTACCTTGTATCATGTATAAAATATGGATAGGTATCTTCCATATCGTCCATAGGACCTGTCTTATAAAGTATGACCTACCTTCATATCGGGTAAACCTCTATATCGGTTTTCAAGAGTCTTCAACCCATATCAGGTTGTTCAATGATGATGTCATCATCATCAACCTCAAGATCCTTGTCTTACTATTCTAAACCATGGACAATAGTCCTAATTACTTATTGAAACTCATGGATATATCAATTGATCAAAGGAAATCCGTATTTGAAAAGAATCAACAAATGGAACAATATTAAAAAAAGATAATAATATAGATGGGTTCAAGTTATATAACCCGCCTCTCAAGTAACTTTGAAGCTTTAAGTCTTCAAATCCTCACATTCCAAGGTTGAAGATGAGTCCCTTCAAGATCCAAGACTTGTGCTCCTAGCTTTTTCACGATATCTCCACTTCAATGGGTGATATCACCTTCTATCACCTATTTGGCCGATCTCTCTTATCCTTGGCCGATATCAAGCTTTATCACTTAACTCTCTACTATCATGCACGATACAAGAGGAGTATGCATGATATCTAGGGGAAGGTTACTAACAAGATTCGAAAATCTTACTAACAAGTGAAGGGCAAGGTATTTATACTTGGGTTTTATGGAAAAGAGTGTAAGAGGTGAAATTAGCTTAAGCTACTTTATGCCACCTAGTCATGCATGATCGACACATACATTTGCATGCATCCTATTATTATCTTGCCATGCAAAAATAAAAGTTCAAGGATAATGTAGAGGATAAAGATTGGCTCTTTAGTTATCTTCTAGGGCAAGTCTTCTTCCACTCGCTATATTATTATATTCAATTCCATCTTTTCCAAGACAAGTTGCAAGCTGGTTCATATCTCTTCTTTGAAGTGTCTTGCCCATCATGGGCAAAACTAAAGTTCCACAAACCTATAGGTGACTTCCTTATGGCTTTATGGCTGATAGGAACTCCCATTTCTAAGTCCACAACCCGATATAGCTCATATGTATAACTTTCAACTTTATACATCTTCTTGCTCTTTTCATTATCAAGAGTTCTAACACTTTAAGTTGATTCAAACATATTGTCTCCTTCTTTATCTCTCCTCTAAATGATACTAGGAAGGAGTAAAGACAATCTAGAGGTGGTAATTTACACATCAACCCTACATTTTGCATATATTACGATTTGTACCACAATTGATACACAAAGCACTTAGCATTTTTCAAACAAATTCCCACTTAGATTTTTAGGCTTTCCACAAGCCACCACTTAGCATCATTTTCTCTTTCATGATGTTTAAAACACTTAGAATACCTTCAACATGTAACATCTGTAATATATCCCCCCCCATCTTGGGTAAATTGCACTTTTCACTTAGATTATCATATAATTCACACTAGTTTGCATATAAACTCAAATTTGAAAATAAACTTCACAAGGCCTTAATTACTTTTCAAAATATAAGAACAAGTTTGTAAGTAACTTACTTAAGAAAAACATCTAGGGTTAGTCCATAACCCAGTTCAGGGGTGTTACAATTATCAACCCCTAAAAAGGGATTTCATCCCCGAAATCTCAAGAGAAAAGAGAAGGGTACTTCCTCCTCATTTCTTCCTCTAACTCCCATGTGGCTTCTTCAATTCCATGATGATGCCAGAGAACTTTCACCAAAACTATGTCTTTCTTCTTTAACTTCTTGACTCTTTTATCAAGAATCATCATAGGACCTTCCACATAGGATATATCTTCATTCAATTCAACCTCTATAGGTTGCAACACCATCTCTGTATTGAGATGACATTTTCTCAACATAGATGCATGAAACACTGGATGTAGTCTATGTAGCTCAGGTGGAAACTCCAACCTATAAGCTACCTTCCCGATCTATGCTATCACTGGGTAAGGTCCCATAAATCTAGGATCCAACTTACCCTTCTTCCCAAATCTGAGAACACCTTTCCAATGAGAGACCTTGAGATACACTCTGTCTCCAACTTGGAATTCTATAGGTCTAGGACATTTATCAGCATAAGACTTCTATCTATCTTGTGCAACTTTCAACTGTCATTATATAACTTTAATCTTTTCAGTTGTTTGTTGCACTAACACAAGACCCAGAAGTTGGTGTTCTCTAGTTTCAAACCAGCATAATGGAGATCTACAACGTCTATCGTATAATGTTTCATATGGTACCATATCAATACTAGCCTGGTAACTATTGTTATAAGCAAACTCAATCAAGCTCAAGTGTAAATCCCAACTTCCCACAAACTGAAGGACACAAGCTCTAAGCAAGTCCTCCAAAGTTTGTATAGTTCTTTCAGACTGCCCATCTGTCTGAGGATGAAAAGTTGTACTAAATTTCAACTGTGTACCCAAGGCTTTATGTAATCATTTCCAAAAATGACTTGTAAACTGGGGACCTCTATCAGACACAATTGTAGCTGGAACTCTGTGTAACCGTACTATCTCATCTATATAGATCTATGCAAGCTTATCTATAGTATAGGTTGTTTTGACAGGAAGAAAATATGTTGTCTTAGTCAACCTATCATCTACCACCCAAATGGAATCATGACTTTTGGTTTTCCTAGGTAGACCAACCACAAAGTCCACTGTCACATGATCCCATTTCCACTGAGGTATAGGTAGGGGTTGTAACATTCTTGCAGGCTTCTGGTGTTCTTCTTTAACCTGCTAACACATCAGACACTGCATAACGAACTCAGCTACATCCTTCTTCAAACCAGGCCACCAATACATATTTTTTAAGTTACGATACATTTTGGTACTCCCTGGATGCAGTGCATACATGTATGAGTGAGCTTCCTCCGTAACTAACTTTCTCAAGTTATTACTCTCAAGAACTACCATCCTACCATGGTAACAGACTATCCCTTCCTCTGACTCATGGAAACCATCCTATTTTTCACTGTCCAACTCTGACTTAATCTGCTAAATCACAGTATCATCCTGTTGTGCCTCTTTAATCTATTCCTTCACAGTGGGTTTCACATGCATCTCATCTAATAACCCTGCTAACAAAGGTACATCTAATTGCACATTCATCTGTCTCGAAGAGATAAGCATATCTCGCTTATAGCATACTAGAGAATTCAATTGTGCATTTTCTGAGGGTGAAGACGAGGATTTTCTACTAAGTGCATCAGCCACTACATTGGCTTTTCTTGGATAATAATCAATTGCACAATCATAGTCCTTGATTAATTCCATCCAGCGACGTTGTCTCATATTCAGCTCATGCTGAGAGAAAATGTATTTTAAGTTTTTATGATCTGTGAAGATATGGCACGTTTCTCCATATAGATAATGCCTCCCGATTTTCAATGCATGAACCACTACAACTAATTCTAGATCATGTGTTGGATAATTCTCCTCATGTTTCTTGAGCTTTCGTGAAGTAAAAGAAACTACATGATCACTCTACATTAACACATAGCCTAGGCCATTCTTAGAAGTGTCACAGAAAACAACATATCCCTTTCCCTGCTCAGGTAGAACTAACACAAGTGCACTAGTCAACTTTTCTTTCAACAACTAGAAAGAATGTTGACACTTGTCATTCTAGATAAAAGGAACTTCTTTCCTGGTCAACCTAGTTAAGGGTAATGCTACAGAACTAAAATCTTTGATAAACCTTCTGTAGTATCCTACCAAACCTAGGAAACTATGAATCTCAGTCGGTGTCTTAGGTTTCTCCCATTCCATAACATATTCTACTTTCTTTGGATCAACATGAATACCTGAAGTAGATATAACATGTCTAAGAAAAGATACTTCTGATAACCAGAACTCGCACTTGCTAAATTTAGCATATAACTTATGATGTCTCAACAAGGTCAAAACTTGACGAAGATGTTGTTCATGTTGTTGACCATCTCTACTGTATATCAAGATTTTGTCTATGAAAACCACTACAAACTGATCAAGGAATGGTTGGAAGATTCTATCTATCAACTCCATAAATGCAGATGGTGCATTAATTAGTCCAAACAACATAACTACGAACTCATAATGACTATACCTTGTCCTAAAGGCCGACTTAGGTATGTCACATTCCTTGATGCGTAACTGATGATATCCTGATCTTAGATCTATTTTAGAGAACATTGTTGCACCACACAATTGGTCAAGCAGATCATCGATCCTTGGTAAAGGATATTTGTTCTTAATAGTCACCTTATTAAGCTGTCTGTAATCTATGCATAGTCTCATAGACCCATCTTTATTTTTAACAAAAAGAACTGGAGCATCCCACGGTGAAGTACTCGGTCATATGAGACCTTTCTCAAGTAACTCCTGCAACTGTTTCTTAAGTTCTACCATCTCAGCTGGCGCCATCCTATAAGGTGTTTGGGCTATAGGTTGTGTATCCGGAATAAGATTAATTTCAAAATCAATCTCTTGGGGTGGAGGAATACCTAGAAGTTCCTCGGGAAACACATCCTCGAATTCCCTAACAATAGGAACTTTAGAAGGACTAAGGCTCTTTATTATGGTATCTACCACATGTGCCAAGAATGTGAAGCATCCTTGTCTCATCAACTTTTCTGCTACCATAGCTGACACTAGACAAGTTGGAAGAATCTTTCTATCCCCCTGAAAGACCCATGTCTTATCACCGTATGTGAACATAGCCTTCTTGGAACCACAATCCAAGACAACTTTATACTTCTCTAAGGTATCCATCCTGAGAATTACATCAAACACATGTATTTCAAGTGGTATAAGATCCACCTGAATGATATGTTCTGAAAAAGAAAGAACACAGGGAGAGCATACCTCCCGCAACATCGCAGATCCGACTAATGGAGTTTCTAATAACAGATTATCCATTTTAGGGTTGACAATCATATTACAGTCATGAATCACTTCTCGAGTGATAAAGGAGTGTGTAGCACCTAGATCAATCAAAACAGATACAAAATAGGATGAAGACATATCAGAATGAAATAATTCCATATGACCAGTCACAACTCATGGGTTAACCACTGCCTCCGACTGATTCATAGCATAGAATCTTACCATTGCATGTTGTTAACCTCGTCCTCTATTGGCTAGTGTAGATGATCCTACTTGACATGCTTGTCCACGTCCTCTAGTGCCACTACTGAACTATTGCCTCTGAGAGCCCTGTTGACTCTGCCTCGGTGGTTGAGTCACTCCCATGTCCCTAACTGGACAATCCTTTACCACATGACATGTCTGCCTACACCTATAGCAGACTTTGTCATCCCATTGCGACTTAGACGGTCCTGTCAGTGACATCGATACTGAGCTATGGGCTCCACTTGATGGAAAACTATGGCCTCTACCTCAGCTGGACGTCCACTGTGTCTGAGTATTGAACCTCTGGGGTTCTATAGGTGCAGTAAACCTCAGTTTCTTAAAACTACAAAACCTCTGATTCTGAAATTGTGCAGGTACTTTCCTACTATTTACTTCTCATTTCTTTGTCACAAACCTCTATATCCGTCTAACTGACTCCACAAAGGTGGCAGCCCTCTCTCTATTCTCTAGAGTGGATATAGGTGTAGTCAATTCAGCATTCAGACCCTTCTCAAAATGTCGAATTCTTTCCTTATCCGTGGTGGCCATGTGCGGAAAAAACTACAGAAGCTCCATAAACTTAGCTTCATACTCATTAACCTTCATCGGTCCCTATCTAATCTGCTCAAACTGTGAGATCTTCTCATCTAGATAAGTCTTGGAGAAGTAACTACTGACAAATTCTTGTCAGAATTCCTGCCATCCGATCTCAACACCCGGTCTTTTCTATTCTTTAATGGCCCACCATTGGCCAGTGCTTCCCTTCAAAAGGTATACAGCATGCTTAACCTTATCAACTTCTAGAATATCAAGGATTCTAAAGGCTTTCTCTATCTCAGTAAGTCATGAATCTGCATCTGCTGGGTCAGTTGTGCCAGCATATTCAGTGGCTCCTACCCAGCGCAACCATTCAAAGGTTTTACCATATCCATGTCCCTCACTAGACCCTGATGTCCTAGAGGCTGGTGCTGGTATCCGGTCAGCCATATGCGTCATTATATTCATGATCTGCCCAAAAAGAGCATGAAAAGTTGGGTTCTCTAATAGAGTTTGGTCAAGCTGGGGATTCTCAAGTACTGGTTCTTCTCTAGCCTGATCCCTTGTACCACCTCCTGGTGCAGCAATGTGTTCTTCGTGTGCTTCAGCCATCTTTTAATCTTTCTTATTCTCCTGTATTAGGAGAATTTACTATAAGAAACACTAGAGGACACTAGAACAGACTCAACAAACTTAATCCTATGTCTATATAGACTCAATGAACCTTAGACTCTGATAGCAAAACTTTGTGACGACCCGATTATAAATCAAGCCATCACCAGTAAAAAAATCGTAGAATTACCATAAATAATAGAATTAACAAAAATCACTAAGAATTAAAACCATCTTTGCACATAGATCCTTTTCCAGTAAACTCTTACAAAAGGAACCAAAGCTTTATATACCAGTGATTCATATTGTACATACAGTGTTCTGTCTCTTCTCGAGGATAACAAGTACCAGTTGTTGTACTCTAATATATACAACAGCAACATAAAAACCTCGAGATAAGCAAACCAAAATCTCAAGTCGTTTGTAAAAACCACTAATAACTATCTCCCAAGGACCTGAGAGTACAGAGACGACACATGGACTTTTATCTACAAAACCCTAAAAGACACTGCACTCAACCTGAGATATTATTGTTGTCCCTGTTAATATGATCCTTCTTCTATAGTCCAGTTCCTAGTCCCTCATCCGTGTCCACCTAAAAATTGTGGATCTTACGGGGTGAGACTATTGTCCCAACGAGAGATATAACTCTCTAACAACAATATTATTATCACAGGAAATAGTATGAAAATTGTACATAAGATACTCCTTTTATTTAGAAGATATATTTTTAAGTGCAAAGCATAAATATTGATAACAGATCTATAAGTCATCTATTTTCTTTAAAAGGAATATGAAGAACATGTATAACATCTATCTACAAAGATGTATAAAAATAATAAGGCATCAACCAATGTTTTCCATATGCAATCCTTAAGTAGATATACTACACAGTTGATTACATGTTCTCATTCACAATTATGCCCAAAGGAGATGAGATATACCTCTCATACTCCAACCGGCCACTAGTAAGTCGAAATCAGTACCATATAAGGTCAATGGTAGAGGCAGCTGTCAAGACACCTCCTTGTCTCGGTCAGTACGAGACCACTAAGATTTAGCATGACATCTTGTGTCTACTGTGATTAGCTATGTCAGGTTATAGCAGCATCTTTGCTATAGAGTTACAGCTGTAGTGTGTACTCTCTTTGGGAGAAGACCACTTAGCTTTCCCAGATTATCAGGATGACCATTGAACGATCCTGGTTTAATTTCAACAGGAAGTCCACTGAGCAACCTGGTGTATTTAGGGAGTCCACTGAGCACCCTTGTTTAGTTTGGGAGTCCACTGACCACCCTTTTTATAATTATCACATATTCATAAATATGCAATCTGAGTAAAACTCGTTTCACCATTCAGCAAATGCTGACACTGAATGGATCTATGGTTTGGGCAACTACATGATAATGTTTTTCTTGCTTAATTAAATGCATTACTGTATCTTTTAGCATCAATCAAATTACAAACAAGAATTATATCAAATGCTACAAAGAAAAGCATAATTGCATTTATCAAGTACTTTAATATTTACGGAAACACACAGATCACTTAGAATCTCAATCTCTTACCATCATCATACTTGGGTATTCAAATCCTTAATTCATCATTGAGTATTATCACCACTTAGCAAGAAATAATTACCTCTAGGTCATCAGACCAGGGTATTTATTCACATAGTCCACATAGCTCATTAAATATGTGTCATATAACATCATAACTCTTACTTAGCTATGCTCATTGTCTTATGATACCTACCTGGTTAATATGTAATGCTTTCAAAAATTTCAAACACGTGTCATAATCATGAAATACTAAAGAGCACATTCTCTCTAATGAATTAGGATTATAATCAACTAATTAGGGTTTCAAGATTACATTAGCCAAGATTAAACCCTAACTCATACTCCACTCATCTTAGGAGTATTATTATATGTTAATCACATATTTATCTTTCCTATCTTAATTTCTCTCTTATCCCCACTAGGAGGTAGGTTACTTAATTCACCTCTTAAGGTTTATTAACTTATCATTATCAAATTGAATTAAACTCATTGTGTCTTAATATTGCATTAATCATATATGTCACTTAGACAAGCCTAATGAATTAGAGCATGTCTACCATATCGAGTAGCATGGTGGATAATGTTATGCTATCGTGTTTGAAGATGCATATATCTTCATAACAAGTATCCATATTAATCATGTAGTGAAACCACATCATCATATCAGGTTTAGGGCATATCCCTTAACACCATATCGTGTAGTCATGTTGGGTTAGCTATCACTTTAACTTTTATCATCTTAAGTCAACCTCATATCGTGTATAGGTTAGACTCTTGTCCTCATATCAGGTATACAGGACCATTGGATTATCATATCGTGTATAAGAGTACACCATATCGGGCATACCATTATGGCTTTACCATATATCGTTCAAGATAATATTATATTGGTTCTTTACCTTAGTTTGTTATATCATTTTTCCTTTTAAACTTCCATATCAGTTCTCTATCATATCGATTTCCCTCTTGGATTATCATAATGGATTTTATCTTGGGTTTACCATATCGTGCCCCCACATTGGATTTTCCATATCGTGATCCCATATTGGATATCATATCATGATCCCATGTTGGATATTATATCGGTTTACCTATCTTGGGTATCATATTAGTTTATGTGTTGGACATCATATCGGTTTACCTATCTTAAATAAACCCCTTTTTCCCTTAACCATTTCATACTTTCAAGGTTCTATTCCTTCTCTATGGTTACACGACAGGCTAAATACTTAGTTACTTATCAACTCATCTCAAAGTAGTAGGATATCTCGGGTTTTCAAAGGAAATAGGTTTCAAAACATATTGGATTTTCATATCTTCATCTAGGGTTTTTCCCATATCGTGCAAGGGTATTGCTTTTACCTTGTATCGTGTATAAAATATGGATAGGTATCTTCCATATCGTCCATAGGACCTGTCTTATAAAGTATGACCTACCTTCATATCAGGTAAACCTCTATATTGGTTTTCAAGAGTCTTCAACCCATATCGGGTTGTTCAATGATGATGTCATCATCATCAACCTCAAGATTCTTGTCTTACTATTCTAAACCATGGACAACAATCCTAATTACTTATTGAAACACATGGATATATCAATTGATCAAAGGAAATCCATATTTGAAAAGAATCAACAAATGGAACAATATTTAAAAAATAGATAATAGTATAGATGGGTTCAAGTTATATAACCCGCCTCTCAAGTAACTTTGAAGCTTTAAGTCTTCAAATCCTCACATTCCAAGGTTGAAGATGAGTCCCTTCAAGATCCAAGACTTGTGCTCCTAGCTTTTTCACGATATCTCCACTTCAATGGGTGATATCACCTTCTATCACCTATTTGGCCGATCTCTCTTATCCTTGGCCGATATCAAGCTTTATCACTTAACTCTCTACTATCATGCACGATACAAGAGGAGTATGCATGATATCTAGGGGAAGGTTACTAACAAGATTCGAAAATCTTACTAACAAGTGAAGGGCAAGGTATTTATACTTGGGTTTTATGGAAAAGAGTGTAAGAGGTGTCATTAGCTTAATCTACTTTATGCCACCTAGTCATGCATGGTCGAAACATACATTTGCATGCATCCTATTATTATCTTGCCATGCAAAAATAAAAGTTCAAGTATGATATAGAGGATAAAGATCGGCTCTTTAGTTATATTGTAGGGCAAGTCTTCTTCCACTCACTATATTATTATATTCAATTTCATCTTTTCCAAGACAAGTTGCAAGTCGATTCATATCTCTTCTTTGAAGTGTCTTGCCCGTAATAGGCAAAACTAAAGCTCCACAAACTGATAGGAGACTTCCTTATGGCTTTATGGATGATAGGAACTCCCATTTCTAAGTCCACAGCCCGATATAGCTCATATGTATAACTTTCAACTTTATACATTTTCTTGGTCTTTTCATTATCAAGAGTGATAACACTTTAATATGATTCAAACATATTGTCTCCTTCTTTCTCCCTCCTCTAAATGATACTAGGAAGGAGTAAACACAATCTAGAGGTGGTAATTTACACACCAACCCTACATTTTTCATATATTACGATTTGTACCACAATTGATACACAAAGCACTTAGCATTTTTCAAACAAATTCCCACTTAGATTTTTAGGCTTTCCACAAGCCACCACTTAGCATCATTTTCTCTTTCATGATGTTTAAAACACTTAGAATACCTTCAACATGTAACATTTGCAATATACCCCCCCCCCATATTGGGTAAATTGCACTTTTCACTTAGATTATCATATAATGCACACATAGTTTGCATATAAACTCATATTTGAAAACAAACTTCACAAGGCCTTAATTACTTTTCAAAAGATAAGAAAAAGTTTGTAAGTAACTTACTTAAGCAAAACATCTAGGGTTAGGCTATAACCCAGGTCAGGGGTGTTACAAGGTAGCTAGTTAGTAGACATAGAATCCTGAGTCAACTATAAGTCTTTGGTGAGATGGTAGCTTGTAGTGGTACTTCCACATGTTTTGGTACACCTCAGGTGGATCATCATCATCTAAGCCTCAGTCCCAACTATGTTGGGGTCGGATACATGGATCCTTCATTTCCATTCAGCTCTATCATGGGCCATATTCTGTTTGAGATGTAGAGACTCAAAATCTCTCTTTATAAGCTCATCCCATGTTAATTTAGGTCTTCCTCTTCTTCTATTTATAGTGTTTGGTTTTATATCATTTCTTCATATAGGCACACTAGTTGGTCTGCATTGCACATGTTCATACCATCTGAGTCGACCCTCGCGCAACTTGTCATCAATGCTCGCCACCCCCACTTTATTCCTGATATAGTCATTTCTCAAGCGATCTTTTCTTGTCTTCCCACACATCCATCTCAGCATATGCATTTCAGCCACGTTCATCTTGTTGAGACCTTGTTTCTTCACCTTCCAACATTCACTCCCATATAGCATGGTTGGTCGTATAGTTGTTCTATAAAACTTACTTTTAAACATGAGAGGGATCTTCTGATCACGTAATACTCCAGTTGCACTCCTCCATTTCAACCATCTTGTGGTGATCCGGTGACAAACATCATTTTGTACATCTCCATCTATTTAAATAATAGTACCCAAGTAATGGAATTTATCACATTTTGGTATATCTACTCCTTCCAACTTGGCTCCATCGTTCACACTGTGAGTTTGGCCGAAATTGCAATGCAAGACATAAATAAAATGATTGAAGGATTAAGAAGTCAGGCTCATGAATTTATTTTTCAGTTATAGACACTAGTAAAAATTGGGCCATTATTCACGAGTGAGTCCTGTCACAAACCCCTCTCTACAGGCCCTCACAAATAGGGACGGTTGTGAGTCTGGCCCTCACAAATGGTCCGTGAAGAGAACTCATGTGACAAATACCAGTGGCCCTCACGAATACAATTGTCACGGACTAACTGACCCTCAAGAATGTTATATTGAGGGACTATTTAGCCTTCATAAATATATTTTTGAGGGACTATTTAGCCTTCATAAATACATTTTTGAGGGCATGTTTAGTTCTCATAAATACATTTTTGAGGGACTTGATGGTCCTGGAGAATATATTTTTGAAGGGCTAATACCTTCATTAATATTATTTTTTAGGGGCTATGTGGTCGTCATCAATGCAATTTTGATGGCCAATCTGGATCTCATTTTTGAGGGACTAAAGACCTTCATTAATATATTTTTGAGGGATTACTGTAAATGATTTGGTTATTGATTTATTGAATGATTTGTTGAATGTTAATTAATTTTAAATAAAAACTTTGTATATATAACCTCAAGCAATATTTTTATAAGAGTCACATGACATCATAAGAATTTTCAACACCAAAATGACACATAAAAATGTTAAATCACCTCAAACCAATTTCTATTAATGAAGCAAAATATTATCCGTACATTGTGTGCTCAACGTTGATATAAATAACGAATACATATGATTCTAAAATTTGAGATTGATGACAATCAACATATCATGCTAGAAATTCTTAAGATCTGTAATGTCTCTATATTCCTTCAAATGGTGTGGTGCACTTCATCAATGACATACCTCATACGGTTGGGTACTTGAGTATTCTTCTCCTAAAAATGACAAATCATTATATTAATAGAATTTAAAGTTTATACATAAATCATAGTACAACAAACAACTTACCCTTATACTTCAGTTCTGTTCTACTCCAAAGTGCATTGTCGGTCGAAATCCATCATTAAAAGCAATTCTACCCTATCAATATAAATTCAAAAAGGAATCAGACTGAGTGTGAAGTAGAATATGTCATATTGTTGACTCAATGCCCAAATGACATAGAACAATTTTTGTAATCACTTGTAATGAATGTATGACTTGTAATTAAGCTTAGAAAAATGTTTGGGACACAAAAATACATGGTTTAACCAGCCAAATCCAATTTGTTAAAATTCCCAACAGACACTCGATCGGTCGAGTTGCCACATCACAGAACTCGACCGATCGAGTGTCTATTCAAACCTGAAATGGACCGATCGGTCGAGTTATCACTTCCCAGAACTCGACCGATCAAGTGTCTGTTCAAACTTGAAATGGACTGATAGGTCGAGTTTCTAAGAAACATAATTATCCCGGACTTGCAAACAAAATTATTTGATGAAAACAGACATATTAATGAACTAAACATTAGCCCATCATGCTTTTTTTAGTTCTATCAACAAAAGTTCAATATGAAGATACAATCAAAGGTATCATGTGGATTTTTGAAGTAGCGAAAGACACTGATGTAGACATTTGCTAATAAGGTTCGCCTCATTTAAATGTTGATTTCTTGGTGTGAAAGACACCGATGACAATGTGCTTTGGGTGTTCTGCATTTGAGGACGACTTTGTGGATTATTACCAAATGTAGGGCACCAACTTTCAACTGCAACCTTTGATAAAGTGTACATTTTAATACTCTCATGTGTATGAATATTGAAAATAATCTCCAGCTATTATGAGTTACATGTGGCTGAAAGAGTAGTGGATGTCCATTGCTAGCACTCTGCATGGGAGCCATGACTTTAATACTCTCATATCCAATCCAAGGTGTATTGAGCATCCAAATCCATCTTTGGAAGAAATTCTACCCTGTCAATTTAAATAATAAAAATAAGCTTACCATTCAATTGTTAAAAAATTTAGATTTCAATTTTCAGATAATAAACAAAAAGACTTTGAGAGGACAATGCAATGCCAATCTAAGAGTTGAGAAGAAACAAGGAAGCTCAGTTACAAAGATCCAATCTGCAATTTATTAAATCACATCTTCCAATTTCAGATAATACTAAGTCCTATCTGCAATTTATTAGATCGGTGAACATATATGCAAAGTTCTAGTGCACCTACATCTAAATATAGGCCACCACAAAGATGAAGATATTGTCCCAAATATGACAAGAAATGCTCATATTAAATACATTACCTATTATGAAGATTCAGAAAGCATTCCAGGAAAGAAAATAGTTGTTTGGGAGATCAATAAAGGTACAAATTCTTTATAGGAAAAACTCTGCGATTTTATTACATCATTGAACATATATGCAGAGTTTTAATGGAATCTAATGAAGCTGATGGGTAAGGTGGTCAAAGAGGGCTGCACATACATACAATGTACAGTAGCAGCAGCCAGCAACATCCACAGCCGGCCAGCCAGCAAATTCATAAGATTGATCACCCGTAACTATCAACCTAAATATTTAGGTGCAACGCTCCAGGTTGGGGAGCTCCCTGCTTGATGAGAACAAGATTCTGGAGGGATGGGATTTCTGTGCCATCTTTACCTGCAACATTATTTGTTTTATGTGTGAATCATTTCCACAAATAGCTTCAGTTCTCTTCCCAATGGCGTACAAGTTATATACTTAAGAATAATTTCTGTTTGCACATGGATGTGGAAGATGTTTCTCATGCAGGCATCTACTTCAGTCACATGGATGGACACTTCTCATCAAGAAAAGGTTTTCGAATTTTCTTCCTACACCATTAAACAGGCTGGGTAATCACTAGATGCTACAGAGAATGAGGTGGACAATAATATGAACATGCATTAATAAGGAAGCCTATCCTAGAATAACAAATGGGAAACGAGGTTTCTCATTTTTTTGGTTTTTATGTGTAGGCGGAACATTGCCCACCTTATGTTTAAGATTTGAAATCAATTGGACCAATAAAGAAGAGCAAACCAAGTGAACTCTAGAAGTGTGGTCATTGTAGTTTAGAACCCTACAACCAAATCAAGTTCATCCTCAACAAAAATGAGTAGCCATCTCTAAACTAGATCAGATAGAAATGACTTAGAGTTTTTTGTTCTCCCAGTTGCTAAGAACAGGACAAAGAACATGGTTATAACAAAAAAATGTAGTAGTGGCAGTAGGTGATGATGGATCATGGATTGAGATAATGGCCTTGCTTAGGAAGAGATGATGCAGTAGTTTTTGCAAGTTGAATGCTATCACTATTGGTGTGGATGTAGGAGGTGTGTAGAGGTGGTCGGTAACATGTTGCAGGGCTGTTGTGGCTCCAAGTATACAACACAATTGGGCAGCAATGGATTGGTATACTACTAAGGAAATATTTTTTGATTGGGGGTAACTTGTGATGAAGGTGGGCTTGTGGTTGCAATGTCACAGTTGTGTTGTTGAATGATACACTGGTATCATTGCTATTGGTTTGATGGACCGGATGCTATGGACTGCATGTTAGAGTTGTGATTTCTGCAAAATGTATTTATATGCAGTGGCATTATACTTTGCAGCAATCTAGATAGGACAACAAAGAACAAGACGGTCTAAGAACTAAAGATAAATATAAGAATCTTGGATGAAGGTGTTACAAATGTTACCTTTCAATTATACGACCACACATATTATAAGACAAAAAGAATCATTAATGCCCCCCACCATCTAAAAATGAAGAAAGGTAATAATGAAAAAGGAACTTTCTTAATAATATACTTGGACAAGTCACCTAACTGTATGCAGTTTGGATAAAAATGATACACGAATAATTAAGGTGCATATCATAATTCCATTATATAACAATTACTTATAATAGTGACTATAGGATCATAGACATACAATGCCAATACGAATTTGTATCAAGAAATTAGATGGATGTGTACCCTGCTAGACCTATCATCGTTATATTTTTCAGAAATGAATCCTCTAATGTAAATGTATGCCATCTTAGTCAAGCATACATGTACTAACAAATACCCATAGTTTGAGGTCAGTAGGAGAGCATCTTTCCAGTGTACTACAATACATGTTATGGTATAATAATGTAATCATTACTGTATACAAATTAGAAACCAAATCCTATGAAATATACATATTGACCTATTGCATTTGTACTTTTAAAGATGCAAAAAAAGTTCAAGAATAAATATAGTGTTGGGCATGAGTAAGATTATAAAAAAATACATAGAAATTAAGAATCCACTTTTTAAAAAGTACTCACTGAAGCACCCAGTTGGTGCTTAAATAACTACAAGTTCATGTCCACCAGACATTGAGCCTACCAAATGGTTCTGTGTGAGGAGTTTGTGGTTAAACTGGTTTGACGAGTTTGTTGTCTGGATTGCCCCGCCATCGTTCTCGATTTAGTTTTGACATCCATGACTTAGACCCATGAGCTTATTAAGGTCAACTCCGAGTCAGGTCTAAAACCTTGAATTGAATCCTAGATTCATGTGTTTAGAAATTTAAACAAAATGAAAATGATATTAGTTCTCTATGAAGTAATTGGTTCAAGTATGATCCCATATAGACCCTGGTGCTGATTGTGCGAAGTCAATAGGCCATGCAAATAAAGACAAACTCGATATGGCACACTTTGTTAACATTGTGAATTACATAATTAGTATGTGGTCTAAAGGTAAAGAAATACTCATGTGATTATACATTGCCAAAACAGTCAGGTTGGGCTCGACACACATTGAGCAGTTACATAGTTTGATGGGAGACACATACGTACTTCATCGCCATCATTACCACATGCGGTAGCGGCAACAACATCTAAGCCCCAATCCAGACCATGTGAAGTAAGCTACATGGATCCTTCTTTTCTAGTCATCTCTATTTTAGGTTTGAGATGTAATGAGTCCAAAACTATCCTTATCAGATCTTCCTAATTAATTTAGGTCTACCTCGTCCTCTTTCTCCAAGTTAGTTTACCTCTTTCTCCAAGTCATTTTAGGTTGAACTCAATATAAACAGAGAGAGATATGCACTTTCATAATCTATCAATGAAACTTAAGCCTCACTCCCAAGTCCCAACAATGTCGGGGTCAATCACATGGATCTTTTTCCATTCATTTGAGTTATTGATTTTTGAGTTTGAGGTATGATGAATCTAGATCTCTCCTTAGCAAGCATTTCCCAAGTTATTAGATCTACCTCTTTCTCTTTTCGATGCTGATTAAGGTCTACCTTTTTCTCTTTCTCCAAGTTGAATCAGGTCTACATCTTCCTCTTTTAACTTTGTAATAGTACTCCAAACCGATTCAAGGTAACAATCGAGTGTCTTGTTGTTTGATGAGTGGGAAATGAGATTTGAACACTTCCTTATCATCCCATTAGCATTTGTGAAGAGCCACAATAAAATCAATAGATTGTTCAAATTGCACACATGAGATTATCATGGCACTCGTTCTGCATCAGAATGGGGAAAATGGCTACAACGCTACAAAGAGACTTAGGATACCAATACTGCCTCCTATGGGGTATGGGCAAGCTCCATTGAGCCTTCCTCTAGCAAAGTCACATAATAACCTATGAAGATTGCCTCCTGGATCATAAGAGAGTTGGGTTTCATGTATTGAATACCAGAGTGGTGGTGACTTAGTAGTTAAAAAAGAGACTTTCTAACAAAAACAAATCAACTCTACTTGAAGCACTTTCTAAACAAAAAAGTAGGAATTGCCTCAAAGCAAAGAACAATTATTAACTTGCATGTAGTAAACAGTTTTGAATAAGACGCCATACAGCATATTAGCAAACATTGTCTTACAGGTCTATGCCCAAACCAAGAGTACACATTTACATGTATGCAAGTATATGCTAATAAGTCAATCAATAATGTAGTATTTAATCATAGACTTGCATAGGTCGTAAATAGCTAGAAGATAACTTACTTCACAGCACCATAACCAACTGCCTCAGTAGTTTTTGTAATTTCTTCCTCCGTCCATTCAGGAAGTTTACCTGACGTTCAAATGAAAAAGGTGTAGGATTAATGGGAGTGTAAATATGTGATCAGATATAATATTGAGTCAACACCTACCATTACTCTCAAGTCTTTGTTGGAGTTCCTTTCTACAGCGTATAATAGCTTCATCAAGTAAATCAACCAATCTAACCACTTCAGAAGATCTTGTCCGACTGCGCTTCCCATCTGAACTAAGAACAAGACCAAATGCAACATGGTTTACTTTAGGATATGAAGCTTCATTAGGATTAGGAAGCCAACCAGCCATTTTTGCAGCCTGTATTTGAGTTAAGAAAAATGAAATGAAGATATCAATTGGCGTATAATTGATACAACATGTCAAGGATCCAGTTTTAAGATACTTACACTGAATACCATGTCAAAGTGTTGTGATTGGCCAGCATCAGTAACATATATTATCCACTCTGCCTTCTCTACATTTATCATATACTTGATCAAGAACAAGGCATTCTTTGAGAAGTAAGTAGGCATTAGGAAATAAAAACATCAACAATTTATGTGGTGAATTTTTCATAGCAATACAAATGCTATTTAGTAACCAATAATTTAACTTAAAAACAATAGCAAGCAGAATATATCAGACATAGAGTCATAGATTACGTGAAAATAAGTAACTTTTTTTGGATAAAGATTATCAAGACAATCGGCAGGTCATGGTCATGTGTGACTCAAAGTCTACATCACAATAAAACTAACATGTTGTTTAATGTTCCATGGTCCATGCTATTGGGATACTCGAAAGCAAGGAAGTAGGAGGCCTAGGCATAGTATTCTAAAGATTGATGTTTCACTCTTTCATTGCACAAAACACAACTAAGGACTCATTCAGCAAATTACCGGATAACTACCAGTACCATGCAGTGTTAACAAAGTATCAGAAATTCATGTGAATAATCAAGCTTCAATCAATCCGAATAATAGCCTCACGATCTAGTATTCAACAAACTGACGAAATCGCCTAAAATTGAGAATGTCTGTCATTACTAGGACTTCTTTGGTCCTGGTACAGGCAAAAGTTTGTATAAGTTCCTTTGTCACATCTGTGTCACAACCATATCACATCCACATCCATGGTATCAAGTTCAAAAAACGTTTGGGTTAAAAAACTAGGAATGAGGTGGTATAAAATCATTATTCCAAGCTTCCATGTCACATGTGACCTTGACCTCTCCTGTCATTGGTAACATTGAAGCCTTTTCTCAACTGGCACTCGTTGTCTGAGGAGCTAGGAAGCACAGACACTTCTATACAACCCCAGTGTCCGTGTAAGATACGTTTCGGACACAGACGCTTCCCAGACACAGCTAATTGCCTCTAGAAGCGGGTTTGTGCTTCATTAGCAGCAAGTCTGGAAATCTCACACAGGAAGACTCCATTCCTCCTTTCTTCTCTACGGTGTGCTAAAAAACACAGGGAGATGCAGACTTATTTAGGAAAACAATGTATGATGTCGATTCCATAGAAGAACATGTCATTGATATTCTAACTGACGGGCAGAAGTATGTAGGGTCCTATTGAACAGATTGGGGACATCAATGGAAAAACTAAGCTTACCGGGTGGAAGCCTCTGATCCGATCGATCGGACTTGTTGGGGTCACAGTGATCTTGCAAAGGTTCCGTCCAAGCAGAGGAGAATGTTTTCGAAGGAGATAGATGGAAGCCCTAGGACAAACCCTTGGCAGAAGCAACAAGCGCCAGTGATGTAGGTTCAACCGGCCGTAGCAGATCTCTCAGTGGCGACTCTCTTGAAGCACGGAGCGACGAGCTTGCGAGGGCGTCGGAGTGCCGTCTGAGGGCTTGCGCGTAGAGCAACAGAGGGCGGAGAGGGGAGGATCGGCGCGGAGAGGGGAGGACCGGTCGGACGCGCACGGCGTGAGAGGGGGAAGCAGGGAGCGACGAATCGGTTCTCGCGTGGAGGAACAAGGGGTAGGGTTTTTTATTTTTTTATTTTGATTTACAAATATTGTGTTTTAGAATGGAGGGAAGGGTTATGAGATGGAGGGAAACATTTGACACGGCATTTTTCACAGAGTGATTAGTGAGTAATGTATTTTTGACAGATTAGTGTTCACATAAAAGGTCTAAGGATGTTAAAAACACAGTTGAGGGATTTTGTCCCATATTTGAAGGATGAGCCCTCACAAATAGACATTATTATTCACAATTTTTGGTTCCTCACAAATGTTCTTCAACAAAGGCCAAATTTTTTGTAGTTAAATTCAATAATATTTGTTTGATTATTTTCAGCAATTAGAGTGTTGATGACTTCTACATTACTAATCATTTTGTTAGTATTTAATAGCTTGCTTATGTCTATGTATGTTGAAATTTGTAACTAAAAAAATATGTATAATCTTGTTTACTTAGTGAATTTCCATTCACTGAGCCAATAGCTCACATTCTATTGAACAAAGTTTTAGATAACCCTATTGATTATGGAGATAGCTATAAAATCCATGAGAGTGTTGTCACTAATGAATGTTAATAGCGTTTCAAGGTAGAATTAGGCAATCTCAGTTCATTTCCACTCTAAGTCCTATAGTGAAAATAATAAAGAGTTATACTAGTCGTGTAAAGGTTTGTATCTATCTTCCTTGTAAAATGGTTTGTAAAATATGTGATTTATGTATTAAAATGTATTGCTATCAAGTGGTGATGTATTGATTTTATGTCCATCTCCACAGGTTATTTTGCTATCTTTTTAAGCATTAATATTCTCATTTAGATACATTTTTTATTTGTTTTCAATTTATTAGCCAGTGAATCACTTATGCATCAGTTATCACACATTTCTATTCAAATACATGATTTTATGATCATTTGCCCGGACTTATGTTGTTATTCCTCTTATTTTAAGCAATTTGAGTGTCTACTTGTCAACTTGCTGCCAGTGACACACTTATCGGTGGTACTAAAACCTTATGCCCAATAGTAGAAGGTGGAGAGAAGCATTGGTGCTAATGAGAGCCACAGTGTGCTTTTGAGTGTAGTGTCGATGCCTCGAGATATAGATTGGTGGTACCGAATAAGGGTCCATCGATTATTAGAGATGAAGATTTATTATCTCAGTGCTACTGAAAACAAAGTCAGTGGTATGACTTCAGAATATAGACACCCATAAGAATGAACTCAGTGCTACCAACGCATCTATAGGTAGCACTAATGCAGATTGAGAGGGCAAAAAAGGTCAACCAAATTGGTTCCACTGACACCATGTTGGCGGTACCAACACAACATTATCAGTGTAGATCTAAAATTAAGTTAGATTCAAGGGTTGTGAATTAAGTGAGGGTTAGGCCTCACTTATGACCTAAGGAGGGTAGCCACATACGAGACATCATGTACATTTTGGAAGTAGAGCAAAGAAGAGAGGAGATATAGTGGATAGCTGCCAATTGGATGATCTGAGCACTTCTAGAGGATAGATTTGCAGCCAAAAAGTTGTTGAATCTGGTGTTCATCAGAAGGGATCATCGATACGACTTCTTCAAGAGTTTTTCTATCAAATTTCTAATATTTCGGATCTCTTCCTCCTTTTCTTCTTGTTGTGATTTGATGACTAATATGTGCCCCCTCTTTTCCCTATGGCCAAAAGTAGCTCCAAACATCATTGTACTTGAATTTGATGATTTTATAATATATTCCCTTGGTTCTAAACTTGGATCTATGATAGAATTAATGATTTGTTTGCGTAATCAACATAAACAAAGTATCAAACTGCTAATTTCTTCAAGAGAGGGATTAGGAGTTACAAAAGTCATACATCTAATACAGCATTTCGGGAGAAGGCTTGTGACTACGAAAGAATAACCCAGAGAATATAATGATTTGCTTAGATTAAGTTACTAAACTGCTACATGATTGGCATTTGTATTAGTTTGAGTCGTGCATCACATTATGGGAGCTTGTAATACTAGTTATAGGTCTTTAACTCAAAATAAGGGTGATTAATTATAAGTTAAATAAATCAATTGTAGTGTGTGTCATGGTGAAACTACAAATTCTAGGGAATTCATTAAGTCTCTCTTATAACCACCTTAATTTATCTTGCTTAATTTATGTTCTTAGTTAAATAACCACCAATCAACCATTTCATCGACCTAGTTGATTAGGTTTTAGTTAAAAGTAGTCCATGGTGAAGGATTCCTTGAGTTTGGAAACCAAGCCTCATTGTCTTATGTTAAACGACACACACACTTGTATATTACATGCACATCATACATGTGTCATTTTTTTGGTATCATTGTCAGGAAATCAAAAATATCAGCACTATGAGTGTGGTGACCGTCCACTCTATGCCAATTTTCTTTTCTCCTTTTAATTTTTCTTTCAGAAGAAAATCATTGAAAAATCTTCTTTGTCACACTACTAGTATTCTGTTTTCTTACAATAGAAAACTACACTTTGAGTTAATAGTGTATGGTCCATACTCAGACTACACACTATAGAGATTCAAATCTACCTTGTGTAGATTCGGAGGAGATTTTGCGCAAAGCATGTGAGTTTGGGGCTTCATCTAATAATCTAATTCAAACTCCTCCACCAAACCAGTTTAGGGAGTAGACATGGTAAAATATGGTGAAGATATTATGGAAAACTTGCAAGACTCTTGTGAGGGATAGACTCTTTTGAAGAAAATCTAGGTGTCATCAATGACAACTCAATTGTGACCTATCAAACATCAAAACATGAGTGTGGGTAGTTATGAAATCAACCTAGGTCTAGTGGCATTAATTAAATCTCATGAGTTTCATGGGCATAGCTGCAAGGATCCAATGTCACATATAAATAACTTTGTGGAAATTTATGACATGTTGAAGCCGACCAATGTGATATACATGAAGCTATTCTCATTTTCTCTACCAGACAGGGGAAATGCATGCTTTCTCACTTTATCTCCAGCATCAATAGAGATATGGGATGAAAACATTGATGCTTTAGAGAAAGAAAATCAATAAGTAGATAATTGAATTTTGCAACGTTTGAGTGTGAGTTGTAGTTAATGAGAAGAAACCAAAATTGGGCACCCTTTTGACATGAATCAAGTTGAAAGATATTGGAAAAGGTTGCCAAAGTGGTCAGCGAACAATAGCTCGGTTGGTTAGTAGTACGGGGCCCCTCGCGAAGGGTCCCAGGTTCAAATCATGTTGGTCATGTTGTTCGTAAAATAATTAATCCCACCGCGTCAGTCCACCTCTGATGTGACTTCAAGGGGGCTCTACGGAGTGGACCATGAGGTCCCCCCGGGTTTACCAACTCCACTATCTGGGCATCCTCTTGAGGAGTTGGGTTCCCCCCGTTTCCAAAAAAAGGTTTCCAAAGTGAGAAAGTGTCTTGAGGGATAGAATTAGCAGCCATCTGATGTGAATATGATACAAGAAAAATGGAACCTAACCTCTCAAGGAGATATGATATGTGAGGGTAAACTTCAGGAGCCTAACAACGGAGTTATGGTTGTGGATGTAAGGTAACTTCACGAAATTTAGATATCCTACTAGCATAGGGTAGTTTGGGATATTGTTTGGTCATATTGTTAAACTTGTTGACAAACTACATTCATGATGGTTTTGAATTGATTAGAGTAAACTGTTAACATGAAAAAAAGATTGTATCCATGATATAGGTCAATATTGAAGTGATTGTTCAAGATTGTTAGGATTAAAAAGATTGATCTAACTTGTTGAGATTGTTCCAAATTTGAAAATATTGTTCAATTTTGTTGAGATTGAAAAGATTGTTCAACTTTGTTGATATTGAAAGGATTTTTCAACTTTCTTGAGATTGAAAGGATTGTTCAACTTTATTGAGGTTGATAAAATTGTTTATCTTTGTTTAGAATGAAAAGATTGTTCATCTTTTTGTAGATTGAAAAGAATGTTCAATTTTTTTGAGATTGAAAATATTGTTAAACTCTACTAAAATTTAAAAGACTATTCAACTTTGTCAAGATTGAAAAGATTGTTAAATGAAGATTGTTGATTAAATATTTTTGATGAAGATTTTTGATTGAAATTTGTTGATTTTAAATTATTAATTGATGACTATTGATTATTTGGGAACATTTTAAATTCTTTGATTGAGAAAGTTATCCTACACATGAAGATGTTATTAAACCATGCACAATCAATGCAGAAGTGATTACAATCTTGAAAGCATGAAGCAAGCAACAATTTTGGATTTAGAAAGCAATCAACAATTTCAAGAATATGTAGATGGCTGAACTTTCCCCCTTTGTATCTCATGTGTTTAGGTATGATTTATGTACTCATTCATACATGACGTGTGTAGGAGTAGTTGGTCCTTAACTTACTTATGGGGTGATGACACTTGTTAGGGAGTAACCCCTTCCATCATATATGGATAGTACTCCCAATATACCTCGTGAATATGACAACCATAACCAGTTTTGAAAACTAGGAGAGGGGGTGTCCTCAAGACCTTTGGATGTCTAACATTACACTACATTGGTACCTTTACTAACACCCCAACCTCATCCAAGGATCCAACATGAGTGTTGGCACCATTCATATAGATGCATGGGTTTGAAGGTATGTAAAGTGAAATTGAAAGAATTTACTTTTTTGGATTCAATCCCATGAAAACAAGATATGGAAGGTAAAGAACATGTGAAGATCCTCATGTGTACACACAATTCCTTTCCCATAACCAAGCCACACATGAAATTAATCAATCATGTGGTATTTAGGAAAGAAAGTATGTTTCTTATATGAAAGACCTCTCTTATCCTTTTCTCTTTTTTGATTTTTTTATTTTTGTAATACAAAACAAAATGGGAAGTAAAAGATAAACCCTAAAATTGAAGCGAGATAAATCCCTAATTAAGAAACATCAAACAAAAATTCTAATTTGGAAGTGACGAGAAAACCATAATTAGAAAGTAGAAACAAAACCTAAATTTGGATGTGGCAAGCAATCCCTAAATAGGAAGTGGCAAACAAAAACCTAATTTGGAGGTGACGTCAAACCTTAATTTGGAAGTGACAAACAAAATCCTAAAATGGAAAAAAGTGTCAGATCTAAGTAAATGACTATCTTGAGAAAACTTCATTGACAAACTCAAAAATAAGGGGAAAATAGGAACCATGGAGCCTGGTGTAATCCTTGAGTCTACCACAGGAGGGCTCTGATAGAATCCTAGATTTTATCACAAGTGGGTCTAATGGAACACTCTATTCCCTGAGGCTCAACTGGAATGTTCTCTTCTACTCTTAGAAAAATGGAAAACAAAATAGCAAAAAACCAATCCAATGAGAAAAACTAGAGAAATTGAAAAAATAGAGAAACAACTCAGATCGTCTAGTACTCCACAGTGGAGTTTCCAGACCATTTTTACCTGTGTAAAAAAAATCTTATGAATAAGTTAACTCAATTGTCATGTAAAACACAATAAAAGGATGAAAATGATGAAGCTCAGAGTCGCCACATGTTTTATTTGTAAAATAAGGAAAATAGGTATACACATTTAAATCAGTGAGAAAACACATGAAAATCCAAATTTGACTCAACTCAAGGACAACATAGAGAAACAATACAAAAACATAACCAAAGACTGAGTTTAGTGATCTTATTGCAAGTGGGGAAGGTGTATGTTGTTGGTGTATATACCCCATAATCTAGTCATTATATGATGGATATAAGGATATTTTGTACTTTTATTTGCTGATAAAGGCAATTCCAATTTATTGATGCACATTTAATTAGTGTGATATTAGTGTACATATTAAATATCCTTAGAATGACTAATCAAAGCCATGTGATTACAGGTACATGACTTGAACATGAGGTCCTAATGGATGCTAAGAACAATAATATCAAATGTTCCTAGTCAAGTTTTATTCTGCACTAGACAACAACAATACATGTGAGACTAGTATATGTGGTGATTGATGATCGTGTCTCATGGATCATAGGTATTGGATACCATGTCAAACACATAGGTACTTGTTAAAGAACAAGTGTATTGAGTTGACCTACCTTGAGAATGATTGATCATTATATGATAGTCATAATAAACTCTCAAATGTGATAGTGGTGTTGTGGTCCTTTGACATGAAGTCACTACAATGGTAATATCACAATCATCATGCTTTGTTACTACCCAACATGGTCTTGAAGAAGGTCATCATAAAGATAGTGATCGGGTGTGGTGATAATCACATTACACATTATGAGTGATGTAGAATGAATTTTTCCCTCCCATATATTGGGAGCAATATCTAAGGCCTCTTCATAAGTGAGACTAGAGAAATGCATGGTGATGCTCCAGTGAGTCACTATATGATACTAAGCTCATATTTATCTTTCTAGTCTACTTTGAGATCAAGGAACATAGATTAAAAGTAACTAGGATGGCATGTACATGCCTCTAGTTCAACTTGGACATCTGTGACAAAAGGATTATACAACATGGTAACATTGGTCGTTGATGGTTCATTCTTATCCAACTAATTATACTACTTGGTTGGCAATAATGTGTAGCTAGACATCAATCATTATTTATGGAACTTAGTATTAATTAGTGAATCTATTGCCAACATATTATGGTTCCTACAAGGTCACACGCATAGAGATAGCTTGAAGAAAGGTTGAATTGGACCTTATTGTAATTGTTACAAAAAGTCTAGATACCTAACAGTAAGTTTTGAGGATCTAAATAAAATATGGATTCAGACTTAGGAAATAAGTTTTCTTAAGTCAGGGAGTTCACAGTTCAACCAAATAGGATTTAGGAAACCCTAACTCTCCACTCCTCTATATCTGATATTAGAGGAGGCACTCATAACACACACTCAGATCTTCTCATTGTTGCCTCCAAGGTTTGAGAAACCCTATGAGCAACTTGGAGAGAAAAAGAGGGAGAGGCAAAGACTAGCAATTGTGTCTGTCTTTGATCATCATGTAGAGATGAGTTCGCACAATGATTTTTTTTAGAGAAATATCTTCACTAACGGCATGCAAATCAAGGTGACAACAGAATTGGAATGACCTATATGCCGGTCACACAAACTAAGGAGAAGGTCTCCATGGTAGAATGGCATGATCCACCATAGAGAGAACATAAGTCAAAGTGAAATTCATTGGGCAGAAAGACATGATCCGTTGCACATGTCCATGGTGTAATAGTGCAATCTACCAAAGATAAGTTTGGGATCAAATTTGGGATCAATAGAGCCATCTGTGGGACATTGGCATATATGTAAATCAATAGAATATTACCATAGTTTGTCACTGACAATCACATGTGGATTTTTGTGATTAATTATAGTAAAACAGTTTTATGCACACATCTTAAGGCATCTCCTAAAGTGCCAAAGATAGTGCAAAGGAGTTCTGATTGTTGATCTGACAAAATTTAGAGGAGATGTAGATTAGAATTTCCATATTGACACCAAGAGTTATAAGTTGAATCATTGGAGCCTCTTCCATGATAAGGTATAAATTTGTAAACCCTAATATGGTATTGTTGCATTAGACGGATCTTGTTTGAAGGATTCTCTAAAAACATTTTGTTCTGGTTCCTTTTTCACTCCTAAGATTCCTATAGTGGTATCAAAGCTACGACTAATGCTATTTACCAGATTTTTTATTATGACTAATCTTTTTGTTAATGGACGGTGATAGATTGTTCATTCAATGAAACTGATTAATGTGCACATCTAGTTAAAGGGAACATACCAATTTATATAACCAAGATCAAATTATGATATGATAATATATATATATATATATATGTGTGTGTGTGTGTGTGTGTGTGCATATATACAAAAATCCAAACTGATGCCTTAAAATAGTTTTATTTGGTGTATGTGCATGACTATGACCAACCCCTAATTGTGATTGCTTTACATGTGGTTGATTGTTTGCAGTTCTTAACTTAGCTTGCATTTTGAACCTTCTATGATGATTCCAAATGTATGGCTTCCTACCTTATTCCCCTCGAGTGTAACCTGAGATTTCTCTTACATATGATGTAATAGTTTAGGATAATATAGGATATAGAATATCCAACATGGTGTACATGAAGAAGGATGAATGCAAAACAATCATAAACAACAATGGATCATGTATGGTGTCCTCTTGTGATTAAAGAATCCAAGGATCATGGTTTATTATGTCCTATTTATGCATGTGATGTAAGAAACCTTAGATGACATCAATATTCCATTAGCTTGGAAAGATTGTTCTAGGATACCATAATCATTAAATTTTAGTTTTATTACGTGTGGTGCTTGTTTATATGCATATTTGGTGATAGGATATGTATATGTATCATACAAAATCCCTCATTAAATATTAAGATTAATATGCCTTCCAACATGACACATACATCAAGTCCTCAAATAATTTATGTGAGCTCACTAAAGTGAGGTGTATTTTCCATCTTGCTAAGGTGTGAAGTAAATGTGTGGATTTGCCAAAGTAGGGTATATGAACTTATTGGTATTGATAGTTGGGGTCAGCTTAACCAAGTGACCTTAATAGGATTAACCGCATGTTGAAGGTTGTTGCATTTGGTGGAATTTTTCAATGGTTGTTCCCTATCCATCCAATGGTTGCATTAGACGCAATTGAAAAAAGTTGCCTACCTAAATAATTAAGTTGTGAGCAGTCAGCTAAAGTTGGCTCGTAATTCAATGAAATATGGACCTTGTCCACCAGAAAGTTATTTGAAGTAACTTTCTAGATTAATAGTAAGAGATATTAATTTGAAGGAAATCGTTGGAGTGAACATTTAATTAAAGGCTTAATTAAATGCAAAAAAAATCAAGTTTGAATCCCTATAATATTATAGAAACAAAACATGAAACTTTTGTCATTGCGATCAGTCCTTGAGAATACATGCTTGATGAGACAAATGTATGGGAATAGTACATGAACTTGAGAAGTGTTCTAAAGTTATAATTTGATCTCAATGTATTGGAACATTTCTTCCTCATGAGACACTCCCATTAGATCCTTATATACCCAAACAAGTTGAGTACATAGAGGATCTAGAGAGTATGTGACTTCCCTTAACCAAAAATTAACCATAGAATTGACTATGAAAATGTTGCAAATATCATATAGCCAATAAATGTGAATAATGTGGTTAGATAATTGTTGACATGTCTCATGATGTTATGAACAATTGAGACCAACATTTAAAGGTCGTGACCATTTTTTATTTTGAAGGTAAAAATGAGACATTGGGTATAAGTGGAAATGATATGACTAATTTAGGATCTAAGTCAAATTCAAGTCAAGTCTGTGTTGGTATGGTATGCCCAAAGAGCCAATCATATGATGATAACATAAATAATTTGATTAATAATATAAATAAAGGCAATCTTCCAATTTATTTTGTTTCACTCAACTATGAGATAATGAGGAAACTTAATGAATGTCTAAAGAATGACAATACTCAATGGCATATGTCTTCAAGTACGTGACTTGAACAATGAGATCGTACAGATGCTAAGAGTATGCACATTCTTGTGATGTCCATGGTCAGTTGTTACTGTGGAAGACAGATAGACAGCAGTAATACATAAGACCGGAGTGTGTGTTGGTTGATGATAGAATCTCATTAGTCATGATATGGTATTATCAAACCAAGCACAGATATACATGTTATGGAATAGTGTATCGGACAGACCCACCTTGAGAGTGACACATGGAAACTATACTTGGTAGTCATAGTCATCTCTTATAGTGAAGGTGGTGATTGTGGTTCTTAGACCTGAGGTCACTACACTCATCACATGTCATTCGGTATATTTTGACATCATTAAATGTAACCCCAAATAAGGATTGCCATAAAGGTGATGATTGGGTAGTTGTTACACATGGGGATTGATTGTGAGTGATGTAGATGGGATTTGTCCCTCGTATTGGTGTTTGATATCATGTCCACTTGATAAGAGAGTCTAAGAAATGCACGCACATGCACATGTGAATCAATATATGATATTGAGGTCACATATATCTCAGACAATCTGCTCTAGGTTGAAGGAACATGGATTGAACATTCAGAGGATGACGTTTTTATGCCTCGAGTTCATTCTGGATATCATAGTCAAAGGAATTATACAATCACTACAACACCTTACACAGATTGTAGGTTGAAGTTGTTCTCCAACTTTCCATTCACTAGGGTAGCACTGATGTGCACTAGGCACCGCTCTTTCCTTGTGATGTTATAAGCTAGTTATGGACATTCACTGCCAAAATGATATGGGACCTATAGGGTCACACACATAGGAACTCATCTAGAAGAGGAGTTTAATCATGAATGATGATTGGGTTGATTACTAAAGTGTTTAGGTATTCAATTCAAGCAAGCTGACTGATCTCCTGACTGATTGGCTCACGTGATGAAATGACTATTTGGAGTGTCAGGTTGATTGAAATTGAATTGGCTGAATTCCGCATGAGTTAGGGCACCAACAGATCGGCTCGCTAGGTGAATTGATCGGCTCAAGTTTGATGCGACAACTAGTTCATCTAGTGAGCTGATCGGCTTGGTCATGCCAACTGAAGCTTCTGGTGATTTTCCCAATTCGTGAGAATAGTTGATCGTGTCACTTGTTCAACTCGATTGGTACTAGGAATTAATGTTGGAAATCAATTGGATTCAAATTGCCAATTCATATGTGATTGGGAAACATATAGAAACAACCGTTTTGGATAGTGAACCTATCAAATTGCATGTGAACCTATCGATTTGGTTGCCAACCAACTAGTTTGGCCCTTGTAGGTTGTGAAAATTTATGATCTTTCGGTCGCTTCCACTCCCACACAAACTGGGAACCCAGACCCTAACCCTTCTTATAAATAGAGGGGTATTGGGGGCTTCCCAGAACACAACTCATTTGCCTTTAATGATTGTTGTCCTCTCTGGTTGTGGTAACCAATAGAGAGTCTGAGAAAGTCCTACTCACTAAAGGGAGGGATAGAAAGAGAGAAATAATTGTGGAAGAGCAAGTTGGTGACTCATACACCAAGGGGAGGGACAACTCCTTCCTGTTTTTTCTACAAGAACAACATGAGTTCTAGTTGGTCTATGTGGACTTCTCTAAAGGCGAGGTGGTTTTTTCCCATTACTAGGAGGGCAACATCAGTCTACAATATGTGGTGAGATCATTGGAACTATTGCAGATGATATTCGAGTTTGTTGTCCATGGTGAAGACCAGGAGCTTCACAGACATTGTCCAAGAGCAACTAGATGATAGTTTCAGTGCAACAAGTTGTAGTCGTGAGACTTGCTCCAGGACCAGGTATGAACTCATTAAACCATCCTTCCCAATTATATGGTAGTTGACGTAGTCTTGTTGTTCTAGGGAATATAGATAGATAAATTTTGTTTTTGTTGCTTACTCAGTGCACATATTTCCCTATAGTCCTTCTGTAAAGAAGGTGAAGGAAATAATGGTCACATAATGAAACTTCATCAATATTGGACATTAGATGTTACTCATCTTACCTAGAGGAATTGAGAGGTACACAGAGATAGAGATCGCCATCTTAGGTAGTTACATTATTGAAATAAACTCAGTCTCTTCTTGAGCATATGTATTGAATATGACATGAGAGTCTTACATAAATGTAAGATAATAAGAGAAATATGTCCTTAAAGAAGGAATATGTGTAACCCAAAGTGGCAAGTATGACAAGTTGATGTTTATGATATTGGATCCTAAGACATGTGTCTATAACATAAATACCATGTAGGTTAAACTGTGTGATTCAAATATGACTTACCTTTAGCACTACCGCTTGGTCGTACATATGTGATACAAAGTTTTAAACTCTATATGGGTGGATACTTCAAATCATGTTGTGTGGACAAGATGGCAAAATATGACTTCTATTGGAAGTAGTGAGGGGGCATCTGAACTTCTAGAACTAGTACATATTGATATATGTGGTCCTTTTAGTTAAACAACTAAACGATGGTTCAAATACTTCATCTCATTCACTTATGGACTCCACATATATGGATTTGCGTGAGACACAAATTAGATCCCCTTGAAATGTTAAAGTAATTATAGACGCAATTATAGAGCCAAGTTGGTAAAAATATTATAATTATTCAATTAGATTGAGGTGCTTAATATTTGAGCCAAGAGATTGAGGATCTTTTGAAGGAGTGTGGTATTATATCACAATTGAATCCACTATGAATGCCACAACATAATAGTGTTTTAGAGATAAGGAACCATACATTGTCTTACATGGTACAATCTGTGATGAGCTGAGTCAGACTTCCTAATTCCTTATGGGGACATCCTCTAGAAACCTTTATGTTTACACTTAACCGCATTCCTTCTCAATCGGTTCCAAAGACACCATATGAGATATGGATTGGGAGAATCCTAACATGTCTTTCATGAAGGTTTGTGGTTGTGAAGCTTATGTGAAGCATTCATTTCCTGGGAAATTAGGACCCAAATCTCACAAGTATTACCTTGTGGGGTATCCTAAGGAAACCAAAGGATACTACTTCTATATTCCTTCCCAAAACAAATTGTTTGTTGCTAGAACTGGTATCTTCTTAGAGAAGGAGTTCATATCTAGATATACCATTGGGAGGATAATATAATTCAAATAAGTTAGAGATACACAACAATGACAATGAATTTGAAGAGGAATATGAGGAGGCACCACAAGTTGTTGTGGCACAGTCTCCCCCAACAGAACTCACCATGAACCAAAGAGATTTGCATTTCTTGTGACTCAAGATGATGAAGTGTTGGCCATGGATCAATATGAGCCAACAACCTACAAGGAATCTATGAAGGGACCAAAATTTTGTAAATGGCTTGAAGCCATGAGATCCAAAATGAACTCCATTATACTAACAATGTATGGACCTTGTTGTAACCATCTGAAGGGGTAAAACTCATTGGGTGCAAGTTGGTCTTCAAGAAGAAGGCTGACATGGATGGAAATGTCCAAGACCTAAAATTACAACTAGTGGCTAATGTTTTCAAACAAGTTCAAGGTGTTGAATATGACAAAACCTTCTCACCATTCGTCATCGTCAAGTCCATTAAGTTCATGCTTACCATCGCAACATACCATGACTATGAGATCTAGCATATGGATGTAAAAATTGCATTCCTTAACAAGAATCTTCATAAGTATGTGTATATATGACACAACCTGAGGGTTTTGAATCTCCAAAGGATGATGGAAAGATATGTAAGTAGAAAAGGTCAGTCTATGGATTGAAGCAAGCATCGAAAAGCTAGACTTTTCATATTGATGAATCAATCAAAGAATTTGGCTTCATCAAGAATGAAGATGAACCTTGTGTTTACAAGAAGGCTAGTAGGAGCAATGTATTATTCCTCATATGGCATGTGGATGATATACCACTTTGGGAAAAGGATATTCCAACTCTATGAAAGGTGAAGTTGTGGTTCGGAAATATTTTCTTAATGAAAAACTTAGGAGAATCCACGTATATTCTAGGTATCTAGATCTATAGAGATAGATATAGGAGGCTTCTTGTATTAAGTCAAAGTACATACAATGACTAAGTGTTGAAACGATCAGCGTGCAAGAGTCCAAGAAAGGGAACTTACCCATGTATCATGGGGTATGTATTTATAATGAGAAATGTCCCAAATATTTAGAATAAGGGACCGTATGATTAAGATTTCATACGCCCCTACAATTGGATGTACCATATTATGAATTGTTATGTACACGTCTAGATGTCTCATGTGCCTAGAGCATGATGAGCATGTCAAGCATTTTCAAGTGAAGGTCATTGAATTACAATATTGATCATCATGAAGTACTTGAAAAGAAGTTAGGATGAAGTGGTGGAAAAGAATTGGTTGTAAAGAGTCAATTCAATATTCTAAACCCACAAGGATGATTACTAATCACAATATTGTTCTATTTTTTCTTAAATAGTGATATTGTCAACTAGAAGAGTTCCAATCTAGATATAATTATCAATTTTATGTATAAATTGAATATGATGTTGTGTTAGATGCTATGAAGGAAGTTGCATGGATTAGAATGTTCATTTGATGATTTTAGAGTTGTTCTTAGAGTTGAAGACATAATACATCTTATTGTGACTATAATGGGTCAATCACGCTAGATAAGGAACATAGATGACATACATATTCCAAACATATTCTTGTAAGCTTACATCTCATACAAGAAATTGATTAGCAAGGAAATGAGAAGATATATATCATACTAACATAGACCAGGTTTGTTGATCCATTGACTAAGGCATTGTCGTAACAAAAGCATGATGGTCATGCTATATCACTTTGTATTAGATATGTCAGTGATTGTCTTTAGGTCAAGTGTGATATTTTTGGTGTATATGCCCTAAAATCAAATCAATAGATCATGGGTGTAGGGATACTATGTACTTTTGATTTGATAAATAAATCTTATTCCAATTTACATATGCACATTTAATTACTAAGATTAATGTACATATAGGTGTCCTTAGAATGATTGGTTCAAAGCCATGTGAATTCAAGCATGTGACTTGTGAGATCCTAATGGATGCTAAGAACAATATTCTTAAATGTCATTAGTCAAGTTTTATTATGGATTGGATAATAATAATACATGTGAGAGTGGTGATTGATGACCATGTCTCATTAGGGGTGTAAACTGTGCGGGTACGGTGCGGGTCTGGCCATACCCATACCCATACCCATCTAATTTAGCGGGTCTGGTTCCGGTTCTAGACCCGCATAATACAAAACCTGGACTCGCACCATACCCGTACCCGTAATAATAGCGGGTATGCGGTGCGGGTATGCGGGTAAGCGGTTCTATAAAACACCATATTGTTTATGTAAGAGAAATGACTATGTTATATATATTTAACATAACAAGATATTGTTATCATATAGTATATTAACAAGTAATAGTTATATTAGACAATGCTATATTCTATACAATAAAATTAATTGAGTAATTGTTTACATATTTGTAGTCATGATCATAACATTTAATTTATGTAGAAAGTAATGTAGATTAGTAGACATTTTGATTTTAAGTTTAGATATGATGTTCGTTATTGTAACTAGAATAGTTAATTCTTAGTTATATGACTAGTCTCAACCTTAGAGTAGGATATAATCTCAATAATTATATTAATTAGACTAGTAAAGTATGATATATAACATATTATTTTAGTAGTTACTTATGTATAGCGGGTACACGGGTCTAGCGGGTCTGGGTCCAAGCATACCCATTATTGGACCCGCATATATGTGGGTCCAAGGGTATACGGGTCCAAGGGTATGCGGGTATAAAAAATTAGACCCGTGACGGGTTTTTTAAGGGTCTGGATTTGCAGGTCCGCGGGTCTACCCGTACCCATTTACAGCCCTATGTCTCATGGGTGTATCGGATACCAATTTAGACACATAGCTATTTGTTAGAGAAGAAGTGTACTAGACATGCCTGTCTTGAGAGTGATTCATGGACCGTTATATGATAGTCATAATCAACTCTCAAATTTGTCAGTGGTATTTTGGTCCTTTAAGTTGAATTCACTATAATGGTGATACAACAATCGTCATGCTTTGACCCTGCCCAACATGATCTCAAAGAAGGTTGCCATAAAGGTAGTAATTGGGTGTGGTAATATAATTTTACACATTGTGCCTGATGTAGAAAAAAAAAATCCCTCTCATTTAATGGGAGAGATATCCAAGTCCTAGTTGATAAGCCAGACTACAGAAATGCATTGCCATGTTAATTTGAGTCAGTATATGATACTGAGCTCATAAGTATCTTGCTAGTCTACTTGGAAATCAATGAGCTTAGATTGAATGTAGGGAGGATGATCTGTCCATGCATCTAGTTCAATTTGGATATCTATGACAAAAGGATTATACCATATGGTAACACTAGTCATCGATGGTTTAGTCTTATCTGACTAACCTTACTACTTGGGAAGCAATGATGTGTATCTAGACAATGCTCATGTCTTATGGATATTAATATTGATTAGTCTATCCATTTCCAACGTATTATGGTGCCTAAGGGTCACACATATAGAGCTAGCTTGAAGAAAGGATGAACTGGACCTTATTGTAACTATTATAATAAATTTAGGGACCTAAAAGTAAGTTTTCAATACCTGAATGGAATACCTATTTAGAATGGGGAAATAAGTTTTCATAACTAAGGGAGTCTGCAACCTAGCCAAATAGAGTTTAGGAAACCCTAAATCTTCACTACTCTATATATATGATACGAGAGGAGACCTTAAAGGCATGCACTCAGATCTTCTCGTTGTTGCCTCTAAGATTTAAGAAACCCTAAGTGTGACTTAGGGAGAGGAATAGGGAGAGTTGAAGAGTATCAACTCTATCAATCTTTGAGCACTTGCATGAATACTTTGGAGATAAATTTGCACATCAAAATTATTTCGTACGAGAATCTTCAATGATGGGATGCAAATTGAGGTGAAGTTAAAACATCGCATTTTCCATAGGCATGGATGGCAGACCAATGTGATATGTTGTGCATGCAAACTAAAGAGAGGGTCTTCACGATGTAATGGTGGGATCCTCAACTAAGAGCATGCAAAGTGAGGCGAAAGTCTCTAGGGAAGAAAGGCACGATCCGCCACCCACGTCAACATCGGGATAGTGAAATCCACTAGATACAAATTTAGGATTAGATTTGGGGTCAGACAGATACATCTCAGTGATCTTAGTATCTATGAAAATCATCGACGGATTCCCACGATCCACCACTACAATTCATTGTAGAATTTTGTGATTAGCCATAGAAAAATAGTTTTCTACACACATCTTGAGGTAACTTCCAGATGCCAGAGACATTGGAAAGGAGTTTTGACTATTGATCCATAGAAATTTGAAAGAGACGTAGATTAGAAGGTTTGAATTTACAATGAACATTACAAGTTGAATCATTGGAACCTCTCCCACGATGAGGTATAGACTTTTTTAAAAAAAAATAGCTCAATATCATTAAAAGAAAGCCGTACGGCATCTACAAGATAGACATCTCTCATCAAGTAACCAAGAAGCAACTCCTTTTGTTGAAAGGCATAGCACAAGGCTCAGATTGGGATGTGATAGGTACGCTTCTGCACCGTCCACCTCTTGTAGTGGCTGTCTAAAATAGCTATGTGGGATGGAATTCATCAATCTACAAGAGCCTAAGAGTACATCTGGAGAGGAGTTTGCAAAGTTGTTGACAGAGAATACCATCCTAAAGACAACGAAAGATCATCAGACAAAGAGCTCGACCACATAGCAACAACAAAGACCTAACAACACAACATCCCAAAAAACAGGATGAGAAACACAACTACCAACGACGAGCACAAAGGTTACACCAACCAGGAGACCCAGGAAGGAGGCCAAAACCCTAGCGATGCAGATACAGAGGAAGGATGGCTCATGCGGATACAAAGACGGGGGTAGAGGGTGTCGGGAACTCCACCACCACTCCCGACCACCACTGCGAACAGGGGGCGGAAGACCCACACGAAGCCCAAACTCAGCTTACTCATCCTCTGCCTGGAGCACCAAGGGGCGCCCGAGCTCACCGTCCGCCCAAGAAGGAACCCAAGGCACGACATGACCAACAAACGACCACAACAGAAAAACAACTAGGAAACGCCTACAGGCGGAGACTTAAAATCCAAAGATACCTGCCACTAACAAAACAATCTAACATAACTGACCTAACCAGAAGAACGACACAAGAAAACTAAAAAACAATGACATGCCGCCCAGCCCCACACTTGCCAAAAGACTGTCGTCTCCTCCTCGTCGTCCCCAAACAACGTCGCCCCCAGCACCGCCGAGGTCAAAAGGATCTTGATCGGGATCCCAGGCGACCAGCAAAGCAATAACAAGAAAAGGAAAGGACAAGAAAAATGTTGCCATACGAGAAGAACACCAGGATGGACCAGCCATTGTCAGATCACTGTATTTGCAAGCGAGATCGCCCAGGTTGATGCCTAAGCCACATTCCCACAGCAACCCGTGCTAAGCCCAGCAACCCGTCACTCAGATCGAAGCCTCAAGCCAGGATCCCAACGACGCAACACTCCATGAAGGCAGAAACACCTGGCAGCCACTCGAGTGCGCTCACCGGCGGCTTGGCCCCCTCCCCCAAGACAAAGGGTCGAAGATGAGAGAACCCTAGCAAATGATCGCCAGAGCCGCACTCTAACCCTAATCTGGTATTGTAGCATTAGATGGATCCTTCTCAAAGGATTCTTAGAAGAAGAAAAAATTGTTTTGCTGCCTTTTTCACTACCAAGATTCCTACAATGGTATCAGAGCTACGTCTAATGCTCTTTATTGGATTCTTTTTTATTATATAATGAGTTGTTGTCTTCGGACGATGATAGAGCATATATTTCATATGATGAAATTTATTAATTTACAAATCTAGTTAATGGGGACATCTAAATTAATATCACTCTGATCATATTATGATATGATAACATGTATGTATGTGTGTGTGTGTGTGTGTATATATATATATATATATATATATATATATATATATATATATATATACATATATATGAAAATACAAAGCTATGCCTCAAAATGGTTTTGTTTGGTGTGTGATGCATGATAATGGCCAAACCTTAGTTGTGATTGCTTTTATTACATGTGGTTGATTATTTTTAATTCTTAATATGACTTGCATGTCGTTCCTTTTCCGGTGATTCAAAATGTATGGATTCCCACCTTATTCCCCTTGAATGTAACTTGAGGTTCCTCTTACATATGATGATATAATTTACTATATTCTAGGATATAGGATATCCCACATGGCATACATGAAAAAGGATGAATGCAAAACAATCATCAACAACAATGGATAGTCCATGGTGGCCCCTCGTGATTGAAGAATCCAAGCATTATGGTTTATTATCTTTTGTTTATGCATGTGATACAAGAAATCTTGGATGACCTCAATCTAGCACTAGCTTGGAAATTGTTCTAGAAGGCCATAATCATTACATTTTTATTTTATATGCTTGCGGTGCTTGTTTATCTATATAAAATATAATATATGCATATGTGGTGATTTGGATATGTATATGTATTGTTCTTTCATTTTAGCTTAAGATGCCTTCCAACATGCAGTACACATCAAGGCCTCGATCGGTTTAAGCAGGTCTACCAAAGAAAGGTGCATTGTCCATCTTGATGAGGTGTGAGGTTAACATTTTGGTCTCCCAAAAGCAGGGTATACCCTCTTATCAGTATGGGCAATTGGAATCAGCTTAACTAGGTAACCTTATAGGACTAAGATCCTAGAGGCATTCAGATGGGTGTTCTATATGATGGAATTCAACAATTGTTGTTCCTCATCCATTCAAGGGTTGCATGAGATGCAATTGAAAAAATTTGCCTAACCTAAATAATTGAATTGTGAAAGGTCAACAAATGTTGACTCACAATTCAATGAAATACGGACTGTCGCCACTAGAGAGTTAATTGTTGTAACTTTCTAGATTAATACTGAGGGATATTAATTTGAATAAAATAGTGTAACTAAATATTTAATTAAAGATCTAATTAAATGGGGGGGAAATCAAATCAAAGTTTGATTTCATGTAATAGTGTAGGAACAAAACATGAACCTCTTGTCATTGCGATTTGTCTATGAGAGTATGTGTTTGATGATACAAATATTGTGGACTAGTGCATGAACTTGAGAAGTGTTCTCTAGCTGAAGTATGGGCTCAATGTATTGGAATATGTTTCCCTTATGAGCCCACTCCCATTAGATCCTTATATACTCAAACCAAGTTGAGTACATAGAGGACCTAGATAGTATGTGACTTCCCTTGGACAAAAATTGACCATGGACTTTAATATGCAAATGTTGCAAATATCATACATCCAATCATTGTGAATGATGTAGTTAGATTATTATCAGCATGCTCATTATGTTATGAACAACTATGACCAACACTTAAAGCTTGTGTCCATATTTTGTTTTAAAGGTCATAATAAGAAGTTGAGGTATAACTGGAAAGGATAAAACTAAGATAGGATATAAGTCATAACTAAGTCAAATCCTTTTGTAAATAATGTACAACTGTGGGTACATAATGAAACTTGATATTGTTGGACATTGGATGTTACAAGATAGGATATAATTCAAATCCTTTTCTAAAGAATGTAAAACTATAGACACATAATGAAACTCGATATTGTTGGACATTGGATGTTACCCATCTTACCTAGAGGAATTGGGAGGTACAAGGAGATAGAGGTCTCCACCTTAGGTTATTACATTATTGAGATAAATTCAGCCTCTTTGTATACAAGTGTATTGGAAATGACATGAGAATATTACATTGATGTAAGATAATAAGAGAAGTATATTCTTAGAAAGAAGGAATATGTGTGATCTAAAGTGGAAAGTGTGGCAAGAGTTGTTGCTACTATATAAGCACATATGTTATCTATGTAAATTGCAATGTAATAGAATTGTAGAATTGCTAATACTAGTATGCCATTATGTCCTTGGTTAGATAAAAAAGAGAACTCCATTTCTTGTATAGGGAAATTATTGTTCATCTTACATGGATGACTTCCTATATGGTATTTCCTAATATTTATGATACTGGGACCTAACATATATGTATATAACATAAATACCTAATGGATTAAACTATATGTGTAACATTCCAATTTTCTAAAACATATAATTCATTGAGAGGAAGCATAATCTTATTGGGAATGTCACAAAATGATAATCATTGCATAAAAATAAAATTTAAATAAACCAACACATGATACATTAACGACCCGCACTTTTGAGTGTCTAAAAGACCTTAAAGTCACAGATCATTACTCATAAATTCCAGGATCAGATTCAAGAAATAATACAGAATAGTAAACAATTTCCATTAATGAACAAATAGTTACATGTTTGCATAACTTCAGAGATGAACGGGGGCAGAGGGGGATGAGGGGGTGGCGGCGGCGGCGGCCAATCTTGTGGAGGAAGGGGATCGGGGGGAGGAAGGGGACCGAAGTTTCGATCTGGGGATCGGGAATTCTTTCCTTTCTCGAGCGGGATACCTAGTAATGATCAAGGGCAACCGGATGACCGGGGAGGAACCACGGACGGCGGCATTAGGGTTTCCATACCGGAAGTGGGACTTAACTTCCAGTATTCGGGGATGCGTGGACATGCACCAGAAGGCAGATCGGGAGGCAACATAGACACCAACGACCCCAGCATGTCATCGGGCGACCAGTTCCCACCGTTGGGGGACCATCTGGCGACAGACTCAAAAGGAGAAGCTACCATGACAGAGGCGGCGGAAGAAGTGACAAGCACTAACAAGAATCAAGGAGGATCAACAAATAGTAACGCGGAAAGCCAGGGATCGTTCTTTCTGCAATCCCTGTTCGAGTAGAAACTTGCCCTATCGGATGTCAAGATATCGCAGGTGGACGGCATCCCTGCTCTGGAGATAGAACCGGATGCGGAAGAAGATCTTGCAAGACCCTGGCAATATACTGTGGTGACCAGATTGATAGGAACCGATGTGGGATACATGACCATGAGGGAGCGAATTCGAACCCTATGGAACCCAGTTGGAAGGTTCAATATGTTCAAAGTTGACCTAGGTCACTACGTGGTGCAGTTCTCATGCAAGCGAGACTTTGATATGGCGCTAACCGGGGGGCCATGGAAACTCTTTGGCTACTGTCTTGCAGTGTGGCAATGGTTTCCCTCCTTCCGTCCGACGGCAGAGCTACCACACTTCCTGGTTACTTGGACCAGGATCCTGGATCTCCCGCTTCATCTCTATGTGCCGACCATCTTTGAATACATAGGTCTGGCCCTTGGAAGTTTGGTGAAAGTGGACGCCCATACCGCTGCTAGAACGCGAAGCAAGTTCGCCAGGCTCGCCATTGATGTGGATACCACAAAACCTCTTGTTCATAACATTATGATTAATAATGATATCTATCAAGTAGAATATGAAGCTTTCCCTGAAACATGTGAGAATTGCGGCAAGCTCGGACACAACCAGAGGATCTGCACATCGAGAGGAGCTGCACATGATTCTAATGGCAGTAGGGAAGGTGCTCCGCATGGATCGAAAGATGAGGTCGGGAATGGAGGATGGCAGACTAATAGAAGGAAGACGACGGTGAATCGAAATCGGTCCACACAACATAACAAAACGAAGGAAGCATCTAATTCAGGCCCATCTAGCTCAAGTTCTAATAAATTCGCCAACCTCGAGGGATTGGAAGAGCAGGAGAAGGAAGACGGTAGTCGGTCGGGGACAGGCCCAGAAGACATCTCGTCCACCAAACAAGCTGGAGAAGGGAGAGTAGACAAAGTCTGGAAAAAGAAGAAACTAAATACTACAGATGATAAAAGAGAGGTGTTGAAGGACATTACACAAACAACCCTGACGAAGCCGAAGGAGAAAGCAGCACACATAGTGGTGAACCCGGACGCCGATGAGGTTATTGAGGAGGTCATCAATGTGGAGGAGGATGTAGTCGCTGAAGTACCGAGTAGCAATAAGAATGCAAACATTGAAAATTCTTCTATCAATGAACCCAGTAAGGAACCGCCGGACGGAGGAGGAACAACCAAGATGAACAATACTACAGCAGCTCTAGGAGAGGAGAGTTCTGAGATGGCTGAGGACATTGATCAACCGAAAACATCATCTACCATTATTGTAGGCTGTCGCATGCCGCCTGGCAGAAAGGTTAAAGGTATTACAGCAAAACTGAAGAATGCAAGGATCAAACCTCCCTACGAGAATAGAAGGAAAAGCCCTAGGCTCAATCAGGAGCAGGAGGATGTTATGGAAGAGGTTGGTGAAGAGAAGGAGAACCACACCCCCGCTGATTCCCAGTAAGGTCACCGGGCCGTTATTCTCTGCCAAAGTTGTTTTAATGTTAGATATCCTTTGCTGGAATGTTCGAGGAATCGACAACAAAGACACCTGTCGTGTCCTCCGAGATATGATCTCACTTAAACGTCCCAAAGTGGTAGCCATTCTTGAACCCACGATTAGTGGTTCTGTAGCTGCTCAAACTATAAATAAAATCGGCTTCTCCAACTCACATAGAGTTGAAGCTCGTGGTTTTGCGGGTGGTATATGGATCTGCTGGAATTCTACTGAATGTGATATTAAGATCATCAATAGTCACCGACAGTTCTGCACTTGCCTTATCAACGACACTGCTTTCGCAACCTTCATCTATGCGAACCCACACATCTCTGTTCGAAAGGCTCTGTGGAAGCACCTTGTTCATATGAGCAAGTCATTCAATAAACCTTGGATCTTAGCTGGTGAATTCAATACTACCTTAAGCCCCAATGAAAAAAGAGGTGGCAAGAGGTATGACTTTCAAGAAGCAACGTTCTTCATTAACACTCTCCTGGAGGCTGGTCTTACTGACCTGGGTTTCATGGGACCTAAGTTCACCTACAGGCACGGGACCTTACATGAGAGGTTAGATCGTGCTGTTGCCAACTCAGCGTTCCTGTCGAAGTTTCCTCAATTCATTGAGAGCATTTGCCTAGAGTTTGGTCCGATCATAATCCTATCTTAATTAGATCAACTGCTAGCAAAGTTTCCAACCCCCGGTTCATCATGAAAGGCTCCTGGTCGAAGAACACTGATTTCCAGAATATGCTACGTGCGTCTTGGAAGCCAGAATTAGATTTCAGTGATGCACTTGAGAAGGTGAAACCTGACATTCTGAAGTGGACCGCTGATAATAGCAAGAAAGTGTTGAAAAATAAAACGAGAATCCTTAGAAATCTCAGTATCCTACAATGAAGCTTAGAGGATAAATTCGACAACATAACAGCTGATATGATCTCAGACCTGCAAGTAGAGTACACGGATATTCTTAGAGCAGAGGAGGAAGACTGGAAACAAAAAAGCCACATTCAGTGGCTTACTGATGGTGATATTAATACAAAGTTTTATAACACCTATGTAAAACAAAGGAGGCGCAACAATAACATATCCATGCTGAGGAGACCAAACGGGGAATGGACGAATGACGATAATGAAATCCAAAGTATGCTTGTCGATCATTTTAAGTCTATTCTGACTGAAGATAATTGGACGGATGCCCATGAGATACATAAGTATCATGGCTGTTTTACTCCACTTACTGAAGAACAAAGGAGGACGATGTCAGCCCCACCGACACTAGCTGAAGTCTATAATATCCTGCGCTCCATTAATCCCTACAAATCCAGTGGTCCGGATGGCACAAATGGCTCTTTTCTGATGGCTAATTGGCATACTATCAAGCAGTCAGTTCTTTCTACTATATCCAAGGCCCTTGCTAGAGAAGTGCTTAATGCTGAACTATGCACAGCAACAGTTGTCCTTATTCCAAAGGTCTCTAAACCTGAATCTTGTGATCAATTTAGACCTATATCACTGAACAATATTAATCTCAAGTTAGCATCGAAGGTTGTTGTTGAAAGAATTAAATCTTTCCTGGAAGGGTGGGTATCCCCAATACAGAGTGCTTTTGTTCCTGGTCGTAAGATAACCGATAACAGTATCATTGTCCAAGAGATTCTCCACAACATGCGGAGGAAATCAGCTAAAAAGATGATGGCGATTAAAGTTGATCTATCCAAAGCATACGATCGGATGAATTGGACTTTTGTGGAGGACACGTTGAAGAAGACTGGCCTTCCTGAGGCTATAATTCAGTATATCATGGGATCCATGACTGAAGGAAAAGTGTCCATTGCTTGGAAGGGCAATGTGACGGACAGTTTCAAAGCTAGCAGAGGACTTAGACAAGGAGACCCATTGTCTCCTTACATTTTTGTGTTATGCCTGGAAAGATTAAGCCAACATATAGATAGCAGGGTGAGAGCTAAGGATTGGACCCCGATTAAGCTATCAACTAATGGTCCAAAGATCTCTCATCTGTGTTTTGCATATGACATGATCCTTTTCGCAAAGGCAGACTTGAAACAGCTTAAAACGATCCAACAGTGTTTCAAGGAGTTTGGTGCGGTATCTGGACAAGCCATCTCTGTGAAGAAATCTAACATCCACTTTGCGAGAAGTGTACCTCGAGCTGCAAGAAAGTTGCTCTGTAGGACGAGCGGATTTGCAGAAGCTGCTGACCTGGGCAAGTATCTCGGAGTGCCACTCCTTTATAAGAGGGTCTCTACCAGTACATATGGTGAAATAATCGAGAAGGTGTCAAATAGTATTAATTCTTGGTCTGCAAGGAGCCTATCTCTGGCTGGTAGGGTGTGTATGGAAAAATCCACCCTTAGTGCCATCCCTACATACACGATGCAGTCGGCTGTTATTCCCATGAAGGTTTGTGATAGAATAGATGCTAATGTGTGATCCTTCATATGGGGTGGGGGGCATAAATCCAATCCCTTATCTCTAGTCGCTTGGAGCAAGGTAACGAACAGCAAAGAAAATGGAGGCCTTGGCATTAAATCAATGCGCGAGTGGAACCAGACGATGATCAGCAGACATGCCTGGGAGATTGAGACTGGGAGGAAATCGCTTTGGTGCCATCGTATGAAGGATATCTATAACAAACATACCAATAGAACTACTGGAAATGCCTCCAAGCTGGGTCGTGTTGTCCTGAACTGCAAAGACTTTATTGATGAGAATTCTGTGTGGATTCCCATTAGTGGCAACAGCATCAACGTGTGGTATGATAAATGGTGGAATCATGACACCCGGTTATATAATCGAACTAAGATGCCTGTACCAGCCGAGTTGGAAGATTTACAGGTGGCTAGCCTTGTTAATCTCAACAATGAATGGGACATTGAGTTCCTGAAGGAGTGGATTACGGATGAGGACATCAAGCAAATCTTAAAAATCCCTGTCTCGGAGGATTCGTAGCTGAATGATATCCGGGCGTGGCTCCATACTGATAACGGGCAGTTCTCCACCAAGACTGCCTACAGAACTCTCAGATCACAGAAGGAAGTCCATTGCTAGGGCAAATGGAACATTATTTGGAAGCTCAAGGTCTCTGTGAAAGTTAAGTATTTTCTGTGGCTAGTGGGTCATAGAGCTATACTTACTAATAGTAGGCGGCTCAGAAGACAAATGACAAACAGTGCGGAATGCCCTAGATGCGGAAGAGATGATGAAACAGTGCTGCATGCTTTACGGGATTGTCCAAAAGCCATGGACATCTGGAGCAATTTGTTGAGTCCTCAGGAACTGGTGGCGTTTAAAGATGCAAATGACATATGGTTGTGGCTAAGCACGAATCTGTCAGGGGAAAAGAAGCATGCGGCTGTGTTCTCTATTACTTGCTGGATGGTTTGGAAGAACAGAAACGAAGAAATCTTTGAAAAGAGGACGACAACTGTTCACCACCTTGTTAGTAGAATAAGAGAAGAAGTGAAGGTGACTGAAGTAGCTTGGCAGAAAGAAGAGAAGTCGGACAAGCTTGATCGAGAAGAAGGTTGGAAACAACCAATGCTCCCAGCCTATAAACTAAACGCAGATGCAGCCTTTAAGAACAAGCATGCAGGCGCTGCGGCAATCTGCAGAGACCATCGCGGAGGTTGGCATGGAGGTATAGCACGGAACTATAAGGCTGAGAACTCACTTGAGGCTGAACTTCAGGCTATTGATTTGGCTATGGACCTTGCACATGACCTTGCGATTGAACATGCAATTATAGAAACTGATTCCAGGATTGCGTGCGAGGCAGTAGCTTTAGATCATGAGGAGAACCCGAAGCTGGAAAAATGGCTTCTGCAAATTAAAAAGAAAAAGAAGGCTAGTTGGTCTATTTGCTATGTCCATAGAGAAGCCAACAATGCTGCGGATACTCTGGCTAAGTCCCACCTAAAATCTGGGAATGGATTCTGTTATTACAGAATACCGCCTAAAACAGTTGAAGGAATTATCCTAAAAGAACTTTGTAATGGTAGTAGTACTACCAAATTTCATTCTCGCATTTCAAATAATGTAGCCACTGTTGCTGAAAATTTAGCTTGCACAAGGAGGGCAAGATGAATAAGATAGCCTCCTGACTTCACCAAAAAAAAAGTTACATGTTTGCATAAAAACCTTCTCTAAAGAGTTACATAACTTTTAAACAGATATAACTTATAAAAATGTGAAGATATACCATTACAACTAAACCATTAGGAATAACTCTAGTGTCTTCGACATCTTTATCTGTACCCTCATGTCCACACTATCAAGTATATCTGATACCTAAAATGCCAAAAAAACAAATACGCGGTAGTATATTGCTATACTGGTACATGGGTTCAAACAATAATCACACGTATACATATAAGTAAACATCTTTATCTTGCATATAAGAATATAAACTTATTTTCATATTCTAACCCATATCTAGTCTACTACCTCAGGTGTAATCACTATCCCTTCGGGGCTCATGTGCATTACCCTTAAGATCAGTCTAACCCAGGTTTCAAAATATTATTATTCACTTTACATGATACTCATAGGAACTTTATAATTTGCAAGAAAATAAATAAACAACCAAGTAGTTTATTTATTGTTCAACCTCATTGAGAAACTTCGGCAATCTCAGAATTCGATACAGGTATTCATAAGCGTAACCACGTACCTTATACCATCACAAAAACCATGCCACTACTACAGAAATAACCTTTGGCGTCGGTTATTTAAGGCCTAAGGCGTCGGTTTCCAAGCGACACCCAAGTGGGCACCGCTAAAAGTCGACACCTTCAGCGTTGGTCCCCCAACTGACGCCATAAACCTTCCCGCCACCAAAAATGTGCCAGCAAGGGGACTATCGGCGTCAGTTCTTAAAGAAAACTGACACAATAACTTTATTAAAAACATCGGTTATTAAGTAACAACCGACGCCATACCCCTTCCCGCCACCAAAAAGATGCCAATAAGGGCATCATCAGTGTCGGCTTTATATAGGTAACTGACGCCATATCCACAGCCACAACGACCGCGCTACCCAACACAGCTGTGGTACCTGTCCAGAATCTACTAATAACTGACACCATCGGCATCGGTTTGTATACTAATAATTGATGCCATATCTCCTGCCACCATGGCCATGCTACCCAGCACGACCGTAGTACCTGTCCGTAATAGGCGTCGGGTTTACGGATAACCGACGCCAGAAGGGGCTAAAGACATCGGTTTTACACTAACAACCGACGCCTATGTGTTTTGTTGTCGGATTTACACAAATAACTGACGCCTATGTTCTGATTTTTTTTTTCTTATCAGTTTGCAGGCCTACTGTATGGCTGGTCAGCAGGATGCAGAACCTACAGTTCAGTTTTGAACTGTAAGTTTACGACATCCATTGATATCAGCCAACAACAGGCCACAAACCTGCAAAATTAACAAGATAGACAATATTATATATTTATCATGTGATTCACACACATGTATAAGCACATTTAATTCATATTATTTTTCATCACACACATGTAGAAACCAGTAGTTCCATTTCAAATTTCCTCCATTTTCACACACATTTAGCAACATGCAGTTCCATTCATTTCATCTCTTTCCACATTCAGACGAAACATTCATGTATTGATCATCTTCCTATTCACACATATGGCAATTCATAAAAAGTCATTCACATTCACACAAAAATAATTATGAGAACAAAGTTTAGAAATATCATTCTTTATTCATCATTTTCATTATCCCAATTATATTTAAAAATTTCCACTACTTGTAGGACTTCTGCCCATTGTTCTCTTACATCATTTAACTCATCCATCGTATAGAGAATATGTACATCTAATAAATTTTCACCTGTAGTGAAGTCAGTTTTAAACACCTGCAAAGAGAATGATGTATATATAATTAATAATATATAATAAGATTGATATATTTCATACTATCTAATGAGACTACATATAATACATGATGTATGGTATCGATTTCCATTGTGGCATGTTCAATATTTATGCTCATAAATCGCATCACATAGTATCCACATGCCCATCCGTTATCTTGTGTAGCACACTATAAATTGAAACATATAAAATATTCAAAAATACAAATAAGCACAGTTCACATAAATAATATATACATTAGAGTCGGGAAATTACTTTCACATTCTGCCAAGTTAGTGGTTGGTTCTTTTTCTTGGGGATCTTTCCTCTAGCTTTAGCATACTCTTGTAAAGCCCTGCATCTTAATGTAACACATTAAATTGCATAATTAAATAGTAATGTAATAACAGATGTTAACGGATATTAAAAATATGAAATATTTCTCGCGGGAATAATGGCATTTTCATTGCGTGTCCATATATATTCAATTTCTTCCCCACAGGATCTAGATAATAGACAGTGAATGTCTCGAGGACAATAACTAGTAACTCACAGTGCTTACCACTAGAGGTAAGAAAGTTATAAATTAATAACTCAAAAGTCACAATAAAAATGTAATTTTATTAAGTCCAAATCATAAGCAAAGTAAACTTACCCGACATTGAATGGAGCTATTATCACCATCTTCTTGTTTTTACTAAAATATTTAAAAACATCACAGCAGTATGAAGTAACTGATCTAGGGTTTTTAACTACAAGACTAATCAAAGATGGAACCAAAAATCCCACATGAAGAAATGAAAAATCTATACATATCGTGTGTAAGTGGTTGCAAAACATGTATTATGTATGCATTAATATGTAAGAAACCAGATCAACGTATATAAAACAAGGTATATGGATGTATAAACAAGATCTCACCATATCCACAGCTCTATCATAGATGTGTTCAGTCAATCATAACGAAACAACTCCAAAATATCTTGTATAAATATCTTGTTATCGTATAATTGACCTGCATTAATACATATGCAAAACTTGTATTACGTATGCATTAATATGTATGCAAAACTTGTATAAATATATTGTTATTGTATGATTGACCTGCAGCTTCCTCCGTAATAGTAACATTTATAGGTCAATTTGGATCATGTTCGCCTATCCAATCTATCATACCCCTATAATTAGGACCTAACGAGGCATGTAGATCCTTTGGAAGCCAACTTGGTACTTCAAGAGGTGGAGGTGGAGGTCGAGATGTAGCGGGTGTCTTCCTTTTGACCTTTATATATAATTTCATATCAATTGAATCATATATACGTACACACTAAAAAAATAACGTAATGTAAATTTACCATACAATATTAGTATAGACGATATCTACTTTGGGCCACAATATCACTCCGCCTTCTACCTCACCAAGTATTTCAGAATTTGGGTGGGCATATGGCAATGTAAGATCCCTCCATTTGGGGACTATACTTATCGAAATCACATGAACTGCACCATCTGGTACTGGAGTCCCGTGAAACATTTCTCCTGGAAGGGGTGGGTAAGCCGACACCTCTGCAATGACATATTCTTGACTTTTTAGATGGCATGGCTTCAACCCCTACAAATTTACATAAAGAATGTTATTTGCATATATACAAAAACTCCCAACCTCTGCAAAGACTAGCTACTATGTCATAAAAATACTTACAGAGGATGTGCTAGATGGTGGGTCTACAGGATTACTCCCAACCTCTGTAGTAGGAGTAATAGAAGTGTGTCACGTCACAACAACTGTCTAAGTGGCCGTCTGAGACGCATGCCACTTTACCATTGCTTCTTAGACTTTCCTCTCAATTAATTCATCTACCTATACATGGATAAAAGAAACGCTAGCTAATAATTATTGAATTCCATTTCACAATAACATTCTAAAAAAAGAATAAGTTACCTCAACTTGTGAAAGTCTTGCTTTTGGGACAGGTTTGCGTTGGGATGGCCCAAAGAATGCTTTGATGCCCACACCATTGCCTACACCCCTAACATGTCCAAGATGCTCTGGGTTACCCAAAGCAACTGTCAATTCATCCCTTATGCCCTCACGGATAAACTTGCCTTCCTTCCTCTGCTCATGCAGCTCCCGCTAATCGTCGTCAACAAAAATTGGTAAGTAAACTTAACAATAATCAATATTGATCGATTGCTCTAAGAGTTGAATTTTACCATTTTTGTAGCCACCTCAGCAGTTGCGGGCTTCATTATATCTCCCTTTTTATTTTGCCTCCCATCTATCTACATAACATGGTGAGGCAGAGGTGCGCGACCAATAGTAGAGGACTCCTAAGTAGCAGGAGACTGAGCAGTATACTCAGCCTGTAGACTTTAGAGAACGCCTGCATAGCCTCTTGGACCCATTGTGTGGTCATGCACATTCAGTATATGTCTTACTTTTTGAGCATCGCTGATAGCCTTGTTAGTAAGCACATTGATTTGGTTAGTAACACTAAAGGTTAATCTTGAATAGGTGAATACATAAGAACGTATATTAATTAAATTGGGAGTGGAACTTAATACCTTGAATTCACTCATTTTTCTTTGGGTAACAAACTCCTCCCAGTCTTTGGGGTCCCGGCAGTTCCATTGATCAAGGACTGCCTTCTTCCTAAATTTATTTTTTAAAGAGAATACAAACAAAAATTATTAGTGTCGAGTTAGTCAAAAAGTGATCAATGTCTAGAATTGGAAATCAATCAAGAACCTCTTGTCAGCATCGCATATGTAATCTCGGGTGAGATTTGTCTTATAGTTCCTTAGGACCCTCCCAAAGCATTGCATCATGCATTTATGATGCAACTTTTCATCCATATCAAATATACTCTACAAAATAGAATTTCTATTAACTAGTATCCTAAAAATTAGTAATCTACAAAAATAGAATTGCAAATAATGATAACTCACGCATAGTGTCACACCCCGATCTCACACTAACCACTAATCACGAGATTAGGGCGCGACGGAGGGATTATCACATAAACAAATCACTGAGAACTTTTTCTTTTTAAAACCTCGTAATGATATCCGGATTATTGCTGTAAACTAAAACATAATAAACTATTGCGGAAGCATTTCAATTAAACTGGCTAGAGTACGTAAACAGAGTTTACAACATGTAACATTGTTTAACAGAAAGTAAACATAACAGTTAATTTACATCTTTATACACATTACACACTCTCTCTCACCCACACCATGTCCCAAGGACCGAGGGGAAAGGACTAAGAGACCTCTAACTAAACTAACTACATATACCTTCTACTGTCAAAAACTAGGATGGAAAGATCCTTCAGATTCTTGATGATGTTGTTGACCTGAAAATGTTTGAGTAGAGGAGTGAGCCTACTCGCTCAGTGAATAGCATTTCATTTAGCTATCACTAAACAACTCATCAGATATATAAAATTTAAATAAAGCATAAGTGCAGTACTAAGCAGGGCAGTTCTAATGACATAGCAGATTTACAGATAATAATCACATTTCTATGCAACAACAGATATTTTAAACAATTAAACAGTTATAGAGAATTGGCACAGAAGTTCAAATCTCTTAACATATTAAATTTACTGTGATCATATATGATTACATTTTAGTTATGCCCCAAACATATGCAGTGCACTCTGCATATGAAGATCTGTAGCGAGCTACGATCCCACCGTACAAGACTTAGCGACACACCCGGGAAATGCTAAGTCTGACATCTCGTCCTGGTCTGCACAGGACTCTCAGGCGCTCAAGGGCCTCAGGCTCACAAGGGCCTCACTGCACTAACTCTGAGTGCTCTGGACTCCTCCCGCAACCTGTAGTGCACAGTCGGAGGGTCTCTAAGTCTCCGATGCCTGGGCGTATCCCCAGGGCTGACCGGGACATTCTCTCGGATCTCCGATGCCTGGGCGTATCCCCAGGGCTGACCGTTTTACCCCAAAGGTACAGACTGTGCAATGGGGTTCTACGGTGTTGGGGAACCTAAGTCTATTAACTGATTAACATATAAACACTTAAACAGGAATATCACATTTCATACTTATTTCACATTCTGAGCATCACTTGGAAACACATATACATCATTTGTCATCTTTAAACATGACTCAGTATCAACATATCCAGTTTCAATGCTAAACATCCATTTTATGCTCAACGTATACAATGCAGTTGTAATACAGGAAATTCTATCATTTTCATCAATCATATTACGTATTTCAAGTTCCAACGAATCTATCATACTCTACTGTATGTGCTATACTGTTTAGGAGTTATACCAACTGATACTGAAGCAATTAAGAACTTAATTTGAGTTAAATAATGATTTCTGAATGAACTACCACTCACAGTGGTTTAGGATGTCCGGGTTTGATTGAAATTGCATCCAGGGGTTGTCTTCAACCTCCAAATAGCCCCAATTTGAATCTACAGTAACAGTCTCATGCTCACACGTACATGTTGGAATTAAGCACCCTGGGTTGTTGATTGGGGACAGGAAGCAGCGGAATCCGGTTTGGATCTCAAGGATGAACTCAAAGCGGTTGATTTGATGTTGTTCTTTGCTCAGAATGGTCCTGGTTCAGACCTGCTGCTGCAAGCAGTCGTTCCTCTCACATACAAGTTGAAGGAGGAGCTCGGATGGTTTGCTGGTTGTGGCTAGGGCTACGAATTTTGCTCTGGATCCATGACCGAGCTCCATGGCAAGCTCCCCTTGCAGCTTTGTGCGCCCAAGAGGGCCCTTGGCCAGCCACAGTAGCTGGCCATCGGCCATGGCTTTCTGCTGGCCGCAGCCCTGCTAGGGGGGTCGTCCTAGGGCGTAGCTGAGGTGAAGTTGGGGAGGGAAAGTAGAGGAAGGAGAAAGGAGGTTGGCATAGCTCTCTCTCAAGCTCTAGGTCGCGCCGCGACCTTCTTCTTCCTTGGCGGATGAAGCTACTGCTGCAGCTATGGGTCGGCGCCCTAGATGGGTGGTTGAAGCTGTTGTTGGATGAGCTAGAGAAGAAATAAAGGAAGAAGGAGAAGAAAGGAAAGATGGCGGGGGTGTAGGCATGCTTAATCGAAGCCAACGGGTGCCAAAACGGTCGCCCTCTCGACCTCAATCACAGGTCGGTCGACCTGCGCCTGGGCGCCGCTGCGCAGCCCTATTCCATCGGGAAGAAGAAGAGATAAGCGAGAATAGGAAATAAAAGAAAAAGTAAAGGGTTTATAACCCGGATTTGGAAAAATTACATCTTAGGTCCAGAATTCTTATAAATGCCATAACTCTCGCCTCGAATGTCCGTTTAAGGCGATTTCTTTTGCAAAATGCCAAGCACGGAATCCCCTACAATCTCAAGGTGAATAATCATGCTAATTTGACTGTCTCGCTTGATCAAATAACTAATTGCATCTCGGCATTTAACTGAACCTAAATCACCTTAATTATGCACTAATCATGATACTTACTGGTTAACTTTAAAATGGGTCATAACAATCTCCCTCCCTTATAAGAATTTCATCCCGAAATTCCTAAAAGAGAAAAGGAAACTTGTTACACATCTCTGACTCGTGCTCCCACGTAGCTTCCTCTAGGTTATGATTTCTCCACAGAACTTTCACTAATGGTATCTCACGATTCTTGAGTTTCTTGATCCTCTGATCAACTATCTGTATTGGTCCCTCAACATAGGACACATTTGATCTGATTCCAGATCAAACCACAATACATTGTCTTTCAATAACTATTATAACATTAACTCAAATTATGGTAATTACTGAGAAATTATCATACTATACATGCAGACAAACTAAAATTCTTAAATAAACAGAATGCATGTCAATTTGGCACTTTATACTAAAAATCATGCAATTGAACTGTTAAACATCACCACATCTCATACTGAGAATTTTGATATCAAAATACTTGATTCATTATACACCCTATCCTTAGGGTTTCAGTTACCTCATTCACTTATCATATAACAACACCCTATCCTTAGGGGTTACCTCATTCACTAGTCACATGGCAACACCCTATCCTTAGGGTTTCAGTTATCTCATCTATTTGATTGCAGTTCAAATCACAATACGGTATCATTCTAGAACTGGCAGAGCAGTATATTCAAAATCATTGTAATTACTGAGTAATCCTTATATCATGCATGCAGGCAGATTTAAAATTCATAAATATCCCAAACTCATATCAATTTTGGCACATACATACTGAATTCATGCAATTGAACATCTTATTACACCAATAAGAGTAATTTACTTCACATATAAGAAATCATTTGTAATATTTATCAATTATCTGAAATTTCTCGAAGAACTTGCACATTAACCCAAATCCTGGTTTGTGCATCACATAACTCAATTAAGAGTTGCTTACGTATCATAACACAAATAATTAATAATACTTGAGAATTTCTAGTAATATCTCATAGAAATGTGCCAATTCATGTAAATGTTAAGTCACACACATTAACATAACAGGAAGCATGCAACTAGGTTTATTTGCATATTTTAATGTTATTGTACTTTCCTGAAATCATGCACCTGATGATTTATAAAATATGTATTGTATGGGTTTATACCCAAACTGTACCATTATCAGTCGTGTATTTCTAAACTCAACATTCACACTAAGCAATTTGGGTTTCGATGAACTATGTAAATTCACTGGTCCAATCTACACTTTCTACCATACAGAGCTTCATACGGGGCCAAACCAAGACTGGAATGGTGACTATTGTTGTATGCAAACTCTATAAGGCTTAAATGTTCTTCCCAACTTCCACTAAAATGCAAAACACATGCTCTCAGCATGTCCTCAAGAGTCTGAATGGTTCTCTCAGACTGACCATCCGTCTGCGGGTGAAAAGGTTGTACTGAATCTTAACTTTGTGCCTGAAGCACGATGCAACTATTTCCACAACCTGGATGTGAACTTAGGATCTCAATATGATATGATTGAAACTGGATTACCAGGCAACCTAACTATTTCATCCATGTATATCTTAGTCAAGTTTCGAGACATCAAAGGTTGACTTAATATGAAGAAAGCGAGCAGACTAAATTAGTCTATCCACAATCATTCATATCGAGTCATAACCTCTAGGTGTCCTGGGTAACCCTACCACAAAAATCCATTGTGGTATGTTCCCATTTCCATTCAGGCATAGAAAAAGATTACAAGGTAGTTGTAGGTTTCTGGTGTTCAGCCTTAACCTACTGGCACACACTACTTCTAACCACGTACTCAGCTACATCCTTTTTCATACCTGACCACCAGTATAAATCCTTGAGATTCATGTACATCTTAGTGTTACCTGGATGCATAGCATACATCGATGCATGTGCCTCCTCAAGAATTTGTTCTTTCAAATCACTGTCTCGAGGTACACAACATATCATGCTAATACAACACACCATCATCTAAAAACCTAAACTCTGGTCTTTTCCCCCTATCATGTCATGCACGATCTGCTGCAACCCACTGTCACTCTGCTAAAGTTCCTTGATCTAATCTTAAAAAGTAGGTTTGACTTGCATCTGTGCAATCAAACTGCTCTGTTTTGTCACCCCTAAGTCTAAGTTCAACTTTCACATTTCTACTAACAGGTCTCTATTGAAACATGCCATGAAAAATACATTAGCTGTTGAACTTGACTTTCTGCTCAGAGCATCAACCACCACATTTACCTTTCCAATGTGATAATCTATCGTCACATCATAAAGATAGTGACGATGTGTCATAAAAGCATGAACTACAACAACTAACTCCAGATCATGTGACGAGTAATTCTCCTCATTCTATGCTACTTACCTCTTGTTACTTATCCTTCTCATTTTGATCCTATAGAATAAACATCCCAAAAATTGAAACACACAAGGTAAGAATAGATTATTCCTCATTCTTATTATTACTGTAAGAATTTATTTCATATCGCACTTCACTTATATTGTATTTCTCCTTTTGTTTCAAACACATTTGTTACATTTCAAATTTGTATCTTACTCTTTTCTCTGAATCATTTTCATATTGTTTATCTACCTTTCAGATTAACTACCTTTAAACCCTGGGTTACTATCAATACTAGTTTACTTTTCATAGTGCAAATCTCATGATTTTGTTTTATAGAGATGCTAGTATTCAAAGTCAAATCACTAGCGACATCCCTTGAACTACTTCAACTCTAAACATTCTAGGGTTTGGTCCTTATCAGTAACATAGCATTATTGTGATGTGACTTTGCTTCCTTAGTTTGAAAATCAAACTTTAGATCTCATAAGTTTTACTCAAGTCTTCCTTTTCTTATCACTGGAATTTCCTTCCTCTTACTTGAACATCCAGATAAGTTCCATTCTCAATTTACCCTGCTAGGGTTTCATCATCGTATTGTGTGCCATTACTTCATTCACTTATACGTCTCTACCATGCTAGCTATACATCATATGTGATTCATTCATTTTCTAAATTACACATTTGTTCTTTATTTTAGGAACTAATTAGTTAGTTTATAGAGACTCAGAATCCAAAGGTAGTATGTGTGAATGTATTAAACTTTAAAATAAAGATATGCATTCCATACTCTCAATTATGTCATGTAATTCTCATTCGTTAATCAAAGTCGTCATTTTTAACATTTCTTTTGATCCAACTAAGTTCCTTGTCTTATTATATACTTAACTCTTTTCTTCTATTTTCCCTTTTCTTTGAAGTACATAAAAATTATTTTACTCTATTACCTGATCAATTCCATGGTTGATTCTTACTATCTTAGCCCTTACATACTATTCTCATATCTTTTCCATATTCTCATATTTAGAAATCATATAATACTAATCATTAAACTTAATCTGAACCTTACGTCGTGTTCCTTTATTTCCAATTAAGGATTGCCCATATAAGGTTTCAACTGATTCTTAGTTGTTCTAATTTTTCCCTTATATCTCAACATCTTGGTGTATGTACATTCTTACTATGATGCGAGTCTAAATTATCCAGAGTCTATTCTTATTATACTGTTAATAGGAGTCATTAGATCTCAGTAACGCATCCTACCAGCCGGACCAGGCCGAACCTGTAGTCCTGAAGCCAAGAGCTACTCAGGATTAACCAACTCCTATTAATCTCAAACATGTGGAAAGAATATCCACTTAGGGCAAACTCATTTAAATATAACTTCTGGTATACTTAATACAAAGAATAAAAACAATAAATAAATCACTTCATGACACACAACAATATAAAAGAATCATATTTATTCTACAAACTGAAAATCTAAATCCATACATATAAGAGCATTTCTAGTGATTTCCAATCAAATAAGCAATATAAAGCAAGAGTTGTATCGTATCCTATGTTTAATCTCTTACTCATGTATTAATTTCCGATTTCTTAACCCTAAGATTTCTAGGGTTTCTCTCTAGCCCATCCTTCCTCTGCATACCTGTCCAGGGCATCCAGAGAAGAATAGACAGAGTAGCTTGATACTAGTCAATCTAAGTACTCAGATACCTGGCCAGGGTACCTAAATACTCAGACTTCTCAGAGCTAAAGACACATCACTTCTTATATTTCTCACTTATAACTCTATCTTTCGACCCTAATGATCCCTGACGATTCAACATAAACTCTTTACTTGGTTCTCGTGACCACGTCCTCTTCCTGCCATCTGCAATAGTATAACAGAACACTTCCTGTTAGAAAATTGCAGTTAGAAGGAAGACGCTTAAGTCCTAATCCTATTGGTCTCTTGTCATCCCTTGACCTTGACGTAGAGTAACCATGTACTCAACCTATGCTCTGATACCAAGATGTCACACCCCGATCTCACACTAACCACTAATCACGAGATTAGGGCGCGACGGAGGGATTATCACATAAACAAATCACTGAGAACTTTTTCTTTTTAAAACCTCGTAATGATATCCTAATTATTGCTGTAAACTAAAACATAATAAACTATTGCGGAAGCATTTCAATTAAACTGGCTAGAGTACGTAAACATAGTTTACAACATGTAACATTATTTAACAGAAAGTAAACATAACAGTTAATTTACATCTTTATACACATTCCACATACACACTCTCTCTCACCCACACCATGTCCCAAGGACCGAGGGGAAAGGACTAAGAGACCTCTAACTAAACTAACTACATATACCTTCTACTGTCAAAAACTAGGATGGAAAGATCCTTCAGATTCTTGATGTTGTTGTTGACCTGAAAATGTTTGAGTAGAGGAGTGAGCCTACTCGCTCAGTGAATAGCATTTCATTTAGCTATCACTAAACAACTCATCAGATATATAAAATTTAAATAAAGCATAAGTGCAGTACTAAGCAGGGCAGTTCTAATGACATAGCAGATTTACTAGATAATAATCACATTTATATGCAACAACAGATATTTTAAACAATTAAACAGTTATAGAGAATTGGCACAGAAGTTCGAATCTCTTAACATATTAAATTTACTGTGATCCTATATGATTACATTTTAGTTATGCCCCAAACATATGCAGTGCACTCTGCATATGAAGATTTGTAGCGAGCTACGATCCCACCGTACAAGACTTAGCGACACACCTGGGAAATGCTAAGTCTGACTTCTCGTCCTGGTCTGCACAGGACTCTCAGGCGCTCAAGGGCCTCATAGCACTAACTCTGAGTGCTCTGGACTCCTCCTGCAACCTGTAGTGCACAGTCAGAGGGTCTCTAAGTCTCCGATGCCTGGGCGTATCCCCAGGGCTGACCGGGACATTCTCTTGGATCTCCGATGCCTGGGCGTATCCCCAGGGCTGACCATTTTACCCCAAAGGTACAGACCACGCAATGGGGTTCTACGGTGTTGGGGCACCTAAGTCTATTAATTGATTAACATATAAACACTTAAACAGGAATATCACATTTCATACTTATTTCACATTCTGAGCATCACTTGAAAACACATATACATCATTTTTCATCTTTAAACATGGCTCAGTATCAACATATCCAGTTTCAATGCTAAACATCCATTTTATGCTCAACGTATACATTGCAGTTGTAATACAGGAAATTCTATCATTTTCATCAATCATATTACGTATTTCAAGTTCCAATGAATCTATCATACTCTATTGTATGTGCTATACTGTTTAGGAGTTATACCAACTGATACTGAAGCAATTAAGCACTTAATTTGAGTTAAATAATGATTTCTGAATGAACTACCACTCACAGTGGTTTAGGATGTCCGGGTTCGATTGAAATTGCATCCAGGGGTTGTCTTAAACCTCCAAATCGCCCCAATTTGAATCTACAGTAATAGTACCATGCTCACACGTACATGTTGGAATTAAGCACCCTGGGTTGCTGATTGGGGACAGGAAGCAGCGGAATCCGGTTTGGGTCTCAAGGACGAACTCAAAGCGGTTGATTTGATGTTGTTCTTTGCTCAGAATGGTCCTGGTTCGGACCTGCTGCTGCAAGCATCCGTTCCTCTCACATACAGGTTGAAGGAGGAGCTCGGATGGTTTGTTGGTCATGGCTAGGGCTACGGATTTTGCTCTGGATCCATGACCGAGCTCCATGGCAAGCTCCCCTTGCAGCTTTGTGCACCCAAGAGGGCCCTTGGCCGGCCGCAGCCCTACTAGGGGCGCCGTCCTAGGGCGTAGCTGAGGTGAAGTTGGGGAGGGAAAGTAGAGGAAGGAGAAAGGAGGTTGGCATAGCTCTCTCTCTCAAGCTCTAGGTCGCGCCGCGACCTTCTTCTTCCTTGGCGGATGAAGCTGCTGCTGCAGCTATGGGTCAGCGCCCTAGATGGGTGGCTGAAGCTATTGTTGGATGAGCTAGAGAAGAAATAAAGGAAGAAGGAGAAGAAAGGAAAGATGGCGGGGGTGTAGGCATGCTGAATCGAAGCCAACGGGTGCCAAAACGGTCGCCCTCTCGACCTCAATCGCAGGTCGGTCGACCTATGCCTGGGCGCCGCTGCGTAGCCCTATTCCATCGGGAAGAAGAAGAGATAAGCTAGAATAAGAAATAAAAGAAAAAGGAAAGGGTTTATAACCCGGATTTGGAAAAATTACATCTTAGGTCCAGAATTCTTATAAATGCCATAACTCCCGCCTCGAATGTCCGTTTAAGGCGATTTCTTTTGCAAAATGCCAAGCACGGAATCCCCTACAATCTCAAAGCAAATAATCATGCTAATTTGACTGTCTCACTTGATCAAATAACTAATTGCATCTCGGCATTTAACTGAACCTAAATCACCTTAATTATGCACTAATCATGATACTTACTGGTAAACTTTAAAACGGGTCATAACACATAGTTCCTTCCAGATTAAGTCTTTCTTCCCCTTAGGAACTCTATGTCTGGATTCAAAAATAGGACTATAATGGTTGCGAGTAAGAACCCCAAGATATGAAATAAATGAGTTGTGGTTCACTCCAACTGGATTTCCTGCATGATCAAAATCCATAGCCAGTTTGGGTCCATTGCCCCTTTGTTGTAGTAACTTGTTCATCATTGTGATGCCCCTCACTTTCTCAATTTTTTTGCTGCTCATCAAGTGCCCCAATTTCTTCAGGGGGTACATCACCAACCTAAAATTTGACAAAAAAACACACTTATAGGATATAATTATAAATGTGAGGCGGGATATATTTTTAAAACTTATATTGTGAGGCAGCGCATTGACGTCATCACCCTCACGGTAATCATCAGCACGGTCATCATATGAATGCTCAGCCATCTAAAAGTTCACATTCATATTGTAAAGTTCACATTATAAAGTTCACATTGTAAAGTAATTCACATTATAAAGTTCACATTCACATTGTAAAGTAATTCACATTGTAAAGCTCACATTGTAAAGTCATCATATGCATGCCTCTAATATTGCGATCTTATATATAATAAATGTGTACCACCTATCCCATTCTTGAAAACCTAATCTCACTAGTAAGTGTATAATGTGTATTGGGTTTTCAAGAAAATTTCGGCAGCATTTCCCCATTGTTCTCCAAGTACATATGTACTTAGAGAACAAACGGGGAAATGCTGCCGAAATTTTCTTGAAAACCCAATACACATTATACACTTACATCCTAAGTGAGATTAGGTGTTCAAGAACAGTCCCAAACTAGGGACTATCCAAGATTTAATCCTAATGAGTAAATCTTGGACGGGTTTCTAGGCCAACAAAATACAAGACCAGTCCCTTGTTCACAACCCCATTCAACACACAATTTTCTTATAAAAACACTTATGGACAGCCATAACAACATATCAATGCTTCCTAAATTAATCAATGTATTATTTTATATATAACACAAATCTGGTGGGTATAACATAGCAAAAAACTCAACATGTCACATCAGAAACATGTCCTTAACCTAATATACAAATATTTGTAACATAACTCATTAGGAAGAGAGACCATGAAACACCATGCATTGATTTGAAGTTTTCTTTCCCATCTAAGGTTATTTGCAATTTCATGCTTGTTTCATTATCTTTCTTTCTAGTATTTCTACTTGAATTGCATATATAATCAATTTCATATAGATAACCACCATATTATGTTACTAATCATTACTTCATATTATGTCCTATGTAATTTTACTTAAATAGGAATATGTCAATTTCTATCCAAGTGACACATTAATAGCTTATGAATGCTTAGATGCATTTATACTATCAATTCCTAGGGTTTACTATTTTATAGTAGCAAAATATAATAGGGGTTATTTTGATCATTTTGTTACTAAAAATTGCATGTCTCTATGTAACTTCCATAAATAAACTATTATATATTAAGATGATACTTTAATTGGCTGTGTTCATAGAGTCCACTTTAGGATCTGGACAAAGGTCGACAGTTCTACCAAATAGATCTTCTATTTTAGAGGCAATACATATAGTATAAAGGTGAAAAAAAGTAGATTGAAGATATAATGTTGGAACAATTTCAGAACATGAAAATTTAGAACTATGAGACAATACATCGCTAGGGAACAACTAAATAGAAACAATAATATATTTCATGGACATGGATGTGTATCCAGTTGTTATTTTTAATCATATAGAATAGTAAAAATGTCCTCTTGGGACGTATAAATAGAAATCGGGTTTGGAAGTGACATCACGTTTGTTTCATACATAAAATTGAGTTTAACACTGACTTCATCTTATTTTGAACTGTCAATCTATGAACCCTAGTTGTGGTGATTTTGAACTGTCAATCTAAGAACCTGTCGTGTGATTAGTTGCACTTAGGAATAAGCATCTACTGAAGGATGTAAGTAGTGACTGGCCTTCTCAATGGAGGAAATAGAGGAGGAAGAGGGTACCTGTGTCGAGCGGCGGTGGCGGCGAGAAGTGAGCAGGCGAGCAGGTGTCGAGCGGCGATGGCGAGAAGTGACCAGGCGAGTAGGTGTCGAGCGGCGACGGTGAGCAACAGGTGTCGAGCGGCGGCCTGAGCGGCAGCGGCAGTGGCAGGCGGCAGACCAAAGCTCTCAATCAGCGGCGGTAGAGAAAGGAATCTCCAGACGAAAGCTCTCAATCGAGAATGAAATAGAGAAGGGGGGAGAGTTTGGCTTGCGCGGGTGCTATTAAGTTAACAATAGGTGTCGGTTATTCAAAACAGCTGACACATAAAATAATAGGCGTCGGTTATTCAAAACAGCCGACAGCTATGTTCAATGATAGTCGTCAATTTCAACTAGAAAACCTGACGTCTATCTACATATGCTGACAAAAGAAAAGTTCTCAAATTATGACCATAGTTTTCAGTTTCTGTAGAAAACCGACGCCAAAGGGAGGTGAAAATTTTCGCGGGGACAGCGCGCGTAAACACATCAACGTCGATTGTCGCAAGAAAACCGACGATAAAAATGGGCCCAATTTCTGTCTCACGAAAAACCTTTAGTCGTCGGTTGGTTTGTTAACAACCGACGTCGTATGTTAAATTTTGGAGGTAATTTTTTTCATTAGAAAATTTGGATTTGACGGTCGATTTTGGGCGTCGGTTGCTTATTGAGGAACCGATGCTAAATAAAAAGGGATACCAGTGTCTGGCCACTCCCCACAGATTTATGTCACTTTTCGTATTCAACCGACGTTGTAGGTTTTATGCGTCGGTTTTTGTTAACAATCGACGCCTGTAAATGTGACGTTATAAGCCATTTCTGTAGTAGTGTGCAGAACATCATATACTTTACGTGTGTATCCAAACATCCAAGCAACAAAGCATATAATCAACAGTATCTGAAACATACATACTACATATGTGTCACCATGTATTCGCATTACATTACCCAGATCTAGATGCGCTCCTAAACTAGGGTTTAGGGTTATCTCTCGTTTGGACTAAGGATTAGGGTTACAAACCCTAATTCTATCATATCATGGTTTCCAAGATTACAATTTCAGTTATGCATATTAGGTGAAACCTGGATTATCAACTTAAGCATATTAGGCTATCCATGTCATTTAGACAACATTATCAGCATTAGATCATAGCAAGATGTTGACATTAGTTTTAAAACTGTAAATCAACATATATATAGGATTACTATTCTAGCATTATCAATTATTCAACATTATCCAGATTTTACTCATTATACATGGCAAGATCAGGTGTTAGATTAATATAACCAAATATAATCAATTACGCATCAGATTAAGGCTAATGTAGATCTTCATTTACATTAAACACATCAACTCATGTATTACACATACTTTTAGAATAGGAAGCATATTCAGGCTCTCAAACTATTTTATTTATATTTCTCTCGTTTAGATGATAAACTTTCATATATTACTTATCTAAATCCGATCATCCTAGCAATTACTAGGATATTTGCAAAATTAACTCTAATTGACCAATAAAATGCTGACACGTCAGCATATTTACCTCTTTATTTTCCTTGCCCCCCGTTTCAGGCTCACGGACACTCTGTTTTGATCCGCCTAACCCGTGACCCAGGTCCAACAGCTCCCGTCTCCTTCACGCAAGCACGCCTCTGCGTGCGTACTCCGCAGGCGTCGCCGCTAGCCGGAGCCGAAGTCAGCCGTCTACCGGTGGAGAAGCTTCATCCGCGCCGCCGCAGACGACCGCAGGTCCAGCGTCTCCTCCGCATCGGCCCTGCCATCTCACCCACAACCTCCATGTGCCTTCATCCTCCCTCCTTCTTCTAGCTCGGTAGGCCTGAACAGGCCGTCAGGGAGTCAGCGCACACCTGTGTCTTCCTTCACCAGTGCTTCCCAAGCCACTGGCGGCCAGACTCCCTGGTCCGCCTATGTTCTCGTCCTGTCAGTTCGTCGACACGCGGCACACCTTCACGCACTCCAAGCGCCGCCACCTGCTTGCTAACATCGTCATTAAACTGCTCTTGCTAGCCTGCAGCAGCTGGACGCACATTGTCCCCGCTGGTCGCACGCCCTTGAGAAGTGCCAGTTGATGCAGCGGTTGCCTCCGGTTCCCTCCGGTTCCTCGAACCCTACCCCATAGCGTGACGCTACCGAAGGACCACCGCGACACAGCCGCAAGCCACACCAGGTCAGGCGCTGCAGAGAAGACCCTTGCCTGTCGTTCAACCTCCTGACCTTGCCGGCGTAGTGCTCAGAGCTTCCTCCAAGCCTTCCTCTCCAACCACCACAGTTCATCGGATCTTCCTTGCTCACAGATTTGACCGTCTGCAAGTCCTGGCCATCGCTCGCCTGTGCTGGTCATGATCCTCCATACAGGTCTGTCGACATAGACTCGTGGATGGAGGGACGGCTGAGAACAAAGGGGTTCGGTTGATCTCTACCCAAAACTACTGGGGCTGACGAGGGATAGAAAAGGACAAGCCTATCATCTCCATATATATACACGACTAGGAGGGAACCCTAGTGGTCACCATGAAGGAGGAAAGGAAGGTGGAGAGAGACCGAGAGAAGCCTGGGATTCTCCTTCATGTATATGTCGGCCAACCTTGCATTTAAAGACCAGATTTCCTTACGTGGTTTCCAAGGAATAATAGGCAAAGAATTAAATTACATTCCTTCTTCTTTTTCTTTATCTATTATCACGGTGCCCACCAGCACAACTTTCTTCTCCTTCCCTTAAAGTATTTCCTAAATCAAATATCCTTCCAACAAAGAACTCATTAACTCTTTTTCCAATTATACTTCATAATCGGGGTTCATTAGGTATCCTTTTATATTTTAAACTTCCCCTTTTTCTTTAAACCATGTTTCCTATTTCTTTTAGGATACTTACATATTGTTCCTTTATTTGGATTCCTAGAAAAAGGTGGATAATCCTATAATTAATTATCTAATCCACATATTATCTTGGATATGATCACAAACATCCTCAATGTCCAAAACAAATCTCAAGGACCCATATGTAAACCTTGATTATCCCAATTGGGCTGGGATGCGTCCCCAAGGCCCATGAATCACACCTTGGCCTTCCAAAGGTTCCATGAGCTTAATTACATTCCAGATTACCAAATTTGAGGCTTTGGTAACTATTGTACATTATTTCCTTAAATTGATTATTTATAATCTAATTCTAGGGTTTTGAATTATCAACTAAGATCCCTCAATCACTTCATTGTTAAAGGTTCCCTAATTTCAATTAGGTTTGAAATCTACGAATTTCAAGGATGTAACAAATACATTTCATAGTTTCTTATATCTCAACTCATAACATAAAACTCGCACTCTAAACTAAAACACATGTCTCATAAGCATAAAGAAAAATCTAATCTATTGATAGTTGGCTCCCCACCAGGTCTGGTCTTAGATGTCCTTGAGCTCCTTCTTCAGTTGCTCCCTAGGTAGCTTCATCCTTGATGTTGCTCCTTTCCTACGGGCATTACACCCCCAGCCATGTATAAAACATTTTATAAGTGGAATTGAATATATTATAAAACTAAAATAACATAAATTTTGAAAATAAAATGTTTAAATATCATGAAAATAAACTTTGCAATTTATCATTGTCTTTTATCTGACTTATATAAGAGTCATCAAGTTTTATACTGAAGTGTCTCTTCTCTTTGCACTGAAGTGCCTCTTGAATTGTACTATAGTCTTTGTATGCTAGGAAAGCCCATGATTTGCACCAAAGTGCATCGTGTGCTAGGAAAGCCCATGATTTGTACCGAAGTACATTGTATGCTAGAAAAACCCATGACGAGGATCTTATATAAGGTTCATTCGTTATCTTTACTCTTTACTCTTGAAAACTCTTTTCTCTTGCTCTTTAAAAACGAATATGATGTGATATAATGATTCTTGAAAATAAACAGTAAAAAGAATTTCATTTAACCATTAACTTCTAACTTTGATAAATAAAATCATAGCATGAATAATACAATCACTTAATAACATGTACATTGTACTCAATAGCATATAAACATCCAATAATAATGTTCAAAGTGCATGGACCCCTTACAAAGATTAGATCAACTCCTAATGTTCTCTGATGTTTAGGAAACCCTAGTTACCATGTTGAAACAATTAATTTACATTAATGATTTATATTCAAGTAGACTTCTAGGTTTTAGGGTTCTTTAGGGATTAAAGGAAATTTGAAACCAAAATAGGCTTCAAACCAAGTTATTATGATTCCTTGTGTTTTTATCTTTCCAACAAATATTTATTTGTATTTATCTAATATCTAGTTAATTAAATATGAATTTTCAAAGATCTAGCCAATTGAAAACTTAGGAAAATCCATGCTGATAAAACAAAATTCCAATGAGGCGTTGGGCCCCACTGAGGTGGCCCACTCGTCAACAGCCTGGGGTCAACCCAGGGGTTGCACGTGCCTCTGACCGGAAAACGTGTGAAAAAACCCTAAAAAGTCCTTCAGACTTGAATCAAGCGATTGCAACTTCATGGGCATAAATGGAAGAATATCAAGCCGATTGCTCAACCTCGAGAATGGCAGTAGAATTCCAACCCAGGAGAAAATCATGGAATCAGAACGTGATTCAAGATACTCTTTAGCAAAACATGAGATTACCAATGAGTTTCTCATCTCCTTCTGAGGCTGGAAAGCCCAAACAACAAGCATTGTGGTGCCTTGGGGCCTAGAAAGCTTCCTCCGCCACAGCTGGCATGGAGCAGCAAATTGAAACTTGATGAAAGGGTGGACCAAACACGTTTTGGGCAAAGCAAAGTATTATGTCGTGCTTGAACGGAGCTATGAGTAGTAGAAATGGTAATAACAAAGGCTGGGAACCATGGGATTGCTCGTGAGAACAGAAGATAGATGCAAAGAGGGAAAATGATCTGGGTACCTTTATGTCAAAATTGCAGCCTAATACAGCTTCTCAGATTGGAGACAGGCTTATCCTCATTATTTCTCGATGTGAAGATGAATGAGTTTGTCGTGACGATGAGTTGACTGGGCCACAACATAACGATCTTGCGGTTGGAAGAAAAGGGGATAAACTAGGGTTAGGCGAGAGTTGCATTGAGTTCATGGATGCCTCGTGATGATTTTTAGTGGGTTATAAATAGGTATCGTGCTCTGAGAGGCGTAGAGATACTTGTGGGGAAAGAAATAGGGGAAGACATATGCAATCCTAGTCAACCGGGGACTCTAAGGCACCAAACCCTAGTGTGTAGGGGATCGGAGAGTTTGAGAAGAGGTGAGGATGGTGAGGGGAAAATCTATCGGTACTAGGAAACAACAAAGAATGAGATCGAGAGGGCGAGAAGTCGCCACCACTGTTACAATCCAAGTAGGACTCGGACGGGTGGGAGAGATGGCCCACAGCCATCACATAGGTCTAAAAATAGAGAGATCAGATCATGGACGTCTCATCTAATATGAGGTCCAAAAAGTAGCGTGACACTTATTTTTCTAAATAAGGCCTATGACCAAAGTGTAAATACATAAGGATTGGGTTTGTTTAAATTTTTCTTATTTTATTTCTCATGCAATTTGGGACATCGAAGGAAGTCCAAACCTAATACAAATTAGTGCATTACTAAATCTTGGTGCAAGGATTCCAAAAATCAAGTTAGATTTTAGTTTTGAGACTTCCTACTACATGTTATACCCTTTCCAAGTTAAATAGTTTTTAATTATCCAAGACCATCTAAAAATATTTGAAGTCTGGTATTTTGTATAAATCATGATATTATTGAGTCAAGTTCTCACGAAAATTATTAGGTCAACTTATTGTTATTAAAAGGATCAATTTCATGTTTAACCCCTCTGTATCATTAATTTACTAAGTAGGGTTATATTTGATGAAATTGAGTTTCAATCAACTTGATGATGAAGAATTATCTTTAAACATGAATAATCCATTATAATTGGGTCTCTAAGTTTCAATGTATTTTATATGAAGCATCAAGATTTGAAATTTGGAATTAGAGTTTTCTAATGTAGGAGTAGTGATAAAAAGTTAGGGTGTTACAATTCTACCCACCTTATATGAATTTCGTCCTTGAAATTCTACTGGTCTACCCACCTTAAGGTTTTACTTATCCCTAACATAAAAATTCTAAATATCATGAAATCTTGCATACACTTACATCTAGTGTAAGACTAATCATAACTATAGTACTAAAGGACTTCATAACTAAATCATACCTTGTTCATTCTTGTCATCTTCATCATCGTCTACCATGGTGAAGATCCTAGCTTGTCGCTTCTCCTGGGCTCATGGTTGACTTGGGGATCCTTCTTCTGTAGGAGCTTGGGGTAGTTGGATATGATACAGTCAGACCCTCCATAGTAGTAACAAACTCTAGTTCCATATCTTCATTCTCCTATATGATATCTATTACACTTGGTGCACTGAGTATTTGCATGAAGGTTTGGAGTAGGTTCCTCTTGTACTTTCCTCTTCTTGTCATTATGGCTCTTATGTGCTTCCTTGCTTCATGGGGATCCTCCATTATTCCAGTATCATCCAGGGTGGTCCTCCAACTCCAGGGCACAGTCGAATGCCTCCTGCACTATCCTAATGCCCCTATCCAGTCAAAGCATAGCCCAAATCAGGTTTCATGCCATGCATGAACTTCTTTGCCAGACGCATCTCGTCTAAACCATAACTATACTTTTGTAGCATTCGGAACTTCATTGCATACTGGCTAGCAGTTGAGTTATACTTCCTCAAGTGCTTGAACTCCATCTCCTTCTTCTCGATCATAGCTTTGGAGATGTAATGGTTCCAGAAGGTAGTGGTGAACTCCTCCCAGGTCAATGACTCAGCATTGGGTCCTTGAGCATTCATGAAGTTTTCCCACCAAGTGTGGGTTGTACTCTTCAACATGTGTGTCCCAAAGCAAAATTTAGAAGGCTCGAGACATCCTATGTCATGGAAACAGTGCTTGACATTGAGAAGCCACTCTTCAGCATGACCAACTACATCAGTCTCAACTTCTCCAGAGAAGGTTTCTGGCTTGATCTTCAGGAAGTCTACTAAGGTCAACTCCGGTTTCCTCGGTTGATGTGATCTTCCTTGTTGACCAGTAATAGCATAGGTAAGGCCTTGATGAGCACTTCTAGAGGTGTATTAGGGTTACCATTAGGAATAGCCCCTCCAGAAGCACTATGACCACTTCCCCCATTAGAAGAGCTTCCCTCTCCATCTATGTGCACCTTGCCCTTATCATATCTCTTCTTGGGAGCCATCTACAAAAGATATGTAAACTATATGAGATTTTGATAAAAGCATGGTGGCCAACTATATTTTTTCTCTGATACCATATTGCAATATCCCAATTTTCTAAAACATATAATTCGTTGAGAGGAAGCATAATCTTATTGGGAATGTCACAAAATGATAATCATTGCATAAAAATAAAGTTCAAATAAACCAACATAGGATACATTGTATAGTTTCTCATATCTCAACTCATAACATAAAACTCACACTCTAAACTAAAACACATCTCATAAGCATAAAGGAAAATCTAATCTATTGATAGTTGGCTCCCCACCAGGTCTGGTCTCAAACATCCTTGAGCTCCTTTTTCAATTGTTCACTAGGTAGCTTTATCCTTGATGTTGCTCCTTTCCTGTGGGTATCACACCCCCAGCCATGCATAAAACAATTTGTAAGTGGAATCGAACATATTATAAAACTGAAATAACATATACTTTGAAAAGAAAACGTTTAGACATCATGAAAATCAACTTTACATTATATCATTGTCCTTTATCTGAATTATATAAGAGTCCTCAAGTTTTACACCGAAGTGCCTCTTCTCTTTCCACCGAAGTGCCTCTTGAATTGCGCCATAGTGATCTGTATGCTAGGAAAGCCCATGATTTGCACCAAAGTGCATTGTGTACTAGGAAAGCCCATGATTTGTACCAAAGTACATTGTATGCTAGGAAAGCCCATGACGAGGATCTTATATAAGGTTCATTCATTATCTGTACTCTTTACTCTTGAAAACTCTTTTCTCTTTCTCTTTAAACATGAATATGATGTGATATAATTATTCTTGAAAATAAACAGTAAAAAGTATTTCATTTATCCATTAACTTTTAACCTTGATCAATAAAATCATAGCATGAATAATACAATCACTTAATAACATGTACATTGTACTCAATAGCATATAAACATCCAATATTAATGTTCAAAGTGCATGGACCACTTACAGAGATTGGATCAACTCCTAATTCTCTCTGATGTTTAGGAAACCCCAGTTACCATGTTGAAACAATTAATTCTCATTAATGATTTATATTCAAGTAGACTTCTAGGGTTTTAGGGTTATTTATGGATTGATGGAAATTTGGGACTAGAATAGGCATTAAACCCAATTATTATAATTCCTTGTATTTTTATATTTCCAACAAATATTTATTTGTATTTTTCTGACATTCCGCTAATTAAATATGAATTTTTGAAGGTCTGGCCAATAGGAAATTTAGGGAAATCCATGATGGTAAAACAAAAATCCAATGAGGCATTAGGCCCCACTCAAGTGGCCCACTCGTCAATAGCCACATGGCTAGAGTAAACCCAGGGGTTGCACACGCCTGTGACCAGCAAACGTGTGATGAAAACCCTAAAAAGCTCTTTAGACTTGAATCAAGCGATTGGAACTTCAGGGGCATAAATGGAAGAACATCAGGCTGATTTCTCAACCACGAGAATGACAACAGAACTCCAACCCAAGAGAAAATCATGGAACCAAAATGTGATTCAAGATACTCTTTAGCAAAACCTGATATTACCAATGAGTTCCTCACAAACAATAAGCATCGTGATGCACTGGGGCCGAGAAAGCTTCCCCCTCCACAGCTGGCATAGAGAAGTAGGTTGGAAATCAATAAAAGGGTGGACCAAACACATTTTGGGCAAAGCAAAGCAGTACATCATGCTTGAATGAAGCTACGATTAGTAGAAACAACAGCAACAAAGGCTGGGAACTATGGGATTGCTTTTGAGAACAAAAGATAGTCGAAAAGAGGGAAAACAATCTGGGTACCTTTTTGTCAAAATTGCGGCCTAATACGGCTTCCCGGATTGGATACAGGCTTATCCTTATTGTTTTCTAGTGTGAAGATGAACGAGTTTGTCATGACAATGAGCTGGTTGGGCCATAGTAGAACAATCTTGCGGTTGGAAGTGAAGGGGTAAACCAGGGTTAGGCGAGAGTTTGTTGAGTTTCTAGATGCCTCTCGATCATTTTGGTGGGTTATAAATAGGTATTGTACTCAGGGAGGTGTAGAGACACTTGTGGGGAAAGAAACAGGGGAAGACATGAGTGATCCTAGTTGATCAGGGACTCTAGGGAACCAAACCCTAGCGTGTAGGGGATCGGAGAGTTTGAGAAGAGGTGAGGATGGTGAGGGGAAGACTTGTTGGTTCTGGGAAACAACAGAGAATGAGACGGGAGGGTGAGAAGTCACCACCAATGTTACAATCCAAGTAGGACTCAGATGGGTGGGAGAGATGGCCCATAGCCATCAAATAGGTCCATGAATAGAGAGATTAGATCATGGACGTCTGATCTAATCTGAGGTCCAAAAAGCACTGTGACACTTATTTTGCTAAATAAGGCATGTGACCAAAGTGTAGATACATAAGGATTAGGTTTTTTTTTTCTTTCTCATGCAATTTGGGACATCAAAGGAAGTAAAAACCTAATCAAAATTGGTGTGTTACCAAATCTGGATGCAAGGATTCCAAAAATTAATTTAGATTTTAGTTTCAAGACTTCCTACTAGATGTTATATCCTTTCCACATTAAATCTTATTTTAATTATCCAAGACCATCTAAAAATATTTCAAGGATGGTATTTTGGATAAAGTGTGATATTATTGAGTCAAGTTCTCATGAAAATTATTAGGTCAAATTATTGTAATTAAAAGGATCAATTTCATTTTTAATCCCTCTACAACATTAATTTACCAAGTAGAGTTATATTTGATGAAATTGAGTTTCAATTAACTTGATGAAGAAGAATTATCTTTAAACACGATTTATCCATTATAATTGGGTCTCTAAGTTTCAATGTATTTTATATGAAGCATTAAGATTTAAAATATGGAATTAGGGTTTTCTAATGTAGGATTAGTTATAAAAGTTAGGGTGTTACAACATGATTCAAACATGACTTACCTTTAGCACCGCCGCTTAATTGTACATATGTGATACACCTTTCTATACTCCATATGAATGTATATGTAGACTCATTTGATTATGTATCTCCTAAGATGCGTAAATCATGTTTGTTGGACAAGATGATAACATGTGGCTTGTAATCGAAGCATCTGAACTTATAGAACTAATACATATTGATATATGTGGTCCTTTTGTTTAAACAGCTAAAGGATGGTCCAATTTTTTTTCCATTGACTGATGGATTCTGAATATATGGATTTGTGTGAGATACAAATTAGATTCCCTTGAAATGTTCAAGGAAACATAGAATGAATTATAGAGCAATGTTGGTACAAATATTATATTTCTTTTATTAGATTGAGGTGTTGAATATTTGATCCAGGTGATTGAGGACCTTCTCAAGGAGTGTTATTGTCACGCCCCAATCTCACATTAACCACAAACCACGAGATTAAGACGCGACAGGATGGGATTTACACTTAAGCCAACCACTCTTCGCTTTTTAAAAAAACATATTAAAGACATTAACAGGAAAATCTGATTTATACTGTAAAATGAAACTAGACAAACTGCGGAAGCATCTTTATTAACTGACTAGCAAGATAAACAGAGTTTATAGCATATTACATTTATCCGACATAAAATAAAGCATAACAGACAATTTACATCTCTGTACACATTCACTCTCTCACTCACACCTTGTCCCGAAGATCGAGGGGAATGGACTAAGAGACCTCTAACTAGACTAACTACCAACCTTCTATCTATTAAGCGTTGGGATGAAACGATCCTTCTGACTCCTGTTGCTGATGCTGACCTGAAAAATGTTTGAGTAGAGGGGTGAGCCTACTCGCTCAGTGAATAACATTTCACTTAGCTATCAATAAACAACTCGTCAGGTTCATTAACTGAAAATAAACAGATATACAGTTTAAGCAGAGCAATCCTATTGACATAGCAGATGTTTAGAAAATAATCATATTTCTAAGCATCATCAAGTGTTTCAAGTAAAAAGACAGTTATATAAATTTATTGTGATCCTATTTGACTTTTTCATTCATTTTATTATTATGCCCTAAATATATGCAGTGTACTCTGCATATAAAGGTCCATAGCAAATTCATGCTACGGCCCCACCGTACAAGACTTAGCGACACACCCGGGAATGCTAAGTCTGACGCCAGCCCTGTTCTGCCACAGGACCACAGGCTCTCCGGCCTACAGGCTCTCCGGCCTCAATGCACTACTCCGAGTGCTCTCTCGACTCCTCCTACTAACCTGAGCACACAGGCGGAGGGTCACAGGGTTACCTTCGCGACTCCGCACGAATGGTGTTAGATAACCGTGTTTTCTGGTGAAACCACAATGCCATTGTGACACAAGCACAATTGTTGTTAGACACTGCCCTTTTTCTCTTTCCTCGTTTGTCCGCGACACACGCACGGATGATGTTGCAACACGAGTTTCACCCCGAAGCTGCAGATACCACTTAGGGGTTCTACGGTGTTAGGGCATCTAAGTCTATACTTGATTAACAAATAAACATTTAAACAGAAATATCATATAGCAACTGTAGGACATAGAATTTCTTCTTTTTCATCATTTACATCACGCACTTCAAGTTCCACTGAACTTATCATACTAAGTACATGTTACACAGTTCAGGAATCATATTAACTGATACTGAAGCCAATAAGTATTTAAAATGAGTTAAATAATGATTTCTAAATGAACTATTACTCACCCACTTCGGTATGTTCGTATACACTGAAAAACGTCCACAAACACGCCTAATTCTGCCCTTTACAGCAACGTGCACGCCGTGCACTTAGGCTGCACGCCGTGCACCTTCAGTACACTTCAGATCTGCTTTTCTGCACCTTTGCACGCCGTGCAAACTGACTTGCACGCCGTGCAAACTGACCTGCACGCCGTGCAAACTGATTTGCACGCCGTGCACCTGGGCTGAAACTCGTTCCGCTATCTGCAACTTTGCACGCCGTGCAAACTGACTTTGCACGCCGTGCACCTGCGCAGAAACGGATTTTTCCCCTATATTAGCTATCTGTAATGTTGCACGCCGTGCAAAACGGAGTTGCACGCCGTGCAACCTGCGCAGGGGCGGAAATTGCAGAAAAGAAAGAGAAGATTGGGGTCGATTCGGTGGACGATTCTTACCCGAATCGCTCCTATAGCTCCGGAATGACCTAGCAAGCACTTGGCAAGAAGAAAGAACAGAGAAGGAAGCACCGTTTGCTCCCTAGACCACCTCCATGGTCGTCTTCTTCGCAGCTGCTGGAGGAAGAAGAACACGAGGAAGAAGGAGAAGGGTGCAGCGGTTGCTTTGGCTGGGGAAGATGGGGAATCGAAGGAAAACGGCGGAGAACGGCTAGATCGCCCGGCTTTCCCTCTCTTGCTCGCTCCCTTTCTCCCTCTCTGTTTCTCGTCCAGCGGCTAACGGAGGAATGAACCCTTCGTTCATTCCTTAGTCGGCTAAGGAAGAGATAAAGGAAAACCAAGGGAAAGGATAAGGCAGGGCGCCCAGGGGGCCGAAAATAAATTACCCAAAAACTTTCCGAAATTGCACATAGGTCCCTGAACACCAAAAAGCTCATATCTTTTTACTCGTAGGTCGGTTTCGCATGATTTCTTCGGCAACGGATTAAGCACAAACTTGTCCCCAACCTCAGGACAAGAAAACAAGCTAATGATACATTAACACTAGCTCAAAGCTCAAAACACTATTAACAAAAGCAAGTACTCATCTCAACATAACTAGCTCAATCATGCACTAACTAAGGTACTTACTGGTAAAACGAAATGTGGGTCATAACAATCTCCCTCCCTTATAAGAATTTCGTCCCGAAATTCCTAAAAGAGAAAAGGAAACTTGTTACGCATTTCTGATTCAAGCTCCCACGTAGCTTCCTCTATATCATGGTTTCTCCACAAAACCTTCACTAAAGATAACTCACGGTTCTTAAGCTTTTTGATCCGGTGATCAACTATCTGCACTGGTCCTTCTACATAGGACACATCTGTTCTAAGCTGCGCCGGTTCTGGATCTACAATCTTTTCTGTACCGGGATGACACTTTTTCAGCATAGACACGTGGAAGACATCATGAAGATTTTCCAACTCAGACGGCAAATCCAACCTGTAAGCTACAGGTCCAATCCTCTCAACAATAGGATATGGACCCAAATACCTAGGGGTCAACTTACCCCTCTTACCAAACCTCAGAACTCCCTTCCACGGCGAAACTTTCAAGTAAACCTCATTGCCAACCTCAAACTCAAGAGGTCGACGTCGTTTATCAGCATAACTTTTCTGTCTATCCTGCGCCGCTTTCAACTGATCCCTGATCACTGATATCTTTTCAGTAGTCACATCAACTAACTCAGGTCCAAGAATTTCCTTCTCACCCACCTCGTACCAACAAACTGGCGATCTACACTTCCTGCCATAAAGAGCTTCAAATGGAGCCATTCCAAGACTAGAATGGTAACTGTTATTATAAGCAAACTCCATTAGGCTTAAGTGTTCTTCCCAGTTGCCTCTAAACTGTAGTACGCATGCTCTCAGCATGTCCTCAAGGGTCTGAATGGTCCTCTCTGATTGACCATCTGTCTGTGGGTGAAACGCTGTACTGAACTTCAGCCTTGTGCCCAACGCACGATGTAACTGATTCCAGAATCTAGATGTAAACTTTGGATCTCTGTCAGAAATAATAGAAACTGGAATCCCATGCAACCTGATTACCTCATCCACATAAACTTTAGCCAGCTTAGAAACGTCAAAGGTTGACTTGACAGGAAGAAAGTGAGCAGACTTAGTTAGTCTATCCACAATCACCCATATCGAGTCCGAACCCTTAGGCGTTCTGGGTAATCCTACCACAAAGTCCATCGTGATATGTTCCCATTTCCATACTGGTATAGGAAGCGACTGTAAAGTACCAGCAGGTTTCTAGTGTTCAGCCTTAACCTGCTGACACACCCCGCACCTAGCCACGTATTCAGCCACATCCTTTTTCATACCAAACCACCAGTACAGCTCTTTGAGGTTCCTGTACATCTTTGTGTTACCTGGATGCATGGCATACATAGAAGTATGCGCTTCCTCAAGAATCTGCTCTTTTAACTCACTGTTTCCAGGTACACACAGCCTATCATGAAGATACAACATGCCTTCATCAGAAAATCTGAACTCTGCTCTCTTACCCTCTGACATCTCCTGCATGATTTGCCATAAACCATTATCACTCTGCTGCAACTCTTTAATCTGATTATAAAAAGTAGGTCTAACTTGCATCTGCGCAATCAGCCCACTCTGTCTTGTCACCTCCAAGTCCAAGTTCAACCTTCGCATATCTACAAGCAAGTCTCTCTTGAAACATGCCATAGAAAATGCATTGGCTGAAGAACTTGACTTTCTACTCAAGGCATCAGCTACAACATTCGCCTTACCAGGATGGTAATCGACTGTCACATCATAGTCTTTAATCAACTCTAGCCATCTGCGCTGTCTCAAATTCAAATCTTTCTGAGTGAAAATATATTTCAGGCTCTTATGATCTGTAAACACCTGACATGTCTCACCATACAAATAGTGACGCCATGTCTTAAGAGCATGAACTATAGCAGCCAGTTCCAGATCATGAACAGGGTAATTATCCTCATTCTTCTTAAGCTGTCTAGATGCGTAAGCAACAACTTTACCTTCTTGCATCAGTACACAGCCCAAACCTTTTCTAGAAGCATCACAGAACACTGTATAGCCCTTTTCTGCTTCTGGCAGAACCAACACTGGTGCTGAAGTCAACCTCTTCTTCAGAATCTGAAAACTTTTCTCACAGTTATCAGACCACACAAACGGTACATCCTTCCTCGTCAGGCGTGTCAAAGGTGATGCTATCCCACTAAAGTTCTTTATGAACCTTCTATAATAACCCGCCAATCCCAAGAAACTTCTGATCTCAGTAGGAGTCGTGGGCTGTTCCCACTGAAGTACAGAATCAACTTTCTTAGGGTCAACACTAACTCCACCTCTCGAGATAACATGTCCAAGAAATGCTACCTCAGCCAACCAGAACTCGCACTTGCTAAACTTAGCAAACAACTGGTGTTGTCTCAACAACTGTAACACTACTCTCAGGTGTTGTTCATGCTGTTCCTCGTCTCTGGAATAGATCAGAATATCATCTATAAAGACTACAATAAACTGATCTAGAAAAGGTTTGAAAATCCGATTCATCATATCCATAAAGGCTGCTGGGGCATTGGTCAGCCCAAACGACATGACCAAGAACTCATAATGCCCATACCTGGTTCTGAAAGCTGTTTTGGGAATATCAGAAGCCTTTATCCTGAGCTGATGATATCCAGATCTCAAATCAATTTTAGAAAAGATCGTCGCTCCACGCAACTGATCAAACAGATCATCAATTCTCGGCAAAGGATATTTATTCTTTATTGTGATCTTGTTCAGTTGCCTGTAATCTATACAGAGACGCATGGTACCATCCTTTTTCTTAACAAACAGGACTGGGGCACCCCACGGTGAGGAACTGGGTCTAATGAAACCCTTCTCTAGTAACTCCTGCAACTGCACCTTGAGTTCTTTCAACTCTGCAGGTGCCATTCTGTAGGCTGGCAATGCTACTGGATGACTACCTGGGTATATCTGAATTTCAAAATCCAAGTCTCTGACAGGAGGTAAGCCTGGTAAATCTTCTGGAAAAACATCAGAAAACTCACAAACCACGGGCACATCATAAACACTGGCGGTGCTTTTCTCTGCTCTAGTGTCAACCACATGAGCAAGGAATGCTTCACATCCTTTCTGTAACATCTTATCAGCTACAGCAGCTGATATTATGCACGTAGGCAGAACTTTCCTGTCTCCAGTAAAGACACAAGAAAATTCTCCTAATTGAAAGGTAGCTTCCTTCTTCCAGCAATCGAGTTGCACTCGATATGTCTCAAGACAATCCATACCTAAGATGACTTGAAAGGTATTTACATCCAAAGGTATGAGATTAGCAGCGAAGGTAAAACCTCCAAAAGATAACAAACATCCGGGACAGGACTCAGATAAAACTGTCGGTCCACCTAGTGGAACCCTCAACACTAACTCATCTACCAACTCTTGAGTTAACAGATTAAGTTCAACAACTAAAGAATGTCGTATAAAAGAGTGAGTAGCACCCGGATCTATCAAAACTGAGACTGGTATACTATTAAACAAAAACATCTCTCCTGTAACAACTTGTGAAGAAATTATACCTTCTTGAGGTGTCAAAGAGAAGAAACGTGTTGAAGCTCTCCCTCTGCCACGTTGTCCTCTCTGACCACTCCTGCCACTAGACGCTTCACCACCTCTAGAACCAGAAGCCACAGAGGAACTCGGAACATCATGGTATTGAGGCTGAAAAGCTTGTGGCGCTGCTTGATGAAGTTGAGGACAATCCCTTCTAAGGTGTCCTATTTGTCCACAGGCAAAACAACTTGGACCCCAACACTGACCAGTATGTGGTCTACCACATTTATTACATAACGGTATCTCTTGTCTGTGAGGACCTGACACTGACATTGATGACCCTGAAGATTGTCCACTAGTGGCACTGCTCCATCTTCCTGGGTTATATCCTCTTCTACCTCTAGAAGTAGTGACATCCTCAGATCTCTGTCTGCCAAAACAACCAAAGCCACGCCCAAGTTTAGAAAAGAAACCTCTACCTCCACCTCTGTATCCACCACTGGACTGTCCCCCACTGAACTCTGCAGATCTCTTCTTAGACTCGGGCACCTTGTCAGCATTCACAGATTCTTCAACCTGCCTGGCAGCCTCAACAAACTCACCAAAGTTCTCTCTGTTCCTCCTACTAGTAGCAGAAACTGTATGCCGGATCTCTGGCCTTAGCCCTTCCTGAAACCTTCTGCATCTTTCTATGTTGTCAGGAACAAGCTGTGGACAGAAATTAGCCAACCGTGTGAAAAGTGCTTCATATTCTGTAACTGTCATGTTCCCCTGCTTGATATTCTGCAACTGCCTGATTTTCTCATTAAGGAAAGTGGGTGGATAGAATTTGAGATGAAACTCCTCAGAGAAATCCTGCCAGGAAAGCTCTGTACCCCTCCTCTTTTCTTCTACACCACGCCACCACAACTCAGCATCGCCTGTCAAAAGATAGACTGCATGATTGATCTTCTTCTCTTCTGGAAGCCCCATCAGACGAAAAACCTTCTCTATCTGTCTAAACCACTCATCAGCTTCTGCGGGATCTGTGGTGCCACTGAACTCTGTGCCACCAAGCTTCTTTACAAGCTCATAAGATCGCATCAGATCTTTACTACTGGTAGAAGAAGATTCTCGCCTATCAGCCTTGTACTTTTCTTTGGTTTCCAGAAACATCCTGTACATCCGGGATGCTTCATCCACGTGGTCACCACCACCTGGACCCAAGTACAAGGGATCAGGGCCAACATGGCTCTCGGCCTGATCATCGCGATCAAAGCCTCTTCCTGCCATCTGCAATGATATACAGAATATTTCCTGTTAGAAAACTACAGATAGAAGAAAGACACCTAAACCTTAATCCTATTGGTCTCTTATCGTCCCCTAACTTGAGTAACTAAGTACTCAAACCAAGGCTCTGATACCAAAATTGTCACGCCCCAATCTCACATTAACCACAAACCACGAGATTAAGACGCGACAGGATGGGATTTACACTTAAGCCAACCACTCTTCGCTTTTTAAAAAAACATATTAAAGACATTAACAGGAAAATCTGATTTATACTGTAAAATGAAACTAGACAAACTGCGGAAGCATCTTTATTAACTGACTAGCAAGATAAACAGAGTTTATAGCATATTACATTTATCCGACATAAAATAAAGCATAACAGACAATTTACATCTCTGTACACATTCACTCTCTCACTCACACCTTGTCCCGAAGATCGAGGGGAATGGACTAAGAGACCTCTAACTAGACTAACTACCAACCTTCTATCTATTAAGCGTTGGGATGAAACGATCCTTCTGACTCCTGTTGCTGATGCTGACCTGAAAAATGTTTGAGTAGAGGGGTGAGCCTACTCGCTCAGTGAATAACATTTCACTTAGCTATCAATAAACAACTCGTCAGGTTCATTAACTGAAAATAAACAGATATACAGTTTAAGCAGAGCAATCCTATTGACATAGCAGATGTTTAGAAAATAATCATATTTCTAAGCATCATCAAGTGTTTCAAGTAAAAAGACAGTTATATAAATTTATTGTGATCCTATTTGACTTTTTCATTCATTTTATTATTATGCCCTAAATATATGCAGTGTACTCTGCATATAAAGGTCCATAGCAAATTCATGCTACGGCCCCACCGTACAAGACTTAGCGACACACCCGGGAATGCTAAGTCTGACGCCAGCCCTGTTCTGCCACAGGACCACAGGCTCTCCGGCCTACAGGCTCTCCGGCCTCAATGCACTACTCCGAGTGCTCTCTCGACTCCTCCTACTAACCTGAGCACACAGGCGGAGGGTCACAGGGTTACCTTCGTGACTCCGCACGAATGGTGTTAGATAACCGTGTTTTCTGGTGAAACCACAATGCCATTGTGACACAAGCACAATTGTTGTTAGACACTGCCCTTTTTCTCTTTCCTCGTTTGTCCGCGACACACGCACGGATGATGTTGCAACACGAGTTTCACCCCGAAGCTGCAGATACCACTTAGGGGTTCTACGGTGTTAGGGCATCTAAGTCTATACTTGATTAACAAATAAACATTTAAACAGAAATATCATATAGCAACTGTAGGACATAGAATTTCTTCTTTTTCATCATTTACATCACGCACTTCAAGTTCCACTGAACTTATCATACTAAGTACATGTTACACAGTTCAGGAATCATATTAACTGATACTGAAGCCAATAAGTATTTAAAATGAGTTAAATAATGATTTCTAAATGAACTATTACTCACCCACTTCGGTATGTTCGTATACACCGAAAAACGTCCACAAACACGCCTAATTCTGCCCTTTACAGCAACGTGCACGCCGTGCACTTAGGCTGCACGCCGTGCACCTTCAGTACACTTCAGATCTGCTTTTCTGCACCTTTGCACGCCGTGCAAACTGACTTGCACGCCGTGCAAACTGACCTGCACGCCGTGCAAACTGATTTGCACGCCGTGCACCTGGGCTGAAACTCGTTCCGCTATCTGCAACTTTGCACGCCGTGCAAACTGACTTTGCACGCCGTGCACCTGCGCAGAAACGGATTTTTCCCCTATATTAGCTATCTGTAATGTTGCACGCCGTGCAAAACGGAGTTGCACGCCGTGCAACCTGCGCAGGGGCGGAAATTGCAGAAAAGGAAGAGAAGATTGGGGTCGATTCGGTGGACGATTCTTACCCGAATCGCTCCTATAGCTCCGGAATGACCTAGCAAGCACTTGGCAAGAAGAAAGAACAGAGAAGGAAGCACCGTTTGCTCCCTAGACCACCTCCATGGTCGTCTTCTTCATGGCTGCTGGAGGAAGAAGAACACGAGGAAGAAGGAGAAGGGTGCAGCGGTTGCTTTGGCTGGGGAAGATGGGGAATCGAAGGAAAACGGCGGAGAACGGCTAGATCGCCCGGCTTTCCCTCTCTTGCTCGCTCCCTTTCTCCCTCTCTGTTTCTCGTCCAGCGGCTAACGGAGGAATGAACCCTTCGTTCATTCCTTAGTCGGCTAAGGAAGAGATAAAGGAAAACCAAGGGAAAGGATAAGGCAGGGCGCCCAGGGGGCCGAAAATAAATTACCCAAAAACTTTCCGAAATTGCACATAGGTCCCTGAACACCAAAAAGCTCATATCTTTTTACTCGTAGGTCGGTTTCGCATGATTTCTTCGGCAACGGATTAAGCACAAACTTGTCCCCAACCTCAGGACAAGAAAACAAGCTAATGATACATTAACACTAGCTCAAAGCTCAAAACACTATTAACAAAAGCAAGTACTCATCTCAACATAACTAGCTCAATCATGCACTAACTAAGGTACTTACTGGTAAAACGAAATGTGGGTCATAACAGTTATATTTTAGAATGAATATTCCAAAAGCTATTAGATAAACAAAAGATTAATATTATTAGCAGTGTCACTTAGACGGAGATAGATGACATTGTTTCCAAATTGAATTGTAAGGCACCCAGTCTAGACATGTATAGTGCCTCTTCATGAAGAAAGCTTAACCGATCACTGGTGAAGATATTTCTAGAGAAATTAAAGACTTTTTCTCTGATGGGAAACTTGTTAGAGAATTGAATAACACCTTTATCACTCTTATTCCAAAAGGCTTAGACAATTCTAAAATTAAGAACTGGTGTGTTGTTGCTCTATGTAATTTTGTGTACAATCTAACCTTGAAAATCATGGCTAATAGACTTCTGAATATTTTTCCTTATATCATAAGTGACAATCAATCGGCCTTTGTCAAAGGAAGGAATATCAAAGAACCTATTCTCTAATGAAATTTTACTCAATTATAATAGGGCCTCTATTGGCAACAAACAAAATGTGCTTCAAGATCAATATTTTCAAAGTTTATGATAATTTAACTGGGATTTTCTCTATGCCCTGCTACACATAATGGGTTTCCCATTAATCTAGATGAATTGGGTTTCGAATCATTTCTATTCTACTTCTTACAAAGTGTTGTTTAGTAGAGAACCAACTTCCAGGTTTTAACCATAAAATGGTATTGGTCAAGGAGACCCTATGTTTCCTTAAGCATTCATTGTTATTATGAATCAAGTAGTTGAAGTCAACCTATTAAATCATATTAGGGTATTAAAGAATGTTTTTAAATCCCATTTGTTTTTTACTAACGATTTAATGATCTTCCTTGAAGCATATATTAACAATACTAAAGTAGTGCTTAGTGTTTTGCATAAGTTTGGGAATCTTTTGGGTCTTAGAACAAACCCCCTCAAGAGAAAATTGATTTTTAGTAAAAATTCTACAAAGAAAGATATCCCAGAAGAGTTGACATTGAATGAATGTAAACTTCCTTCTATTTATTTAGGTATTTCCCTAGTTACTGGGAGGATTCCTAGGTCAGCTTGTTCAGTGTTGGTAGATAAATTTCAAATCAATCTTAAAGGTTGTACTCTCTATGGCATGTAGGATAAAATGTATCCAATCTACATTAAGTGCAATTTACCTTTATTGGTGCTACTGATTTCCTATTCTTAAAGATACAATGGAAGATATTGAAAGTTTGTCCAGTGAATTCCTTTGGGGCAAGAATGAATAAAAATATCATATCCATTTAGTAAAAGGGAACACGTCACTACACCCAAACAAGAAGGGGGGGTTGGCATTAGAAAAATAACTGAAGATTTTGTGCTTGTCTTCTCCTGAATTGTTGGGATGTAGCTCAGATGAAAAACATCCTTTGGATGAAATGGGTCAGTGAAAGGTACTTAGCTAAATCCTCCTTTTGGTCTATTGAGACCAACTCCTCTATGTCCTAGTTTTTCTAAAATATTTCGGAGAGTAGGCTAGAGATTCTCGTCCATATAAGTTCCACATTGGTATGGTGACAATACTTCTTTGTGGTTGGATCCTTGGCTCCCTGATAAGAAAATCCTCAGTGATCCTGTGGGAAAGGATGTTGTTCTAAATCTCAAATCTCCTCACAATTGTAGGATCAACACAATGTTATGTGTTGGGCATTGGGTCATACCTGAGATAGGAACAATAAGAAGTTGTGTGACTGTTTGATGAGCATTCCTATCAACAATGATGTTGACTAAGTTTCCTTTGAAGATTCTAAGGATCCAAAGTTGAAATGCATTTGGAAGTCAGTGAGAGATTCCAAGACAGATTTTGATGTTTTTATTTGGTTATAGAAAGGTATTTTTCCATGTAGGCATCAACTGATTTTTTTGGAAAATTTCCCATAATAAGTCTCCTACTCTGGATTATACCAGGAGAAGGTCAATACCTACCCATTTGAGATGCTTTATGTGCAAAAAAGAGTGTGAATCAACTGATATATACTCCTTTCTTATTCTTTTATAAAAGAACTATGGAATTGTGTAGAAAGGGACCTCAACATTGTCTTCAATTTCTATTCATGGCTTGATATTCTAAATATTTGTACCATGTTTGGTGGGAGAATACTATTAGAGTTCATGAAGGTAGGAAGAATCGTGTATCATTTATTTGGAAGAACATCATGCAAGAGTTATTCAATTTCTAGATTTCATGATGGTTTTAAGATCAGATAGTTGGCACCTATTTTCTAGTGATGTTGTGGATTTTGTTCCTTGGGTTTGATAGTTCTAATTCCATGATGTATATGTGGAAAAACTTATTATATTCTAGCTTCAACTCTATGTAATCTTTGGCTTGTGTGCCAATCCTTACATTCACTTTTTCCTTCTTTGGTAAGCTATCAACTTACTAGTCTCTTTCTATACCCTTATACAAAAACTTTACAAAAAAAGAAAAAAAAAGAAAAAGGAGTTTTGGTGACCAAAAAGAAAGAGTGTGGTATGGTATCACAATTGAATCCACCGTGAATGCCACAACATAATGGTGTTTTAGAGAGAAGCAACCACACATTGTTAGACATGGTACGGTCTATGATCAACCAAGATGGACTTCCTAATTCCTTGTGGGAACATCCTCTAGAAACTGTCGTGTTTACACTTAACTGAGTTCCTTCTAAATTGGTTCCATAGACACCATATGAGATATGGGTTGGGAGCGTCCCAACATGTATTTCATGAAGGTTTGTAGTTTTGAAGCATTCGTTTCCTAATAAATTGGGACCCAAATCTCACAAGTGTTTTTCTATGTGGTATCCTAAGGAAATCAAAGGATACAACTTCTATATTTCTTCCCAAAACAAAGTGTTTGTTGTTGGAATTGGTACTTATTAGAGAAGGAGTTCATATCTAGAAATACTAGTGGAAGGAAAATAGAATTTGAAGAAGTTCAAGATACACAAAAATAACAACAAACCTAGAGAGGAACATGAGGAGGCACCACAAGTTGTTGTGGCACAACCTCCCCCTCAACAAACACAGGAACCTCTTAGATCCAGCATGACTCGCCATGATAAAGAGATTTGGATTTCTAGTGACTCAAGATGGTGAAGTATTATCCATGGATCAATATGATCCAACCACCTACAAGGAAGCTATTAAAGGACCAAAATTTGGTAAATGGCTCAAAGCCATGAGATCCAGATGAACTCCATGTATACCAACTAGGTATGGACCTTGGTGGAACCATATGAAGGGGTAAAACTCATTGGGTGCAAGTGGGTCTTCAAGAAGAAGATTTAAGTGGATGGAAATGTCCAATACCTAAAAGTAAAACTAGTGGTTGAATTTTTCAAACAAGTTCAAGGTGTTGACTATGATGAAACTTTATCACCATTCGCCATGGTCAAGTCGATTAGGATCATGATCACTAGTGCAACATAGCATGAATGTCAAATCTGCCATATGGATATAAAAACTACATTCCTAAATGATACTCTTATTGAGGATTTGTATATGACACAACCTGAGGGTTTTGAATCTTCAAAGGATGTTGGAAATATATGTAAGATGCAAAGGTCAATGCATGGATTGACACAATGATCTAGAAGTTGGAAGCTTCATTCTGATGAATCATTCAAAGAGTTTGACTTCATTGAGAATGAATATGAATATTGTGTTGACAAGAAGGTTAGTGGGAGTAGTGTAGCATTCTTCATATTGCATGGGGATGATATACTACTATGGGAAATGATATTCCAACTATGCAAAATGTAAGACTCCTGACATGAGTGTTGGGGTAACCCTATTTTCTTTGGACTAATCATGTGAATAGAACCTTACTCTAATCTTTTGAGATGTAATTAGGGCTTTTGGAGAGCTTAAGTTTCAAGTTTGAGCTTGTTTGGATGTGCTTTATGAGCTAGTTTTGGTGCAAATTGCAATTTACCCAAAGTATGGGGTTGATGTGAAATTTATCACCTCTAGTGTTCCTTCTCATTATTGACATCATCTAGAGGAGATAGATAAAGGAGTGGGTGACTTGTTTGAGCCTTGGTTGAGGAGTGTCACCCTTAGTGGTGATTAGGGTTTCCTTGAGTGTTGAGTGCTTGACCTATGTGTATATGGAGTGTTGTTTTGACCTAGGTCGTGACCTAGGGTTGGTTTACAGGGTTCCGTGGTCGAGATACCCCCTCTATAAGGTGGGTTCATGACCAAGGTGGTCTTCGGTTGAGATGGTTACCCTCTTATAGGATGTCTCGACCTAGGGTTTGAGGAGGTGCATTGTCTTGACCAAGTGGCGGTGGTGGTGTGTATGTGTGTGTCATGACCATGGGTGGTGCACCATGGGAGGGGAATGGACACATTGGGGAAGTATAGAGTGGTCTTTGATTGTGGTTCCAAGCAAGCAGCATTTATGGATGGTGATAAGATGTGGATCTTCCAAGGAGATAGGAAGATTCTTCTGATGTGTTTGGTGTCGACGATGGTGGTGGAGAAGTTGTTGAGGTAGGGTTGTGAGGTGTTATTGGCACATGTGTAGAATACTGAGGTGAGGAGTCCTAGTATTTAGGAGGTTCCAGTTTCCAGAGAGTTTGAGGACGTGTTTCCTGAGCAGTTTCCAGGTGTTCCCCCGCCCCGAGAGATTGATTTTGAGATCAATCTAGTTCCAGGCACGCAACTGATAGCTTAGACATTATACATGATGGCTCCAGCTGAGATGGAAGGGTAGGAGACACAACTACAAGAGATGCTTTACAAAGGTTTTATCAGGTCGAGTACATCATTGTGGGGTGTTGCAGTGTTGTTCATGAAGAAGAAGGATGGGTTCATGAGGATGTGTATAGACTACTGATAGCTGAACAAGATGACGATAAAGAACAAGTTTCCCTTACCAAGGATAGATGATATGCTTGATCAGTTGTGTGGCATGATAGTGTTCTCGAAGATAGACATGAGGTCAAGATATCACCAGTTGAGGATCAAGGAGGATGACATACCTAAGTCAGCTTTTAGGATGAGGTATGGTCACCATGAGATTGTGGTTATGTAGTTTGGGCTGACCAATGCACCGACATCGTTCATGGACTTTATGAACGGAGTGTTTTAGCTATTTCTTGATCATTTTGTGGTGGTCTTCATAGATGACATCCTGATATACAGTCATGATATCTAGCAACATGAACAACATATTCATCAGGCATTGACCTTGTTGAGGTAACATCAGCTGTACGCCAAGTTTAGCAAGTGTGAATTATGGCTGAAGAAGGTGGCTTTTCTGGGGCATGTTATATCTACTAAGGGTGTTCGTGTGGACCCCAACAAGTTTAAGTTCATGATAGAATGGGAGAATCCAAAGACACCAACAGAAGTGTGTAGCTTTCTGGGATTGGCAGGCTATTTTAGGAGGTACATTAAGAACTTCAGTGCTATAGCTCTACCACTGACTAAGTTGACAAGGAAGGATGTGTCATTTGTTCTGTGATGATAGATGTCAGTGTGCTTTTCAAAGGTTGAAGGAGAAGCTGACTAGTACATCGATTCTGGTCTTACCTGAGCAAGGAAAAGGATACATCGTCTTTTGGTGCATCAAGGAATGGTTTGGGTTGTGTGTTGATGAATGATAAGCAAGTGATTTCTTTTACTTCCCGACAGCTTAAGAAACATGAGAAGAACTACCCAACCCATGAGTTGGAGCTAGCTATTGTGGTTCATGACTTGAAGACCTGGAGACAGTGCCTTTATGGTGAGAAGCGTTAGATCTTCATGGGTCACAAGAACCTGAAGTATATCTTTTCACAGCATGAGTTGAATATGAGGCAGCGACGCTAGATTGAGCTAATTAAGGATTACAAATGTATGATTTATTACCATCCAGGGAAGGTGAATGTCGAGGAAGATGCACTGAATAGGAAGTCATCTTTGTCGTCATCTGTAGAGAAGGCACAATTGTGTTCCTTGGCATGCCACGAGCGAGACATGTTGATCTCCCTACATCATATGAATGTTAAGTCAGAGGTTTCCTTACTAGAAGGATTGTTAGCATAGTTGCAGGTGAAGCCCACTCTAAGACAACAGATCAGAGAGGAACAATAGTTTGATATTGTGATACAACAAATTAGATCAAAGTTTGGCAGCGAGAAGTGTGATGGCTTCCACAAATCAGATGATGGGATAGTTTGTTACTATGGTAGGGTTGTGGTTCTTGATGCTGAAGATCTGAGGAAGATGGTTATGGATGAGGCTCACTCGTATATGTATGTTATGCATCCAGGTATCACCAAGATGAATCACAATCTAAAAGACATGTATTGGTGGCATGGCTTGAAGTGGGATGTAGCTGAGTTTGTTGTGAGATGTGTTGTGTGTCAATAGGTTAAATCCTACCATCAAAAGCATGTAGGGACGCTGCAAATGTTGTCCATACCACAGTGGAAATGGGATCATGTGACCACGGACTTTGTTTTTGGTCTACCTAGGACAGTCGAAGGCCATGATTCCATCTGGGTGATCATTGACAGGTTGACCATGTCAGTGCATTTCCTTCATGTGAAGACAACATATACAACTGAGAAGCTTGCCCAGATCTATGTTGATGAGATAGTGTGTTTTCATGGTGTTCCAGCAATTATTGTGTCTCATAGGGGTCCTCTGTTCATGAGTCACTTTTAGGAATGATTGCACACAACTTTGGGTATGCAGTTGAGGTTCATCATTGCTTTCCACCCACAGACGGGTCAATTTGAGAGGACCATTCAAACCTTGGAGAATTTGCTAAGAGCTTGTGTTCTTCAGTTTTTGGGTAGTTGGTACATCCACCTCGTCTGATAGAGTTCACCTACAATAATAGTTACCAAAGAAGCATTGACATGGAACCATATGAAGTGTTGTATGGGAGGCATTGTAGGTCTCCATTGTGTTGGTATGAGACTCGAAAATACCAACTTCTTAGTCTTGAGCTTGTGTAGCAGACAATAGAAAAGATCAAGGTGATTCAACAACATTTGAAAACAGCACAGGACAGGCAGAAGTCATATGTAGATAATCATCTTAGACCTTTAGAGTTCCAAATGGGAGACATAGTGTATCTCAAGTTCTCTCCCTGGAAAGGTGCTCTGAGGTTTGGGAAGAAGGGTAAGTTGCCTCTCATGTTTATGGGACCTTACCCTATGGTGTAATGTGTTGGGAAGGTGGCTTATAAGTTGGAATTTCCACCTGAGTTGCACAGGTTGCATCTAGTGTTTCATGTGAGTATGTTGAGGAAGTGTCATCCTGATACCGAGTTAGTGTAACATCCATATGAGGTAGAGTTAGATGAGGATATGTCCTATGTGGAAGGTCCAGTGTTGATCCTCGATAGGAGGGTGAAGAAGCTGAAGAATAAAGACATAGTGCTTCTAATGGTTTTGTGGCATCACCTGGTGTTGAGGAAGCCACATGGGAGCTCGAGGAAGAGATGAGGAGGAAGTACCCATCTCTTTTCTCTTAGGATATTGGGGGCAAAATCCTTGTTAGGGGTTTATGGCATGTAATACCCCTGATCTAAGTTCGGGGGTAACCCTATTTTCTTTGGCTTAATCATGTTCTTAGAACCTTGCTCTAATCTTTTAAGATGTAATTAGGGCTTGTGGAGAGCTTAAGTTTCAAGTTTGGGCTTGTTTGGATGTTATTTGTGCTTTATGTGCTAGTTTTGGTGCAGATTGCAATTTACCCAAAGTAGGGGTTGATGTGCAATTTACCACCTATAGAGTGTTCCTTATCTTTCTTGACGTCATACAGAGGGAGAGAAATAAGTGGGTGCCTTGTTTAAGTCTTGGTTGAGGATTTCCACCCTTAGTGGTGATTACAGTTTCCTTGAGTGTTGAATGTCTTGACCTATGTGTATATGGTGTGTTGTCTTGACCTAGGTCATGACCTAGGGTTGGTTTGGAGAGTGTCTCAGTCATATACACCCCCTCTATAAGGTGGGGTCATAACCAAGGTGGTCTTGGGTGGTCTTGGATTGAGATGGTTGCCCTCTTATAGGATATCTCCACCTAGGGTTTGAGAAGGTTCCTTGTCTCAACCAAGTGGTGGTGTGTGTGTGTGTGTTGCGACCATGGGTGGTGCACCATGGGAGGGTCGCGACTGCAACCATGTGGGTGACAAATATGGTATAGAACCAACCTAGAGTGTATCACCATGTCTTGCATGCATGGCTAAGGTGGTCGCATGTGGGTGCATGTTGGTCTTTTGAGTGGACAAGTGTCCCTTTGGTAACTTGGAGTGTTGACACATCATTCCTTTCCTTCTCTCTCTTCTTCCACCTATATAACCCCTTATTTCTTCATTCTTGTAACCCTTTAGTCCCTCCATATCCTTCCTTCTCTTTTTCTTGTTCTTGGAGCTCGGTGGAGCAAGGAGATCTGACCTTAGAGCTTGGTGAACAAACTCTTCTGGCATGTGGTGCTTGTGGTGACCATTGCCCATCTTCAATCCTTGGTAAGTGTTTATCTTCCTTGATGGCATTTCTTTCGATCTCCTACCTCCATCTTCCTCTCTTTTCTCGGCACTAAACCATGGTTCCTCCATGGTGGTCATTTTGGGAGAGAAATTCCTCATCACGAGGGTTATAGACCATGTCTTGACAAGGTAGACCCAAGTATGAGGAGGGTTTCTTCTCTCTTTCTCCCTTTCTCTTTTGGCTCAGCCTTTTTGGCTCTCTTTTCTTGGATGATCTTTGACCTTGGTACCTTCTTGTTCTTTAGGTTCTCTTGTGGCTGAGAGTGGAGCTTCTTCAACCCTTGGATCGTGTTCTTGGAGCTCTTGATCTTGGAGCTTGAAATCCTTGGTGGTGATCTTTTTAAGGCTGGTTATATAACACTTAACCTACTCTATTATTGCACTCTTATATGCATGTTTGCTACTATATTCTCTCTCTAAAATGCTCCCTTATGATGTTAGTAGATAATGATGATCTGTAGAACTTGTTTGGTGAAGATATCTTGCTTGGTTTGGTAGAAATACAAAACTCTAATCTACTTGCACCCATTTTTGTGGTTGATATGTTATGGAGGTTCTTCCCTATCTTTTGACCTTGGTATTGCTCTCATGCATGGTTTTCGTGTACCTAGATGTTTAAGGGAGGTTACATTCTACTTTGGCTACCTTGATAATGGTTTTCTCTTCCTTGGATGAGATCCTTTCTTGGTGGTTTTATGATCCATGACCTAGGGTTTTGATGATCATTTGCATGATATTTTTCTCGTGATGATTATGGTTTCCCCTTAGTCTTGTCCTATTTTGAGAAAAATATATCTTTCCTTGGGATGTTTGGGACACCCATCTCCTCATTGGTCGTGACCATAGTGAATCTTGGTCAAGATGCTCCTCTAGTTGATGGGTTGGACCTAGTGTTGTTTAGGTTGTGACACTTGATGTTGGTGGTCTTTTAAGGCCTATTTTGGTTGGTTTGCTACCCTTGTAGAGTGGCCACCACTAGGTGGCCTTGGGTCATGTTGCTAGGTTGATGATGAGATAGCCATGTATTGGGGTCGAGACATCTCTAGGTCACAACAGTTGGGAGTGGTTGGAGCCCTAACCCTAGGTGTCATAGTCAAGACCCCATAGATGTCGCAGTCGCGACATGGTCTAGGTGGTGTGGTCACGACCTAGTGGTTGGATGGTGGTTGAGACACATGATGATGATGGTGGTTGAGGGGTATGCTTGTATATGTAATGTTATTCGTGTATGAGTAATGTATAAGCCATGTAGAGTGTTGTTTAGATGATATCTAATCAACTCTAACCATGTTACTTGATTGTAAGATGCTCCAAGATGATGATAGGCAGTGAATCTAGGATTGATGGTTGAATCTAGCTTTGTAAACCCTAATTGGCTAAGAAGGAACCCTAACCCTAATAATGTGCAATGAGCATGATTGTTTCTCTTTCATGAAATGTCTATGGTTGTGATGTTATCTACCTTGTTAATGAACTTCTAATCATGCAGGTGTTATGAGCTTGATAATCATAGTTAGTATATGCTATGATGGCTATGATATGAAACAGGCGGAATGCGCCTTCATGAGGCATGTTGAAGCACTTGTGATATAGGAATGATGTGAATGGGTCCTATGAATTGGCAGTTGCTTATTTCTTATTATGAGATGACATTTCCCAATGATGAGTTGAGGGATTGATATCCCATAGTATGTGACTTTGGAATTGGTGATGTGGTGAATGGCAATGATACAGACATCATGTGGTGATAGTGTGACAAGTCCACACCCTATACATTTATATCTTCTGGAGTATACTATGCCCTTATCTTTGTAGAGTTTGTTATGGCTTTATACGTTGTAACTTGATTGATGCTAAAAAAAACACTTAATTAACATAACTAATCAAGTGGAACTTAATCATGTAGTTTTGCCATGTGCCATAGATCCATCTCAATGTTAGCATTTGCTGGATGATGAAATGGGCTTTCCCTAGTGAAAGCTTGGAGTCATATATTGTTGAGTATATGCATTCATAGAATTGGCTACAGGCCATACCTCGACAGGAGTGCGGCTACAAGTTATGGCTTAGTGATTTGATGCTTATGAGGTTTTCATAGGATTAGCTATGGGTCATACCCTGTCAGGGGTGTTGCTGCGGGCTATAGATCAGTTTCACTAGAACCATGACCTGTACCAAGGTGGGCTAGGACTTTCACAGTTTGACTATATGTCACTAGTTTCTATTGATTGGCATGTCTCTGCAGTGTACTCGTGTATTGAGCATGAGGTTTGGAGAGGTTGTGGATTCTGGATCTTCCATAGACCTTGTATGGCACCACACTAGTACATAACCGGCCTTTAGTGTCAGTTATTTAAGGCCCTTTAGTGTCGGTTTCTAAACGACACCTATGTGGACGCCGCTAAAAGCCCAAACTTTACGCGTCGGTTCTCAAACCGACACCACAACCCTTCGCGCGCCACCAAAAATGTGCCGAAAATGCTCCAGCAGGGGGTATAGGCGTCGGTTATCCTCTTCGTAACCGACACTGAATCACCCGCTTACACGGCTATATCGTCAGTTTTATACAAATATCTGACACGTATTGCCACGGTCGTGCTGGCCAGCACGGCCGTGGTGTCTGGTGTCGTTAGGGAAATCGTCGTCGGTACTAGTATGGAAACTGACACTGTAACCTTATGTCGTCGGTTTTATACAAATAACCGACGCCTATGATTTGATTTTTTTTTGCTGTCAGACTACAGACCTGCTGTGGCTGGTCACAGGATGAGAAACATGCAGTTCAGTTATGAACTGCAGGTTTTACGACATCCATTGATATCAGCCAACAACAGGCCACAAACCTGCAAAATTAACATTATGGACAAATTATTATATATGTGATTCACACTCATGTATAAGAAAATTTAATTCATATTATTCTTTCATCACACGAATGTAGAAACTAGTAGCAACCTGCAGTTCCATTTATTTCATCTCTTTTCACATTCAGACACATGTAGAAACATTCATGTATTGATGATTTTCACACACATATGACAATTCATAAAAATTCATTCACATTCACACAAAATTAATTATGAGAACAAAGTTATTCTTTATTCATCATCATCATTGTCATCATCGTCATCAAAATCATATTGAAAATTTCCCACTCTTTGCAGGGCTTTTGCCCAATCTTCTCTTACAACATCTAATTCATCTCTCGTATAGGGAGCATGTACATAGAAACGCTTTGCACCTGTGTTGAAGTCCTCAGTTTTAAAGACCTACAAAGAGAATGACGTACATACATAATTATATTAATATATAATAAGATTCATATATTTCATATTATCTAACGAGACTATGTATAATACCTGTTGTATGTTATCGATTTCCAATACAGCATGTTTGATGATTAGGTCCATAAATCACATCACATAGTAGGCACATGCCCAGCCGTTGTCTTGTGTAGCACACTATAAATTGAAACATACAAAATATTCAAAAATACAAATAAGCACACTTCACATAAATAATATATACATTGGAGTCAGGAAATTACTTTCACATTCTTCCAAATGAGTGTCAGATTTTTTTTCCTGGGGACCTTTCCTCCAACTTTTTTGTACTCTTGTAAAGCCCTATATATGTTAATATAACACATTAAATTGCATAATTAAATAGTAATGCAGTAACAAATGTTAACAGATATAAAAACATAAAATATTTCTCACGAGAATAATGGCCTTTTAATTGCATGTCCATATACATCCAACTCACTCCCCGCAGGATCTAGATAATAGACGGTGAATGTCTTGGGGACAATAACTAATAACTCCTAATGCTTAGAACTACAGGTAAGAAAGTAGAAAATTAAAAACTCAATATCCGCAATAAAAATGTAATTTGCTTAATTCCAAATTACAAGCAAAGTAAACTTACTCGACATTGAATGGAGCTATTATCACCGTCTTATTATTTTTACCAAAATATTCAAAAGCATCACAGCAGTATGAAGTAACTGAACCAATGTATGTATCTACAAGACTAATCAAAGATGGAACCAAAAATACCACATGGGAAAACCCAAAATCTTTACATGACTTGTATAAGTGGCTGCAAAACATGTATTATGTATGCATTAATATATAAGAAACCAGATTGCCGTATATAAAACAAGGTATATGGATGTATAAACCAGATTTTCGTATGCATTAATCTCACTATATCCACAGCTATATCATAGATGTGTTCAACCATTCATACTTAAACAACTCCAAAATATCTTGTATAAATATGTTGTTTCCGAATGTTTGACCTGTATTATTACGCATCCAGAACTTCTATTACGTATGCATTAATATGTATGCTAAACTTGTATAAATAGATTGTTATCGTATGATTTACCTGCAGCATTCTCTGGAATAGTAACATTTATAGGGAAATTTGGATTATGTTCGCCGATCCATACTGCCACACTCCTATAATTAGGACCTATCGAGGCGTGTAGGTCCCCTGGAAGCCAACTTGGTAGTCGAGGAGGTGGAGGCCGAGATGTAGCGGGTCTTGTCTTTTTGACCTGTATATATAATTTCCATATCAATTGACTCATATATATATACACACTAACAAAGTAAAGTAATGAAAATTTATCATACAATATCAGTATAGAGGACATCCGCTTCGGGCCACAGTATCACTCCACCTACTGCCTCACCAAGTGTTTCAGCATCTGGGTGTGCATGAGGCAGTGCAAGAGTTGTCCAGCCAGCAAGTATACGTATGGGGCTCACACGTACCATGCCATCTGGTACTGGACTCCCATGAAACATGCACCCTTTAAGGGGTGGGTAAGCCGATGCGTCTGCAACGATATATCCTTCACTTTGTAGTCGACATGGCTTCAACCCCTACAAATTTACGTAAAGAATGTTATATGTATATATACACAAACATATCATCTTGAACAGACTAGCTATTATATATGCCATAAAAATACTTACAGAGGACGTGCTAGGTGGGTCTATAGGATTACTCCCAACCTCTGCAGTACGAGGAGTAGGAGAAGATAGGTTCGCCACAGGTACTGTCTGAGTGGCAGTCTGAGACGCCTGTCACTTGTGAAATGCTTCCTGGAGTCTTTTTTCAATTAAGTAATCTACCTATACATGGATAAAAGAAATGCTAGTTTCTGATTATTGAATTCCCTTTTGCAATAACGTTCTAAAATAAGAATAAGTTACCTCAGCTTGTGAAAGTCCTACTTTTGGGATAGGTTTACGCTGGGATGGCCCAAAGAACGCTTTGATGCCCACACCAGCGACTACACCCCTTACACGTCCAGGATGCTCTGGGTTACCCAGAACAACTGTCAGTTCATCCCTTGTGCCCTGAGGGATGAACTTGCCTTCCTTCCTCTGCTCGTGCAGCTCCCGCTAAGCACCATCAACAAAAATTCATAAGTAAACATAACAATAATCAATATTGATAGATTGCTCTAAGAGTTTGATTTTTACCATTTTTGCACTCGCCTCAGCGGTTGCGGGCTTCGGTATCTCTCCCTTCTTGTTTTGCCTCCCAGCTATCCACATAACATGATGAGGCAGAGGTGTGGGAGCAGCAGTAGAGGACTCTGCAGTCTCCTGAGTAGCAGTAGGCTGAGTAGACTCAGCCTGTAGTCTTTGGCGAATGCCTGCATATCTTCTTGGACCCATTGTGTGGTCGTGCACATTCAGTGCACACATTTCTCGTTGAGCATCACTCTTAGCCTAGTTAGTTATCACATTGATTTGGTTAGTAACACTAAAGGTTAATCTTGAATAGGTGAATACATAAAAATGTATATTAATTAAATTAGGAGTGGCGACGCTTAATACCTTTAATTCATCTATTTTTCTTTGGGTAACAAACTCATACCATTCTCTGGGGTCCAAGTAGTTCTATTATTGTGTGGCTTCCTTCTTCCAGGCTGATAATGGGGAAAATCTTCAACACTTTTTGACTGACTATTCCATTCATAGTTTGATCGAACTCCTAGTAGCATTTGGTATTCAAGGTTTGGTTCCTAAGATTTTGTATTCTTCTTTTTGTGTTGGGAATTCGATTCCATGTTTTTTTGGGCATTTGAATGCAAAAAGGGGGAGGAAGGATCGGTTCTAGCCTTAGATTCCGGATCTGCATCTGTAGTACGAGTTTATGGTGAGGTTGGTGAGAGAGCATCCATTTGATTTGCTTTGATAGGGCACTGGTTGGTTAGGTAATGGCAGGTAGCTGCAGAAGACCTAACAAGCATAAACGCTGAATACGGAGTTGTAGGGATGTCCCCTCTTACTAGAATACGTCATCAGTCATATGAATGCTTAAAACACCCGTCCTAGAATCCAAAATGTCTATGAATAGATGAATGAATACATCACTCTCAAGCCAAGAAATTGCCTTATTTAGTTGAGGTTGAGAAAGCGGAGTTGCATTCTTCGATAGTAGTTCCTCGAATCAAACTCAGGTATCCGTTTTCCTTGGTACTGGTACCTATTCCCTGTCCTTAAGCATCAATCTATCCCTAGTTGCTTAGGCCTGGTACCGAAGATCCCGCACACTGACACATATAGCTTATAGAATTCTACCACATGAGAGAAAAGTGGTTTTTTCAATATCTTTGTTTTCCCAGAAAAAAGCTGTTGGTGACTGGTCATAAACCGGAATGACCCTTCTGGGTCATTTTTTAAAGAGAATACAAACAAAAATTATTAGTGTAAAGTTAGTGAAACACTGATCAATGTCTAGAATTGGAATCTATCAAGAACCTATTCTCAGCATCGCGTATGTAATCTCGGGTGAGATTGGTCCTATAGTTCCTTAGGACCCTCCCACAACGTTGCATCACACATTTACGATGCAGCTTTTCATCCAGATCAAATATGCTCTGCAAATTAAATAGAATTTCTATTAACTAGTATCCTAAAAATTAGTAATCTACACAAATAGAATTACAAATAATAATAACTCACGCATAGTTCCTTCCATATGTGGTCTTTCTTCTCCTTAGGAACTCTATGCCATGATTCTAGGATAAGACTGCAATGGCTGCGAGTAAGAACCCCAAGATATGAAACAAATGAGTTGTGGTTCACTCCATATGGATTTCCTGCCTGATCGAAATCCACAGCCAATTTGGGTCCATTGCCCCTTTGTTGTATTAACTTGTTCATCATTATGATGCCCCTCACTTTCTCAATTTTCTTTTACTGCTCATTAAGTGTTGTAATTTCTTCAGGGGGTACATCACCAACCTAAAATTTGATAAAAAAAACACACTTACATAATATAATGATAAATGAACATATAGATATAAACCTCAGGGATATATTCTTAAAACATACATTGTCAGGTGGTGCAAGCACGTCCTCACCCTCACGATCATCATCAGCACGGTCTTGATCATCCATCTGAAAGTTCACCTTCAAATTATAAATTTCACATTGTAAAGTAACACTAATTTTAAAGTTCACATTGTAAAGTACACATTCACAGGGGTGCAGCGATTGCGAATGGACATTCCATGTGCTGTCATTCTTATAATAAATGTGTACCACCTATCCCATTCTTAAACACCTAATCTCACTAGTAAGTGTATAATGTGTATTGGGTTTTCAAGAAAATTTCGGCAGCATTTCCCCACTGTTCTCTAAGTACATATGTACTTAGAGAACAAATGGGGAAATGCTGCCGAAATTTTCTTGAAAATCCAATATACATTATACACTTACATCCTAAGTGAGATTAGGTGTTCAAGAACAGTCCCAAACTGGAGACTATCCAAGATTTACTCCTAATGAGTAAATCTTGGACGGGTTTCTAGGCCAACAAATTCATGTGTTGTCATTCTTATATATAATAAATGTGTATAAACTATAGGCAACATGGTTAATCCTAATCTATAGAGCATTATTAAATAATAAATCAAGAAATCAATAGTTTCAAACATGCAATCTCTAGTAGACAGACTAACCTTAAAAAAATTACCCTAATGACAAAAAGTCATCATATTTAACATACTACGTTATTATTAACATCCAGATCAGATTAAGATCATACTATGTTATAACTATTGGTTTAATAACTCTATTTCCGCATGTATGTACATGATTATCTAATTCAATTTAAGATGTTGGGATCGTATAATTATATAATGACATCAGAATAAATAAAAGAATCATAATTAACATGATTAACAACATGCTCATCAAACTAGGGTTTTCTTGAATATCATCTAATATTTGTGTACTAACTATACCTTTGTAACAAGAAGAATAATAGAGCTTTAAGTATATTTTATTCACAATCTACGCATTTTGCTGATCAAAACCATATACAACATGGTAATATTAATGTAAATCAGAGACAGGTTTGCAAACTGGAGAGCCACAGGATTAATGGGTGTGCCTGTGATACAGGAAAAGCAAGAATAGGGGGGAAGGTCAGGGGAAAACCTGATAATGGGCATGCCTGTGAGAAGAGGGACAGCTGCAGGCAGTGGGCGGAGGGCTGGTCGTCGAGCAGAAGGGCTCCGGGTGGAGAGTTGATCATCGGCGTTGGGCAGAAGGTCGCCAAGCAGAGAGCTAGTTGTGGTCGGGCAAAGAGTTGTGGTCGCCGGTAGGGGCTGGCGGAAGCAGAGGCGGCAGAGGCAGAAGAGGTGCAGCGGCAGATCATTGGCGGCGAGTGGCGGCAATGTCAGCGACCAAAGCGCGGCCAGTAAACGGTGGTGGAGGCAGAGGCAGAGCAGCATTGGCCGGAATCATCAGAGCAGAGGAATCGTCAGAGCAAAAACCCTGATCAGTGGAAATAAATGAAACAGAAGGGGGAAGAGTCTATGCCTCGCATTGTTAAGTTAACTATAGGTGTCGATTGCTAACACAAACCGAAAATAAAAACTTTAAGTGTCGGTTTGCAACAAAACACCGACACTAAAGGGAGGTGAAAATTTTCGCAGTTATTCGCGCGAAAACACAATGGTGTCAGTTATTGTCACAAAACCGATGATAAAAAGCGAGCAAATTTCTGTCTCACAGAAAACCTTTAGTCGTCGGTTACGGTTTTAAAAACCGACGATGTATGTTAATTTTTGGAGGTAATTTTTTTCGCTGGAAATTTTGGTTTTGGCGGTTACTAAGGAACTGACACTGAATAAAAGTGATACATGTGTCTGGTCGCCCTTCACAGATTGATGTCGGCTTATTTTATACACCGACGATGTATATGTTAGGTGTCGGTTTATTAATACAACTGACACCATTAAAAGTGACGTTATAAGCCATTTTTGTAGTACTGCCAATTTGTACTTAGTAGTGGTCTGTTGGATTTGGGTGGTACGATTCAAATCTTTAGGGCATAACAAAATATGTAATCAGCCATGTAGTATACTTGTTTAGGATCAAATATGAAAATATTAGATGAGGCCTTGCTTGATATTGTACCGTATAGTTGGTAGTAAAAATACATGCTCTTCATATTCCTTTTGAACTGTTAAGATGACAATAACTTCCTTGCTGATATCATTAGTGTAATCTACTTATCATAGTTATAGATTTACTTCTGCCCTTTAACTATCTTATATGTGTTACTAATAGCATTGGTGGAGAGTTATATCTCCTACTGAGATTTGGATCTCACCCTATGGGTTTCTCCACATCTTTTAGGTGGACGAGCATGAGGAGGTAGAGATCGTGCAGTTGAGGCAGAGTAGCAACAAGAAGAATAGTAACTGATAAGGTTGGAGGTGTTGCTAGTCTTTTGGTATAGATTCCTAGACTCATTCATGTACACTCAGGTCCTTGAGATAGTTTTTGGGTGTGTTTTGTAGAAATGGTAACGATACATGTTTTTGGCTCATGTGCCCTTTGATGTAAAGATATGGTAGATATGTACGTGTTTGGAACAAGTTTCTCGTGTAGTATGATGATGGCATATGTGATAAATGTAAGCACCTTGTGACTTATGATATCTAATGCAGGTGTCCCATGGGGACTTCTATGTAAAAAAAATTGTAGCTTTGGTGCTTAATGATACTGGTTTTAATTTTTAGTTTTTTTGGGGGAATCTGCTTGTTTAGTTTTGTTTCTGTGTTTAGTTTGGAACTATCTCATTAATTTGTGGCGCGGGACATCACACAAAAGGTGAAGACGTGGTTGGGAAATATTTTCTCACTAAAAGACTTAGGAGAATTCACCTATATTATAGGTATCGAGATCTATACAGATAGATAGTGAGGCTTCTTGGCTTAAGTAAAAGTACATACCTTGACAAAGTGTTGAAATGGTTCAACGTGAAAGAGTCCAAGAAAGGGAGCTTACCCATGTCTTATGGGGTACATATTATAAGGCCAAATGTCCCAAATCTTTGGAATAGAGGGACAATATGATTAAGATTCATATGCCCTAGCAATTGGACGTATCATATCATGAACTGTTATGTACACATCTAAATGTCTCATGTGCCTTGAGCCTGATGAGCATGTCAAGCACTTTCAAGTGAAGGTAACTGAATTATAATATGTATCATCATGAAGTACTTAAAAAGAACTTAATATGAATTTATGGAAAAGAATTGGTTGTAAAGTTACAAAAATTTAATATTCTAAACCCACAAGGATGATTACTGGTCACAATATGGTTCTGTGTTTTTCCTCAATATGGATATTGTCAAGTGGAGGAGTTCTAAGATAGAGACGATGATCAATTTTATAATACAAATAGCATGATGTTGCATTAGATGCTACAAAGGAAGTTGTATGAATTAGGAGGTTCATTTTGATGAACTTATAGTTGTTCCTAGCATTTATGACACAATACAACTACTATGACAACCTTGGGACTGTCATTCTAGACAAGGAATCCATCTGGAATACATATTCCAAACATATGCTTTGATGCTTTCAACTCATACAAGAAATCATTCAATAGGATATGAGAAGATCTACAGGACATAGAGAGAGATCAAGTTTGTTGATCCCTTTAATAAGGCATTGTCACAGTGGAAGCGTGATGGTCGTGCTATATCACTTGGTATTAGATATGTGAGTGGTTGTCTTTAGTGTAAGAAGAGATATCAAGTTTGTTGATCCCTTTAATAAGGCATTGTCACAGTGGAAGCATGATGGTCATGCTATATCACTTGGTATTAGATATGTGAATGGTTGTCTTTAGTGTAAGTGTGAGATTGTTGTGTATATGCCCTAGAAGTCTGTCATTAAATGATCGTATAGGGATATTTTGTACTTTTATCTGATTTATAAAGGCAATCCCAATTTATTGATGCACATTTAATTACTATAATATTAATGTACATAATAAATGTCCTTAGAATGATTGGTTAAAAGCCATGGGATTACAAGTATGTGACTTGAACATGAGATCCTAATTGATGCTAAGAATAATATTCTTAAATGTCCTAGTCAAATGTTATTTGGATTTTGACAACAATAGTACATGTGAGACTAGTATGTGTCGTGACTAATGACCATGTCTCATGGGTCATATGTGTTGGATTCCAAGTCAGACACATAAGTACTTGCTAGAGAATAAATATACTTGATAGACCCACCTTTTGAGTGATTCTTGGACCATTATATGATAGTCACAATCAACTCTCAAATGTGACAGTGATATTGTGGTCCTTCAACCAAAAGTCACTAAGATAGTGACATGACAATCATCATGCTTTGACACTCCCCAATGCGATCTTGAATAAGGTTGCCATAAAGGAAGTGATTGGGTGTGGTGAGAATCACGTTACACAATGTGAGTGATGTAGAAGAAATTTGTCCCTCCCATATAATGTGGGCGATATCCAAGGTTTCTTGATATGTGAGACTAGAGAAACACATGTCCCTGCTCATGTGGGTCGGTATATGATACATAGCTCATATGTATTTTGCTAGTCTACTTGGAGATCAATAAAGTTAGATTGAATGTGGTGAGGATGATGTGTCCATGACTCTAGTTCAATCTGGATAGTTGTGAAAAAAGGACTATACAACATGGTAACACTAATTGTTGATGGTTTAGTCTTTTCAAACTAAACCTACTACTTAGTTAGCAATGATGTGTATCTATACACCACTAATTTCTTATGAATGTTAATATTCATTAGTGAATCCATTGCCAACATAGTATGGTGTCTACAGGGTCATACACATATAGATAGCTCGACGAAAGACTGAATTGGACCTTAATATATTTGTTACAATAAACCTAGGGACCTAAAATTAAGTTTTGAGGACTTGAATAAAATATGGATTCAGAATCAAGAAATAAGTTTCCATACGTCAGGGAGTCCACAGTTTGGCTAAATAGGGCTTAGGAAACCTTAACTCTTCACTCTAGATATATTATATGAGAAGAGGCCTTTAGGGCACACGATCATATATTCTCATTGTTGCCCCTAAGGTTTGAGAAACTTTGAGAGCAACTTGGAGAGAGAAAGAGGGAAAGACAGAGACAAAAAATTATAATTGTCTTTAAGCAGTCATGTGGATATCATGGAGATGAGTTCACACAGTGAAATAGTCCAAACAAAGATCTTCACTGACAGTATGTGAATCGAGATAATGATAGAATGATGCAATCTCCCATAAGCGTGGGCTTTGGAATGACAATATCTATTCGGCACACAAATTGAGGAGAAGGTCTCCACGATGGAATGGTGCAATCTGACACATAGATCATGCAAACCGAGGCAAAAGTCTCTCAAGTGAAAAGACATGATCCGCCACACACGTCCATGGCAAAATAGTGCAACTTGCCACAGACAAGTTATGGGTCAAATGTTGGGTCAATAGAGCCATATATGTTACCTTGGGATATGTGTATATCACTGGTGGATTTCCATGATCTGCCACTTAGCAGATCGTCACAATTAGCTATAGAAAAACAATTTTTTGCACACATCCCAAGGCGACTCCCAGAATGCCAAAGACACCAGAATGAAGTTCCAATTGTTGATCCAATGAAATTTGAAGGAGACGTGGATTGGAAGGTCCAGATCTACACTAAGTGTTACAAGTTAAATTGATGTAACCTATGCCAAAATAAGATATAAACTTGTAAACTGTAATATGGTATTGTTGCATTAGATGGATCCTACTCGAAGGATTCTTGAGATTTTTTTATTCTGCTTCCTTTTTTGCTCCCGAGATACCTAATATCACTCTCACATTGCCATAAATCAACATTACATCCTTTTGTGTATTCATGAGTCAAATGATGGTTTCATGTTTAATTAAATGGAACAAATGGTTAAAGCAATAAACATATTTATTTTCTTAGTTTGTGGAACTTTGGGCGTAAATATGGCCATGACTTTCCTGTCGTTGCCTTAAACATCCTAAATTTTTTAGGTAGTGGGGTCCTAATATCCTTACGGTCTCCCACAATAGATACTCCTCAAGCACCATTCAGACCAAAACATGAGAAAAAGAGAGGAGACGGTGAAAAAGGTGATTCTAGATGATCAATTTAATTTATTCAATGAAATCAAGCAAAGTATTGTATTAGATCACATGAAAGTGCATATGAATTATTGAATTGACAAGAGTAGGTAGTTTCAAGTAAAAATATATGAATGATAATATTTAAATTAGGGAAGTGATAAGCAGTTATGTAAACTAAAGAAGTTATAAGTAGATACGACAATTAGAGAAGCTATAAATACCTTTAGGTGGACTAATGACTTTGAAAAAATAGTTGTGCTAGATGAAGGATCCTCTAGTCACTCAAATGACTTAAAATAAGAGGGGGATATAGTGGTCTATTTTTCTTCAAGACAACCAAAAGAGGTGAAATGATATGGAAAGTATGGGGGTATTTATGAGACAAAATTAGGGTTCGCGAACATAGGTGGAACATTCTATAATTGGCATTGCATCACTACCTTATGTGGGGTATACATGTGGTGAATCAAATTGTTCTTCCATGTGGAACTGGCAATTTTCAGCCATTTTATAATCTTGTGGAGGAATTTCAGATAAAATTAGTTAGAATTGTGGATAGACTCATATGTTGGATAAAATTGAATAAAAATGAAGGAAGAATATTCTTTGGGATTAATAGTTTTTATTATCTAACATAAGTGGATTTTTGTGAAGATAATACAAATTGAATATTAATTGGATTTACAAATGAATATTTTATTTAGGATAACACAATTGGGTAGTTTATGCAAAATGGTTATCAAAAGCTAATTTTAAGAGAAAATTCCACTTAAATCTAGAGAAAAAAAAAGCCATTTGTATAACAAAAAATGAAATGTTTCAAACATGTATAATGAGTGGATAAAATAGGTGGAAAATATAGGAAATTGTGGAATAAATGGAACGAACTAAATACTAGACAAAGAGATGATCTGAACTTGATCGTTGAATGAATGAACAAAAGAGGTGTCAATAAATTTACTAACTTATAAATTCACAATTACCATATTCACAGTCTAATAAACTCCTCCATGATTGAAAGGGTCCCTGAGTAATGGTTAGTTCATCTTATCAAGAGTACTGTATATGGCTTATTAGTAGAGACATTCACAAAAAAGTCCATGATTTCTAACACCGTGCATGAATACATGGGTAATTAGAATTATAGATAATTTGAGGTATAATGTCTATGATAGTCACTTTCTCAAGGTTATGAGAATGGAACATTTGCCTTCTCCTTTCTCAAGGCATCCAAGACTTACCTAACCAATATAAAAGATAATTTGAGGTATAATGTCTATGATAGTCACTTGCTCAAGGCATCCAAGACTTACCTAACAAATATAAAAGAAACCCTTTTTCAAAAACATGTATAGATTTTCTCAAATGTATTCATATAATATTGTCTCTAATTCCCTTATTTTTATTATTATTATGTAATATCATGACCTACCTTAGGTTATTCTCATCGACCAATCTAGGATCAAGTGATATCATCCTCCAATCAATAACTAAGTGGACTAGTATTGATATTATATATATAAGACATGCCTTTTATTGTAATACAAATCCTTTATTTCTTAGTGGTCATATAATAGGTGTCTTAGAACCACGAAATATCATAGGACTTCATAAAAGTCTAAAATCTAGGTCAACCAACCAATCCTTCTCAAACTACACAAAAAAGGGATGAAGAACATAGCTAGGGAAAACCCTCAAAAATCATAACCTAACTCTCGGGCTAACAAAATTAACAATAAAATTATGAAGATTGGGGGTGACACCCAAACCCCTGAAGCAGAGACATTGGCCATTGTATTGTGGGAAGAAAAAAGTAATTTGCTAGTATAATGTATGAAAGTCATAATACTAAAAGAAACTAGTATGTCTAAAGTTGTGGTCGTTTCACATTCCATGCAAGCTAAAAGTGATAGAAATGCCTTGGATTTTATTAAGTCTTACTTTAAGGAGAAGGTAGAACTCAGGTGATAGAAAAGTTTGATATTGCATTATGATCAATTAGAAAATGATTTTAGGGTGCTATAGTTACATCAAGGAAGTAAGGTGACTTTTTGTTCCCGCCATCTCCAATGCTTAGCAAAGTAGTGGTGGAATAATTTTTATGCATCCATACCCTAGGGTAAAACCCAATGAGTTTAGAATATACCCAGGTAAACTTCACCTCTAGGTGTATTCCCCTTTTATCTAAAAAGAGAAAAAAGACAAATAGTTTGTCAAGATAGTTGTGGTCATATGTCTATGGAATATTATGATTGAATGTCTTGATTTCTATATTGGGTTATTTCCATGCTAGCTAGAGATATAAGGGTTGAACATTTCATATATAGGCCCTCCATGATCTTAAAACCTTAATGTTGACATCTTGATTGCTAACTTTTGATGAGGTTGGAGAAACTTTGCTCTCCATTTAGAAAAGAACTTAGGGATGCAAAAGAAACCCATGATGGGATACCTTAGGGTAAACCCCATAATGAAAAGGTAATAAGGATAACAAATAGGACATGAAGGAGGAGAACAACAAGGATGAGAATAGAGACACATATAGAAATATACATGTTAGGATGATACAGCATGTTAGAATCATGGATTCTTTCTACAAATTTGGGTGTGAAGGTTTGGACCTCTCGTGAAAGTGAAATTGTGGATGTCGATGGATGGGTCAGGAAAAAAGTGAAGTCACCACCATTTTTTTAGAATGGATAGGAAAACTATGAGAAACTAAATAAAGTAGGTGGATAAGAACAAAAAAGAAAATCAGAGATTGAGTAAGGCATCAAGTTACATGCGGGGAAGGTGTCAGTAACCCATACACCCTTGTGGTATTGTAAATCCTAATGTGGTCAAATATTTTTTGAAAGTTATGAGAAAACTATCTGCAAATCAAATGGTATATATAACAAAATGGTATGAGTAATCATCAACACCGATGCTCATATCCTCACCATTAAGATGTCATAAAAGGGGGATGACATAGAGAGAGGGTGCAAGAATAACAAAATAATCCCATGCACAACTGATGTTATGTGACGATCCGACAACAAATCAAACTATCACTAGTAATAATTGTGGAATAACCATAAGCAGTGTATTAACAAAAATCACTAAAAATTAAAACAATTTGCAAAGAGATCCATTTCTAGGAAACTCTTAAGAAGAGAACCAAAGTATTACATACATCATGGTTCACATTGTACATACCATGTACCATCTCATCTCTAGGATAACATATAACAGTTGCTTTGTCAAACTATACATAAGCAACATAAAACCTCGAGGCATACAAGCCAAAATCTCAGATCGTTCATAAAACCGTTACGTACTGACTCCAAGGACCTGAGAGTACAGAGATGACACATAGGACTTATATCTACAAGACATGACAGACAACACACTCAACCTATGATGCTACTATTGCCCCTGATGTTGTTGTCCTCCCTCTACTGTAAGGTCCCTACCTCCTCGTCCGCATCCACCTAAAAATGTTGGTGACCAACAGAGTGAGACCCATGTCCCAGCGAGAGATATAACTCTCCGTCAACAATATTATTATTGCAGATAAACAATAATAAAACTAAGCAGAGGATTCTTTTATATTAATAAGTAGGATTTAATCACTGTTTAAGCAGAATAGAGCAATATCATCTTTTGAAACATTGCAGCTATATATATGATAAAGCAGTAATTCATTTATTCATTTTATAAGGAACATGAAGAAAATGTATAACATCTATCCATTTAAGATGTAATAAGAAATGTAACATCAACCAATGATTTTCGTATTCCATCCTTAAGCAAATACGCTACATGGCTGATTATATTTTACAATCACACTTATGCCCTGAGGAGATGAGGTATACCGCTCATACTCCAACCGACCACTGCGAAGTCAAAATTGGTACCATATAAGGTAAATGGAAGAACTGGCTTCCAAGACCTCTGTCGTCTCGGTCAGTGCGAGACCACAAGTAGGACCATGTCAACTGCTTACATAACTTTCCAGGGTAAACTAGCAACTTCGTTATAGAGCTACAGCGGCAGCTGCACTCTCTTCAACATCGAGAGATTTAAAGTTTATCTCACATCGATTCGGCATTCATCATCATTGGGAGATTCGTGATACATCCATCCCGACATTTATAATGAAGGATTGAGAGATTTAATATTTATCTCACATCAATTCCTCCATTAGGGTGTAAGGATATTCACACCCATCACCCCCCACATATTCAAAAATATGCGTTCTCTAGGAGATCTCGTGGGGAAACCTATTTCACCATCACCAGCTACTGATGATGATGGATCTATGGTCAGGGCTCTACATGATAAGATTCCAATCGATTAATTAAGTGCATCATCATATTCTTTTAGCATCATTCAAGTTTCCAAACATGAATTGTTATGACAAATACTACAAAGAAAGTGTAAATCATCTATTAGGCACTTTTCAAATCTGTAAAACACATATAACATTTAGGATCTCAATCCCTTATCTCATTACAGGGAATTATCATCCCTCAACATTATCATCATCATGATTACTAGTTCTGGGTATTCAACCCTTAGTTCATCACTGAACACCGTTACCACTTTTCAGGTAACTATTACCTCTAGGTCCTCGGACTAAGGTATACATGATACTTGTTACACAAGCATCTCACATGGCTCACAAGGCCCATTTTAAAATCCTTATCATATAAAACATCATAGCTCATACCTGGCTATTCTCATCATCTCATGATACTTGCATGGTTAGTATACATGATAACACTCATATCAAATACATATCAACACCATGCAATACAAGGGTAATACCACTATTCCCTCATTAGGGTAAGGGTTTCCCTTCCTTATCGATTAGGGTTTCAAAATCATACTATCACCCTACATTAGGGTTAGGGTTTCCCTTATTAACCATTTAGGTTTTAAATATCACATTATCAATAATAAAACCCTAATTCATACCCTACACATATTAGGAGTATTAATGTATGTCCATTATATGTTTATCACAAAAGTAGGAGCTTCTCTCTCATCCTTACTAGGATGTTAATTACTCCATACTTTATTAAGTTGGCTCAACCTTTCCTTCAAGGTATATTAGCCTACTTTAATCATTATTCATTAAACTCCATACCTCTTAATGTATGACTTGATATAAAATACTTCATGTGTTACTCCATCAAGTACATTGCATTTAAGGTGCTTTCACCATATCGGGTATGAGGTGTGTGTGTGCTTGCCACACCATATCGGTTTTAAGGTGTATGTGTGCTTGACACACCATATCGGTTTTAAGGTGTGTGTGTGATTTCCACACCATATCGATTTTAAGGTGTGTGTGTGTGTGCTTGCCACACCATATCGATTTTAAGGTGTATGTGTGATTGCCACACCATATCGGTTTTAAGGTGTATGTGTGCTTGCCACACCATATCGGGCAGACCCTTATGCTCATGCCTCTTCAACCCTTCAGGGCTTCGACCTACCCTTCACCATGGGTTAAGTGACAAGATAGACAACTAGTTGAACCTTTTTCAACCCATTATACAAATCAATAAGGGTGTGGGGTTACAAGGTATATCGGTTTTCCTATCATATAGGGTTACATCACCATATCGGGTTTGAGGTGTTTGCTTAACCCAATATCATTTTTGAGGTGTATGCTTGACCTCCTATCATGAAAGAGGTGTATACTACACCACCATATTGTGCAAGAAGGTATAAAATAATACCCATAACGTTTTAGTGGAGTAGGTGCATCACCATATCGGGTTAGAGGTGCTTGCTTGTGTGCTTGAACCCGATATCACTTTACCTTTGATGATGCCAGCACCATCAACCTCTAGACCTTTGTTCTTACTATTCTAAGTCATGGACAATAGTCCCATGAAGCTTTTACAACTCAAAGGATCATCAATTATTCAAGAGAAATCAAAATTGCAAGTAGATCAACAAGTATGACAAAATTGAAGGTGCATAATAATATAATTGGGTTCAAGTTATATAACCCACCTTAAGAACAACTTCAAAGCTCCTAGCTCTAAAGCTTCACGTTACTAAGGTTTATGATGAACTTCAAAACTCCTCTATATGCAAAGAATCACCATGGATAAGCAATTGGCGAAGAAGAAAAGAAAAGAAGATCATAACCCTAAAATCATGCTTCAATCTGAGGTTGAAGATGATCATTGCCTTACCTTAGGGTTAAGTATGAGCTCCTTCTTTCTCCTTAGCACCTTTTCACGATACCCTACTACTCTTGCATGATATGCCTCCACCCATGCACGATATGCCACCACCCTTCCGATATCCCCCTCACTTGTGATCAAAACACTTCACTATGGGTGATATCACCCTACTTGGCCGATACCACCTTACTTGGCCGATATGAACTTTCTATGGATGATACCCAAGGCCCTATGCACGATACCACTTCATTCCTGCACAATACAAGGACCCTATGCATGATACCTTAGGGAAGTAGGGTGGTAAGATTCGAAAAATTTCACTAAGGGGTGAAAGAAGGGGTATATATACATGTTGTTCATGAAGAAGTGTGAAAATGAGGTGTCATCAATTTGAGCTACTAGGTGACATTTGTCCATGAATGGTTGACACGTGTACATGCATGAATTAAAATTTATCTTGACATGCAAAACTCTTGAGGATAATCTTGGGATGAATTTTCGTCCATTACTTATCCCTTTGAATAAGATATATCAATTAAATCATCACTTTATCCACAACCTGATACAACTTTTCTAAGGAAGTTATAACCCGATACACTTCAACTCCTTGAGGTGCTTTGCATGTAATGGGCTTTTCCAAGAGTTCAAAAAACGATATGAGAATCCTCCTATGGCTCCTTAGCTGATAGGCACTCATATATAAGCTTTTCAGCTTGATACAACTCAAGTTAGGGTTTCATATTTAACCCCTTTCTTGGTCATTTCATCACCAAGAGTACCATCACTCATAATTGATTCAAACATGGTGTATACTCCTTTATCTCTCCTCTATATGATATTAGGAGGGAGTAGGGACACTCTAGAGGTGGTTATTTTCATATTAACCCTACAATTTGGGTAAATTACAATTTGTACCAAAATTGGTGCATAATGCACTCACATTATTCAAACATGCTGCAACTTGAATTTTAGGCTTTCCACAAGCCATACTTTAACATCATTCTCTCCCTTATGATGCTAAAACACATGAGGTACATTAAACATATGACATTTTGCAATATAGCCCCTCATCTTGGGTAAATTGCACTTTATGCTCAAACTATCATATAACGAACAAACAGTTTGCAAATAAGCTCAAACTTGAAAACTAAACTCTACAAGAGTCTTAATTACTTTTTAAAAGATTAAAACAAGTTTGTAAACAACTTACTTAAGAAAAAATTCTATGGTTAAGTCATAACCCAGGTCAGGGATGTTACAATTATCAACCCCTAACAGGGATTTCGTCCCCGAAATCTCAAGAGAAAAGAGAAGGGTACTTCCTCCTCATCTCTTCCTCTAGCTCCCATGTGGCTTCTTCAATGCCATGATGATGCCATAGAACTTTCACAAGAACTATGTCTTTCTTTTTCAACTTCTTGATTCTCCTGTCAAGAATCATCATTGGACCCTCCACATAGGATATATCCTCGTTTAATTCTACCTCTACAAGTTACAACACCAACTCTGTATCGGGATGACACTTTCTCAACATAGATACATGGAACACTGGATGTAGTCTATGTAGCTCAGGTGGCAACTCCAACCTATAAGCTACCTTTCCCATCTGTGCTATCACTGGATAAGGTCCCATAAATCTAGGATCTAACTTACCCTTTTTCCCAAATCTGAGAACACCTTTCAAAGCAGAGACTTTGAGATACACCTTGTCTCCAACTTGGAATTCTAAAGGCCTACGACGCTTATCAGCATAAAACTTCTATCTATCCTGGGAAGCTTTCAACTATTGTTGTATTACTTTAATCTTCTTAGTTGTTTGTTGCACTAACTCAGGACCTAGAAGTTGGTATTCTCCTATTTCATACCAGCATAACGACGATATACACCGTCTACCATATAATGCTTCATATGGTGCCATATCAATACTAGTCTGGTAACTGTTGTTGTAGGCAAACTCTATCAAGCTCAAGTGTATGTCCCAACTTCCTACAAACTAAAGAACACATGCTCTAAGCAAGTCTTTCAAAGTCTGTATAGTTCTTTTAGATTACCCATCTATTTGAGGGTGGAAAGTTGTGCTAAACTTCAACTGAGTACCCAGGGCTTTATGTAGTCGTTCCCAAAAATGACTTGTAAACTGGGGACCTCTATCAGATACAATTGTAGCTGGAACCCCGTGTAACCACACTATCTCATCTATATAGATCTGTGCAAGTTTCTCAGTAGTATAGGTTGTTTTGATAGGAAGAAAATGTGCTGACTTAGTCAACCTATCAACTATCACCCAAATGGAATCATGACTTTTGGTTGTTCTGGGTAAACCAACCACAAAGTCCATTGTCATGTGATCCCATTTCCACTGTGGTATAGGTAAAGGTTGCAACATTCCTGTGGGCTTCTGATGTTCAGCTTTAACCTGCTGACACACTGGACACCGCATAACAAACTCAGCTACATCTTTCTTCAAACCAGGCCACCAATACATATCTTTTAAGTTATGATACATTTTGGTACTCCTTGGATGCATTGCATACATGGAAGAATGAGCTTCCTCCATGAATAGCTTCCTTAAGTCATTGGCATCAGGTACTACCATCCTACCATGGTAACAGACTACCTCATCCTCTGACTTGTGAAAATCATCCCGTTTCTCACTACCATACTCTGACCTGATCTGCTGAATGACAGTATTAGCCTGTTGTGCCTCTTTGATATGTTGTTTCATGGTAGGTTTCACATGCATCTCAGCTAACAATCTGACTAATAAAGATACTTTAAGTTGTACATTGTTTTGCCTCAAAGAGACAAGCATGTCTCGTTTAAAGCACACTAAAGAGTTCAACTATACTTTATCTATGGTTGGCGATGATGATTTTCTACTTAGTGCATCTGCCACTACATTAGCCTTTCCTGGATGATAATAAATTGTACAATCATAGTCCTTGATTAACTCCATCCAGCGACGTTGTCTCATATTCAACTTGTGTTGTGAGAAGATGTACTTTAAATTCTTATGGTCTGTGAAAATATGAAATGTTTCTCCATAGAGAGAATGTCTCCAGACTTGGAAGATCAATTTGCTAAAATTGCTTTATTTTCATGATTGTAATCAATGTAAAAACTTGTACAAGTTTATAATGTACAAGTACTTAGATATCATGTAAAATCAAGCATTTAGATCTTTCCTATCCACACACAACACTTAGATGAGGAGGAAGTACCCATCTCTTTTCTCTTAGGATATTGGGGGCAAAATCCTTGTTAGGGGTTTATGGCGTGTAAGACCCCTGATCTAAGTTCGGAGGTAACCCTATTTTCCTTGGCTTAATCATGTTCTTAGAACCTTTCTCTAATCTTTTAAGATGTAATTAGGGCTTGTGGAGAGCTTAAGTTTCAAGTTTGGGCTTGTTTGGATGTTGTTTGTGCTTTATGTGCTAGTTTTGGTGCAGATTGCAATTTACCCAAAGTAGGGGTTGATGTGCAATTTACCACCTATAGAGTGTTCCTTATCTTTCTTGACGTCATATAGAGGGAGATAAATAAGTGGGTGCCTTGTTTAAGTCTTGGTTGAGGATTTCCACCCTTAGTGGTGATTACAGTTTCCTTGAGTGTTGAATGTCTTGACCTATGTGTATATGGTGTGTTGTCTTGACCTAGGTCATGACCTAGGGTTGGTTTGGAGAGTGTCTCAGTCATATACACCCCCTCTAGAAGGTGGGGTCATAACCAAGGTGGTCTTGGGTGGTCTTGGATTGAGATGGTTGCCCTCTTATAGGATATCTCCACCTAGGGTTTGAGAAGGTTCCTTGTCTCAACCAAGTGGTGGTGGTGTGTGTGTGTTGCGACCATGGGTGGTGCACCATGGGAGGATCGCGACTGCAACCATGTGGGTGACAAATATGGTATAGAACCAACCTAGAGTGTATCACCATGTCTTGCATGCATGGCTAAGGTGGTCGCATGTGGGTGCATGTTGGTCTTTTGAGTGGACAAGTGTCCCTTTGGTAACTTGGAGTGTTGACACATCATTCCTTTCCTTCTCTCTCTTCTTCCACCTATATAACCCCTTATTTCTTCATGCTTGTAACCCTTTAGGCCCTCCATATCCTTCCTTCTCTTTTTATTGTTCTTGGAGCTAGGTGGAGCAAGGAGATCTGACCTTAGAGCTTGGTGAACAAACTCTTCTGGCATGTGGTGCTTGTGGTGACCATTGCCCATCTTCAATACTTGGTAAGTGTTTATCTTCCTTGATGGCATTTATTTCGATCTCCTACCTCCATCTTCCTCTCTTTTATCGACACTAAACCATGGTTCCTCCATGGTGGTCATTTTGGGAGAGAAATTCCTCATCACGAGGGTTATAGACCATGTCTTGACAAGGTAGACCCAAGTATGAGGAGGGTTTCTTCTCTCTTTCTCCCTTTATCTTTTGGCTCGGCCTTTTTGGCTCTCTTTTCTTGGATGATCTTTGACCTTGGTACCTTCTTTTTCTTTAGGTGCTCTTGTGGCTGAGAGTGGAGCTTCTTCAACCCTTGGATCGTGTGCTTGGAGCTCTTGATCTTAGAGCTTGAAATCCTTGGTGGTGATCTTTTTAAGGCGGGTTATATAACACTTAACCTACTCTATTATCTCACTCTTATATGCATGTTTGCTACTATATTCTCTCTCTAAAATGCTCCCTTATTATGTTAGTAGATAATGATGATCTTTAGAACTTGTTTGGTGAAGATATCTTGCTTGGTTTGGTAGAAATACAAAACTCTAATCTACTTGCACCCATTTTTGTGGTTGATATGTTATGGAGGTTCTTCCCTATCTTTTGACCTTGGTATTGCTCTCATGTATGGTTTTCGTGTACCTAGATGTTTAAGGGAGGTTACGTTCTACTTTGGCTACCTTGATAATGGTTTTCTCTTCCTTGGATGAGATCCTTTCTTGGTGGTTTTATGATCCATGACCTAGGGTTTTGATGATCATTTGCATGATATTTTTCTCGTGATGATTATGGTTTCCCCTTAGTCTTGTCCTATTTTGAGAAAAATATATCTTTCCTTGGGATGTTTGGGACACCCATCTCCTCATTGGTCGTGACCATAGTGAATCTTGGTCAAGATGCTCCTCTAGTTGATGGGTTGGACCTAGTGTTGTTTAGGTTGTGACACTTGATGTTGGTGGTCTTTTAAGGCCTATTTTGGTTGGTTTGCTACCCTTGTAGAGCGGCCACCACTAGGTGGCCTTGGGTCATGTTGCTAGGTTGAGGATGAGATAGCCATGTATTGGGGTCGAGACATCTCTAGGTCACAACAGTTGGGAGTGGTTGGAGCCCTAACCCTAGGTGTCATAGTCAAGACCCCATAGATGTCGCAGTCGCGACATGGTCTAGGTGGTGTGGTCGCGACCTAGTGGTTGGATGGTGGTTGAGACACATGATGATGATGGTGGTTGAGGGGTATGCTTGTATATGTAATGTTATTCGTGTATGAGTAATGTATAAGCGATGTAGAGTGTTGTTTAGATGATATCTAATGAACTCTAACCATGTTACTTGATTGTAAGATGCTCCAAGATGATGATAGGCAGTGAATCTAGGATCGATGGTTGAATCTAGCTTTGTAAACCCTAATTGGCTAAGAAGGAACCCTAACCCTAATAATGTGCAATGAGCATGCTTGTTTCTCTTTCATGAAATGTCTATGGTTGTGATGTTATCTACCTTGTTTATGAACTTCTAATCATGCAGGTGTTATGAGCTTGATAATCATAGTTAGTATATGCTATGATGGCTATGATATGAAACAGGCGTAATACGCCTTCATGAGGCATGTTGAAGCACTTGTGATATAGGAATGATGTGAATGGGTCCTATGAATTGGCAGTTGCTTATTTCTTATTATGAGATGACATTTCCCAATGATGAGTTGCGGGATTGATATCCCATAGTATGTGACTTTGGAATTGGTGATGTGGTGAATGGCAATGATACAGACATCATGTGGTGATAGTGTGACAAGTCCACACCCTATACGTTTATATCTTCTGGAGTATACTATGCCCTTATCTTTGTAGAGTTTGTTATGGCTTTATACGTTGTAACTTGATTGATGCTAAAAAAACACTTAATTAACATAACTAATCAAGTGGAACTTAATCATGTAGTTTTGCCATGTGCCATAGATCCATCTCAATGTTAGCATTTGCTGGATGATGAAATGGGCTTTCCCTAGTGAAAGCTTGGAGTCATATATTGTTGAGTATATGCATTCATAGAATTGGCTACAGGCCATACCTCGACAGGAGTGCGGCTACAAGTTATGGCTTAGTGATTTGATGCTTATGAGGTTTTCATAGGATTAGCTATGGGCCATACCCTGTCAGGGGTGTTGCTGCGGGCTATAGATCAGTTTCACTAGCACCATGACCTGTACCAAGGTGGGCTAGGACTTTCACAGTTTGACTATATGTCACTAGTTGCTATTGATTGGCATGTCTCTGCAGTGTACTCGTGTATTGAGCATGAGGTTTGGAGAGGTTGTGGATTCTGGATCTTCCATAGACCTTGTATGGCACCACACTAGTACATAACCGGCCTTTAGTGTCGGTTATTTAAGGCCCTTTAGTGTCGGTTTCTAAGCGAAACATATGTGGACGCCGCTAAAAGCCCAAACTTTACACGTCGGTTCTCAAACCGACGCCACAACCCTTCGCGCGCCACCAAAAATGTGCCGAAAATGCTCCAGCAGGGGGTATAGGCGTCAGTTATCCTCTTCGTAACCGACACTGAATCACCCGCTTACATGGCTATATCGTCAGTTTTATACAAATATCCGACACGTATTGCCACGGCCGTGCTGTCCAGCACGGCCGTGGTGTCTGGTGTCATTAGGGAAATCGTCGTCGGTACTAGTATGGAAACTGACACTGTAACCTTATGTCGTCGGTTTTATACAAATAACCGACGCCTATGATTTGATTTTTTTTTGCTGTCAGACTGCAGACCTGCTGTGGCTGGTCATAGGATGAGAAACATGCAGTTCAGTTATGAACTGCAGGTTTTACGACATCCATTGATATCAGCCAACAACAGGCCACAAACCTGCAAAATTAACATTATGGACAAATTATTATATATGTGATTCACACTCATGTATAAGAAAATTTAATTCATATTATTTTTTCATCACACGCATGTAGAAACTAGTAGCAACCTGCAGTTCCATTTATTTCATCTCTTTTCACATTCAGACACATGTAGAAACATTCATGTATTGATGATTTTCACACACATATGATAATTCATAAAAATTCATTCACATTCACACAAAATTAATTATGAGAACAAAGTTATTCTTTATTCATCATCATCATTGTCATCATCGTCATCAAAATCATATTGAAAATTTCCCACTCTTTGCAGGGCTTTTGCCCAATCTTCTCTTACAACATCTAATTCATCTCTCGTATAGGGAGCATGTACATAGAAACGCTTTGCACCTGTGTTGAAGTCCTCAGTTTTAAAGACCTACAAAGAGAATGACGTACATACATAATTATATTAATATATAATAAGATTCATATATTTCATATTATCTAACGAGACTATGTATAATACCTGTTGTATGTTATCGATTTCCAATACAGCATGTTTGATGATTAGGTCCATAAATCACATCACATAGTAGGCACATGCCCAGCCGTTGTCTTGTGTAGCACACTATAAATTGAAACATACAAAATATTCAAAAATACAAATAAGCACACTTCACATAAATAATATATACATTGGAGTCAGGAAATTACTTTCACATTCTTCCAAATGAGTTTCAGATTTTTTTTCCTGGGGACCTTTCCTCCAACTTTTTTGTACTCTTGTAAAGCCCTATATATGTTAATGTAACACATTAAATTGCATAATTAAATAGTAATGCAGTAACAAATGTTAACAGATATAAAAACATAAAATATTTCTCACGAGAATAATGGCCTTTTAATTGCATGTCCATATACATCCAACTCACTCCCCGCAGGATCTAGATAATAGACGGTGAATGTCTTGGGGACAATAACTAATAACTCCTAATGCTTAGAACTATAGGTAAGAAAGTAGAAAATTAATAACTCAATATCCACAATAAAAATGTAATTTGCTTAAGTCCAAATTACAAGCAAAGTAAACTTACTCGACATTAAATGGAGCTATTATCACCGTCTTATTATTTTTACCAAAATATTCAAAAGCATCACAGCAGTATGAAGTAACTGAACCAATGTATGTATCTACAAGACTAATCAAAGATGGAACCAAAAATCCCACATGGGAAAACCCAAAATCTTTACATGACTTGTATAAGTGGCTGCAAAACATGTATTATGTATGCATTAATATATAAGAAACCATATTTCCGTATATAAAACAAGGTATATGGATGTATAAACTAGATTTCCGTATGCATTAATCTCACTATATCCACAGCTCTATCATAGATGTGTTCAACCATTCATACTTAAACAACTCCAAAATATCTTGTATAAATATGTTTTTTCCGAATGTTTGACCTGTATTAATACGCATCCAGATGTTCTATTACATATGCATTAATATGTATGCTAAACTTGTATAAATAGATTGTTATCGTATGATTTACCTGCAGCATTCTCTGGAATAGTAACATTTATAGGGCAATTTGGATTATGTTCGCTGATCCATACTGCCACACTCCTACAATTAGGACCTATCGAGGCGTGTAGGTCCCCTGGAAGCCAACTTGGTAGTCGAGGAGGTGGAGGCCGAGATGTAGCGGGTCTTGTCTTTTTGACCTGTATATATAATTTCCATATCAATTGACTCATATATATATACACACTAACAAAGTAAAGTAATGAAAATTTATCATACAATATCAGTATAGAGGACATCCGCTTCGGGCCACAGTATCACTCCGCCTACTGCCTCACCAAGTGTTTCAGCATGTGGGTGTGCATGAGGCAGTGCAAGAGTTGTCCAGCCAGCAAGTATACGTATGGGGCTCACACGTACCATGCCATCTGGTACTGGACTCCCATGAAACATGCACCCTTTAAGGGGTGGGTAAGTCGATGCGTCTGCAACAATATATCCTTCACTTTGTAGTCGACATGGCTTCAACCCCTACAAATTTACGTAAAGAATGTTATATGTATATATACACAAACATATCATCTTGAACAGACTAGCTATTATATATGCCATAAAAATACTTACAGAGGACGTGCTAGGTGGGTCTATAGGATTACTCCCAACCTCTGCAGTACGAGGAGTAGGAGAAGAGAGGTTCTCCACAGGTACTGTCTGAGTGGCAGTCTGAGACGCCTGCCACTTGTGAAATGCTTCCTGGAGTCTTTTTTCAATTAAGGAATCTACCTATACATGGATAAAAGAAATGCTAGTTTCTGATTATTGAATTCCCTTTTGCAATAACGTTCTAAAATAAGAATAAGTTACCTCAGCTTGTGAAAGTCCCACTTTTGGGATAGGTTTACGCTGGGATGGCCCAAAGAACGCTTTGATGCCCACACCAGCAACTGCACCCCTTACACGTCCAGGATGCTCTGGGTTACCCAGAACAACTGTCAGTTCATCCCTTGTGCCCTGAGGGATGAACTTGCCTTCCTTCCTCTGCTCGTGCAGCTCCCGTTAAGCACCATCAACAAAAATTCATAAGTAAACATAACAATAATCAATATTGATAGATTGCTCTAAGAGTTTGATTTTTACCATTTTTGCAGCCGCCTCAGCGGTTGCGGGATTCAGTATCTCTCCCTTCTTGTTTTGCCTCCCAGCTATCCACATAACATGATGAGGCAGAGGTGCGGGAGCAGCAGTAGAGGACTCTGCAGTCTCTTGAGTAGCAGTAGGCTGAGTAGACTCAGCCTGTAGTCTTTGGCGAACGCCTGCATATCCTCTTGGACCCATTGTGTGGTCGTGCACATTCATTGCACACATTTCTCGTTGAGCATCACTCTTAGCCTAGTTAGTTAGCACATTGATTTGGTTAGTAACACTAAAGGTTAATCTTGAATAGGTGAATACATAAAAATGTATATTAATTAAATTAGGAGTGGCGGTGCTTAATACCTTGAATTCATCTATTTTTCTTTGGGTAACAAACTCATCCCATTCTCTGGGGTCCAAGTAGTTCTATTGCTGTGTGGCTTCCTTCTTCCAGGTTGATAATGGGGAAAATCTTCAACACTTTTTGACCGACTATTCCATTCATAGTTTGATCGAACTCCTAGTAGCATTTGGTATTCAAGGTTTGATAAAAAAACACACTTTTTGACCGACTATTCCATCACCAACCTAAAATTTGATAAAAAAAACACACTTACATAATATAATGATAAATGAACATATAGATAGAAACCTCAGGGATATATTCTTAAAACATACATTGTCAGGTGGTGCAAGCACGTCCTCACCCTCACGATCATCATCAGCACGGTCTTGATCATCCATCTGAAAGTTCACCTTCAAATTATAAATTTCACATTGTAAAGTAACACTAATTTTAAAGTTCACATTGTAAAGTACACATTCACAGGGGTGCAGCGATTGCGAATGGACATTCCATGTGCTGTCATTCTTATAATAAATGTGTACCACCTATCCCATTCTTAAACACCTAATCTCACTAGTAAGTGTATAATGTGTATTGGGTTTTCAAGAAAATTTCGGCAGCATTTCCCCACTGTTCTCTAAGTACATATGTACTTAGAGAACAAATGGGGAAATGCTGCCGAAATTTTCTTGAAAATCCAATATACATTATACACTTACATCCTAAGTGAGATTAGGTGTTCAAGAACAGTCCCAAACTGGAGACTATCCAAGATTTACTCCTAATGAGTAAATCTTGGACGGGTTTCTAGGCCAACAAATTCATGTGTTGTCATTCTTATATATAATAAATGTGTATAAACTACAGGCAACATGGTTAATCCTAATCTATAGAGCATTATTAAATAATAAATCAAGAAATCAATAGTTTCAAACATGCAATCTCTAGTAGACATACTAACCTTAAAAAAATTACCCTAATGACAAAAAGTCATCATATTTAACATACTACGTTATTATTAACATCCAGATCAGATTAAGATCATACTATGTTATAACTATTGGTTTAATAACTCTATTTCCGCATGTATGTACATGATTATCTAATTCAATTTAAGATGTTGGGATCGTATAATTATATAATGACATCAGAATAAATAAAAGAATCATAATTAACATGATTAACAACATGCTCATCAAACTAGGGTTTTCTTGAATATCATCTAATATTTGTGTACTAACTATACCTTTGTAACAAGAAGAATAATAGAGCTTTAAGTATATTTTATTCACAATCTACGCATTTTGCTTATCAAAACCATATACAACATGGTAATATTAATGTAAATCAGAGACAGGTTTGCAAACTGGAGAGCCACAGGATTAATGGGTGTGCCTGTGATACAGGAAAAGCAAGAATAGGGGGGAAGGTCAGGGGAAAACCTGATAATGGGCATGCCTGTGAGAAGAGGGACAGCTGCAGGCAGTGGGCGGAGGGCTGGTCGTCGAGCAGAAGGGCTCCGGGTGGAGAGTTGATCATCGGCGTCGGGCAGAAGGTCGCCAAGCAGAGAGCTAGTTGTGGTCGGGCGAAGAGTTGTGGTCGCCGGTAGGGGCTGGCGGAAGCAGAGGCGGCAGAGGCAGAAGAAGTGCAGCGGAAGATCATTGGCGGCGAGTGGCGGCAATGTCAGCGACCAAAGCGTGGCCAGTAAACGGTGGTGGAGGCAGAGGTAGAGCAGCATTGGCCGGAATCATCGGAGCAGAGGAATCGTCAGAGCAAAAACCCTGATCAGTGGAAATAAATGAAACAGAAGGGGGAAGAGTCTATGCCTCGCACTGTTAAGTTAACTATAGGTGTCGATTGCTAACACAAACCGAAAATAAAAACTTTAAGTGTCGGTTTGCAACAAAACACCGACACTAAAGGGAGGTGAAAATTTTCGCAGTTATTCACGCGAAAACACAATGGTGTCAGTTATTGTCACAAAACCGATGATAAAAAGCGAGCAAATTTCTGTCTCACAGAAAACCTTTAGTCGTCGGTTACGGTTTTAAAAACCGACGATGTATGTTAATTTTTGGAGGTAATTTTTTTCGCTGGAAATTTTGGTTTTGGCGGTTACTTTTAGGCGTTGGTTTCTTATTAAGGAACTGACACTGAATAAAAGTGATACATGTGTCTGGTCGCCCTTCACATATTGATGTCGGCTTATTTTATACACCGACGATGTATATGTTAGGTGTCGGTTTATTAATACAACTGACACCATTAAAAGTGACGTTATAAGCCATTTCTGTAGTACTGCCAATTTGTACTTAGTAGTGGTCTGTTGGATTTGGGTGGTACGATTCAAATCTTTAGGGCATAACAAAATATGTAATCAGCCATGTAGTATACTTGTTTAGGATCAAATATGAAAATATTAGATGAGGCCTTGCTTGATATTGTACCGTATAGTTGGTAGTAAAAATACATGCTCTTCATATTCCTTTTGAACTGTTAAGATGACAATAACTTCCTTGCTGATATCATTAGTGTAATCTACTTATCATAGTTATAGATTTACTTCTGCCCTTTAACTATCTTATATGTGTTAATAATAGCATTGGTGGAGAGTTATATCTCCTACTGAGATTTGGATCTCACCCTATGGGTTTCTCCACATCTTTTAGGTGGACGAGCATGAGGAGGTAGAGATCGTGCAGTTGAGGCAGAGTAGCAACAAGAAGAATAGTAACTGATAAGGTTGGAGGTGTTGCTAGTCTTTTGGTATAGATTCCTAGACTCATTCATGTACACTCAGGTCCTTGAGATAGTTTTTGGGTGTGTTTTGTAGAAATGGTAACGATACATGTTTTTGGCTCATGTGCCCTTTGATGTAAAGATATGGTAGATATGTACGTGTTTGGAACAAGTTTCTCGTGTAGTATGATGATGGCATATGTGATAAATGTAAGCACCTTGTGACTTATGATATCTAATGCAGGTGTCCCATGGGGACTTCTATGTAAAAAAAATTGTAGCTTTGGTGCTTAATGATACTGGTTTTAATTTTTAGTTTTTTTGGGGGAATCTGCTTGTTTAGTTTTGTTTCTGTGTTTAGTTTGGAACTATCTCATTAATTTGTGGCGCGGGACATCACACAAAAGGTGAAGACGTGGTTGGGAAATATTTTCTCACTAAAAGACTTAGGAGAATTCACCTATATTATAGGTATCGAGATCTATACAGATAGATAGTGAGGCTTCTTGGCTTAAGTAAAAGTACATACCTTGACAAAGTGTTGAAATGGTTCAACGTGAAAGAGTCCAAGAAAGGGAGCTTACCCATGTCTTATGGGGTACATATTATAAGGCCAAATGTCCCAAATCTTTGGAATAGAGGGACAATATGATTAAGATTCATATGCCCTAGCAATTGGACGTATCATATCATGAACTGTTATGTACACATCTAAATGTCTCATGTGCCTTGAGCCTGATGAGCATGTCAAGCACTTTCAAGTGAAGGTAACTGAATTATAATATGTATCATCATGAAGTACTTAAAAAGAACTTAATATGAATTTATGGAAAAGAATTGGTTGTAAAGTTACAAAAATTTAATATTCTAAACCCACAAGGATGATTACTGGTCACAATATGGTTCTGTGTTTTTCCTCAATATGGATATTGTCAAGTGGAGGAGTTCTAAGATAGAGACGATGATCAATTTTATAATACAAATAGCATGATGTTGCATTAGATGCTACAAAGGAAGTTGTATGAATTAGGAGGTTCATTTTGATGAACTTATAGTTGTTCCTAGCATTTATGACACAATACAACTACTATGACAACCTTGGGACTGTCATTCTAGACAAGGAATCCATCTGGAATACATATTCCAAACATATGCTTTGATGCTTTCAACTCATACAAGAAATCATTCAATAGGATATGAGAAGATCTACATGACACAGAGAGAGATCAAGTTTGTTGATCCCTTTAATAAGGCATTGTCACAGTGGAAGCGTGATGGTCGTGCTATATCACTTGGTATTAGATATGTGAGTGGTTGTCTTTAGTGTAAGAAGAGATATCAAGTTTGTTGATCCCTTTAATAAGGCATTGTCACAGTGGAAGCATGATGGTCATGCTATATCACTTGGTATTAGATATGTGAATGGTTGTCTTTAGTGTAAGTGTGAGATTGTTGTGTATATGCCCTAGAAGTCTATCATTAAATGATCGTATAGGGATATTTTGTACTTTTATCTGATTTATAAAGGCAATCCCAATTTATTGATGCACATTTAATTACTATAATATTAATGTACATAATAAATGTCCTTAGAATGATTGGTTAAAAGCCATGGGATTACAAGTATGTGACTTGAACATGAGATCCTAATTGATGCTAAGAATAATATTCTTAAATGTCCTAGTCAAATGTTATTTGGATTTTGACAACAATAGTACATGTGAGACTAGTATGTGTCGTGACTAATGACCATGTCTCATGGGTCATATGTGTTGGATTCCAAGTCAGACACATAAGTACTTGCTAGAGAATAAATATACTTGATAGACCCACCTTTTGAGTGATTCTTGGACCATTATATGATAGTCACAATCAACTCTCAAATGTGACAGTGATATTGTGGTCCTTCAACCAAAAGTCACTAAGATAGTGACATGACAATCATCATGCTTTGACACTCCCCAATGCGATCTTGAATAAGGTTGCCATAAAGGAAGTGATTGGGTGTGGTGAGAATCACGTTACACAATGTGAGTGATGTAGAAGAAATTTGTCCCTCCCATATAATGTGGGCGATATCCAAGGTTTCTTGATATGTGAGACTAGAGAAACACATGTCCCTGCTCATGTGGGTCGGTATATGATACATAGCTCATATGTATTTTGCTAGTCTACTTGGAGATCAATAAAGTTAGATTGAATGTGGTGAGGATGATGTGTCCATGACTCTAGTTCAATCTGGATAGTTGTGAAAAAAGGACTATACAACATGGTAACACTAATTGTTGATGGTTTAGTCTTTTCAAACTAAACCTACTACTTAGTTAGCAATGATGTGTATCTATACACCACTAATTTCTTATGAATGTTAATATTCATTAGTGAATCCATTGCCAACATAGTATGGTGTCTACAGGGTCATACACATATAGATAGCTCGACGAAAGACTGAATTGGACCTTAATATATTTGTTACAATAAACCTAGGGACCTAAAATTAAGTTTTGAGGACTTGAATAAAATATGGATTCAGAATCAAGAAATAAGTTTCCATACGTCAGGGAGTCCACAGTCTGGCTAAATAGGGCTTAGGAAACCTTAACTCTTCACTCTAGATATATTATATGAGAAGAGGCCTTTAGGGCACACGATCATATATTCTCATTGTTGCCCCTAAGGTTTGAGAAACTTTGAGAGCAACTTGGAGAGAGAAAGAGGGAAAGACAGAGACAAAAAATTATAATTGTCTTTAAGCAGTCATGTGGATATCATGGAGATGAGTTCACACAGTGAAATAGTCCAAACAAAGATCTTCACTGACAGTATGTGAATCGAGATAATGATAGAATGATGCAATCTCCCATAAGCGTGGGCTTTGGAATGACAATATCTATTCGGCACACAAATTGAGGAGAAGGTCTCCACGATGGAATGGTGCAATCTGACACATAGATCATGCAAACCGAGGCAAAAGTCTCTCAAGTGAAAAGACATGATCCGCCACACACGTCCATGGCAAAATAGTGCAACTTGCCACAGACAAGTTATGGGTCAAATGTTGGGTCAATAGAGCCATATATGTTACCTTGGGATATGTGTATATCACTGGTGGATTTCCATGATCTGCCACTTAGCAGATCGTCACAATTAGCTATAGAAAAACAATTTTTTGCACACATCCCAAGGCGACTCCCAGAATGCCAAAGACACCAGAATGAAGTTCCAATTGTTGATCCAATGAAATTTGAAGGAGACATGGATTGGAAGGTCCAGATCTACACTAAGTGTTACAAGTTAAATTGATGTAACCTATGCCAAAATAAGATATAAACTTGTAAACTGTAATATGGTATTGTTGCATTAGATGGATCCTACTCGAAGGATTCTTGAGATTTTTTTATTTTGCTTCCTTTTTTGCTCCCGAGATACCTAAATTATCACTCTCACATTGCCATAAATCAACATTACATCCTTTTGTGTATTCATGAGTCAAATGATGGTTTCATGTTTAATTAAATGGAACAAATGGTTAAAGCAATAAACATATTTATTTTCTTAGTTTGTGGAACTTTGGGCGTAAATATGGCCATGACTTTCCTGTCGTTGCCTTAAACATCCTAAATTTTTTAGGTAGTGGGGTCCTAATATCCTTACGGTCTCCCACAATAGATACTCCTCAAGCACCATTCAGACCAAAACATGAGAAAAAGAGAGGAGACGGTGAAAAAGGTGATTCTAGATGATCAATTTAATTTGTTCAATGAAATCAAGCAAAGTATTGTATTTGATCACATGAAAGTGCATATGAATTATTGAATTGACAAGAGTAGGTAGTTTCAAGTAAAAATATATGAATGATAATATTTAAATTAGGGAAGTGATAAGCAGTTATGTAAACTAAAGAAGTTATAAGTAGATACGACAATTAGAGAAGCTATAAATACCTTTAGGTGGACTAATGACTTTGAAAAAATAGTTGTGCTAGATGAAGGATCCTCTAGTCACTCAAATGACTTAAAATAAGAGGGGGATATAGTGGTCTATTTTTCTTCAAGACAACCAAAAGAGGTGAAATGATATGGAAAGTATGGGGGTATTTATGAGACAAAATTAGGGTTCGCGAACATAGGTGGAACATTCTATAATTGGCATTGCATCACTACCTTATGTGGGGTATACATGTGGTGAATCAAATTGTTCTTCCATGTGGAACTGGCAATTTTCAGCCATTTTATAATCTTGTGGAGGAATTTCAGATAAAATTAGTTAGAATTGTGGATAGACTCATATGTTGGATAAAATTGAATAAAAATGAAGGAAGAATATTCTTTGGGATTAATAGTTTTTATTATCTAACATAAGTGGATTTTTGTGAATATAATACAAATTGAATATTAATTGGATTTACAAATGAATATTTTATTTAGGATAACACAATTGGGTAGTTTATGCAAAATGGTTATCAAAAGCTAATTTTAAGAGAAAATTCCACTTAAATCTAGAGAAAAAAAAGCCATTTGTATAACAAAAAATGAAATGTTTCAAACATGTATAATGAGTGGATAAAATAGGTGGAAAATATAGGAAATTGTGGAATAAATGGAACGAACTAAATACTAGACAAAGAGATGATCTGAACTTGATCGTTGAATGAATGAACAAAAGAGGTGTCAATAAATTTACTAACTTATAAATTCACAATTACCATATTCACAGTCTAATAAACTCCTCCATGATTGAAAGGGTCCCTGAGTAATGGTTAGTTCATCTTATCAAGAGTACTGTATATGGCTTATTAGTAGAGACATTCACAAAAAGTCCATGATTTCTAACACCGTGCATGAATACATGGGTAATTAGAATTATAGATAATTTGAGGTATAATGTCTATGATAGTCACTTTCTCAAGGTTATGAGAATGGAACATTTGCCTTCTCCTTTCTCAAGGCATCCAAGACTTACCTAACCAATATAAAAGATAATTTGAGGTATAATGTCTATGATAGTCACTTGCTCAAGGCATCCAAGACTTACCTAACAAATATAAAAGAAACCCTTTTTCAAAAACATGTATAGATTTTCTCAAATGTATTCATATAATATTGTCTCTAATTCCCTTATTTTTATTATTATTATGTAATATCATGACCTACCTTAGGTTATTCTCATCGACCAATCTAGGATCAAGTGATATCATCCTCCAATCAATAACTAAGTGGACTAGTATTGATATTATATATATAAGACATGCCTTTTATTGTAATACAAATCCTTTATTTCTTAGTGGTCATATAATAGGTGTCTTAGAACCACGAAATATCATAGGACTTCATAAAAGTCTAAAATCTAGGTCAACCAACCAATCCTTCTCAAACTACACAAAAAAGGGATGAAGAACATAGCTAGGGAAAACCCTCAAAAATCATAACCTAACTCTCGGGCTAACAAAATTAACAATAAAATTATGAAGATTGGGGGTGACACCCAAACCCCTGAAGCAGAGACATTGGCCATTGTATTGTGGGAAGAAAAAAGTAATTTGCTAGTATAATGTATGAAAGTCATAATACTAAAAGAAACTAGTATGTCTAAAGTTGTGGTCGTTTCACATTCCATGCAAGCTAAAAGTGATAGAAATGCCTTGGATTTTATTAAGTCTTCCTTTAAGGAGAAGGTAGAACTCAGGTGATAGAAAAGTTTGATATTGCATTATGATCAATTAGAAAATGATTTTAGGGTGCTATAGTTACATCAAGGAAGTAAGGTGACTTTTTGTTCCCGCCATCTCCAATGCTTAGCAAAGTAGTGGTGGAATAATTTTTATGCATCCATACCCTAGGGTAAAACCCAATGAGTTTAGAATATACCCAGGTAAACTTCACCTCTAGGTGTATTCCCCTTTTATCTAAAAAGAGAAAAAAGACAAATAGTTTGTCAAGATAGTTGTGGTCATATGTCTATGGAATATTATGATTGAATGTCTTGATTTCTATATAGGGTTATTTCCATGCTATCTAGAGATATAAGGGTTGAACATTTCATATATAGGCCCTCCATGATCTTAAAACCTTAATGTTGACATCTTGATTGCTAACTTTTGATGAGGTTGGAGAAACTTTGCTCTCCATTTAGAAAAGAACTTAGGGATGCAAAAGAAACCCATGATGGGATACCTTAGGGTAAACCCCATAATGAAAAGGTAATAAGGATAACAAATAGGACATGAAGGAGGAGAACAACAAGGATGAGAATAGAGACACATATAGAAATATACATGTTAGGATGATACAGCATGTTAGAATCATGGATTCTTTCTACAAATTTGGGTGTGAAGGTTTGGACCTCTCGTGAAAGTGAAATTGTGGATGTCGATGGATGGGTCAGGAAAAAAGTGAAGTCACCACCATTTTTTTAGAATGGATAGGAAAACTATGAGAAACTAAATAAAGTAGGTGGATAAGAACAAAAAAGAAAATCAGAGATTGAGTAAGGCATCAAGTTGCATGCGGGGAAGGTGTCAGTAACCCATACACCCTTGTGGTATTGTAAATCCTACTGTGGTCATATATTTTTCGAAAGTTATGAGAAAACTATCTGCAAATCAAATGGTATATATAACAAAATGGTATGAGTAATCATCAACACCGATGCTCATATCCTCACCATTAAGATGTCATAAAAGGGGGATGACATAGAGAGAGGGTGCAAGAATAACAAAATAATCCCACGCACAACTGATGTTATGTGACGATCCGACAACAAATCAAACTATCACTAGTAATAATTGTGGAATAACCATAAGCAGTGTATTAACAAAAATCACTAAAAATTAAAACAATTTGCAAAGAGATCCATTTCTAGGAAACTCTTAAGAAGAGAACCAAAGTATTACATACATCATGGTTCACATTGTACATACCATGTACCATCTCATCTCTAGGATAACATATAACAGTTGCTTTGTCAAACTATACATAAGCAACATAAAACCTCGAGGCATACAAGCCAAAATCTCAGATCGTTCATAAAACCGTTACGTACTGACTCCAAGGACCTGAGAGTACAGAGATGACACATAGGACTTATATCTACAAGACATGACAGACAACACACTCAACCTATGATGCTACTATTGCCCCTGATGTTGTTGTCCTCCCTCTACTGTAAGGTCCCTACCTCCTCGTCCGCATCCACCTAAAAATGTTGGTGACCAACAGAGTGAGACCCATGTCCCAGCGAGAGATATAACTCTCCGTCAACAATATTATTATTGCAGATAAATAATAATAAAACTAAGCAGAGGATTCTTTTATATTAATAAGTAGGATTTAATCACTGTTTAAGCAGAATAGAGCAATATCATCTTTTGAAACATTGCAGCTATATATATGATAAAGCAGTAATTCATTTATTCATTTTATAAGGAACATGAAGAAAATGTATAACATCTATCCATTTAAGATGTAATAAGAAATGTAACATCAACCAATGATTTTCGTATTCCATCCTTAAGCAAATACGCTACATGGCTGATTATATTTTACAATCACACTTATGCCCTGAGGAGATGAGGTATACCGCTCATACTCCAACCGACCACTGCGAAGTCAAAATTGGTACCATACAAGGTAAATGGAAGAACTGGCTTCCAAGACCTCTGTCGTCTCGGTCAGTGCGAGACCACAAGTAGGACCATGTCAACTGCTTACATAACTTTCCAGGGTAAACTAGCAACTTCGTTATAGAGCTACAGCGGCAGCTGCACTCTCTTCAACATAGAGAGATTTAAAGTTTATCTCACATCGATTCGGCATTCATCATCATTGGGAGATTCGTGATACATCCATCCCGACATTTATAATGAAGGATTGAGAGATTTAATATTTATCTCACATCAATTCCTCCATTAGGGTGTAAGGATATTCACACCCATCACCCCCCACATATTCAAAAATATGCGTTCTCTAGGAGATCTCGTGGGGAAACCTATTTCACCATCACCAGCTACTGATGATGATGGATCTATGGTCAGGGCTCTACATGATAAGATTCCACTCGATTAATTAAGTGCATCATCATATTCTTTTAGCATCATTCAAGTTTCCAAACATGAATTGTTATGACAAATACTACAAAGAAAGTGTAAATCATCTATTAGGCACTTTTCAAATCTTTAAAACACATATAACATTTAGGATCTCAATCCCTTATCTCATTACAGGGAATTATCATCCCTCAACATTATCATCATCATGATTACTAGTTCTGGGTATTCAACCCTTAGTTCATCACTGAACACCATTACCACTTTTCAGGTAACTATTACCTCTAGGTCCTCAGACTAAGGTATACATGATACTTGTTACACAAGCATCTCACATGGCTCACAAGGCCCATTTTAAAATCCTTATCATATAAAACATCATAGCTCATACCTGGCTATTCTCATCATCTCATGATACTTGCATGGTTAGTATACATGATAACAGTCATATCAAATACATATCAACACCATGCAATACAAGGGTAATACCACTATTCCCTCATTAGGGTAAGGGTTTCCCTTCCTTATCGATTAGGGTTTCAAAATCATACTATCACCCTACATTAGGGTTAGGGTTTCCCTTATTAACCATTTAGGTTTTAAATATCACATTATCAATAATAAAACCCTAATTCATACCCTACACATATTAGGAGTATTAATGTATGCCCATTATATGTTTATCACAAAAGTAGGAGCTTCTCTCTCATCCTTACTAGGATGTTAATTACTCCATACTTTATTAAGTTGGCTCAACCTTTCCTTCAAGGTATATTAGCCTACTTTAATCATTATTCATTAAACTCCATACCTCTTAATGTATGACTTGATATAAAATACTTCATGTGTTACTCCATCAAGTACATTGCATTTAAGGTACTTTCACCATATCGGGTATGAGGTGTGTGTGTGCTTGCCACACCATATCGGTTTTAAGGTGTATGTGTGCTTGACACACCATATCGGTTTTAAGGTGTGTGTGTGATTTCCACACCATATCGATTTTAAGGTGTGTGTGTGTGCTTGCCACACCATATCGATTTTAAGGTGTATGTGTGATTGCCACACCATATCGGTTTTAAGGTGTATGTGTGCTTGCCACACCATATCGGGCAGACCCTTATGCTCATGCCTCTTCAACCCTTCAGGGCTTCGACCTACCCTTCACCATGGGTTAAGTGACAAGATAGACAACTAGTTGAACCTTTTTCAACCCATTATACAAATCAATAAGGGTGTGGGGTTACAAGGTATATCGGTTTTCCTATCATATAGGGTTACATCACCATATCGGGTTTGAGGTGTTTGCTTAACCCAATATCATTTTTGAGGTGTATGCTTGACCTCCTATCATGAAAGAGGTGTATACTACACCACCATATTGTGCAAGAAGGTATAAAATAATACCCATAACGTTTTAGTGGAGTAGGTGCATCACCATATCGGGTTAGAGGTGCTTGCTTGTGTGCTTGAACCCGATATCACTTTACCTTTGATGATGCCAGCACCATCAACCTCTAGACCTTTGTTCTTACTATTCTAAGTCATGGACAATAGTCCCATGAAGCTTTTACAACTCAAAGGATCATCAATTATTCAAGAGAAATCAAAATTGCAAGTAGATCAACAAGTATGACAAAATTGAAGGTGCATAATAATATAATTGGGTTCAAGTTATATAACCCACCTTAAGAACAACTTCAAAGCTCCTAGCTCTAAAGCTTCACGTTACTAAGCTTTATGATGAACTTCAAAACTCCTCTATATGCAAAGAATCACCATGGATAAGCAATTGGTGAAGAAGAAAAGAAAAGAAGATCATAACCCTAAAATCATGCTTCAATCTGAGGTTGAAGATGATCATTGCCTTACCTTAGGGTTAAGTATGAGCTCCTTCTTTCTCCTTAGCACCTTTTCACGATACCCTACTACTCTTGCATGATATGCCTCCACCCATGCACGATATGCCACCACCCTTCCGATATCCCCCTCACTTGTGATCAAAACACTTCACTATGGGTGATATCACCCTACTTGGCCGATACCACCTTACTTGGCCGATATGAACTTTCTATGGATGATACCCAAGGCCCTATGCACGATACCACTTCATTCCTGCACAATACAAGGACCCTATGCATGATACCTTAGGGAAGTAGGGTGGTAAGATTCGAAAAATTTCACTAAGGGGTGAAAGAAGGGGTATATATACATGTTGTTCATGAAGAAGTGTGAAAATGAGGTGTCATCAATTTGAGCTACTAGGTGACATTTGTCCATGAATGGTTGACACGTGTACATGCATGAATTAAAATTTATCTTGACATGCAAAACTCTTGAGGATAATCTAGGGATGAATTTTCGTCCATTACTTATCCCTTTGAATAAGATATATCAATTAAATCATCACTTTATCCACAACCTGATACAACTTTTCTAAGGAAGTTATAACCCGATACACTTCAACTCCTTGAGGTGCTTTGCATGTAATGGGCTTTTCCAAGAGTTCAAAAAACGATATGAGAATCCTCCTATGGCTCCTTAGCTGATAGGCACTCATATATAAGCTTTTCAGCTTGATACAACTCAAGTTAGGGTTTCATATTCAACCCCTTTCTTGGTCATTTCATCACCAAGAGTACCATCACTCATAATTGATTCAAACATGGTGTATAATCCTTTATCTCTCCTCTATATGATATTAGGAGGGAGTAGGGACACTCTAGAGGTGGTTATTTTCATATTAACCCTACAATTTGGGTAAATTACAATTTGTACCAAAATTGGTGCATAATGCACTCACATTATTCAAACATGCTGCAACTTGAATTTTAGGCTTTCCACAAGCCATACTTTAACATCATTCTCTCCCTTATGATGCTAAAACACATGAGGTACATTAAACATATGACATTTTGCAATATATCCCCTCATCTTGGGTAAATTGCACTTTATGCTCAAACTATCATATAACGAACAAACAGTTTGCAAATAAGCTCAAACTTGAAAACTAAACTCTACAAGAGTCTTAATTACTTTTTAAAAGATTAAAGCAAGTTTGTAAACAACTTACTTAAGAAAAAATTCTATGGTTAAGTCATAACCCAGGTCAGGGATGTTACAATTATCAACCCCCTAACAGGGATTTCGTCCCCGAAATCTCAAGAGAAAAGAGAAGGGTACTTCCTCCTCATCTCTTCCTCTAGCTCCCATGTGGCTTCTTCAATGCCATGATGATGCCATAGAACTTTCACAAGAACTATGTCTTTCTTTTTCAACTTCTTGATTCTCCTGTCAAGAATCATCATTGGACCCTCCACATAGGATATATCCTCGTTTAATTCTACCTCTACAAGTTACAACACCAACTCTGTATCGGGATGACACTTTCTCAACATAGATACATGGAACACTGGATGTAGTCTATGTAGCTCAGGTGGTAACTCCAACCTATAAGCTACCTTTCCCATCTGTGATATCACTGGATAAGGTCCCATAAATCTAGGATCTAACTTGCCCTTTTTCCCAAATCTGAGAACACCTTTCAAAGCAGAGACTTTGAGATACACCTTGTCTCCAACTTGGAATTCTAAAGGCCTACGACGCTTATCAGCATAAAACTTCTATCTATCCTGGGAAGCTTTCAACTATTGTTGTATTACTTTAATCTTCTTAGTTGTTTGTTGCACTAACTCAGGACCTAGAAGTTGGTATTCTCCTATTTCATACCAGCATAACGACGATATACACCGTCTACCATATAATGCTTCATATGGTGCCATATCAATACTAGTCTGGTAACTGTTGTTGTAGGCAAACTCTATCAAGCTCAAGTGTATGTCCCAACTTCCTACAAACTAAAGAACACATGCTCTAAGCAAGTCTTTCAAAGTCTGTATAGTTCTTTTAGATTACCCATCTATTTGAGGGTGGAAAGTTGTGCTAAACTTCAACTGAGTACCCAGGGCTTTATGTAGTCGTTCCCAAAAATGACTTGTAAACTGGGGACCTCTATCAGATACAATTGTAGCTGGAACCCCGTGTAACCACACTATCTCATCTATATAGATCTGTGCAAGTTTCTCAGTAGTATAGGTTGTTTTGATAGGAAGAAAATGTGCTGACTTAGTCAACCTATCAACTATCACCCAAATGGAATCATGACTTTTGGTTGTTCTGGGTAAACCAACCACAAAGTCCATTGTCATGTGATCCCATTTCCACTGTGGTATAGGTAAAGGTTGCAACATTCCTGTGGGCTTCTGATGTTCAGCTTTAACCTGCTGACACACTGGACACCGCATAACAAACTCAGCTACATCTTTCTTCAAACCAGGCCACCAATACATATCTTTTAAGTTATGATACATTTTGGTACTCCTTGGATGCATTGCATACATGGAAGAATGAGCTTCCTCCATGAATAGCTTCCTTAAGTCATTGGCATCAGGTACTACCATCCTACCATTGTAACAGACTACCTCATCCTCTGACTTGTGAAAATCATCCCGTTTCTCACTACCATACTCTGACCTGATCTGCTGAATGACAGTATTAGCCTGTTGTGCCTCTTTGATATGTTGTTTCATGGTAGGTTTCACATGCATCTCAGCTAACAATCTGACTAATAAAGATACTTTAAGTTGTACATTGTTTTGCCTCAAAGAGACAAGCATGTCTCGTTTAAAGCACACTAAAGAGTTCAACTATACTTTATCTATGGTTGGCGATGATGATTTTCTACTTAGTGCATCTGCCACTACATTAGCCTTTCCTGGATGATAATCAATTGTACAATCATAGTCCTTGATTAACTCCATCCAGCGACGTTGTCTCATATTCAACTTGTGTTGTGAGAAGATGTACTTTAAATTCTTATGGTCTGTGAAAATATGAAATGTTTCTCCATAGAGAGAATGTCTCCAGACTTGGAAGATCAATTTGCTAAAATTGCTTTATTTTCATGATTGTAATCAATGTAAAAACTTGTACAAGTTTATAATGTACAAGTACTTAGATATCATGTAAAATCAAGCATTTAGATCTTTCCTATCCACACACAACACTTAGATGAGGAGGAAGTACCCATCTCTTTTCTCTTAGGATATTGGGGGCAAAATCCTTGTTAGGGGTTTATGGCGTGTAAGACCCCTGATCTAAGTTCGGGGGTAACCCTATTTTCCTTGGCTTAATCATGTTCTTAGAACCTTTCTCTAATCTTTTAAGATGTAATTAGGGCTTGTGGAGAGCTTAAGTTTCAAGTTCGGGCTTGTTTGGATGTTGTTTGTGCTTTATGTGCTAGTTTTGGTGCAGATTGCAATTTACCCAAAGTAGGGGTTGATGTGCAATTTACCACCTATAGAGTGTTCCTTATCTTTCTTGACGTCATATAGAGGGAGATAAATAAGTGGGTGCCTTGTTTAAGTCTTGGTTGAGGATTTCCACCCTTAGTGGTGATTACAGTTTCCTTGAGTGTTGAATGTCTTGACCTATGTGTATATGGTGTGTTGTCTTGACCTAGGTCATGACCTAGGGTTGGTTTGGAGAGTGTCTCAGTCATATACACCCCCTCTAGAAGGTGGGGTCATAACCAAGGTGGTCTTGGGTGGTCTTGGATTGAGATGGTTGCCCTCTTATAGGATATCTCCACCTAGGGTTTGAGAAGGTTCCTTGTCTCAACCAAGTGGTGGTGGTGTGTGTGTGTTGCGACCATGGGTGGTGCACCATGGGAGGGTCGCGACTGCAACCATGTGGGTGACAAATATGGTATAGAACCAACCTAGAGTGTATCACCATGTCTTGCATGCATGGCTAAGGTGGTCGCATGTGGGTGCATGTTGGTCTTTTGAGTGGACAAGTGTCCCTTTGGTAACTTGGAGTGTTGACACATCATTCCTTTCCTTCTCTCTCTTCTTCCACCTATATAACCCCTTATTTCTTCATGCTTGTAACCCTTTAGGCCCTCCATATCCTTCCTTCTCTTTTTATTGTTCTTGGAGCTAGGTGGAGCAAGGAGATCTGACCTTAGAGCTTGGTGAACAAACTCTTCTGGCATGTGGTGCTTGTGGTGACCATTGCCCATCTTCAATACTTGGTAAGTGTTTATCTTCCTTGATGGCATTTCTTTCGATCTCCTACCTCCATCTTCCTCTCTTTTATCGACACTAAACCATGGTTCCTCCATGGTGGTCATTTTGGGAGAGAAATTCCTCATCACGAGGGTTATAGACCATGTCTTGACAAGGTAGACCCAAGTATGAGGAGGGTTTCTTCTCTCTTTCTCCCTTTCTCTTTTGGATCGGCCTTTTTGGCTCTCTTTTCTTGGATGATCTTTGACCTTGGTACCTTCTTTTTCTTTAGGTGCTCTTGTGGCTGAGAGTGGAGCTTCTTCAACCCTTGGATCGTGTGCTTGGAGCTCTTGATCTTAGAGCTTGAAATCCTTGGTGGTGATCTTTTTAAGGCGGGTTATATAACACTTAACCTACTCTATTATCTCACTCTTATATGCATGTTTGCTACTATATTCTCTCTCTAAAATGCTCCCTTATTATGTTAGTAGATAATGATGATCTGTAGAACTTGTTTGGTGAAGATATCTTGCTTGGTTTGGTAGAAATACAAAACTCTAATCTACTTGCACCCATTTTTGTGGTTGATATGTTATGGAGGTTCTTCCCTATCTTTTGACCTTGGTATTGCTCTCATGCATGGTTTTCGTGTACCTAGATGTTTAAGGGAGGTTACGTTCTACTTTGGCTACCTTGATAATGGTTTTCTCTTCCTTGGATGAGATCCTTTCTTGGTGGTTTTATGATCCATGACCTAGGGTTTTGATGATCATTTGCATGATATTTTTCTCGTGATGATTATGGTTTCCCCTTAGTCTTGTCCTATTTTGAGAAAAATATATCTTTCCTTGGGATGTTTGGGACACCCATCTCCTCATTGGTCGTGACCATAGTGAATCTTGGTCAAGATGCTCCTCTAGTTGATGGGTTGGACCTAGTGTTGTTTAGGTTGTGACACTTGATGTTGGTGGTCTTTTAAGGCCTATTTTGGTTGGTTTGCTACCCTTGTAGAGCGGCCACCACTAGGTGGCCTTGGGTCATGTTGCTAGGTTGAGGATGAGATAGCCATGTATTGGGGTCGAGACATCTCTAGGTCACAACAGTTGGGAGTGGTTGGAGCCCTAACCCTAGGTGTCATAGTCAAGACCCCATAGATGTCGCAGTCGCGACATGGTCTAGGTGGTGTGGTCACGACCTAGTGGTTGGATGGTGGTTGAGACACATGATGATGATGGTGGTTGAGGGGTATGCTTGTATATGTAATGTTATTCGTGTATGAGTAATGTATAAGCGATGTAGAGTGTTGTTTAGATGATATCTAATCAACTCTAACCATGTTACTTGATTGTAAGATGCTCCAAGATGATGATAGGCAGTGAATCTAGGATCGATGGTTGAATCTAGCTTTGTAAACCCTAATTGGCTAAGAAGGAACCCTAACCCTAATAATGTGCAATGAGCATGCTTGTTTCTCTTTCATGAAATGTCTATGGTTGTGATATTATCTACCTTGTTTATGAACTTCTAATCATGCAGGTGTTATGAGCTTGATAATCATAGTTAGTATATGCTATGATGGCTATGATATGAAACAAGCGTAATGCGCCTTCATGAGGCATGTTGAAGCACTTGTGATATAGGAATGATGTGAATGGGTCCTATGAATTGGCAGTTGCTTATTTCTTATTATGAGATGACATTTCCCAATGATGAGTTGAGGGATTGATATCCCATAGTATGTGACTTTGTAATTGGTGATGTGGTGAATGGCAATGATACAGACATCATGTGGTGATAGTGTGACAAGTCCACACCCTATACGTTTATATCTTCTGGAGTATACTATGCCCTTATCTTTGTAGAGTTTGTTATGGCTTTATACGTTGTAACTTGATTGATGCTAAAAAAACACTTAATTAACATAACTAATCAAGTGGAACTTAATCATGTAGTTTTGCCATGTGCCATAGATCCATCTCAATGTTAGCATTTGCTGGATGATGAAATGGGCTTTCCCTAGTGAAAGCTTGGAGTCATATATTGTTGAGTATATGCATTCATAGAATTGGCTACAGGCCATACCTCGACAGGAGTGCGGCTACAAGTTATGGCTTAGTGATTTGATGCTTATGAGGTTTTCATAGGATTAGCTATGGGCCATACCCTGTCAGGGGTGTTGCTGCGGGCTATAGATTAGTTTCACTAGCACCATGACCTGTACCAAGGTGGGCTAGGACTTTCACAGTTTGACTATATGTCACTAGTTGCTATTGATTGGCATGTCTCTGCAGTGTACTCGTGTATTGAGCATGAGGTTTGGAGAGGTTGTGGATTCTGGATCTTCCATAGACCTTGTATGGCACCACACTAGTACATAACCGGCCTTTAGTGTCGGTTATTTAAGGCCCTTTAGTGTCGGTTTCTAAGCGAAACATATGTGGACGCCGCTAAAAGCCCAAACTTTACACGTCGGTTCTCAAACCGACGCCACAACCCTTCGCGCGCCACCAAAAATGTGCCGAAAATGCTCCAGCAGGGGGTATAGGCGTCGGTTATCCTCTTCGTAACCGACACTGAATCACCCGCTTACACGGCTATATCGTCAGTTTTATACAAATATCTGACACGTATTGTCACGGCCGTGCTGTCCAGCACGGCCGTGGTGTCTGGTGTCATTAGGGAAATCGTCGTCGGTACTAGTATGGAAACTGACACTGTAACCTTATGTCGTCGGTTTTATACAAATAACCGACGCCTATGATTTGATTTTTTTTTGCTGTCAGACTGCAGACCTGCTGTGGCTGGTCATAGGATGAGAAACATGCAGTTCAGTTATGAACTGCAGGTTTTACGACATCCATTGATATCAGCCAACAACAGGCCACAAACCTGCAAAATTAACATTATGGACAAATTATTATATATGTGATTCACACTCATGTATAAGAAAATTTAATTCATATTATTTTTTCATCACACGCATGTAGAAACTAGTAGCAACCTGCAGTTCCATTTATTTCATCTCTTTTCACATTCAGACACATGTAGAAACATTCATGTATTGATGATTTTCACACACATATGATAATTCATAAAAATTCATTCACATTCACACAAAATTAATTATGAGAACAAAGTTATTCTTTATTCATCATCATCATTGTCATCATCGTCATCAAAATCATATTGAAAATTTCCCACTCTTTGCAGGGCTTTTGCCCAATCTTCTCTTACAACATCTAATTCATCTCTCGTATAGGGAGCATGTACATAGAAACGCTTTGCACCTGTGTTGAAGTCCTCAGTTTTAAAGACCTACAAAGAGAATGACGTACATACATAATTATATTAATATATAATAAGATTCATATATTTCATATTATCTAACGAGACTATGTATAATACCTGTTGTATGTTATCGATTTCCAATACAGCATGTTTGATGATTAGGTCCATAAATCACATCACATAGTAGGCACATGCCCAGCCGTTGTCTTGTGTAGCACACTATAAATTGAAACATACAAAATATTCAAAAATACAAATAAGCACACTTCACATAAATAATATATACATTGGAGTCAGGAAATTACTTTCACATTCTTCCAAATGAGTTTCAGATTTTTTTTCCTGGGGACCTTTCCTCCAACTTTTTTGTACTCTTGTAAAGCCCTATATATGTTAATGTAACACATTAAATTGCATAATTAAATAGTAATGCAGTAACAAATGTTAACAGATATAAAAACATAAAATATTTCTCACGAGAATAATGGCCTTTTAATTGCATGTCCATATACATCCAACTCACTCCCCGCAGGATCTAGATAATAGACGGTGAATGTCTTGGGGACAATAACTAATAACTCCTAATGCTTAGAACTATAGGTAAGAAAGTAGAAAATTAATAACTCAATATCCGCAATAAAAATGTAATTTGCTTAAGTCCAAATTACAAGCAAAGTAAACTTACTCGACATTAAATGGAGCTATTATCACCATCTTATTATTTTTACCAAAATATTCAAAAGCATCACAGCAGTATGAAGTAACTGAACCAATGTATGTATCTACAAGACTAATCAAAGATGGAACCAAAAATCCCACATGGGAAAACCCAAAATCTTTACATGACTTGTATAAGTGGCTGCAAAACATGTATTATGTATGCATTAATATATAAGAAACCATATTTCCGTATATAAAACAAGGTATATGGATGTATAAACTAGATTTCCGTATGCATTAATCTCACTATATCCACAGCTCTATCATAGATGTGTTCAACCATTCATACTTAAACAACTCCAAAATATCTTGTATAAATATGTTGTTTCCGAATGTTTGACCTGTATTAATACGCATCCAGATGTTCTATTACGTATGCATTAATATGTATGCTAAACTTGTATAAATAGATTATTATCGTATGATTTACCTGCAGCATTCTCTGGAATAGTAACATTTATAGGGCAATTTGGATTATGTTCACTGATCCATACTGCCACACTCCTACAATTAGGACCTATCAAGGCGTGTAGGTCCCCTGGAAGCCAACTTGGTAGTCGAGGAGGTGGAGGCCGAGATGTAGCGGGTCTTGTCTTTTTGACCTGTATATATAATTTCCATATCAATTGACTCATATATATATATACACACTAACAAAGTAAAGTAATGAAAATTTATCATACAATATCAGTATAGAGGACATCCGCTTCGGGCCACAGTATCACTCCGCCTACTGCCTCACCAAGTGTTTCAGCATCTGGGTGTGCATGAGGCAGTGCAAGAGTTGTCCAGCCAGCAAGTATACGTATGGGGCTCACACGTACCATGCCATCTGGTACTGGACTCCCATGAAACATGCACCCTTTAAGGGGTGGGTAAGTCGATGCGTCTGCAACAATATATCCTTCACTTTGTAGTCGACATGGCTTCAACCCCTACAAATTTACGTAAAGAATGTTATATGTATATATACACAAACATATCATCTTGAACAGACTAGCTATTATATATGCCATAAAAATACTTACAGAGGACGTGCTAGGTGGGTCTATAGGATTACTCCCAACCTCTGCAGTACGAGGAGTAGGAGAAGAGAGGTTCTCCACAGGTACTGTCTGAGTGGCAGTCTGAGACGCCTGCCACTTGTGAAATGCTTCCTGGAGTCTTTTTTCAATTAAGGAATCTACCTATACATGGATAAAAGAAATGCTAGTTTCTGATTATTGAATTCCCTTTTGCAATAACGTTCTAAAATAAGAATAAGTTACCTCAGCTTGTGAAAGTCCCACTTTTGGGATAGGTTTACGCTGGGATGGCCCAAAGAACGCTTTGATGCCCACACCAGCAACTGCACCCCTTACACATCCAGGATGCTCTGGGTTACCCAGAACAACTGTCAGTTCATCCCTTGTGCCCTGAGGGATGAACTTGCCTTCCTTCCTCTGCTTGTGCAGCTCCCGTTAAGCACCATCAACAAAAATTCATAAGTAAACATAACAATAATCAATATTGATAGATTGCTCTAAGAGTTTGATTTTTACCATTTTTGCAGCCGCCTCAGCGGTTGCGGGATTCAGTATCTCTCCCTTCTTGTTTTGCCTCCCAGCTATCCACATAACATGATGAGGCAGAGGTGCGGGAGCAGCAGTAGAGGACTCTGTAGTCTCTTGAGTAGCAGTAGGCTGAGTAGACTCGGCCTGTAGTCTTTGGCGAACGCCTGCATATCCTCTTGGACCCATTGTGTGGTCGTGCACATTCATTGCACACATTTCTCGTTGAGCATCACTCTTAGCCTAGTTAGTTAGCACATTGATTTGGTTAGTAACACTAAAGGTTAATCTTGAATAGGTGAATACATAAAAATGTATATTAATTAAATTAGGAGTGGCGGTGCTTAATACCTTGAATTCATCTATTTTTCTTTGGGTAACAAACTCATCCCATTCTCTGGGGTCCAAGTAGTTCTATTGCTGTGTGGCTTCCTTCTTCCAGGTTGATAATGTGGAAAATCTTCAACACTTTTTGACCGACTATTCCATTCATAGTTTGATCGAACTCCTAGTAGCATTTGGTATTCAAGGTTTGGTTCCTAAGATTTCGTATTCTTCTTTTTGTGTTGGGAATTTGATTCCATGTTTTTTTGGGCATTTGAATGAAAAAAGGGGGAGGAAGGATCGGTTATAGCCTTAGATTCCGGATCTGCATCTGCAGTACGAGTTTATGGTGAGGTTGGTGAGAGAGCATCCATATGATTTGCTTTGATAGGGCACTGGTTGGTTAGGTAATGGCAGGTAGCTGCAGAAGACCTAACAAGCATAAACACTGAATACGGAGTTGTAGGGATGTCCCCTGTTACTAGAATACGTCATCAGTCATATGAATGCTTAAAACACCCATCCTAGAATCCAAAATGTCTATGAATAGATGAATGAATACATCACTCTCAAGCCAAGAAATTGCCTTATTTAGTTGAGGTTGAGAAAGCAAAGTTGCATTCTTCGATAGTAGTTCCTCGAATCAAACTCAGGTATCTGTTTTCCTTGGTACTGGTACCTATTCCCTGTCCTTAAGCATCAATCTATCCCTAGTTGCTTAGGCCTGGTACCGAAGATCCCGCACACTGACACATATAGCTTATAGAATTCTACCACATGGAAGAAAAGTGGTTTTTTCAATATCTTTGTTTTCCCGGAAAAAAGTTGTTGGTGACTGGTCATAAACCGGAATGACCCTTCTGGTCATTTTTTAAAGAGAATACAAACAAAAATTATTAGTGTAAAGTTAGCAAAATACTGATCAATGTCTAGAATTGGAATCTATCAAGAACCTATTCTCAGCATCGCGTATGTAATCTCGGGTGATATTGGTCCTATAGTTCCTTAGGACCCTCCCACAATGTTGCATCACACATTTACGATGCAGCTTTTCATCTAGATCAAATATGCTCTGCAAATTAAATAGAATTTCTATTAACTGGTATCCTAAAAGTTAGTAATCTACACAAATAGAATTACAAATAATAATAACTCACGCATAGTTCCTTCCATATGTGGTTTTTCTTCTCCTTAGGAACTCTATGCCATGATTCTAGGATAAGACTGCAATGGCTGCGAGTAAGAACCCCAAGATATGAAACAAATGAGTTGTGGTTCACTCCATATGGATTTCCTGCCTGATCGAAATCCACAGCCAATTTGGGTCCATTGCCCCTTTACTGTATTAACTTGTTCATCATTATGATGCCCCTCACTTTCTCAATTTTCTTTTACTGCTCATCAAGTGTTGTAATTTCTTCAGGGGGTACATCACCAACCTAAAATTTGATAAAAAAAAAACACACTTACATAATATAATTATAAATGAACATATAGATAGAAACCTTAGGGATATATTCTTAAAACATACATTGTCAGGTGGTGCAAGCACGTCCTCACCCTCACGATCATCATCAGCACGGTCCTGATCATCCATCTGAAAGTTCACCTTCAAATTATAAATTTCACATTGTAAAGTAACACTAATTTTAAAGCTCACATTGTAAAGTACACATTCACAGGGGTGCAGCGATTGCGAATGGACATTCCATGTGCTGTCATTCTTATAATAAATGTGTACCACCTATCCCATTCTTAAACACCTAATCTCACTAGTAAGTGTATAATGTGTATTGGGTTTTCTAGAAAATTTCGGCAGCATTTCCCCACTGTTCTCTAAGTACATATGTACTTAGAGAACAAATGGGGAAATTCTGCCGAAATTTTCTTGAAAATCCAATATACATTATACACTTACATCCTAAGTGAGATTAGGTGTTCAAGAACAGTCCCAAACTGGAGACTATCCAAGATTTACTCCTAATGAGTAAATCTTGGACGGGTTTCTAGGCCAACAAATTCATGTGTTGTCATTCTTATATATAATAAATGTGTATAAACTACAGGCAACATGGTTAATCCTAATCTATAGAGCATTATTAAATAATAAATCAAGAAATCAATAGTTTCAAACATGCAATCTCTAGTAGACAGACTAACCTTAAAAAAATTACCCTAATGACAAAAAGTCATCATATTTAACATACTACGTTATTATTAACATCCAGATCAGATTAAGATCATACTATGTTATAACTATTGGTTTAATAACTCTATTTCCGCATGTACGTACATGATTATCTAATTCAATTTAAGATGTTGGGATCGCATAATTATATACTGACATCAGAATAAATAAAAGAATCATAATTAACATGATTAACAACATGCTCATCAAACTAGGGTTTTCTTGAATATCATCTAATATTTGTGTACTAACTATACCTTTGTAACAAGAAGAATAATAGAGCTTTAAGTATATTTTATTCACAATCTATGCATTTTTCTGATCAAAACCATATACAACATGGTAATATTAATGTAAATCAGAGACAGGTTTGCAAACTGGAGAGCCACAGGATTAATGGGTGTGCCTGTGATACAGGAAAAGCAAGAATAGGGGGGAAGGTCAGGGGAAAACCTGATAATGGGCATGCCTGTGAGAAGAGGGACAGCTGCAGGCAGTGAGCAGAGGGCTGGTCGTCGAGCAGAAGGGCTCTGGGTGGAGAGCTGATCATCGGCGTCAGGCAGAAGGTCGCCAGGCAGAGAGCTAGTTGTGGTCGGGCAGAGAGTTGTGGTCGCCGGTAGGGGCTGGCGGAAGCAGAGGCGGCAGAGGCAGAAGAGGTGCAGCGGCAGATCATTGGCGGCGGGTGGCGGAAATGTCGGAGACCAAAGCGCGGCTAGTAAACTGTGGTGGAGGCAGAGGCAGAGCAGCATTGGCCAGAATCATCAGAGCAGAGGAATCATCAGAGCAAAAACCCTGATCAACGGAAATAAATGAAACAGAAGGGGGAAGAGTCTATGCCTCACACTGTTAAGTTAACTATAGGTGTCGGTTGCTAACACAAACCGAAAATAAAAACTTTAAGTGCCGGTTTGCAACAAAACACCGACACTAAAGGGCGGTGAAAATTTTCACGGTTATTCGCGCAAAAACACAATGGCGTCAGTTATTGTCACAAAACCGACGATAAAAAGCGAGCAAATTTCTGTCTCACAGAAAACCTTTAGTCGTCGGTTACGGTTTTAAAAACCGACGATGTATGTTAATTTTTGGAGGTAATTTTTTTCGCTGGAAATTTTGGTTTTGGCGGTTACTTTTAGGCTTCGGTTTCTTATTAAGGAACTGACACTGAATAAAAGTGATACTTGTGTCTGGTCGCCCTCCACAGATTGATGTCGGATTATTTTATACACCGACGATGTATATGTTAGGTGTCGGTTTATTAATACAACCGACACCATTAAAAGTGACGTTATAAGCCATTTCTGTAGTAGTGCCAATTTTTACTTAGTAGTGGTCTGTTGGATTTGGGTGGTACGACTCAAATCCTTAGGGCATAACAAAATATGTAATCATCCATATAGTATACTTGTTTAGGATCAAATATGAAAATATTAGATGAGGCCTTGCTTGATATTGTACTGTATAGTTGGTAGTAAAAATACATGCTCTTCATATTCCTTTTGAACTGTTAAGATGACAATAACTTCCTTGCTGATATCATTAGTGTAATCTACTTATCATAGTTATAGATTTACTTCTGCCCTTTAACTATCTTATATGTGTTAATAATAGCATTGGTGGAGAGTTATATCTCCTACTGAGATTTGGATCTCACCCTATGGGTTTCTCCACATCTTTTAGGTGGACGAGCATGAGGAGGTAGAGATCGTGCAGTTGAGGCAGAGCAGCAACAAGAAGAATAGTAACTGATAAGGTTGGAGGTGTTTCTAGTCTTTTGGTATAGATTCCTAAACTCGTTCATGTACACTCAGGTCCTTGAGATAGTTTTTGGGTGTGTTTTGTAGAAATGGTAACAATACATGTTTTTGGCTCATGTGCCCTTTGATGTAAAGATATGGTAGATATGTACGTGTTTGGAACAAGTTTCTCATGTAGTATGATGATGGCATATGTGATAAATGTAAGCACCTTGTGACTTATGATATCTAATGCAGGTGTCCCGTGGGGACTTCTATGTAAAAAAAAATTTGTAGCTTTGGTGCTTAATGATACTGGTTTTAATTTTTAGTTTTTTTTGGGAAATATGCTTGTTTAGTTTTGTTTCTGTGTTTAGTTTGGAACTATCTCATTAATTTGTGGCACGGGACATCACACAAAAGGTGAAGACGTGGTTGGGAAATATTTTCTCACTAAAAGAGTTAGGAGAATTCACCTTTATTCTAGGTATCGAGATCTATACAGATAGATAGTGAAGGCTTCTTGGCTTAAGTAAAAGTACATACCTTGACAAAGTGTTGAAATGGTTCAACGTGCAAGAGTCCAAGAAAGGGAGCTTACCCATGTCTTATGGGGTACATATTATAAGGCCAAATGTCCCAAATCTTTGGAATAGAGGGACAATATGATTAAGATTCATATGCCCTAGCAATTGGACGTATCATATCATGAACTGTTATGTACACATATAAATGTCTCATGTGCCTTGAGCCAGATGAGCATGTCAAGCACTTTCAAGTGAAGGTAACTGAATTATAATATGTATCATCATGAAGTACTTAAAAAGAACTTAAGATGAATTTATGGAAAAGAATTGGTTGTAAAGTTACACAAATTTAATATTCTAAACCCACAAGGATGATTACTGGTCACAATATGGTTCTGTGTTTTTCCTCAATATGGATATTGTCAAGTGGAGGAGTTCTAAGATAGATACGATGATCAATTTTATAATACAAATAGCATGATGTTGCATTAGATGCTACAAAGGAAGTTGTATGAATTAGGAGGTTCATTTTGATGAACTTATAGTTGTTCCTAGCATTTATGACACAATACAACTACTATGACAACCTTGGGACTGTCATTCTAGACAAGGAATCCATCTGGAATACATATTCCAAACATATGCTTTGATGCTTTCAACTCATACAAGAAATCATTCAATAGGATATGAGAAGATCTATAGGACACAGAGAGAGATCATGTTTGTTGATCCCTTTAATAAGGCATTGTCACAGTGGAAGCGTGATGGTCATGCTATATTACTTGGTATTAGATATGTGAGTGGTTGTCTTTAGTGTAAGAAGAGATATCAAGTTTGTTGATCCCTTTAATAAGGCATTTTCTCAGTGGAAGCGTGATGGTCATGCTATATCACTTGGTATTAGATATGTGAATGGTTGTCTTTAGTGTAAGTGTGAGATTGTTGTGTATATGCCCTAGAAGTCAGTCATTAAATGATGGTATAGGGATATTTTGTACTTTTATCTGATTTATAAAGGCAATCCCAATTTATTGATGCACATTTAATTACTATAATATTAATGTACATAATAAATGTCCTTAGAATGATTGGTTAAAATCCATGGGATTACAAGTATGTGACTTGAACATGAGATCCTAATTGATGCTAAGAATAATATTCTTAAATGTCCTAGTCAAATGTTATTTGGATTTTGACAACAATAGTACATGTGAGACTAGTATGTGTCGTGACTAATGACCATGTCTCATGGGTCATATGTGTTGGATTCAAAGTTAGACACATAAGTACTTGCTAGAGAATAAATATACTTGATAGACCCACCTTTTGAGTGATTCTTGGACCATTATATGATAGTCACAATCAACTCTCAAATGTGACAGTGATATTGTGGTCCTTCAACCAAAAGTCACTAAGATAGTGACATGACAATCATCATGCTTTGACACTCCCCAATGCGATCTTGAATAAGGTTGCCATAAAGGAAGTGATTGGGTGTGGTGAGAATCACGTTACACAATGTGAGTGATGTAGAAGAAATTTGTCCCTCCCATATAATGTGGGCGATATCCAAGGTTTCTTGATATGTGAGACTAGAGAAACACATGTCCCTGCTCATGTGGGTCGGTATATGATACATAGCTCATATGTATTTTGCTAGTCTATTTGGAGATCAATAAAGTTAGATTGAATGTGGTGAGGATGATGTGTCCATGACTCTAGTTCAATCTGGATAGTTGTGAAAAAAGGACTATACAACATGGTAACACTAATTGTTGATGGTTTAGTCTTTTCAAACTAAACCTACTACTTAGTTAGCAATGATGTGTATCTATACACCACTAATTTCTTATGAATGTTAATATTCATTAGTGAATCCATTGCCAACATAGTATGGTGTCTACAGGGTCATACACATATAGATAGCTCGACGAAAGACTGAATTGGACCTTACTATATTTGTTACAATAAACCTAGGGACCTAAAATTAAGTTTTGAGGACTTGAATAAAATATGGATTCAGAATCAAGAAATAAGTTTCCATACATCAGGGAGTCCACAGTCTGGCTAAATAGGGCTTAGGAAACCTTAACTCTTCACTCTAGATATATTATATGAGAAGAGGCCTTTAGGGCACACGATCATATATTCTCATTGTTGCCCCTAAGGTTTGAGAAACTTTGAGAGAAACTTGGAGAGAGAAAGAGGGAAAGACAGAGACACAAAATTATAATTGTCTTTAAGCAGTCATGTGGATATCATGGAGATGAGTTCACACAGTGAAATAGTCCAAACAAAGATCTTCACTGACAGTATGTGAATCGAGATAATGATAGAATGATGCAATCTCCCATAAGCGTGGGCTTTGGAATGACAATATCTATTCGGCACACAAACTGAGGAGAAGGTCTCCACGATGGAATGGTGCAATCTGACACATAGATCATGCAAACTGAGGAAAAAGTCTCTCAAGTGAAAAGACATGATCCGCCACACACGTCCATGGCAAAATAGTGCAACTTGCCACAGACAAGTTATGGGTCAAATGTTGGGTCAATAGAGCCATATATGTTACCTTGGGATATGTGTATATCACTGGTGGATTTCCATGATCTGCCACTTAGCAGATCGTCACAATTAGCTATAGAAAAACAATTTTTTGCACACATCCCAAGGCGACTCCCAGAATGCCAAAGACACCAAATTGAAGTTCCAATTGTTGATCCAATGAAATTCGAAGGAGACGTGGATTGGAAGGTCCAGATCTACACTAAGTGTTACAAGTTAAATTGATGTAACCTATGCCAAAATAAGATATAAACTTGTAAACTGTAATATGGTATTGTTGCATTAGATGGATCCTACTCGAAGGATTCTTGAGATTTTTTTATTCTGCTTCCTTTTTTGCTCCCGAGATTCCTAAATTATCACTCTCACATTGCCATAAATCAACATTACATCCTTTTGTGTATTCATGAGTCAAATGATGGTTTCATGTTTAATTAAATGGAACAAATGGTTACAGCAATAAACATATTTATTTTCTTAGTTTGTGGAACTTTGGGCGTAAATATGACCATGACTTTCCTGTCGTTGCCTTAAACATCCTAATTTTTTTAGGTAGTGGGGTCCTAATATCCTTACGGTCTCCCACAATAGATACTCCTCAAGCACCATTCAGACCAAAACATGAGAAAAAGAGAGGAGACGGTGAAAAAGGTGATTCTAGATGATCAATTTAATTTGTTCAATGAAATCGAGCAAAGTATTGTATTAGATCACATGAAAGTGCATATGAATTATTGAATTGACAAGAGTAGGTAGTTTCAAGTAAAAATATATGAATGATAATATTTAAATTAGGGAAGTGATAAGAAGTTATGTAAACTAAAGCAGTTATAAGTAGATACGACAATTAGAGAAGCTATAAATACCTTTAGGTGGACTAATGACTTTGAAAAAATAGTTGTGCTAGATAAAGGATCCTCTAGTCACTCAAATGACTTAAAATAAGAGGGGATATAGTGGTCTATTTTTCTTCAAGACAACCAAAAGAGGTGAAATGATATGGAAAGTATGGGGGTATTTATGAGACAAAATTAGGGTTCGCGAACATAGGTGGAACATTCTATAATTGGCAATGCATCACTACCTTATGCGGGGTATACATGTGGTGAATCAAATTGTTCTTCCATGTGGAACTGGCAATTTTCAGCCATTTTATAATCTTGTGGAGGAATTTCAGATAAAATTAGTTAGAATTGTGGATAGACTCATATGTTGGATAAAATTGAATAAAAATGAAGGAAGAATATTCTTTGGGATTAATAGTTTTTATTATCTAACATAAGTGGATTTTTGTGAAGATAATACAAATTGAATATTAATTGGATTTAAAAATGAATATTTTATTTAGGATAACACAATTGGGTAGTTTATGCAAAATGGTTATCAAAAGCTAATTTTAAGAGAAAATTCCACTTAAATCTAGAGAAAAAAAAAAGCCAGTTGTATAACAAAAAATGAAATGTTTCAAACATGTATAATGAGTGGATAAAATAGGTGGAAAATATAGGAAATTGTGGAATAAATGGAACGAACTAAATACTAGACAAAGAGATGATCTGAACTTGATCGTTGAATGAATGAACAAAAGAGGTGTCAATAAATTTACTAACTTATAAATTCACAATTACCATATTCACAGTCTAATAAACTCCTCCATGATTGAAAGGGTCCCTGAGTAATGGTTAGTTCATCTTATCAAGAGTACTGTATATGGCTTATTAGTAGAGACATTCACAAAAAAGTCCATGATTTCTAACACCGTGCATGAATACATGGGTAATTAGAATTATAGATAATTTGAGGTATAATTTCTATGATAGTCACTTGCTCAAGGTTATGAGAATGGAACATTTGCCTTCTCCTTTCTCAAGGCATCCAAGACTTACCTAACCAATATAAAAGATAATTTGAGGTATAATGTCTATGATAGTCACTTGCTCAAGGCATCCAAGACTTACCTAACCAATATAAAAGAAACCCTTTTTCAAAAACATGTATAGATTTTCTCAAATATATTCATATAATATTGTCTCTACTTCCCTTCTTTTTATTATTATTATGTAATATCATGACCTACCTTAGGTTATTCTCATCGACCAATCTAGGATCAAGTGATATCATCCTCCAATCAATAACTAAGTGGACTAGTATTGATATTATATATATAAGACATGACTTTTATTGTAATACAAATCCTTTATTTCTTAGTGGTCATATAATAGGTGTCTTAGAACCACGAAATATCATAGGACTTCATAAAAGTCTAAAATCTAGGTCAACCAACCAATCCTTCTCAAACTACACAAAAAAGGGATGCAGAACATAGCTAGGGAAAACCCTCAAAAATCATAACCTAACTCTCGGGCTAACAAAATTAACAATAAAATTATGAAGATTGGGGGTGACACCCAAACCCCTGAAGCAGAGACATTGGCCATTGTATTGTGGGAAGAAAAAAGTAGTTTGCTAGTATAATGTATGAAAGTCATAATACTAAAAGAAACTAGTATGTCTAAAGTTGTGGTCGTTTCACATTCCATGCAAGCTAAAAGTGATATAAATGCCTTGGATTTTATTAAGTCTTCCTTTAAGGAGAAGGTAGAACTCAGGTGATAGAAAAGTTTGATATTGCATTATGATCAATTAGAAAATGATTTTAGGGTGCTATAGGTACATCAAGGAAGTAAGGTGACTTTTTGTTCCCGCCATCTCCAATGCTTAGCAAAGTAGTGGTGGAATAATTTTTATGCATCCATACCCTAGGGTAAAACCCAATGAGTTTAGAAGATACCCAGGTAAACTTCACCTCTAGGTGTATTCCCCTTTTATCTAAAAAGAGAAAAAAGACAAATAGTTTGTCAAGATAGTTGTGGTCATATGTCTATGGAATATTATGCTTGAATGTCTTGCTTTATATAGTGGGTTATTTCCATGCTAGCTAGAGATATAAGGGTTGAACATTTCATATATAGGCCCTCCATGATCTTAAAACCTTAATGTTGACATCTTGATTGCTAACTTTTGATGAGGTTGGAGAAACTTTGCTCTCCATTTAGAAAAGAACTTAGGGATGCAAAAGAAACCCATGATGGGATACCTTAGGGTAAACCCCATAATGAAAAGGAAATAAGGATAACAAATAGGACATGAAGGAGGAGAACAACAAGGATGAGAATAGAGACACATATAGAAATATACATGTTAGGATGATACATCATGTTAGAATCATGGATTCTTTCTACAAATTTGGGTGTGAAGGTTTGGACCTCTCGTGAAAGTGAAATTGTGGATGTCGATGGATGGGTCAGGAAAAAAGTGAAGTCACCACCATTTTTTTAGAATGCATAGGAAAACTATGAGAAACTAAATAAAGTAGGTGGATAAGAACAAAAAAGAAAATTAGAGATTGAGTAAGGCATCAAGTTACATGCGGGGAAGGTGTCAGTAACCCATACACCCTTGTGGTATTGTAAATCCTACTGTGGTCATATATTTTTTCGAAAGTTATGAGAAAACTATCTGCAAATCAAATGGTATATATAACAAAATGGTATGAGTAATCATCAACACCGATGCTCATATCCTCACCATTAAGATGTCATAAAAGGGGGATGACATAGAGAGAGGGTGCAAGAATAACAAAATAATCCCACGCACAACTGATGTTATGTGATGATCCGACAACAAATCAAACTATCACTAGTAAATAATTGTGGAATAACCATAAGCAGTGTATTAACAAAAATCACTAAAAATTAAAACCATTTGCAAAGAGATCCATTTCTAGGAAACTCTTAAGAAGAGAACCAAAGTATTACATACATCATGGTTCACATTGTACATACCATGTACCATCTCATCTCGAGGATAACATATAACAGTTGCTTTGTCAAACTATACATAAGAAACATAAAACCTCGAGGCATACAAGCCAAAATCTGAGATCGTTCATAAAACCGTTACGTACTGACTCCAAGGACCTGAGAGTACAGAGATGACACATAGGACTTATATCTACAAGACATGACAGACAACACACTCAACCTATGATGCTACTATTTCCCCTGATGTTGTTGTCCTCCCTCTGCTGTAAGGTCCCTACCTCCTCGTCCGCATCCACCTAAAAATGTTGGTGACCAACAGAGTGAGACCCATGTCCCAGCGAGAGATATAACTCTCCGCCAACAATATTATTATTGCAGATAAACAATAATAAAACTAAGCATAGGATTATTTTATATTAATAAGTAGGATTTAATCACTGTTTAAGCAGAATAGAGAAATATCATCTTTTGAAAATTGCAGCTATATATATGATAAAGCAGTAATTCATTTATTCATTTTATAAGGAACATGAAGAACATGTATAACATCTATCCATTTAAGATGTAATAAGAAATGTAACATCAACCAATGATTTTCGTATTCCATCCTTAACCAAATACGCTACATGGCTGATTACATTTTATAATCACACTTATGCCCTGAGGAGATGAGGTATACCGCTCATACTCCAACCGACCACTGCGAAGTCAAAATTGGTACCATACAAGGTAAATGGAAAAACTGGCTTCCAAGACCTCTGTCGTCTCGGTCAGTGCGAGACCACAAGTAGGACCATGTCAACTGCTTACATAACTTTCCAGGGTAAACTAGCAACTTCGTTATAGAGCTACAGCGGCAGCTGCACTCTCTTCAGCATCGAGAGATTTAAAGTTTATCTCACATCGATTCGGCATTCATCGTCATTGGGAGATTCGTGATACATCCATCCCGACATTTATAATGAAGGATTGAGAGATTTAATATTTATCTCACATCAATTCCTCCATTAGGGTGTAAGGATATTCACGCCCATCACCCCCACATATTCAAAAATATGCGTTCTCTAGGAGATCCCGTGGGGAAACCTATTTCACCATCACCAGCTACTAATGATGATGGATCTATGGGCAGGGCTCTACATGATAAGATTCCACTCGATTAATTAAGTGCATCATCATATTCTTTTAGCATCATTCAAGTTTCCAAACATGAATTGTTATGACAAATACTACAAAGAAAGTGTAAATCATCTATTAGGCACTTTTCAAATCTTTAAAACACATATAACATTTAGGATCTCAATCCCTTATCTCATTACTGGGAATTATCATCCCTCAACATTATCATCATCATGATTACTAGTTCTGGGTATTCAACCCTTAGTTCATCACTGAACACCGTTACCACTTTTCAGGTAACTATTACCTCTAGGTCCTCAGACTAAGGTATACATGATACTTGTTACACAAGCATCTCACATGGCTCACAAGGCCCATTTTAAAATCCTTATCATATAAAACATCATAGCTCATACCTGGCTATTCTCATCATCTCATGATACTTGCATGGTTAGTATACATGATAACAGTCATATCAAATACATATCAACACCATGCAATACAAGGGTAATACCACTATTCCCTCATTAGGGTAAGGGTTTCCCTTCCTTATCGATTAGGGTTTCAAAATCATACTATCACCCTACATTAGGGTTAGGGTTTCCCTTATTAACCATTTAGGTTTTAAATATCACATTATCAATAATAAAACCCTAATTCATACCCTACACATATTATGAGTATTAATGTATGCCCATTATATGTTTATCACAAAAGTAGGAGTTTCTCTCTCATCCTTACTAGGATGTTGATTACTCCATACTTTATTAAGTTGGCTCAACCTTTCCTTCAAGGTATATTATCCTACTTTAATCATTATTCATTAAACTCCATACCTCTTAATGTATGACTTGATATAAAATACTTCATGTGTTACTCCATCAAGTACATTGCATTTAAGGTGCTTTCACCATATCGGGTATGAGGTGTGTGTGTGCTTGCCACACCATATCGGTTTTAAGGTGTATGTGTGCTTGACACACCATATCGGTTTTAAGGTGTGCGTGTGATTTCCACACCACATCGATTTTAAGGTGTGTGTGTGTGTGCTTGCCACACCATATCGATTTTAAGGTGTATGTGTGATTGCCACACCATATCAGTTTTAAGGTGTATGTGTGCTTGCCACACCATATCGGGCAGACCCTTATGCTCATGCCTCTTCAACCATTCAGGGCTTCGACCTACCCTTCACCATGGGTTAAGTGACAAGATAGACAACTAGTTGAACCTTTGTCAACCCATTATACAAATCAATAAGGGTGTGGGGTTACAAGGTATATCGGTTTTCCTATCATATAGGGTTACATCACCATATAGGGTTTGAGGTGTGTGCTTAACCCAATATCATTTTTGAGGTGTATGCTTGACCTCCTATCATGAAAGAGGTGTATACTACACCACCATATTGTGCAAGAAGGTATAAAATCATACCCATAACGTTTTAGTGGAGTAGGTGCATCACCATATCGGGTCAGAGGTGCTTGCTTGTGTGCTTGAACCCGATATCACTTTACCTTTGATGATGCCAGCACCATCAACCTATAGACCTTTGTTCTTGCTATTCTAAGTCATGGACAATAGTCCCATGAAGATTTTACAACTCAAAGGATCATAAATTATTCAACAGAAATCAAAATTGCAAGTAGATCAACAAGTATGACAAAATTAAAGGTGCATAATAATATAATTGGGTTCAAGTTATATAACCCACCTTAAGAACAACTTCAAAGCTCCTAGATCTAAAGCTTCACGTTACTAATGTTGATGATGAACTTCAAAACTCCTCTATATGCAAAGAATCATCATGGATAAGCAATTGGTGAAGAAGAAAAGAAAAGAAGATCATAACCCTAAAATCATGCTTCAATCTGAGGTTGAAGATGATCATTGCCTTACCTTAGGGTTAAGTATGAGCTCCTTCTTGCTCCTTAGCACCTTTTCACGATACCCTACTACTCTTGCACGATATGCCTCCACCCATGCACGATATTCCACCACCCTTCCGATATCCCCCTCACTTGTGATCAAAACACTTCACTATGGGTGATATCACCCTACTTGGCCGATACCACCTTACTTGGCCGATATGAACTTTCTATGGATGATACCCAAGGCCCTATGCACGATACCACTTCACTCCTACACGATACAAGGACCCTATGCATGATAACGTAGGGAAGTAGGGTGGTAAGATTCGAAAAATTTCACTAAGGGGTGAAAGAAGGGGTATATATACATGTTGTTCATGAAGAAGTGTGAAAATGAGGTGTCATCAATTTGAGCTACTAGGTGACACATGTCCATGCATGGTTGACACGTGTACATGCATGAATTAACATTTATCTTGACATGAAAAACTCTTGAGGATAATCTAGGGATGAATTTTCGTCCATTACTTATCCCTTTGAATAAGATATATCAATTAAATCATCACTTTATCCACAACCTGATACAACTTTTCTAAGGAAGTTATAACCCGATACACTTCACCTCCTTGAGGTGCTTTTCATGTAATGGGCTTTTCCAAGAGTTCAAAAAACGATATGAGAATCCTCCTATGGCTCCTTAGCTGATAGGCACTCATATATAAGCTTTTCAGCTTGATACAACTCAAGTTAGGGTTTCATATTCAACCCCTTTCTTGGTCATTTCATCACCAAGAGTACCATCACTCATAATTGATTCAAACATGGTGTATACTCCTTTATATCTCCTCTATATGATACTAGGAGGGAGTAGGGACACTCTAGAGGTGGTTATTTTCATATTAACCCTACAATTTGGGTAAATTACAATTTGTACCAAAATTGGTGCATAATGCACTGACATTATTCAAACATGCTGCAACTTGAATTTTAGGCTTTCCACAAGCCATACTTTAACATCATTCTCTCCCTTATGATGCTAAAACACATGAGGTACATTAAACATATGACATTTTGCAATATAGCCCCTCATCTTGGGTAAATTTCACTTTATGCTCAAACTATCATATAACGAACAAACAGTTTGCAAATATGCTCAAACTTGAAAACTAAACTCTACAAGAGTCTTAATTACTTTTTAAAAGATTAAAAAAAGTTTGTAAACAACTTACTTAAGAAAAAATTCTAGGGTTAAGTCTTAACCCAGGTCAGGGATGTTACAATTATCAACCCCTAACAGGGATTTCGTCCCCGAAATCTCAAGAGAAAAGAGAAGGGTACTTCCTCCTCATCTCTTCCTCTAGCTCCCATGTGGCTTCTTCAATGCCATGATGATGCCATAGAACTTTCACAAGAACTATGTCTTTCTTTTTCAACTTCTTGATTCTCCTGTCAAGAATCATCATTGGACCCTCCACATAGGATATATCCTCGTTTAATTCTACCTCTACAAGTTACAACACCAACTCTGTATCGGGATGACACTTTCTCAACATAGATACATGGAACACTGGATGTAGTCTATGTAGCTCAGGTGGCAACTCCAACCTATAAGCTACCTTTCCCATCTGTGCTATCACTGGATAAGGTCCCATAAATCTAGGATCTAACTTACCCTTTTTCCCAAATCTGAGAACACCTTTCAAAGCAGAGACTTTGAGATACACCTTGTCTCCAACTTGGAATTCTAAAGGCCTACGACGCTTATCAGCATAAAACTTCTATCTATCCTGGGAAGCTTTCAACTATTGTTGTATTACTTTAATCTTCTTAGTTGTTTGTTGTACTAACTCAGGACCTAGAAGTTGGTATTCTCCTATTTCATACCAGCATAACGACGATATACACCGTCTACCATATAATGCTTCATATGGTGCCATATCAATACTAGTCTGGTAACTGTTGTTGTAGGCAAACTCTATCAAGCTCAAGTGTATGTCCCAACTTCCTACAAACTAAAGAACACATTCTCTAAGCAAGTCTTTCAAAGTCTGTATAGTTCTTTCAGATTACCCATCTATTTGAGGGTGGAAAGTTGTGCTAAATTTCAACTGAGTACCCAGGGCTTTATGTAGTCATTCCCAAAAATGACTTATAAACTGGGGACCTCTATCAGATACAATTGTAGCTGGAACCCCGTGTAAGCACACTATCTCATCTATATAGATCTGTGCAAGTTTCTCAGTAGTATAGGTTGTTTTGATAGGAAGAAAATGTGCTGACTTAGTCAACCTATCAACTATCACCCAAATGGAATCATGACTTTTGGTTGTTCTGGGTAAACCAACCACAAAGTCCATTGTCACGTGATCCCATTTCCACTGTGGTATAGGTAAAGGTTGCAACATTCTTGTGGGCTTCTGATGTTCAACTTTAACCTGCTGACACACTGGACACCGCATAACAAACTCAGCTACATCTTTCTTCAAACCAGGCCACCAATACATATCTTTTAAGTTATGATACATTTTGGTACTCCTTGGATGCATTGCATACATGGAAGAATGAGCTTCCTCCATGAATAGCTTCCTTAAGTCATTGGCATCAGGTACTACCATCCTACCATGGTAACAGACTACCTCATCCTCTGACTTGTGAAAATCGTCTCGTTTCTCACTACCATACTCTGACCTGATCTGCTGAATGACAGTATCAGCATGTTGTGCCTCTTTGATCTGTTGTTTCATGGTAGGTTTCACATGCATCTCAGCTAACAATCTGACTAATAAAGATACTTTAAGTTGTACATTGTTTTGCCTCAAAGAGACAATCATGTCTCGTTTAAAGCACACTAAAGAGTTCAACTATACTTTATCTATGGTTGGCGATGATGATTTTCTACTTAGTGCATCTGCCACTACATTAGCCTTTCCTGGATGATAATCAATTGTACAATCATAGTCCTTGATTAACTCCATCCAGCGGCGTTGTCTCATATTCAACTTGTGTTGTGAGAAGATGTACTTTAAATTCTTATGGTCTGTGAAAATCTGAAATGTTTCTCCATAGAGAGAATGTCTCCAGATCTTCAACGCGTGAACCACTACAGCTATTCTAAATCATGCGTCACATAATTCTCCTCGTGTTTCTTAAGTTGTTGGGAAGTAAAAGAAACTACATGATCACTCTGCATCAGTACACATCCTAGACCATTCTTAGAGGCATCACAGAAAACAATGTATCCCTTTCCCTGCTCAGGTAAAGCTAACACAGGTGCACTCGTCAACCTTTCTTTCAACAACTGGAAAGAATGCTGACACTTGTCATTCCAGATAAAAGGAACTTCATGTTGGCTAAATTGGACATCAATATAATCCCTTTGTTTTAATGATGACAAACATATCTTTCTTGTGGTTTTAACTTGCTATTTGAGTGTTTCAGGGACAAGCATATAAGGTGGTAGATAGCGAAGACTTGGAAGATCAATTTGCTAAAATTGCTTTATTTTCATGATTGTAATCAATGTAAAAACTTGTACAAGTTTATAATGTACAAGTACTTAGATATCATTTAAAATCAAGCATTTAGATCTTTCCTATCCACACACAACACTTAGATGAGGAGGAAGTACCCATCTCTTTTCTCTTAGGATATTGGGGGCAAAATCCTTATTAGGGGTTTATGGCGTGTAAGACCCCTGATCTAAGTTCGGGGGTAACCATATTTCCTTTGGCTTAATCATGTTCTTATAACCTTGCTCTAATCTTTTAAGATGTAATAAGGGCTTGTGGAGAGCTTAAGTTTCAAGTTTGGGCTTGTTTGGATGTTGTTTGTGCTTTATGTGCTAGTTTTGGTGCAGATTGCAATTTACCCAAAGTAGGGATTGATGTGCAACTTACCACCTATAGAGTGTTCCTTATCTTTCTTGACGTCATATAGAGGGAGATAAATTAGTGGGTGCCTTGTTTAAGTCTTGGTTGAGGATTTCCACCCTTAGTGGTGATTACAGTTTCCTTGAGTGTTGAATGTCTTGACCTATGTGTATATGGTGTGTTGTCTTGACCTAGGTCATGACCTAGGGTTGGTTTGGAGAGTGTCCCAGTCATATACACCCACTCTAGAAGGTGGGGTCATAACCAAGGTGGTCTTGGGTGGTCTTGGATTGAGATGGTTGCCCTCTTATAGGATATCTCCACCTAGGGTTTGAGAAGGTTCCTTGTCTCAACCAAGTGGTGGTGTGTGTGTGTGTTGCGACCATGGGTGGTGCACCATGGGAGGGTCGCGACTGCAACCATGTGGGTGACAAATATGGTATAGAACCAACCTAGAGTGTATCACCATGTCTTGCATGCATGGCTAAGGTGGTCGCATGTGGGTGCATGTTGGTCTTTTGAGTGGACAAGTGTCCTTTTGGTAACTTGGAGTGTTGACACATAATTCCTTTCCTTCTCTCTCTTCTTCCACCTATATAACCCCTTATTTCTTCATGCTTGTAACCCTTTAGGCCCTCCATATCCTTCCTTCTCTTTTTCTTGCTCTTAGAGCTCGGTGGAGCAAGGAGATCTGACCTTAGAGCTTGGTGAACAAACTCTTCTGGCATGTGGTGCTTGTGGTGACCATTGCCCATCTTCAATCCTTGGTAAGTGTTTATCTTCCTTGATGGCATTTCTTTCGATCTCCTACCTCCATCTTCCTCTCTTTTCTCGACACTAAACCATGGTTCCTCCATGGTGGCCATTTTGGGAGAGAAATTCCTCATCACGAGGGTTATAGACCATGTCTTGACAAGGTAGACCCAAGTATGAGGAGGGTTTCTTCTCTCTTTCTCCCTTTCTCTTTTGGCTCGGCCTTTTTGGCTCTCTTTTCTTGGATGATCTTTGACCTTGGTACCTTCTTGTTCTTTAGGTGCTCTTGTGGCTGAGAGTGGAGCTTCTTCAACCCTTGGATCGTGTGCTTGGAGCTCTTGATCTTGGAGCTTGAAATCCTTGGTGGTGATCTTTTTAAGGCGGGTTATATAACACTTAACCTACTCTATTATCGCACTCTTATATGCATGTTTGCTACTATATTCTCTCTCTAAAATGCTCCCTTATTATGTTAGTAGATAATGATGATCTGTAGAACTTGTTTGGTGAAGATATCTTGCTTGGTTTGGTAGAAATACAAAACTCTAATCTACTTGCACCCATTTTTATGGTTGATATGTTATGGAGGTTCTTCCCTGTCTTTTGACCTTGTTATTGCTCTCATGCATGGTTTTCGTGTACCTAGATGTTTAAGGGAGGTTACGTTCTACTTTGGCTACCTTGATAATGGTTTTCTCTTCCTTGGATGAGATCCTTTCTTGGTGGTTTTATGATCCATGACCTAGGGTTTTGATGATCATTTGCATGATATTTTTCTCGTGATGATTATGGTTTCCCCTTAGTCTTGTCCTATTTTGAGAAAAATATATATTTCCTTGGGATGTTTGGGACACCCATCTCCTCATTGGTCGTGACCATAGTGAATCTTGGTCAAGATGCTCCTCTAGTTGATGGGTTGGACCTAGTGTTGTTTAGGTTGTGACACTTGATGTTGGTGGTCTTTTAAGGCCTATTTTGGTTGGTTTGCTACCCTTGTAGATCGGCCACCACTAGGTGGCCTTGGGTCATGTTGCTAGGTTGAGGATGAGATAGCCATGTATTGGGGTCGAGACATCTCTAGGTCACAACAGTTGGGAGTGGTTGGAGCCCTAACCCTAGGTGTCATAGTCAAGACCCCATAGATGTCGCAGTCGCGACATGGTCTAGGTGGTGTGGTCGCGACCTAGTGGTTGGATGGTGGTTGAGACACATGATGATGATGGTGGTTGAGGGGTATGCTTGTATATGTAATGTTATTCGTGTATGAGTAATGTATAAGCCATGTAGAGTGTTGTTTAGATGATATATAATCAACTCTAACCATGTTACTTGATTGTAAGATGCTCCAAGATGATGATAGGCAGTGAATCTAGGATTGATGGTTGAATATAGCTTTGTAAACCCTAATTGGCTAAGAATGAACCCTAACCCTAATAATGTGCAATGAGCATGCTTGTTTCTCTTTCATGAAATGTCTATGGTTGTGATGTTATCTACCTTGTTTATGAACTTCTAATCATGCAGGTGTTATGAGCTTGATAATCATAGTTAGTATATGCTATGATGGCTATGATATGAAATAGGCGGAATGCGCCTTCATGAGGCATGTTGAAGCACTTGTGATATAGGAATGATGTGAATGGGTCCTATGAATTGGCAGTGGCTTATTTCTTATTATGAGATGACATTTCCCAATGATGAGTTGAGGGATTGATATCCCATAGTATGTGACTTTGGAATTGGTGATGTGGTGAATGGCAATGATACAGACATCATGTGGTGATAGTGTGACAAGTCCACACCCTATACGTTTATATCTTCTGGAGTATACTATGCCCTTATCTTTGTAGAGTTTGTTATGGCTTTATACGTTGTAACTTTATTGATGCTAAAAAACACTTAATTAACATAACTAATCAAGTGGAACTTAATCATGTAGTTTTTCCATGTGCCATAGATCCATCTCAATGTTAGCATTTGCTGGATGATGAAATGGGCTTTCCCTAGTGAAAGCTTGGAGTCATATATTGTTGAGTATATGCATTCATATAATTGGCTACAGGCCATACCTCGACAGGAGTGCGGCTACAAGTTATGGCTTAGTGATTTGATGCTTATGAGGTTTTCATAGGATTAGCTATGGGCCATACCCTGTCAGGGGTGTTGCAGTGGGCTATAGATCAGTTTCACTAGCACCATGACTTGTACCAAGGTGGGCTAGGACTTTCACAGTTTGACTATATGTCACTAGTTGCTATTGATTAGCATGTCTCTGCAGTGTACTCGTGTATTGAGCATGAGGTTTGGAGAGGTTGTGGATTCTGGATCTTCCATAGACCTTGTATGGCACCACACTAGTACATAACCGGCCTTTAGTGTCGGTTATTTAAGGCCCTTTAGTGTCGGTTTCTAAGAGACACCTATGTGGACGCCGCTAAAAGCCCAACCTTTACGCGTCAGTTCTCAAACCAACGCCACAACCCTTCGCGCGCCACCAAAAATGTGCCGAAAATGCTCCAGCAGGGGGTATAGGCGTCGGTTATCCTCTTCGTAACCGACACTGAATCACCCGCTTACACGGCTATATCGTCATTTTTATACAAATATCTGACACTTATTGCCACGGCCGTGCTGGCCAGCACGGCCGTGGTGTCTGGTGTCATTAGGGAAATCGTTGTCGGTACTAGTATGGAAACTGACACTGTAACCTTATGTCGTCGGTTTTATACAAATAACCGACGCCTATGATTTGATTTTTTTTTTGATGTCAGACTGCAGACCTGCTGTGGCTGGTCGCAGGATGAGAAACATGCAGTTCAGTTATGAACTGCAGGTTTTACGACATCCATTGATATCAGCCAACAACAGGCCACAAACCTGCAAAATTAACATTATGGACAAATTATTATATATGTGATTCACACTCATGTATAAGAAAATTTAATTCATATTATTTTTTCATCACACGCATGTAGAAACTAGTAGCAACCTGCAGTTCCATTTATTTCATCTCTTTTCACATTCAGACACATGTAGAAACATTCATGTATTGATGATTTTCACACACATATGACAATTCATAAAAATTCATTCACATTCACACAAAATTAATTATGAGAATAAAGTTATTCTTTATTCATCATCATCATTGTCATCATCGTCATCAAAATCATATTGAAAATTTCCCACTCTTTGCAGGGCTTTTGCCCAATCTTCTCTTACAACATCTAATTCATCTCTCGTATAGGGAGCATGTACATAGAAACGCTTTGCACCTGTGTTGAATCCTCAGTTTTAAAGACCTACAAAGAGAATGACGTACATACATAATTATATTAATATATAATAAGATTCATATATTTCATATTATCTAACGAGACTATGTATAATACATGTTGTATGTTATCGATTTCGAATACAGCATGTTTGATGATTAGGTCCATAAATCGCATCACATAGTAGGCACATGCCCAACCGTTGTCTTGTGTAGCACACTATAAATTGAAACATACAAAATATTCAAAAATACAAATAAGCACACTTCACATAAATAATATATACATTGGAGTCAGGAAATTACTTTCACATTCTTCCAAATGAGTGTCAGATTTTTTTTCCTGGGGACCTTTCCTCCAACTTTTTTGTACTCTTGTAAAGCCCTATATATGTTAATGTAACACATTAAATTGCATAATTAAATAGTAATGCAGTAACAAATGTTAACAGATATAAAAACATAAAATATTTCTCATGAGAATAATGGTCTTTTAATTGCATGTCCATATACATCCAACTCACTCCTCGTAGGATCTAGATAATAGACGGTGAATATCTTGGGGACAATAACTAATAACTCCTAATGCTTAGAACTACAGGTAAGAAAGTAGAAAATTAATAGCTCAATATCCGCAATAAAAATGTAATTTGCTTAAGTCCAAATTACAAGCAAAGTAAACTTACTCGACATTGAATGGAGCTATTATCACCGTCTTATTATTTTTACCAAAATATTCAAAAGCATCACAGCAGTATGAAGTAACTGAACCAATGTATGTATCTACAAGACTAATCAAAGATGGAACCAAAAATCCCACATGGGAAAACCCAAAATCTTTACATGACTTGTATAAGTGGCTGCAAAACATGTATTATGTATGCATTAATATATAAGAAACCAGATTGCCGTATATAAAACAAGGTATATGGATGTATAAACCAGATTTCCGTATGCATTAATCTCACTATATCCACAGCTCTATCATAGATGTGTTCAACCATTCATACTTAAACAACTCCAAAATATCTTGTATAAATATGTTGTTTCCGAATGTTTAACCTATATTGATACGCATCCAGAACATCTATTACGTATGCATTAATATGTATGCTAAACTTGTATAAATAGATTGTTATCGTATGATTTACCTGCAGCATTCTCTGGAATAGTAACATTTATAGGGAAATTTGGATTATGTTCGTTGATCCATACTGCCACAATCCTACAATTAGGACCTATCGAGGCGTGTAGGTCCCCTGGAAGCCAACTTGGTAGTCGAGGAGGTGGAGGCCGAGATGTAGCGGGTCTTGTCTTTTTGACATGTATATATAATTTCCATATCAATTGACTCATATATATATATACACACTAACAAATTAAAGTAATGAAAATTTATCATACAATATCAGTATAGAGGACATCCGCTTCGGGCCACAGTATCACTCCGCCTACTGCCTCACCAAGTGTTTCAGTATCTGGGTGTGCATGAGGCAGTGCAAGAGTTGTCCAGCCAGCAAGTATACGTATGGGGCTCACACGTACCATGCCATCTGGTACTGGACTCCCATGAAACATGCACCCTTTAAGGGGTGGGTAAGTCGATGTGTCTGCAATGATATATCCTTCACTTTGTAGTCGGCATGGCTTCAACCCCTACAAATTTACGTAAAGAATGTTATATGTATATATACACAAACATATCATCTTGAACAGACTAGCTATTATATATGCCATAAAAATACTTACAGAGGACGTGCTAGGTGGGTCTATAGGATTACTCCCAACCTCTACAGTACGAGGAGTAGGAGAAGAGAGGTTCGCCACAGGTACTGTCTGAGTGGCAGTCTGAGACGCCTGCCACTTGTGATATGCTTCCTGGAGTCTTTTTTCAATTAAGGAATCTACCTATACATGGATAAAAGAAATGCTAGTTTCTGATTATTGAATTCCCTTTCGCAATAATGTTCTAAAATAAGAATAAGTTACCTCAGCTTGTGAAAGTCCCACTTTTGGGATAGGTTTACACTTGGATGGCCCAAAGAACGCTTTGATGCCCACACCAGCGCCTGCACCCCTTACACGTCCAGGATGCTCTGGGTTACCCAGAACAACTGTCAGTTCATCCCTTGTGCCCTGAGGGATGAACTTGCCTTCCTTCCTCTGCTCGTGCAGCTCCCGCTAAGCACCATCAACAAAAATTCATAAGTAAACATAACAATAATCAATATTGATAGATTGCTCTAAGAGTTTGATTTTTACCATTTTTGCAGCCGCCTCAGCGGTTGCGGGCTTCAATATCTCTCCCTTCTTGTTTTGCCTCCCAGCTATCCACATAACATGACGAGGCAGAGGTGCGGGAGCAGCAGTAGAGGACTCTGCAGTCTCTTGAGTAGCAGTAGGCTGAGTAGACTCAGCCTGTAGTCTTTGACGAACGCCTGCATATCCTCTTGGACCCATTGTGTGGTCGTGCACATTCAGTGCACACATTTCTCGTTGAGCATCACTCTTAGCCTAGTTAGTTAGCACATTGATTTGGTTAGTAACACTAAAGGTTAATCTTGAATAGGTGAATACATAAAAATGTATATTAATTAAATTAGGAGTGGTGGTGCTTAATACCTTGAATTCATCTATTTTTCTTTGGATAACAAACTCATCCCATTCTCTGGGGTCCAAGTAGTTCTATTGCTGTGTGGCTTCCTTCTTCCAGGCTGATAATGGGGAAAATATTCAACACTTTTTGACCGACTATTCCATTCATAGTTTGATCAAACTCCTAGTAGCATTTGGTATTCAAGGTTTGGTTCCTAAGATTTCGTATTCTTCTTTTTGTGTTGGGAATTCGATTCCATGTTTTTTTGGGCATTTGAATGCAAAAAGGGGGAGGAAGGATCAGTTCTAGCCTTAGATTCCGGATCTGCATCTGCAGTACGAGTTTATGGTGAGGTTTGTGAGAGAGCATCCATTTGATTTGCTTTGATAGGGCACTGGTTGGTTAGGTAATGGCAGGTAGATGCAGAAGACCTAACAAGCATAAACGCTGAATACGGAGTTGTAGGGATGTCCCCTCTTACTAGAATACATCATCAGTCATATGAATGCTTAAAACACCCGTCCTAGAATCCAAAATGTCTATGAATAGATGAATGAATACATCACTCTCAAGCCAAGAAATTGCCTTATTTAGTTGAGGTTGAGAAAGTGGAGTTGCATTCTTCGATAGTAGTTCCTCGAATCAAACTCAGGTATCCGTTTTCCTTGGTACTGGTACCTATTCCCTGTCCTTAAGCATCAATCTATCCCTAGTTGCTTAGGCCTGGTACCGAAGATCCCGCACACTGACACATATAGCTTATAGAATTCTACCACATGGGAGAAAAGTGGTTTTTTCAATATCTTTGTTTTCCTGGAAAAAAGCTGTTGGTGACTGGTCATAAACCGGAATGACCCTTCTGGGTCATTTTTTTAAGAGAATACAAACAAAAATTATTAGTGTAAAGTTAGCGAAATACTGATCAATGTCTAGAATTGGAATCTATCCAGAACCTATTCTCAGCACCGCGTATGTAATCTCGGGTGAGATTGGTCCTATAGTTCCTTAGGACCCTCCCACAACGTTGCATCACACATTTACGATGCATGTTTTCATCCAGATCAAATATGCTCTGCAAATTAAATAGAATTTCTATTAACTAGTATCCTAAAAATTAGTAATCTACACAAATAGAATTACAAATAATAATAACTCACGCATAGTTCCTTCCATATGTGGTCTTTCTTCTCCTTAGGAACTCTATGCCATGATTCTAGGATAAGACTACAATGGCTGCGAGTAAGAACCCCAAGATATGAAACAAATGAGTTGTGGTTCACTCCATATGGATTTCCTGCCTGATCGAAATCCACAGCCAATTTGGGTCCATTGCCCCTTTGCTGTATTAACTTGTTCATCATTATGATGCCCCTCACTTTCTCAATTTTCTTTTACTGCTCATCAAGTGTTGTAATTTCTTCAGGGGGTACATCACCAACCTAAAATTTGATAAAAAAAACACACTTACATAATATAATTATAAATGAACATATAGATAGAAACCTCAGGGATATATTCTTAAAACTTGCATTGTCAGGCGGTGCAAGCACGTCCTCACCCTCACGACGATCATCAGCACGGTCCTGATCATCCATCTGAAAGTTCACCTTCAAATTATAAATTTCACATTGTAAAGTAACACTAATTTTAAAGTTCACATTGTAAAGTACACATTCACAGGGGTGCAGCGATTGCGAATGGACATTCCATGTGCTGTCATTCTTATAATAAATGTGTACCACCTATCCCATTCTTAAACACCTAATCTCACTAGTAAGTGTATAATGTGTATTGGGTTTTCAAGAAAATTTCGGCAGCATTTCCCCGCTGTTCTCTAAGTACATATGTACTTAGAGAACAAATGGGGAAATGCTGCCGAAATTTTCTTGAAAATCCAATATACATTATACACTTACATCCTAAGTGAGATTAGGTGTTCAAGAACAATCCCAAACTGGAGACTATCCAAGATTTACTCCTAATGAGTAAATCTTGGACGGGTTTCTAGGCCAACAAATTCATGTGTTGTCATTCTTATATATAATAAATGTGTATAAACTACAGGCAACATGCTTAATCCTAATCTATAGAGCATTATTAAATAATAAATCAAGAAATCAATAGTTTCAAACATGGAATCTCTAGTAGACAGACTAATCTTAAAAAAATTACCCTAATGACAAAAAGTCATCATATTTAACATACTACGTTATTATTAACATCCAGATCAGATTAAGATCATACTATGTTATAACTATTGGTTTAATAACTCTATTTCCGCAGGTACGTACATGATTATCTAATTCAATTTAAGATGTTGGGATTGCATAATTATATACTGACATCAGAATAAATAAAAGAATCATAATTAACATGATTAACAACATGCTCATCAAACTAGGGTTTTCTTGAATATCATCTAATATTTGTGTACTAACTATACCTTTGTAACAAGAAGAATAATAGAGCTTTAAGTATATTTTATTCACAATCTACGCATTTTTCTGATCAAAACCATATACAACATGGTAATATTAATGTGAATCAGAGACAGGTTTGCAAACTGGAGAGCCACAGGATTAATGGGTGTGCCTGTGATACAGGAAAAGCAAGAATAGGGGGGAAGGTCAGGGGAAAACCTGATAATGGGCATGCCTGTGAGAAGAGGGACAGCTACAGGAAGTGGGCGGAGGGCTGGTCGTCGAGAAGAAGGGCTCCGGGTGGAGAGTTGATCATCGACGTTGGGCAGAAGGTTGCCAGGCAGAGAGCTAGTTGTGGTCGGGCAGAGAGTTGTGGTCGCCGGTAGGGGCAGGCGGAAGCAGAGGCGGCAGAGGCAAAAGAGGTGCAGCGGCAGATCATTAGCGGCGAGTGGCGGCAATGTCGGAGACCAAAGCGCGGCCAGTAAACGGTGGTGGAGGCAGAGGCAGAGCAGCATTGGCCGGAATCATCGGAGCAGAGGAATCGTCAGAGAAAAAACCCTGATCAGCGGAAATAAATGAAACAGAAGGGGGAAAAGTCTATGCCTCGCAGTATTAAGTTAACTATAGGTGTCGGTTGCTAACACAAACCGACAATAAAAACTTTAAGTGTCGGTTTGCAACAAAACACCGACACTAAAGGGAGGTGAAAATTTTCGCAGTTATTCACGCGAAAACACAATGGCATCAGTTATTGTCACAAAACCGATGATAAAAAGCGAGCAAATTTCTGTCTCACAGAAAACCTTTAGTCGTCGGTTACGGTTTTAAAAACCGACGATGTATGTTAATTTTTGGAGGTAATTTTTTCGCTGGAAATTTCGGTTTTGGCGGTTACTTTTAGGCGTCGGTTTCTTATTAAGGAACTGACACTGAATAAAAGTGATACCTGTGTCTGGTCGCCCTTCACAGATTGATGTCGGCTTATTTTATACACCGACGATGTATATGTTAGGTGTCGGTTTATTAATACAACCGACACCATTAAAAGTGACGTTATAAGCCATTTCTGTAGTAGTGCCAATTTTTACTTAGTAGTGGTCTGTTGGATTTGGGTGGTACGACTCAAATCCTTAGGGCATAACAAAATATGTAATCAGCCATGTAGTATACTTGTTTAGGATCAAATATGAAAATATTAGATGAGGCCTTGCTTGATATTGTACCGTATAGTTGGTAGTAAAAATACATGCTCTTCATATTCCTTTTGAACTGTTAAGATGACAATAACTTCCTTGCTGATATCATTAGTGTAATCTACTTATCATAGTTATAGATTTACTTCTGCCCTTTAACTATCTTATATGTGTTACTAATAGCATTGGTGGAGAGTTATATCTCCTACTGAGATTTGGATCTCACCCTATGGGTTTCTCCACATCTTTTAGGTGGACGAGCATGAGGAGGTAGAGATCGTGCAGTTGAGGCAGAGCAGCAACAAGAAGAATAGTAACTGATAAGGTTGGAGGTGTTGCTAGTCTTTTGGTATAGATTCCTAGACTCGTTCATGTACACTCAGGTCCTTGAGATAGTTTTTGGGTGTGTTTTGTAGAAATGGTAACGATACATGTTTTTGGCTCATGTGCCCTTTGATGTAAAGATATGGTAGATATGTACGTGTTTGGAACAAGTTTCTCGTGTAGTATGATGATGGCATATGTGATAAATGTAAGCACCTTGTGACTTATGATATCTAATGCAGGTGTCCCGTGGGGACTTCTATGTAAAAAAAAATTGTAGCTTTGGTGCTTAATGATACTGATTTTAATTTTTAGTTTTTTTTGGGGGGAATCTGCTTGTTTAGTTTTGTTTCTGTGTTTAGTTTGGAACTATCTCATTAATTTGTGGCACGGGACATCACACAAAAGGCGAAGACGTGGTTGGGAAATATTTTCTCACTAAAAGACTTAGGAGAATTCACCTATATTCTAGGTATCGAGATCTATACAGATAGATAGTGAAGGCTTCTTGGCTTAAGTAAAAGTACATACCTTGACAAAGTGTTGAAATGGTTCAACGTGCAAGAGTCCAAGAAAGGGAGATTACCCATGTCTTATGGGGTACATATTATAAGGCCAAATGTCCCAAATCTTTGGAATAGAGGGACAATATGATTAAGATTCATATGCCCTAGCAATTGGACGTATCATATCATGAACTGTTATGTACACATCTAAATGCCTCATGTGCCTTGAGCCTAATGAGCATGTCAAGCACTTTCAAGTGAAGGTAACTGAATTATAATATGTTCATCATGAAGTACTTAAAAAGAACTTAATATGAATTTATGGAAAAGAATTGGTTGTAAAGTTACAAAAATTTAATATTCTAAACCCACAAGGATGATTACTGGTCACAATATGGTTCTGTGTTTTTCCTCAATATGGATATTGTCAAGTGGAGGAGTTCTAAGATAGAGACGATGATCAATTTTATAATACAAATAGCATGATGTTGCATTAGATGCTACAAAGGAAGTTGTATGAATTAGGATGTTCATTTTGATGAACTTATAGTTGTTCCTAGCATTTATGACACAATACAACTACTATGACAACCTTGGGACTGTCATTCTAGACAAGGAATCCATCTGGAATACATATTCCAAACATATGCTTTGATGCTTTCAACTCATACAAGAAATCATTCAATAGGATATGAGAAGATCTACAGAACACAGAGAGAGATCAAGTTTGTTGATCCCTTTAATAAGGCATTGTCACAGTGGAAGCGTGATGGTCGTGCTATATCACTTGGTATTAGATATGTGAGTGGTTGTCTTTAGTGTAAGAAGAGATATCAAGTTTGTTGATCCCTTTAATAAGGCATTGTCACAGTGGAAGCGTGATGGTCATGTTATATCACTTGGTATTAGATATGTGAATGGTTGTCTTTAGTGTAAGTGTGAGATTGTTGTGTATATGCCCTAGAAGTCAGTCATTAAATGATGGTATAGGGATATTTTGTACTTTTATCTGATTTATAAAGGCAATCCCAATTTATTGATGCACATTTAATTACTATAATATTAATGTACATAATAAATGTCCTTAGAATGATTGGTTAAAAGCCATGGGATTACAAGTATGTGACTTGAACATGAGATCCTAATTGATGCTAAGAATAATATTCTTAAATGTCCTAGTCAAATGTTATTTAGATTTTGACAACAATAGTACATGTGAGACTAGTATGTGTCGTGACTAATGACCATGTCTCATGGGTCATATGTGTTGGATTCCAAGTTAGACACATAAGTACTTGCTAGAGAATAAATATACTTGATAGACCCACCTTTTGAGTGATTCTTGGACCATTATATGATAGTCACAATCAACTCTCAAATGTGACAGTGATATTGTGGTCCTTCAACCAAAATTCACTAAGATAGTGACATGACAATCATCATGCTTTGACACTCCCCAATGCGATCTTGAATAAGGTTGCCATAAAGGAAGTGATTGGGTGTGGTGAGAATCACGTTACACAATGTGAGTGATGTAGAAGAAATTTGTCCCTCCCATATAATGTGGGTGATATCCAAGGTTTCTTGATATGTGAGACTAGAGAAACACATGTCTCTGCTCATGTGGGTCGGTATATGATACATAGCTCATATGTATTTTTCTAGTCTACTTGGAGATCAATAAAGTTAGATTGAATGTGGTGAGGATGATGTGTCCATGACTCTAGTTCAATCTGGATAGTTGTGAAAAAAGGACTATACAACATGGTAACACTAATTGTTGATGGTTTAGTCTTTTCAAACTAAACCTACTACTTAGTTAGCAATGATGTGTATCTATACACCACTAATTTCTTATGAATGTTAATATTCATTAGTGAATCCATTGCCAACATAGTATGGTGTCTACAGGGTCATACACATATAGATAGCTCGACGAAAGACTGAATTGGACCTTAATATATTTGTTACAATAAACCTAGGGACCTAAAATTAAGTTTTGAGGACTTGAATAAAATATGGATTCAGAATCAAGAAATAAGTTTCCATACGTCAGGGAGTCCACAGTCTGGCTAAATAGGGCTTAGGAAACCTTAACTCTTCACTCTAGATATATTATATGAGAAGAGGCCTTTAGGGCACACAATCATATATTCTCATTGTTGCCTCTAAGGTTTGAGAAACTTTGAGAGCAACTTGGAGAGAGAAAGAGGGAAAGACAGAGACAAAAATTATAATTGTCTTTAAGCAGTCATGTGGATATCATGGAGATGAGTTCACACAGTGAAATAGTCCAAACAAAGATCTTCACTGAAAGTATGTGAATCGAGATAGTGATAGAATGATGCAATCTCCCATAAGCGTGGGCTTTGGAATGACAATATCTATTTGGCACACAAACTGAGGAGAAGGTATCCACGATGGAATGGTGCAATCTGACACATAGATCATGCAAACCGAGGCAAAAGTCTCTCAAGTGAAAAGACATGATCCGCCACACACGTCCATGGCAAAATAGTGCAACTTGCCACAGACAAGTTATGGGTCAAATGTTGGGTCAATAGAGCCATATATGTTACCTTGGGATATGTGTATATCACTTGTGGATTTCCATGATCTGCCACTTAGCAGATCGTCACAATTAGCTATAGAAAAACAATTTTTTTGCACACATCCCAAGGCGACTCCCAGAATGCCAAAGACACCAGAATGAAGTTCCAATTGTTGATCCAATGAAATTTGAAGGAGACGTGGATTGGAAGGTCCAGATCTACACTAAGTGTTACAAGTTAAATTGATGTAACCTATGCCAAAATAAGATATAAACTTGTAAACTGTAATATGGTATTGTTGCATTAGATGGATCCTACTGAAGGATTCTTGAGATTTTTTTATTCTGCTTCCTTTTTTGCTCCCGAGATTCCTAAATTATCACTCTCACATTGCCATAAATCAACATTACATCCTTTTGTGTATTCATGAGTCAAATGATGGTTTCATGTATAATTAAATGGATCAAATGGTTAAAGCAATAAACATATTTATTTTCTTAGTTTGTGGAACTTTGGGCGTAAATATGGCCATGAATTTCCTGTCGTTGCCTTAAACATCCTAAATTTTTTAGGTAGTGGGGTACTAATATCCTTACGGTCTCCCACAATAGATACTCCTCAAGCACCATTCAGACCAAAACATGAGAAAAAGAGAGGAGACGGTGAAAAAGGTGATTCTAGATGATCAATTTAATTTGTTCAATGAAATCAAGCAAAGTATTGTATTAGATCACATGAAAGTGCATATGAATTATTGAATTGACAAGAGTAGGTAGTTTCAAGTAAAAATATATGAATGATAATATTTAAATTAGGGAAGTGATAAGCAGTTATGTAAACTAAAGCAGTTATAAGTAGATACGACAATTAGAGAAGCTATAAATACCTTTAGGTGGACTAATGACTTTGAAAAAATAGTTGTGCTAGATGAAGGATCCTCTAGTCACTCAAATGACTTAAAATAAGAGGGGATATAGTGGTCTATTTTCTTCAAGACAACCAAAAGAGGTGAAATGATATGGCAAGTATGGGGGTATTTATGAGACAAAATTAGGGTTCGCGAACATAGGTGGAACATTCTATAATTGGCAATGCATCACTACCTTATGCGGGGTATACATGTGGTGAATCAAATTGTTCTTCCATGTGGAACTGGCAATTTTCAGCCATTTTATAATCTTGTGGAGGAATTTCAGATAAAATTAGTTAGAATTGTGGATAGACTCATATGTTGGATAAAATTGAATAAAAATGAAGGAAGAATATTCTTTGGGATTAATAGTTTTTATTATCTAACATAAGTGTATTTTTGTGAAGATAATACAAATTGAATATTAATTGGATTTAAAAATGAATATTTTATTTAGGATAACACAATTGGGTAGTTTATGCAAAATGGTTATCAAAAGCTAATTTTAAGAGAAAATTCCACTTAAATCTAGAGAAAAAAAAGCCATTTGTATAACAAAAAATGAAATGTTTCAAACATGTATAATGAGTGGATAAAGTAGGTGGAAAATATAGGAAATTGTGGAATAAATGGAACGAACTAAATACTAGACAAAGAGATGATCTGAACTTGATCGTTGAATGAATGAACAAAAGAGGTGTCAACAAATTTACTAACTTATAAATTCACAATTACCATATTCACAGTCTAATAAACTCCTCCATGATTGAAAGGGTCCCTGAGTAATGGTTAGTTCATCTTATCAAGAGTATTGTATATGGGTTATTAGTAGAGACATTCACAAAAAAGTCCATGATTTCTAACACCGTGCATGTATACATGGGTAATTAGAATTATAGATAATTTGAGGTATAATGTCTATGATAGTCACTTGCTCAAGGTTATGAGAATGGAACATTGGCCTTCTCCTTTCTCAAGGCATCCAAGACTTACCTAACCAATATAAAAGATAATTTGAGGTATAATGTCTATGATAGTCACTTGCTCAAGGCATCCAAGACTTACCTAACCAATATAAAAGAAACCCTTTTTCAAAAACATGTATAGATTTTCTCAAATGTATTCATATAATATTGTCTCTACTTCCCTTCTTTTTATTATTATTATGTAATATCATGACCTACCTTAGGTTATTCTCATCGAACAATCTAGGATCAAGTGATATCATCCTCCAATCAATAACTAAGTGGACTAGTATTGATATTATATATATAATACATGCCTTTTATTGTAATACAAATCCTTTATCTCTTAGTGGTCATATAATAGGTGTCTTAGAACCACGAAATATCATAGGACTTCATAAAAGTCTAAAATCTAGGTCAACCAACCAATCCTTCTCAAACTACACAAAAAAGGGATGAAGAACATAGCTAGGGAAAACCCTAAAAAATCATAACCTAACTCTCCGGCTAACAAAATTAACAATAAAATTATGAAGATTGGGGGTGACACCCAAACCCCTGAAGCAGAGACATTGGCCATTGTATTGTGGGAAGAAAAAAGTAATTTGCTAGTATAATGCATGAAAGTCATAATACTAAAAGAAACTAGTATGTCTAAAGTTGTGGTCGTTTCACATTCCATGCAAGCTAAAAGTGATATAAATGCCTTGGATTTTATTAAGTCTTCCTTTAAGGAGAAGGTAGAACTCAGGTGATAGAAAAGTTTGATATTGCATTATGATTAATTAGAAAATGATTTTAGGGTGCTATAGGTACATCAAGGAAGTAAGGTGACTTTTTGTTCCCGCCATCTCCAATGCTTAGCAAAGTAGTGGTGGAATAATTTTTATGCATCCATACCCTAGGGTAAAACCCAATGAGTTTAGAAGATACCCAGGTAAACTTCACCTCTAGGTGTATTCCCCTTTTATCTAAAAAGAGAAAAAAGACAAATAGTTTGTCAAGATAGTTGTGGTCATATGTCTATGGAATATTATGCTTGAATGTCTTGCTTTCTATAGTGGGTTATTTCCATGCTAGCTAGAGATATAAGGGTTGAACATTTCATATATAGGCCCTCCATGATCTTAAAACCTTAATGTTGACATCTTGATTGATAACTTTTAATGAGGTTGGAGAAACTTTGCTCTCCATTTAGAAAAGAACTTAGGGATGCAAAAGAAACCCATGATGGGATACCTAGGCTTAGCTGGGAGAAACATTTTCAAACTAAGAAAGAAGTAATATGAATTTTTATGAATAGGGCCAAGTTAAGGGTAGGGGTAAACCCCATAATGAAAAGGTAATAAGGATAACAAATAGGACATGAAGGAGGAGAACAACAAGGATGAGAATAGAGACACATATAGAAATATACATGTTAGGATGATACAACATGTTAGAATCATGGATTCTTTCTACAAATTTGGGTGTGAAGGTTTGGACCTCTCGTGAAAGTGAAATTGTGGATGTCGATGGATGGGTCAGGAAAAAAGTGAAGTCACCACCATTTTTTTAGAATGGATAGGAAAACTATGAGAAACTTCATAAAGTAGGTAGATAAGAACAAAAAAGAAAATCAGAGATTGAGTAAGGAATCAAGTTACATGCGGGGAAGGTGTCAGTAACCCATACACCCTTGTGGTATTGTAAATCCTACTGTGGTCATATATTTTTTCGAAAGTTATGAGAAAACTATCTACAAATCAAATGGTATATATAACAAAATGGTATGAGTAATAATCAACACCGATGCTCATATCCTCACCATTAAGATGTCATAAAAGGGGGATGACATAGAGAGAGGGTGCAAGAATAACAAAATAATCCCACGCACAACTGATGTTATGTGACGATCCGACAACAAATCAAACTATCACTAGTAAATAATTGTGGAATAACCATAAGCAGTGTATTAACAAAAATCACTAAAAATTAAAACCATTTGCAAAGAGATCCATTTCTAGGAAACTCTTAAGAAGAGAACCAAAGTATTACATACATCATGGTTCACATTGTACATACCATGTACCATCTCATCTCGAGGATAACATATAACAGTTGCTTTGTCAAACTATACATAAGCAACATAAAACCTCGAGGCATACAAGCCAAAATCTCAGATCGTTCATAAAACTGTTACGTACGGACTCCAAGGACCTGAGAGTACAGAGATGACACATAGGACTTATATCTACAAGACATGACAGACAACACACTCAACCTATGATGCTACTATTGCCCCTGATGTTGTTGCCATCCCTCTGCTGTAAGGTCCCTACCTCCTCGTCCGCATCCACCTAAAAATGTTGGTGACCAACAGAGTGAGACCCATGTCCCAGCGAGAGATATAACTCTCTGCCAACAATATTATTATTGCAGATAAACAATAATAAAACTAAGCATAGGATGCTTTTATATTAATAAGTAGGATTTAATCACTGTTTAAGCAGAATAGAGAAATATCATCTTTTGAAACATTGCAGCTATATATATGATAAAGCAGTAATTCATTTGTTCATTTTATAAGGAACATGAAGAACATGTATAACATCTATCCATTTAAGATGTAATAAGAAATGTAACATCAACCAATTATTTCCGTATTCCATCCTTAAGCAAATACTCTACATGGCTGATTACATTTTACAATCACACTTATGCCCTGAGGAGATGAGGTATACCGCTCATACTCCAACCGACCACTGCGAAGTCAAAATTGGTACCATACAAGGTAAATGGAAGAACTGGCTTCCAAGACCTCTGTCGTCTCGGTCAGTGCGAGACCACAAGTAGGACCATGTCAACTGCTTACATAGCTTTCCAGGGTAAACTAGCAACTTCGTTATAGAGCTACAGTGGCAGCTGCACTCTCTTTAGCATCGAGAGATTTAAAGTTTATCTCACATCGATTCGGCATTCATCATCATTGGGAGATTCGTGATACATCCATCCCGACATTTATAATGAAGGATTGAGAGATTTAATATTTATCTCACATCAATTCCTCCATTAGGGTGTAAGGATATTCACGCCCATCACCCCCACATATTCAAAAATATGTGTTCTCTAGGCGATCCCGTGGGGAAACCTATTTCACCATCACCAGCTACTAATGATGATGGATCTATGGTCAGGGCTCTACATGATAAGATTCCACTCGATTAATTAAGTGCATCATCATATTCTTTTAGCATCATTCAAGTTTCCAAACATGAATTGTTATGACAAATACTACAAAGAAAGTGTAAATCATCTATTAGGCACTTTTCAAATCTTTAAAACACATATAACATTTAGGATCTCAATCCCTTATCTCATTACTGGGAATTATCATCCCTCAACATTATCATCATCATGATTACTAGTTCTGGGTATTCAACCCTTAGTTCATCACTGAACACCGTTACCACTTTTCAGGTAACTATTACCTCTAGGTCCTCAGACTAAGGTATACATGATACTTGTTACACAAGCATCTCACATGGCTCACAAGGCCCATTTTAAAATCCTTATCATATAAAACATCATAGCTCATACCTGGCTATTCTCATCATCTCATGATACTTGCATGGTTAGTATACATGATAACAGTCATATCAAATACATATCAACACCATGCAATACAAGGGTAATACCACTATTCCCTCATTAGGGTAAGGGTTTCCCTTCCTTATCGATTAGGGTTTCAAAATCATACTATCACCCTACATTAGGGTTAGGGTTTCCCTTATTAACCATTTAGGTTTTAAATATCACATTATCAATAATAAAACCCTAATTCATACCCTACACATATTAGGAGTATTAATGTATGCCCATTATATGTTTATCACAAAAGTAGGAGCTTCTCTCTCATCCTTACTAGGATGTTGATTACTCCATACTATATTAAGTTGGCTCAACCTTTCCTTCAAGGTATATTAGCCTACTTTAATCATTATTCATTAAACTCCATACCTCTTAATGTATGACTTGATATAAAATACTTCATGTGTTACTCCATCAAGTACATTGCATTTAAGGTGCTTTCACCATATCGGGTATGAGGTGTGTGTGTGCTTGCCACACCATATCGGTTTTAAGGTGTATGTGTGCTTGACACACCATATCGGTTTTAAGGTGTGTGTGTGATTTCCACACCATATCTATTTTAAGGTGTGTGTGTGTGTGTTCTTGCCACACCATATCGATTTTAAGGTGTATGTGTGATTGCCACACCATATCGGTTTTAAGGTGTATGTGTGCTTGCCACACCATATCGGGCAGACCCTTATGCTCATGCCTCTTCAACCCTTCCGGGCTTCGACCTACCCTTCACCATGGGTTAAGTGACAAGATAGACAACTAGTTGAACCTTTGTCAACCCATTATACAAATCAATAAGGGTGTGGGGTTACAAGGTATATCGGTTTTCCTATCATATAGGGTTACATCACCATATCGGGTTTGAGGTGTGTGCTTAACCCAATATCATTTTTGAGGTGTATGCTTGACCTCCTATCATGCAAGAGGTGTATACTACACCACCATATTGTGTAAGAAGGTATAAAATCATACCCATAACGTTTTAGTGGAGTAGGTGCATCACCATATCGGGTTAGAGGTGCTTGCTTGTGTGCTTGAACCCGATATCACTTTACCTTTGATGATGCCAGCACCATCAACCTCTAGACCTTTGTTCTTACTATTCTAAGTCATGGACAATAGTCCCATGAAGCTTTTACAACTCAAAGTATCATCAATTATTCAAGAGAAATCAAAATTGCAAGTAGATCAACAAGTATGACAAAATTGAAGGTGCATAATAATATAATTGGGTTCAAGTTATATAACCCACCTTAAGAACAACTTCAAAGATCCTAGCTCTAAAGCTTCACGTTACTAAGGTTGATGATGAACTTCAAAACTCCTCTATATGCAAAGAATCACCATGTATAAGTAATTGGTGAAGAAGAAAAGAAAAGAAGATCATAACCCTAAAATCATGCTTCAATCTGAGGTTGAAGATGATCATTGCCTTACCTTAGGGTTAAGTATGAGCTCCTTCTTTCTCCTTAGCACCTTTTCACAATACCCTACTACTCTTGCACGATATGCCTCCACCCATGCACGATATGCCACCACCCTTCCGATATCCCCCTCACTTGTGATCAAAACACTTCACTATGGGTGATATCACCCTACTTGGCCGATACCACCTTACTTGGCCGATATGAACTTTCTATGGATGATACCCAAGGCCCTATGCACGATACCACTTCACTACTGCACGATACAAGGACCCTATGCATGATACCTTAGGGAAGTAGGGTGGTAAGATTCGAAAAATTTCACTAAGGGGTGAAAGAAGGGGTATATATACATGTTGTTCATGAAGAAGTGTGAAAATGAGGTGTCATCAATTTGAGGTACTAGGTGACACGTGTCCATGCATGGTTGACACGTGTACATGCATGAATTAACATTTATCTTGACATGCAAAACTCTTGAGGATAATCTAGGGATGAATTTTCGTCCATTACTTATCCCTTTGAATAAGATATATCAATTAAATCATCACTTTATCCACAACCTGATACAACTTTTCTAAGGAAGTTGTAACCCGATACACTTCACCTCCTTGAGGTGCTTTGCATGTAATGGGGTTTTACAAAAGTTCAAAAAATGATATGAGAATCCTCCTATGGCTCCTTAGCTGATAGGCACTCATATATAAGCTTTTCAGCTTGATACAACTCAAGTTAGGGTTTCATATTCAACCCCTTTCTTGGTCATTTCATCACCAAGAGTACCATCACTCATAATTGATTCAAAAATGGTGTATACTCCTTTATCTCTCCTCTATATGATACTAGGAGGGAGTAGGGACACTCTAGAGGTGGTTATTTTCATATTAACCCTACAATTTGGGTAAATTACAATTTGTACCAAAATTGGTGCATAATGCACTAACATTATTCAAACATGCTGCAACTTGAATTTTAGGCTTTCCACAAGCCATACTTTAACATAATTCTCTCCCTTATGATGCTAAAACACATGAGGTACATTAAACATGTGACATTTTGCAATATAGCCCCTCATCTTGGGTAATTGCACTTTATGCTCAAACTATCATATAACGAACAAACAGTTTGCAAATAAGCTCAAACTTGAAAACTAAACTCTACAAGAGTCTTAATTACTTTTTAAAAGATTAAAAAAAGTTTGTAAACAACTTACTTAAGAAAAAATTCTAGGGTTAAGTCATAACCCAGGCCAGTGATGTTACAATTATCAACCCCTAACAGGGATTTCGTCCCCGAAATCTCAAGAGAAAAGAGAAGGGTACTTCCTCCTCATCTCTTCCTCTAGCTCCCATGTGGCTTCTTCAATGCCATGATGATTCCATAGAACTTTCACAAGAACTATGTCTTTCTTTTTCAACTTCTTGATTCTCCTGTCAAGAATCATCATTGGACCCTCCACATAGGATATATCCTCGTTTAATTCTACCTCTACAAGTTACAACACCAACTCTATATCAGGATGACACTTTCTCAACATAGATACATGGAACACTGGATGTAGTCTATGTAGCTCAGGTGGCAACTCCAACCTATAAGCTACCTTTCCCATCTGTGCTATCACTGGATAAGGTCCCATAAATCTAGGATCTAACTTACCCTTTTTCCCAAATCTGAGAACACCTTTCGAAGCTGAGACTTTGAGATACACCTTGTCTCCAACTTGTAATTCTAAAGGCCTACGACGCTTATCAGCATAAAACTTGTATCTATCCTGGGAAGATTTCAACTATTGTTGTATTACTTTAATCTTCTTAGTTGTTTGTTGCACTAACTCAGGACCTAGAAGTTGGTATTCTCCTATTTCATACCAGCATAACGACGATCTACACTGTCTACCATATAATGCTTCATATGGTGCCATATCAATACTAGTCGGGTAACTGTTGTTGTAGGCAAACTCTATCAAGCTCAAGTGTATGTCCAAACTTCCTACAAACTAAAGAACACATGCTCTAAGCAAGTCTTTCAAAGTCTGTATAGTTCTTTCAGATTACCCATCTATTTGAGGGTGGAAAGTTGTGCTAAACTTCAACTGAGTACCCAGGGCTTTATGTAGTCGTTCCCAAAAATGACTTGTAAACTGGGGACCTCTATCAGATACAATTGTAGCTGGAACCCCGTGTAACCACACTATCTCATCTATATAGATCTGTGCAAGTTTCTCAGTAGTATAGGTTGTTTTGATAGGAAGAAAATGTGCTGACTTAGTCAACCTATCAACTATCACCCAAATGGAATCATGACTTTTGGTTGTTCTGGGTAAACCAACCACAAAGTCCATTGTCACGTGATCCCATTTCCACTGTGGTATAGGTAAAGGTTGCAACATTCCTGTGGACTTCTGGTGTTCAGCTTTAACCTGCTGACACACTGGACACCGCATAACAAACTCAGCTACATCTTTCTTCAAACCAGGCCACCAATACATATCTTTTAAGTTATGATACATTTTGGTACTCCTTGGATGCATTGCATACATGGAAGAATGAGCTTCCTCCATGAATAGCTTCCTTAAGTCATTGGCATCAGGTACTACCATCCTACCATGGTAACAGACTACCTCATCCTCTGACTTGTGAAAATCGTCTCGTTTCTCACTACCATACTCTGACCTGATCTGCTGAATGACAGTATTAGCATGTTGTGCCTCTTTGATATGTTGTTTCATGGTAGGTTTCACATGCATCTCAGCTAACAATCTGACTAATAAAGATACTTTAAGTTGTACATTGTTTTGCCTCAAAGAGACAAGCATGTCTCGTTTAAAGCACACTAAAGAGTTCAACTATACTTTATCTATGGTTGGCGATGATGATTTTCTACTTAGTGCATCTGCCACTACATTAGCCTTTCCTGGATGATAATCAATTGTACAATCATAGTCCTTGATTAACTCCATCCAGCGACGTTGTCTCATATTCAACTTGTGTTGTGAGAAGATGTACTTTAAATTCTTATGGTCTGTGAAAATCTGAAATGTTTCTCCATAGAGAGAATGTCTCCAGATCTTCAACGCGTGAACCACTGCAGCTAATTCTAAATCATGCGTCAGATAATTCTCCTCGTGTTTCTTAAGTTGTTGGGAAGCAAAAGAAACTACATGATCACTCTGCATCAGTACACATCCTAGACCATTCTAAGAGGCATCACAGAAAATAATGTATCCCTTTCCCTGCTCAGGTAAAGCTAACACAGGTGCACTCGTCAACCTTTCTTTCAACAACTGGAAAGAATGCTGACACTTGTCATTCCAGATAAAAGGAACTTCATGTTGGCTAAATTGGACATCAATATAATCCCTTTGTTTTAATGATGACAAACATATCTTTCTTGTGGTTTTAACTTGCTATTTGAGTGTTTCAGGGACAAGCATATAAGGTGGTGGATAGCAAAGACTTGGAAGATCAATTTGCTAAAATTGATTTATTTTCATGATTGTAATCAATGTAAAAACTTGTACAAGTTTATAATGTACAAGTACTTAGATATCATGTAAAATCAAGCGTTTAGATCTTTCCTATCCACACACAACACTTAGATAGGTCATCTCCTAAGTTAGCGTCACAATTGCACATTGATACACACACTCAGTAAATGAATACATTGAATCAGGGATGTTCTCGGTTGACAAAAACTTCGATCGAGACACTCTCGGTCGACAAACTCCTTAACTGAGAACAACCCCTCCTAGCCGTTAGACTGAGTTAGAAAAGTAGTTGGGAGTTGAGTTGAACGTTGCAATACACTTACTCCAGACTTACTCTCGGTCGATAAATTCCTCGATTGAGAGGCACTCGATCGAAAAACTTCTCGACCGAGAAGGTTTCTGTCTACACTTTTTAGAGTTAATTAACTAGCCATTACAAACGTAATTAGTGGACACTTAATGGCTAGTTGAGCACTAAGAACACCCTAGAAGGTGTCTAGAATGTCCCCAAGCATAAGAAAACCACTCCTATAAATAGGACATCAATAGGACACCTCAAAATATAACTTGCATACACAATTACACTTGAGATTCAATCCTTGTGAGAAAACAAGTTGAGCTACACTTGTAATATGTTTTCCTTGATCTCTACATTAGTGTCCTATAGGCCGATATATCATATCCATTATACATCCACATCCATCCACTTTGGTTAGGAGATCAAACGCTTGATATAGGATCAAAGCGTTGTATCAAATGGTAACGTTGTCTCCTTCTTCCAATCTTGTTCCTTCTATTGTATTTTGTTCTCCTTTGCTACTCCTAGGTTGGAGGCTGTGGAAAGGAGGTTGTTGGAGCTTCTTCAGTGGTGAAGGTAGCTCGGTGGACTTAGGATTACTTCAAGAAGGTTGTCTCAACGGGAAGCTACTTCAAGAGGAAGGCTACTTCAAGGGGGAGCTTGGAGTTACTTCAAGGAAGGCTGCTTCAAGATTGGTGAGACTACTTCTAGGTGAAGGCTATCCTAAGGGTGAAGGTATTTGTATCTTATGTAACATCCTTGCGAGGTAATAAAATACAAGTGCTTTCAAAATCCCAATTGGAAACAATTGGGTAGTGGACTGACTCCCTTAGTTTTTGCTAAGGGTGGAACCACTCTAAACGTCATGTCTCCTTCTCCAAATTTCAATTGTAGTTGCTTGGTTGAATTAATTTTAAAATCATTATAAAACCCTATTCACCCCCCTCTAGTGGTTTTTCAATTGGTATCTGAGCAGGATTCAAGGAGCTCTAATCGAGTCTTGAAGATGGAGGGTGGTGGTGTCTAAAACCTCAAGCAAAGGAGAAACTTGGACCGACCTTCAACAAGCTATAGTTGGTGTTTAGGAAAGGGACACACAACATTTAGTTGTCCAAGGAAGTCAAAGAAAGAAGAGGTGCATAAAGAGCTACAATGTTTGGTTACTACTACAAATGAAGAAGAATAAGAGGTAAGTCTTTTTTATTTATCAAAAGAAGATTTAATTGCTAGCCTTCAAGAAACACATGATAAGTATATTGATTGTAAGAAGAAAGTTAAGAAATCTACTAAAGTAAATGATGATCCACATGCTAAATTTCTTGCTCTTACGTCTGAAAATGAAGATCTTAAAAACACATTGAACTTAACCATCAAAGACCATGATATTAAGCTAAAATCAATAGAAGTAAGGTGCAATCTCCTTTCTCAAGAAAAGATAAACTTGCAAGCTCAAGTAAATGATCTTCAAAAACAACTTGTTTTGTGTACTCATTTAGATTATGATGCTATTTTGAAAGAAAGAGATAGTTTGTTGTCTAATCTAGAGCAAGAAAATTTAAATTTTGAAAAGAGAATGGATGAGTTTGCTAAATTACAAAAAGAAATTAGTGGCTTGAGAAATAATGGTATTCTTGATAAGATTCTAAAAGATTGTTCTGGTTATACTGGAAGAAGAGGTTTAGGATATGTTCCAAAGGAAAACTTTTATCAACCTAAACCTAGGAGAACTCATGCACCCAAGACCAAAATTATGTATGTACCCAAGAACAACTCAACTCAAAGTCCTAGAAAGAGAAATGAAATTGATTCCATTTGTTGTCACTATTGCTTGCGTCTTGGACATTATTCCTTCTCATGCCCATATAAGAAAAAGGATGTTGATCTAGTTTGGGTTCCCAAAACCTAGATATTTGAATATGATTAGTTGAGATTTGACCTAAAATGATACTTTGATATTCAAATGTCTTATCTCAACTAAATTGAGCTTTAAATTGCATATTTTTGTAAAACTGTATTGGTAGTGATCTATGTTTTTATAACTACTGAAAACAGTACAAAAACAATCTTGGTTGACAAAATCTTCGACTGAGACAATGTCGGTCGAGAAAATTGTCGACCAAAGTAATTTCTGTCTCTAACCTGTAGAAATCTAGAAAAACAGTAATCAATACCGGTCGAAAAAGACTTCGACCGAGATGAATTTGATCGAACATTTATTGGACCGAATTTTAACTGATAAAACTGGAGATACAACAACCTTCTCGGTCAAAAAGATTGTCGACCGAAAAGAAGTCGATCGAGAAAAAGTTCGACCGAATAAGTTTTTGGAAAACCTATTTAACTAGTTCAATTTTCTATAAACTTGCTATAAATTTGATATAAATGAAAATTGATTGGAAGTTATAAATGAATCATAAATCTTGGAGACAACTCTAAAATCACATATTGTGCATGTTGATTCTTGATATCCTTATGAAACATGTTGTAAATTTACTAATTATGATCAAAAACTATATGCAAATAGAAACTGGAAATGTTTTCTTAAAATGCACACATTGTAAAGTCTTCAATTGCTATTTCTCTTGAAATGATTAAGCATGTTCATTTACATGGTTTGTCTTAAATTTGAAAATTGATGTACCATGTTGATCAAGAAAAAGATATGTCCTTGATAAATCTTCCTTAAAAGGTATGATTCTCTACATTATGTATCTTAAAACTGAAAAATGTGATGATTTGAGTAAGTTTAATCAAGAAAATCATGGTTTTGCTTCTCATGAGATTATTTTGGTTTATCTCTTACATGGTTTGGCTTAAAAATGAAAATTACGAACCATGTTGATTTAATCAAGGAAATTACTATTTTATCATAATCATGGTTTGTCCTAAGTATTCCTTGGTCTATCTATACAGAAACCTTGTGTCTTGAAATTTACTTTTAAATGATCATGATCATTGTGTTATGGATATGCCTTCATCATGATCATTGTGTTTCATCTTTTACTTGGTTTGCCTAAAATAATCTTTGATCTATATATACAAACCATGAATGGATATTATTTTCAATGATCATAGTGATTCATCTCATTACATATAAAGATGATGTTATCATTGAAAATGCCATTTTGCATAAAAGTAAAACTCAATGGCACAAATGCATATTGACATATTAAGTTAATAATTATCTTATGCTTAGCTTATGGAAAAGGATATTATCTTTGTGATGCATGATTGGAAATCTATACTCTTACTGCAATTGGACATGCTTCAATACAAATATAGCATAGATTGCAAGTTCATTTTCAATTGCTAGGTTGCAAGTTCATTTTCAATTGCTATGATCTTATACATAGTTTGCCTAAAAGTATTTCTTGGCCAATCTGAAAATTATGAACCATGTTTCCTTGAGAAAACTTCATATATTTCTTGCATTAGTGGAATAAGAGTCTTGCTTAGAATAAAATTATTTCAATATTCTATCTAAATCCTATTCTAAGCAAATCAAGAGCAAGACACCATTTTAAAATCAAATATTGCTCACATGAATTAAGTTATACACAAAATTGATCCTAAGCTATAAAACTAATATAAACTCTTTCAAATTGGTATCCACTTGTTCAAGTTACATAAAGGCTTTATATTCAAACAAATGGATCATTGTGAATGCTTAAACTAGAAATCTGCAGAAATTGTCTCTCAGTCAAAATAAAAATCAACCGAGGGGTGCCCAGGTCGAAGTCAAGATCGACCTAAAATAAGCTTGACAAAATGCTTAATTGTAAATCATTTCCTTGCACTCAATCTTAGTATATTGAAAATAAGATTCTAGTGCATAGCTCTCATAAAAGGTTAACTTCTTATGATCTAATGCTTATTATGACCTTATAATCCTTAAATTATCTTGATTATAAGATTTAGGGGGAGCTCACAAAAACTATCTTGACTATAAGATTAAGAAGGAGTTCACAAAACTTTGTAAACATCATAAAGAAAATTTGTGACTAGTTATGACCTTAGTATCTTTAAAGTAATCTTGGTTATGAAAATAAAGGAGCCTGCAATATTTATGAATATAATATCTTGTCCTTAATGGAATTCTCTAGAAAAATTAGCGCTTAACATCTCATGTATTTGGTTAGAGATACATTCATTGATTCTACTATAAGCTTAAAAGAATCTCATATCATTTCAGAGCTTAACATCCCTTGTAAATGGTTGAGAAACTATTAAATATATTCATGAGCTTAAAGGATTCTCATGTCATTTTCAAGGCTTAACATCCCTTGTGAAATGGATGAGAAATCAGTATATGTATCCATCATGAGCCTAAACGGATCTCATATCATTTTAGGGGCTTAACATCCTTTGTAAAATGGATGACAAATCAAAACACATATGCCATGAATCTAAAAGGATCTCATATCATTTCAAGGTTTAACATCCTTTGCACATGATTGAGAAATAATTGTGGCTAAATTTGACAATAAGTGGTTTGCATTAATTTTAATCCCTTGCTCTTAAAACTGAATATCTTATTAAGGGGGAGAATCAAAGCATAAAATTAAGGGGGAATAATAAAAGTCTTGGTTATATTGGATATCTTTTTGAAATGACAAAGGGGGAGAAATAATATAAATCAAAAGAAAAGAGTTTCATAATCTCTTGGTTTTAAAAATGATATTGTTTGAACAAGAGAATACATGCAAAGGAAATTTCAGGTATGAAACTTATATGATTTACATTACTTTAATTTATATTGGAAATGGTTGTCATCTTCAAAAAGGGGGAGATTGTTGGCTAAATTGGACATTAATATAATTCCTTTGTTTTAATGATGACAAACATTTCTTTCTTGTGGTTTTAACTTTCTATTTGAGTGTTTTAGGGACAAGCATATAAGGTGGTGGATAGCGAAGACTTGGAAGATCAATTTGCTAAAATTGCTTTATTTTCATGATTGTAATCAATGTAAAAACTTGTACAAGTTTATAATGTACAAGTACTTAGATATCATGTAAAATCAAGTGTTTAGATCTTTCCTATCCACACACAACACTTAGATAGGTCATCTCCTAAGTTAGCGTCACAATTACACATTGATACACACACTCAGTAAATTAATACATTGAATCAGGGATGTTCTCAGTCGACAAAAACTTTGACCGAGACACTCTCGGTCGACAAACTCCTCGACCAAGAACAGACCCTCCTAGCTGTTAGACTGAGTTAGAAAAGTAGTTGGGAGTTAAGTTGAACGTTGCAATACACTTACTCCAGACTTACTCTCGATCGACAAATTCCTTGACCAAGAGGCACTCGGTCGACAAACTTCTTGAACGAGAAGGTTTCTGCCTGCACTTTTCAGAGTTAATTAACTAGTCATTACAAACGTAATTAGTGGACACTTAACGGCTAGTTGAGCACTAAGAACATCCTAGAAGGTGTCTAGATCATCCCCAAGCATTAGCAAACCACTCCTACAAATAGGACAGCCATAGGGCACCTCAAAATATAACTTGCATACACAATTACACTTGAGATTCAATCCTTGTGAGAAAACAAGTTGAGATACACTTGCAATATGTTTTCCTTGAGCTCTACATTAGTGTCTTATAGGCTAATATCTCCTATCCATTATACATCCACGTCCATCCACTTTGGTTAGGAGATAAAATGCTTGATATAGGATCTAAGCGATGTACTTAATTGGTAACATTGTTTCCTTCTTCCAATCTTGTTCCTTCTATTGTATTTTGTTCTCCTTTGCTACTCCTAGGTTGGAGGCTACGGAAAGGAGGTTGTTGGAGCTTCTTTGGTGGTGAAGGTAGCCCAACAGACTTAGGATTACTTCAAGAAGGATATCTCAATGAGAAGTTACTTCAAGAGGAAGGATACTTCAAGGGGGAGCTTGGAGTTACTTCAAGGAAGGTTGCTTCAAGGTTGGTGAGACTACTTATAGATGAAGGCTATCCTAAGGGTGAAGGTATTTGTATCTTATGTAACATCCTTGCGAGGTAATAAAATACAAGTGCTTTTACAATCCCAATTGGAAACAATTGAGTAGTGGACTGACTCCCTTAGTTTTTGCTAAGGGTGGAACCACTCTAAACGTCGTGTCTCCTTCTCCAAATTTTAATTGTGGTTGTTTGGTTGAATTAATTTTAAAATCATTATAAAACCCTATTCACACCCCCTCTAGTGGTTTTTCACTTCCTTCCTGGTCAACTTGGTTAGGGGTAAGGCTATAAAACTGAAGTATTTAATAAACCTCCTGTAATAACCTGCCAGGCCTAAGAAACTACGAATTTTGGTCGGTGTCTTGGGTTGTTCCCACTCTAACATAGATTCCACATTCTGTGGATCAACATGAATACCTGAAGCAGATATAATGTGTCCAAGAAAAGACACTTCTGACAACTAAAACTCACACTTGCTAAACTTGGCATATAGCTTGTGTTGTCTCAACAAAGTCAAGGCTTGACGAAGGTGTTGTTCATGTTGTTGACCGTCTCTACTGTATATCAGGATGTCGTTTATGAAGACCACTACAAACTGATCAAGGAATGGCCGGAAGATTCTTTCATCAGCTCCATGAATGCAGTTGGTGCATTAGTTAGTCCAAATGACATAACTACAAACTCATAATGACCATACTTTGTCCTGAAGTCTGACTTAGGTATGTCACTCTCCTTGATACGTAATTGATGATATCCTGACCTTAGATCTATCTTAGAGAATACGATTGCACCTCACAACTGGTCAAACAGATCATCTATCCTTAGCAGAGGATATTTGTTTGTAATAGTCACCTTGTTAAGCTGGCTATAGTCTATGCATAATCTCATAGACCCATCCTTCTTTTTAACAAAAAGAACTAGAGCACCCCATGGGGATGTACTCAGTCGAATCAAACCTTTCTCAAGCAACTCCTGTAACTATTTCTTAAGTTCTTCCATCTCATCTGGCACCATCCTATAGGGTGTTTGAGCTATAGGTTGCGTACCTAGAATTATATTAATCTCGAAATCAATCTCTCGAGGTGGAGGAATGTCTGGAAGTTCTTCAGGAAACACATCCTCGAATTCCCTGACAACAGGAACTTTAGAAAGACTAGGACTCTATGCTCTGGTGTCTACCACATGTGCCAAGAATGTGAAGCATCCTTGTCTCATCAACTTTTCTGCTACCATAGATGACACTACACAGGTTGAAAGAATCTTTCTGCCCCCCCCCCCCATGAAAGACCCATGTCCCACCATTTTCTATGAACATAGCTTGCTTGGAACCACAATCCAAGACAACCTTATACTTTTCTAGGGTGTCCATCCCAAGAATTATGTCAAACATGTGCATCTCAAGTGGTATAAGATCCACCTAAATGTTGTGTTCTGAAAAGGAAAGAACACATGAAGAACATACCTCCCGCAACACTACAGATCCGACTAACGGAGTTTCTAATAACAAATTATCTACTCTACGACTGACAGTCATATTGTAGTCATGAATCACTTCTTGAGTGATAAAGGAATGTGTAGCACCCAGATCAATCAAAATAGATATGACGCAGGATGGAGACATATCAGAATGAAATAATTCCATCTGACCTATCATGACTCGTGGGTTGACCACTGCCTCTGGCTGATTCATAGCATAGAATCTCACCGTTGTTGGTTGCTGACTACGTGTCCTGTTGTTGGGTGCAGATGAACCAACTTGGGATGCCTGTCCACGTCCTCGTGTGCCACTGCCAAATTGTTGCCTCTAAGAGCCTTGTTGACTCTTCCTCGGTGGTTGGACTACATTCCTATCTCCAAATGGACAATCCCTCATAAGATGTCCTGGTTTCCCACACTTATAACAGCTTAGGTTTTCCCAATTTGGCCTAGATGGTCCTGTTACTGACATTGATGCTGAACTATGAGCTCTACTTGGCAGTAGACTATGACCTCTACCCTTACTAGATATCCACTGTGTCTGAGTACTGAACCTCAGTGGTGCTATTGGTGCAGAAAACCTCAGTTTCTTAATACTTTCAGACCTCTATCCTTAGGACTGTGCATGTACTTTCTTACTATTGGCTTCACGTTTCTTAGTCATGGACCTTTCTATCCGTCTAACTGACTCCACAAAGGTGGCAACCCTCTCTCTATTCTCTAGAGCAGATGCATGTGTGGTTAGATCAGCGTTCAGACCCTTCTCAAAAATCTGAATCCTCTCCTCGTCTGTAGTAGCCATGCGTGGACAAAATCATAGAATCTCCATAAACTTAGCTTCATACTCGCTAATGTTCATTGGTCCTTGCTTAATCTGCTCAAAATGTGAGATTTTCTCATCCAGATGAGTCTTGGGAAAGTATCTACTGACAAACTCACATCGAAACTCTCTCTATTCGACCTCAACACCTGGTCGTTTCTCTTCCTCAATGGCCCACCAATGGCCAACACTCCCTTTCAACAGGTACACAACATGCTTAACTTTCTCAGTTTCTGGAATGCTGAGGATTCTAAAGGATTTCTCCAACTCAGTAAGCCATGAATCTGCATCTGCTGGGTCAGCTATACCGACATATTCAGTGGCTCCTACCTGGCATAACTGCTCAAAGGTCTTACCAGATCCATGCCCCTCATTGGGAGCCGGTGCCTTAGGTGCAGGTGCTGGCATTTGAGCTGCCATATGCATCATTGTATTCATGAACTGTCCAAACAGAGCATGAAAAGCTGGATTTTCTATCAAAGCTTGGTCAAGCTGGGGATTCTCAGGTTCTAGTTCTTCTCTAGCCTGATCCCTTGCACCTCCTCCTGGTACAACAACACTACTTTTAGCAGCATGTTCTTCATGTGATCCAGCCATCTTTAAGCTTTACTTATTCTCCTATATGAGCAGAAGTCACTATCAGATAAACTGAATGACACTTAGAACAGACTCAACAACCTTAATCCTATGTCTCTATAGACTCAACAAACCTTAGGCTCTGATACCAAAACTTTGTGACGATCCGACAACAAATGAAACCGTCATCAGTAAATAATTACGGAATAACCATAAGCAGCATATTAACAAAAATCACTAAAAATTAAAACCATTTGCAAAGAGATCCATTTCCAGGAAACTCTTAAGAAGAGAACCAAAGTATTACATATATCATGGTTCACATTGTACATACCATGTACCATCTCATATCGAGGATAACATATAACGGTTGCTTTGCCAAACTATACATAAGCAACATAAAACCTCGAGGCATACAAGCCAAAACCTCAGATCGTTCATAAAACTGTTATGTATTGAGTCCAGGGACCTGAGAGAATAGAGACGACACATAGGACTTATATCTACAAGACATGACATACAACACACTCAACAGGTGATGCTACTGCTGCCCCCTGATGTTGTTGTCCTCCCTTTGTTGTAAGGTCCCTACCTCCTCGTCCGCGTCCATCTAAAAATGTTGGTGACCAACGGAGTGAGACCCATGTCCCAGCGAGAGATATAACTCTCTGCCAACAATATTATTATTGCAGATAAACAGTAATAAAACTAAGCAGAGTATTCTTTTATATTAATAAGTAGGATTTAATCACTATTTAAGCAGAATAGAGCAATATCGTCTTTTGAAACATTTTAGCTATATATATGATAAAGCAGTAATTCATTTATTCATTTTATAAAGAATATGAAGAACATGTATAACATCTATCCATTTAAGATGCAATAAGAAATGTAACATCAACCAATGATTTCCATATTCCATCCTTAAGCAAATACGCTACACGGTTGATTACATTTTACAATCACACTTATGCCCTGAGGAGATGAGGTATACCACTCATACTCCAACCGACCATCGCGAAGTCAAAATCGGTACCATACAAGGTCAATGGAAGAGTCGGCTTCCAAGACCTATGTCGTCTCAGTCAATGCGAGACCACAAGTAGGACCATGTCAACTGCTTACATAGCTTTCTAGGGTATACTGGCAAATTCGCTATAGATCTACAACGGCGGCTGCACTCTCTTTGACATCGAGAGATTTAATGTTTATGTCACATCGATCAGGCATTCATCATCATCAGGAGATTCGTGATACATCCATCCTGACATTTATAATGAAGGATTGAGAGATTTAATGGTTATCTCACATCAATTCCTCCATTAGGGCGTAAGGATATTCACACCCATCACCCTCACATATTCAAAAATATGTGTTCTCCAGAAGATCCCATGGGAAAACTTGTTTCACCATCACCATCTGCTGATGATGATGGATCTATGGTTAGGGCTCTACATGATAAGATTCCAATCGATTAATTAAGTGCATTACCATATTCTTTTAGCATCAGTCAAGTTTCCAAACATGAATTATTATGACAAATACTACAAAGAAAGGTGTAATACATCTATGAGGCACTTTTCAAAATCTTTAAAACACATATAACATTTAGGATCTCAATCCCTTATCTCATTACTGGGAATTCTCATCCCTCAACATTATCATCATCATGATTACTAGTTCTGGGTATTCAACCCTCAGTTCATCACTAAACATTGTTACCACTTTTCAGGTAACTATTACCTCTAGGTCCTCAGACCAAGGTATACATGATACTTGTTACACAAGCATCTCACATGGCTCACAAGGCCCATTTTAATATCTTTATCATATAAAACATCATAGCTCATACCTGGATATTCTCATCATCTCATGATACCTGCATGGTTAGTATACATGATAACATCCATATCAAATACATATCAACACCATGCAATACAAGGGTAATACCACTATTCCCTCATTAGGGTAAGGGTTTCCCTTCCTTATCGATTAGGGTTTCAAAATCATACTATATCACCCTACATTAGGGTTAGGGTTTCCCTTATTAACCATTTAGGTTTTCAAGATCACATTATCAAGAATCAAACCCTAATTCATACCCTACACATATTAGGAGTATTAATGTATGCCCATTGTATGTTTATCACAAAAGTAGGGAGTTTCTCTCTCATCCTTACTAGGATGTTGATTACTCCATACTTTATTAAGTTGGCTCAAACTTTCCTTCAAGGTATAGTGGCCTACTTTAATAATTATTCATTAAACTCCATACCTCTTAATGTATGACTTGATATAAAATACTTAATGTGTTACTCCATCAAGTACATTGCATTTAAGGTGCTTTCACCATATCGGGTATGAGGTGTGTGTGTGCTTGCCACACCATATCGGGTATGAGGTGTGTGTGTGCTTGCCACACCATATCAGTTTTGAGGTGTATGTGTTCTTGCCACACCATATTGGTTTTAAGGTGTGTGTGTGCTTGCCACACCATATCGGTTTTAAGGTGTGTGTATGCTTGCCACACCATATCGGTTTTAAGGTGTATGTGTGCTTGCCACACCATATCGGTTTTAAGGTGTATATGTGCTTGCCACACCATATCGGGCAGACCTTTATGCTCATGCCTCTTCAACCCTTCATGGCTTCAACCTACCCTTCACCATGGGTTAAGTGACAGGATAGACAACTAGTTGAACCTTTGTCAACCCATTATACAAATCAATAAGGGTGTGGGGTTACAAGGTATATCGGTTTTCCTAACATATAGGGTTACATCACCATATCAGGTTTGAGGTGTGTGCTTAACCCAATATCATTTTTGAGGCGTATGCTTGACCTCCTATCGTGCAACATGTATATACTACACCACCATATCGTGCAAGAAGGTATAAAATCATATCCATATCGTTTTAGTGGAGTAGGTGCATCACCATATCGGGTTAGATGTGCTTGCTTGTGTGCTTGAACCCGATATCCCTTTACCTTTGATGATGTCATCACCATCAACCTCTAGACCTTTGTTCTTACTATTCTAAGTCATGTAAAACAGTCCCATGAAGCTTTTAGAACTCAAAGGATCATCAATTATTCAAGATAAATCCAAATTGCAAGTAGATCAACAAGTATGACAAAATTGAAGGTGCATAATAATATAATTGAGTTCAAGTTATATAACCCGCCTTAAGAACAACTTCAAAGATCCTAGATCCAAAGCTTCACGTTCCTAAGGTTTAAGATGAACTTAAAAACTCCTCTATATGCAAAGAATCACCATGGATAAGCAATTGGTGAAGAAGAAAAGAAAGGAAGATCATAACCCTAAAATCATGCTTCAATCCGAGGTTGAAGATGATCATTGCCTTACCTTAGGATTAAGTATGAGCTCCTTCCTGCTCCTTATAACCTTTGCATGATACCCTACTACTCTTGCATGATATGCCTTCACCCACGCACGATATTCCACCACCCTTTGCCGATATCCCCCTCACTTGTGATCAAAACACTTCACTATGGGCGATATCACCCTACTTGGCTGATACCACCTTACTTGGCCGATATGAACTTGCTATGGATGATACCCAAGTCACTATGCATGATACCACTTCACTCCTACATGATACAAGGACCCTATGCACGATACCTTAGGGAAGGAGGGTGGTAAGATTCGAAAATTTTCACTAAGGGGTGAAATAAGGGGTATATATACGTGTTGTTCATGAAGAAGTGTGAAAATGAGGTGTCATCAATTTGAGCTACTAGGTGCCACATGTCCATGCATGTTTGACACATGTACATGCATCCATTAACATTTATATTGAAATGCAAAACTCTTGAGGCTAATCTAGGGATGAATTTTTGTCCATTACTTATCCCTTTGAATAAGATATATCAATTAAATCATCACTTTATCCACAACCCGATACAACTTTTCTAAGGAAGTTGTAACCCGATACACTTCACCTCCTTGAGGTGATTTGCACATCATGGGCTTTTCTAAGAGTTCAAAAAACTATATGAGACTCTGCGTATGGCTCCTTGGCTGATGGACACTCATGTATAAGCTTTTCAGCTTGATACAACTCAAGTTAGGGTTTCATATTCAACCCCTTTCTTGGTCATTTCATCACCAAGAGTACCATCACTCATAATTGATTCAAACATGGTGTATATTCCTTTCTCTCTCCTCTATATGATACTAGTAGGGAGTATGGACACTCTAGAGGTGGTAATATGCATATTAACCCTACAATTTGGGTAAATTACAATTTGTACCAAAATTGGTGCACAATGCACTAACATTATTCAAACAAGCTACAACTTGAAATTTAGGCTTTCCACAAGCCATCCTTCAACATAATTCTCTCCCTTATGATGATAAAACACATGAGGTACATTAAACATGTGATATTTTGCAATATAGCCCCTCATCTTGGGTAAATTACACTTTATGCTCAAACTATCATATAATGCACAAACAATTTGCAAATAAGCTCAAACTTGAAAATTAAACTCTACAAGAGTCTTGATTACTTTTTAAAAGATTAAAACAAGTTTGTAAACAACTTACTTAAGCAAAAATTCTAGGGTTATGTTACAACCCCAATTTTTGGGTTCATTTGGTGAGAAATGTGATTTCTCATAATAAAGATAATTGAACAAATAATGATGTCTTTGATTGAATGCATGAATTTTGTTTACAATAGCCTTGATGTTTGTGTTGTGGGATTTATTGGCTATTGGGCCCAATAACAAGGAAATTCAATTAATTAATGAACAACTGAGAATTCGAGAAAAGAAAGATGTGGAAACCTCTAGAAGGAAAATCCAAAGAGGGATTTCGTGCCTCTTGGGTTCCTTGGGTTCCAAGGAGTCGAAAGTTGCATAAAGAGTGCGATAAGAAAAGAAAAGATCAATTAAGTATTTCTTTATTAAGAAAGAAATTGAAAATATTGATGAAATGTGGAAAATAAGTGAAAAGAGGTATAATTGAGTTATCCTTGGTGGAATTTCGTATCCCAAGGATTCCTAATGTTAAAAGGAATACCAATGAGGAAAATAAAAGAGAAATAAAGAGAAATACTCAGAAAGAGACATTTTAATAAGAAATAAATATGATAATGTGAAATAATGCATATTGATGCATTTAAGGATAATGAGTATTCCTTAAAAAGAAATTTCGAATTATTAGAGTTTCTTGGGATCCAAGGAGTCCCAATGAAGAGGAAAGAAAGAGAAAATACCGAAATTGCAAAAAAAGGATAATGGGAATACATAATTAATGGAATTATGTGGTTTTATTAAGAAGAGGTATTTTCCTACTTGAAGAGAATATAATTTCGAGGCCAATGAATTAAAAGACAAGATTAAAGAGGATAAGGGAGAGGAATTTCGAATTCCTAAGTATCCATGCAACAAGGAATATCAAGGAAATAGGAGATAATGAAGAGAGAGAGAGATGGTTGCTTCACAACCGAGGAAAGTGTGTTTCCTTTCTAGTTTGGGGCTTGAGTCCTCTTGAGGCACGCCTTAGGGTTTCATACTCTCCCCTATATAAGGGATACGAGCCTGGACTGAATCCAAAAGAGCCCACACGTAGTCCTCCACTCTTCTTTCTCGTTTGCATTCTTAAACCCTAGCCCAGGGTAGCAGCGTGAGAATGGAGGTAAAGGAGCCAAGGCAAGGTCAATACGGTGGCTTGACGTGCCACGTTGCCCAAGAGTAACTTGGTCGTCGAAGCTAGGCCTTGGAGCGAGCATATCGGCAGCCGCAAGGCTGCAGGGGTGGCTGCAATAGGCAGGGCCGACGAGGGAGAAATCGGCCATCTTGGCCAAGGTTTGAGGGACGGATGCGTGCACCCAAGCAAGGCGGAGGCAAAGAGCACGTTCCCGGTGGAGTTCGAGCCTAGACCTGGGCGGGAGAGCCGCGCCAAGGCCTGCCCTAGGCGGCCGCTGTTGTTGCTGAACCGAGGAGGAAGATGATGGCCATTGGACGGTTTTGCCCTTCACGGGCTGAAGCAGCGGCTGACTTAACCAAGGGCATGGATGTCTTTTTGAAATGTTTTCCAAATTCGTGAGATCGCTGCATGGGTAAAGTGACGTGGCGCAATCCCATTGGCTTGAAGTAAGTCAATTTTGTTAAATTCATATCTCCTCAACCGTAGCTCGGATAGATGCACATTATACATGAAAGTTGCTTAGAAAATCGAGGGGAGTCCATTAAAAATATAATTGAAGCTTGATTCCTCTTTCAATTCGAAAAGTAATGGAAGATGTCAACTTTAATGTATTAATGTTTAAAGAACCCTATTTTGATATGAATAATATATTTATAAGGGTTTAATGGATGATTAGAGTTGGTATTAACATGTTAATGATGAAAGGGCACATTAGGAACAAAAAGGATGAACTTTGCATGTAATTAGTTTAATTTCGAGTTTAATGTGCATGAATAATGCTTTAATGGGCCTTGAAACCCTAATGTTGGCAATTCGACTCTTAATAGCTTTAATTATTCAAAGTGATGAATAAAGATGAGACATAATGATCCTAGGCTATTTTGAGCATTAAAGTTCCTAAATTGTGGATAAATAACCTTAATATAGAAATTAGGGTTTTTGAATGAATCAAGATGGAATTAATGACAAATAGAGTTCGCATGTGAATTCAATCATAATGAACTATGAATTTACGATAAATGAGCATAATGATCTTTTTATATATTAAAAGGATGAAAATTGTAGCTTTAATGTAAAATAGGCTTAATGGACTTATTTAATGGTTAATTATGCCTTAAATCCGAAACTGAGGATTAGATGTTGAGATAATTAGGGTTTGTGATCAATTGCGTTAAATTAGGGTTTAAAATAGTAAAAGATGAAGGGAAACCCTAATTGCAATGGAAACCCTAAAAGTGAACTAGAAACCCTAGGAAGCGAGCTAGATTTAATAGATCTTAATGACATGAGTAATAAAAGGAAATTGTATAATTGTTCCAGGATCTTATTGAATGCTTGCTTGCCTATTGTTGATTGGATTATTTCTGTCTCACATCAGCTTGACAGGTATGTGGTTAATTATGATTAATCGCATTAGTTTCCCGAGGGTTTTCCGAATGCTTTCTCGCATTGAATGCAATCTAAACAGTTTGGATGTTCATACTGCAATTATAAAATCACTATGGCTATCACAGTTATATATACATGTGAATTCTCGCACCTACATGCCACCCTGATGGAAGATGCCATAAAGGTCAGGCCCAGGAGGGTAGACCAATGGGCACCATGAGAGGTGACCCCAGACACCAAGCTCGGGAATGAGAAGGTGGTCTATGATGCATGACTATGGAGCACTGTGAGAGGTGACTCCCAGGCACCAAGCTCGTGATTGAGAAGGTGGCCTAAAGTCAATGGAAAAAGAGAAACCCTAGAGGGGTATGCCAGGGTTAGGGCAAAAGCGGTGGAGAATGACACATTGAAAATGTAAAGTGGTTTGTTAAATAATTTCATTGTGATTATTAAATTGTTAGCCATATTTGCAAGATTTTGGTTGTTCCCACATACCAGTATATTTCGATATACTGACCGACGTTTTATTTGTCGGCGTTTTAGGAAAAACAATTGAAAGAAAAAACAATAAAGTGACACATTGTGGAAATAAGAAATAAAGTGCAAGGAGGATTAGATAGAATAATTCAAGCTCTTGATAGATAGATTTCCAAAGTTTTCAAAGGTAAGTAAAGTTTTAATTTTATACCAAATTCTAGTTAGTTATTAGAATTTCATAATTATTATTGATTATTTATCGAACCTTTGATCCTGTTAATTGAATAACGGCTCTGACCTTTGGGTCTCCCTTAATTGGGGGTTACCGGGAGGCGGGGTCGTTACAATTGGTATCAGAGCGAAGGTTCCTCACTTAATCTTTAATAACTATTAAATTTTACAAATCATGTAGAACCCAAGGGAGTTATTAGATAATTATCCGAAAGATAGAGGTGTCTAGAAAAGGATCACAACCGGGGGTTGGCAATATTTCCCTCTGCACCGCTAGTCAGAATACGAGGACTCCTGGATCCGTGTGACTGACTGGCCAAAGTCTTAGGGTATGATTCAAAATAAGATACCTTTAGGACTCTCTCATCTTGTTCATCCCTTCTCAACTCATATTCTGTTAAGGACCTTAAGGATTAGGGTTTCCTCTCTTCTCCTCACCCTCTTGAGGTATGGGTAAGGTTGATATGGATTAAGGGATCCTCCACCAAATTAATGAAAAGCATGTAAATAAGATGTCATGGACATAAGCTTAATAGAGTAAGCGTAAAAGAATAGATACATGCTTAGGTCATATGACACGAGTTGTCATCACCCTCAGGAGAGACCTGAGGATAGACCTACTTGTTAGGAGGATGAGTAGAGAGGGTTAGTCTTAGAGGTAGAGACCTACATTAAAGGTAGAGACCTAGCACATTCTTTGAGGATGATGTTAACCTTAACCCTAAGTGAAGGTTAGAGAGAGAGAGATGACATGATGAGTTGGATGTCATGGTTTACTAGGTGTTTGGATGGACATGCCTTTGGATTGCCATACAAACCATGAGAAGTTGATGACCGAGTACCTTTGGCAACCCAACCCTGGGAAGGGTCGTGCATGTTTGAGCGAAGGATAACTCCTTCATGGATGAGGTTAGAGAAGAACCTATAGAAACCTTTTGGGCTGTTGCAAGTAGGATATAGCTTGCACCCAGAGTGCGTTAGTAGTGTAGACAGTTGAATGAAACCCTAGATAAGGGATCATGATGGATGGCTTATGAGATAAGCATAAGGGGTTATGGATAATCTTGAGTAAACATAAGTTCGATTATAGGCTTCACTCAGGTAGGGGCATGCTTATGAGCTTGATCCTTCATGAAGAAAGGACCTCTTATAGGGAGGTTGGTTGTAGGATTAGCTCTAGAGAGAGAGAGCAGACCTCAGGCAAGAAGGTTGGAAGCCTAAAACCCCGAAACTTGAGGAACAATCGGAGTTGAGGATGATGCGACCTAAGTGGATGATAGTGGTTATCGTATGCTTGACCCTTGGAGGCTAATGATGTCTTGGTTGCCATGAGAGGAACCAAATCCTAGAGAAAGGATGAGTCTGCTGGTACCTCTGTGCCTATGGTATAGGTGTTTACCTCTCGAGATAGGTATAAGAGTTTCTTAGACTTGAAGAGGATGAAGTAGTAAGTTGTGAAGCCTAGTACCTAGTTGGTTGTCCTGGAAGAGGACTCAACTCTGAGGTGTTGCTCGAATGAAAGGATGACATACCTTGGACATGCTTGATTCGTGGTTAAGAGGTTGAGCATGTAGTTGGACATCTGAAGGTGAACCTAGGGTTCCAAGGACTAAGAGGGGAAGCAGTGTATCCGATGCTCATGATGGGATTTCAGTCTCTACCGTTTCGAGCATGATACTCCTCATGTGTAGAGGTAAAGGAAACCCCTTAATTTAAGGGTATGTTTGATGAACCCCTCACAACTAAGTTGATCTAATGTTGAGGAAAGAGAAAAAGTACGACCTAGCATGATTTAATAGGTGGTCTGCTTGTGCTTTAGTAGCTGCTGGGTTAAGCATGCTCATGTGAATGTAAACCCTAAGGATGCTTGTGACCTTTGTTATCAAGGTATAGTTTCCTCCCATCCTAGGAGAGGGACCCTTTTGTAGGGTGTATACCAGTTTTGTTGAGGTTTCATAGGAGCTTGAGAAGCTAAGTGAAGAGTACATGGCATGAGAATGAACCTATAGACCCATAGATAACCATCTCTATGTGCATGTGGAGGTGTTACCATGGAGGTAACCGATATGGGGCCTGACCAAGGTAGGCAGGTCACCATGATCCCTGAGAAAGGATGAAAGATAGCCCAAGAATGCAGAGAGAGATGATGAAGGATTGGGTAAGGTTCTAAGTTGAACATGTACTATGATATAATCCTAAGTCTATCCTAGGGTCAGGTAGGGATAAGACCGATGGAAGTAGGAGTTGCCTAATTCCCTAGTTGCACATGACCATATGGTCAGAAGGTAACAACTATCATTGTCTGAGGGCCATGGGTTAGGAGGTTGATCACCTTCATGAACTCATGGGACCCAAAGGGCAGATGAGTAGTGTTATGACCCACTCTGTGATTAATCAGTAAGCACCTTGGTTAGTGCTAAGCACCCTATTAAACAACATGGTTAATCAAAATAAGCTATGTGATGAATCAATAGTTGAAATTGAATCATCTGAGGTAATTAATGATTATAGCAATGATGATCATTAAGTTAATTAACTTGAATAAGTACTATAGATGTAATTGGTGCCTTGACCAGTGGTGACAAGATGATAATTGTGATTTCTCGCTTCGAGGTTGTAGTGGTTTTTGTGCTTGAGAATTTGCAAAAGAAATCTTTTCAATCGGACTCCCGAGGTCATAGTTATGGTATTTATAAGTTCTTTGGGTCAATTTTGTAAATTACCCATTTCTAATTGGCCCCTTTGCTTTATCTCCTTCTTCTCTGATTCGATAAAATAGGAGTCGGCCGCTTGAGCAAGCGCCGACCTGTTCCCGATTTCCAGTAGCCGCAAGGAGTCATGGGCGATTTCCTGGAGCCCTAGCTCCGTTTCCCAGCAGGCGTATTTCCACCTTCCTTCCTCCACTCTTCATCTTCCCCTACCTCGCTCCATCCAAGCAGCTGCGCTGCTAGGGCGTCGCCCAGCAGGGGCCGCCCAAGCCACAGAGCAGCGCCCGATAGAGCAGTAAAGCTACCAGCCGCGACTAGGGTGAGCTAGGGCTGGCGATTCTCGACCCCTTCAGCTCCGGAATGGCCGCGCCCACCTCCCTTATCTCCTTCTCTACCCCGATGGAACAGGCAAATCGACAGAGCGGCGTCGATAGATCTGAAATAGGCCGCGACCCAGGGGCAACCTTGGAGCGATTTGAGGGGGGCAATCTTTGGCTTCTTGGCTCCGATCAGCAGTGCTCGACCTTCTCTTCTCCTTTCTCCGCCCTTCCTCTTCCGCTAGCTCACCCTAGCAGCGCCATCATCGGTCGCCCTAGCAAGGAGTAGCCACATCTCCGATCTGCAGAGCTACGGTCTTTGCAGCCATGGATTCATGCCATCTTGGGCGCAAGGAAGAAGTAGCTCCAAGCTCTTGGCTGATCTGCAGCAAAGACTGCACGATGTACGACCAGGGCAAATATGTTTGACCCAGTTAGCTCTTCTGGAAGGTGACGCTGCTATTGCTTACAGCAGGTCCGGCCAGGAGCATCAAGGCTGCTGATGTGAACCTATGGAGGAACAAGAAAATCCTGACTATCACTCTTGGGGTAGCTACTGCCGTTTAGTTTCTGTTTGAGTTGTTGGAGTACCATCTACTCGTGTTGTTATGCCAAGTCTTTATTCGTCTTGGCTGTTCTTTTCCTGTGAGCCAATGCCTCCACCTTCATCAATAAGTCTCCACCCCGCATCCCTGAGGTCCCTATCCATGAGGATCTAGCTGTGAACGTTGCTCATGCATTGATGTTTGAAATCAACCGGGGAGTCTCTGTGCTGAGGGATATTGCCTTGAGCTGCGATCTTAAGAGGTTCCTAGCTGTGGTTGCTGGTTTGTGAATCCTTTCTGTTTTGGGAAGCTGCTGCAGATTCAAATTGGGTAGTTCCAAGGTTGAAGACAACCTCTGGACGTATTTCTGGACAGATCCGGACAAATTCGGACATTCCGAATTAGGTGAGTAGTAGTTCATTTAGAAATCATTATTTAATTCAAGTCCAATGCTTAATTACTTTTGTATCAGTTAGTATAACTTTTAAATAGTATAGTACATACAATAGAGTATGTTAGATTCATTGGAACTTGAAATACTTGATATGCTTAATGAAAATGATGAAATTTCCTGTATTATAGTTGCAATGTATTTGTTGATTTAAAAGTAGATGTTTAGCATTGAAACTGGATAAATGATAACTGAATCATGTTTAAAGATGACAAAGGATATACATGTGTTTCAAGTGAGTATTCAGAATGTGCAATATGCATGAAATGTGATATTCCTGTTTAAATGGTTATATGTTAAACAGTTAATAGACTTAGGTGCCCTAACACCGTAGAACCCCTTTGACAGATCTGCTTCTTAGGGGTGAAACTCATGTTGCAACATTATCCGTGCGATTTCATGGAGACACGAGGATAGAGAGGCAGTGTCCAACAATAACGCGTGCGATGTCACGGTGGCACTAGAGAAAATTGGGGGTTATTGCAACAAGATCCGTGCGATGTCATGGAGGTAACCCCGTGAGACTCTCTGCTTGTGTACTCAAGTTAGAGGAGGAGTCTAGAGCACTCGATGTAGTGCAGTGAGGCCGATGAGCCTGTGGGTCCTGTGGCAGAGCAGGGCTGGCGTCAGACTTAGCATTTCCCGGGTGTGTCGCTAAGTCTTGTACGGTGGGAACGTAGTTCGCTACGGATCTTTATATGCAGGGTACACTGCATATGATTAGGGCATAATAATAAAATAAATTGGTACTCATATAGGATCATAGTGAATTAAAGTATTCGAATTTTTGTGTTATTTCTTTATATCTGTTTATCTGTTCAAATTATCTGTTATTGCATGGAAATGTGATTATATTCTGCAAATCTGTTATGTTATTAGAACTGCCTTGATTAGTACTGTACTTATGTTTTATTTCAATTCATAAACCTGATGAGTTGTTTAGTGAAAGCTAAGTGAAATGCTATTCACTGAGCGAGTAGGCTCATACCTCTACTCAAAACATTTTCAGGTCATCAACATCACAGGAATTTGGAGGATCCTTTCATCTTAACGCTCGGTCTGTAGAAGGTTTATGTAGTTAGTAGTTAGAGGTCTCTTAGTCCTTTCCCCTCGATCTTGGGACAAGGTGTGGGTGAGAGAGAATGTGTATAAAGGTGTAAGTTAACTGTTATGCCTTATTTTATATCGGACAATGTAATATGCTGTAGACTTTGTTTATATTACTAGTCAGTTTAATAAAAATGCTTCCGCAGATTGTTTAGCTTCATTTTACAGCATAAATCAGTTTATCTTTTTAATGTCTTTAAAATGGTTTAAAAAGTTATGAGAGGTTTGGCTTGTGAGTAATCCCTCTGTCGCGCCCTAATCTCATAGATTGAGGTTAGTGTGAGATCGGGGTGTGACATCTTAGTATCAGAGCATAGGTTGAGTAAATGGTTACTCTAAGTCAAGGTCAGGGGACGATAAGAGACCAATAGGATTAAGGTTTAAGAGTTTTTCTTCTGTCTATAATTTTCTAACAGGAAGTGTTCTGTTATACTATTACAGATGGAAGGAAAAGGATGTGGTCACGAGAACCAAGTAAAGAGTTTAAGTTGAGTCGTTAAGAATCATTAAGATCAAAAGATAAAGTTATAAGTGAGGCGAATAATAAATGATGTGTTTTAGCTCTGGAAGGTCTTAGTGTTTAGATACCCTGGCCAGGTGTCTGAATACTTAGATTGACCAGTATCAAGCTACTCTGTCTGTTCTTCTCTGGATGCCCTGGCCAGGTATGCAGAGGAAGGATAGGCTAGAGAGAAACCCTAGAAATCTTAGGATTATGAGATAAGAGACTAATGTAGGAATAAGAGATTACATATAAGATGCAATTTAACTCTTGTCTATTATTGTTTATTTGATTTAAAGATCACTAGAAATGCTTTTATATGCATGAAATTAGATTTTTCAAATTGTAAAGTAAATATGATTCTTTTATATTGTTGTGTCATGAAGTGAATTGTTTAATGTTTGTTTTCTTTGTATTAAAGTAGACCCGAAATTATGTATAAATGAGTTTGCCCTAAGTGGATATTCTTTCCACATGTTTAAGATTAATAGGGGTTGATTATCTCGAGTACCTCTTGGCTTCAGGACTACAGGTTCGGCCTGGTCCGGCTGGCAGGATGCGTTACTGGGATCTAATGACTCCTATTAACAATAAAATAGGAATAGACTCTGGATGATTTAGACCCGTAACATAGTGAGAATGTATATACATTAGGATTTTTTAACTATGGTAAGAAGTCTAAATGTTATTTGTCTTGAGAATTAGGGTTTGAGAAGCATAGACCCTAATTGGCCCAAATTAGGGTTTTAATGACATATGAATACAGAATTTGATGAATAGAATGTCTCACTAAATGATTTTTAGTATTTTATGTGTAACTCTGATTTAGCTCAAATTTGGACATGATTTGGATATATAAAATGTAAATAACATTGGAAAATATTAGAATTTTTTAAGAATGTTCTGACATGTTTATCGGCCGAGTTTACAACTCGACCGAATCTGCTGCAGACTGCAATATAGTAGTGCACTGTTTGATTTTTAATTATTTATTGGTAATTAGAAATGATCATTTTTAATTATTTATTGGTAATTAGAAATGATCTCAAATTTTTACTGGAGGTCTGAAACTTCATTAGGTATAATATATAAAATTTCCAGAATTTTTGGAGCTTCTGTTAGTTATTTAATAAACGAATTACAGAAACTATTGTGAAAACTGAATTTTCAGCCAGTATAATTAAAGTTGAGTGATGGGTTAATATGCTATTGACCCAAGCAGCTCAAATTGATCTATATGATCGATCACACACACAATAATGCTATGATACTGAAATGGACCAAAACTTAGAATGATTAAAGTTGTAGTAGTTTAAGGGATATCACTAGTGATGTAACCTTGAATACTAGTACTTTGTAAAATAAGACCTTGAGATTTGTTCTATGAAAAGTAAACTGGCTTTGATAGTGATCTAGGGTTTTGAGGTAGATAATCTGAACGGTACATGAGAAACATGTAATGACTTAGAGAAAAGAGTAAGACATAAACTTGAAATGTAACAATAAGAAAGTAGCATAGAAAGCGGAGTATTATCCGATATATGATCTGAAGATAGTTGAAGTAGTTCATGTTTTTAAGACATGGCGTCACTATCTTTATGATGTGACAATAGATTACCACCCTGATAAATAGAATGTGGTGAATGATGCTTTCAGCAGAAAGTCAAGTTCAACAGTTAATGCATTCTCTATGGCAGGTTTCAATAGAGACCTGTTAGTAGAAATGTGGAGGTTGAACTTAGACTTAGGGGTGACAACACAAAGTGGTTTGATTGTATAGATGCAAATCAAGCCTATTTATTATGATCAGATCAAGGAACTACCATAGGGTGATAGTAAGTTAAACCAGATCATGCATGACATGATAGGAGGAAAAGAGACCAGAGTTTAAGTTTTAAATAAATCTAGTTGCATGCTTCCTGTTATGTTAATGTGTATGACCTAACATTTACATGAATTGGCACATTTCTCTGAGGTATTATTAGAATTCTCAAGTACTATTAATTATTTGTGATATGATACGTAAATAACTCTTAGATTGAGTTATGTGATGCATAAACCAGGATTTGGGTTAATGTGCACGTTTTTCGAGAATTTTAGAGAATTGATAATTGTTGAGTATGATTCTCATATGTGAAGTAAATTTCTTTAATTTGTGCAATAAGATGTTCAATTGCGTAAATTCGCTATGTATGTGCCGAAATTGATTTGAGTTTGGGATATTTATGATTTTTTTAATCTGCCTGCATGCATGATATAAAGATTACTCAGTAATTACAATGATTTTGAATATACTTCTCTACCAGTTCTAGAATGATACCGTATTGTGATTTGAACTGCAATCAAACAGATGAGATAACGGAAACCCTAAGAGTAGGGTGTTGCCATGTGACTAGTGAATGAGATAACCCTAAGAGTAGGGTGTTGGCATGTGATGAATGAATAAGGCAAATGAAACCCTAAGGATAGGGTGTTCAATGAATCATGTTATGGTGATATGAAAGGTCTCGATATGAGATGTAGTGATGTTTAACAGTTAAATTGCATGATTTTATTTTTAGTACCAAATTGACATGCATTCTGTTTATTTAAGAATTTTAGTTGCCTGCATGTATACTATAATAATTTCTTGGTAATTACCATGAATTGAGATACTGTTATAACAGTTCTACAAGGACAATGTTTTGTGGTTTGATCTGGAATCAGATCAGATGTGTTCTAGGTTGAGGGATCAATACAGATGGTTGATCAGAGGATCAAGAAACTCAAGAATCGTGAGATACCCTTAGAGAAGGTTTTGTGGAGAAACCACAGCTTAGAGGAAGCCACATGGGAGTTTTAGATTAGATATGCGTAACAAGTTTCCTTTTCTCTTTTAGGAATTTCGAGACGAAATTCTTATAAGGGAGGGAGATTGTTATGACCCACTCTGTGATTAATCAGTAAGCACCTTGGTTAGTGCTAAGCACCCTGTTAAACAACATGGTTGATCAAAATAAGCTATGTGATGAATCAATAGTTGAAATTGAATCATCTGAGGTAATTAATGATTATAGCAATGATGATCATTAAGTTAATTAACTTGAATAAGTACTCTAGATGTAATTGGTGCCTTGACCAGTGGTGACAAGATGATAATTGTGATTTCTCGCTTCGAGGTTGTAGTGGTTTTTGTGCTTGAGAATTTGCAAAAGAAATCTTTTCAATCGGACTCCCGAGGTCATAGTTATGGTATTTATAAGTTCTTTGGGTCAATTTTGTAAATTACCCATTTCTAATTGGCCCCTTTGCTTTATCTCCTTCTTCTCTGATTCGATAAAATAGGAGTCGGCCGCTTGAGCAAGCGCCGACCTATTCCCGATTTCCAGTAGCCGCAAGGAGTCATGGGCGATTTCCTGGAGCCCTAGCTCCGTTTCCCACCAGGCGTATTTCCACCTTCCTTCCTCCACTCTTCATCTTCCCCTACCTCGCTCCATCCAAGCAGTTGTGCTGCTAGGGCGTCGCCCAGCAGGGGCCGCCCAAGCCACAGAGCAGCGCCCGATAGAGCAGTAAAGCTACCAGCCGCGACCAGGGTGAGCTAGGGCTGGCGATTCTCGACCCCTTCAGCTCCGGAATGGCCGCTCCCACCTCCCTTATCTCCTTCTCTACCCCGATGGAACAGGCAAATCGACAGAGCGGCGCCGATAGATCTGAAATAGGTCGCGACCCAGGGGCGACCTTGGAGCGATTTGAGGGGGGAAATTATTGGCTTCTTGGCTCCGATCAGCAGTGCTCGACCTTCTCTTCTCCTTTCTCCGCCCTTCCTCTTCCGCTAGCTCACCCTAGCAGCGCCATCATCGGTCGCCCTAGCAAGGAGTAGCCACATCTCCGATCTGCAGAGCTACAGTCGTTGCAGCCATGGATTCATGCCATCTTGGGCGCAAGGAAGAAGTAGCTCCAAGCTCTTGGCTGATCTGCAGCAAAGACTGCACGATGTACGACCAGGGCAAATCTGTTTGACCCAGTTAGCTCTTCTGGAAGGTGACGCTGCTATTGCTTACAGCAGGTCCGGCTAGGAGCATCAAGGTTGCTGATGTCAACCTATGGAGGAACAAGAAAATCATGACTATCACTCTTGGGGTAGCTACTGCCGTTTAGTTTCTGTTTGAGTTGTTGGAGTACCATCTACTCGTGTTGTTGTGCCAAGTCTTTATTCGTCTTGGATGTTCTTTTCCTGTGAGCCAATGCCTCCACCTTCATCAATAAGTCTCCACCCCGCATCCCTGAGGTCCCTATCCATAAGGATCTAGCTGTGAACGTTGCTCATGCATTGATGTTTAAAATCAACCGGGGAGTCTCTTTGCTGAGGGATATTGCCTTGAGCTGTGATCTTAAGAGGTTCCTAGCTGTGGTTGCTGGTTTGTGAATCCTTTCTGTTTTGGGAAGCTGCTGCAGATTCAAATTGGGCAGTTCCAAGGTTGAAGACAACCTCTGGACGTATTTCTGGACGGATCCGGACAAATTCGGACATTCCGAATTAGGTGAGTAGTAGTTCATTTAGAAATCATTATTTAACTCAAGTCCAATGCTTAATTACTTTTGTATCAGTTAGTATAACTTTTAAATAGTGTAGTACATACAATAGATTATGTTAGATTCATTGGAACTTGAAATACTTGATATGCTTAATGAAAATGATGAAATTTCCTGTATTATAGTTGCAATGTATTTGCTGATTTAAAAGTAGATGTTTAGCATTGAAACTGGATAAATGATAACTAAATCATGTTTAAAGATGACAAAGGATATACATGTGTTTCAAGTGAGTATTCAGAATGTGCAATATGCATGAAATGTGATATTCCTGTTTAAATGGTTATATGTTAAACAGTTAATAGACTTAGGTGCCCTAACACCGTAGAACCCCTTTGACAGATCTGCTTCTTAGGGGTGAAACTCGTGTTGCAACATTATCTGTGTGATGTCATGGAGACACGAGGATAGAGAGGCAGTGTCCAACAATAACGCGTGCGATGTCACGGTGGCACTAGAGAAAATTGGGGGTTATTGCAACAAGATCCGTGCGATGTCATGGAGGTAACCCCGTGAGACTCTCTGCTTGTGTACTCAGGTTAGAGGAGGAGTCTAGAGCACTCGATGTAGTGCAGTGAGGCCGATGAGCCTGTGGGTCCTGTGGCAGAGCAGGGCTGGCGTCAGACTTAGCATTTCCCGGGTTTGTCGCTAAGTCTTGTACGGTGGGATCGTAGTTCGCTACGGATCTTTATATGCAGGGTACACTGCATATGATTAAGGCATAATAATAAAATAAATTGGTACTCATATAGGATCACAGTGAATTAAAGTATTCGAACTTTTGTGTTATTTCTTTATATCTGTTTATCTGTTCAAATTATCTGTTATTGCATGGAAATGTGATTATATTCTGCAAATCTGTTATGTTATTAGAACTGCCCTGATTAGTACTGTACTTATGTTTTATTTCAATTTATAAACCTGATGAGTTGTTTAGTGATAGCTAAGTGAAATGCTATTCACTGAGCGAGTAGGCTCATACCTCTACTCAAAACATTTTCAGGTCATCAACATCACAGGAATCTGGAGGATCCTTTCATCTTAACGCTCGGTCTGTAGAAGGTTTATGTAGTTAGTAGTTAGAGGTCTCTTAGTCCTTTCCCCTCGATCTTGGGACAAGGTGTGGGTGAGAGAGAATGTGTATAAAGGTGTAAGTTAACTGTTATGCCTTATTTTATGTCGGACAATGTAATATGTTGTAGACTTTGTTTATATTACTAGTCAGTTTAATAAAAATGCTTCCGCAGATTGTTTAGCTTCATTTTATAGCATAAATCAGTTTATCTTTTTAATGTCTTTAAAATGGTTTAAAAAGTTATGAGAGGTTTGGCTTGTGAGTAATCCCTCTGTCGCGCCCTAATCTCGTGGATTGAGGTTCGTGTGAGATCGGGGTGTGACAAGTAGGGCACTCTCTGATGCATGAGGGAAGAGGGATGACCCCAAAAGTTCCGGCTACCTATAGACCTATAGGAGATGACCAAGGATTGTGTGGTGACCCAAGTAGGTTCGAGACCAGTTTTCTATGGAAGTAATTTTGATATCATGATGTTTGTGATGTAAAGACATGAGTTGCACATTTCAAATTAGATTTGAAGGTGTACTGGCAAGGTGGGATGTACCATCTCTACTCTTGGAATGGGAAGAACTCTATATTTGGATGGCCGCCAAATGCTTATTTCTTCTTGTTATGGGAGTGAGAGATGGGACAGTACGCATGCCATACACCAAGGATAAAAGATGGTGCGAGTTGGAACGTTGCTACGAGGTATGAGGATAGAGATGGTAACATACCTTGGTGGAGTGAATGATACATGGATGGTTTACAAACAAGGTAGTCACCTTATGAGGATGTTTTATCATGAGATATGAGTTGAAAACCAAGAGATTAAGCTCATAGTTTTCTTGATGAAGATAGACCTAGAGCCGAGAGGAGATAATAAGTGGAATACACAGAGGTGTATGTCTTTAACGTTACCTAACGCCGAAGGATGAGAAGTGGTAATGGATGCTCTGGATGAGATGCAACTGCCTACTTTAACTAGAGGCTAGAAGAGGTTGTTAGGCTAACCTTAAGTTGAGAAAAAGAGATAAGTTTGGCTAACACTCTGATATAACGAGATCTGTTGAACAAGATTAGTGGTTGTTTGGATAGCCAGCCTAGTCCTTGATGTGATAGAAGGATGGTTGTAGAACTCTGAATACACTTCTTTGGATAGGAAGGTAATAAAACTCTGATGAGAGTGGTTTAGTATTTCTGAGGAATCGATCTCGAGGAATCATGATATATAGGAAATCATGATTTTAAGATCACCACACACCGTGAAACTACAAAGATAGTAAGTGATGGTAGAACTTTGGATGCTTAAAACAAAGTTGCATGTAGCATGTGGCCATGCAAGCTAGGAGGCGAAGGACGAACACCAGTAACCCAGTACATGGATATAAAGTATAAAGAGTTCCCGAGAGGGAATGGGAGTTTGTCACTGTGGATGTTGTGAGTCTCCTCCTGGACCAAGGAAGGTCGAGATCCAATATGGGTTATGGTAGATCGCCTTACCTAGATGACATGAGAAAGAAAGAGTACTATCACGAGACATATTCAGTTGAACTACTTAAGAGAGAAGATGGTTCAACCACACCATGATGTGAGTTCAAAAGTTCTTGGGTATGACCAAGGTTCGCTTCCATAAGGTGGAAGTAGATACATGAAGAACTCAAAAATAGTACAGTTTATCACCCCGTACTAATGGACAGTATGATACAGACTAGAGGGTCTGATGAGAGCAAGTGTGCTTGTTTAGGGTGATACAAAGAGGCAGTTCTTAAGATGTGATGTTAACCACCATAGCCTGTATTGGGATGCAAGAAGGAGGTTGTGTCAGTCACCACTTCATTAAGATGATGTTGGTGAAGGAGGCCTCACGAAGGTCAGAAGAGAACCATAATGTGTGTAGGTGAAGTCGCTTTGATCGTGCAATGGCCGAGAGAGAGCCCTGTGGTGACATGAGTCACGATCTGATGCAAAGCAGACTGACATGTAGTTCACTATGGGAGAATATGTGATGTGAAAATCCGACCCCTCTAAGCTACAGCTGAGAAAGATGAGTCCCTGATATATGGGTCCATTTGAGATGGATTGGTGGAGATAGTTGTGTTTAGCCTTGCCCTCAGGATATCATGATGTGTAATGTGTTCTATGAGTCTGATCTAGAACACTATGTGAGGTACCCAAGCCATGTGTTGAGCCCTGAACCTATTCAGCTTTATGAGAGCTGAAATGTCCTAAGTTACCAATGAGGGTATGATATACCAAGGTAAGAAAGAACTCAGATGGAAGAATATGAGATGATAAAGGTTCTTGGGAAGCACCATGGAAAGGGTAAGACCACATGGGAGCCATGATGGACATATGAAAGGCTTATCCTGAGTTGTTTGTTTGCTTGGTGGAATTTTGAGGGCAAAATTCCTATAAGAGGGGAAGGATGTTACAACCCCAATTTTTGGGTTCATTTGGTGAGAAATGTGATTTCTCATAATAAAGATAATTGAACAAATAATGATGTCTTTGATTGAATGCATGAATTTTGTTTACAATAGCCTTGATGTTTGTGTTGTGGGCTTTATTGGCTATTGGGCCCAATAACAAGGAAATTCAATTAATTAATGAATAACTGAGAATTTGAGAAAAGAAAGATGTGGAAACCTCTAGAAGGCAAATCCAAAGAGGGATTTCGTGCCTCTTTGGTTCCTTGGGTTCCAAGGAGTCCAAAGTTGCATAAAGAGTGAAATAAGAAAAGAAAAGATAAATGAAGTATTTCTTTATTAAGAAAGAAATTGAAAATATTGATGAAATGTGGAAAATAAGTGAAAATAGGTATAATTGAGTTATCCTTGGTGGAATTTCGTATCCCAAGGATTCCTAATGTTAAAAGGAATACCAATGAGGAAAATAAAAGAGAAATAAAGAGAATTCCTCAAAAAGAGATATTTTAATAAGAAATAAATATGATAATGTGAAATAATGCATATTGATGCATTTAAGGATAATGAGTATTCCTTAAAAAGAAATTTCGAATTATTACAGTTTCTTGGGATCCAAGGAGTCCCAATGAAGAGGAAAGAAAGAGAAAATACCAAAATTGCAAAATAAGGATAATGGGAATACATAATTAATGGAATTATGTGGTTTTATTAAGAAGGAGTATTTTCCTACTTGAAGAGAATATAATTTCGAGGCCAATGAATCAAAAGACAAGATTAAAGAGGATAAGGGAGAGGAATTTCAAATTCCTAAATATCCATGCAACAAGGAATATCAAGGAAATAGGAGATAATGAAGAGAGAGAGATGGTTGCTTCACAACCAAAGAAAGTGTGTTTCCTTTCGAGTTTGGGACTTGAGTCCTCTTAAGGCACGCCTTAGGGCTTCATACTCTCCCCTATATAAGGGATACGAGCCTGGACTGAATCCAGAAGAGCCCACATGTAGTCCTCCACTCTTCTTTCTCGTTTGCGTTCTTAAACCCTAGCCCAGGGTAGCAGCGTGAGCATGGAGGTAGAAGGATCCAAGGTAAGGTCAACATGGTGGCTTGACGTGCCACATTGCCAAAGAGCAACTTGGTCATCGAAGCTAGGCCTTGGAGCATGCATATCGGCAGCCACAAGGCTGTAGGGGCGGCTGCAATAGGCAGGGCCGACGAGGGAGAAACTGGCCATCTTGGCCATGGTTTGAGGGACGGCTGCGTGCGCCCAAGCAAGGCGGAGGCAAAGAGCACGTTCCCAGTGGAGTTCGAGCCTAGACCTGGGCGGGAGAGCTGCGCCAAGGCCTGCCCTAGGCGGCCGATGTTGTTGCTGAACTGAGGAGGAAGATGACGGCCGTTGGACGGTTTTGCCCTTCGTGGGCTGAAGCAGCGGCTGACTTAACCAAGGGCATGGATGTCTTTTCGAAATGTTTTCCAAATTTGCGAGATCGATGCATGGGTAAAGTGACGTGGCGCAATCCCGTTGGCCTGAAGTAAGTCAATTTTGTTAAATTCATATCTCCTCAACCGTAGCTCGGATAGATGCACATTATACATGAAAGTTGCTCAGAAAATCGAGGGGAGTCCATTAAAAATATAATTGAAGCTTGATTCCTCTTGCAATTCTCAAAGTAATGGAAGACGTCAACTTTAATGTATTAATGTTTAAATAATCCTATTTTGATATGAATAATATATGTATATGGGTTTAATGGATGATTAGAGTTGGTATTAACCTATTAATGATGAAAGGGCACATTAGGAACAAAAAGGATGAACTTTTCATGTAATTAGTTTAATTTCGAGTTTAATGTGTATGAATAATGCTTTAATGGGCCTTGAAACCCTAATGTTGGCAATTCGACTCTTAATAGCTTTAATTATTCAAAGTGATGAATAAAGATGAGACATAATGATCCTAGGATATTTCGAGCATTAAAGTTCCTAAATTGTGGATAAATAACCTTAATATAGAAATTAGGGTTTTTGAATGAATCAAGATGGAATTAATGACAAAAAGAGTTCGCATGTGAATTCAATCATAATGAACAATGAATTGATGATAAATGAGCATAATGATCTTGTTATATATTAAAAGGATGAAAATTGTAGCTTTAATGTAAAATAGGCTTAATGGACTTATTTAATGGTTAATTATGCCTTAAATCTGAAACTGAGGATTAGATGTTGAGATAATTGGGGTTTGTGATCAATTGCGTTAAATTAGGGTTTAAAATAGTAAAAGATGAAGGGAAACCCTAATTGCAATGGAAACCCTAAAAGTGAACTAGAAACCCTAGGAAGCGAGCTAGATTTAATAGATCTTAATGACATGAGTAATAAAAGTAAATTGTATAATTGTTTCAGGATCTTATTGAATGCTTGCTTGCCTATTGTTGATTGGATTATTTCTGTCTCACATCAGCTTGACAGGTATGTGGTTAATTATGATTAATCGCATTAGTTTCCCGAGGGTTTTCCGAATGCTTTCTCGCATTGAATGCAATCTAAACAATTTGGATGTTCATACTGCAATTATAAAGTCACTATGGCTATCACAAATATATATACATGTGAATTCTCGCACCTACATGCCACCCTGATAGAAGATGCCATAAAGGTCAGGCCCAGGAGGGTAGACCAATGGGCACCATGAGAGGTGACCCCAAACACCAAGCTCGGGAATGAGAAGGTGGTCTATGATGCATGACTATGGAGCACCGTGAGAGGTGACTCCCAAGCACCAAGCTCGGGATTGATAAGGTGGCCTTAAGTCAATGGCAAAAGAGAAACCCTAGAGGGGTATGCCAGGGTTAGGGAAAAAGCGGTGGAGAATGACACATTGAAAATGTAAAGTGGTTTGTTAAATAATTTGATTGTGATTATTAAATTGTTAGCCATATTTGCAAGATTTTGGTTGTTCCCACATACCAATATATTTCGATATACTGACCGACGTTTTATTTGTCGGCCTTTTAGGAACAACAATTGAAAGAACAAACAGTAAATAGACACATTGTGGAAATAAGAAATAAAGTGCAAGGAGGATTAGATAGAATAATTCAAGCTCTGGACAGATAGATTTCCAAAGTTTTCAAAGGTTAGTAAAGTTTTAATTTTATAGAAAATTCCAGTTAGTTAGTAGAATTTCATAATTATTATTGATTATTTGTCGAACCTTTGATCATGTTAATTGAATAACAGCTCTGACCTTCGGGTCTCCCTTAATTGGGGGTTACCGGGAGACGGGGTCGTTACAATTGGTATCAGAGCGAAGGTTCCTCACTTAATCTTTAATAACTATTAAATTTACAAATCTTGTAGAACCCAAGGGAGTTATTAGAGGATTATCCGAAAGATAGAGGTGTCTAGAAAAGGATCACGTCCGAGGGCTGGCAATATTTTCCTCCGCATCGCTAGTCAGAATACTAGGACTCTCGAATCCGTGTGACTGCCTGGTTAAAGTCTTAGGGTATGAATCAAAATAAGATACCTTTAGGACTCTCTCATCTTGTTCATCCCTTCTCAACTCAAATTTTGTTAAGGACCTTAAGGATTAGGGTTTCCTCTCTTCTCCTCACCCTCTTCAGGTATGGGTAAGGTTGATAAGGATTAAGGGATCCTCCACCAAATTAATGAAAAGCATGTAAATAAGATGTCATGGACATAAGCTTAATAGAGTAAGCGTAAAAGAATAGATACATGCTTAGGTCGTATGACACGAGTTGTCATCACCCTCAGGAGAGACCTGAGGATAGACCTCCTTGTCAGGAGGATGAGTAGAGAGGGTTAGTCTTCGAGGTAGAGACATCCATTAAAAGTAGAGACCTAGCACATTATTTGAGGATGATGTTAACCTTAACCCTAACCCTAAGTGAAGGTTAGAGAGAGATGACATGATGAGTTGGATGTCATGGTTTACTAGGTGTTTGGATGGACATGCCTTTGGATTGCCATACGAACCATGAGAAGTTGATGACCGAGTACCTTTGGCAACCCAACCTTGGGAAGGGTCGTGCATGTTTGAGCGAAGGATAACTCCTTCATGGATGAGGTTAGAGAAGAACCTATAGAAACCTTTTGGGCTGTTGCAAGTAGGATATAGCTTGCACCCAGAGTGTGTCAGTAGTGTAGACAGTTGAATGAAACCCTAGACAAGGGATCATGATGGATGGCTTATGAGATAAGCATAAGGGGTTATGGATAATCTTGAGTAAACATAAGTTCGATTATAGGCTTCACTCAGGTAGGGGCATGCTTATGAGCTTGATCCTTCATGAAGAAAGGACCTCTTATAGGGAGGTTGGTTGTAGGATCAGCTCTAGAGAGAGAGAGAGAGCAGACCTCAGGAAAGAAGGTTGGAAGCCTAAAACCCCGAAACTTGAGGAACAATGGGAGTTGAGGATGATGCGACCTAAGTGGATGATAGCGGTTGTCGTATGCTTGACCCTTGGAGGCTAATGATGTCTTGGTTGCCATGAGAGGAACCAAACCCTAGAGAGAGGATGAGTCTGCTGGTACCTCTGTGCCTATGGTATAGGTGTTTACCTCCTGAGATAGGTATAAGAGTTTCTTAGACTTGAAGAGGATGAAGTAGCAAGTTGCGAAGCCTTGTACCTAGTTGGTTGTCCTAGAAGAGGACTCAACTCTGAGGTGTTGCTCGAATGAAAGGATGACATACCTTGGACATGCTTGATTCGTGGTTAATAGGTTGAGCATGCAGTTGGATACCTGAAGGTGAACCTAGGGTTCCAAGGCCTAAGAGGGGAAGCAGTGTATCCGATGCTCATGATGGGATTTCAGTTTCTACCATTTTGAGCATGATACTCCTCATGTGTAGAGGTAAAGGAAACCCCTTAAGTTAAGGGTATGTTTGATGAACCCCTCACAACTAAGTTGATCTAATGTTGAGGAAAGAGAACAAGTACGACCTAGCATGGTTTAATAGGTGGTCTGCTTGTGCTTTAGTAGCTGCTGGGTTAAGCATGCTCATGTGAATGTAAACCCTAAGGACGCTTGTGACCTTTGTTATCAAGGTATAGTTTCCTCCCATCCTGGGAGAGGGACCCTTTTGTAGGGTGTATACTAATTTAAAGTAAACAATAAAGTAGACAATATGCAAAATAAAAAATGTAATGCCTTGAGTGAAGTCAAGGTGATGTTGGATCCAAAATGTAATTGTAGTCCTCCAAGTCACTAGCTTCTAAAAAAACACATCACATTCTATCTGATACAATTAGTTAACATTTTTGGCATCATGATTCATTTCAACAACACCCTTTGTGTTCATTGCTTGGGCTCAAACTAACTTGCATTCATTGCTCATTGACTTGATCTCAACTAGTAGTGATACAATGTAGGTAGCAGATCAATTTTTTAGTGAAAGAAATGGCGTCAATATTTTACTTGAATATTCATCATCACTTGTGATCGGAAGACATAATACATACTAGTGTCAGATTTGTTATCTACCTCTCTTGCTGAACAAAAACAATATATCTCTCTTACTCATTTGACTAGGCAATTAAAGTCATATAAACTTGCACCCTCCATATTTACCTTTATGCGATGAATTTCCCCCACAAGTAATGACACCCCATTGCGACGTACATTGTGTACACCACAAAAAAAAACATATATACCTAAATTTTGGATTCATTAATTAAAATTATTGCAATTAGCGAGATGCCTTAAAAAGTGTAACCCATTGTTTTCATACAGTAGTAGTGACAATATGCCAAAGTAGCAATGAAAAATTAGGTACTATTTTATTTCTCTTCCAATGTGGAGGTAACACTATCTATTAGGAGGTGAATTCATTTATGTATATAGTCACATCTTCTGTAAGAATATCAATCTCCACTATCAGCCTAGCACGTTTGCTTTAAAAAATGAGATGTAGCCACAATATGGCGACCCTATTTACGTGCGGTCCTAGCATATTTGAGTTATGCTACATTGTGTACCTCAATGTAGTCAGCATGGTCTAGTTATGTAGTACTGTAGCGACCGTCTCGCGAAAATAGGATCAACTAATGCGGAAGCAAATTATTTGCAGCGGATTACTGAAAATTATTGAATATTTAAAACTTTTTGCAAAGAGATCCTCACATAGGAAATCTTTTCCAATAAGAACAATTGCATAACATTTACATTCTGGTTCAAACGTACATAACCTGTACCATCTCTTTTCAGAGATTATATCATCAACTGTCTTATAAACATTATATACAGACAATATAAGAATCTCGAGGCATCAAGTCAAAACCTCAGATTGATTCATAAAACACTGACTAAAAACTCTGAGGACCTGAGAGTACAGAGACGACACATAGGACTTTCTAACTACATAACTTGATAGGCAGTATCTCCACTGGAGATATTACTGTTGTCCTTGTTGCCACTGTTGTTGTCTATTCCATGTAATGAGATTCTGCTTCTTTGTCCGCGTCCACCTAAAAAGTTGGATCCCACGGGGGTGAGACAATTGTAAATTGCCCCAGCGGGAGATATAACTCTCCCCCAAAACATTGTTATAGCAGTTTATTAAAATAAACTAAGCAGAAGGATATATATTGTGACGACCGTCTTGCGAAAATAAGATTAACTAATGCGGAAGCGTTCATCAAGCAGCGGATTAGCGAAAATCACTAAAAATTAAAACTTTTTGCAAAGAGATCGACACATAGGAAATCTTTTACAAAAAATGCCATTGTATATCATATACATTCTGTTTCAAACGTACATATCCTGTACCATCTCTTTCCAGAGACTACATCATCAGCTGCCTTATAAGCATATATGCAGGCAGCATACAAATCTCGAGGCATCAAGCCAAAACCTCAGACTGATATATCAAAAACACTGACTAAAAACTCCGAGGACCTGAGAGTACAGAGACGACACATAGGAATACTATCTATATGACTATACAGACAATATCTCCACCTGAGATCTTATTGTTGTCCCTGTTGTTGCTGTTGCTGCTGCTCTTTCCGTGTTCTAGGGTTTCTACTCTGCCTTTCATGCATACCTAAAAATGTTTCCCACGGGGGTGAGACAATTATAAAAATTGCCCCAGCGAGAGATATAACTCTCCACCAGAAACATTATTATTGCAATTTGAGAAGATGAATATGAACATGAGAATCATATCTATTTGACAGCAAATATTTTAATGTCTAACAGATTAGAACATTATTCTATATCAGAAGCATTACAGTTATTACTTGATAGAATTAACATGTCACTTATCCTTTAATGAATAGGAAGAACATGTATGACATCTATTCAAACAACAGAATCATTACCACTGCATTAACTTTCTTCAGGCTTAGATCATATATCTAAAGCCTGGCATTATCAATGTGGAGTCATGGCCCGTAGCCATACTCTTTTCATAAGTGTTGAGATCTTAATCCCTCACTTCACCACTGGGTTTTTCTCATCCTTTCACAATTTCAATACCATAGCCATGAAATCATGGGTATTCAAACCCTTTGTTCATCACTTGAGCATTGTTACCTCTTTCTCAGGTAACTAACACCTTTAGGTCATTTGACCAAGGTAAGTATGATACTTGCTACATAAGCATCCATCATGGCACTTGATGCACATTAACTCTCTTGCCACCTCTTACCAGGCACAAGGTATATTATAGCACACAAGGCCCAATAAACAAATTCAAACTAATAACACATCATAGCTCATACCTGGCTATGCTCATCATCTCATGATACATGCATGGTTAACACATATAATAGCAGTACATCAATTATCTATCAATACCATGCAAAAACAATGTATTAATAATTCAAGGGTATTACCCTTAATCCTTTACCAGGATTTGGATTTCCATCACACATAGCTCATCAGAACACTGTACGTCTTGTCACCTTTCACTAGGCAACAACTTTATTCACATGGCTCACAAAACCATTCACATCTTGTCACCTCTCACTAGACAACAACTTTATTCACATGGCGCACAAGGCCATTCACATCTTGTCACCTCTCACTAGGCAACAACTTTATTCACATGGCGCACAAGGCCATTCACATCTTGTCACCTCTCACTAGGCAACAACTTAAAACAAAGGCTTACAAGCCCAACTCATCTTGTTACTTCTTTCTCAGTAACAAAAACATAATGGCACATATGGCCAATCAATTCTTATCAAATAAACATCATAGCTCATACCTGGCTATGATCATCAACTCATGAGACCTGCATGATTGTCACACATGATAATAGACTTATCAAGTTCACAACACATCATGCAATATAGGGTAACACCACTATTCCCTTACCAGGGTTAGGGTTTACCATCAATTAGGGCTTTCTCTCACATATCATTACCCTTCATTAAGAATAGAGTTTTCCATTATTAACCATTTAGGTTTTCAAGATCATATTATCAATGATCAAACCCTAGTTCATTGCTCCCCACATCTAGGAGCCAACATTTATACCATAAGTATTCAATCATACTTATTTATTCTCATCAATTATCATTAAATGATTATCATCACAAGGTATGAGTATCTCTCTCATCCTTAAGTTGAGAATTAACAAAACGACCATGTTAGGTCACTTTCAATTCAGCTCTAAGTCAAGCATAGGCCACCACGGCCGTGTTACCTTGCACGGTCGTGCAAAGTGAAGCTACCACGGCCGTGCTACCCTGCACGGTCGTGCTGAGTAAAGTCGCCACGGCCGTGCTGCCTTGCACGGTCGTGCTACATAGGATCATCACATGAATCATATTTATATATATGAATTCTATTATTTGATCCTTTCAACTTGATTAGGTCACATCAACCCTTCAATCATATGCATACAACTATGATTAACATAGGGTACCAAGTCATTGGTCCTATAAGCAATTAGGAATGCATTCCCAATTAGGGTTTCTCATGAAATCACCCTCAACTAGGGTTCCACATGGATGCACACTCAATTAGGGTTTCACTTGGAATCACCCTCAACTAGGGTTTCACATGGATTCACCCTCAACTAGGGTTTCACATGGAATCACCCTCAACTAGGGTTGAATTCAATAACCCTGTCAATTAGGGTTTATGTTCATGTTTAGGGTTTCATGATCTCTTTGATTAAGGATCATAACCCTTATACACCACATGATTCATATTCATGTATGAATTCAGTCTATCAGCTTCTTAACTTGATTAGGTCATATCAACTCTTCAGTCGAGTACATACAACTCTGATTAACATAGTGTATCAAGTCATTGATCCTATAAGCAATTAGGGATTCATCCCTTAATTGGCACTTAATCACTTAGGTAATATTAGGGTTTCAACCTTTGTACCTTCATTTATTACCATTACTAATCATCATTGGATCAATAGAACATTCATCATCTTAATTCTCAAAAATTGAATTACATTGGACCTCCATTACATAAGGTATCCAAATGAATTAGGGTTTTCAATGTTGATTCCTTCAATCATTGAATTCATGGAACCAATCATCAATTGGACCTTCACCCATACTTCAATTGAATTTAATAGGTAAACCTTAAACTGATTTGACCCTCACTTGATCATCAATTGGGGTTTGATTCAATTGAATTATGGTTTGGAATCAATGATCCTTCAACACTAATCAATGGAGAACTAGTTGCATTGAAACCATTGAACCATCATCCAAATTGGGTATGACCTGACCCCAAACGGTCTTGAGGTCGTTTGGATGACCCCCAAATGGTCTTGAGACCGTTTGCCTATCATATCACTCAAATCCAAGCAATCTAATTAAGGTTTGGATCATTGGATTGATCACCAAATCAGCATTGCATTGTATAACCGCTTGGTACCTTTAGACCTTCAAACACCTAACCATACTCAACCCTAGACCTCCAAACGGTCTTGGGTGACCACCAAACGGTCTTGAGGTCGTTTGGATGACCTCCAAACGGTCTTGAGACCGTTTTCCCATCATATCACTCAAATCCAAGCAATCTAATTAGGGTTTGGTTCATTGAAGTGCTCACCAAATCAGCAATCTATTGCAGATCAACTTGATATCTTTAGACCTTCAACCACTGAACTATACTCAACCCTAGACCTCCAAACGGTCTTGGGTGACCACCAAACGGTCTTGAGACCGTTTGGATGAGATCCAAACGGTCTTGAGACCGTTTGCCCATCCAACCTTTGGATTTTAGTGAAAAATCATCATGGATTGGTCTATCGAGTTGATCAACAAATCAGCATTTAGTTGCAGTATGATTTGGTACCTTTGGACCTTCAATTGGTCAACTATACTTGACCCCAGACCTCCAAACGGTCTTGAGACCGTTTGGGTGATCCCCAAACGGTCTTGAGACCATTTGGGCTAATCAACCCAAAATCTCAACTTAACTCATTGTGATTTCAGCACTAATTTCAATTAGGGTTAGCCCAATTGATTAGCCTTCAACTCATGACTCGTTTGGAATTAATCCATAAAATTTGGTGAGTCATTAGATCACATCATTAGGAACAGTAATACCAAACGGTAAACGCTTGGTCAACGCACTCAAACGGTCTTGAGACCGTTTGCCCAAAAAGTTCAATTAAATCAGATTGAAAATCAGCACTTAATCCAATTAGGTTTCCCTAATTGATTAGGCTTCAACTCACGATTCCTTTGGAGTTAATCCATCAAATTTGGAGGGTTATTAATAAACATAATTATGAACAGGAATCCCAAACGGTCAACGCTTGGTCAACCATCTCAAACGGTCTTGAAACCGTTTTCTCAACCAGGTCAAGTTAATCAGGTTGAAAATCAGCACATAATTCAATTCGATTGCCTAATTGATTGGCCTTCAACTCTCGATTCCTTTGGAGTTAATCCCTCAAATTTGGAGGGTTATCAGCCTACATAATTAGGAACAAAATTCCCAAACGGTCAACGCTTGGTCAACCATCTCAAATGGTCTTGAGACCGTTTTCTCCCAAACGGTCTCAAACCGTTTGCCCTTAAACGGTTTGCTGAAACCGCATAGCCAATCAAATTAAAATGATTTGGAGTAGCTATCAAAACGGTTTTGCTTGGTAATTTTCTTTGGATAAGCATCTAGGATGATGTCATCATCCCCTTCCTTCGAACAACCAAGAACAGCAACCGTTCTTGATGGAAATTGCAGCAAAGAAACAAGAGTGTATCAAATTGAAGAAATCAATCAACAAAGCATAGAGAATTGATGCAATAGCAATGTTTAAGGGTTTGAGTTATAAAACCCGCCTCCAATTGATCTCAAAAGCTCAAAGCTCACGCCATTAATGGTGGATGAAGCTCTAGCAACTCCCCCTAGGCTCGTCCTCAAGCTTTTGATTGCAAAAGTTGGCTAGGGTTGAAGAGGAGATCGAAATAAGAAGGAATCCATAATTTATTTTCGATTTCCACCATGAAATCAAGGAGAACGAAGGTCAAGGGCTCACCCACAGGTTGGGGACGTGCTCCCTGCTCCTCCCTAGTTCCTTGGTCGGTTTTGCAAGCAAGGGGAAGAAGAAAATCCGAAATAGCCTTTCATTTGGCTTGAAAAAGGCACTTTTATAAGGAAATTGATGAGAGAGAAAATGCATTATTAAAATGCATTAAATTCCAAAAATATGTCCGCCTCTCCCCCCTCAAATCCCTTAAGGACGAGGCACCTTCCTTTGCCTTTAATTCTCCTTCATTATCCTTGATTTAAAGAAAATCAAATTAAGCACCTTAATGCTTATTATATTAATATCCATATGTGAGTGGGTTTTCTTTTTCTTATAATAAGGTGAGTGGAATTTCACCTACTTAGGATATTTTCGTTCCTTATCTTGGCAAAGGAACGTTCATCCTTATTCAAAATCAACCCAAAACATTTTGGTTGAAAGCCCTTCAATTATTTTTATTCATTTTTGCCCTAAATCAAATTAGGGTTTCAATTAGGCATTAATCTTGATTATTTTAATATCAAGATTCTCTCTCCTCCAACTTAATTCAAATGAGGCACCCATCTCATTTTATTTGCTCTACATGTTTCCAAGAAACATTATGGACCTTATTGAAGTGGTAATTTGCATATTGAACCCTAGGTTTTGGGTAAATTGCACTTTACACCAAAACTGGATTTTAATGCACAACATTGTCCAACAAGCTCTGTCTTGGTGTCCAGACTTGTGGAAACCTTACCACTACATCATATTCATTCTCATGTGGTCTCAATCATCATAGGAACATCTTACCATGCAACATTTGCAATTTAACCCCTCAACTTGGGTAATTTTCACTTTGGTCCAAAATAAGCAAACATTGCTTCAACATTGTTCAAACAGGACCAAAATTGAAACATATGTTTCTCATAAGCCCTAATTACTTTTCCCAAGATAAGATTAAGAATCTACTTAACCTTATTAGGCAAAACATCTAGGGTTAAATCATAACCCAGGTCAGGGATGTTACACACACACACACACACATATATATATATATATATATATATATATATATATATATATATATATATATATATATATATATATATATAAAATATCAGGTAAATCACTTGTATGAACAAAGTGAAGTAATCTCCTTTTTCAAGGATAACGTTGCATCTACTCATGGTAGACTCATAGTTCATCCATCTAATTGTAATGAATACAACAGATATGAACAAAATCAATGAACTACAAATATATAACAGAAATGTAACATCAACCAATGAATTTCCGTATTCAATCCTTAAGCAAACATGCTATACGGCTGATTTCATTTTACAAACACACTTATGCCCTGAGGAGATGAGATATACCGCTCATGCTCCAACCGACCACTGTGAAGTCGAAATCGGTACCATACAAGGTCAATGGAAGAGACAGATTCCCATGACCTCCCACATCTCAGTCAGCGCGAGATCACATGCAGGACATCTTGTGTCTCTGCGAAATATAGCTTTCCAGAGTATATTGGCAACTTCGCTATCAGAGTTACAGTGGCGTGCTGCACTCTCTTCGCGATCGTGAGATTTCATGTTTATCTCCACCGATCCGGCATTAACATTATTGGGAGATGTGTACAGCATCTAACCCAATCATCGGGAGATTCATGATACATCCATCCCGGTACATATAATGAAGGATTGAGAGATTTAATGTTTATATCACATCAATTCCTCCATTAGGGCGTAAGGATATTCGCGCCCATAACCCCCACATACTCAAAAGTATGCTCTCCAGGAGTTCCCTTAGGAAAACCTATTTGACCATCATTTAACTTCTGACAATGATGGATCTATGGTCAGGGCTCTACATGATATCATTATACTTGATTACTTAAGTACATTATGGCATTCTTTTAACATCAGTCAAGTTCTCAAACATAACTTATTACAACAATGCTATAAAGAGGCATGTACTACTTTCATCAGATATTTATCAGTCTTTCAAAGACCTTGGGGACTCAGTCCCTCATTTCAAAACTGGGAATTCTCATCCCTTCACATTCTCATCACCATAATCATATGGTTCTGGGTATTCAAACCCTTAACTCATCATTGAGCATTATTACACCTTTTTCAAGTAACTATCACCTTCAGGTCATCTGACCAAGGCATTCATGATACTTGTTACACAAGCATCACACCTGGATCACAAGGCCATGAAATATCTTGTCACCTCTTTCTAGGCAACAACTTGCTCATATGACTCATAGAATCCTTACACATTGTTACTTTTACTAAGCAACAACAACATTAAGGATCATAATGCCAATCGACATTTATTATATAAATGTCGCAGCTCAAATCTAGCTATGTTCATTATCTCATCATACCTGCATGGTTATTAGGCATGATAATAGTCATACAAGATATTCATCACATCATATGATACAATAGTAACACCATTATTCCTTTTCCAGGAATTAGGGTTTACCATCAAACAGGGCTTATTATTCCCTTTACCCAAGTCAGGTTTAGGGTTCCCCTTTTCTCATTAATTAGGGTTTCATGATTATATAATCTATCCAACCCTTAATTCATTAATCCATACCTCTGGGGCATTCAAAGGTATCATATTTAATTATTTAAGAACATTACTTTCATCATATAGCATTAATGATAATCAATTCAAGGTATGAGTTCATTTCTCATCTTCATCATGGTATGATTATATCATACACATCATTTGGGCTTAACCCCATTCTCAAGGTACATTAATTAACACTCATAAAGTGCAACAACTCATTACATTACATTGTAATAGTTGCATAACACACTTCATATGTTTCTTACCCAATTATATTGGATTTGGAGTACATCAAGGTATATAAACCATGAAGTGCTGAATGTGATAACTATCATATCTTGATATATCACTTACTCATTATATAAGATTCTCTTGAGTTAACCAATTTATCTTGTATTAAGGTATTTCCCTCTTAATACATTCCATCACTAAACTCTCACCTTTAGCATATAATGCATAGGCCACACATTAGAATTGTCCATCTATATTTAATGATATGGACTTGTCTAATGCTAAAGACATTGTTTACAATTAAGATACATATAATCAACCACATGAAATGTTTCACCTTTATAAGGTCATTTCTTTCATCTCATCATTAGGATTTCCTTGCATCCTTATTTAAAATTAGAATTATGATCCATTGTCATATTGCCCAGGATTAGGGCTTTATGTATAACGACTTACATTAGAGTCTCATATTCTTTCACCCTTCTTAGGGCTTCTCATCACAACATAACATCAGAACATTATGTGATGTTAGTTCTTAATCAGAGTTTCTCATAGAATCACGCTCAACTAGGGTTTCACATGGATTCACCCTCAATTAGGGTTTCTCATGGATTCACCCTCAATTAGGGTTTCACATGGAATCACCCTCAATTAAGATTTCCACTATAGTCACCCACAATTTGGGTCTACAATCCATCTCCATTAGGATTTCATTCAATTATTCATAATTAGAGATTCACTATTCATCCCAATTAGGATTTTACATCTCTTTTCCCTAAATTGGAGTTTCACACATCACTACCCTAGATTAGGGTTATATCCTCACCCTAGATTAGGGTTACATTTAGAATTGCTCTCAATTAGGGTTAGAATTCAATAACTCTGTCAATTAGGGTATATATTCATGATTATGGTTTCGTGATCTCTCTACTTAAGGGTCATACCCTTAATCACCTCATGAATTATATTCATGTTAAGAATTCATGCTAACATCATCTCAACTTGATAAGGTCATTGATGCGATGATTTTGAGTCGCATTTATAGACATATTTTACGTGTGTTTTATGCATTTATTGGTCATCTTGGTGGTTAATATTGCATGATTCATTTACTTTGGTCTATGATCCTTCTCTATGTCAAATCTCCCTTATTTTAGTGTTTTGAGCATAAATGAGTACAATAATATGTTTTATTTCGGCTTATGTGGTTTTGTGTTGCAATTCCAGAAAGAACGAATATCTCCTGTTGTCGATACCATCGACACGACAACAGGTTGCCAGCCGCAAGGAGCATCGCAGAGTCGATGGTATCGAGATACCATCAGGTTGCTGGCGAGAAGTGAGTCGATACTATCGACCCTAAAGTCGATACTATCGACACGAGGAGCTTCAGCGATGGAAAAGGACAAAAACTGATGCCTAAGAGAGTCGATACCATCGACCCTCATCGATGGTATCGAGTTAACATCAGTCGTGACAAAGAAAAGAAAAGAAGACCAGCCGATATCATGCAAGGTCGATACCATCGACTCACGTCGATGGTATCGACACCGTCAGATACAAGTTTGCTTCAGATCAATCTAAATCCGACGGCTGTGATAATTTGGCGACCTAACTCGGTGATTATACCTAATGACGGCGGCAAAGAGCAATCTATCACGTCATTAGCCGTTGCACACGTCCCGAGAAGGTGTGGAGAGAAGAACGGAGCCTAGAGGCACGCCCCAGGCGTTCTGGACGCCGAAGAAGACATTTTCCACAGCCGAAAGGCCGGAGATCGCGTGTTCTACGCCAAGGACCGCTTGGATCTTCTCCGTTCAGGGGTTTCACCACTCAATCACGTTTTTCTCCATGTTTCCCCTCTTCTCTACCATGTTTTGCTCTGAGATGACCATGCAGGGCTAATCCCCTTTATCTTTAGGACCGGGAGTAGCCTGGGGAAGCATTGTATGATATTTTTATATAGTAATCTATAATTAATCTCTTAAATTCGTAGTATGAATTCGTTTTCTCAATTATATTGTTATGCTTGATCACCATAATAATAATCTAATGCCCTTAATTACTTTGAAAGAAGGATTAATGGTTGAAAAGAGACGAATGTCACATTAATTAACAAATCCCTTGAACAAGGTGATGTAAGATTAATGGTGGAGACCCAGAGGTCGATTCTAATGCACCTAGTTTAGGGTATAGGTTACTACGACGGTGGAACCGACCTAGACATAGGTAGTGAATTGTACCACGACAGTGGGCAATTCTAACTACAGGCCACTACCCAGATTGTGAGATGAACCTGAATTATTATATAGAAATTCATACAATGATAACCCGTGGTGAAACCGCAATCCTAAAGATCTCCACTTGAATTGATTAAACTAAACCTTTAATCGGTTGTTTTGTTTTATTTTATTTTATTCTCTTTTGATTTTACAACAACTTCCAACTTTTTAGTCGGTCTAGCTGATTGCGAGTAGTTAGTAGTAGTCTCCGATAATTCAGTGTCCCTGAGTTTGACTCGGGCCTCACAAAGGCCTATATTACATTGACGCGTACACTTGCGTTTGACGCACGGTAAAATCGTATCAGTCATATCATCCCTTCAATCAAGTACATACAACTATGAATGACATCGTGTACCAAGTCATTGATCCTATAGGCAATTAGGGTTCATCCCTTAATTGGCACTAATCAATTAGGTACTATTATGGTTTCAACCTTTGTGCCTTCAATGATCATCATTACTAATCATCATTGGATCAATGAATCATTCATCATCTCTATTCTCAAGAGATTCAATCACCTTAGACCTCCATTACATAAGGTATCCAATTGAATTGATCAATTGAGTCCTCAATTACAACAAGTGTCTAAGTGGATTAACCAATTGAGTCCTCCCTCAACTTTGTCTACTTGAGCCCCAAACGGTCTTGGTCCTTCAAGGTTCAAACGGTTTGAAACCGTTTGGTAAAGGTGGTGCTTGGGACCGTTTGCCCAAGCAAGTAGGTGAAGACCATTTACCCAAGTTTGACTTTTGAAACCACATGGGCACAAACGGTTTGGGATCGTTTGGTCCCAAACGGTCTTGAGACCGTTTGGTCCAAACCTCCTCAAAACCGCATGGACCAAAGATGGTCTCAACTACACCAATCGGTTTAGGGTTCTCAATATTGATTCCTTCAATCATTGAATTCATGGAACCAATAATCAATTGGACCTATCCTCACACTTCAATCGAGTTAAATAGGTCAAAATTCAACTGATTTGACCCTCAATTAGTCCTCAATTAGGGTTTGAATCAATTGAATTAGGGTTTGGAATCGATGATCCTTCAACACTATTAACTGCAAGATTAGTTACTTTGAAATCATTGAACCATCATCCAAATTGAACATGACCTGACCCCAAACGGTCTTGAGGTCATTTGTATGACCACCAAATGGTCTTGGGACCGTTTTCCCATCACATCATCAAAATCCAAGTCAACCAATTAGGGTTTGGATCATTGGATTGATCACCAAATCAGCAATTGATTACACTTTAACTTAGTATCATTGGATCATCAATTGCTTAACCATACTCACCCCTAGACCTAAAAACGGTATTGGGTGACCTCCAAACGGTCTTGAGACCGTTTGGGTGATTCCCAAACGGTTTTGAAACCGTTTGGGCTAATCAACCCAAAATCTCAAATCAACTCATTGGAATTTCAGCACTAATTACAATTAGGGTTTGCCCAATTGATTAGCCTTCAACTCATGATTCCTTTGGAACTAATCCATAAAATTTGGTGAGTTATTAACCAACATCATTAGGAACAGGAATCTAAAACGGTAAACCCTTGGTAAACCCTCTCAAACGGTTTTGAAACCGTTTGCCCAAAAAGGCAAATTAATCAAGTTGAAAATCAGCACTTAATCCAATTAGGCTTTGCCTAATTGATTAGCCTTCAACTCATGATTCCTTTGGAACTAATCGATAAAATTTGGTGAGTTATTATCCAACATCATTAGGAACAGGAATATCAAACGGTCAACTCTCTCAAACGGTTTTGAAACCGTTTTCCCAAAAAGGCAAATTAATCAAGTTGAAAATCAGCACTTAATCCAATTAGGCTTTGCTTGATTGATTAGCCTTCAACTCATGATTCCTTTGGAACTAATCCATAAAATTTGGTGAGTTATTAACCAACATCATTAGGAACAGTAATATCAAATGGTAAACCCTTGGTCAACCCTCTCAAACGGTTTTGAAACCGTTTGCCCAAAAAGGCAAATTAATCAAGTTGAAAATCAGCACTTAATCCAATTAGGCTTTGCCTAATTGATTAGCCTTCAACTCATGATTCCTTTGGAACTAATCCATAAAATTTGGTGAGTTATTAAAAAAAATCATTAGGAACAGGAATATCAAACTTTAAACCCTTGTTAAACCCTGTCAAACGGTTTTGAAACTGTTTGCCCAAAAAGGCAAATTAATCAAGTTGAAAATCAGCACTTAATCCAATTAGGCTTTGCCTGATTGATTAGCCTTCAACTCATGATTCCTTTGGAAATAATCAATAAAATTTGGTGATTTATTAACCAACATCATTAGGAACAGGAATATCAAACGTTCAACCCTTGGTCAACCCTATCAAACGGTTTTGAAATCATTCGCCCAAAAAGGAAATTAATCAAGTTGAAAATCAGCACTTATTCCAATTAGGCTTTGCCTAATTCATTAGTCTTCAACTCATGATTCCTTTGGAACTAATCCATAAAATTTGGTGACTTATTAACCAACATCATTAGGAACAGGAATATCAAACGGTCAACCCTTGTTCAACCCTCTCAAACGGTTTTGAAACCGTTTGCTCTCAAACAGTTTCAAACTGTTTGCTCTCAAACGGTTTGGTGAAACTGCATGAGCAAACATGTTGAAATCGATTGGAACAAGATTTCTTTTGGAAAAGTATCCAAGATGATGTCATAATCATCTACCTTCGTCCCTGAAGTTCTAACAACTTCTGATTTCATGAATTAATCAATTTCAACCAGCAATTAATCAAGATAATGAAGGAATTAATGAAATTGCAAGATTAATGGTTGAATAACAATGAAAAAGGGTTCAAGTTATAAAACCCGTCTCCAATTGAGCTACAAAGCTCCATGTCCACGGAAACAATGGTGGATACAACTCCTTTCACCATTCCATGTCTCGTCCTCAAGGTTTGAGTGAAAAGGAATGGTTAGAATTGAAGAGGAGATCGAAATAGGAAGAAATCCATAATTTATTTTCGATTTCCACCATGGAATCAAGGTGAAATAGATCAAGAACCTTACCAACAGGTTGGGGGTCGTCCTCCTGATCCTCCCAAGCTCCCTTGGTCGTTTCCCAAGCAAGGAGAAGAAGTGGGGTCGAAAAAAGCCTTCCATTTGGCTTGTAAAAGGTTCTTTTATAGAAAAAAATGAGAGAGAATGTACTTTGCAAAAATCCAATTAATCCCAAAAATGTGACCGCCTCTTCCCCCTTATCTTCCTTAGGTACTATTCTATCTTGTTTGACTCTTATTCCTCTCAATTATCCATGATTTAAAGAAAAGCAAATTAAGCACCTTAAATCATATTATATTAATATCCATATGTGAGTGGATATTTCTTTTTCTTATAAAATTGTGTGTGAGTTATCCACTCCCTTGGATATTTTTGTGGTCCTTGCAAAGCTCAAGGACGTCACACATACATCTGAATCCAACCATTTTAATTTTGGTTGAAGGCCCTTTCATTAATACATTTATTTTTGCCCTAAATCGAATTAGGGTTTCAATTAGGATTAAATCTTGATTATTTTAATATCAAGATTCTCTCTCCTCCAACTTAATTCAAATGAGGCGTCCCTCTCATTTTCTTTGCTCTACTTGATGACAAGAAACATTAGGGACCTTATTGAAGTGGTAATTTACATATTGAACCCTAGGTTTTGGGTAAATTGCACTTTACATCAAAACTAGGTTTTAATGCACAAACCTTGCTTTATCAGCTCTTTCTTGGTACTCAGGCTACCATAAGCCATACCTTTGCATCATCTTCATTCTCATGATGCTTAAACACATTAGGAAAATATTATCATGCACAATTTGCACTTAAACCCCTTAACTTGGGTAATTTGCACTTTAGTCCAAAACAAACAAAACATTGATTTCACAATGTTCAAAAAGGACTAGAATTGCAACATAAGTTCCTCTTGAGGCCTAACTACTTTTCGCAAGATGAGATTAAGCATTTAATCACCTTTCTTAATCAAAACACCTAGGGTTAGAGTATAACCCAGGTCAGGGATGTTACAAGTACGTGGAGCACTGGTACCATCTACAACATCTTTTGGGTAAGACTGGGTCTACACATATACTATGGCCACTCTAGTTGTTGTCTTTGAATAGGTCATTACTGCCATCAATGACATCCATTAAGCATGCACACTCTAGTTTTTAGGCAAGACCACATTGGCATACATGCATCCCATATTTCATTGCCTAAAAACTATTTTTTACAAATGAAATAATATATATTTAGTTGAAATGAGAGAGAACAAATAACCGTACTATTGAAAATCCATATAAATACAATCACATATTTCATCATTGATTGCTTAAACTTCCAAATGTATGGGACAATCAAGAAAATCCCATAGACAGACACACGTCATATGACGTGTTAGGTCAACCCTTAAAATCTAAGACTTGCTACAAGGTGATGACTAGGAAGAAGAAAAGGATGTATGATTTAAATGACCCACACTTTAAACCTTTGTAATACATCGATTTACAAATGAGTTACTCAACTTTAGCATTGTCTTATTTTATAACGTCTCATTAGTTACTTATGAGTTACTTTCATTAAGAAATGCAAAAAACAAGAATAATTGATCACACCTAAGTTAAATACAAAAAGAAGAATAATTGTCTTTCACCAACTCAGTGGGTTGGATGTTTATTTGGTAAGTCTAAGTTCATCATGAAGGTGGTGTACTATGTGGAAATTCTTATGAACATTTGGTCACATATGGAGAGATTACCTCACCAGGGTATTGGACTCCAACAAAGGAAATAGTTGGTGATAGCAAGCAAATCAATATAAAGATGTTACCACATTATTTGAATGAGAAATTTTCTTGCTCGTAATGTGTACCAAGAATTATTACCTTAATAGTCTTTGTGTGTGACTTCATAGATTGATGATTAAGCTATTTACTATATACTTTGATGAGTATATTCAATTAGAACTTGTGATGCATATGAGGACAAAGTGAAGGAAAGATTTAAACCTCTACACCCAAGGGAGGAGGAAATCACATTGCATTATTAATTGTCCACATGCTCATCTAATGAAACATTTATAAAGACCTCTTCAAGTCATATATTTTTTGTTTGCATTTATGTCCCTCTCAAATCAAACAGAACCCATTACTAGAACCAAACCCTTCAAGAATACAAAAGGAACCAAAAGCGATAGAATAAAAGGGGAATATTGAAAAAATAGAAGGTCCATGAAAATAGGATGATGAGATGCACGTGATTCACCCAATATGTTAGAATCCAACTTTGAACCATTGCACGTGCATTATGTACAAGAGGGTACTGCTACAGAGTTATAGAAGGACCAAACATTCCAGTCTAATGTTGTGTTTGTTTTTTTATTGATATTGGAAATAAATATGGCGCCAATACATGAGCAAATGTGATATGGTAACATGAAAACAAGATTTGTGGCGATGATAATGTAATCTTATGTCATAAGTCAAGATGAGCTTCGAGGCAAAGGTAGAACTGATGACGAAGTGAAGCATTAACAACAAAGATAATGTCAGAGTGGCTTGACAATGACGACTTGCATCCAAATCAACAAAGCCCCACATCCCCAACTTGCACACAATGAAATGAGAAAGAAGGGATACTTTGTATCATGTAGGTTTATTTAGACCCCTTACGCGCCGAGTATCAAAACTCGTTACTTTTTTAAAAAAGCTATCACCTAAAGCAGTTAGGATGTGTTAGTTTTGCAAAAAAGCTACCCATTAGTAAGTAAACATAACCATCGACTCAACATTGACGTCACCATAAAATTTGACGTTAGAACTGAAGTTTGATGTAATGATTCGCCCGTGTATCATTGTTCTTCAACCTCCCGAATATGCCATTCTAAACTTCTTGTTCTCATTTACTTAGTTATTAATTTATATAATTCTCCAGATAATGCAACTCTAGAGGACATCAACACTAAAAAATCACCCATCATTGCTTTTCGAATTGAGGAAGGAAAAAACAACCATCGATCATAATATACATCCCATAGTAAATTTGTGTTGTGATGCGCTCCTACCCATTGTTTCCATTTAGAAAGCATTGAAAATGGGACAAGATGTCTTTATCCATTCTAGCTTAGAAATAGTTAACTTAAGGTCTACTATATATCACTATTTCATTGCATTGCTCAGTCTTACAACTCAAGTCAATTTGGTTTTGAGTTTAATGTATGGGATAAACTAGATGCTTTTTTGGATTATGTTATATTGATTAACACTTTTGGTTTGCTTTCATGGCCTCAGTGTTACATTGATTTTTTTTTTTACTTTCTCATTCTTTTGTCTACCGATGAGATGTAACATCAATGCATATAACTAGCTGATAATCTTTACCAATATCATGTAATATCAACTTTCTCATTGATAATCAATCCCTGTCTTGATGAAATGTAAGATATACCACTATAGAAAAATGAGTTAGTGCACTTAACACATGTCTTAGCTGGTAAAGCCCATTGTTAGTTATGGCACAATTTGTGGTTCTGTAACCCGTTGGGACACCGGAAGGGAGAGTTATACAATAGTAATTGAGAGTCCAACATCATGGTTGTAATGAGATTGCAGACCCTTCCATAGAATAATTTTTTTTAAAAAAGATAAGAAATAATGAGTTTGTCTAACTTACTACAATCATGGCAGTTTCATTTTCTTGACAGAAATTTGATCGGACTTTCCTTCAATTTTATTCATCACATATCTCTCTATTTTTGGATATAAGAGTATCAGGAATACCCTTAAGGAATACTTTGGTACAATCAAGGAATAATTATATCCTCTCACCACTTATCTTTTAGTATTAATACACATCATTCTTTATAACATGACAACAAGAAAAAAGAATAGACATATCATATGCTCTCTATATAATACTGATAATGTTCACTTGATCATGCGACCTAATTTGATGTTCTTGCTAAATTAATACGAACAATATCTTATTGGCCTATAAAATATAACATCATATTTTTAATCTCGAATACGCTAATCACACATTATTTTTCAGGGTAATGTACAAACGTATATCCACTAGCATTATATTTTTATGCTATAAAACTATCCATGCTAAAAATAAAAGAAAACCTTAACATGCAAATATGTTTCTTTCATAAATTATCGAATGAGTTGTTAGAGGCCGTACATATCAATCACTTGTTTGTTGGAACGAGTTTATTTCCGGAGAAAGAGATAAAAAGGCCTATCGGAAAACAAGAAAGAAATTTCGATGACTATGTATCAACATCATACAATTTGAGTGACTGAAGTTTCTCAAAACATATAATTAGGACAAACACATTCCACCAAAATTTACATTATGTCATCATGTGTTTTTTGAATTATATGCGTTGCTTTCTATTATTCATGAAAGTTTCATTAAATTCCAACAATTAATGTTGACCGAACAATCGCTATCGCTTTAGTCGCACTGCGGTTCGCCCCCAGGTAACATCCCAAGTTCCCATCAAAATTTATTAAAATGTTGGTCCCTGTGTGTATGAGAAGTCCTATTAATATATGTATTGTACATATATTTTTTTATCTTTTTAAATTAAATTTATAAATTATTGATTGTAGTCTACTAAGGCATCCGTGCTATGCCTAATGCTAAAAATAAAAGAAAACCTTAATATGCAAATATGTTTCTTTCATAAATTATCGATTGAGTTGTTAGAGGCCGTACAAAATTTATACCGAGTAGAGGGAGACGTGCCGCCGTCTTGCGATTTCAAAGTAGGATGAGAAAGAGAGAGGGCCCACGTGCCGGTTCCAACTAGGAAAGTGGGCAAACCGCCTCACTCGCAATCGAAATTGACGCCTGATGCTATTCAACCTGGAGACTCTCCAAACCCGCGCTCCAGGCGGCCCGCCGTATTAAAACCCGTCTGCCCCTCTCTTTTTCACCCTTTCCCTCTTCCACCCTGCCAAAAAGCAGCGGTGAGACTGCCGTGCCTCTGTGTTCGCCTCCGCCGCTCGCTCGGAAGAAGTGAGCCTCATTCCCGGCGGTCAATTCCAGTTTCCGCCGCCGCTCCTCCCCCCACACTTTGCCTTTGTGAGTGACCTGTACCAGTTTCTAGGGTAAACGACCTGTTCTGTCGTACCGCTTTTCCAGTTTTGTTTCGTGCCTCCCATCTGCTCTCGAAGTGTTGATTATCTGTCCCGCACTTGCGGCACTTCGTTGTTTTTTCATGTAAAACCTAGCCACCCTTCTTTGGTCATCTCAACTTGATAAGTATCCTGCTGGTCTTCATTGCCAAGTCGCCGTTAGCTTGTGTTCTTGGTCGGGCCTCATATCAGTTGGTCTTCTGTCCTTTTTCAGGAAAGCCATATAAGTTTGGTGTAGAGGATTGTATCCCATACATTTTCAGCCATGTTTGGGCGCCAGCCAAAGAAAAGCGATAGCACCAAGTACTACCAAGTGCTCGGTGTGTCCAAGAACGCCACCCAGGATGAGCTGAAGAAGGCATACAGGAAAGCTGCTATAAAAAACCATCCAGATAAGGGAGGCGATCCTGAGAAGGTATGGCCAGTACTCCCATCTCTAGAGCGATTTTTTTTTCTTTTTACCTGCTTGGATTAGTAGTTCACATTGTAATGAAGATCGGTACAAGTAGGTTACTTGGAATTAGTACATTATACAAAAACCCTTCTTATTACTTCCCGCCACAGACTGATATACCCCCATCGTATTTATTGTAAAAGCTTACAACAATGAACATAAATGCCCCATTCTCTTAAGCCCTCCATGGATATGTAATTCTCTTGCTGGTTTGAAAGAATGTTTTCTTTTAGACAACTCACTACTTGAAATCATAACTCATAGATGCTTTTCTTATAAAAACTTGAACAACTAATTACCTGACTGAATGATGAAGGACGGAGACAAGGCAGGCATTAACCCTGAATCTGAATTTGAAACCTGTAGATTTATATGCTTAATGCTCTCTAGTTAATTGCGATTTAGTTCTAAGAATATATCTACCTACATCACTCTATACTAATTGTGTTTTCCATTTTTTTGCTTAACAATTTATTATTTTAAATGCCAGTTCAAAGAGATATCCCATGCATATGAAGTTCTGAGTGATTCCGAGAAGAGAAAGATTTATGACACATATGGAGAAGATGCTCTTAAAGAAGGAATGGGCGGTGGCGGCGGCGGTGTACACAATCCCTTTGACATATTTGAGTCTTTCTTTGGAGGCGGAGTATTTGGTGGTGAGTAGTGGCCGTCAAATCTTTTTAATGCTATTTTTCTAGCATCACTTGAATGCCATTACATCGTCTTGTGAGCTCATTGTTTTGATTTTGATGCTTCAGAAGGCAGTTCTCGTGGGGGACGCAGGCAGAGGAAAGGTGAAGATGTTATTAAAACTATGAAGGTTTCTTTAGAGGAGTTGTACAATGGAACTTCTAGGAAGCTTTCTTTGTCAAGGAAGGTCATATGCTCAAAATGCAAAGGGTACGGGTTAATTTCCACATATTGTTTTACATGCTTATTGGCATCAACTTTGTTTCATTATGAATATTTTTTTCTCCAAAAGATTGTATGTTTCTAAATTTCTATACTTTTTGGTGCATTATCTCATCTGTCTTGTATTGTTGCTGGAGCACCATAGTACTATGTTTATAACCTGGTCTGGGATTTTTCTCTTGAAATTTTGATTATCAATCTACGGTCTGTTTGTGCTAGAAGTCTGTTTCTCATTATTGCTGTGTTAGCTACCGCTTTTAGTTATTTATTTTGGGTGATTGGGAACAGAAAGTAAGTCAAGGAAGCTAGAGGCGCAGAATACCAGTACTCCTTGGTAGACCATCACCTCTGACCCATGTTCCTATTTTTAAAGAAGAGGACTTCCATAATTTTTTTACCCATTGAGGGATAAATAAGAAAATTAATTGTCTAGAAAAGTGATTGGTAGGTTACACAAGCTAGATGTAAATGCAGTGTCCCTTCATTACACTGTCTGTCTTGTTTGGGGGGTTGCTGTTACTCATATATGGATAATGGACCCTCAACACGATGACTACATGCTTCCTAAATGATGTTTTTTGGGGGTGCGTGGCTATTCTAATTTCTAATTTCTCACGTGCCTTAAAATGTGTACGTTGCATATGCATTGTCAGTTTGTTTTGTCTTCTTAGAAATGGTCTTTGCCGCAAGCCGTAATATGGTTTCTTGGATGTGAATAGGCAATATTTTTTACAAATCATAACATGCATGGTTTAATAGCAGAGGCCTTACGCTTTGGTTTGTGCGTGTTCATGTGAGATGCTGATCCTCATAGATGGTTTCTCAAAACTGCTGTTGGACATGAGCAAGCAGGGCTTCCTGTGAGTTTTTAAGTTTTGCCCCTTAGTGGGCAGTGACACCTCAGTTATGACATTTATCTAGGTACTACCATTTTTCCTCCTTGCAACAAAGTGATTTGGAGTCATGCTCATTGATCTCATTCTTTCTAACCTTCATCCCTTGGACATTCTAGATGAGGTTTTCTTGGACTGGACCAGGGTTTGGCCAAGCAACTTAATAATGTATGGGCCACTGGTCCAAGCGGGCATGTGATTTAGTAAGCCAAGATAGTTTGACGTGCTGACATATGCACTTGTTGATTATATATCTTAAATTGACGACCCATAAAATGCATGAAATCACAAAGCAACGGTCTTATGAATTTGTAATGATCAGATCAGGTATTAAATTTAAATATTATATATCAGGTTAATGCAACATAACCGAGTGAATGATTAGGTTCCACATTTAGAAAATTTAGAACTTCTTTTTGATAAATAGAGTAGATTTTCTGGCTAAATCATCATCATCTAAGCCTCAATCCCAACTATGTTGGAGTCGGCTACATGGATCCTTCGTTTCCATTCAGCTCTATCATGGGTCATATTTTGGTTGAGATGTGGAAATTCAAAATCTTTCTTTATAAGCTCTTCCCATGTTGATTTAGGTCTTCCTCTTCTTCTATTAATTGTGCTTGACTTAATAGCATTGCTTCGTATAGGCACAATCGTTGGTTTGCGTTGCACATGTCAATACAATCTGAGTCGGTCCCCATGCAACTTGTCCTCGATGCTCGCCGCCCTCAGTTTATTCCTGATATAGTCATTTCTCAAGTGATCTTTTCTTGTCTTCCCACACATCCATCTCAACATACACATTTTAGCTACGTTCATCTTGTTAAGACCTTGTTTCTTCATCACCCAACATTCACTCCTATAGAGCTTGGTTGGCCGTATTGTTGTTCTATCATGGGTCATATTCTGGTTGAGATGTGGAGATTCAAAATTTTTCTTTATAAGCTCTTCCCATGTTAATTTAGGTCTTCCTTTTCTTCTATTAATTGTGCTTGACTCAATAGCATTGCTTCGTGTAGGCGCATTCGTTGGTCTGCGTTGCACATGCCCATACCATCTGAGTCGGTCCTCATGCAACTTGTCCTCGATGCTCGCCGCCCCCAGTTTATTGCTGATATAGTCATTTCTCAAGTGATATTTTCTTGTCTTCCCACACATCCATCCCAACATACACATTTTAGCCACGTTCATCTTGTTGAGACCTTGTTTCTTCATCGCCCAACATTCACTCCCATAGAGCTTGGCTGGCCGTATAGTAGTTATATAGAGTTTGCTTTTTAATCTGAGAGGGATGATCACATAATACTCCAGTTGTACTCCTCCATTTCAACCATCCTGCAGTGATCCTATGACAAACATCATTTTGGACATCTCCATCTATTTGAATAATAGAACCCAAGTAACGAAATTTGTCACATTTTGGTATATCTACTCCGTCGAACTGGGCTCCACCATTCACACTGCGAGATTGGTTGAAATGGCAATGCATATACTTAGTTTTGCTCCTACTAATCATCAATCCATTTGATTCCAATGCCTTTCTCCAAAGTTCAACTTTATCATTCAATCCATCTTTAGTTTCATCAATCAATACAATATCATCAACAAATAACATACACCAAGGAATATCATCCTGAACATTCTTTGTCAACTCATCCATAACAAGAACGAACAAAATATGGCTGAGTGTGGATCCTTGGTGTACCCCAATTGTGATAAGAAAAGTGAAATTTACCCATCAGATTTCAAATTGTAGAATTTTCTAAAACTTAATTTCAGATCAAAATGAATTATACAATTGTCTAATGAAATTACATCAGATTTCTTATATTTACCATTACAGGCCATATATGAAATCAGATATTAGATCTCATTTATTAGAATTATAATCGACGACCCACATGGTTTTTACATTAAAGTAACTTGGGCAAACAGGTTGCCAGTCTGACCAGTTGGGTCAATATTTACCCAGATCCGCTGTCAAAAATAGGTTTTTTGTCGGTTAGGGCTTTTGTTATAAATGCTGCTTCATGGTCCTCTCATCCAATGAGGACGATGTGGCCTTTATGGAACTTGCTATTCTGCACAATGGACAAGGATAAGATACGACTTATAGTTACATAGAAATAACAGTCTCAACAACGATCCAAAACATGTGGCTCATATGCAACCCTATGAGGCTTTTCTGGTTTGCAGTGTATTATCGAATGTTTACTTTTTCTTATTTTATACTGCTTAATCAAACTTCAAGAGAAAAACCCCAAAGGAGAGAATACCCCACCCCCCAAAAAAACCCCAGACCAAGCCTCATAGCCAATGGAAGGGAGATACACAAATCAAGAGTTCTATGTTTAACAATAAAAAATCTTTATATAAATTTGCTCCTAGCAAAAATTGTAAATGGAATTTCCTAGGCAAGCATTATTATCCAATCATCTATGACCTATATGCTTTATAATCAATTACTTTAATAAAAATATTAATGTCCATATGGCCCCGCATGTTAGCTAATGTACTATACATGCTTCTATGGAAAATAAATGGGAGGCTAATGGGAAATTTTATTATTGATAGATGGGACTTTCAACTCTTATATTTACGATATAATCATCTATGACCTATATGCTTTATAATCAATTACTTTAATAAAAATATTAATGTCCATATGGCCCCGCATGTTAGCTAATGTACTATACATGCTTCTATGGAAAATAAATGGGAGGCTAATGGGAAATTTTATTATTGATAGATGGGACTTTCAACTCTTATATTTACGAAAGGAGACAAGTACAAGGGAAGCAAACTCAAACTTAATGGGCCAAGACAATTATGCCCATCTAACATAATAAACTATATAAAAATAATTCTAACACTCCTCTCAAGCTTGAGTATGCGTGAAACTCATATCCAATTTGGACTAAGAAGGCTCAATTAGACGGGAAATAAAAATGTCACTCCCCATACAAGATTTTTCACTCCTCAAACATGACTCTCTGAAAAATGATTTGATGACTTCACCTTTAAAGTTGTGTTCTGTAGGCTGGAAATACTCTAGCTTTGGAGGTCTTTTGAAGTGTCTGGAATGAAGAAGATTTGATAATTAGAGAATCCAAACACTACAATAGAAACTCACCATCAATCTGGAGCAGACAAACAAAACATCATGACTATGCCACCCTTTGAAAAGGAATGTGGATTGGATTAAGCGCAATCAACACATCCAATGATGTAGCGGTAGAGATATCTTCAAATACATATATGATGTAGTGATGATGACTACAAACTGGATCCATTTGGAGTGTGACTCTTGGGGTTTGTGGGAATGAAAGACACCAAGAAGGAAAATCCAAGTAGACCACTAAAAGGACCATCCTGGTATATGCAACTTCAAGAAGACATAACTAAAGTAGTTCGATGAAGTTCAAGTTTGGATGAATCATCATCCTTGCAGGTGTAGAATTTGTAGGCTAGAAATGGAGGAGCTTCTGAGAAGTTTGTTGCGAAGAAGAAACCATTCATCTCATGAGAATGCAGCGAGAATGATCAACTGAAACATCATTAAACTAGAGGATGGAATAAGCACAACAAGCTCCATCTTGATGTACATAATGCGGTACGGACGCAAAAAGTTTGGTGTCAATATGGCAATTGGGATCTTTCAACACTGTCTTAAGTCGGATAGGCAACTCATATGCATGAAGAAGCACAATGTCATTGGGAAAGAGATACACCAATGATGCACTATAAGCACAAAAAAGCATTGTGTCGTTGGGAAAGATACACTAATGGAGCACTGGAGGAAGCACAATGCTTAGTGGAAATGAGACGCTACAAAGACATCAAAAAGATGTATGTGATGAAGAACAAGAAGCTCCAAGGAGATTTGAATAGCCTGGACTTACACATTGTCTCTCTCATAATACTCTTTCTACTCATACATTCTCTCTCCTCTACCCCCCGCACATTAATTATGGAATGATTGAGTAGTTTATGTGGAAAAGAAACAACCCCTGGATGTAGAAACTGATGCACATATGAGGGGTGGTAGGATAGAATTGTCAAGGGAGACGAAGTAAAGAAAAATAACCATGGATGGATACACACTACCGAAAAAAGTGCGGTAGAGGAGCAATAAAATTTGTTTGATTTAACAACGAAGATAAAAACAACCAACCGTTTTATTAAATTTTCGGCCCCATTTTCCTTCCATTCCTAATTAACTTCTTGTTTGTGTTTTTGTAATTCCCGATACACCATACAATTGCCCTTTTCTTAACATGTGTTTTTTTTATACCTGCCTTTTTTGTTTTTGAGTGTTGGAGCCATTGACAACAACTGAAGACATGGGTATGTCTCACGTCTGTACGTCGACTTTATTCACGGCCGGAGCAATACATGCCAATATGTAGCGAGCTGGCACGGCGGCTACAAATCAAGGTTGGCTACGGAAGGAAATAACACCAGTATGTGGAAGGGCTTATTTTTAGATATAGGGACCTGAGTTTTGCATTTGTGACTAGCCATCTTCCTACGGGAAGGATTATTGGGAAGAATAGACGATGGCAATCTAGATAGATGATGACAGAGATGGTCATGTGGAGGGATCCAGAGATCTAGGATGCCTTGAACGACGAGAAGGATGTAGGGAAACAACTAGCAGCGTCAAAAAATCGGTTCCGGGTTAGTTCCAGGTCGGACAACAAACAGGTTGATGTAAAATAGCTCAACTCAGAACTGACCCAGAATCAAAATTTTTAGAAGGGGTTATGTTCAGAACTGGACCCGATTTCACAATGTGTAAACCGGAACCGAATGCGAATCATAAACTTTTGTCAATTACAAATGATATGATTTGTACATGATTAGAACTTATATTTCCTATTTTTTTCAACCCATATTTAATCTGGGTCGAACAAATCACCACCCAAAACTGACCCGTTCTCATTTCGGACATCAATATCCAAACTTAGAACCAACCCGGATTGATTAAATCAAAAACCAACCGAAACCAAATTTTTTCGGGTCGGACGGGATCGGGTTCACAAGTTCGGACAAAAATTGACAGCCCTAAAAGCGACCACCAGATGGGACTTGGGGAGGCAATAAACATTGGTGATGGTCGAGATGGAGAGCACCGACAGTGGCAACAAGAAAGATTAAATTTTTATGAAAGAACAAGAGAGAAGACGACTATGGAAGCCAAGATGATGCCTAGCGGGCGGCCAAGCCAATAAAGGATGGTAGCCACCCGCAGGCGGAAGCTTTCTCTTTTTCTCCTTAGGTTAGAATACATGCTTTGATATCATAAGGAAAATAAATGGTAGGCCAATGGGATATTATATTATTGATTGATGGGACACTCCTCTCCTGTATATAGGAAAGGAGGCAAGTACAAGGGAAGCAAACTTAACCTTAATGGGCCAAGACAATCAGGCCCATCTAACGTTATAAACTAGATAACAATAATTCTAGCAACTTTATATATGGGGTTAATGACACTTGAGCTTCATGACACTGAAATAGGTTCAATTCAGTTTTAGAAAAAAAAAACCAGCTACTGTTCAATTTGCTTGCTTGTTATGTTTGTACTCATGAAAATGAATTATTCACAACTCAACTAAATATTTATCAGTTGTGTTTTCTTACGTTCAACAACACTTAAGCTAATCCAAAGAAATTACATTTGAAGCTAATCTTGTAGTGGATCCAACTCGAATTTGTTTGATTATCTTCTGACATATTGTTGGTTGTTACGAAGTAGTTAAAGAAACAAATTGGATTTGTGGTCTTTCAAGGTTAACATGAATAGAAATCCTACTGGTTTATGGGGGTTATTTGCAGATGTCCCTTGTAGTATTTGTAGAATAGAATTATCTTACCTTTATGTACAAATATTTCAACATCCCCTCAAACTGGATTATATGTATTACATGCTCCTACTCAACCTGCTATTCAGGAACTTCCCCAGATGTCTGACTTAGTGAACAAGACAAGTAAACTAATTCTTGATTTAAAAAGACCTCGACGATCAATGATAGCCGTAGCTTTTATCTTGTAACAGTGTTCCTCCTCAAGACGCTTGGTTCTTTTGTGAAATTCTTGAACTGGTGTTTCTATATGAAGTGGCTTGTATCAGAATTGTGTTTCTTGAGATGTGAAGATGTGAATTGTAAAAGGTTGGAGAATGTTGGGATCCCCTAGTGGGCACATCCTGCCTTTACCTATAAAGAAGACATAAAAAGGGTATATAACCTGGGATAGTCCCTTGTATAGTATGCGAGTGACTATATACGATCAATGATCATGACTCATGACCATATAAAGCATTGGTAAGGGCGCATATATGGTCATACCTACTAGCCATATACAATCAACAACTGACAATAAATGGCCTTCATCTCCAAAGCTTCCAATTCTATTACTCTCTCTCAAGCTGGAGTTATCAATCATGCCTAGCTTGTTAGAAACTTCACAAAGCATTTCTTCTGAAGATGCTTGGTGAAGATATATAAGCTACTTGGTCCTCAGATCTGATAAATAGAGTGGTAATCAATTTGTTTATTCAGATTAACCTCTCTCGCAAAGTGATAGCCACCCCAACACAGTTGTTTATGGAATACAACATTGCACACAATGAATATAGCCGCCTTATTATCACAATACATAGGCGTAACAACTCTTAGTTGAAATAGCCCCATATTTGGCCTAGCACCAAATCATGTTATGTAGTGGAGAAAACATCCACATCATGTTATGTCTCGTGTGAGCCATAGCCCCATATTTGGCCTAGCACCAAATCACGCTACCACCGTTTGTTTCTTGCTCAAGGGGCAAGATTTCCAACAATGAAGGTACAAGAGGCCAATGTAGACTTCTTATCAACATCCCTCTGCTGCTAAAATATTTCACACCCGAGTGACTTGATACGGAACACGGTCCCCAATTATCAGCATGAACAAAATAAAAAATTTCTTTAGAAGCAATAACTTTCTTAGCAGGAAAAATAGATCGAGTTTGTTTGCCTAAAACACAAGTTTCACAGGAAAAACTGTGCTCAGATAAAGTAGGAAATAAATGTTTTGATTTAGCAGCAGAGGGATGGCCCAATCGAAAGTGCCACTGTAGTCCCGTCACTGAAGTAGATAGCATAGCAGCAGTAGGAGGTCCATCCAGATAATATAGCCCATCTGGTCCTTCACGGCCCGAACCAATCCTCGTCTTCGTGCGGAGATCCTTCAAAACACAGCCAGAAGGATCAAATTTAATAGAGCAGTTGAGTTGTTTTGTCATCTTACTGACTGACAGTAGATTAACAGAAAACTTTGTAATATATAAAACAGAATGCAACTGCAATTTTGGTGAAAGATGAACTGTGCCAGTGCTGTGAATTGCAGTTTTGGATCCATTTGCAACAGTAACAGATGATATAGGAGCAGTTTTATTGAGAACAGAAAAAAGACGAAGATCACCAGCCATATGAGTGGATGCACCCGAGTCAATGCACCACTGTTTGTTACCAGATGATGGAGAGGCGAGCAAGACAGAGGGTCCTGGTGTAGACGAGGATGGCATCTGGGCGAGACGTTCCTGGAACATCTTCTCGAACTCAGATCGTAACTAGTCCGTGTTCGCAGGAGCAGCAGGCGCATCAGCGGTAGAGTTAGTAGTAGTTTCTGTAGCAGCCGGGTTAGCCCAAGCGGGCTTGCCGTGCTTAATCCATCAACGATCTTCAGTATGATTGTCCCGACCACACCAGTTGCAATAGCGAGAGCTGAGAGGAGCACCACGTCTAGGAGTAGATGAGCTGCGACCTCCCGAGGGAGGAGGGTGACCGCCACAACCGTGGCCATGGCCACGACCAGAATCAGCAGAGCGAGCAATAAGCACAGGGTGCTCAACAACAGGAGTAGGGGACGTAGACGGCAGACGTTGGACTCTTTTTAGAACATCCCGAAGGGTTGGCAGCGGATCACTTGACATGATCTGGTCAACCACACTAGAAAAGGAGGCAGGAAGTGCAGCCAAGAACTGCACCAGTTGCAGTTCGTTGCGCTGCTTCTGAGCAATTTTGATCTCCGCCTTCAAGGGGTGGTAGAGTTCAAACTCATTCCACAGAGCCGAGCATTGATTGTAGAAATCATCAATCGAAGAGTCAGTGGAGAACTCCTTTTTTGCCAAAGTTTTGAAAATTTCAAAGACACGCTTTGGATTCTCCTGATGAGAGTAGACGTGGGACAGTTGATCCCACATAGCCTTAGCATCATGAAGGCAGAGAACAGATTGGCTAATTCGAGGCTCAATACTATTGAGGATCCAAGACATGACGCCTGAGTCATCCTTGGACCATTGCGCATAGCTTTGTCTGGTTTTGTCATCCGAATCAGCGGTAGGAACAGGAGGAGGCTCAGTCGTAAGATGGTGATACCTGCCTTGTACTTTAACATATAGAACAAAGGACGCCGACCAGAGATGGTAGTTGGAGCCACCGTCGAGTTTCACCGTGGTGACACAGAGATCGGGGAGGCTCAGGAAAAGCCATGGCAGAAGCAGCAGTCGACGCAGTAGCAGATTAGAGTAGAGACCCACAAAGGGCAGATAACAGTAGCAGGGATCTGACGTGTCAGATCAGAAAACCCGTATCGGGCAGAATATGCATAGAGAAACCTACGCCGTCATGAGGAAAACTCAACGTTCCGTCATGAGGCGCAGGCAGATAGGACGGTGAGACGAAAAGACTCTCAACTTAGCCGGCCAACGGATATCCGAACGTAGATCCGAAGAGCACCCGGACGTAGAGGGAGAAGGGCGGTAAAAACCAGTAGCAGCCGGCCGAAAGGGTAGAAGCCTGGAGGAGGAAGAAGGTTGCAGGTGGGTGGAAGGAGGAGGAAGGGGCGACGGAGGGTGGCAGGGAGGGGGTAGGCGGCGGCGGGTGAGGGTGGAGTGGGGTAAAATTTTTCGTACTGATAATGCCCTGGAGTTCATGCAACAATTTGTTACATCTTTTTGTGCTGCTCGAGGAACCATACACCAAACCTCCTGCCCTTACACTCAACAAAATGGCGTCGCTGAAAGAAAAAACCGCCACCTACTTGAGGTTGCTCGCACCCTTCTCATACACTACAAAGTACCCCATCACTTCTGGCTTGAAGCTGTCTCTACGGCGTGCTATCTCATCAATCGCATGCCTTCCTCTGTTTTGAAAAATCAGGTCCCCTTCCCTCCCTGATCGCCCGTGGCCTCCCCCCACCCGCCGCCCCCTCCCCCTACCCGGCGCCGCCGATCCTTCCTCCACCCTCCCTGCCCGCCGCCCTGCCCTTCCTCTCTCCCCGACCGCCACCCTCCTCTCCCCTCCACCCTCACCCGCCGCCGCCTACCCCCCTCCCTGCCACCCGCCGTCGCCCCTTCCTCCTTCCACCCACCCGCAACCTTCTTCCTCCTCCAGGCTTCTACCCTTTCAGCCAGCTGCCACTGGTTTTTACCGCCCTTCTCCCTCTACGTCCGGGTGCTCTTCGGATCTACGTTCGGACATCCGCTGGCCGGCTAAGTTGAGCGTTTTTTCGTCTCACCGTCCTATCTGCATGCGTCTCATGACAGAACGTTGAGTTTTCCTCATTACGAGTTTCTCTATGCATATTCTGCCCGATACGGGTTTTCTGATCTGACACGTCAGATCCCTGCTGCTGTTATCTGCCCTTTGTGGGTCTCTACTCTAATCTGCTACTGTGCCGACTACTGCTTCTGCTATGGCTTTTCCTGAGCCTCCCCGATCTCTGTGTGTCACCATGGTGAAACTCGACGGTGACTCCAACTACCATCTCTGGTCGGCGTCCTTTGTTCTATATGTTAAAGCACAGGACAAGTATCACCATCTTACGACTGAGCCTCCTCCTGTTCCTACCGCTGATTCGGATGACAAAACCAGACAAAGCTATGCGCAATGGTCCAAGGATGACTCCGACGTCATGTCTTGGATCCTCAATAGTACCGAGCCTCGAATTAGCCAATCTCTTCTCTGCCTTCATGATGCTAAGGCTATGTGGGATCAACTGTCCCACGTCTACTCTCATCAGGAGAATCCAAAGCGTGTCTTTGAAATTTTCAAAACTTTGGCGAAAAAGGAATTCTCCACTAACACTTCCATTGATGATTTCTACAATCAATGCTCGGCTCTGTGGAATGAGTTTGAACTCTACCACCCCTTGACGGCGGACATCAAAATTGCTCAGAAGCAGCGCAACGAACTGCAACTAGTACAGTTCTTGGCTGCACTTCCTGCCTCCTTTTCTAGCGTGGTTGACCAGATCCTGTCAAGTGATCCGCTGCCAACCCTTCGGGATGTTCTAAAAAGAGTCCAGCGCCTGCCGTCTATGACCCCTACTCCTGTTGTTGAGCACCCTGTGCTTATTGCTCGCTCTGCTGATTCTGGCCGTGGCCGTGGCTGCGGTCGAGGTCGTGGCAATCACCCTCCTCCCTCGGGAGGTCGCGGCTCATCTACTCCTGGACGTGGTGCTCCTCCCGGCTCTCGCTATTGCAACTGGTGTGGCCGGGACAATCATACTGAAGATCGCTGTTGGATTAAGCACGACAAGCCCGCTTGGGTTACGGTCTGAGTTCGAGAAGATGTTCTAGGAACGTCTCACCCAGATGCCATCCTCGTCTACACCAGGACCCTCTGCCTTGCTCGCCTCTCCATCATCTGGTAACAAACAGTGGTGCATTGACTCGGGTGCATCCACTCATGGTTGGTGATCTTCGTCTTTTTTCTGTTCTCAATAAAACTGCTCCTATATCATCTGTTACTGTTGCAAATGGATCCAAAACTGCAGTTCACGGCACTCGCACAATTCATCTTTCACCAAAATTGTAGTTGCATTCGGTTTTATATATTCCAAAGTTTCCTGTTAATCTGCTGTCAGTCAGTAAGATGACAAAACAACTCAACTGCTCTATTAAATTTGATCCTTCTGGCTGTGTTTTGAAGGATCTCCGCACGAAGACGAGGGTTGGTTCGGGCTGTGAAGGACCAAATGGGTTGTATTATCTGGATGGACCTCCTACTACTGCTGCTATGCTATCTACTTCAGTGACGGGACTACATAGACACTTTCGACTGGGCCATCCCTCTGCTGCTAAATTAAAACATTTATTTCCTACTTTATCTGAGTACAATTTTTCCTGTGAAATTTGTGTTTTAGGCAAACAAACTCGATTGGTTTTTCCTGCTAAGAAAGTTATTACTTCTAAAGAAATTTTTGATCTTGTTCATGCTGATATTTGGGGACCGTGTTCCGTATCAAGTCACTCGGGTGTGAAATATTTTATGACCTTTATTGATGACTATTCACGCACCACATGGTTGTTTTTACTAAAAGGTCGAGATACTGTGTTAGACACTATTCACACCTTTGCTGAAATTCACAGTCAATTTAATCGACCTATTAAAATTTTTCGTACTGATAATGCCCTGGAGTTCATGCAACAATCTGTTACATCTTTTTGTGCTGCTCGAGGAACCATACACCAAACCTCCTGCCCTTACACTCAACAAAATGGCGTCGCTGAAAGAAAAAACCGCCACCTACTTGAGGTTGCTCGCACCCTTCTCACACACTACAAAGTACCCCATCACTTCTGGCCTGAAGCTGTCTCTACGGCGTGCTATCTCATCAATCTACCCCCTTACATTTTTGGGAGTACTTGTTTTGTGAAAAATCTTCCTCCTGGCCTCACCAAACTTGATGCTCGCTCAGTCAAATGTGTTTTTTTTGGGATATTCCCGTACACAGAAAGGCTACCGCTGTTTTGATCATGTTAAAAGACAGTGGTTTGTTAGTTCGGATGTGACTTTTTTGAGCATATGCCTTATTATTCCACTGATGGCGAAAAATTGTCGGTTGATATTATGGCTACCACACCGTTACCATTGGTTGTTGAGGAATTACCAGCACCTGATGTGCCTACAGAACGCCCATTGCAAGTCTATCGGCGCCGGTCAAAGACCATCAATGCTTCTGCAGCCCCGGTCGAACCAACTCCTACGTCTGCGGTTGCTCCAAAATCCACTAAGGTATTTTCTGACTTGGATCTTCCTATCAGTTTATGAAAAGGTGTTCGATCATGTACTCAACATCCTATCAGTAATTTCTGTTCATCTGACAATCTCTGTAGTAGCTATGCTTGCTTCAATTCTGTGTTGTCTGCTATGACAATTCCTAAATCAGCCGAAGAGGCCCTTCGTAATCCTGCCTGGAAACATGCTATGGAGCAGGAAATGAATGCACTCTGTGAACGTAAGACATGGGATCTTGTTGATTGTCCCTCTTCATGCCATACTGTTGGATGCCGTTGGATATTTACTATTAAATATCAACCGGATGGTACCATTGAACGCCTGAAAGCCCGGTTAGTTGCGAAAGGATATACTCAGACGTATGGAGTTGATTATTTTGAAACCTTTTCTCCTGTCGCACGCTTAAATTCTGTTCGTATTTTGATATCTATTGCTGTGAATAAAGACTGGCCTTTGTTTCAACTTGATGTCAAAAACGCTTTTCTATATAGAGATCTACATGAGGAGGTCTACATGGAGCAACCTCTGGGATTTGTTGCTCATGGGGAGTCTGCTTCTAAAATCTGTAAACTCAGAAAGGCGATCTATGGTCTGAAACAAAGCCCACGTGCATGGTTTGACAAGCTCAGTCAGATCTTACTTACCTTTGGCTTTCAACGTTCACAATCTGATCATTCTGTATTTATTCGTAAAATTGCAGCAGAACTTGTCATCCTTATTGTATATGTTGATGATATTGTCTTATCTGGCAGTGACAGTACAGGAATACAGGCAACAAAAAAGTATTTAGCACAACACTTCATCACCAAAGACCTAAGGAAACTACAATATTTTCTAGGTATTGAGGTTTGCTAGATCTTCAGTAGGACTATGCCTGTCACAGAGAAAATATGTTCTTGATCTTTTACAAGAAATGGGCATGCTGGGCTGCAAGCCAACCAACACTCCTCTAGATCCCAATATGGATTGGGATAATGATACTTCTCCTTATGCTGATTGTCACCAGTTTAGGAGACTGGTTGGCAATCTAATCTATTTGACTGTCACTAGAGTTGACCTGGCAACTGCTGTAGGATTCGTAAACCGGTATCTTGATAAACCCCGACAATGCCACTGGGATGCTATTTGTCACATCTTACGATATCTCAAAAGCTCTCCAGGGAAAGGGTCTTCTGTACAAAAAGCATGGCCATTGCAATTTATCTGGATTTTTTGATTCTGACTATGCAGGAAGTCGATCTGACATGAAATGTACATCTAGATATTGCACTTCTGTGGGAGGAAATCTGGTTACTTGGCGCAGCAAAAAGCAGACAGTTGTTGCTCGATCTAGGGCAGAGGCAGAATATAGAGCCATGGCTCATACCGCGTGTGAGCTCCTGTGGGTCTGAGGTCTTCTGAACGAGTTTGATATCACTTCTTCTAGCCCCATTCCTATGTTCTGCGATAATAAGGCTTCCATTTTCATTGCGAGCAACCCCACCTTTCATGAAAGAACAAGACATATTGATGTTGATTGCCACTTCGTTCGGGAGAAAGTTCTATCTGGACACATCTCCACTCCGTATCTCAGCACTGAGAAGCAGTTTGCAGATATCTTCACCAAAGTTCTACCTAAAGCTCGCTTCCAGACTCTGATTGACAAGCTGGGCTAATTTGACATCTACGCTCCAGCTTGAGGGGGAGTATAGAAATACTGTGTTATTTTCTGTTTCTGCTGTGTTATCTCTTATACTGCTCTATTGTATTAGTCCCATATTGCCTGCTTGTGTGTGTGCCTCAACTCTCGATAGCTATATAAGAGAGTACCGTGTACCCTTTTTTACTCACTGAATAAACAACTCCTTTTCCATCTATACATGGTGCAACAAACTTAGAATAGCGGAGAACTCTCGAAAGAACACAACATTGACACTAACAATTCACCTATGTACAATGTGATCAAAGTAACGATAACCGTTATGGGTCTAAGAAAAGACACTTCAACGCACGGGGAGACCGAAGACGACTGATCTTGTCATGGGCATTGGTCCTTAACAAAACACATACACCCAAAAATGCATTGAAGATCGTGCGAAGAGGTGCATTAGGATGCAATCTGGTGTGTAATATAGAATTGTCTAATACATAAGAAGGCATTTGATGAACCAGAAGCATACTGTAATGTAATGTTTGTGGAAATATTGAGCAATTGATGGTTCCTGCGCCTTGCCAACCCGTTTTCATGTGGAGTGCATGTACAGAGTTCTGGTGGAGAGTACCATTGAATTCTTATTCAGAAAAAAACTTACACAATGTACATAACTTGCAATCCATTTTTAAGAGGCATTGCAGGTTACTCTAGATAAATCAACAATAAAAGTAATGAAATAGCAATGTCCATAAGGACTTGGAACTTGGCAAGATCCGGCACATTAAAATGAACCAACTAAACAAAGTCTTAACCATCTAGCCTAGACCTACTTGCTAGGAAGCCCGGTTATGCACACAGACAGGTTATAGAGATGAGATACTGTGATTTTGGAAAAAAATAGGACACAAATTTAGGGATGGATATTTATCTATTTTTAAAAAACTTAATAAGCCGATATATGCATATATACACATAAGAAATGCATATAAGACGATCTCAAATAAATTAAGATTAACTTAAGAAACAATTGACGATAAATATCGAAGAGTAATATCAATAGAAGAGGCCATTCCTTTTTGTCCAATACAAGTTACAAAAAAGACATATTGTAGTCGGTGCATATTTCATGTTTAATGCTGTGTTGTACAGGCGCCCGCCTGGGCGGTGCCTGGGCACCTAGGCTTAAGTCAGCCCGCCTCAAACTGGGTGCCCAACCCCCTAATTGACCTAACTTGTCGCCTAAGGCCTTTTGAGGCCCAAATTAAGCCAATTCAAGGCTAATTTAGGATAAATTAGATCTGAATTTGATCAAATTGGGTCATTTTATGGTTAAATTGGGTCTGATTTTTCCCAAACAAGGTCAATTTAGGGTAAATTAGGTCTGATTTGGGGGAAAAATTCCTGATTTGGGGGAATTAGGTCTAATTTAGGGGAATCAGGTCTGGGAATTGATCTATGGTCATAGATAAATAGGGATTGCTAGATATACCTCGTGAAATAAAAAAAGGGTCATGTAAGTCCTCGTTTAGATCAACATAGGGAAATTTAGGGTTAGTTAGGTTTGATTTGGTCATGTTATGCAAATTAGGCTTGATTTTAGGCCAAATTATGTCAAATTTGAGCAGATTAGGTCTGATTTGGGGAAAACAAGTCTGGCTTTGGGGAATGGTCTGATATGGTGAGATTAGGTCTAATTTGGCCAATTTGGTTATTTTTTAGGTCAATATAAGGAAAATTTGGGGAAATTAGGTCTGATTGGATCATAATATACAAAATTTGATTTATTTAGGCCAAATCATGTCAAAATTGGGCACTTAGGTCTAATTTAGGGGAAACAAGTATGATTTGGGGGAAATTGTTTGAAATTAGATGACTAGATCTTGTTTGTTGGCCAAATTTTGTCTCATTTACTTGAATATATGAATTTGTTTTGGGAAATTGGGATTGATTAGGTCATGGTATACAAATTAGGTCTGGTTTAGACAAAAATTAGGGTAATTAGGTCAAATTTGATCAAATTTGGATCAAATGAGTTCAAATTAGGGCCAATCAGTTCTAGTTTAGGTCTTGTTAGTTTTAATTTAGCCTAAATTCTACATACTAGTATTATACATGTTTTGGCAACAAACATAATACATGTTTAGCTTTCTGATTTCTATATCAATTTTTTTTAGGTAAAACTTCCACAATTCAATCCATATCTAATGATTTTGTTGCTTTCTTCATATGATGCTAGCACATTGATTGCATATTTATCATGTATATTTATGTGTAAGGATTGTATTTTTCAGGAATTTTATGTATATCTGTTAAAATAAAAATAAATAAAAACGCTTGGAAACGCCTGGGCGCCTAGGCTGTCTGGGCGTCCCCCTGGAACGCCTGGCCGCCTATACAACCATGGTTTAATGGCCAATCATGTAATAAGACTAGTTACATGAAGACTAGTAACTATTGATGCCACCTTTTGTCATGTATATTATAAACTAGACAATATCGTTAGGCTTCACCCTAGTCTCCTACATGACCTCAAGTTGTATTACATGGAAGTTTAACGAGCAACTAGCAAGTCCAAATGAAATATCAAATTAGGTTTACAATATTTACACATGTATCAATAAAAATGAACATGATACAGTTTTAGATTTTTATTCAGTTAGCAGCAATTAAGATAAGTTTACAACTGAACATCGATGAAAGTGATATGTAGAGAAACATTAGAAGAACAAGTTAAATGTATTCACTTTTAAGAAGTAAGATATGAGGCTATATAAAATACATTTATCAGAATAAATAAGGATTAAACGTACTGCAGTTGATCAGTTGGATACGTATAGATGAAGGCTCCAAGCCTTATAATAGATGCAAGAGTCGAGAGATTGGAAATAAAGGTGTGAAAACTAGCCTGCTTTACTTTTGGGTGTGGACTTTAAATGGGTTGGGCCGTGTCCAAGAAATGTCTAAAGCCCGTCCAATTATAAAAAATGGAAAAAATATTGGACATAGCTGGAGAACTGTCCAATATGTAAGTAGGTATGTCCTAGGAGTATAGTTGTCCAATACGTGTGCAACACCTATTTTAAAGTGTCCTTACTTGATAAACAATTTGCTTTCCAAATCGACACAACTCACTTTCAAAAGGCACAGACCGAACTAGACAACGCAACTCCCATTTCTGAAAAATGAATGATAGCTTGATAATGCCAATAAAGAGGTGACACAACAGTGGACAAGGCATCCAATAAAGTTGAAGGTTGACAATGATATCCAGATTGTAGAGATATGAGGCTATATAAAGCACATTTATCAGAATAAATAAGGATTAAACGTACTGCAGTTGATCAGTTGGATACGTATAGATGAAGGCCCCAAGCCTTATAATAGATGCAAGAGTCGAGAGATTGGAAATAAAGGTGTGAAAACTAGCCTGCTTTACTTTTGGGTGTGGACTTTAAATGGGTTGGGCCGTGTCCAAGAAATGTCCAAAGCCCGTCCAATCGTAAAAAATGGAAAAAATGTTGGACATAGCTAGAGAACTGTCCAATATGTAAGTAGGTATGTCCTAGGAGTATAGTTGTCCAATACGTGTGCAACCCCTATTTTAAAGTGTCCTTGATAAACAATTTGCTTTCCAAATCGACACAACTCACTTTCAAAAGGCACAGACAGAACTAGAAAACGCTACTCCCATTTCTGAAAAATGAATGACAGCTTGATAATTCACTAAAGAGGTGACACAACAGTGGACAAGGCATCCAATTAAGTTGAAGGTTGACAATGATATCCAGATTGTAGAGACGGTTAGGCCCTTGATAAACAATTTGCTTTCCAAATTGACACCACTGAACTAGACAACGCAACTCACATTTCTGAAAAATGATAATGCCACAAAAGAGGTGATACAACCGCGCACAAGGCAGCCAATTTAGTTGAAGGTTGACAATGAGATCCAGATTGTAGAGACTGTTAGGTCCTTCATTGCCTCAACAATTCTTGTCCTCATGCACCGTTGATGAAAATGACAAGAACAATGCTGAAAAGTAACTGAGCAGCGTAAGTTTTTTAAAAACCTATTGAATAGATCATAAATTCAACTGAAACTTAGGAATAAATGGATTAGTAGAAAGAGGATACGGGATGAAGGGCTGGTCGTTCCAACACATGTGACAACAACTCGAGCTATCGATAATAACAACATAACATAATTGCCGTGGTTTGGGCTAGATAAAAAAAGCAGTGTGTTTAAATATGTGATGGGAAGCTCCTGCGTTTATCAACCGACAATGATTTACCATGAGAGGTTGGTTTCGACAGGAAGATTAAGTTGCCCTCGGGCTGAGGCACAATAGAGGATTAGAACTTGCAACAGAGGCAGAACTCCCCAAGTCTTTCCCTTGAATAGACACAATCTTAGCTTGAATAAAATCCGTAGTATAATACAAGAACAACTGTCAAACTTTTGAAGACATCTATTCGCCCATGTGGGTGAAAAAAGAGACCGACATCAAAGTGGAGTCATGTTGCTCAAGTCTCCGATGAATCGATTTGGATTTTCCCTACAAATGGGTCTTTTAGCATGTTTTGTGCTAGGATTGGCCCAATATATATCCCCAATTGTGGTTGTTGTGGCTGTAGAATCTGCAATTATCTCCTAGTGAAGCATGCCCTCTACCTCAACCTTGACCATGACCAAAGGATATGGCAAAGGTTGAAGAATCAACTTATTGAGTCGAAGAATCATGTTTGAGCCGGAAGGTGCTGTAGATATTTATAATCATGTAGCTGTGATAGGGGATCAATAACAATTAGCAAGAATCTAAACGAAAGTTCAGTATTGAAGTTAAGCTAGAAAATGAATGAGATGCAACCTGTTGTTTGTGGAGAGTAAGCAAATCAATAGTTAGGGGAGGATGGATTCAAGATCATCCCAGAGCCCCTTGAAGAGGCAAAGCAGTCATCTTTCTCGGTTACATAAGACCAATGTAATTGTGTTAAATTGTGATTTCAGGTTTTGCTCAAGCATCCACATTAGTGGTTTGGCCCATGTACATGAGGAATCTTGGTTATTGCGGTTGGCAAAGCATTTTCTTGCTAAGTAGGTGCCTTTAACTGCTTCTACTTGCTTTGTCCCGCTTAGTGTGACTGCTTAATCGGCTGCATATGACTGCTAAATTAAAAAACCAGGTGAATCGTTTCAACAACAATGTATAAAAAGAAAAGTAGTAATTATTTAACATTCTGTACTAATAACAAGTTACAAATATGTAAGTAATTACCCACATAATATATTTTTAATGCACTTATACTTGTGTTCGTGCTGTTGTATTCATACGGTCGATAACGGCCTACTAAAAATGTATTACTTGATCCTAATTGGCAATATCATACAGAACCTAGACTGATTTCAAAGAGTAAGAGTATTAAGTTATTATCTTAAAATTACCATGTATAAATATCGTATAAGTGCTATAAAAGTACTGCAAATCTATAATTCTAAGGGAATGACGTATGTTATATTAAGCATGTACTATTCTATTGCATTTGGCTATTTTTTAGTATAAAAATGGCATACATATTTGAGATTATGTTGGTTAATTACTAGAAGCTACTCTAGAATGCCCTAATCTAATACTAGTAATTATATATTCATTGTTTAACTATTGTTGTTTAATAGTTTAACCACGAGTTCTTATTTTGAACTTATTTTCATATTATTAATCTATGAAGTTTTGATGTAAACTACCTTTACAAAAATATTGAATAACAATTCAATAACCAAGCAATAGCAATAATATGTATTAGAGATTGATGTTTTTCATATAAACAATTGCATACATATCATGTTGGTTATTACTAGAAGCTATTGTAGGATGCCCTAATCTAATATTAGAATAATACAATCATTGTTGCATAAGACAAATGTAATTGTGTCAAGTAGTGATTTCAGGTTGCTCAAGCGTCCATATAAGTGGTTTGGCTCATGTACATGACGAATCTTGGCTGATGCGGTTGGCAAAGCATCTTCTTGCTAAGTAGGTGCCTTTGGCTCATGTACATGAGGAATCTTGGTTGATGTACATGAGGAATCTTGGTTGATGCGGTTGGCAAAGCATCTTCTTGCTAAGTGGGTGCCTTTAACCGCTTCTACCTGCTTTGTCCCACTCGGCATGACTGCCTGATTGGTTGCTTGTGACTGCTTAATTTTAAAAAAAAGGTGTGAATCGGTTCAACAACAATGTACAAAAAAGAAAAAACGTAATTATTTAGCATACTGCACTAATCACAAGTTATAATATTTAAGTAACTATCCACGTAATAGTTTTTTATTGCAGTTGTGTTACAGTGTTAGTGGTGTTATATGCATATGGTCAACAACGACCTACTGAAAATGTATTACTTGATCCTAATTGACAATATCATATAGAACCATGGTTATCAGAACCGAACAGGTCATTGAACCACTGAGGCTATCGGTTCCTAGTTAACCGGTCCAACCAGTGGTTGGACCGGTTCAACCGCTGACGTCATCAATGAGGTCATATATAAATATATTATGCTAAAATATATGCAATTATGTGAAGATAGAAGAATATGATCCAATTGAGACTATGATGAATAGGGGTGAGCAAATAATGGTCCAGATTGCAAAATCGGACCGGAATGCTCAATTTGGTCCGGTCCGGTCCATTATGAGTTCGGTCCGGTCCGCGGTCCACGGATTTTAAGTCAGTTCGGTCTTCGGTCCGGTCCGATCCAAAACCGGTCCGACTGTGGACCGGACCGCAGACCGACTTTTATATAAAATACATGTATATTTGTAGGTATATTATGAAACAAGTACAAATAAAGTACATGTATAATCACTAGTAATGTAAATATTTGCTATTAATGTTATATAATTGTTAGAAGTGACTAAGATTATCAACTTTTTACAATTAAACGAGTTGTAAAAAAGACTGATTACGGTCCAAACGGTCCGGTTCGGTTCTACCTCAGAACGGTCCGGTCCCGATCCGGTCCTACTTCCAAACGGTCCGGTCTACGGTCCATAAATTTATAGAAAATCGGTCCTCGGTCCGGTCCGGTTCTGGACCGATGCTCACCCCTAATGATGAAGCTAGTCAAAATCTTTTTCCCGCTCTATACAACAATTTTTTGACATACTCCCAAGTGGGATCAGGCTTTGCCTACAAAAAAGACTCCTTGCAACATAGTGTCATTTCTACTCTCTACAGAAGAACACAAGAGTTAATGTAAACAATAGTTGGGCGGTAATGCAAACAGTAGATGAAGCATGAACTGATGAGGGGAAGAAAATGAAAAAAAAGGAAGAATGACGATAACAATAGGTGATTGTGTGTAGCATAGTAACAAGTTCGGGATTCGACGACTTTTCGGCTGGCTGGAAAAAATCGGAATTCGGAAAAAATCGAGAAAAGTCGTGAAAAGATCGATAAATTTCGGTCAAAGTTTTGTCAACTATTCGGAAATAATTGAGAATAAGTCGGCTATATAAGTATACACATATATATGTATGTATATATATGTATGTATGTATGTGTATATATATAGATAAATGTCTGTATGTACATACATATATGATGCATGTAACTGTTACGGCCACATGACATACAATCTTAGTGAGTGAAAAAGTAGGAAAAGAAGTAAAAAATAGTTGAGTAATAACATGAACTGTCCAGAGGAGTGGGGGGGGGTTTGAGGTTTAGTGTGTATTAGGAATTTTGTGCACATGGTTTGGTAAAAAAAGAGCAAGCGACTTAAAAGAAAAAAATCGTGAAAAGTCATGAATAATCGTATAAATCGCGAAAAAGCGGGATTAATTGTGAAAAGTCGTGAAAAATCGGCGATTGGCGTATTAATCGTGATGAATATTCGGGAGCCTATAACATTGTGAAAAATCGTCGATTTTTTGTAAAATTCGGAGACTTTTGTTACTATGGTGTGTAGGAGATGAAGAAAAAAACGTACAAGACATTAACACAGTAGGTGAAGTGGAGTAGGAGAAGAAGTGACAAAAAACAATCTAAAAATAAAAAAGAGCAGCACAACAGGTGAAGGGATCGAAACCGGCCGATTTTGGCCGATTCTTGGGTGACTTCCGGGTTTGGAGCCTGACCGGACCGGTTTGGCCACCGGTTCCCGGTTCAACCGGCCGATTCAATCCGGTTTTAATAACCCTGTATAGAACCTAGACTGATTTCAAAGAGTAAGCATATTATGTTGATATCTTGAAATTACCATGAATAGATATCATATAAGTGCTACAAAAGTACTGCAAATCTATGATACTATGTGAATCACGTATGTTATATTATACATGTACTATTATATGACATTTGCCAATTTTTAGTATAGCAATTGCATACATATTTTTCTGGTCAATTACGAGAAGCTACTGTAGGATGCCCTAATCTGATATTAGTTATTATATAATTATTGTTGTTTAGTAGTTTAACCAATGGTTCTTATTTTAACTTATTTCTATATTCTTATCTATTAAATTGTAATGTAACTAATATGTATATTGAATAACGATTCAATAACCAAGCTAAATCAATAATAGTTTCTAGGTTTCTATTGCATGTGGCTATTTTTAGTATAATATATAATTGCATGCATATCATGTTTGTTAGTTAAAGAAGCTATTGTAGGATGCCCTAATTAGAATTATATTATCATTGTTTGGTTGTTATTGTTCAATAGTTTAACCATGAGTTCCTATTTTAACTTATTGATATAGTATTAATCTATGAAATTGTGAAGTAAACTAATATTTACATATTTACCTTTACTACACTAATTGAAACATATTACCTTTACCCTACCCTAATCCAATAAATGTTAGTGCTATTGCTGGGTTGTGGAATGATTATTCAATAATGTAGTAATCTAGCAAGACCAAATTCCAGACATCAACATTGTTTGCTACACAATATTTTTTCAAAAAGCACCTAATGAATCGGTCGCTTCATGCTCTCTCTCTCGAAAACTTAAGATTTTAAACTCTACCTGATAGCTTTGATGAATTTTTGGATATAATAATAGATGTGTGCAAGTTGCTCCCACCTCTTGTGGGGATGCCGTGCCAAGAAGAGCTCAACTAATTTTGACTAGACTTTATTCAGATTCCAACTCATCACAATATAGCCATAAAATCCATCATTGTGTGTCTTAGTCTCATAACTAAAACTATTCCCATCCTCTCTAAAAATAGGCTTTGCTAGGGCAGTGACACTGAGATGTTCATATTTCCCTTGAAACTAAACATATATCTCAAGGGAGCGACATCAAAAGAGGAAGATGCGCCCATCAAGCTTCATAGTGAGACACAAATTTACAATATTAGTTGGAGATGTAGCCATGATGGGAAGGTATGCAATATAACTAGAAAGGAGGGTAACCTAGGAAGCACATACAACTTCTGGGAGGTGCCATGTGTGACGCATGTCAAATGTAGACACGGCTACATCATGTCTCATATTTGTTTAACCTTTAAAGGGCCTGGACACTGCCCAAACATGGCCTGGACACAGTGGCGAAGCCATGATTTCTGGTATGGGGGGCACCTTTAAATGTGTATGTAGGGTGTGAAGATTAGCTTAGGACCAGGTGGGGCACAAAGGGCTTTTGTTGTATGTTTTTGACTTGTTTTAACTTACAACAATGTACAAATTTAGAGCTTGGGTAGGGCACAACCCCCCCCCCCACCCCCCCCGTATGTAGGGTGTGAAGATTAGCTTAGGACCAGGTGGGGCACAAAGGGCTTTTGTTGTACGTTTTTGGCTCGTTTTAACTTACAACAATGTACAAATTTAGAGCTTGGGTAGGGCACCCCCAGGGCTCTATGTGGCTCCGCCATGGCCTGAACTCATCTTGGAAAATGTCGAATGACAATAATTAATACAAAAAGGAAAACGTCCCCTATCTAAACCTATGCTCCCAATACCCACTTTCCTCGATAGTTTCTCCCCATGAGTCCTGCTCTAATCCCTCTTCTCCTCCTTCCTCTCTCCTCTTAGGCCAGTTGTCTTCCCCAACAGTTTCTCCCCTCGACTCCTGCCCTAACCCCTCTTCAACTCCCTCTCTCCTCTTTGGCCAAGAATAACTACCGTGGAGTAGCCGCCACAACCAGCGTGAAGTAGTAATTGCAACCATGCACCAACACGAGCAACTTGGGCAGCATTATCGCATGAACACCTCTCCTCCACGTACCTTCTTCTCCCCTCTTTATCCACCTCTATCGTTTGTTAAGCAACTTCACCTCCTTTTTTTCTTCCTCTTCCAAACTTCTTTCTCCTCCCCTTTCTCTTCCTCTTTCATGTCTTCTTTTCCTCGTTTTTCTTCATGTTGCTTCTCAACCACAATACTTCTCCTCCCTTTCCCCTTCCACCCTCTCCTCCCTTCCCCTTCCTTCTTCTTGATGTACTTCCTGCCCATCTTTTTCCCTGTCCCTTATTGAGTTTTCTTCCTGCCTAATTTATCCTCCTCTCCTGTTATGATCATCCCTTTTGTATCTAGTCTTTCTTTTCTTCCATCTCTTCTTTCTCCTATTCATTCTCCATTGCAATACCTTCCTCTCTCTTATGCTATCCTATTATATGTTTTCTTCCCTCTCCCCTTATACCTTTTCTCCTCCTTTCTAGTTTGATTTGTCCTCCTCCCCTATATGTTATGCTTACACACCTCTTCTCCCCTTTTTCTTTCTCCCCTTTCAGTGTCTTCTTTCTCCTCCGCCTCAACACTTGTCCCATTCCTCCCGGATCTATACTTGTCTAGGCAGTCCTTCCCACCGAAGGGCGGAGGGTGCTAGGGAGCTTAGGTGTTTCTAGGCATTTTTCATATTTTTCTTCTTCTATATATATAGATATATAGTTCAATTTATATATTTATATTTAACTATATTTAGGTATATACATTACTCTGTGCATCTATATTGCTTATTGTTAATTTTAAACAATGATCAATCAATGCTTGACCTACATCACACCTAACATGAAGTAAAGTAGTCCAATTGACCCTAATATGACCTAACTTGATTTAAATTAAACCTAATTTGACCCACCTTGCCCTAATTTGGCCTAAGCCAGACTTAATTTGACATACATGATCTAAGCAGATATAACCTGACCTAAAGTAGACCAAATTTGCCATACTTTGACCCACTTTGCCCTAATTTGGCCTAGGCGGGAGCCTAGGCGTTTATAGGCGTTCTTCATATTTCTTTATATTTTACATATATATAAATGATTTTCCGTATACATTTCGATATATTCTAATGTATACATTGATATGTACATTTAACCGGTTATCCCTAAGCTTAATCAATCATAACTTCACTTGCATTACACCTGTCATGACCTAAGCTAGACCGATTCGGTCTTAATTTGACCTAACTTGATCTTAATGAAACCTGATTTAACTTAGTTTGCCCTGATTTAGCCTAAGTCATACCTATTTTGGCATGCCATGAACAAATCAGAGGTAAATTCTAAAAGAGCCATAATTTGGCGAGATCAAACCTAATTCCCACAAATCAGACATGTTTTCCCCAAATCAGACCTATTCAACCCCCCCCCCCCCCCAAAAAAAAAAAACCCAGACCTACACTGCCAAAATTAGATCTGATTTTCCTAAATCAGATCTATTTCTTCCCTAAATAACTAAACTTCATCAAATTTGACCAAATTCAGGCCTAATCCATGCTAATTTGGTCTTTAAGTGTCTAAATTTGGCCTAAAAGGCCTTAGGCATCCACTTTAGTCATATGAAAGCCTAGGCGCCCAGTTTTAGGCGGCCGACCTAGAGCCTAGGAGGCCTAGGCGCGCCTGGATAACTATGGGCTAGACTTAATTTGGCATAACGTTATTTGGACAGACCTAACTTTCCCTAATTTACCCTATTATATTGACTTAAATGAGACCTAATTTGGCAAAATCAAACAGAATTCCCCTAATTACTCCCTAGTTTCCCCAAAGCAGAATTCGTTTTCCCAAATTCGACCTGATTTGGCCAAAATCACCTACTTCTACCCTAACATGACTAAATTTGATCGAAGACCAACTTCATAACCAATGCATGCTGATTTGGCCTTTAAGTGATTAATTTGGGCCTAAAAGGCGTTAGACACTCACTTCAGTTACCTGACGGCGTATGCACCTAGTTTAAGGCGGTTTACCCAGAGCCTAGGGCTCATCTAGACGAGCACCTTTATAACTAAACGTGGATCTCAATTTTACAAAACAAAACACACCAACTCATCCTATGCTCCAATGCTTTCATCCTTTCTTCTTTTTAATTTCAATTTCAACTGTCTTCCCTCTTATTATGTTACTAAACTTTACTTTTAAATGTTCGAGTTTATTATTTAAATTGAATGCTCACACACACATATATATTAAGTTTCAATACTATTACATTAAAAGCAAATATGTTATTGGCTTATAAGTATATGGTTAGGTTATATTTACTACTTCTATAGTCTTAAAATTTTAATTTCAGTTGGAATAGTAATATTTCACAATTGTATAACTATTGTTATATTAAGTAGTTTTGTTCCAATAGTATAGTTTGCATTGTAGGGAAGGGGATGTAAACTTTAGATGATTAATGGATAAATTTGAGACAAGCTCTAGCGTAAAACCAATCCACACCTTCGTTATCAAGGCGCTCGCCTAGGCGCTAATGCATGCAACCTCAAATTGGGCGGCTAGCTCCCCCTAGGTGATCTAATTGGCCGCCCAAGGCCTTTTGGGCCCATATTAACCCACTTCAAGACTAATTTAGCGAAATTAGGTGTGGATTTGATCAACTTGAGTCATTGTATGGTTGAAATGGTCTGATTTTTGGAAAATGAGGTTTGATTTTAGGTCAAATTATGTCAAATTTAAGCATATTAGGTCTGATTTGGAGGAAATGGGTTTGATTTGGTGAGATTTGTTCTGATTTGGCCAAATTAGATCATGTTTAGATCAACATACGAAAAATTTGAGGAAGTTAGGTTTGATTTGATCAAAATATGCAAAATTATGCTTGATTTAGGCCAAATCATGTCAAATTTGGGCACATTCAGTCTAATTTGGGGAAAACAAGTATGATTTGTGGGAAATGGTTTTAGTTTGGGAAGATTAGGTCGGATTTAGCAAATTTGGTCTCATTTAGGTCAATATATGAAAAATTAGGAAAATTGGGTCTGATTAGGTCATTTTATACAAAAGTAGGTCTGATTTAGGCCAAATTAGATCAAATTGGATAAAATGTGTTCAAATTAGGGTCAATCAGTTCTAGTTTAGGTCATGCTGGTTTGATTTAGCCTAAGTTCAATATAATACTATATAATAATTCATTATTCAATATTTACATATATGGAAATATGAATGCAAAGAAAAAAATTATGATTATTTATACAAAGCAATACACCTAGAAGCACCTGGGCGCCCCTTAGGAACACCTAGTGCCTGGCCACCTTAACAACTATGATCCACGCCCCCTTGTCTGATCAAGTGGGTATTAGTGGTAAGGAAGACCTTCTTGCCGGGGACCCATTGATAAGGAAGGCCTCCTGCAACACTAACAAAATTGAAGAAGGCAGAGGAGCAAGGAGGGCGGCAACAGGAGGAAGGTGGGAGGCACAGAGGATTGCATGTGGATTGTCTTTTACTCTAATACCATGTAAAGTTGGGAGAATATTGGGATGCCCCATTTGACATGCTCCACCTATATTTATATTAAAAAAAGACAAAAAATAACATGTATCTAAGGAAAGTTCCTTTTATAGTCTGACAATGACCATGTACGGCCATATGATATGGTCATCAATGTATGAAGCCAAGACAATATAATCACATGTATTGAAGGAAAGTCCCTTCTATCTCAAAAAATAATTGGACGTCATCAAGATTCTGTCCTCAGAGATAAAGACACCAACAGCGGAAAAGTAGTGCGTGGATGTATGACAATGACAATAGGACATCGTTTAGAATTTGACCAAAATGCTGAAATTTTGGTCAAAACTTTTCCGGTGGGACCCATATATATAAATTCCCGTACTTATTGGCAAAATGTAGTTCTGTAATTTCGTTAATTTTTTCCCTTCAAAAATTGTGAATATTATGCATTATTTAATTGAATACCATGTATAATCTATATTATTGCATGAGTATATACTTTATGTATAAATTGCATATCGAATTCGCCCATTGAAACATCTTTTCACTCACACATGTAGGAGCCCCATCCAATATGAATATATGATATTATTGCATGATTAGGTATATATATATGTATGTAGATCATCATGGTAAAAATTTAATGACTTCATTCTTTTATTTGGTTGTGCCCAACTGTGTGTCGAAATCTTATGTTGACATGAGCAAATTTGTCAATATTTCTATTGAAAGCTCATTGGAAACGGTGTTGAAGTCAGACATTTTGAATGATGCAATTAAATCCCTTTTGGACCTCGGAATTATGATGCAATACACATTGACTTGAGTTACATCGCTTGACCAATACCAATTACATGGACAAACTTTCACATGCAAAACTTTTGGAGATAGATGATTGAATGGCTTTTTTGGATGAACAATATTTCAGGGAACTTTTTTATATAACAAGATCTGCAACAATAAGGAGGAACCCTGCTCACCAGGTTTTCTTGTCAGGATTAACATGGAGAGTCTATATATCTCACTTTGTTGGGGTTCCTTCTCTCGATTACCCAATTTTACTGTAGGGTGTGAGGATTGTGTTTGAAAATATAATTTTCCCATTGCCTGTTCTCACGGCAGAGTGATCTCAAGTCTGTGATATGTGTTCTGTTTTCCTTACCCCATTTGCTGTAGGATCTCATGTGAGAATTGAAACTTGTTGAAGTCAGGGATGATATGTTCTCCCATCATCTATTATCAAAATGTTGATTTGATTTCCCAAATTAATTTTGATACCAGCATAAATCAAAGAAAGATGTCAATTAGCTTAGTTATATCCATTTAGTAAAGTAATGTAGAATGCTGATTATTATCAATATAGGTGATAAACCAACGAACTGTTTGGAAGTGACATCACTTTTGTTTCATACATAAATTGAGTTTAACACCAACTTCATCTTATTTTGAACTGTCAATCTAAGAACCCTGTCCGTGGTGATTTCCCAACTAAACATAACCACCGTCCTTAGCTTAAATATCATCCCACATGTCTTGGAGCTATAGTAAGTTCAGCCTCCCAGAAGATACATGATCAGATGACTGGTATGCAGGGGAGATGTTGCAACAAGCTCTACAAGTGATACCTGACATCAGGAATATGAATTTGCATGCTCAAATCCATTTTCATGTTCTCCGCATAGTCAAGCAGAGTTCAGTAGTAAATTCAAGATTTAAAAGAATTTTAAAAATGTCAACAATAAAATCAAAAGATGAATTTTATGACGGAGACACTACCCATTTCTTGCAGAACGACATTAGAGCCTTATACCTGGATAACAATGATTTGACTTGATGAACCTGTCGTGTGATTAGTTGCGCTTAGGGACAAGCATCTACTGATGGATGTAAGCAGTGACTGGCCTTCTCAATAGGGAGAGTGCCAATGGCGGTGGCATGTTGAGTTACTCTGATCTGCTGAACTTGGACATTATTTTCATCTGCAACAGAAGTCATGTTTACATCTTTCCATCCAACTGTTAACCCTGGATGCAGCCAGATTGGTTCCCACCCCATGTAACATCTGAAAAGTCTACAAACTTTCTCTCACAATGAGTGCATCATTGAGGAAGACCTATACTTCTTCCGACGACTTTCCTTTTAGGGTCTGACTGGTTTGGTGTAACTGCAATTTTTCAGAAACTAATTTTCCCAGAACTAAAATTGAGTTCCGGAAAAATGAGTTCCAGTGATTGGCTTGAAATATGATTGGGAAAATTAGTAACCAGAACTGACGTATCTCAAAACTGAGATTTTTATCAAACAGCTTTAAGGCATTACATCAAACTTGTTACAACATGCCTTTGGCATTATATCGTATAACTTCAAGGCACCAATTATCCAAGGAAATGGAAAGACTAATGTCGTTCTTAATCATGCCTGGAACAAAGGGATGCCATTCTTAATAGGATTGATGCCTCGATTGATATCACCACTCATGACATGCATCATTCAGAAGTTCTTTCACGATTGCATTTGATGGCCGAATCATTGATCTATTAGTAGGTGAAGCAGATCTTCTTGTCTTAGTTGACTGTAAGTCCTGATCTATTAGATATTAAAGAAGAAAACTGCAGACAAAAGATTGGACCAAGGTCACCATAGATTTTCCCTGTTTGCCGAGCTAGTGACACACCGATCATAGATCTTGCCGCCTCAGGGATTATATTTATCTCAGCTTATCTTTTCTGCAGATCTGAAATTAGACCAAAGAAGTGAATCCCTGTCTAGTAGTTTACGATGCTTCAGAAATGAAATCTAGCTTCTGTTGGTAGCATCAGCGGCTATTATCCGTGACTTCTGTTTGTCCGAGAAAAGAACCATTGTTCACGCACAAAGAAGGCATTGCCGTCTAATTATTCAGGATTAGGATTGAGCAACCGGAGAAGGCAACCTGGAGATCGGATTCTCAGTGGCCATGTCGAGCCGCCTCTCAACCAGCGGAAAAATGAACAGGGCGAGGATTTGTCTGGGAACGGAACTGGTTTTCCGATAGATTTGCTTCGGAAGTCTCAAAATGCGAACTATATATATCATCAGAAGTCCAGGGAAAATGTTGGAACTCAAGTTCTGGACTTACGTCCAACCAGTCACATAGAATTGGACAGGGAACTTGACTTCCCGTGTTTTCAAGGCAAGTTACGATGAACCAGTCAGACCCTTAGGGTCTTTACTAGTGCATCTTCCATAGTTGGCTAGCTGGTCACAACAAGCCTGCTTCTCTCAGGATGAAGCTAAATGACCAGTGTGTATATAGATACCTTTGTGAATGAAGCCTCTCGTTCCGATCTTGAAGGAGGGAATGTGACACCTAGCTTAGGAATCCCAAGGGTTGCTAACTTTGCCTCTGAAAGAATGTCTGTGCAGACGTTGGCCCTTGGGACAAAGGTCATTAATAATCATGATCGCTATCATATTCGTTTCTACCACATTTTGCATATTGGAAGAAGTAAGAAGCAGAACATGCAACCCATAACCATAAGTTACAAATCTCACCACTCTGAAATGCTGTGTAAATATGCTTCTCTTCCTGCTGAAGGTTGGACATCATATCATACACCCGGAAGCTGTTAAAGTACATGAAACAGATATGATAAGCACCCTAGATGCCTAAAAAATGATTCCCACTATCTGGAATCTGGGGCTCCATCGAGTTCCACCTCTCATTCATTCCTTGTGTCTTGATGGAAGGAGATCCAGCTGAATATCTGTGCTTTCCTCTACCCTTGAATTACATGTTTACAGTCCTGCATATTGGCTGAAATACTTCACACAATGTTGAATTTTGGTGATGCTGTCAGTAGTAGGGTCTTCCCTTTGAACCGTTGGTGTGCTGGAGAATGAGTAGACTTTTGCCAAACATCTGGCTGGTGATGCTGTTGAAGAGGTGCTGTGGATCCGTCGCGTTCTTGGCGACGAGAATATGGTACACTATCCACTGCTCGACACTGTATGAGAGGTACAATATTTGCGCTGATAAACCAGGGGTACACTATCCACTGCTCGACACTGTATGAGAGGTACAATATTTGCGCTGATAAACCAGGGGGTATGTTTGGAATCGTTGGATAGAGAGAGCGGTCGCCTGACTATTTTCAGAAAGCACAAGGCGTCAATGTTCAAAATTTTGACGAAATGGTCGAAATTTCAACCTAAATTTCTGTTTCCATGGCAATCGGACATCGAAATTGATTGACGAAACTCTCGAAACAGGCAGATCATCAAATTTTTTCTTTCTTTTTCATATACTATGTACTACCTAGAGCATATTTTTTTGCACAGTTTTGTCTATTTAAGTCTATATTTTGTGCTTGCAAACTATAATGACTTAATTCATTGATCTCACCATTGAAAATTGACATCGAAAATCCCCATCGAAATGCCCATTGAAACAGTGTAGGGTCATTCACTCAAAAATGACGAGAACCCACCCCCCATGTATCCAATACGAAATATTATTACATATTTGAGTAGATCTACACTACAGATCATTCTCGTAAAATTTCATAAATTAATTCGTTTATTTTGCCGTCGAAACACTAAGAACGCATTTATCGAAATTTCTGTTTCTGTGGCCACCGAAACGGCATCGAAATCGGACATTTTCTTCCTTGCAAGGCGTTAAGCGAGCAGCCAAGAATCCCTAATCCCTAGGCGCTTAAGCAGGAAGCATGTACCTTTTGAAAAGAATGTAGTGAAACATTGTACATATCTGCATTTTGGTAACACGAAAGTAATTACTTAATCCTTAATAAACCACTTTATAACACAGAAATAAGAGTGATATCTGATTAGGGTAATAAAATTAAATATGTAGATATCAGTCCTTATTACAGCTTTATGAACTTATAATAAAACTGCGTCATGTTACCTGCTAAATATATAACCGTGAACAGCAATGATATAATTATTAGATTACATTAAGGTATCCTACAACAGATAATAGCAGACAACAAACAAAATATCTGTGCACATATACTATAGTTTATACTGTATAATATAGCTAGATACAATTAATAGTTCACAGACTATGATGATATAGCTTATATGATTGACACACTACTCTTGCATATTTGGAGTACTCTTATGGTATTCTTGTGATAGTTGTACATAGTATTCTAAAAACACTGACAGAAGTGAAATCAATGAAGGCGGTGTAGGCTATTATCAACTATGCATAAAGTAATACGTTTATAGCAGGTGCGAGTGACAATAGTACGTTTAATACTGGCCACAACTTCAGTGGTGGGAGAGGAACACTGTTTTTATGCGTTACTTGTGTGTTTTTGGCCTGTAATATGCACATGATATCACCCATTTTTTAATATATGATTCATTATCGGACCAGATAGACCTTATTTTAATGCACTTCAAAGTGGCCAATTAAGCGGGCTATACATGAAAAATAAATTGGGCTGAAGCAGAAAGAAGCTGCTTCTTAACAGCAGAGCACCTCACTAGCTCTTTAGTCAGGATTCACCAGGTTTATGGATTGGGGCGCTTAAGCAACTGAAGTGGCCGCTTTTTCTAAAATCAGTGGTGACTAACTTATGTAGATGTTGATATAAGTATGAGGGGTTATCCATACTGGATTCTTACAATAAAATAGCATAAATAACACCATCTATATGTACACAACAAACTTTGACAATTGACACACCAATTATCTACATGATTTCTTGATGGTTTTAAAGTGGCCATCAATTTTTTGTGTAGGGATTTGTTTGAGACCGGACAACACATTTTATTGTGTTTCCTTCCTGGGCAAGCCATCATTAAATCCGAAGCCCTGACTTGCAGCTCTGTTTTTTTTTCTGTTCAGGAAAGGTTCAAAAAGTGGAGCTTCTGGGAGATGCCATGGCTGCCAAGGGTCAGGAACGAAGGTAACTGTTCGCCAATTTGGGCTTGGTATGTTTCAACAGATGAGGCAAGTTTGTAATGAATGCGGAGGATCAGGTTGGCAAGTCATATCCTTTATTATCCCTTTTTAATACTTATTAAAAGATCATATATAATGATTATATGAACAATGATATGGTGCGATTTAGGTGAGGTCATTAGCGAAAAGGACAAATGCAAGCAGTGCAAAGGAAGTAAAGTTGCGGCAGAAAAGAAAGTATTGGAGGTGAACGTGGAGAAAGGAATGAAAAAAGGACAAAAGATTGTTGTTCAGGGACTAGCTGATGAATCTGTAAGCACGAGATTCCTCAATTTTGTTGAATTTCTCCTTTGCCTACCTTGATCATATATTCTGCAGCCGCTATTTGTTTATGGACTTTTTTTGTCTGCGATTTCTTTTTCAAAATGCTTGATACTTCTTTTTGCAGCCGGATATGGAAACAGGGGACGTTATCTTCGTTCTGGATCAGCAGGATCACCGAAAATTCACAAGGAAGTCTGATGACCTTTTTGTGGAACATAAGCTGAGTTTAACAGAGGCACTGTGTGGATTTCAGTATATTTTGACGCATCTGGATGGCAGGCAACTGCTAATCAAGTCCAGTCCGGGTGAAATAATCAAACCAGGTAAGAGTTTCGATCAACCTGTTGTTGATCAAAATCTTGTTTCTGTGAATTAACATGCCCAATGATCCTGGCATTGTTTGCAACCTTTAATTTTTGTTAATTTTCATCCATCATTGATCAGGTTCTTACAAGGCAATCAATGACGAGGGCATGCCACACTATACGAGGCCTTTCATGAAAGGCCGGCTGTACATCCACTTCGACGTTGAGTTCCCAGAGCCTGGAGCACTTTCCCTCAGTCAGTGCCATGAGCTAGAAACTATCCTCCCTCCTCCCAAGTCCAGCAGCCAGCCAAATCACATGGAACTGGATGAATGTGAGGAGACCATCTTGCATGATGTGAACATGGAAGAAGAGACGGAAAGGAGGCAACATGAGCAGCAGCACCGGCGGCGGCAGGAGGCTTATGACGAAGATGACGATGATGATGCAGAAGGTCCCAGGGTTCAGTGTGCTCAGCAGTAGCCTCCATTTCTCATTTTGCGTTCTTCTCGGTTTTTCTTTTGAAAAGCACACCTATAGTTGGGGTACTGCTAATCGCCTAATGTCAAATGTGAAATTTTGTTTCCCTTGTGGAATTTAGTGCCGTGTTATATCTTTACATGATGGTAGTTTGTCACAACCTATTCTGTATGAGCTAAACATAATACATAGCGAGATATCTGTCTTTGGTACTTTGCTTGTTCATGGTTTTAGGCGATGCGGAATGGTGGTGCTCACTACCCGTTTCCTGTCACCGTCCTTCCAGTTTAACCGTATTTGTAGAAAAGTAATAGATATAGCCACGGGCTTGGAACTATCATGAGTATCGAACGTAAAAAAATATTTGGTTTACCTGACCCAAAGTGTTTCCTCCTACCTGGAATTTTTTTAAAATAGAAGGCTCACAATTTGGACGGGAGAGAAAAGATAAGCCCATACTGTAGGGTTGTTATAAAATGGAGTTTAAAGGATAGGCTAATGCAGAGTCTTCCATCTTAGATGGTCAGTGCCGTGCTCAAGGACTTTGGTTGAAGTGGACTATCTGTTCTACCAACGGTAACCCTTTGAAATATATTTTCAATCATCACATATTGTATTAGAAAGGTTTTGCCCTTCTAACTTTTGAACAGTGACGCAGTTTTTTTTTGGGGGTAAATCGATCGACTTGAGAAATTTGTAAGGATGTAAGTTTCTCTTCCCGTTTTTCTACTTTCTGTTAAAATAACGGGGTTTGGGTATTCTCCTATCTCGTACTTTTCGTAGTGGGCTTACGTTATATTTTTTGTTAAAAAAGATACCAACATTGTTGAGTGTGGTAACATACAACCGTTCACTTCTCAATAATTTTGTATTTCACAGACCTTCATCTGTTTATACCAAAATTTCAAAAATCCCTAATGAAATGTGCTTTGTTGCATCACTCTCACACGGTTTGACATTCAATCATTAATGCAAACAAATAAAATACATCCTAATTGTGTCGTTAGAAGTTGAGCATTCATTCAAAACTATGGGTGAAGGTTGACTGCGGTCTGGACTAGTTGTTGGACCTTGTATTAACTAGTCCCACTTAGGAGTCGACTCTGGAATTGACATAACTTCGTACTTGAGCCACATGATGCAAATGTAGATGGAACAGTTTGAGCTATACCAAGATCCTATATTGATGTAGACCTTCGAAACTTCAATAGAGAACTTTAAATGATTGATATAACTGATTTATTTTTGATATAATTATTAGTATACTATTAACTATAAGACTGTTTGATACTTCATATCACAACTATATCAAAGAGTTCATGATGTTCGGTGTTAGTTTCGCGTCAACTTTTGAAGGAGTTTATAAGGACTTCCGTTAGCAATCCATGTTTCAATTGAGTGCATGCTGGATAAGTTCTTAGGTATACAGAAACGTGAAGCTGGATTATATGTGGTTGTAAATGAATAGCAAAAAAATCGAACTGTTATTTTATGAAATAAAAAAATGTAACAAATAATATAGAACTATATTATATGTACTATCTATATTTTAAAGTAGCTTTATTTGAAATCTTCACGACTTACTAAAATCTAGGTTTTGATTTTGATTTCACCCTTATAGGCATGCATATTTAGTCAAATATACTGTTTTCGTTAACTATGCCTTTGGGATTCAACATATGAAGGCGTCTTGTGACTCAACTCGGACATGCTAAATGGAAGTAACTAAGTCGAATATATTAAGGATCATTGGGCATCATAAAATCCGTCAGAGTCAGTTCCATGCTAGACAAGCATATGAGTCGATGCTGAACTGCCTCACTCAGGGTCGATCTGCAACTGGAATTCTGAAGGTGCTAGACTTGGAATTGGGCCAGGTTTTATATTGTCCAACTCCAAATCAAAGTAGACTATCATTTTCTGTACTTCTTCAAATAACTATTAAACAAATATAATGCACAAGTATTCAATTTATCACAATATACAACATGTTATGATGATTTTAAAGCGTGATATAATTCTGAATGCGTGTTTAAGTGTCAAACAACTCACGTTTGCACCCTTGTCCGTGCCCAGATTGTCATCGCTTATCAACTTGTTATCGGCTAAATTTGATCTGGGCATCAACTTCCGAACCCAATACAAAACCAAATTGACAAATTCAATCTGAAGCCAGGTTTTTTTGAGTTGTATTGGGTCATGTTCACACGTTCGAGTGCAATTTGACAACTTTAGGTATCCCAATTAGATACCCAATCATTCTTGAGTCGTATTGAGCCATGTTCGCATGTTTGAACGTATTCTGACAACCCCATGGGATCCCAATTGGATAGTTCAAAACCAAGCCTATGTTTTGAAATGTCATGCTTACTAAATAACAATAAAATACAATACTCAGATTAGAACTGGAGCGTTGGCTGCATCTGAGTGTATTACGAAATGGTTGAGATATTTTCCTTCTCGATGAAAGGTTGAACGAAGTTTGAGATAGATGTGTTCGTTAGACTTTAGAAAAACAACTAAGGGGACAATCTAGAATTTTGTGGTAAGTTAGGGAGGTCTCAAAAAACACTCTAATAAATACAAGTAAAAGAAATGTTACGATATTCCCAAACATCAAATAGAATGCAAATTAAGACAACACACAACACACAACGAGTGCTTGTCCAGAGATAAGAGAACGCTATTCTTGGACTGGGGTTGTAAATCCCGCAGGGCATTGTAATAGGCTAATCCATACCCTTAATACCTCAAAGGTGCAGATAATTGGCAGGATTGTTGCCCGCTCCAGAAATTTTTACCTACCCTTACCTATACATGTTTACCACCATGGTAGTGCGTAGGGTAACATAACGTAATCAAGAATATATGATATCTTCAACAATCAGTACGATTGATATGAAATAACCTATAAACAGGAAATTTCCTAACACTAATTTCAAACGGATGTTTATGGTGGCATACACCCTACCAAGTAATAACTTTTTTAAAACAAGGTCTATACAAGTAGTTGATAATTTGTTTTGAGGAATTTATTGTTCTTCATAACATAAAAATCTTTGATGTTATACTAACTATTTAATCTAGTTACATAGAACCATATGTTAACAAGTTGAGCAAGTATATTGTATTAAGGTTTGAATGTGTCAATTAAACCTTATACTAATGGTTCAATAGATGAATCATGTAGGATAAGCCTTCTCCCATTGGTCCACCCATTATAGATCCGGATAACCGAGTAATGGGTATACAAAAGGTGGGTAGACAATTTATTCACCATATCCTACAAGGTATGAGTGGTGGGTAAAAAATTACCTACTCATTTACATACCTAGATTGTACGTACGCTATGTATATGCTAAAGATAATGTATGCAATGGAATAAACACACACGTGAAATTGTATATTTGTTTGGTCCTTGGCTCATCTGATGCAATTTTACCCAACCAATGACTCAACCAATGTAAAAGTTTGGGCCTAAAACCAAGGCCATAGCCCAACCAAAGAAAAATATAGGGTCAAGTATGAATAGATTTATATGGGCTCAGAATGCAGCTTGGTTAAGGCACAGCCCAAAACCAAAGTTCATCACTAATGATGATGATGTTAGTTAGATTTGACCAATACCAATTCCTTCGTGGGTACTACTTAATTGATGGTCCCAACTAACCAAGCAAAACCATGAACGGGAACCACATTCTACACGTTTCCTTGCAATTTTGTTAAGGAGTTTTCTCTAGTTAACTACGTCAATTGTGGGCACAATAACCATGACAAAGACCAAAATAATTAATTTTACCTGGATAGAAGTTGCCAATAAATATGCAGTTTTCCAATCAAAGACTTGGAAAAGACTATTAAAGACATGAAAAAGACTAGTTGCTTGTCCATCAAACACATAATTTTCCCATTCTCCCTTTAGACGACAGTGGTACTAAACTCTTCTTCTAGTTTCATACTTCAGTGGTCATACATGGTAGGCCGGGTGAATATTAAAATTAACCACTTGACTGAACTAAACCATCTTGGCCTCTCGATCTACAATGGTTTGGATAGATTGAACTGAAGTTTGGTATAAGACTATCCAAGATGACCCCTAATGGTATAATTACAATCTGGTTGGCAATAATTACATTATGAGATAACAATGTACAAAATAGTCTATTGCAAGTTGTTTATATAATATTGAAATATCTTAATTTGTCATTTACAATAATTTTATATGTATTTACAACTCGTACATGATGACTATGTGTGTGACTCTTACCTTAGCATATGAAAATTGAATTCTTTCTCATTGATATAAATAATTTTATAGTCTACACACAGTTAATCGGGGTGGACATGTGTTTAGTTTGGTTTAAGTTTAACTAAACAATGGTCAAAATTGATCCTATTTCAATAATGAATGAAACCATCAATTATAGTTCTCAAACAAAAAAAAGAAATAAAACCAATACAACATGTTTGTTTCTATTTCATGAAATATTAAAATAAGTAAGTTATTGCTCAAGAGGACATTAGAAATATAGGTTATGACAACATGCCTTTCATATTTTAAGCTATTATTATATTGACATTTGAATTTACTGTTGCTCACAACTAAAATAAATATTGTGAAAATGAATAAGATAAACCGAAATAGATATAATATATGTTGATAATACATTAATAAATATACAATGATTGCAATATAAAAAATTCATATACGATCTATAAAATCATGTATATTGACATTAGTTTGGTATTTCTTAATTATATCACGACACTATCATTCGTGTGGTTGAAATTAAACCAAATTAAATGGATCAAATTGGTCTCATAAGTAATTTTGTTTTTTTCACTTATCTTACGAGTAATATATCATTTCATAGTTTTGAGATAGAATGACATAACCCATAATTCATCAATGTAATCAAAGTGAACACGTATATGAATCAATGTACATACTTGTCCTACATTTAGTTGTTTGAGTAATATCTACTAGACAATATTGGTTGTAGATCAAACCATTTGAATCAACCAAACTTTTATGGTTTATTAAAGTTCGTATAGTCTATCAAAGTTTTTTTGGAAATTTTTTGGACCATTATGGCTGGTTAATATTGTGATTTTTTGCTCAAACCTGAATTTAACAAGCCACAGAAACCCCTAATATGTGACATACATCATTTATGCTATCATATTTCTAAGCAACCTAATTTACATGACAATTATACGATCTCTATATTATTTATTACATAACTACATGATGATGGTTAGTTGATGTTGTTACTTATTTAATTGAATGTCTATGTCAACACCTATATATTGCTATTTGTAACTAGAAATGATAGATGTATACATTTCCCATTTAAGTATACCTCTTTTTTCTTTAATAGTGCAATATTTTCGATTGAGTTGTAGTTCCAATACCTCCTCTATGAAACTAATTCTAGTGATTATTTCAAAGGAGGAACCAACATGAAGAATAATGCCCTTAATAAAAAGAAAAAGAAAAAAGATAGGGGCATGCAAGGTGTGTGATCCCTACAATGATATGACACAACAATATATCAGAACATATATATAATTTCTATTTTTAAGGGAAATAAATTTAAGAAAAAGATGAATTGTACATTTTGCAAAATCAAACCCCTTTAGTGAAAGGTATTGCAAAGATTGAAGGATGGAAAATAAAGTTGTTGTATGGAATTATTGAACACTTCAAATTTGTTTGATTATTCAGCATGTCAAGAAAAATTACTTTTTTTTTTAAGTTTGAAGTTTTTTCCCACTATTGCACTTTCCATGTAATACCTGAAAGAATAAATGTATAAGAAACTATAGATGAGTAAATACATAAAGACACACTCAACTTCATCTCAATCAAGTTGACACATTGCCATATCTACATGCAAAATTAGCGTAATACTATGTCATATAAACCAACCAACTAGTTTCTTAATAATTTTAACATAGGTATGGTGCTTTAGTTTTTAACCAAAAATAATGGAATAAAATTAACTAGAGAATTTTGATTCCTTTAATGTTAATTTTTTTAATACAACAAGAGAAAACAACCAAAACACATCAACTAAAGGAGCACTCTATTAAGAGCAATCAATTTATCATGCACATGCACTAATCTCTCTCCTGTAGTGACTAGCATGTGGTGATGCACTCTTTGGAGTGCAATATTCATTGGGCGAAGGAGGCAGTGATCATTGAGCCCCATCTTGGTTCCAATGGGGATCTACTTACCTTAGCACAATTGGGGTTGTCTATGCCTAGGTGATGGTTGGCGTTGTCCATCCCTTGGGGATCTACTTGCCTCAAGATCTCTATCTGTCTACCCTAGTTGGTTTGGATGTTCCTCCCTAATCTTCTTGTTTTAATTTTCATATAGCTTTTTGATGCGATGATTTTGAGTCGCATTTAGAGACCTATTTCATATGTGTTTTGTGCTTTAATTACTCATTTTCATGGATATTATTGCATAATTCACTTTATTTGGTCTTTGCCATCATTTTATATCAAATCCCCTTTGTTTTACTATTTTGAGCATTATTTATCATCTTATTATAAATTGTGTGGATTTACTTGGGCTTGTTGTGAAATTTCAGGAAAAACAAGTATCTGCTTCCGTCGATACCATCGACGGAAGTCGATACCATCGACCAAGCCACAGGTTGTCAGCCGAGAAGAGCAATACAGAGTCGATACCATCGACACCTAAGTCGATGGTATCGAGATCCCTTCAAGTTGCTGGCGAGGAAACAGTCGATACCATCGACCCAAGTCGATGCCATCGACACAAGGGGAGCTACATCGTCGCTAAACGACAACAACCGATGCTAAAGGAGTCGATACCATCGACACCCAAGTCGATGGTATCGAGATCACCACAGGCGCTCAGAATAAAAGAAAGGAAAGCTGCCGCTAATCCGCCGGGTCGATACCATCGACCCGCGTCGATGGTATCGACGCCGGCAGATATGCGTTGGATCTATTTTGATCTCGATCGGATGGCTGTTGTTATTTGACGACCTAATTAGGGACTTATACCTAATGACGGCCACCCAGACGAGGAGGATCTCAATTTTGGATTGCACGAGTGCCGAGGAGGAGAGAAAGGAGAACGGAGGCCGAGAAGCTCATCCCGGGTGATTCGGACGCTGCCGAAGACGATTTCCACCACCGACAGGCGGGGGAAGCTCGTGTTCTACGCCAAGGATCCACCGGTTCTTCTCCGTTCAGGGGTTTTCCCATTTATTTCCCATTTTTCTTATGAATTCCCCAATTTCTACCATGTATTCGTGTGAGATGAACATGAGAGGCTAAAACCCTCAATCTTTAGGACCGGGAGTAGCCCGGGAATGCATTGTATGACATTTTTATATCAATAATTCATATTTTTCTCTCAAATCCGTGGTATAAATTCGTTTTCTCCATTTCTATTGTTATGCTTGATCACCATAATAATAATTTAACACCCTTAATCTTTTCGACAGAAGGATTAACGGTTGAAAAGAGACGAATTCTACATTAATCAATAAAACCCTTGACAAAGGAGTTGTAAAATTAATGGTGGGAACTGAGAGACCGTTTATACTGCACTTAGTCTAGGGGAATGATTACTACGACGGTGGAATCAACCTAAATCTAAGTAGTGAATTACACCACGACAGTGGGTAATTCTGTTTTCAGGCCACTACCCGGATAGAGAGAGAAGTGTGAGGAATTATATGAAACTTAATACAATGTTGACCCTCGGTGAAACCGCCATCCTGAAGATATCCCTTTGAATTGATTAAATTAACCTTTAATCGATTGTTTTCTTTGTTTGACTTTTATTTTCTTTTTAATTTGAACACAAAACCCTATTTTGTTAATTGGTCTAGCTGATTGCGATTAGTTAGTAGAAGTCTCCAATAATTCACGTATCCCTGAGTTCGACTCGGGCCTCACAAGGCCTATATTACTCGACGCGTATACTTGCATTTTAGCGCGTAGTAAAATACACGTCAAGTTTTTGGCGCCGTTGCCGGGGATACGGCGAATTATTGGCACTTTGAATGCTAAGAGCGGCCATTCTAGGCCACATTTTTTATTTATTTTAAAACAATTTCAAAAATTCCTTTATTTCTCTATAATTGTGTTGACTCGTTCAAAGCATTGTACTGAACCCCTATTTCCATATTTCAGGTACTTTGCATGGTGCACACACATAGTCGAGACTACGTGAATCGCACACCTGAGGCTCCATCTGCGGGACCAGAGGACGAGGACTACTACGAGGAGGAACACCACAGTGATATAAATTCTGAATCTGAGCAAGAACAAGAAGAAGTAATGGCTGAAGCACAGACAATATGGGAGAAGATCAAGGCGTCTTCTTCCTCGACATCAAAGGGGCCTATAAAGAAACAGGGGCTAAACATACCTACATACAAGATCGACCCAACACTGATTAACTTGGTCAAATCCAACGCATTTCACGGACTGAAAAATGAAGATCCAGTGGCACACATTAGTCAGTTTGTGGAGAACTGCGATATGGTGAAGATAGATCGATTTCCGCAGGATGTGCTCTACCTCAAGTTATTCCTGAGTTCCTTGGCTGGAGTGGCAAGAGAGTGGCTTCATAACCTCGACGACGAGTTTGTTGAATCATGGGATCACATGGTGGAGGTTTTCTTCGAGAGGTTCTTCCCTCCTGAGAAGACCAATGATATGATCCGGAAGATCCACAATTTCACCCATCAGGCGGGTGAAACTTATTCTGAGACTTGGGAGCGATTCCAAGTCATGTTGAGGAGATGTCCACACCATGGACTGGACAAGGAAACCCAAGTGAAGATCTTCTACTTTGCTCTCTCCGAGCATGATAGAAGCAATTTGGACTCGGTCGGTTTAGGATTTTTCTTGAACAACACTGATACAAGATGCTGGGAGATATTAAAGAACATGGCTAGAAAACAGTCATGGGGCGACAGAGGTGCAGTGGAACATGTCAAGGCTGCCGGCGAATCCAGAACAGTTAGGGAGCTGAACGACAAGCTAGATCTTCTAGCCAAGAAGCTGCTAACTAAGGAAGGTGCATCTGAGGATGAGGAAGCCCAAGTGAAGTTCATGCAACAACAGGGCTATAGAAACAATGACTATGCATGGAGAAAGGATAAAAAGTTTTCATGGAAGGATCCGAATAATTTTCTGCAGGATCCGGATGCCAAACCACAGCAAAGAACCGAGGAAAAGAACACTGAATTGCTAAGTCAAATGGTTCAGCAAAACTAAGAGATGATGGCCATGTTTGGTAAACAATTACAATCTCAAGGTGACATTCTAACCAAGTTTGGGCAGACGCTGCAAAGCCATGGAGCACAGATGCGGGCATTAGAGACCACCGTGGCACAGATTTCAAATGAAGTGGCGGCCATCAAGCACGCCAATCAACAGAAACCAGCGGAGAATGCGAACATGGCTCAAGCACATCATCAGGTTAAGTACATGTCGGTGGTAAGAAATGAGGAATCTCAGGTGCAAGAAGCTGTAGAAGAAAGAAAAACGACTTTCAATGTGAATGCAACACCGGCGATACCATATCCACGCACGTACTATAGATTGCCGGGCGGAAACCATTTCTTCAGGAAATCAGAGAGAGTTGTGAGTATGGTATCTCCATCTAGGCAAGATGAGCAGGTGCAGGTTGTTTGTGCACATGTGGAGACATCTGAGGCGAGAGAGGAACCACAACAAGCTGCTACTATTGATGATGTCTCGCCAAAGCCTACGTCCGAGGGAATGATTGAAGCAAGCTTAGGGGAGGTACCCCCGAAAAGTGCTCATGTGCCACCTCATAGGCGTGTTGCTGCAGCTGATGTTTCGGATCCGGTAAATTCTAAGTCAAAGAAAGAGCATCGTCACTTTACAAAACTACTGGAGATATTTCGAAAACTCCACATCAATATTCCATTAGTGGAGATGATCGAGAAAGTACCCGCCTATGGGAGGTTCATCAAGGAAATCATTAATAAGAAGAGGCGGATAAAAGACGATGAAATTTATTGGGTGAATGAGACGGTGAGCTCGATGATTCACGGGAGTTCACCACATAAGAGAAAGGACCCAGGAGGTTTTTACATTCCGTGTTCAATAGGTGGTCAACATGTTTCTAAAGCGCAATGTGATTCCGGTGCTAGTATAAATCTCATGCCTTTGGCTACATTTCAAAAGTTGGGGTTAAAAGAGATAAAGAAGTTGGCTGCAACAATTGAATTGGCAGATGGGTCTACCGTGAGACCCTATGGAGTATGTGAAGATGTTCTCGTCAAAGTGGATAAATTCATATTCCCTATGGACTTTGTCGTCATGGATATGCCACCACTCCAAAGTTGTGAAATTCTCCTTGGAAGACCGTTTCAAGCAACGGCGGATGTCGTGACTGCCTTAGGCAGAGGGACTTTGTCCTTGGGTATTGGAGGAGATCGAGTCGAATTCAAATTTCCAAATGATCCTCTAAGCCCAGTTCCCAAGGTGAAAAGATGATGATTGTCACACCGTCTAGCCTAAGACGTTAAAGAAGGGCGCTTGTTGGGAGGCAACCCAACCATCGGTACATTAGGATAGTTTAATTTTAGTCATAGATTGCTTTTATTTTGTTTAAATTTTAGTTTAAAAATGATACCTTGATCCGTTTGTTGAATGTGCAGGCACAGGCAGGGTCGATACCATCGACACACCCGTCGATGGTATCGACATGGGTTCAGGTTGACACCAACAGAAATCGCACTGCGTCGATACTATCGACACCCCCGTCGATGGTATCGACATTGTCACAGACAGGTCGCAATAAAAGTGTCGATGGTATCGACACCCCAGTCGATACCATCGAGATCTCTGGAGATATTCATACGAATTTTGCTCAGTCAACTCGATACCATCGACGGCCTCGTCGATGGTATCGACATCATCACAGGTTGAATGCAACACAACGGCGGTGTCGCAATAAAAGCAAGTCGATACCATCGACATCTGTCGATGGTATCGACGAACATGTCACCGATCCGCACACAGACATCGACGACGATCGCAACAGCCACGTCAGCGATCCGGGTGCTGCGTCGATACCATCGATTTCCGTCGATGGTATCGACCCGTCAGCAATCCGGGTTTCTCGATCCAGCAAACGTCAGCCGTCGATACTCGCGAGGGGGGCGGATACCCGCGAGATGTGTCGATACCATCGACCCGCGTCGATGGTATCGACGGGTCAACAGGGGCGCCGATCAAGCCTATTTAAGGGGACTTGCAACGTCACTTGACGTCACACCTTCAGAGCAAGTATCCTCCTTTGCGCCGAGCACTCCCCCGAGCCCTCCAAGACTGCAGAGAAGCGTCATCGAGCGGAGATCTTCATCGAGCGGAGAATTTCTTCTCCATCTTCACCGAGCTCTTTTCTTCTAATCCCATCTTTTCTCGCAACCATGGTGCACCCCGCCAGAGCGTCGTCCTCAAGCGCTCACCCTATGGAGATCGAGGAGTTTGTTCCTCCCCCACCCGCTTCCATCCCTCGTCCACGCCTAATTCATGCCAACATGGATGTGAGGAAGGTCTACGAGGATATTATGAAGCGAAAGTTCGAGCCCACCCGGTATGTGGACCGGGGCATGATCCAGGAGCTGGGGTTCGAGGCCAACTTGGCCTATGTGTTGGCCGGCCAAGCGCGGCACACCAATCGCCTTTATGAGATCGACTGTCATGCGGATGGGCAGCCGTTTTTCGGCGAATGGCCCACATACAAGGAACTGGTGGCTGAGTTCATGGCGTCTCTTGATATCTACGTCGTACCAAATGACGTGGTACCATCGGACCAGACGTGGATCAGGGGAAGGGTGTCCTTCCGACTCTTCAACAACAATTACAACATCACGTTGAAGCAGTTCAACGACATCTTCAACTGGAACCACAACCGCAACGATCACCGACGCCCCGACGCCCGCACCGACTACGACCAAATCTTCGCCGAGCTAGTTACAGTGCCGACAGGAAAGACTGTGAGCTACCATAATGCAGCGGTAACGGATTTTGAGCACCCGTTCGTCCGGGTCCTGCATAGGATGGTGAGCTTGACTTTCTTCGCTCGAAGCGATCTTGCTTTGAGCAAGTTTCAGGAGAGTGACCTGTTCTTTCTCTACGCACTCCTGAAACGTCAAGAGTGCAACTGGGGGGCGTTCTGGCTACAGCGCGTCCTGGCGGTGAAAAGGAGTACAAGGAGGGCTCCAATTCATTTTGGTGGTCTTGTCACCAAGTTGGCGCTTTACTTGGGGCTGAACCTTCAGTCCATGACTCCGATTTCTACGAGGAGCAAGGTGAACGTGCAACACTTGCACCGTTCCAACCTTATTCTTTTCCGGGACGGGTTGGCGTACGCTCATTGCCACGTCAACCAAGCTTATCAGGAGAGCTCCCTACCAGACGACGTCTTCAACATAGAGGGCAAGCAGCACTTCCGGTGGCCAATCATAGCCATCGAGTCCTCCGAGGAAGACGGCGGTGGTGACGAGCAAGAAGGCGAGGCTGCAGAGGAAGAGGAGGCTTACACACCTCTTTGAGCACGTGTGGCACCACGGAAGCGTCCTAGGATGCATCCGGGTGCATCTTCATCATCTCAGCCACCGCCGCCATCACCACAGTACGAGCAGCCATCCGTGGATCCCTATTCAATGCAGGGGATGTACACCATGCTGCAGGACATCCAGCAGACTCAGCAGCAGCACATGGGTATGTATACCGGCATTCATGAGACTACGAGCCGGGTACTTGACAACCAACGGGCTATGTTCGAGAACGAGCGACTCATCCTCGCCAACAAAGAGCAAATGCACACCCGGTTGCAGCGGATAGAGACGCAACAGGAGCCCTTCTTTGACCATTACTGGAGTCAAGACTACTTTGGAGGCTATCCACAGCCTCCGCCGAGGACCCAATATGATCCAAGCTTCCAGGGGGAGTACCCGTCTTGGGATCCTACGGCACCGCAATACCCACCACCGCCTCCGCAAGATTGATCAGGGTATCACTGTTCCACCCTTAAGTTGGCTTTTGACTATGAGGCCATAGTCGAATTCAAGCTTAGGGGGGTGGCTGGAACAGCTCTATCTTTTATCTTTTCTTTAGTTGTTTTTAGTTTCTGCTTTGTTATTTGTTCTTGCAATTTTAGTGTTTGTTTAGGATCCACATCTATCTAGTGTAATCGTGGATGTCTTAAAAAATTGTCATCTCACTTTTTCATGGGAAATATAAGGGAATTTCAAAATTTCTGGGTCTTTTGGATAGCTTAACTTGGTTGTCCTTGGGAAACTTGTCCTATGAAAATGATTGATTATGTCAACTTTGAAGCAATATGTCACACCTACACCCCCATTGACTCATGAAAAGTGGATAGTAACAGTTGTTTGAGCCTAACCTAATCAAATGGTAATGAGACCTTAATTGGATATACGAGAAAGAACCCTTTGAACTACCACACATGTCAGTAAGGAGGGACACATGATATTTTTCTAAGGTTCAGTAACTTAATCTTGTGATCATTCCACTTCATATTTTTCCATAATCTACCAAAGAATTGGAAGTAAAGTACAGTTTTAATTCCTTCTTGCGTGCATAGCATGTAGATAGGATTTGCATTGTTATTTTCATATTTTTGCATAAAATGAAAAAAAATGTATAGTGATTCATGCAAATTACCTTTAGGTGCATGTCATGTAGTTGCACTCATAACTTTCATGATTTTCACGCATAAGCACACCATGTACATCAGGTTGTCTTGAAAAGTGATCTAAATTGTTCCATATGTTCCATACCCTCGAAATAGTACAAAGATTTCCAATCATGAAGAAAATAGCCTAACACATGTATCTCTAAGCAATTATGAATATGTGGGCTAAGAGGCTAAAAGAAAAAAAAATCTGAAAATCTAAAAAAAAATATTTGAAAAAAAGAGAATTTAGAAGGAAATGGAATAAGAGGGAGAAAGGAACATGATATCACTTGCATAACAAGGAAACTGAGTACATGATGTGGCTTAATTAGATTTCTATCTCTTTTTGAGGTGGAAGGTTAGTGCATGCATCATTCCACCCAATTTTAAGCATTAGGGCATTTTCAATGTGCATTTGCATCATTTAGGACATTTTGTTGTATGCATTTTGAAACTGTGTAATACTTCCAAATTCTTCCATGAACCACCCATTCCATCCACCCGTTGCTCGGATTGGTAGGCCACCGTGATTTTCTCCTCACTCATGTTTATCAGGAGAACTGCTTCCATGTAGATGGTAGTTAGGGCGAGCAACGTAGTGTAGGCGATCACAAGATGCACTAATGCTGAATCGGCAAATTTTATTATGTTAACTGCCTTATGTGATAGTGTTCATCGGTTTGAAGGATAATTTCTTTTATTGATGATTATTGTCGCCTGTAGGGTAATTACTGTTATGTGATTAGGAAAGGCCGGTTTGAGAATGTCCAGTGGGAGTCATGTGGGATGTGGGGTGATGTGTTGATTGTTAGTTGACATCTGCAATTCTATTCTAAGGATTAGTTGCTCGAGGGCGAGCAATGTTTAAGCTTAGGGGAGTTTGATGCGATGATTTTGAGTCGCATTTAGAGACCTATTTCATATGTGTTTTGTGCTTTAATTACTCATTTTCATGGATATTATTGCATAATTCACTTTATTTGGTCTTTGCCATCATTTTATATCAAATCCCCTTTGTTTTACTATTTTGAGCATTATTTATCATCTTATTATAAATTGTGTGGATTTACTTGGGCTTGTTGTGAAATTTCAGGAAAAACAAGTATCTGCTTCTGTCGATACCATCGACGGAAGTCGATACCATCGACCAAGCCATAGGTTGTCAGCCGAGAAGAGCAATACAGAGTCGATACCATCGACACCTAAGTCGATGGTATCGAGATCCCTTCAAGTTGCTGGCGAGGAAACAGTCGATACCATCGACCCAAGTCGATGCCATCGACACAAGGGGAGCTACATCGTCGCTAAATGACAACAACCGACGCTAAAGGAGTCGATACCATCGACACCCAAGTCGATGGTATCGAGATCACCACAGGCGCTCAGAATAAAAGAAAGGAAAGCTGCCGCTAATCCGCCAGGTCGATACCATCGACCCGCGTCGATGGTATCGACGTCGGCAGATATGCGTTGGATCTGTTTTGATCTCGATCGGATGGCTGTTGTTATTTGACGACCTAATTAGGGACTTATACCTAATGACGGCCGCCCAGACGAGGAGGATCTCAATTTTGGATTGCACGAGTGCCGAGGAGGAGAGAAAGGAGAACGGAGGCCGAGAAGCTCATCCCGGGTGATTCGGACGCTGCCGAAGACGATTTCCACCACCGACAGGCGGGGGAAGCTCGTGTTCTACGCCAAGGATCCACCGGTTCTTCTCCGTTCAGGGGTTTTCCCATTTATTTCCCGTTTTTCTTATGAATTCCCCAATTTCTACCATGTATTCGTGTGAGATGAACATGAGAGGCTAAAACCCTCAATCTTTAGGACCGGGAGTAGCCCGGGAATGCATTGTATGACATTTTTATATCAATAATTCATATTTTTCTCTCAAATCCGTGGTATAAATTCGTTTTCTCCATTTCTATTGTTATGCTTGATCACCATAATAATAATTTAACACCCTTAATCACTTCGACAGAAGGATTAACGGTTGAAAAGAGACGAATTCTACATTAATCAATAAAACCCTTGACAAAGGAGTTGTAAAATTAATGGTGGGAACTGAGAGACCGTTTATACTGCACTTAGTTTAGGGGAATGATTACTACGACGGTGGAATCAACCTAAATCTAAGTAGTGAATTACACCACGACAGTGGGTAATTCTGTTTTCAGGCCACTACCCGGATAGAGAGAGAAGTGTGAGGAATTATATGAAACTTAATACAATGTTGACCCGCGGTGAAACCACCATCCTGAAGATATCCCTTTGAATTGATTAAATTAACCTTTAATCGATTGTTTTCTTTGTTTGATTTTTATTTTCTTTTTAATTTGAACACAAAACCCTATTTTGTTAATCGGTCTAGCTGATTGCGATTAGTTAGTAGAAGTCTCCAATAATTCACGTATCCCTGAGTTCGACTCGGGCCTCACAAGGCCTATATTACTCGACGCGTATACTTGCGTTTTAGCGCGTAGTAAAATACACGTCACTTTTCCTTTCTCTAAGTATGTTTGTTTCTCTCTCTTGTTGTCATATTGGTCCAATTTTGCATGGTTGTATGGCAACAAGTTCATAGGCGATCTCCTGCTAGACCACTAGTATGGTGCATTCACTCTACCTTCAGTACATGCTCAGGTTGAAGGTATTCCTCATAAAAAGAGTCTTTAGTCAAGATTGTGGAAAAGGGATACATGCATATATGTTTTTTTTGTATTTTGACATGGTTTTAAGTGGTGCGTTATATTTGCTTTGGACCTTTATGTGGTTTGTTGATGTATCTTTCTCCTCATGTAGATGGTGCATGGATCCTATGTAATGAAGCTGGCCTTTTACCTACACACACAGATATATATATATATATACATATATATATATATATATATATACATATATACATATATATATATATATGTATACATATATATATACATATATACATACATATATATATATATATATATATATATATATATTCCAAATACTCCATAGATCCTCTTTTATTGACCACTATGGATCATTTCTACTATTAAATCGCCTAACAGGATCAATGTGGTCCTTAGGCCCTTTTTCCAAGCCATTATTAACCCATATTATGTACTACATTTTCAATCACCACTATGTCACCTGCTCCCATTAAAAATGCATGTATTATCTCTTCTAGAAGAAAATTTAGCCCCATGAACTTTAACTCTGTAGTAACCTTCCACAAAAGGAAAACATACCACATTTGGTACCGGTTTTTACTTATACTTGTTGTATAGGGTTAGGGATATCCACAAGGATGGTTGGGTTGGTATATTGGACTCAATCCAAAAAAACACACTACTTTATGCAATATGATAATTTAATTATGTAAGTTTGTTATACCTCAAATAAAGTCTGAGATAAAGGATATTCAACTGGGAAATGCACTCTATTATGGTTATAAACTTAGTAACCTATCAAAGCTAAGTGTAACGAGAAACAATATATTCAAGAAAGATGAACTAATATCCCCTATGAAGTAGGAGAAAATAATGATTTTCTTCTAGTGGTGTGAAAAAATGTTAATTTCTGTAAATGTTAAAATTTGGTACAACATTATGGCATGTGTTAATAACCTTGCATTCATTATAATTACAGAAAATTTGGCCACTCTAGATGATGCAATATGCCATTGTTGTTGTTTCATGGAACAATGTATCACACATTCATTAACATCACTTAAAGGAGTAGTTTATAAATTTCACATGTGCACATCTATAATAGACAAAATTCATCGAAGACGTTGATGTAGTAGGACTTATAATTAAGATTTTAACAATATATACATGACATAAATAATGTAAAAAAAGATTTGTAGTGAGGAATATGCCGAACAATTTACAATCACAATCATATGCTTGTGTGAATAGTCTTCCAATGAAAGGAGAATATTGTTCTAGCATGACATGAAGGCTAATGTCATTGATAGAACTCAAGGCTTATTATTTCTAGAAATAGATTGATACCACAACTAACACCACCAACTTTGGATGTCCAATCATTCTTATGCAATTCATTCAAAACTCACAAGTATATAGGAAAGAACACCAAGGCCCATTGTGGATAGAAAATGATGGTAGTCATGACTAGAGTTAACGACACCATTATTACATCCATCAATATTGGAGAAAGATTGCTAAATTGCACCTTCATCAACTTGTAGACATGAAGAATGAGGTGGAAGATTCACATTATGATGGCATATTTGAATTATTAGATAATAATGATCATGATGCATTTTGACTCAAAATAAAAAAAAAAATGCCAGAAGGTTTGGTACATCGCCAAAATGGATCCGATCATCGACGCTCATTACTACTACTGGTCAAAACCACCACGTCACAATAATGTGATAGAATTCATTAACTCTTCGGGTAGTGGGTTGACATGTACACACCATTCAAAAAAGTTATCTATTATATATATGAGATATATACTTAGTTATCTATATTAACATATACATACAACACATAATAACAAAGTATTATACATGTAGAAGAAAAACTTATATAAAAAGGCGCAATACAATATGACACATATTATGTTATAATTCAAACAATAACTTATATAGAATAATTGTATTATAGTATAACACACATGTGAATGTTATTTGTATCTTTACATTACTTTATAGGATAACTTACATAACCCACTTATGAGTATATACATGAACTTCATGTAATGTCTTATTAACATAAAACATAATATGTAACAACCTTTTGAATAAAACATTGCCAATTTTATAATGGCCTATAATTAGTAACCTAGAGATATTATAGACTTTGTACATAATACATGAATTATATATGCTTAAGTCATAAAATATGAGTATATTGTTTACTTTAAGGGACAAATTATTTCATTGAAATGAAGCCATACACTATGTAGCAAAGGTTTACTGCACTTTTAAATGCAACTATAGGGATATCAAAAACCCTATTTTGTTAAGAATCTACATGCTTGTGTATTGTAGCCTACTCTATATCTTAGTCTAGCACAACTACTTATTGGGGGACCATCAGTTCGACAAATATTTGACGATGAAAAGATATTTCTAGATTAAGATGTAAAAAGTGAACGATCTTCCGTTATACCACCATTGAAAGCACCACCGACACATGGACCACACTCACTTTTTCAAAGTGAGAGGAACTCTCTTGATTAAGTAAATAACCCAATGCATTGGGGAAATACACTACAAAAGAGATATTTACAAAAAGAAGAGAAGACTAGATTGGGGAAGATGTCTACTAAGTATAAAGCCGATCTGACATTGAAAGAAAAGTTTAAAAGCAGGGGCCCATTGTGGAGCGAGGGAAGAAATGCCAAATTCTCCCATCAAGATATGATAGAGAGGAAGTGTTAAAAATCCTGTTACAATACAAATAATTTTCTCCAACAATACCAGTACATGTAATGATGTTCACAAAATTTTAGCACGTTCAAATATATTATGTAATATAGTTACAAGTTGTGTCAATACAATATGTTTTATATTTTATACATTACACTAACTTTTGATGCCAATATTATATAAAAATATATAACTTGCATTCTTCATAGAATGACAATAAGGAAAAGAGGTGAAATATTTATCGATAACAACTAGAATATGCCAATTAACTTTATTTTTATAGTATTACCCCATACTAAATGTTAATATGTATATAACATAAAATTATGTATATTATTTTAAAATTTTGTGCATCAAAGTATTACCCCATACAAAATGTTAATATGTATATAACATAAAATTATGTATATTATTTTAAAATTTTGTGCATCAACTATATGAATTCCCATGCATCTACTCGCTTAACCCACAAATTAGATGGGTTAAGTCAATCTTTGGGTATTTTTAATCCATATCTAAAATCTCTGCCTAAACTTGGTTTAAGTGGTTCTCACAAATGGCTACAAGCATTTACACTTTACCCTATGGAAACCCACGTGAACTGCCTTTCTTTCTCATTTGCGTGTTTCTCATTCTTCTAAAAAACCCCCCTTCATTCACCTGTTATCATTTGCCAAATTAGTAATAAGGAAATAATTATTGGCACTAGTTTATTACACTTGGTAAATAAATAATAATGAACTATGAATCAATTTTAAATCTTTTCACACTTGTTATGATTAATCACACTTGTTATGATTAACACATGAACTCTATAATTGCAAAACAATAATAATAGTGGCACAGTGGTTTTGAGCCAATGGGGATCCGTGATGGGTGGGAATGGTTTGGTCAAGCCTGGTCTTACCTTACACCTGTATTCTAGATCAAACATAGTGGTCTAGTTTTCATAACCCAAACTCAACCACTTCTCGAGCATAAACTAACTTAACTTGATAAGAAAAGTATGGCCAAGACTGGCTAAGTTCTATCTGTACCTAACCCCAATTATCATTGAGAGCCAATACACTCAAATGAAGTTCAAGTGTGAAGATAAAAAGGATTATTTTCCAGCTGACAATCTTGCCACGAAGTGGGGGCATATATCACTAAATGAAACACGGTTTCAACAATTCGAGCTTCATTTGACTGTCAATTGGGATGACGTCCCTTTTATTTCATCTCTTAGTTTCTTATATTACCTTTTATAAAAACTTAAAGATCACATATTATCATTTTATTTTGTACAAGTACTAGTATAATAATGTATCTATGCCATGTTATTTTGTACAAGTGTTAGTTTGGTTAAATTTGGTTTGTTTGGTGGCCAAGCTTGGTATTTTTCCCAACCTTGACTTTATGTTTTTTTGGACGGGTCACTCTCTCTAATAAGACTCGATATTAACAGAGGAATTAGTTATAATAAAATATTTCGTTGAAAGGTATAGATTGATAAACAAAACATAACCAAGTAACATACAATAAAAAATGTCTAGAAAGAGTAAAACAATTTCCTCTTAATAGAGATAAAACCAGACTACAACACATAAATCTTATTTCTAAACATAACGAGAATATCAAATTTTGATTCTTATATATTAAAAGTGGGAATACGTGGGTCTTTGGTTGATAAGTTTTGATCTGAAAACAAAGGATGCATTACACATTGGGTGATGCTATAAGTAGCAACAAATGGAAATAAAAGATAAGGAATAGCACAACAACATCCTATGCAAGTAAATTCTGCTAGTCGTTTTTCACAAAACAAGTCTCTTCTCATACTAGGAATAAAAATTACTGGTGTAAATGTTGATGGTGTCAAAATGTATAGCTGAGTCTCTTACAGAATGATTAGGTATGTAATTAAATCACAAACTGCAATCATTCACTATCACAAAACATCATACATAAATACTCATTTTCAACTACAAACATTCAAATTACAATAAATATTTAATAGAAAACACAACATATATTTTGGTCATAAAACATGTCATTAAAATACCATTCAGAACAACACAGATTATATTATAAATGCTTCTATTTTTCATACTACAAAGATAATCCAAACCATATAAATGTTTTTATACTAGTCCTCTCCATCCTCAAAAATTTGTGCTTTACTTCTACTCACAAATCCACAATAATGTTGAGAAATCTACTATAATCCTCATGGGACATGAACCACGTCAAATGGAGGTGAAAATCATAATTCAAGTAGTGAGAGTAATGTATTACAAAAACATATTCAATTAAAGGGCATAAATAAGAATATGGCAATAGAAACCACCAACACCATCATCATACCATGATCTAAGAGTTAGTCCCAACTAAACTGGGGCCAACTATTTGAAACCCTCTTCCCCATAGAATATCCTATGGTTTTTTGTAACCAATACCTAGAAATTCGAAATCCCTCCTTATGAGCTCTCCCCAAGTTAATTTAGGCATATATATTATTATTTAAACTGTGATTGACTTAATATAATTGATTTGTATAGGCATGTCTTTTGGTATGCGTTCCACATCTCCATACCATCTCAAGCGACTTTCACACAACTTGTATTCAATATAAACCACCAACACTTTGTTCCTAAAATAATAAATCAATTAATATTCCTTGTAGATCTGGCCTTTGAGGTTGCGAGAAGAGAGGGTCTATCTGACTTAATCATCAAAACCGACTGTAAAGTACTCATGGATATGCTCCAAAGACAACCAGGGCAAGACCCCAAGTACTCAAACTATATCGAGAGAATACAAAGGAGTATAGATGAACACCCTGATTGGGAGATAAAATTTGGAAGAAGGGAGTGCAACAAAACAGCTGATGAGCTTGCAAAACATCACCAAAAGAATACTACTGGCTATTTTGATTATACCTGACCCCCATAATGTATTAAGTCAATTCTAGATTGTGAACACTGTAATGGTAGTAGTACTACCACATTTACGAAACATGCAAAATTAGAGCCATGTAATTTATTTCCATACTGGCTTGCAAGAGGAGGACGAGATGAATAAATAGCCTCCTGGCTTCCTTAAAAAAACATACACATTTTGTCACATTCATCTTGTTGAGACCTTGTTTCTTCAACATGCAGCTTCCACTCCCATATAGCATGGGAAGTCATATAGATGTTATATAAAACTTACTATTAAATATGAGAGGGATATTCTGTTGTCATACTACTCCAATTTTACTCCCCCACAACCATTGTGTCATAATCCTACGAAAAACATTATCTGGATCCTCACCATTAATTTGAATAATACAACCCATGTAACATATCTTACTATATTTTGGTGCATTTACTTCATAAAACTAGACCCAACATGTAAAACTATAGTTTGGATGAAAGTACAATGTAAATAATTTGCTTTTATTATGTTGTATAATTAATCCATTAGACTCCAACATATTTCTCCAAACTTAACTTTATCTTTCAAAATTTCTATGTTTCATCAACCAACACGTATCCACAACAAATAAGATGCACCCTTGGATATCATCCTGAGAATTATTTGTCAAATAATCCATAACAAGAATGAATATGTAAGGGCTCAATGAAAATCCTTGATGTACCCTAAATTGTGACATGAATCATTGTGTATCTCCTCTAGAAGTCCTAACAACTAAATTGAGATATTGTATACATCTCTAAGAAATTCAATGTATTGGGTTAGCACATCCATCTTCTCCAAACCCTCCAAAACTTTCCTAGGAACTTGATCATAAGCTTTTTCTAATCATTAAACACTATGTGGATCTCTTTTTTCTCTCTGCACTTCACCATAAGCCTACTTATTAGAAAATATAATTAATTATGGGTCTTATAGCCATGCATGCGAACTAGTTGTTAGATGTATGCGTTACATATCTTAGAGTTTTCTAATTAATAGTCTCCCAAATATTTGTAGTATTAATCATAAAACTTGATACCTTTATAATTTATGTGATATTGGACATATCCTTTATTCTTATGGGTACCATGATACTATCTCTCCTATAATACCCCAATTTTGCACATATCCAAATGAGAGGAAGCATCAATTTTGACTCATAATATTTGATGGGGTATCACATACATTGAGTATCATGCATAGAGAATACATCTTAACCATCACATTAACATATTACATTTATCATTCTTGATAGTTTGCATAAAAGGGAAAACTTAAACCAAATTATTGACTTTATCTGAAGTCTTAAACATGGCATGAAACTATTAGGGGCAATGGAACCCCACTAACCAAGTTCACCTTGTGTGTAGACACATTCCTTAGTCCTCCATCTTCTCACCATCTATGGACATCTTATCCATAGCCATGCAAAGCAACCTAAACCTGTGTGAGTGTGTATGGATTGATCTAGTGAATATGTTGTACAAATTTTCAAGTCTAGAAGTATAAATTAAATAAATTTTCATTCTCCTCCATTAACATGCTCTTATTGCTTACAATTAATATGATTCCTTCACATAACATTGCACCTAAGTGCACATGGATCCCAAGCGCTCATTGCACGCAAGTGTTCATCACTCTGAAGTGCTCATTAACCATGGAAAATCACTTAATTGCCATTATTTTACGAAAACATTAATCTTAGAAAACTTAAATAATTAACATGCTTATCATGACATGGGAGAATGGTTTAACATGATTGACATAATAATGATAATAATAATAATAATAATAATAATAATCATCATCATCATATAAGCCTCAATCTCAACTACGTTGGGGTCGGCTACATGGATCCTTCATTTCCATTCAGCTCTATCATGGGCCATATTCTGGTTGAGATGTAGAGATTTAAAATCTCTCTTTATAAGATCATCCCATGTTAATTTAGGTCTTCCTCTTCTTCTATTTATTGTGCTTGACTCAATAGCATTGCTTCATATAGGCGCATTAGTCGGTCTGCGTTGCACATGTCCGTACCGTCTGAGTCGGCCCTCGCACAACTTGTCCTCAATGCTCACCACCCCTACTTTATTCTTGATATAATCATTTTACAAGTGATCTTTTCATGTCTTCCCACACATCCATCTTAACATACACATTTTAGCCATGTTCATCTTGTTGAGACCTTGTTTCTTCACCGCCCAACATTCAATCCCATAGAGCATGGCTGGCCGTATAGCTATTCTATAAAACTTACTTTTTAACCTGAGGGGGATCTTCCGATCACATAATACTCCAGTTTCCTGATTGAGTCATTTTGCACAAATATAGCCGGTACCAAGCTGGGGTAAAGGAGGAGGATTGGTGGTAGGTTGACAACCAACCATAACAACTTTGTCACTTTTTCTATGATTGACATGATAATATGGACTTTAATTCAAGTTGTTACATCCTCTCTTCTGATTGCACCAATAGTGTTCATAAGGCCTAAAGGCTCACATATTTGCTCCCACATAGCTCATACTTGTACAAAAGAGTTCCCATAAGGCCAATTAAGGCTCACAATTCCTGCCACAAAGGTCATAATTCTAAGAAGGCTAAACATAGCATGAAGAGAGACTATATTAAAAATTTCATGATTTCTTGAACTCAAACATAATTGTCATGATTTCTTAACTCATCAGCATTTCAATGGTTCAAAGTATTCAATTTTGAAACGTAATCATAGAATTAATAGAGAAACTTATTTCTTAGAATAACAATGATTTTCATTGACCATATAATGAGTAATAACATAATTGTACTATAAGATGAGCAACATTATTACATAGGGAAATAAAGCATTCCTTAAACCATAAACAATCACTGCACATAAATAGTTAGCTGATCTTTAGGAGATACCTAAAGATGGCCTCATTCTTGATTAACCCTAAAATCCTATGTAACATTCAACATTCATTAATGATCATAATTAAGCCTAGGGTTTTAGGGTTTTCAATTTAAAAATGGACATTCAACTAAGATTTAGGATTTGGAGTTAGGTACTAAAGATTCCTAGGCTCATGCGATCTTTATTGCATATATTTGTAATTGACTTTGTTACAATGCATTAATTTTTTTGTGATTTCTTAAAATCTCAACCATTTAAAATATAGAAATAGGATTTATCGGTTTCAAGGAAAACCACAAACATTATCTAGTTGCCATACCCAAAATTATGTGGCCCAAAGGGACACAACTACATGGATAGAAGAACTGATACATGACCTCACACATGGGGCTAAGATTCTGGGTTAGACAGATGATGCTACCCTCAAGGGTGACCATAGAAAATGATGAAACAAGGGAAACATAGTAAAATAAGTTAATATATTGTCTAATTAGTAGAAATATGACACCATATTAAATAGGATTAGTTCCTTGAATGCAAGATCAAATTATGGAGACAAGCATGACCAATAAACATCATGTCATGTTCAACACACAATTCTAATCTCAAAGCCTAAGCAAGGCCCTTGAGATGGCCATAAATGTCTGAACTATGTTTATCCATCTCCGACCAATCACAACTAATGGAGACAGAGAGAATCTTAAAACAAGACAAAATGAAGTCAACTATTTCTTTACCATTTCCAAGAGAAGATCATCATGAAGCATAGTCAATTATTCATGGTATAAAATTGGTGATCATCTAAATGGGGGCAATATATATGTATTACAAAAGGATTGTGGATGCTACCATACTTGATTGAATTCATAGAACCAATATCCCATTTTCTTTAGGAAGAAAATCCAAATACTCAGGAGGAAACACACATGCTATGGTCATTGTGACAAACCCTAAATGGATGCTGTGCATAGTTGAGGTTGGAATTCATGTCTCTAATGATTGGTAAAATATTTAAGGAGTTGTATGACTATCAAGAGGTCTCCTGGTACTTTATTATATATATATATATAATGGGCTTGAAACAATTGGACTTTGCAGTAACACAACCTTGTAATGTCTCTCCCTCTCCATCTTGTCTTTCTCATGATAAAGACCTCTTCACCTTTGATGTAACTAGGGATGTGATCAATCCCTAGTTGTGTTAGGTTTTATTCACTCTGGAACCTAGACTAACCTCACCCCTCTCTTCCATGAAATTGTGATCTTCGCAACCAACTCTAGTTGTTTCAAGCCCATTAACCTATATATATATATATCATGGATTTGGTTGCGAAGATCACAATATCATGGAAGAGAGGGGCGAGGTTAGTCTAGGTTCTAGAGTGAACAAAACCTAACAAAACTAGGGATTGATCACATCCCTAGTTACATCAAAGGTGAAGAGGTCTTTATCATGAGAAAGACAAGATGGAGAGGGAGAGTGTAACGACCCCACCTCCTGATAACCCCCAATTAAGGGAGACCAGAAGGTCAGAGCCATTATCCCAATTAACAGGATCAAAGGTTCGACAAATAATCAATAACAATTATTAAATTCTACCAACTATACTGAAATATGGTAAAAATAAAAACTTTGCATACCTTTTGAAAACTTGGATCTATAAACTCCTATCCACATATGAATTATACTCTAACTGATCCTCCTTGTATTTTAATTCATGTATTTCATTATATGACGATTTACTATTTGTCCTTTTGGCTTGTACCTAAAATGCCGACAAACAAAACATCGGTCAACATAAGGCTGGTATGTGGGGGAAACAATAAACGTGCAATTAATATCAACATATTGCAATCAATTACAGTTTAACAACCAAATTTACATTTTAAACATGACCGCTCAATCCATACATACCCTAGCCTCCGCGCTGTCCCTGTAGTGGACCTGGATACTACCATTCCTTATGGTAGATCCCCATTAAACCCCGCATGATCCTACCTAATAGGTAGATCAATATCTAGGGTTGAGTCACATGGAACTACCCATAGGTAGCCCAATCCCTAACTCAAGGTGACTTGATGGACCTACCCCATTGGTAGCCATATACTAAGTCATCCAATGACCTGATGGACCTACCCCATAGGTAGACATGTACTAGGTCAAACAATTAAGCTATAGAGGAGGACCAGGATCTGGGCCAGTCATGTACTCATATTTATATGATAATCATAGTCACTTTATAGTTGCATGAAATAAAAGTCATACAAGCAGTTATTTCCAAGCAACCGATAAAATGTTCGGGAATCATCGTGAAACTAGAGAGATTATTCATAAGCATAACCACATACCTGTCAGGCTGATTTGAGATAGAATAATCCATGCAAGTAAGAAATCCAAGCAAGCACACATACAAGATCCTAAAATAACCATACAATTTCCTTTTATTACTCAGGTCATCAAGATCTATTAAACCTAGCTCGCTTCCTAGGGTTTCTAGTTCACTTTTAGGGTTTCCATTGCAATTAGGGTTTCCCTTCATCTTTTACTATTTTAAACCCTAATTTATACCATTACTCATAAACCCTTATTATCTTATCTATTCTTCAAAATTAAGGTTATCTTAACAACATATAACCCTATTTTTGGATTTAAAGGCACCATTAACCATCAATTAATTTCATTAAGCTTCTTTTACATTAAAGCTACTATTTTTATCCTTTTAATCCATGACAAGATCATTATGCACATTCATCATCAATTCATAGTTCATTATGGTCTAATTCACTTATGAACTCTATTTGTCATTAATTCTACCTTTTATTCATTAGAAAACCCTAATTACTACATTAAGGGCATTTATCCACAAATTAGGAACGTTAATGCTTGAAATAGATTAAAGTCATTATATCTTAGCTTTATTCATGATTTTGAATAATTAAAACCATTAATAGTCGCATTTACCAATATTAGGGTTTCAAGGCCCATTAAAGCATTTTTATGCATAGGAAACTCTAAATTAACTAATTATGTGCAAAGTTCATCCTTTTTGAACATAATGTATCTTTTCATGATTAACATGCTAATGTCAACTTTAATCATCCATTAAACCCAACTAAACACATTAATAATTTCAAAATAGGGTTTCTTAATCATTAAAGCATTAAAGTTGATAAATTCCATTACTTTTCGAATTACAATAGGAATTAGCTCCTTAATATATTTTTAATGGATTCCTCTCATTTTTCTGAGCAAAATACATATATTATTTGTTACCATCAGAGTTACATAAAGAAATATGATTTTTGCATTAATTCACTTACTTGGCCAATCCCCGAGTGCCACATCATCAATTTCCATGCAAAGCGGATTGACTTCAGTTATAATGAAATGTCCCTTATACCCCCGGGCTGTGGACCGATTCTTCACACCCATGAGGGGCATAATCATCCAAAACCATCCATTCTCCTTCAACCTCCGAAATCCTGCGCTGCCCGCCGACCAGGTTGATTTGCTGGGGGTTTCTTCTCACCTTCCAAGGTCCGAGGGCACCTCCGATTGGTGCCCTACCTCTGCCACCCTCTGCCGTGCCTAGAGCGCCACCCAGCCTGTGGCCTAGGTGGCTGGTCTGAGCACACCAACCCTACGATAGCTGGCTAGTCATGCAGGTGGCTGCAGGTGATCGCATGAGGTCGAGAGCTTAGAGAACGATGGCTGTTCTCCCTTAGTTTGATGTGGGACTTTTGAACCTTCATCATGATGACTTCCATTGCCTCTCGTTTGCTCCCGTGATAGATCTACACCCTCTGTTAGGGTTTAGGGACTGAAATGAGAAAGAAGAAGAAGAAAAAGAAACGTGGGATTCTAGACTCGAACCAGAGGGCCTACCCTTTATATAGGGGTGGGAAACGAAGCCCCAGGTTGGCTTATTCATGACTCAAAGAGTCCTTTTCCAAATATGAAACCAATTCCTTCCATGAGAAGAAACCTTCTCTGTCTTCTTTATCTTTTTGATATTCTTTTTTCTTTAAATATTAGGATTTCGAAAATTTCTTCCTTTATCTTCTTTGTACTTGCCTTTTGATTTATTGGCACGAAATTATATTCTCTTTTAGTAGAAAATATATCCCTTTTAATAATACCATGAAATTCATTCATTATGCATCACATTATCACCTTATTTTTCTTTATTGGTATTTTCTCTTTCTTTTCCTTTATTGGGGCTCCTTGGACCCCAAGAAATTATATTATTTCGAAATTCCTTTTTAAGAAATACTCATTGTCCTTCTGGATGCATCTATATCCACTATTTCACATTATCTTGTTTATTTCTTATTAAAATATCTCTTTTTGAGGATTTCTCTTTATTTCTCTTTTATTTTCCTCATTTGTATTCCTTTTAACATTAGGAATCCTTGGGATATGAAATTCCATCAAGGATAACTCAATTATACTTCTTTCCACTTATTTTCCACATCTTATCATTGTTTTCAATTTGTGGGTGACAAAGTGTAACATACCCAACTTTAGGTAAATTCTCAAATTTCCCTTTCCTCTTTACATTTATGATAGTTATTCTTAATCCCTAGAATTTGACCGTAAAAAGTATTTTGATAAAGTTAGAGGCTATGTCTGCAGTATAAAATCCCTTGCATATATATAATTGAATGTTGAGTGTATAAATGAGGGTATAGGGATGGTAACTTAAGTGTACTTTTTGTAGGTTTCCCAATATGGTTGACATCCTAGAATGTTCCTAGATGAAATGATAAAGGAACATTGGGAGTATTTCATATTATGTGGTGGTGCCATATTAATAGGTATGATAATTATACACTAAGTATAATTGGATCTCAAAATTACTATTTTTATCCTAAATGATCCCAAAAGGTGAAATTGATGACAAAATCAAGTTCAACATGCCCTTATTAGCCATCATACAAAATTTCAGCTCATTTGGAGTTGGTTTGCGCCTCAATAAAATGGAGGAAGAAATCCCTTAATAATAATAACCTAAATGGGTTTATTAATGCACTATGCTTTGTTGCCCCAACCATTTATTTTTCTCCTAAGTCTAAGCATTGTGTGTGTCATGCGATAGGGGAGGACTAGTTGCCAATTTGGGCCGTTCATGTAAAGATCCAGTGGAGGGGTGATCGTCCCCTTCCTCACATCTGTTCTCACTCTTGTGAGGCTGATGAAGAGGCACTCCGTTCTCTCTATTCTGCTAACCATTTCAGATGATTCAAATCCCTTTTGCTTTATTTCTTCACCGCGAACCTTTTGAGCCCTAGCTCATAGCAATCGGTACCCCGTGCATAAAATGCCCTTGTGGCCATAGTGTGCTTCTCTACTGCCATCGTCGGCATTGTGGTGTTCCTCTTCGCGCCCTTCCACACTCGAGCCTTGTTAGCCAGAATTGATGCTAGTGTGAAATTGGGTAGTCCAGATCCCTCGATTTGGCTTGAGATAGTCTAAGCCGTGATGAGGGACACACACTACCTTAGTGGCCGTCGGAGCTTCACCAAAGTAGTAGTTCCCACCTCCGAGAAATTGAAGTTAAGGTAACGATCTTGAGTCCTAGCACCCCCTTTTCCTAAACTCGTACTATCCTGAATCTCCCCCAATCTCTGGGTTGACAAAATCGTCGTCGCCTGCCTTGCGAGATAGTTTCATTGGTGAGAGTTCCCGAGATTTCCTGGACTCCAGGGTTTGTGCCAAACCCTTCATGGGGTAGGACTTTGGACCATAGATTCTATATTGGTGGATGTTATGCACCTCGACGTTGATTTTCTATAACTATGTACTGCCACAGTCGATCTCCTCATCACCCCGCACCCACTGATGCATCACAATCACAACCTAGGTCTTCACGACCAATACTTGTGGGTGTCGGGGTACTTCTCAGATGACCTAAACACGTTCACTCGGAGTGTATGTTTCCCCTCCCCTATTTTCCACTGTCTTCTTAGTACTGTTTGGGCATCACCACCACTTTCCTAAGTTCCCTCGAGGCTAGCAATGGGACCGCTCAGTGGGATGACTGTTGCACTAAAAACTTTGATTGTCAGATGATGCATGATGTTCACCCCTATGTTTGTCACTCGTGATCGAGTTATGGAGGCTGGGAAGGTCGTCGTGGTTTTCACAGGTTGGGCTCCCAGCGTGCAATTCAGTGAATAAACCATGGAGCAAAACCCCCTTCTACCTGCAAGAGGATGATGACCCAGTCAATTTCGCATGGGTAAAATCGTCCACTGGACTTTTGTTTATTTTTGGGTGAAAAACTTAACCAAGGTGTCATGTGTTGCCATGTCATGTTAGGTTAACCAAAATTAGATGCAAAGTCATTTTGGACATTGGGATCAGTCGTTTTCATTTCCACTTATTTGATTAAAACAAAAAGGATTTAAAGCTATGAAAATCCATAACTAATTATTCTCTTATTGGAAAAATACAAAATTATACATTTTTGAAATAAAAAAAGATGTCTGATTTATTGAAATGGGTTTTAGATACTAATCCTGAGGTTTTAGTAAAGTGGATATATTTGGGGTAAAAGAATTAGATGATTTAATTATGACCCTAATACTCATGTATATATTTTGTAGGAGGTGAAATTGCATGTATCTGAACCTTAGTTTATTTTGAGAATAAATAGGCATGTTGTGAGGTATGTGAAACTCCCTATTATTTTGGGAATTTAAATGACTACAATCCCATTATTCCTATAATGAGGCATTCTTTTGTATAAACTTACTTTTTGACTCAATTGAATATTTTATCATTCCTATTGATTGGGTTTGTAAACCCCACTGCAATGTTATCTTTTAGTGTGCTAAATGTCACTTGAAATGTGGTTGTGACTGAACCAAAATTATCTTTCCACTCTATTATGCGTGCATTGTATTAAACTAGTTATCTATTGTAGATGCTTATGCATAACCATTAGGACGTGTCTGTTTCCATCCGGGGTGTGCCTTTTTCCACCCTTATGTTGTATATTTGGGTGCGTCTGTTTCTGCCCATACTATGTAAATTGGGGTGCATCTATTTCTGCCTTGAGTGCGTCTGTTCCACCCACGTTTAGGCCAAAGGCTCAGTGATGTCTTGGACCTGCATAGGTAGACTTAGTCTATACTAAATTGCATGCAAAAATGTTTTTACTTTATGGATTGTGAAATGTTAAATGGTAACAGTTTTATTCATACTATTTGACACTCTTATATCTATGCCTCATTCTTTAGTTGAACACTTCTCTTAGACTTACCTAGATTCATATAGTCCACTCTTGAGGGAACACCTTCTTTTGTACTTCATATCCCTAAAATGCCCAATTGTTTTATTTATGCACATATACCAGTGTTTGTTGATGCATAAATTTCTATGTCTATTTTCTGGGTCATTCCCAAACCACCTAGGTGAGCAGTCGTTAGCTGAGCAAGCTATTGTGGATCAGGGACTTGAGGAGCAGGCTACCCAGGGATAGTGCACGAGGAAGATATCCTGAGATGACTAGGTGGCTCACTATTTCCTACCCTTGTTAGAGGAGATAGTAGTTCTCTTTTTAGTTTTATCTTTTAGACTTTACATGGACATCCTATGGACTCATTTAAACCCATGTAGTAACTTAGTTTCTCTACTGCTTAATCACATTGATTCTTGATGTCCATGTTATTTCAGAAAATATTATGCAACCCTTCCTTTTAATTACGATGTGGTTTTTGGTTGGATTGGGTTGTTTATTATTATTCAAAATATAAAAGTAGGGAGTGGAACCCTCATGGGTCTCACTCCTTACAACATGGTATCAGAGCATAAGCAATCGATAACAACATATCTCAGGATCATATTATTACGTTCTTACCATTGTTTTCTTGACTTTTAGGAGGGGCAATCTCTTTGGAGATGGCTAGTCCTCCCAATCGTGAGACAATCATACTGAGTTCAATACTCCTTTTCAACCGTAGTTTGGGATGCCACATATGGACCCACCATTGTATACCCCTTTCACGTAGGGAAATACTGGAGGACAACTGGTGGTCCCTGTGCCACCCCATTCATCCATCCCTCTTCTGCCCAACCTCACACCCGAGTAAGAGCTGGCATTTTTGTGTCAGCTTCTTTCTTCTACATTAATGGGTCGGACCAATTCTAGCTCTGGGATGGACACACCCAAGGAGTATTCCCCGACCGAGTTCATCAAGATGCAGTCACCTTATTTCAAAGGCGAAGGATAGATATAGATGGACAAGGTCAAATACTGGGTTTTGGCCATTGAGCACACATTCGAGGGCATGGTGTGCCATCCTCATCAAAAGGTCCATTTTGCTTCTTATGTTCTGGATGGGCCGGCACACGTATTGTGGAATGGTGTCACTCACACTCATGATACGTCTACCATGACATGGGAGTAGTTTCTCACTTTGTTCCATGAGAAATATATGTGCTCTGATGCACTCAAGAAGAAGGAGGCTGAATTCTACAATCTAAAACAAGGATCCATGAGTGTCTCTGACTATGTCCAGTGATTCTTGTTACTGGAACGCTATGCCACAAGACTGGGAGAAGACTGTCGTGCTACTTTGTTCCTAGAGGGGCTGACATACTAGATTGGATGAGCACTAGTATCTCATCTCTCCCTCACCTTTCAATAGATGGTGGATAAAGAGTTGGTGGTGGAAACTTATCCTGGTTTTCATAACTCTTCACACCACAACACCACCACCAAAAGGAAGAATTATGGTGAGACTATTGGCGTGACAAGTGTATGCAATGCATGCGCCACCATCCTCCTGAAAAATGCTTTCTGGGGAATCAGGGAGCAGTTAGAGACAGCAGGCATGTGACTTGTCATTAGTGTGGCCAGGCTGAGCATATCAGACCCCAGTGTCCTCAGCTACAGTTTTGCCTTGCTCCACCCCAGCCACCTATCCAGTAGAAACAACTACATCAGTGTTAGAATCAACCATTGAGAAACAATCATAAAAACAACAACAATCGGTAGGGGAGGCATCCACCTATTGAGAGACGCCTCAGGCGTGTCTTTGCTCTGACGGTCAAGGAAGATGAAGAAGGCAATCAAGTTATTGAAGGTATTGTGCATTTACTTCAACAACCTATTAAAGCCCTACTTGATTCTAGTTTGTCTCACACCTTTATAGCATCTAAGTTAGTATCTATGCTGGAATTAAAATATGAGTACATGGACCATATTCTGGATGTTCAAACCCCTAGTGGTAGAGTATGCTCTTCTTACCTAAAAATCCCTCTTGTCGACCTTTGTATATTGGGTAATATGTTTGTAACGAACTTCATCCTCCTCAACATGATGACTTTTGATGTCATCCTGGGGATGGACTGGCTGGCTAAATATAAGCTGAACTTATTTTGTAGAGAAAAGAAGGTTAGCTTGCTGCATCCAGATGGTGAGTGTTTCTGCATCCAAGGCAGAAAACAAGAGTATCGACAATTCATTATCTTGGCTCTTAAAGCCAAAAAACTCATCTCTCATGGGTGTTGGGCCTATTTGGCCTATGTTGTACTCAATTCATCTCCTCTAGAGCTCAATGATATTGAGGTGGTTTGAGATTTTCCTAACGTCTTCCCTGATGAACTGCCTGGGCTACCACCTTCTCGAGAGGTTGATCCATCGACCTCGTACCAGGCACATCTCCTATCTCAAAGGCACCTTATCGCATGGTGTTGGTAGAACTTGTTGAGTTGAAGAAGCAACTACAAGAACTCCTCGACTTGGGGTTTGTACGCCCTAGTGTTTCACCTTGGGGAGCTCTATTTCTCTTCATGAAGAAGAAGGATGGTTCATTGCAGATGTGCATGGACTATCGCATGCTTAATAAAGTGACAGTGAAGAATCGCTACCCTCTCCCACATATTGATGACTTGTTTGACCAGCTGAAGTCAGCCAAAATCTTCTCAAAGATGGATCTGCATAGCGGCTATTATCATATGTGAGTGAAGGATGAAGATGTTCTAAAGAAGGCCTTTCGCTCACGTTACAAACATTATGAGTTCTTGGTCATGCCCTTCGGATTGACGAATGCCCATGTTACCTTCATGGACTTAATGAATTGGGTATTCCATCCTTATTTGGATAGCTTTGTGGTGGTGTTCATCAATGACGTACTTATATATTCTGAGTTAGTGGACCAACATCACACACACTTATGAAATCTTCTCCAAACCCTATGAGAACACCAGTTGTATGCAAAGTTCTCCAAGTGTGAGTTATGGATGAAAGAAGTTATGTTTCTATACCATGTAATCTCTGCAGGCCACATTACTGTTGATCCATCCAAGATTGAAGCAGTGACAAAGTGGCAATCCCCTAAGAACCCATCAAAGATACGTAGTTTTCTTGGCCTTACGGGCTATTACCAAAGGTTTGTACAAAATTTCTCTGAGTTGGATCTTCCTATGACGAAGCTGACACACAAGGATGAAAGTTTTGTCTGGTCTCCTAAATCTGAGAAGAGTTTCCAACAGCTAAAGTGATGCTTGACTTCTGCACCTGTTCTAGCCCTACCCGTCGAGGATAAACCCTATGTTATCTACATTGATGCCTCTAAACAAGGGTTGGGATGCATCCTTATGCAAGAAGGACGTGTGATTGACTATGTGTCTTGCTAGCTGAAGCCAAATGAAGGAAATTGGCCTACTCATGACCTAGAGTTGGCAGCTATAGTCCATGCTCTGAAAATCTAGAGACACTACTTGTATGGAGTACAATTTGATGTCTTATCTGATCACAAAAGTTTGTGATACTTGATGACACAAAAGGACCTGAACCTACAACAAAGACGATGGATGGAGTATTTAAAAGATTACGACTTCACTATCACATACCATCTTGGTAAAGCCAAAGTCGTTGTGGATGCCCTGAGTCGGAAGAAGGAATCGGCTTGTGCTTCACTCTGTTGTTTCCTATGGAGGAGTATGGATCAACTGTCCCGTTGGAAGCCCAAATTTCTAGAAGCTATTGATGATATAGTGATAGATAAGTTGCAAGTGCACATGGCTCGCTTATCTATTAAACCTTCCTAGATTTTTGAAGTAGTTGGTACACAGTTAGCTAGTCCCGAGTTGAATGACATGAAGTATCTAGTTGAGAAACTACAATTTGAATTCTCTATTGGAGTGGATGGTGTTATCTGCTTCTGGCATAGATTGTGGATTCCTGATGTTGAAAATCTGAGGCAAAGAGTTCTTAGCGAAGCCCATGGGTCAACATACACAATCCATCTTGGCAGGACAAAGATGTACAAAGACCTTCAAAGGGGATTCGGGTGGAGGAATATGAAGTGTGACACTACCACATTTGTTGCAAAGTGCTTGACATGTCAACGGGTCGAGATAGAGCATCAGTGACCCAGTGGTCTTCTCCACCCACTTGAGATACCCGAGTGGAAGTGGAAAAATATCACTATGGATTTTTTGAATGGTTTTCCAAAGTCTAAAGGTGGTTATGATGCGGTATGGGTTGTTGTCGATCGTCTGACCAAGTCTGCTCACTTTTTGCCTTTCAAAAGTACGTACAAAGTTTCTAACATGGCATAGTTATATGTTGACTGGATTGTTTGTTTGCATGGAGTTCTAAAGGCCATAGTTTCTAATCATGACCTAAAGTTCACCTCATGTTTGTGGAAGAAAATTCAAGATGAGATGGGTTCTGACCTTCATTTCAGTATAGACTATCACCTACAAACAGACAAACAATAAGAACGGACAGTTCAAATCCTAGAGGACTTATTGTGAGCTTGTGTGATGGATTGGGGAGGTGCTTGGAATAGGTACCTTCTGTTAGTTGAGTTTGCATACAATAATAGCTACCAGGTTAGCATTGGTATGCCACCATTCGAAGCACTCTATGGTTGACCTTGTCGCTCCCCACTACATTGGGATGATGTGGGAGAGCACACTCTCATGAAGAATGATGACATATAGATGATGACTGATAAAATCCAATTGATAAAGAAGAGGATGAAGATAGCACAAGGCAGACAAAAGATGTATGTTTATAAGAAGATGTCTGATGTGAACTTCCTAATTAGGAATTGTGTTTTTGAAAGTTAAGCCAATATGATCTATTTCCAGGTCAAAGGTGAAAGGCAAATTGAGCCATAGGTATGTGGGCCCATTCGAAATACTAGATAAGATTGGTGAATGTGATTATCGCTTAGCTCTCCCTCCTGCATGTGAAAAGATTCACAATGTGTTTCACATATCTATCCTAAAGAAGTACGTAAAGGACCCTTCTCATGTTCTAACTATTGAGCCTATAGAGCTGTGACAAGATCTGTCATATGAAGAATTCCCACTGAAGATCTTGGACTTTAGAGTCAAGAAGTTGAAAAGCAAGGATATTGAACTGGTGAAGGTTCTATAAAAATATCACAAGCTTGAAGAAACTACTTGGGAACTCAGGGACGAGATGCTACATACACACCCCTCTCTCTTTGTTTGAGATTTTGGGGATGAAATATTTTTTAAGGGTGGTGTGTTGTAACATACCCAACTTTAGGTAAATTCTCAATTTTCCCTTTCCTCTTTACATTTATGATAATTATTCTTAAATCCTATAATTTGACCATATAAAGTATTTTGATAAACTTAGGGGCTACATTTACAATATTAAATCCCTTGCATATATATAATTGAATGTTGAATGTATAAATGAGGGTATGGGGATGGTAAGTTAAGTGTACTTTTTATAGGTTTCCCAATATGGTTGACATCCTAGAATATTCCTAGATGAAATGATAAAGGAACATTGGGAGTATTTCAGATTATGTGTTGGTGCCATATTAATAGGTATGATAAATATACACTAAGTATAGTTGGATCTCAAAATTACTATTTCCATCCTAAATGATCCCAAAAGGTGAAATTGATGACAAAATCGAGTTCAACATGCCCTTATTAGCCACCATACAAAATTTTAGCTCATTTGGAGTTGGTTTACACCTCAATTAAATGGAGGAAGAAATCCCTTAATAATAATAACCTCAAGGGGTTTATTAATGCACTAATTATGCTTTGATGCCACAACCATTTATTTTTCTCCTAAGTCTAAGTGTCATGTGTGTCATGCGATAGGGGAGGACTAGTTGTCGATCTAGGTCGTCCATGTAAAGATCCAGTGGAGGGGTGATCGTCCCCCTCCTAGCGTCCATTCTCACTCTCGCGAGGCCGACAAAGTGGCACTCCATTTTCTCTATTCTGGTTACTGTTTTAGATGATTTGAAACCCTCTTGCTTTATTTCCTTGCCATGAACCTTTTGAGCCCTAGCTCATAGCAATCGGTACCCTGTGCGCAAAACTTCCTTGTGGCCATAGTGCGCTTCTCCATTGCCACCATCAGTGTTGTGGTGTTCCTCTCTGTGCCCTTCCACACTCGAACCTTGTTAGCCAAAATTGATGCTAGTGTAATCCTGGGTAGTTCAAATCCCTCAATTTGGCTTGAGTCGGTCTGAGCCATGCTGAGGGACACACACTACCTTAGTAGCCATCGCAACTTCACCGAAGTAGTAGTTCCCACCTTCGGGAAATTGAAGTCAAGGTAACGATCCTGAGTCCTAGCACCCCCTTTTCCTAAACCTGTATTGCCCTCAATCTCCCCCATTAGTTGGGTCGACAAAATTGTCGCCGCCCTCCCTATGAGATAGTTTCATTGGTGAGAGTTCTTCAGAGTTCCTAGACTCCAGGGTTTGTTCTAAACCCTTCATAGGGTAGGACTTTGGACCACATATTCTATATAGGTTAATGTTATGCACCTCGATGTTGAATTTCTATAACTGTGAACTGCCACTGCCGATGTCCTCATCACCCCGCACCCACTTATGCATCACAATCACGACCCAGGTCTTTGCAACCAACACTTGTGGGTGTCAGGGTACTTCTCATATGACTAAAACACGTTCACTCAGAGTGTATGTTTTCCCTTCCCCTATTTTCTACTATCTTCTTGGCACTGTCTAGGCATTGTTACCACTTGCATGAGTTCCTTTGAGGCTAGAAATAGGACCGGTTAGTGTGATTACTGTTGGTACTGACAACTCCGATTGTCGGATGATGCACGATGCTCGCCCCTATGTTCATCGCTCATGATCGAGTTATGGAGGCTGGGAATGTCATCATGGTTTTTACAGGTCGGGCTCCCAGCACACAAGTCAGTGAAGAAACCAGGGAGCAAAACCCCCTTTTGTCCACACAAGGATGATGACCCGATCAATTTTGCATGGGTAAATTCATCCACTGGGCTTTTATTTTTTTTGGGTGAAAAACTTAACAGAGGACTAAATGTCATGTGCTTCCCTGTCACATCAGGTTAACCAAAATCACATGTGGGGGCATTTTGGACACTGGGGTCAGTCTTTTTCATTTCCACTTATGAAAATCCATAACTACTTATTCGCTTATTGGAAAAATACAAAATTAAATATTTTGAAATCAGAAAAAGTTTTTTGATTTATAGAAATGGGTTTCAGAGGCTAATTCTGAGGTTTCAATAAAGTGGATATATTTGGGGTAAAAGAATTAGATGATTTAACTATGACCCTAATACTCATGTATATATTTTGTAAGAGGTGAAATTGCATGTATCTGAACCTTAGTGTATTGTGGGAATAAATAAGCCTGTTGTGAGGTATGTGCAACTCCCTATTATTTTGGGCATTTTAAATGGCTACAAATCCACTATTATGATAATGAGGCATTCTTTTGTATAAACTTACTTTTTGGCTCAATTGAATATTTTATCATTCTTATTGATTGGGTTTGTAAACCCCACTGCCATGTTATCTTTTAATGTGCTAAATGTCTCTTAAAATGTTATTGTGACTGAACCAAAATTATCTTGCCACTCTATTATGCATGCATTGTATTAGACAAGTTATCTATTGTAGATGCTTATGCATAACCACTAGGACACATCTATTTCCATCCAAGGTGTGCCTTTTTCCACCCTTATGTTGTATATTTGGGTGTGTCTGTTTTTGCCCATATTATGTATATTTGGGTGTGTCTGTTTCTGCCCTCGGTGTGTATGTTCTGCCCTCTTTTAGGCCAAAGGATCAGTGGTGTCTTAGACCTACATAGGTAGACTTAGTCTATACTAAAATGCATGCAAAAATGTTTTTACTTTATGGATTGTGAAATGCTAAATGGAAAGAGTTTTATTCATACTATTTGACACTCTTATATCTATGCCTCATTCTTTAGTTGAACACTTCTCTTGGACTTACCTAGATTCATATATCCCCCTCTTGAGGGAACACCTCTTTTGTACTTCATATCCATAAAATGCCCAATTATGTTATTTATGTACATATACCAATGTTTGCTTATGCATACCATTTCTATGTCTATTTTCTAGGTCATTCCCAAACCACCCATGTGAGCAGTCATTAGTTGAGAAAGCTATTGTGGATCAGGGACTTGAGGAGCAGGCTGCCCAGGGATAGTACACAAGGAAGATATCTTGAGATGACTAGGTGGCTCACTACTTCCTACCCTTGTTAGAGGAGACAATAGTTCTCTTTTTAGTTTGTGTCTTTTATACTTTACATGGACATCCTATGGACTCATTTAAACTCATGTAATAACTTAGTTTCTTTTCTGCTTCTTAATCATATTGCTTCTTGACGTCCATGTTATTTCAAAAAATATTATGCAACCCTTCCTTTTAATTACAGTGTGGTTTTTGGTTGGATTGGGTTCTTTATTATTATTCAACATATAAAAGTAGGGAGTGGACCCCTTGGGGGTCTCACTCCTTACAAAAAGATGGTCGAGACCCAACCTAGAGTGTATCACCATGTCTTGCATGCATGGCTAAGGTGGTTGCATGTGGGTGCATGTTAGTCTTTTGAGTGGACAAGTGTCCTTTTAGTACCTTGGAGTGTTGACACATCATCCCTTGCCTTCTCTCTCTTCTTCCACCTATATAACCCCTTATCTCTTCATGCTTATAACCCTTTTGTCCCTCCATATCCTTCCTTCTCTTTGACTTATTCTTGGATCTTGGTGGAGCAAGGAGATGTGACCTTTGAGCTTGGTGACCAAACTCTTCCTGCATGTGGTGCTTGTGGTGACCATAGCCCATCTTCAATCCTTGGTAAGTGATTATCTTCCTTGATGGCATTTCTTTTGATTTATTACCTCCATCTTCCTCTCTTTTATCATCTCTAGACCATGGTTCCTCAATGATACTCATTTTGGGAGAGAAATTCCTCGCCACAAGGGTTATAGATAATGTCTTGGCAAGGTAGACCCATGTGTGAGGAGGGTTTCTTCTCTCTTTCTCCCTTTCTCTTTTGGCTCGGCCTAGAGCTTTTTGGCTCTCTTTTCTTGGATGATCTTTGACCTTTGTACCTTCTTATTCTTGAGGTGCTCTTGTGGCTGAGAGTGGAGCTTTTAGTGGAGCTTCTTTAACCCTTGGATCGTGTGCTTGGAGCACTTGATCTTGGAGCTTGAAATCCTTGGTGGTGATATTCTTAAAGCGGGTTATATAACACTTAACATACTCTATTACTGCACTCTTTTATGCATGTTTGATATTGTCTTCTCACTCTAAAATGCTCCCTTATCATGTTAGTAGATAATGATGATCTCTAGAACTTGTTTGGTGAAGATATCTTGCTTGGTTTGGTAGAAATCCAAAACCCTAATCTACCTGCACCCATTTTTGTGTTTGATATGTCATGGAGGTTCTTCCCTATCTTTTGACCTAAGTCTTGCTCTCATGCATGGTGTTCATGTACGTAGATGTTGAGGGAGGTTAGGTTTTTCTTTGGATACCTTGCTCACGGTTTTCTCTTCCTTAGATGAGATCTTTTCTTGGTGGTTTTATGATCCATGACCTAGGGTTTTGATTATCGTTTGCATGATCTTTTCCTTTTAATGATTATGGTTTCCCCTTAGTTTTGTCCTATTTTGAGAACAATATATCTTTCCTTAGGATGGTTGTGACACCCATCTCCTTGTTGGTCGTAAATATAATAAAATCTTGGTCACGATGCTCCTCCTTTTGATGGGTTGGACCTAGTGTCATTTAGGTCACAACACTTGATGTTGGTGGTCTTTTAAGCCATGTTTTGGTTGGGTTGCAACCCTTGTAGAGAGGTTGCGACTAGGTGGTCTTAGGCCGTGACATGTTGCAAGGTTGAGGATGAGACAATCATATCTTGGGGTCGAGACATCTCTAGGTTGCGACAATTGGGAGTGGTTTGAGCCCTAACCCTAGGTGTCGGGGTTAATACCCCCTAGATGTCATAGTCGAGACATGATCTAGGTGGTGTGACTATGACCTAGTAGTTGGATGGTGGTCGAGACACATGATGATGACAGTGGTTGAGGGTTATGCTTGGATACATGATGTTATTCTTGTATGAGTAATGTATAAGGCACATAGAGTGTTGTTTAGATGATATCTAATCAACTCTAACCGTGTTCCTTGATCCCAAGATGCTCCAAGATGATGGGAGGTGGTGATGGTTGAACCTATCTTTGTAAACCCTAATCGGCTAAGAAGGAACCCTAACCATAATAATGTGTAATGATCATGCTTATTTCTCTTTCATGGAATTGGCTATGGTTGTGGTGTTATCTACCTTGTTTATGAACTTCTAACCATGCAGGTGTTATGAGCTTGATAATCATAGTTAGTGTATGCTATGATGTATGTGATATGAAGCAGGTTGAATGCGCCTTCATGGGGCATGTTAAGGCACATGTGATATAGGAATGATGTGAATGGGTCCTATGACTTAGCAGTGGCTTATTGCTTATTATGAGATGATATTTCCCAATGATGAGTTGAGGATTGATATCCTATAGTATGTGACTTTGGCATTGGTGATGTGGTGAATGGCAATGATTCAGGCATAATGTGGTGATAGAGTGACAAGTTCACACCCTATATGTTTATATCTTTTGGAGTATACTATGCCCTTATATTTGTAAAGTATGTTATGTCTTTATATGTTGTAACTTGATTGATGCTAAAAGACACTTAATTAACATAACTAATCAAGAGGAACTTAATAGTGTAGTTTTGCCCTGTGCCACAAATCCATCTCAGTGTTAGCATTTGCTGGATGGTGAAACGGGCTTTCCCTAGTGAAAGCTTGGAGTCATATATTGTTGAGTATATGCATTCACAGGATTGATTGCGGGCCATACCATGGCAGGAGTGTGACTATGGGTCATAGCTCACTGATTTGATGCGTATGAGGTTTTTACAGGATCGGCTATGGGCCACACCCTGGAAGGAGTGCGGCTGTAGGCCATAACTCAATTTCACTAGCACCGTGACCTGTAACAAGGTGGGATAGGACTTTCATAGTTTGACTATATGTTAGTGGTTGCAGTTGAATGGCATGTCTATGCAATGTACTTTTGTAATGACCATGAGGTTTGGAGAGGTCGTGGATTTCAGCTCTTCCATAGACCTTGTATGGCATCGATTTTGACTTTGTAGTGGGCAGTTGGATTTGGGTGGTACAACTCAAATCCTCGTGGCATAATAAAATATGTAATCAGCCTTGTAGTATACTTGTTTAGGATCCAATATGAAAATATTGGATGAGGCTTTGCTTGCTTTTGTATAGTATAGTTGGGAGTAAATATACATGTTCTTCATATTCCTTTTTAACTATTAAGATGATAATAACTGCCTCGTTGATATCATTAGTAGAATCTATTTATCACAGTTGTAGCTTTACTTTTGTCCTTTAATTGTATTATTTGTGTTAATAATAGCATTGGTGGAAAGTTATATCTCCCGCTAACATTTGGATCTCACACCATGGGTTTCTCCACATCTTTTAGTTGGATGAGCACAAGGAGGTAGAGATCATGCAGCTGAGGCAGAGCAACATCAAGAAGGATAGTAGCTGATAAGGTTGGAGATGTTGCTAGTCTTTTGGTATAAAGTCCTATAGCTATCCCTGTACACTCAGGTCCTTGGGATGGTTTTTGGGTGTGTTTTGTAGAGATGCTAACAATTTAAAATCAAATGGATTTACTGTTTGCTTCTATTCTATAATCTATAATGATAAATGTCTATGAAATTGGTATTCGGCCATGTAAGTAGTGTTTGGAATAGATTTATTTTTTTTGGAATGGTCTATATTGATAGACGGGTAATAAAAAACAATGAGGGAGGTTCAGAGTGAACCACCTGTACAAGGGACCCCAAGGTGCGAGAAGCACCGGGTCAAACAGGCCCAGAAGGAGCCTCAGCTAGGAAACCCATGCTGACAAGACACGCCGCACACCCGATAAGCACGGTGTGGGGTGCGTCCCGCCCTCCCTGTGTAACTAAAAAAAGGGATGTGTATGTGGGGGTAACTCTACAAAACCCCGTCTATGCCCATGGGCTTTGTACAAGAAAACAACAGAAGCTAAGCAGTAAAAGGGATCTCCCACATCCTACTGATGTGGTTCGGGGTAGTGGAACTCAATCCTCGTACCACCGCAAGTCATCTAGTGGCTTTGACCACCAGGTCCCGGCACTCCGCAGAACTAAGGGATTGCTGGTTGTGCTGCCTCTCGTTGCGCTGCTTCCAGATGAAGTAAGCCGAGCACGTCCAGGCTGCGATGGCCAGCCACTTCCATCCCTTCCAGCCCCTGGTTTTATCTTTTATAAGGTTGGCAGTTTCGGTAATGGTAGCATTCACCGGGACCCTCAGCCCACAAAGGTCCATGACATGCGAGAGGATGTGTTTGGAGAATCAGCAGCGGAAGAAGACACGTTGAACGTCCTCCCTCTGTCTACAAAAGGTACATCTATTGCTGGCCTCGATATTCCACTCGTGGATTTTATCTGCAGTGGCAAGAGCCCCATGAAAGGCTCTAAAAATTGTGAAGCTCCACCTATGGATGAGAGTCCCCGCCCAAATGGTTTTACCAACGACGCAAGGGGCTTGCTGCGGCTGGATGGCTTTCCACAGGTTGGTGTTTGGGTTGCTGAGATTCACTAGGCCATTATTGGTTTGGTCGAAGATGTGGCTATGCTGCGCCCAGGCCCGGGCCATATTTTTCCATGAGTTTGACGCACCGTGCCGCAGCAGCATCGGGTCAGGTAGGGTGAACCCATAGCGTCTGCGCAGCCACTGGGTCCACGGTGAATGTGGGCAGGTATGGAACCGGACAAGTCTTCGAAGCGATGCCCACCGGTTGATGTCCCTGACCCCCTTGAGCCCCAAACCTCCCTCTTTAACAGGCCTAGCCAGGCGCTCCTATCGCATGGGATGGTAGTTTGAACCCCACACAAAGTCCGCCATAAGCATCTCAATGTGATCACACGTACTGTCCGAGATGTGGCCTTGCAAGGCCCAGTACGTGACCAAGCCCTGCATGTTTACTTTGGTCAGCAGACACCGGCCTGCCATGGTTATTTTGTCCGGGCGCCATTTGGATATCATCTTCTTCATTTGGTCAAGGCAAGGGTTAAAGAAAGCCGCCTTGTGGTTCCTAGTAGCCAACGGGAAACCCAGATATCACGTAGGGAGGGTATCCAACTGGCAGCCTAGGACCCCGCTTAGAAGGGTGGTGTTGTTCGCAGCAGCTTTGGATAAGAACAACTTGAACTTGGTCAGGTTGACATGAACCCCCACCGTGGCGCTAAACTCGTCCAAGATCTTCGTTATACCTCGAAGGCTCTTTCTAGTGGCTTCCACGAAGATGAGCACGTCGTCCGCAAAGGTGATGTGGGACATGACGACCGTGCGCTTGACTTTGTAGGTGCAGAAGTGCCCTTGACGCTCACCCTCAGACATGAGCATGGTAAGGTACTCCATAACGATTGTGAAGAGGAGGGGTGACAAAGGGCACCCTTGTCTCAGCCCACGCGAGCTATTGAATAACCCCACAGGAAGGCCATTGACAAGGACCGAAAACGAACATATGGTCACACACTGTCTAATCCAGCCCATCCAGGTGGGGGGAAAGCCCATTCTACCCATAATTGTCCACAGGGCTTCCCAATTGACATGGTCGTAAGCTTTTGAAAGATCTATCTTTAAGCAGGCCTTTGGGCTTGAGCGCTTGATGTCGAAGCCATACAGAAACTCCGCTGTAAGGAGGGAGCAATCTGAGATGCTTCTGTTTGGGATGGAAGCCCCTTGGTTGTGTGAAACCAACCCCCCTATGACCTCCTTTAACCTCTCCGCCAACACTTTGGCGAAGATCTTGTAGAGCACGCTACTGCAGGCAATGGGCCTGAAGTCACAGAGAGAGGTGGCGCCATCCTTCTTTGGGATCAGCGCCAAGGAGTGATTCACTTCCCGCACCATGTCCCCCCCACATGAGCCATAGGATGGCGTTTGGAATAGATTTCTCTTGTAGTAGGATGATGGAATATGTGATAAATGTAAGCACCTTGTGACTTATGATATCTAATGTAGGTGTCCCGTGGGGACTTATTTGTATTTTTTTTGTAGCTTTGGTGCTTAGTGATATCAATTTTCAGTGTTTTTCTGGTAATCTGCTTATTTGGTTTTGTTTTCGCGTTTAGTTTGGAGTTATCTCATTGGTTTGTGGTGGGGGCATCATAGTTTGGTTGGTATCAGAGCCTTAGGTTTGTTGAGTCTACAAGAACCTAGGACTAGGGGTTTGTGTCTATTATTTGTCCTCCAGTATGTCTTATAGTGACTTCTTCTTATGCATAAGGAGTGGAAAAGCTTAAAAATGTCTGAAGAACATGAAGAACACACTGTTGAAAGCAGTGTTATTGAACCAGGTGTAGGTGCAAGGAACCAGGTACGAGAAGGTAAGGTGCCTGAGGTCCCCCAATTTGACCCACACATGCTTGAGAATCTTGCCTTTCAGTCTCTTTTTGGGCAATTCATGGCTACTATGATGCATATAGAGGATAGGATGCCCGCACCTCAGCCTAGGGTACTAGTTCCCAATGCAGAATCTTTGGGTACTGGGAAGACTTTTGAGTGGCTTCACCGTGTTGGGGAAGTGGAGTATGTTGGGATGGTTGATCCAATGGATGCATATTTATGGCTAACTAAGCTTGAAAAGGCCTTAAAGATCCTTAGCATCCCAGAGGTTGATAAGGTGAAGCATGTAGTGTACCTTATGAAAGGGTGTGTTGGCCACCAGTGGGCCATAGAAGAGGAGAAGAGGCACGGTGATGAGGTAGGTTGGGAGGAGTTCTGATGTGAATTTTTTAGTTGGTACTTCCCACAGACATATCTTGACAAGAAGATATCCCAGTTTGAGCAGACCTGACAAGGATCCATGACGATAAACGAGTATGAGGCTAAGTTTATGGAGCTTCTTTGGTTCTGTCCTCACATGGATGCTACAGATGATGAGCGGATTTAGCATTTTGGGAAGGGGTTGAATGTTGAGTTGTCTACTATGACGTCTGCTTTAGATAATCGAGGAAGGTTTGCCATGTTTGTGGAGTCTGTTCGGAGGATAGAGAGATTAGTGATAGAGAAGCGAGAAGTGAATGCTAAGAAGAGGCTTGCACAGTTCTAGGGACAGTCATCAGGAGGCTTTAAGAGCTGAGGTTTTCTACACCGCCAACACTGCAGCGGTTCAGTGCGCAAATGCAGTGGTCACCAAGTATAGGTAGATGTCATAGCCTCCCACCTGATGGAGCTCATAACACAACTTCAGTGTTAGTGACGGGGCTGCCTAGGCCACAGTTTGAAACCAGAGCTTGCCACGAGTGTGGGAAAGTAGAACACATGAGGCTCGAGTGCCTAGTGAGAGGTGATGAGGTGACCCAGCAACTGGGGCACAACCAGTAGGGCTCACAGAGGCAGCAGATCAGCGGTGCAGGAGGACAAAGATGTGGTCAAGTATTATAGGCTGGATCATCTGCTAAAGGAAGTAGATGATGGGGGTGACAATAGGCAATGACTAGATTCTACACCATGAGTCAGCTGGAGGTGGGGTCGACCCATGAGTGGTGACATGTCAGATGGAGTTATTTTATTTTTATTTGTTTTCTTCTTGCTTCATATCTATTTTGGTTAACCCAGGTGCAACACACTCTTTTATCACTCATGAGGTGCTTGATAGTTGTCTTTTATCTGTTAGTCATAGGAGAGATAGTTTGTTGTTAGAAATTCCGTTAGTTGGTTCTGTCATGTTGCAGGAGGTTTGTCCTTCCTGTGTCCTTTCTTTTTTCAGGGAACAACATCCACATGGGCCTCATACCTCTTAATATGCATGGATTCGTTGGTATCCTTTTCTTAATAAAGAAATACTTAATTGATCTTTTCTTTTCTTATTGTATTTTATTTGCAACTTTAGACTCCTTGGGACCCAAGGAACCCAAGAGGCATGAAATCCACCTTAGGATTACATTCTTTTGCCTTCTAGAGGTTTCCACATCTCTCTTATCTCAAAAACTCAATTATTCATTTATTAATTGAATTTCCTTATTATTGGGCCCAATAGCCAATAAAGCCCACAACACAATCATCAAGGCTATTGTAAACGAAATCCATTTATTCGAAACAAATTATATCTTTATTTGTTCAAATATCTTTAATATGAGAAATCACATTTCTCACCAAAAGAACCCAAAACTGGGGTTGTAACAGAGAGACATTACAAGGTTGTGTTACTGCAAAGTCCAGTTAGCTATGGACTCCAACTAGGGAGGCAAGTCCAACATTCAGAGGATATATCTATAAAAAGTGGAAAATGATCTCTCTCTTATGATTTGTGATCCAAACAACCAAGGAACAAGGGGTGCTTGACTTAGCTGGCCCATGGTTTATATCAATTGATTGGTTATTCTGAGGTGATAGTTAGGTAATAATATGCCTACTTGTTCTTTTTTCTTAATATTATTGGGAATATATAGGAACATTGAAATGTAGTGAAAATTGGCAAGTTTGTTTCAAACATAAGGAATAAGATTATGCACTTAGTTTTTGTATTTGAACCATCAAATTATTGGGTTCTCATAATTCAAACCCTAGGTTATTATTGTATTATTAGTTATCTAACAATGATTATACCATAAACCACCAAAAAATGTAGGGGAAACTATTATCTTGAAATCAGCTCACATAAAATAAATAGGAAAGTTTATGAATGAAATATAAGGTCACTAGATATATAAATACTAATATGTCATTATTTCATATTTAAGTATAGGTTTTGTATTACTTGAATATGATATGTATAAAGGATGAATAATCATATCTACTTGTTATGATAGGGTTTAAAACTGTTGAAGAACCATATTAAATCACATAGGCATAACAAGTATCAAGGGCCTCAACTTACTTATTTGAAATTATGAACGTCAACTAAGGTCAACTTAGAGTTTCAGTGGTTAATGATAAATAAATTTTGGTACTTAGGTTTTTAATTAGATTTATTCAAATGTGAAAATATGGGGATGTTATTCTCCATTCATCCATTTTTTTTCTAGTCTTCATAATTATACTGAAGGAATTCACTGACAACATATCTCCCTCACTTCCCATAATCATCCATACATCAATAGAAACAACATATCCCCACACACCTTTCCCATTCTTCATAGATGTCAAACCATTTTTGACCTCAAGTAGTGAAACTCATCATATCTAAGTGATACTCTTGTATTCATGTCACCAAATTTGATGAGACAATGACATAATTATTCCAACCACATTCCTTTGCCCATCCAAGAACTATAAGTCTACATATGTAAACACACAGTAAAATGAACTACCTACAAATCATTGAGTAGCTATAGGTGGGACCTTGCACACATTGAATCCTCAAAAAATCTTACCACAAATGAAGTGAATAATAATTCACCAATCCATCCCACATGGATTATGGCTCTTCCCTCTAGTCATAGGAAGGCCCTTCAAGAGTTCAAATCATCATTGTTTTGCAACACACATGAATTTTCTCATGTAATATTAGTTGCCTTTGTGTGAGACTCATTTCATAAACTTGATGCATCTATATGCATTCGCCTCAATTTCTTGATATAATCCACATATTATAAAATATCATTAAAATTTAAATGTAGTTAAATTTACTTTTTTCTCTAGATTACTTGTTTCATTTCTCATTTACATAAAAGTGTAAAAAAGATAACACATGAAAATACTTTATGTTCCTTGTGATTACTGTCTCAAAAATTATCCTATCTACTAAAATATACACTTTTGATTTAGCTTCAAGCATTTGTATGCCATTATATCCATTTTCAACTTGAATGAATAACTCTAATATACTATAGGTCGACATAGGTTCATTCCAAACTTAATATCTCTTTTTTTGGATCCTTCTTTTATACATGCATTTTGGATATTTTTGGGCAATATAGAAAAAGTGATCATAGGAGATAGAGAGGTGTATATACATATAAAGAAAAGGAAAGGAACATTCTATCTATACAAGATATATAAATTAGAGAATTTTATCCCTATTTTACTTTAGATTACTTGTTTCATTTCTCATTTACACCAAAGTGTAAAAAAGATAACACATGAAGATACTTTATGTTCCTTATGATTAACGTATCAAAGATTATCCTATCTACTAAAATATACACTTTTGATTTAGCTTCAAGCATATTTATGTTCATTTATTCATTTTCAACTTGGATGAATAACTCTAATATACTAAAGGTTGACATAGGTTCATTCCAAACTTAATATCTCTTTTTTTGGATCCTCCATAGCTTGTTTCCTCCATCTTTGATATATGCATTTTGGATATGTCTGGACAAGATAGAAAAAGTGAACGTAGGAGTTAGAGAGGGGTATATACATATAAAGAAAAGGATAGGAACATTCTATCTATACAATATATCTAAACTAGAGAATCTTTATCCCTTTTTGCAAATGTCTAGACACTGGTGAAATCTATATATCTTAAAACATTCTTTGAATTATTTTCTTCCAAGTTTCATAAATGATAAGCATAAAACACAAATTATCCTTTCTCCTTTGGAAAAATTCAAATATATACCTACACACATTAGGTGCAGTGCATATATCCAAGACATAAGAACAATAGAATAAAATATGTCCAACATATTAAGAATCATATTTATAAAGTTCACATCTTTAGCGGAAGTTAAAGGCACAATGCCAAAAATGGTCCTAACTTAAGAGTTCATTAGTAATAGCTATCACATCTGAAGATGAGAGTGACTCGTGATTGTTCCAACATACTAAGCCAAATGGTCATCCTTTTAACTAACATAACTTTCAACTACATATCCAAATTAGCAAAGATGAGTAAAGAGAAATAAGTAATAATATGCAAGAAGGCATGAAAAAGCATTTGGAATATCTTTATAATGGTAAATTTCCTAGAAGTGTAATTGTTAGGGCATAACATGGATGTAAAAGTAGCTTTAGCCATGTACATGTGTGTAATGTATCCAATGAAAGTAATAATCAGTTGTGGTTGCGTTCTTGATTGTTAGTTATCCTTTACAACTCAGTCGTGTTAAGTCATGTTTACTATTTATGGGGCTTCAAGATTTGAAACTTGGAGCGGTAAAGGAAAATAAGATATTATTTCTTTTATTTAGCTTTGATTTATTCATAATTACAACAAATCATACTATATAAGATGTTCTATTAAAGGTAAGCTGAGGAGGGAACCTCAAGAGAGTATATCCTGGTATAAAGGAAGATTAAGTTTCTATAACCTAGTAATAGCTAGAAACGTTATTCTTGTGTTTATGATGATTTATTACATCATGCTTGTTACTTTGAAAGTAAAATAAAGAAGGTTGCATATGAGAATTACATAGTAAGTATGATATATAAGTTAATATACATAAATATAATCTTATTATACTATTCTTGCATACTTACAAGTTTCAAGGATGAAACTCCTTGGGGGGGAATTTATTACAACCCATATCTGGCTCATTTGGTAATTTATAGGTTAATGACAACTCTAGTATTAATTACATCTTCATTAGTACCTTGCATGGAATTCTAGTTGATTAAACATTAAATCAAGGCTAAACTTGTTCCTTCCTAGGACAAACATGTGTTGTGCATACATTTAGATTTGAGCTTTAATTGACGAAGAATATAGCCCACACTTGGATGTGGAAATATCATCAATGATATTAAATAATTAATAATTAAAAAGTATCATTTATGAATTCTATTAAAATTTTATTGTAGAATTGTAGATAATTCAATTATGAATCTAAAGGAAAAATATCAAATTGGAGTTATTATGAGTGATTCATTACATTTATTGGTAGAAATGTAGATCTGTCTTCAATTGGCAACTGGTGGACTGCTCAACAATATTGGTGGCCAATGGATGGGCTGCGCACCCATGTTCGCTCATTGCTGATTGCCCACTAGTAGGAGTGAGCTGCCCAAAGCCCAACACAACAATCACAAAAAGCCATAATATTTGATATACATATCAAAATTTGACAAAATTTATTTTGTTGAATTGAAATGTTAATTTACCACACAACTACAACTCTAAAATGGATGAAAGAGAGGATGATTCTTAGGGTGATTTTAGAGAAGAACACAAACAATGTGAGAGAGTAGTAGACCTATCTATAGAACCATTGAGGTAAGTCTAGATCAACGACTTCACCTTCATTCTCTTTCTCTCTCTTTACTTCATTGAATATTAGGGCAAAGTTAATCAGAGGTTACTTTTCTCTTTTCCCTTTCTTCTTCCTCTAGCTTGCTCCATTAACAAAAAGAGAAGACTACATCCTGTATGAGGTATGATTCAAAACTTATAGTTTGAATCTAAGAAACAAGTTAAGATTGAGATAAGCCAAGACTAGAAACATGATCAATAGTTAGAATCAAACCCAAGTTGAGTGGAAAATTTATCTTTCAACCATGATTTTCACAAAACTTAATCCAAAATGTTAAGAACATGTATCATCCTATTCATCATTTTTTGTGTTTGACTTAGCGAGCTTTAATCCACATTCCAAGTGAATGAATGATCCAAATAACTAGAAAATTGATAGGATATGTATGATTTTAGTTCTAGAATGTGTGTATATAATTTGTATGAGTTTCAAATATAGTGTAATCTAGAGGCATCCCTGAATCTAGGTTTTCCCTAAACCCTCAATAATGAAACACATGCCAGAAAGTGCTATTAGATATCCAGATTCCTTTCAACTATGATTTTAGATGATAAAACTTGTAGTTCTTTCCACTACTATATATTATATGCTCAATGCATCTAGTTAAAGCTATATATAGTTTGAAATACAAGTTGTTAGTACAGTTCAATCAAATAAAAATAAGTAGCATTCAATAGACAAATTAATAATATGGTTATAGAACAAATCAGTCCCATATAGTTAGATATACTCACATTATCCAATTCAAGTGAAATACATTGCAAAAAGTCAGTAGTTCAATTAAAGGATTTTTCAAAGCACTAGAAATACTCAAATTTGTTTAGTATGATTTTAAGCATCATTGTTAAAGTGCAAAATACAAAAAAGAAAATGGAATGATCCAATTACTGAATAAATATAAGAAAAGTTAATTATATATTTGAATAAAAGAACTAAAGAATCAATTAGACATTTAGATATCATGAATACTATAGATTCCTTATGGAGGTGTGCACCACAATGAAGGATCAACTTAATCACTAATAGCATCTAGGAGAGGAAGTTGGAGCATGCCAATGGGGCATGAAGGGTTAAACCCAGTGTTGACGACCTCTTAAATTATGGCACAAGATATCTAACATTGGCAAGAGATTATGGAGATACCCAATGGCACCCAACAATAGCTAGAGATCCCAGTAGTACCTAGTTTTTAGTACAGTTATAGACATGTACCTAATATAACTGGAGATACTAGTGGTACTTAGTTCAGTTACTACTCAATGAGTCATCCCTTGTGGAGCTACTGATGTAGGCAATTTAAGACTTCGATTATCTGCCTAAGTGCCCAAGTTCAGAGGAGGACTCCAATTTTATCTGGCTAGCTAATATAGTCATCAAGGTTGGATGTGGCGAGGCCCATTGCAGACCTCGTGGCTAGTTATCAGAGTTAGAATCCCCAGTCAACTCTAAGTCTTGTACTGTGAGATTGTAGCTTGTTGTACTGCTTAACATTTTGTGGTACACCTCATGTGGGTCCAGGAATTAATAGAACTAATTAAAATTTACATAGTCAGGTTTAAAGAATTTATTGTTCACTTATTCCTAGTATTTTGGTTGGTTGATGGATTTGACAATGTTTCTCATTTAGTTTACCTTTTAATGGTCATGCTTATATTTTATATTTTTAAATTCACTAACTTAAAATTATTTCTATTATATTTTCTACTTGATAAATTTACATTCACAGAGCCAGTAGCTCACACTCTGCTGAACAAATTTTAGGTAATCCCGTTGATTATGGAGATAACAACAAGTTCATAAGAGTCCTATGATAGAAGGATGTTAGCACTATTTTAGGTAGAGATAGTTAGTCTTAGTCCTTGTCTAGTCTAGGTCCTATAGTTAGAAAAATAAAAAAAATTGTATTATTCAAGTGAATGAAAAATGTAATTTGTTTTCTTATAAAATAATTGTAAATATAAGCTTCATGTATTTGAACGTGTTGGGCTATCATGTGATGAATAAGAAAACTTCTTTGGTTTTGATTATGATATTATGTTCATATGAAATGATTTATATACGTGACATAACATGTAAATATATACAAAGAAAAATAATGAAGAGGTTTAGATGTGTTTTGTTTTATATAGCCTAATCATCGCATACCATAATCCTATGGTCTAAGAGAGATTATAAGATTTGGGGTCTGACAATCATTCTATGTCAATTTAGAAGATCTTGAGCATAATCGAGGGTTCTAGAAGGTGAAACAAAAGGTGGTATTACTTTTTATACAATTACATTATTGTGGGATTTTGGGTAGAAGGGAGGCAGATCTTTAGGAAGCTTGTGGTGATGCAGGACGACACAAGGTTTTGGGTATTTCATGCACAAACACCAAGACCCTTGATCTTAGGGTTCCTTGATTTTATAAGAATGAAGGGATTCAAATGATGAATCATGAGGCCAAACACTCGAGGAAGGGAGAATAATAAAGCGAAAGTTTGTTCTCTGAGAGGAGATGAAGCATGAGGTAGATGATGATATCATAACCATTTAATTTGACGGACACATGATGAGAACTATTAGATCACACATCTCCTACACAAAAAAGCAAATTTGATAGCATGATATAGAAGTAACATGACAATAGTCCAACTAATGTTACTACCATGTTTTTCAATAAAACCTAGTTTAATTAGTATCTCACTTTTTTAGATTAATATGGGGGATAAACTGGTGTCCAAGTGAGTTTACAATTGGTATGTAGGCTAATAATCATGTTTTATCATTAGTTACATTTTTTGGAACAATTAGGTGTTTATTTCCTTACTTGGGTAATAACTTTTCAATTAATGCATTTATTCATTTTTAATCAATTTCAATACAATATTTTGTATCCACCCATTAAATTTCATCTACTAACCCTAGGAAGTTTCTTTAGAGCCAAATTCAAGTCAAAGCTTATTAATTTGTGTATTACTGAAACTGAACCCACATTGAAATTTATTAATTTAATTATCCTTAATACATCTTATTATAAAATAGTTATTAATACAATATAATTGTAGACTCCATTTACTCCTACTTTAGGCTAACTTAGGGAAGGAGGAGCTTAATACTAACATAAGTGAAAAGGAAAAAGAAAGGGGGAGGATCAAACTCTCTCCCTAGATTCAGATATGTTACTTTTTCCCATAAAAAAATTTCCAAGATTCCTTTGAAACTATTACTTCTTGTACTTTTTTGGCCTTAAAATCCCAACCTATTTGTTCTTTAGTATAAGTACACTCTAATAATTGAAGAAGTGGTTTTTATATTACTAATCCATTCTTTTTGACGTGATTTTCCCATACATTTCTCTATTCACTTTGGGACCACTAATACCATTCATTTCCAACAAATTATAGATGCCTATTATATCAGAAAATGGCTAATACAATTTTTCATCACTAAAAGTCAAGCAAGTAGATTTGCAACCATTACATTTCCATTCACTCAAAATGCAATGATGAAAAAAATGATTGGTTTGATCTTGTTAAGGTCAAAGGCTATGGGGTACTAAATATCCTTTGTTGACAACCAAACCCCAACCTCCTTCTGATCTCCCACTAACAACAGAGAAGACACATCCCATATGGAAGTATTAATTGGTCCCATTACTTATCTTGGTTGACACTCTATATTTATAATCAATGACCCTTCTAACTTACTCATTATCATTTGCATATTGTTAACAAAATCTAATACATCATCTTCAAACTATACATGCGGAAATTCCTAACATGTACAATAACACCCACCACTTATATCCTTAAGTTCCTCTCCATTATCTTTTCCTCCACCTCCATCTTAAGGTGTTGACGAGAACCTCCTCATTAAGGATAGACAACAACTACAAAACTACATACACATGCTTGAATTCATGTGAGACCTGATAGAAGGTTGTTGTTCAATGAGACATTTTACCACATCTGATTTTTCAATGATAAATTAAGGGATTTACCTATTATTTGATACAAAACACTTGTTGTCACACCCTATTTTTAGAAACTTATTGAGTGAATAGTTGTGGTGTCAGTGAAACCTTATTAGGAGATGAGTAAAAGATATGGGCCCAATATTGATAATTTTTAATGTGATTTGTGAACATATAAGAGTTTATATACCCTAGGGATGAATTTGTGATTTGACCAATTTACATGTTTGGTAATTTCCAAATATAATTTGATCATTTTATTATGTTTACTAGGCTATGGTTAAAAGTATATTAACATTTGAAACTAATTTGGTCATTCAATTTGAGAACGCACTAAGTGGGAATGATATAGTTAGAATTGTTCAACTAGGAGCAATTTGGGATTTTACTAAAGATGATGAAAGAAAATTTGCATTTGAAATTTAAAATTCAAAATATAAATGAGACATCAATCTATGGCCAAAATTTATACTTAATTGGTTGTACGATGTAGCTTGTAGAAATATTGAGAAGTGGTAGTTTTAATTGGATGACATATGAGTTTGTAGGCTTAAACCAATTAACTCAGAATTGGGATAACATTTTGATAATGATAAGATGAGTGGTTATGTTTTGATTAAAGAAAACAAATAATAAATATAGAAAGTGGAATAGTCCATCTCCTTTGTAGCGGGGGGACACATGAACATGTGGAGGTTATGCCTCATTTGATTGGCAAACAAACACAAGTTCAAAGTTTATTTAGGATTGGGACAGTCACCGAGGTCCCTCCTCACATACAATGCTTTCATCCGAATAAAAAAGGGACCGTTATCTATGATGGTTTGAGAATTTGGGAAAACAAGGCCCTATGAGATTGTTGTTTCTTGGACTCCATTTCAGAGGATGTGAATAAGGGATGAGGAAGGACACTCCTAGAAAAGTGGTATTAAAGATACAAAGAGTACCATAAGATGATTGAGTTTTCAAATGAAGCCTAAGGGAGAGACAAAAGAAAAAAAGTAGATTACACATAGGAGCCGTTCATGTTTGAAGCACTATTGGAGGATAGATATTGTGATTCAAGACCACTGGCCACATGGAGATTGGATGTCCCTGTGTTGAATGTCTGAATGGAGTTTGAAGATGTGTTTATGCGAGACAAGTTGGTCGAATTGTCCAGGGCAAATTCGTCATCCTCTCTGAACACAATGATGCTCCAGATAGAGACTCAACTTTCAAATAGGGAGGCAAATACAATGTTCATAACAACTATGGAATCTAGAGATATGCACAAGGTAAATGTAACATCCTAAAAAAATTAAACTTATGAATGATTTCCTAAGTGGAAAACCTAATGTTCAAATTTCGAATTTCATATATCAAATAGAACACTAATATGAATTTTAGACCCAAATATATTGTTTAAAGAAAAGTCCAATAAATTAAGAAATGATTACTCTTTTTATGATGATAGTTTATCTGATATCCTTTAACATCGAAGTATTATGCCTTCACTCTCTTCAATGTTGCCTCATTACTATACTTATAAACTGTAATTGGTAGAGTTTTGTCTCATGAACTCAATACAACTAAAATCATCCCTAGATGACCATAAATGTAAGATTACACCAATTAGATATTAATCATAATTTATTTTATATAAATAATTAATAACTTGTATTTGTATCATCAAAGTTGAAAAACAATTATATAATAGTGATCTAGACCTAAAATACACTTATGTTACAAATCTAAAGTCAAAAGGACCTCGTTTGACCCGTTAAATGATTTTGAGATATATGTCTTATTCTTTGAGCCCTAAATATACTCATTATTTCCTTGAAAACATTAATTTAATATAGATGCTGGTTTCATGTGTCACACGAACCTTTTAGTGGGTTGAGCTGTTCCAGGTTAGACTCCCGGATCCACAGGTACCACCTCTTTCACTTGAAGTCCAGTCCTCCCTAGACTATGATATTGCCACAATCCTCATCCATCCCAATATCACTATGTTTCTTCTCGGATTGATCTAAATACTTCCCCACAATCTCTACATCTTCTTGGAGAACCCAACCCAAAGCACAATGGGTTTTTGTGACCTACAATTCCCTATCGATTAGACTCCCCCAAGTTTCCCCTATTTCAACCTCTGGGGGTAACATAACCAAGTGCTAGAGAATGGAACGTAACTGAATTCCCAAATATATAAAGGTGGGCACATAACCTAAGTGTGGGGCACACAACCTCCATCCAAAAAATGTGACATCAGAACATAACCCAAAAATCCAAACCAGTTATGCGACTCTAGTACTATTGAATAAAAAAGCGTGCAATAATGTACATGAAAGTGAAGTACAATCACAAAATATATCTAATGATATATCCATCACACCAATGCATAATATGAAACATCCACCATAGAGGTGTGTAAAATAGTCCATCTCTGTAATTTTGAGTTACAGTATGAACTAAGATGACCAATATATCACAATGATTCCAACAATTCATGCTGCCCTTTTCAGCCATGTTTGTTCCTCTCCTCATAACCAATCTCCAATGACCTACTCTGACTACTTTTGATATGATTTTTAACCATTTTTCTCAGTATTGGTAGTTTCTATGAGCTTCCCTAGAACCTCCCCTGCTCCAGTGATGGCGGCGTTCTATTCTCTTCCGCCTGAGTACCACACATTATAAGTTGTAGCTCGCCAAATCTGGAAGAATGTGAGGAAGGTGCTTAACACCTTGAATTCTAAACATGAGAAGTAAAATTGATTTTTGATTGTCCAGATGTCTCTCCAAGAGAGGATAGTATCCACCTTTGATCTGAAGACAAAGGTCCCAAGATGTAGTGTATTCATTTTTCCCTCAGATAATTTGTATCCATGTTACCCGCGCTTGGGAAAAATAATAATTTAGTGCTTAGTTTGATTTAAATTGTGTATCTTTTCTCTTTTGATTGAGTGATAGATTTGACTTGTCAATGAACCAAGATTTGGTGCATGACGCGTGGGTAAATCTTTCCTTACACAATTTTTTTAAATGGTTCTTGGATTTTCCCTATTGGTCAACATTATAAAATATATAACGAATTATCTACTAATAAGAAAATAAGCAAAGATACTCATTGGAAAGGATTTTGGATATCGAACTCAAATTTTGAGGTTTTAGAGTCTGTTTCCCTTCAACCAAACCATTGTTTCCTAAGATGCCAATTTTAGGGTTTAAGATGATGAATAAAATACAAATTGATATGTTACATGTTATGAATAGGGTAATTAGGATCCAACCAACTCAAGAACGTTATTATGGTTTCATCAACCTAAGAATAACAACTAGGATTGACTCAAGATTAGGGAAACTAAAGAAGGATTTTCTTTGCTATAGGTAAAGGGGTCATGCTACAATACACAATTATCCATGGTTAATTGAATGTTATATATAAAGTAGAAATTAAGATTTCAAGTTTAATTCTCTAATCATGTTCATTATATAAATTGCTTGATGATTGCTATGTCCTATTACTTATGGTTATCATGCTCACAAAGATTAGGGATAATGATTAATGATTAGTGAAATTTAAAGTTCAATTATCAAGAGGGATAAATCCCATCATGTTAAAGATTCAAGTTCAAGATTGCTGTCATGTTCAAGTTAATTTTAATTTTAGTAAATTGGAATTGAATCAATTTTTATATGCTTCTCGAATCAGGAATCTCAAGGGGTCGTTATGGATTTTTATAGCCAAATCAGGGGCATTCATGCCAATTATGGGATTATCTAGCATCAAGGGCTTTCCTAGCAATCATGTGCTCTTAAGTGGGCGTCATAGAGAGATGCATATATTTACTGCTCAATTCTTCAATTTATTAAATGACTCAAGAATGTATATAGATAATTCATGTTAAAGTCATCTTTTCATTCATACTAAGTATAACTATTTTGTTTATGCTATAAAGTGCCAACATCATTTACTGATTTGTTGTTTTCCCCTTTGCATGGATGGGGACGTGATGTCCCTAGGAATTGGAGCAAATAAGGACTAAAGAAGAGCAAGCCAAATATTAGAAGACCTTCAAGTGAAACCTGGAGGAGTTCCATCTACCTTGGATGATCCTATTATCTAGAATGTTCTCCTTCATGTTTTAGTTATTCCAAGTTTAGATATTAGACCATATAAAGAAGTCAGTTGTAGTTTTCTTATTCAAAGAACAATGTATGAATTTTTTAAGAAAATGTATGGTGCTTTATTTATTTATCTGTAATGATTATCTTCATGTGGCATACCCCTTCAAAAGAAAAATTCTTCCACCCAGTTATGGTAAGTATTCAAAAGTGGGATGATACATAAATGATGAAAATTTGCAGAGAAAGATATTTTAGGTATTTCTAATTATGTAAGATTTTGATAGAGGATGGATTTATGACAATGATACAAAAGAAACCCCAACATGGATAATATGACATACATAGTCTATTAGGTTAATATAGGATTTCAAGATATGGTTTTGATGTATGTATCATGTTTGTTTTGAAGATAGTTGAGGTCAATCAAACTCAAAGGTATATAAGTGTTATGCCTTATCTCAGGTAAGTGGGACATGTATATTGAGTTTTAATATTTATATGATTTAGACATGGCATGCAACCTTGAAATATAACATATATATTAAATTACATTAGATCTTCATCTTTTAAATATTATTTATTTGTAGTCATGCTATAAGTAAGATTTAAGTTATAAAAATTATATTTTAATATTTAAGAATTAAAATATAGCTTCGTATGAATAACATGATCTTTAGAACTTAAAGAGGAGGATGGCTCGTGGGCGAGGAGGGTGAGGGAGGGGGCGCGGCGGAAGCGGAATCCATAGCAGACAAGGAGGGCGAAACGGTGGGAAGGAAGCTGATGAGTCGACGACGACTCCTCCTGGAGGCTCAAGGGTGACTGAAGGAGAAGGCAGCGTGTAAGGGATCCCCCGTACTCCTTGAATCCTAGAGATCTCAGTGACCCTGGATACCTATTCTTCACCTAAACCCAAATCCTCACAAGCAGGGCCCTCGAAGGGCGATACCAGAAAAGAAGTGACGTCCTCCCTCACAGACTGGCTCTATGCTAGTCGTCAAGGTAGACCAGTAGCAGAAATCTTGGTCGTCGACTTCATTGAGCCGATTACTAGGGATGGATCCAAGTGTGACTCTATTTCTAGTCAGGAAGGAGCATCCCCAAACTGGAACCTATACTTGTCAGTTCGATTCTCCAGTAGGAAGCCTTTCAAAGGTCAGCTTAGTGACAGGATCAAAATATAATGGAAACCCAACGGGACCTTCGAAATCATTTCCAAGGAGAATGAAGGCTTTGTCATAAAGCTACCATCGGTCACAGAGAGGGATCACATCATTGATGAGGAACCTTGGATGATGGATAGAGCTCTCGTCATTGCTCAAGAATGGGAACCATGATCTGCTATGCAACACCTGTCCTTTTCTCGAGTCCCAATCTAGCTAGAGGTGGAGAACCCTGGAGTCCCATGGACCGCCGTTGGGATCGCTAGTGTTGCCAGCACCATCAGAAGGCCGTTAGACTTTGTAGAGTCTTCACTCACAGTAGGTTGTTTGGACTCTGCCACCCTTTGTGTGGAGATCTCGTGCTCTCACAAGATTCCCAAGTCTACCTTGGTGGAGTTTGACGGAGCTACCAAGAAGCTAAAGGTCAATGCACTGTCGAAGCCTCTCTTCTACTCTGGATGCAAATGTTTTGGTCACAAACAGGGTTCGTGTCCCCTGGTTAGCAGACGTGTGTTTCCTACCAAGGAAGTCCAATTTCATTTCGGGAAGCAAGGTGCTCAATGTTTTGCCAAAAACACTCAAGCATCTAATGCTGAACAGAACGTAGTGGATGCTGACAAGGAGAAGGATGATGTGGCTGTGGCTGTGGCTGAGATTGCACTGCTGGTGTCAAACATAGTCCTTGATGCCACTTTGGAGAATTGCCAATCGACCCTCCCTCCCTCCTATAAGGAACATGATATGTTCGGTTCCTCTCCAATCTTTAATGCAGGTAGTCTTAACCTAGATTGGGAGTTGAAACTCTATAGGAGAAGTGCATGTGAGGCCTTGAATTCCTAGAAGGTCAACAAGATATGGCAAAGCTGCAGCTTTTCTGTTGATTATAAATAGAGGAAGCTCAATCTGTTTGATGAGATTTCTCAGGGAGACTCAAACTCAGATGTCAAATCTGATCACTGGGGTTCTGACTCGGATATCCTTGGTCACCCAAGATTAAGGAAAAAGAAGAAATCAAGAAGGAAAAAGAGGGAGGACTAGTCAAGTCCTTTAGCTGCGTGTCTGCTATCTAAATATGCAATCTGCTGTTCTTGTCTATTGGGATGGTCAAAACATTTTCCTTGTTTTGTTTCCTTTCCACATCTTGAAGGTGTACTTATTGCTAGTGGTGAAGTGGATGGAATGGAGAAGGCGTGATGATGATTATGGTTGATCGGAATAGGGGTCCTGTTGCTGGTTAGCAGACATCGCTTGCTACGGTAGCTGTGGAGTTGGTGAATTCCTACTGAGGTCTGACTTCTTGGGACTGATATACTCAAGTTTTCTTTTGATTCCTAGTCTTGGATGAGCTTCGGATAATGGTTTCCTTGGAGTTAGTTTGTATATCTCTCCAATTGGGACACCTGAGGTTGCTGTGCTCTTATTGTCTAGCTTGACAACTCTCATTCTTTGTGGGTGAGTTTAATGCATATGAGGTGATTGTTAAGTTGGATGGCTCTTGTACCCAGTCTTGGGCATCTGTTATTGCTTTTTTATGCTTCTGCTACTCTTAGGTAATAGCTTCCTACGTGAAGCCTGGTAATGGTTTGTAAGTGCTGTTAGCACAGGTTTGAGGGGGCACATCTTTTCTGTACCTAAAGTTTTTGGCAAAAGATATGGCAACAAAGTTTTTTACCGACCAAAGAATTAAAATATACAATATGGTTGTGTTAAGTTCATATATCTTTGTGCTTATGTTATTAGTGTAATGGTATTATTAATCCTAGTAAAGTATGAAATATTAAAAAGATATGCTTACTACATCAATTTTTTAGATGATACTTTGTATCAAGTTTCAGTTACATAGTAAATCTGACTTAGAATTAGATTCATATATAGTAACTAGAACTTAACATTATATATTAGGTTCTAGATTTTTGGGAGGCATATAAATACCACAAAGGCACATCATGCCACATAAGAAGCCAGTGCACCTATTCTTGGTCCTTAGTGATCAACCGGTTCCACTTTGGTGTCCACCTGTTAAATTTTGTCAACTAGGGCACTTAGTGCCAATAGATGGAAATTATTGTCTAATGGTATCTAAAAATATATAAAATGCATATAACATATACCTTAAATCAGTTCAAGACTAAAACTCTCAACTTTCATCTTTTCAGTTCAAATTGTAGATGTACTATGTATATTCATATTTTTCTTAGCGGAAATTCAATGCCACTTACTCTAACACTTATGTTTTATTTGTGTATGTCTAGGGACAAGATGTCTATAGGAACACATATTTATGAGGATTTCAAGATGTAAGGATATAACCACAACTATAAGTAGTTTGTTTGGTGGGGCACCATCTACATGATCTAAGAGTGTAATTCTAAGATCAAGTGTTATATTATGTATCTTTTGTAAAGCTCAATGTTATGAAGTTTCTTTTCTAAGACTTCATGAGAATATTATTTTACACTAGTATGTTATGGTGTCTATCTATTGGTGGTATCTTATGTTATTTATTTTCTCTTGTATCAACTAATTGAGATTCCTCTACTGAGGCCCATTAGTATTGGTTTAGTTTATATTATGTTGTGTCTTCAGTACATCATTCCTTGAGACAAGGAGATATATGACTACTATATAAACTTGTTTCTCACAATAAGGATTTCACTTCACATGTTATCAAGAGCATCCATCTAAACCTTAGGGTTTCTCAAATCACTGGTCACTCTTTGTGGGAGAGAGGCTTCCATAGAGGGCATCTGCTTGTTGTTGTTGAGCAGGGAGACTGTTGGCCGCCGAGATAATGCAGACAATGTCTCTTGCTATTGTAGATACCGCAGAGAGCACTTCCTATCCTCTCTCTCTTGATGCTGTCTCTTCCCTTTCTTCTTCTTCTTCTTCTTCTTCTTCTTCTTCTTCTGTCTTATCCTTCTCTTCTTAATCTCATCTCCCCCTCCATTGCCTGTGCCACCCCTACTTGTGCCCCACTTCCAGTCTCCACGCCCCTATGCTTACCACCACCTTCCCACACTACCCGCTTGCCCACAACACATGCAAATAGTCGTCATTGCCACTATTGAAAGAAGCATGCTAGCATGCCGCTGCAAGCCACTCTACAAATGTTAGGGTTGGCTCATACTATCCTATAACTAAACATTATCTTATCCTTGTTTCTATTGTCTCTAGGGATATTTATTTTGGTCTGCCTAATCTTTCAGTAGGTGAATCATTGGTCATCGTCCCCTCTGGAGTTGTACCTGTGACCCCTTGATTCATTGCTTTCTAGCACATCAACCTTCATGGAACCACCCACTGGATCTGACTGATGGCATTTTGATCTCAGGATGGGAGGCATGCATTTCTAAAAATAAGGTTGTAACAATCTAATACCTATCTTTTTTCATTACTTTACTCCTCATATTTTTCCTTTATGTACACGTGTGAGCACAATTAATGGTTAAGGATATATGATTTCTTTCCTGTAATAGTACTTTTATTCCCGTGGTAGTGCTTAATCCGTGTTTCTTTCTAATTCCTCTCTCTTTCATTCCACTGCGCATCTTACCGGTGATTCCCCATATCCACCACTATTCTAGCAGTGTGCTATTGTGATATCCTTCTCCACTGCTATTCTAGTGATGCAACTACTTGACATCTTTCTCCACTGTTGTCCTGCAAGTGTGACTTTTCATAAAGTCTGAAGGCAAATCTGACAAAAAAATTCACCTTAGACCATTGTCTATAATGGAAACTGTAAGGAGTGGGATTTGAGAGGGGATCCACTTGTCTATTAATCAAGTAAGAGTCATCATCCACACCAAACACACACCAAATCTTTTGCAACAAATGAATAACCTTTGTTTAATCTTTTATAAATAAATATCACATATAACAAGGTATGTCAATGGAATAAAATGCAATGATTATTTTCAATTTTAAAAGTTTACACAATAATCTCCCACATGGACTTACATGAAGACAATAGCTTCAACATCTAAGAAACATGAACTTTGAGTTACTTCAAGTCTATCTCCCAAGAGTCAGCTCCACTAAGACAAGTCCAAATCATCAATTCAAGTCCTCCATGTTCTTCACCTAAGGGGTTGGAAGCATACCCTAAAAGAGAAGACTAAAAGTTGTTAGCATAAAAAAGCTGTTATGTGCATATATATAGATATTTAGTAATATTAAGAGAAAAAGACAACAACAATTATCAAGGCTTCCAACAAAGAGGGAAAGTGAACATCCAAATGGATTTCAAGAGAAAACAATATAGGTATACAAACTACACACTTTCCAAATAAAGAATTATCATCATGTGCCACATAAGCACAAAAAATAAAATATGGCACACAATCCACCAAAGTAATCAATAATTTAGCACATGAGTGAGATAAACACATCATTATTGAAATAATGCTAATAATGGTGGTTAGGGAACATAACCCAAAACCTGATAGAGAGCGAAACGTAACCAAACTCCCGCATTTATAATATGGGGACATAACCCAGTATGAGACACAAAACATCCATCCTAAAATATAACATGGGCACATAACCCAAAATTCAAAGAATTTATACAACTCTAGTACTACTTAATTAACAAGCATGTGATAATGTAGAGGCAAGTGAGAGTACTTTCATAAAATAGATATAAGGAGATTTCTGTTACACTGATGGATAATAAGAAAGAGCCATCATAAAAGTGGGTAATATACTCCATATCCAAAATATAGGGTTACAACATGAAATAAGAGAACCAAGATATCCTTTAGAGCCCAACATGCTTATCCACAGTTTAAGAAAACCATAATTTCAATATCAACCTAACCACTCACATGGGTTAAAATCTCATAATAGAGAGAAATTGTATTTGGTAGTATGTCTCAAAGGACCAAGAGAGAGAATACATAGGTTTTTGGTCAATATGATTAAGGAGTGCAACATACCTTAAAGATGCATGTCAACCGTCAAGTTCCAAACTGCAGATCCAATCGGGATACTACATCACCTAGTATTGAATAAACCATTAACTAATAAGCATATTATAACCCTAAATTACCAATTCTTATTATCATTGGATTTAGGTTAGAAACTATGTGTAGTAGGTAGAGAATGTTTTTTGATTCCAAAGAGTATTCATTTGTATTTTCCTGACAAGTAAATAATTAGTTATGAGTTATTTTAGTTAAATCCACATAATGAAATATTAAAAATAATTAAAGCTAAGGAGCATCATACCCTCACATCACTCATCAAATATTCATCAGTGATAAGGAATTGAATGCCATTAAATTGAAATTAAACAACGAGCAATCAAAACCTAAGTTTAGGGCCAAAAGACAGTCATACCCAACATGGCATGACAAAATTGAAATCAAATGAAGGGCAACATGATAAAATACTACCAAGCCATTTTCTTCGCCGATACATCCAAACCAGTTCCCAAAGAACACAAAAATGAAAGTAACTAGCGCCGGGGAAGGGATCCAAAACTTTGAAATTTGACAAAAGCTGGGCCAAAAATTATTCCTCAGGAACTCTGGGCTCTTCCAGTCTTAAAGACCTTTAACATGAGGCCTATGATGAATGAAAGATACCCCACCTACTCTATCTATGGTAGGCATGGCGTAACATTGTGAAAATCAAAGAGCTAGAAAACTCCATGAGATTAATCCATCCATGCACATTCAAGACAATATGGCAAAGACAATGAAATTGAGCAATCATGAGTACAAAAAGCCCAATTGATGTATCAATTTGATTATAGGATGAAAAAGATGTAAAAAGGGGAAACATGAATATATATGAATCAATGACATCTGGGTAACCATGAGTTTTGATGTAATCAAACATAAGTTTTTGGTTAGATTAAGGCTACTGTGAAGATTCTAACCATGTCACCGAGTTGATGAAGTCAACATGGATGTTTGGAAGTTGGGAGGAGGGATCCAGAGGAAAGGAGAATTAACCAAAGATGCGAAATGACTATGGAGGTCTCACTGATGGTAAAGGGTAGCTATTTATATGCAAAAAATCCTAGGATATAGAGTAGTCCCATCAGAGATGGGAAATAGGGGGGATGGAGGAACCTATGGTCAACTAGGATGTTGTTGAGATGAATCCATATAAAATCATGAGCCGACCATCTTGGAAATAAGAGGAGAACACAGAGGAGAGAAAATTTGGAGGTGAGGAGGAGAGAAAAGAGAGATCTAGAAATTAAGAGAGGAGGAACAACTGGCTGAGACTGGGTCTAGAAGGAATCCTACTTTAGGTAGGAGAAAAGCTTACAACCACATGAACAAAATCCAAGGATCAAGATAGAAGATAGATCAAAAGAGGCCGCATGACACACATACTTTAAGAGGAGTCAGGAAATGAATGTGTGACAAAATAATTGAGAAATAAAAAAACAAAACAAAATTCAGTTGACATTAGGAATGCATACTTAAGCATTATCTTCTCTAATTAAATTGGGATAACTAGAGCTATCCAATAGGGTTCAAATATACTGTCTTAGATATTTGGGACCCAAGGAATCTTATTTTGAGATTAAATATTACTTTAAAAACTTCTAGTATGAGTTCTAATACAATTATGGTATAGGCATGTTATGTTCACACACACACAAATATATATATATATATATATATATATATATATATCGTTACATTATTATCATCAACATTCATTAATTAGAGTCCTATTATCCTCACCTTGCCATCAACAAGGTTATCTTATATGATTTTACACGAAATAGGTTATTTTATATAATTACTCATTGAGTCCATTAATATCAACATTAACTTCTATAATGGCATATTATTCATACCATTTACATGAAAACTCCAATTATTATTAGATTCTACATATTAAGCACATTATGCCACTTGATAGACATTGCCATTATGTATTCACCAGTAAACAAAGATGCATGTGTGACTTATTAAAGGGATTACTTACATATTAAGGATCATTTAGTTTATTAGGTCTAATTTCATGCTTATTAAGATATTCTCGATTGTAATGACACATAATGATGCTAATGCATCACATGAGGTACCAAACATGGGTAGCTTAGGTTAGCCAACTATAAGCTAAGTTTTAGGTTCCTTATATCATCATATGAGGGTTTATAGATCAAGGTACGGTTATAGATTCATGTAACCTTAGCTAGGGGCTATACTTGGGTTACTAGTTATACATGCAAATCATGTTCTATAGGGTACAAATGAGTGTACTAGATTTTGTACAAATTCTTATTCAACCAAAATTAAATATCTAATCATACAAACATTCTATCTAAAGGATTAGGGTTTCTAGAGTCGAGATGCTAGGTTTTAATATTTTACAACACTTAACCCAACAAAGAGGATTTTTTATATATATAATCATTCATACACCACCCACAAGAAAAATCCACCCCTTTAAGTGCTTTAATCTAATAAGTAAAACAAAACAACTCTATAGATACTAGGGTTATATATATATATATATATATATATATATATATATATATATATATATATATATATATATATATATATATATATATATATATACAGTCAGGCTAGACTACACTTGAGTACATATCACACAGATACACTCAAGTGTGTTTGCATATCAAGTCTATTTTTTGCAAGATGTAAACCGTTGATCTTCATTGTCATACTATAATTAAGCTACATACAAATTTTGAGCCCATTTGGATGAGTGTAAGTCACTCATCCAAGGGAAACAAAATCGATGCACGAAACTAATTTTAAATGCATAAATTTTGCGGTCTTTATAAGATGACCTATAAATGTCCAAATGTGCTCAATTTTTTATATGAGTTATTCAAAATATGATTTAGAAGATAAATGGATTAGATTTTTGAAAAAAATACTGCATCATGAAAAACTGCTTGAGTGTATTCGGAGTCGAATACACTCGAGTGTATTCTAGCTTGACTCTCTCTCTCTCTCTATATAGTTGTGATTGCTCAGTGTGCTTGTGATGTTCACAAGACAAGCTTAAAACTATAAGGTCTTATCCACATAGCATTCAATTTGAGGTCATTGGGGTTCCAACCTAAAAACCATAAGGTTTTTATAAGAATATATAAATTATAGGCTAATAAAACTACACAAGATGGGGGCGGGAAGTAGCTCGGGTGGTGCGGCTCGATAATCCCGGATGAAGGGACCCGGGTTCGACCCTCGGCGAAAACCCCAGGGTGCATTTAAAGGCCCTACGTTACTGAGCACGCCGCGGTACCCCCTGAAAAGACGCAGCTGGTTCCGAGGGTTTACACTGTCTGCGGGGGTCACAAAAGTGGCGCTCGTGTGAGAGTGGTTCCCTCGTAAAAAAAAACTACACAAGATAATGGGGTGAAAGAGGGCAGGTATACTAAATCTTTAGTAAAAAATTCATATTCCTAATCATTACTCCATCATAGAACTATGACTTTGATATTTCAGTTCCAATTAGTTCTAGGGTTTGCTTCAACAGACTTCACGCATTCTATGATTGTGACTTAGTTTAAAAACTTTGATAAAATTAGTGAATTTTTTTGGACACGTAGTAATATACTGGAAAATAATTTTTTTTTGAGAAATAATAAGTCATAAATAAAAGAGAAACTCAAAATCAATGCAAGAACTGATTCATAATTTTCCCCAATTAAGATCAAAGATATCCTTATCAACTTCTTTACCGTCCTCTTTACCTAACTCCATCCTGATATAAAATTTCATATCATCCAAAGAGATATATCACAAATAACATGTATATTAGAGTATGAGATTAAGGGTCCCTTCACATTAGGATTTACTCATCAAGATCTGTATGTCTACCTCATGTGATTACGAAACTTTCTTGCATTATCTCATAAGCATTTTAGATATATTCTAGGGTAAACATATCACTTGGATGGTGATAAGGTAAGGCAAGGGTCCTAATTAAGGAAACAGAATAAAAATAGTCAAAATCTAACTACCATGGCTCTAATACCATATTGTAAGGAGTGGGACCTGAGAGGGGACACACTCCTCACTTAATCAAAGAAAAGTCATCACCCATAACAAACACACACCCAATTTTTTTTACAATTAATGAACAATATATATTAATCTTCCATACATGGATATCATAAATATTAAGGTATAACATAGGAATAAGTGTAATAATATTTGTAATTTTACACATTTACACAATAATCTTCCGCATGGGATTACATGAAGATAACAACTTCAACATCTAAGCAAGTGTGGACTTTGAGTTACTTCAAGTCTATCTCCAAAGAATCAGCTCCACTAAGATAATTTCAAGTCATCAATAAAAGTACTCCATGTTCTTCACCTAAGGGGTTGGAAGCAAACCCCACAAAATAAGACAAAGTGGAACTTGTCAGTAAAAAATGCCAGTATGTGTTCTAAATAGAGATTGAGTACTGTTAGGGAAAAAGGACATCAACAAATTTTATCAAGGCTTTCAACAAGAGGGAAAGTGAACATTCAAATGGCTATGAAAGAGAAAGCAATATAAGGTATACACAAGATTCTTCCATATAATAAAATATCAACACATGATACATAATAACAATAAATAAATTAGGGCACATGGCCCATCGATGTAATAATTTTTTTAGCATTCAAGTGTAAACACAACACTAGTGAAATATAAATTAACAATGGCGGTTAGGGAACATAACCAAGTGCTAGCGAATGGAACATAACTGAATTCCCAAATATATAAAGGTGGGCACATAACCCGAGTGTGGGGCACACAACCTCCATCCAAAAAATGTGACATGGAAACATAACCCAAAAATCCAAACCAATTATGCGACTCTAGTACTATTGAATAAAAAAGCAAGAAATAATGTACATAAAGGTGAATTACAATAACAAAATATATCTAATGAGATCTCCACCACACCAATGCATAATATGAAACATCTACCACATAGGTGTGTAAAATAGTCCATCTCCACAATTTCGAGTTACAATATGAACTAAGATGACCAATATATCACTTTAGAGTCCAACATGAATATCCACAGTTTAAGAAGATCAAAATATCAATATAATCATATGACCACTCACATGAGTCAAAAATAGCATAAGAGAGAGAAACTGTATTTGGCTATATGTCTCAAAGGACCAAGAGAGATAAAATATAAGAAATTTTTCAATATGATTAAGGATTGTAACATACGTTAAAGATACATGTCAACTGTTAAGGTCTAAACCCTAGATCCAATAGGGTACTTCTTCACCTAGTATGGAATTATACATACAAACCATCAATTAATAAGATATTAGGAACCCTAAATTACCAATTCTTATTATCATTGGTATTATGTATTATACGTATATAGTTAGAGAATATTTTTCCTATTTTGAGAAGTATTTATCTATATTTTTCTAATGCATAAATAATTAGTTATGAATTATTGAAGTTCATTCCATTTATTGAAGTATAAAATAATTAGAAGCAAAAGACAACAATACCCTCACTTCACACATCAAATATTGATGCCTGACATGGCATTAAATTACATAGCACATGATTAAAAACTAAAGTCAAGGGCCAAAATATGGTTAGGCCCATCATGATGTGACAATGTTTAAATCAAACTAGGGCAACATGATAAATACTACCAAGCCGTCTTCTTTCCGGATACATCTGAACATAGTTCTTCAAGAATAAAACAATAATAGTAACTAGTGCCATAGAAGGGATATAGAACTTGGAAATTTGACCAAAGGGGCCCCAAAGATTATTCCTCAGGAACTCTATGCTCTATCGGTCTCAAAGAACATTAGCAGGAGGCCTGTGTTGGTTAGAGCCACCCGACCGCTCTATCAATGACAGACAAGGTGTATCATTGTAGAAATTTTAGAATTAGAAAACTCCATGAGACTAATTCATCTAGAGGATTCAAGAGAAGATGGTGACGACAATGATGATGAGATTGGGAAATCATGATCACAAAAAAGCCCAATTTTTATATCAATTCAATTTAAGGCTGAAAAGATATAAAAGGGAAAACATGCATGTACTTGATGTCAATTCCATTAGGGTAACCACGAGTTTCAATGTGATGAAATGGAAGGGAGTGGATTGATTACAACTACTCTGAGGGTCCCATCCATGTTTTTGAAGTTAATGAACCGATCATGAATGTTTGGGGAGGGATCAATAGATATGGATTATGAATCAAAGATGGGAAATGACTATGGAGGTCTCTACAATGGTAAAACGTAGAATTTTAGGAAAGAAATCTTGGGACAGAGAGAAGTCCCATTGGAGATGGAAAATAGGGGAAACAAAGGAACATGTGATTGACTGGAAAGTTGGTGAGAGGAATCCCTATAGAATTGGGAATCAACTACCTCATAAAGAATAGGAGAACACAAAGGAGATGAAATTTGGGTGTGAGGAGGAGATAAGAGAGAGAGATAGCAACCGATAGAGGAGTAACAATTGGCAGAGACTGGGTCCGGTAGGACTCCTACTAGAGGTAGGATAAAAGCTCTCAACTACATGATTCCAATTCCAAAGATCATGATAGAAGATAGTCGACAAGAGGCCATGTGACACATAGACTTTAGGTAGGACTAAATCAAATTATGACTGAATAATGGCAAAATAAAAAATATAAAACAAAGTTCATTCAATATTAGGAATTCATATTTAAGTATTATATTCTCTAATTAAATTGGGAGAACTAGGACTATCCAATAGGGTTCAAATATGGTATCTTAGCTAATTTGGAAGCTAAAAACCCAATTTTGAGATTAGATTTAAATTTAGAGACTTCCTTTCATGTGTTCTAATACAATAAGGGCTTAGGCTTTTTCTTGGTCAACAAAAACACCTTTCTTTTTTTGTATTTTTTGAAAAATATCACAAACTACTATAAAAAATGCTATAAACTATAAAATTTTCATTATCTTTGTAAGCATATATATGCACTGATATCAAGGATCTATGAGCAGTATCTTCTGTCATTCTGCCATCCTCAATAGACAAAATTGAGACATTTCCAAACCATCACTGCGAGAGCATATAGGGTAACCCACTACCGTAAGAAATATCATATATACAAAGCCTCCAAAAAGAAAACTTAACTCCACTTATATTGGATCATCATAGATCAGAAAGGGAGAAAGCACTATACACCAAAGCCTCTCAATAATAGACTGACAAGGAAGTTTAGCTAAGAGCATTGAGCTCCTAACAACCTTCTTCCCATAAAAAAGACTTTGACCAGAAAACTTCCCTAAGAGCACTCCACAAATGAAGGAAGCATATTCACTAAAGATCCTTCGGATCCCATCATCAAAAAGACCTAAACATAGAGATATTAGGTATTTTGAAACACCTTAGTTCATGATCAAGAAAGGGGAAAGAAGCCCTGCACACCAATAGAACAAATTTTGAAAGCATATCAAATGAGGAGTTCATTCTCTGACCATATCATCTTTTTTTTAGAATAAGAGGACTCTCCTATTCCTATCAAGCCAACAATGATAAATAATAAGAGGACAACTAACTCTTTCTTTAGAATATTTCATGCCAGTTAAGTCTTCCCAACTATAAGGAATAATATTGATCATATTCCACTGCCTTGCTTTTTTCCACAGTTCAGAGACATAGCTGCATTTGAAACAAATATGACTTGTATCTTCACAATCATTCATGCATAGGTAATATATTGAGTCAACTGCAAGAACTCTTCGTCTTGAATAATCTAAGGTAGACCATTTATTGTGCTAGCTTTCCACATATAAACTAAATAGTTTAAGAGATTTTTACAACCCCATATCCAACTAAAACATTCATCTTCTCTGCCTTTAACTTTGGTGTTCTCCTAAATGATCTTAATTCTAGCAGACTTACACCCTTGAAATGTGATGTGGTCATCATCAATATTGTAGGATACTGAATTGATTCAAAGTTTTTACAATAGTTTACGAACATCTAGAAGAGGGGATATCTAATTTTCTGTCAATAATGATATAGCTCAGATGTGAATCGTAGGGAACTCTAGATCTTATGATCATCTCTCTATCTAACACTTCTACTAGAAACTTCAAAAAAACCATGGATCTTTCCAGGTCAAGAATCCTTTGCTCGTGCTGACCTTGAATTCAATAAGAGGAAGCAGAACATCATGACTCTTAGAACATTATTGAACATACATGAGAAGTTAGATGCAATGCCCTTTTTTAGAATGTTTCTTCAGGTATCTTTTTCTGATCCACTTCATCCACAAGGATTGTTTCTTTTTAGCTATGTCCCAAGCATTAAGGATGAGATATGCTATTTTTACTTCCTTGCTCTTTCTCACCCTGAGCCTGCCTTCATTCTCAGGAAGAGTGATTGTGTCCCATTTGATGAGATGGAGATTTCTTTTGGCTTTAGTTTGAGCCCATAAGAAATCCCTACACAATTTATCGATCTCCTCCAAAGTAGAACTGGGAATGGAAAATGAGAAGTTTTAATATAAATGCATCATGGAAAGAGTAGAATCAACCAATTCAACTCTCCCAGCTAAAGATAACAATCTTTCTTTGTAATCTTTTTTTAATTTATCAACAAGTGTAGAAAAATCTTTCTTGTTTAGCTTCCATGCAAAAAAGGTAATCCTAGATATTTTGATTTCTCAAGATCACCTTCCTTCATACCTAGATGTTGGTTAAAGTCATGGTATTATCCTTATTTCCAAAGATAACATAACGTTTGGAATGATTGATGTTTAAGCCTAAGATAGAGCTAAAATTATCAAAGGGTGCTATTAAATTCTTAACATTCTCTTCCTCTACCTTGGTGAAAATCATCAAATCATCTACAAAGATCAGATGAGAACAACTATAATTCTTTGATGCTTCGATAGGGATGATACTTATATCACTAATCTTTGATTTCATGATTTCAGAGAAACCATGCATTGCAATAACAAATACATACCAGGCAACGACATCCCCCTGTCTAACTCCATTAGAAGATATGATAGAATTAGTTGGCTCTCCATTAACAAGTACTAGGTAAGTGGTAGTTTGAAAGATTGCTTATATCCATCTTGTCCACTTATAAGGGAAGCCCATTCTATATAAGATAGAAAATCAAAATTTCCAACTAACTAAATCATAGGCCATCAACATATTATCTTGAATGTAAAGTTAGAGCTAGAAATCTTCTTAAAGTCACTGAGAATCTCATTGGTCAAAATAATTACATCTTTTATACTTCTACCTTTTATGAAAGTGCATTGATTTGCATCGACAATGGTTGGAAGGACTTGTTGAAGTCTATTTGCTAGAATTTTTAAAATAATCTTATAGAATGTATTGCATAGGGAAATAGGTCTTTAGTTGGAAATGACATAAGAATCCATAATTTTGGGTAATAATGTAATAAAGGTTTTGTTTGTTTCTTTGAGGAAACTTTCTCTGGATAAGAATTCTTTTACTGCTTTAAAAACGTCCTCTCCTATCACATTCCATGATTTCTAGAAGAAGTGCTCATTGAACCCATTAGGGCATGTGTATTTGTCCTTGTTGAGCTCTTAAATTAAATCATTAACTTCCTTTCTTGTAACCTAGTTAGTAAGCATAATAATATGTTGTTTAGAAATGCATGCCCATTTATCTTTCCAAACCCCACCAAAATCATTTATACAAAAAGACCAATATAGAAATTCATAATAGCATTTTTAATGCCATCAACTTTGTGGCTCAGTTATCTATCAATCATCAAATTCTTTATGGAATTTTTGGATCTTCTTGTTCTTAGAGAGGAATAAAAACTTTAGTATCTTAATTTCCCTCTTGCCACTAAACCTTGGACTTTTGTCTAATAAACAATTGTCCAATATGAATAGCTAGCTTTTCTTCCTTTCTCAAACTTTTGGCACTAAATATAGAAAGATCATTCATATGATCCAGGGCCACTGACTTCTGAGCATCCTGACCCTTGACTTTAGCAATAGAAGCATTCTCAAAGATGTCCACAATAACTTTTTTGTTCCACACATTCAAATTGTTTCTCAAGTTTGCAAGCTTTTGTATAACCTGAACATGAAAAAGCCTTCCACTTACAAGTCTCACGCCTCTTTTAGAATAGTTATATACTCCTCATGACTTGTCCAAGAATTGATAGATCTAAAAGGTGATTTTAATTTCCTCAGATTACCAACAATTAGATATATTCTTCTGTGATCACTCATAGTATTTGATATGCATTCTCCATGACATGAATCAAAATGAGACTAAAACTCAAAATTGTTTAAATTTTATCTATTTTAGAGGTAATATCATCATCACCTTCTTGATGATTATCCCAAGTGTAGAAAGGGCTACTCAGCTTGAGCTCAAAGAGACCACCGTCTGAGATGCAGTCGTTGAAATCATCGTAGGATTTTTTTGTTAGTGGTTGTTTGCCAATCTTCTCTCCATCTTTTCCGACTATGTTAGTTTCCCCCATGATTACCCTCAGATCATTGGCCTTCTCATATATCTTCTCTAAGTCCTTCAATAATCTAACTCTATTAGAATCAACATTATGGCAATAAATTGTAGATAAAATAAAGCTCTCAACTTCATGGTGGGCCCGACACAAATGGTTTGATCACACTCATATAGTTTGACAATATCACAACTTACCTTCTTTTATAGAATGATCACCTTCCCAGAATGTGTGACTACAGATTATTAACTATTGATACTTCACAAAATTTTTTATTCATAATCTTCAGGATCTAACTGATAAAATTTTGGATTAATTGATAATGATAATGTTGCTTCTTGACCTCCTTAAATCCTCTTGGACACTCATAACCTTATTATTAATGCCTTTGACTTTATAAGAGGTAATATGCAGCAAGATACTCATTTGATCCATGGAGCTATTGAACTGACAACCTCAACATCTTCACTAATTATTTCTAAGCCTTCAAATTTGTTTGTCATAGTGGAAACTAGATAATTGGCTACTCAGTGAAATGTGCCCACATTCAATTTAGCTTGACATTTAGGCAAATACTTGTTCCTTCTCCTTGCGGCAATGGAATCCGTATTAGAAGATGTTTGAGAGTTGTTACTACTACTTGGAGAAGAATTTGAGAAAATTGGAATTGGGGTACTAGGCACAAATCTCCCCCCTTCATTCAAATTCACCATAGCTTCTTGATTAATTCCTTGTTGTGTTTTTTTTACAATCTCATTGAGAGTAATATATTTGATGTCAATGGACTATACTTAGTCAACTATCGATATTGGATTGAATGGCTCAAAATTTTTCCCCATACCTTCTTTTTACCTTTAGAATCTTCACTAGGAAATGGCTTTGCAACATATACTGGTTCTATAAAGTCTTCGTGACCTAGCAAACCACAAAATCCACATTTATAAGGCACGCATTCATAACCAATGAATACTTCATGATCATCACCTTTGTTCCTTGACAAAGTAATGTACTATGGATATACTCCGCCTCCAATGACACCATGACTTGGAATCTGGCATATTTGATTTTCAAACAATGTTAAGTTTGTTCATCCTTCAGAGGTTTCCATTGCAAAGAGCCGATTCTTTCAAACATCTTGCTGTCACAAAGTGGCAAATTGTAAATACACACCTAAACTAGAACTTCTTTTAAACTGGACTTTGCAAGAGCGTCACCTAGCCCCCATTTCTTGATCAACATTGGCCTGTTTTTGACATACCAATCACCTACTAGCACAAACTTAAGATCTTCTAGACTTGAGTACTTGATTATGAAGAAACCTTCACCTCTGTTGAATATTTTGATAGATCCGTGTGGGTTATACAACCATGACAAATAGTTCTCGAGAGTAGGGTGATGAGGTCGAAAGTTGAGAATGTATCCTAACAAACACTTACTCCATTTACTTGCATTCTCCTTCTGTTTCTCCTTAGGGTACACTCATTTCCCATCAACTATCGATATCTTTTTCAAATTCAATGAAAGTAGGCTATCTCCATCTTTCTTATGAAATGCCTTCCAACTAATAGGATATTGTGATAATGTGGATTTAAAGCCATATTTTCTACCTCTTCTTCTTATTTAATCCCTTTTCCCCTCCATTATAGTCTTATTTCATAGGGGGACTGTTGGGGACACGAGATCACCCTGTCTGTCACCCTCCCAGTTGATTTTTCATGCATTGTAGCTTTTTTTGCATATCTCATGTTAGGGATTAGGCTTGTTATCTTCATATATATATAATATTATCATCAAAATTATTAATTAAAGTCCTATTATCCTCACCTTTCCACCAACAAGGGAATCTTTGATTATTTTGCACAAAATAGGTTATTTGACTCAATTACTCATGGAGTCGGTTATTATCACATGTAACTTATATAATGGCACATTCATACCATTTGCATGAAGTCTCAAATTATTATTAGATTATACATATTAAGCACATCATGCCACTCATTAGTTACCCATTATGTATGCACTAATGAACAAAGAACCCCTTTTCAATTTTTTTCCTATTCAAACATCTTTTCATCTTCCTTTGCATGTTTTTAGGTGTACTACTATGGTGCATAATTTTAATCTTAAATTAGATAAAATTGATCCCCACTTAAAATGGTTTTCTTGGATATTCTACCTTCCATAATGGTTATCATTGTTATAGTCCAAGAAACCATCATATGTATGTCTCTATTGACGTTACTTTTTATGAATCTAATATGTTCTTTAATTCTACATCACCATCCTCTCTGCCTCAACCTCAACCTCCAATTGATATTGTTGAGCTTGATCTTTATAACAATGGACCATGAATCCATCACCTATCCTCATGTCAGACCTCCTCTATCAGCACAACACTCAAGACCTATGTTCACGTCTCGGGATCTATCATGCCACATGGCTCTCTAAAAAAAGTATCCTCTATAACACTCTTTGCCACCCTATATCTCATACATGTTTCCTATCCAAGAAATTCCGTATTTCCAAATCCATTTCCCAACAATCCTTATACCAAAAAATCATCAAGATACCCTTCAACACCTTGGTTGCAAAGCTGTGATGCTTGAGAAAATGATAGTTTTGTGTGATAACGGGACATGTGATCTTGTCCCTCTTCCTCTAGACAAAAAAATGTTGATTGTATATGGATCTTCTCTATCAAATTTAATTTAGATGTATGGATGGAATTGTTTAATTATTGTCTTGTTACCAAAGGATTCACCCAAACATATGTGTGAATTTATTTGAAACCTTCTCACTGATCACTTGTATTGCTTTTATCAAGATTGTAATCTCCCTTGCCACTCACATGGGCTGGCGTCTATTCCATCTTGACATTAAAAATGCCTTCCTTCATGGTGATTTAGAGGAGGAAGTATACATAAAAAACCTACAAAATTCTATACTCATGGAAAGTCTCCACAAAGAGTCTGTCATCTCAAACGCTCTTTTTATGGCCTTAAACAATAAGCACATGCTTGGTTTACAAATCGCATTGAAGTTCTGAATAGCTTGGGTCTTTCTTGATTTTCTAGTGATCATAGTCTTTTCTTTAGTTGTTGTTAAGTTAGAATGATTGTGCTATCTATGTTGATGATAACATTATCACCGGTAGTGATACCCATGGGTTTCAACATTGAAACAAACACTCCAACAACATTTTTATACCAAGAATCTAGGACAACTTTGCTACTTATTGGGCATAGAGGTGCTACATTCTTGTCAGGGAACTTATTATCTTAGAAAAAGTACATCCTCAACCTCTTGAAGGAATCTGGTAAGTTGAATTCTAAGCCTTTTCACCTATGGACTATTACAACAAAATTTTGTCTGGGGGAGTCTTTTTCTGATCCTAAACAATATACATGCACAAATGAGAAACTCATCTATCTTACAATTACCCAGTCACATATTGCCTTTTCTATCTGTGTTTTTAATCAACACATGGCAGGACCTCTTGTGTGCCACTGGATTCAGGTACAATGTATCCTACACTATCTAAAAAGTGCACCCAACAAAGGTCTCCTCTGCTAAAAACTACAATCTCTAGATATCTCTTTGACCTACTAAGTAGATATTGATTAGGCTAGAGATGTGAATGATAGGAGATCTATATCTGACTTATGTGTTCTATTGGGTGGTCATACCATAAATTGACAGACTAAGAAGTAGTATGTTGTGACTCGATCTTGCACTGAGGCAAAATATCATTCTCTGGCACACATCTGTTATGAAATTGAACATGGGACTTATATTCTTAAAGAATCAAGTTTTCCTCACTCATCTCCAAGAATTATAAAGTTTGATAATTAGGGAGCTAATCAAATAGCTAATAATACATTAGTTTCATGAACTAACCAAGAACATTGAGGTTGACTGCTACTTTGTGACAAACTTGATTTGTAACAAGAACATCACTACACCATACGTAAAGACTACAGAATAGATTGATGACATCTTCACCAAGCCTTTTCCACCTTCATCCTTCTCATAAATGTGTGTCAAGCTAGGAATACATGACCTATACTCTCCAGTTAGACCCATTAGAATTGGTTTAGTTCATTTATGTTGTTTCTCTGATGCATAATACATTGAGACAAAGCTATATATATGACTCCCCTGTAACCCTAATTCTAATAATTAGACTTTCTCTTCACACTTTATGTTATTATAATGATGATTATCATGTTTGACACTCCCAAGCTAAGAAAATGTTCAACTTCAATCCTTATGATATAGAAATTGAGCATAATATTGTATCTGAGCAATATGTATTTGGCCACTAGGAAAATTCTCATATTCTTAGTTTAAATTACCTACTAGGAGCCTTATGATACTAAGATAAATATTTAAAGGAATTTCTATTCGACCTGTTACATAGGGAGTGAGTGAAAGATGTTTGAGATTGAGGTAGAGGTCTTTTTAGATGATAGAGTTTGAGGCATTCTTTCAGGCTATGTACCTTTCAGCCTTAGACTTGAAGTATTAACTCTATATTTTCCTACAACACGTCCTCTCTTTTTCCCACTAGGTTATGGTATCAAAGACAAGCCTATGGGGTATTGTAGTGGGAATGTTATGTGCATATAAATATACTTGTGATGCTTTTGTCACCCTTTTGGGTACATGTGGCATGGGACATTTGCACTAGTGAGGTGTTATAATAATAATGATAATAGATGTCACTTATATATATGACCAATCGTCATATATTAGGAGGTGACAAAAAGAAAAAGAGTTCACACAAAATTTTTGAGATAATTAGTCACCGAAGTCTAATTTCATAGAACCCTATAATACATGTCAGCGTTAGAAACCCCACTATATATTAATGCTTTGAATATTAAGGTATGTCTAGAACCTTAAGGCGAGTATACTTCTCAAGTTTAGCTAAATTTTGAGGATGAGGTTCCCAACAAGGTGGATATTATTGTCACACCCTGATTTTTATAAAACTGACTAGTGAATAGTCCTGTTGTTGATGAAACCCTGTTAAAATATAGTTAAACAATATAATTATAACCTTCAGTGCAATTTGTGCTCATATAAGAGTTTATGAGCCTAGGGGTGAATTTGTAATCTGACCAAATTTTGAGGTTTTGTGATTTCCAAATACAAGTTTTGATCATTTTCTTATGTTTATCATGCCATGGTAAGATCAAGTAAATTTGTTGTGATGTTTGGAATTTTTTTGGTCATTCAATTTGAGAACACACTCGGTGGGACTGAATAGTTAGAATATTTCAAGTAGGAGTAGTTCAGGAATTCTACTAAGATGATGAAAGAGAATTAAGTATTAATAAATTTAAAATTCAAAAGATATATGAGATTTGGATCTATGGTTGGAATTTACACTTGATTGGTTTTATGATGTATTTTGTAGGAATATTAAGAAGTGTAGTTTTAAATGGTTGAGATACAGGTTCCTGACACACCCATATTATGCATGAAAAATGCAAGTGTATACATTGAGTAGTATATGCCTATGAGGCCCGAATGTCAAACTCCGCAAAATGTTAATCCAGAAACTACTACTAACTGCAATCTAATCAGCTAGATCTAGTGAAAAAGTGACCGATTGTTTGATTAAAACAAATTGCAAGAGAAAAATAAGTTTAGTGGATTGTGATCATAGATTGGATGGATTCCTAGTTCACATTGCAGTTAACTCTATTTCATTAATAGTCATTCATCCTAATCCCTGGACCAAGGGACATGTAGCAAGTATTACCTTCCCCCGCAACACAATACACTACCTATTCTAAGGCAAATCCCACTCCCGTAGCAATTAAGGAATTATCTAGGCACTTTAAGGAAACCTCTAGGTTATTCCCTTCACACCTTTCCAGTCCATAATCCCTCTCCTGAAGCAATTAATGGTCTAAATAATTAACTAAGGTGATCAAGCATAGGTAATTCATGAGGCAATTGTAGATTTATGTCCATAAATTAAGAGAAATATATGAATCAAATCATGATGTTAATTATAATGCAAAATTGGGTTACTCTCGAGTCCTAAAGAACAAAGGGGATTAACCCCACATGATTTATATCAACAAAGACATAGAGAAAGAGAGTAACAAAGAGCTAAACATCAGGAAATCTAATGAAAACCCTGGAGAAACCTGTCTGGAAGATCTGCTCTAGAAAATGTCTCGATACACATCATTCTGGCTGCAAATATACTCTCTGAAGGTGCCTGAATCATCTGGGATGTGGTTGTCTCCTCTGTCTCTTCCTCTCCCAACTCTATGCTTTGTTGAAAAAGAATAGAATGTCCCCTTTCATTTGGATGAAATATCCTTATGTCATAAGTGAGACTTTGGCAATCATTAAGTGCTGACCATCAAATTTGGGTAATTTGAAATCTGCACTTATGCCATGTGTCAGTATGACTGACATGAAGTTAGTGGCATTGAGTATCTAACTGAATCAAAACCTTTGTTGAATGTTGGTACTACCGCTGGGCAGGTCTGTAGCACTATTCTATTTTGTGGTTTCCAAATTCTCCTATTGATAAATGTCAATACTACTGACTGCCTGGTCGGTAGCTCCAAGTTGATAAATTTAGTTCCTATTAATCTGGATCATAAGTCAGTTACTCTGACTTGCCATTTTGGTGGTCTCAAACTCTAACTCAGTAGTATCGATTTGCCTTTTGGTAACACCAAGATTTCTTTAATCAACTTGTTTGATTTTTGCCTTATGTCGATACCACCGACTCTAGGGTCAGTAGCATAGAGCTGCTTATAAGTGCTCCAATTACCTGAAATGTGGAAAAACCAACATAAGTCCAAATAAAATATGGAATATTGGCATAATTTGGTAAGAATACTTAATGTTTGATGCAATAGTATTTCACAAGCTAATAATGATAAACAATGCATAAATAATATAAAAATGAGAAGTTATGCATGTACATGGACAAATAGCATGTGAAAAGCATCTAGTGTATAAAAATCATATAAGCTTAAATATTGCTTGCCCTTGAGCAACACTACCTTTGGATCTATTTGAGACAAGTCAATAATAGGACAAGCTGTTGGAAAATATGGCATTAGATATGGAAGTGGAAACAAAAATTTACTTCCATAATGCCCTTTTAAACATCAGATTGCCTCAACAACTATGAATTGGGAAGGAAGGTTGCAAGGAATATACCTGGTCCTAGAGCAAGTCCAATGACTATTCTTGCTGCAGTGTGCTTTTTTCTTCAGTATCACTGACATGAAGTCAGTGGCATTGAGTATCTAACTGAATCGAAACCTTTGTTGAATGTGGTACTACCCCTGGGCAGGTCTGTAGCACCATTTTATTTTGTAGTTTCCAAATTCTCCTATTGATAAATATAAGTACTACTGACTGCCTGGTCGGTAGCACCAAGTTGATAAATTTAGTTCCTATTAATCTAGATCATAAGTCAGTTACTCTGACTTGCCATTTTGGTGGTCTCAAACTCTAACTCAGTAGCATCGAGTTACCTTTTGGTAACACCAAGATTTCTTTAATCAACGTATAGGATTTTTTGCCATACGTTGATACCACCGAATCTAGGGTCAGTAGCATAGAGCTGCTTATAAGTGCTCCAATTACCTGAAATGTGGAAAAACCAACATAAGTCCAAATAAAATATGGAATATTGGCATAATTTGGTAAGAATACTTAATGTTTGATGCAATAGTATTTCACAAGCTAATAATGATAAAAAATGCATAAATAATATAAAAATGAGAAGTTATGCATGTACATGGACAAATAGCATGTGAAAATCAAAGAAAATCTAGTGTATAAAAATCATATAAGCTTAAATATTGCTCTCCCTTGAGCAACACTACCTTTGGATCTGTTTGAGACAAGTCAACAATAGGACAAACTGTTGGAAAATATGGTATTAGATATGGAAGTGGAAAGAAAAATTTACTTCCATAATGCCCTTTTAAACATCAGATTGCATCAACAACTATAAATTGGGAAGGAAAGTTATAAGGCATATACCTGGTCCTAGAGAAAGTCCAACGACTATTCTTGCTGTAGTGTGATTTTCCCTTCAATTTGCACCTGGACGAGTATCAATGCTGGCCTCTTGGTTTGGCACTACAGACGAAATCCTCCTAGTGGGTAGCAAATTCCTCCTTGCCTCTATAGTTGTCCATGTGGATAAGTGGGATCTATTGTTCTTTTGGAATAGATAAGAGGAGTTTTACCTTCTAGTCAATGTTCTAGTTGTGATTTCCTCTCCCTTGTTGTCTCTTCCTTGCTCTCTCTCTCTTTTTTATGGGTAAGACTTGCTCAGGTTCTCACATTACTATTACTGTAAGAAGACATAAATTTTCAGTGCTTGTTGTTGTGTCTCTCCTTGGCTACCCCTCTATTTATAGGAGGGTTAGGGTCTAGATTTCTACATCTAGCGAGAGTTAAATAGACGGAATTTCATGAATTTTTTGGAACCTACGAATGATGAACCAGTCAGTTCACATCTGAACCCGACAGTTCACACGTGAGATGATTGGTTCAACACTTGAACCAATCGATTCACTATGTTTCCTATTCACAGTTGTATTGGCATTTAATATTTGATTAATGAACAACATGACCTTGACATCAATCATTGATCCAATCTCATCCAAATAGTTGGTTTACAAATTGAACCGGTCGGTTCATACATCTAAGCCAATCAGTTCACTTATTGAAGCGTTCATTCTAGAGTGCTGATTGACAATCTTGTTTAAATTGAATACCTAACACTTTAGTAATCACCTTTAAACCATATTCATGAGTAAAGTTCTATTCCAGGTGTATCCTAAGCATGTGACCCTATAGGTCCCAAGTTACACTGACAATGAATGTACATAATTGATTTATGACTTCACAAGACATGAGTGGTATTTAGCAAGACATGATTGCTACCCAAGTAATTGGAAAGTTGGAGAACAACTTCAATCTACAATGTGTGAATGGTGTTACAATGATCATATAGTTCCTTTGTCTCTGATATCTAGATTGAACTCAAGGCATGGAATCATCATCCTCTTCAACGTTCAATCGATGTTCCTTGAACTAGAGTAGACTATGTTCCTTGAACTAGAGTAGACTATGTGAGATATATGTGATCTCAATATTTCATATTGATTCACACGGGCATGGCCATGCATTTCTTAGTCTTGCTTATCATGTGGGCTGGATATCAAACTCATATAGGAGGGACAAATACCATCTACATCACTCACAGTCATTCCCCATGTGTCACAATGTATCTGAGTATCACCTTTATGGTAACCCTTATTCAAGGCCATGTTGGATGATATCAAAGTATATCGACTGACATGTGATGAGTGTAGTGATTTTAGGTCTAAGAACTACAATCACCACATATCACTATGAGAGCTAACTCTAACTACCACTCAATGATCTCCACGTGTCACTCTTAAGGTGGGTCTATATGATGCATTGTTCTCTTAACAAGTATCTATGTGTTTGGTTTGATATCACATATCATTATTTAATGAGATTCTCTCATCAACCGACACACACTCTAGTCTTATGTGTTATTGCTATCTATCAACTTCTACAATAACAACCAATTAGGGACATAACAAGAATGTATTACTCTTAGAATCCATATGATCTCAATGTTCAAGTCCTCAACCTGAAGACATAAATCATTGAGTAACATCATTCCTTAGACTTTTTATGTTATGCTATTATCTCATAACAGAATAAATAGAATAAATGGAAGATTGCCTTTATTATTTAATCAATTCATTACAAGATTGCCATTACAATCATCATATGATTGGCTCTCTGGGCATACACACCAACTGACTCGCACTTGCACTTAGATCCAATCACCCATGAACTTAATCTTAAGTGATCTAACATGACCTTCATTCTTCAGCTACAGAAGTGCTTTTGTCAAGGGGTTAACTACATTGCTTTCAGTCAGTACTCTGCAAATCTTCACATCTCCTCACTGTACAATCTCTCATATGAGATGGAACCATTGTTGTATGTTCTTGGAATGCTGATGCGATATGGGTTCCTTATCTTGTGGAATGGCTCCATTGTCATCACGATATAGCTCTGCTAATCACTGATGCTTGGAACCACACCAAGTTCACTAATGAACTTCTTGATCCAAACACCCTCCTTTGATGTATTGGATGCATCTATATACTCGTCCTATGTTGTAGAATCAACAACTGCCTCTTTCTTGGAACTCTTCCAGCTTAAAACTATGTCGTTTAGCCAAAAAACAAATCCATATGGTGATCTATAATCATCTTTGTCAGTTTGGAATCTTGCATCAGTGTAACCTTTTACCACCAACTCTTCCTCACCACTATAGACAAGGAATTGATCCTTATTTCTTCTCAAGTACGTAAGAATGTTCTTAACGGTAGTCTAGTGGACTTCATCAGGATCTGACTGATATCTACTCGTCATGCTCAAGGCATACGAGACATCAAGATGGGTACATAACATTACATACATGATAGATCCAATTGCAGATGCATATGGAGTTTTACTTATGCACTCTTGTTCTTCACTAGAACTAGGACATTGAGATGTAGAGATACTGATACCATGAGTCATGGGTAAGTTTCCTCTCTTTGATTTTTCCAAGCTGATTTTTTTCAACACTTCGTAAATGTATGTGATCTAGCTTAGGCCAAGAAGCCTTCTAGATCTATCTCTATAGAGATATAGGATGCTTTGCTTAAGTCTTTCATAGAGAATCTATTTCCCATCCATGTATTTCACATCTATAAAGTAGGGATGTCATTCTCCATTAATAGTATGTCATCCACATACAATATGAGGAATACAATCATGCTCCCACTAACCTTCTTGTAAAAACATGGTTCATCTTTATTTTTATTAAAGCCAAACTCTTTGATTGTTTTGTCAAATCAAACATTCCAGCTCCGAGCTACTTGCTTTTAATCCATATATTTACCTTTGTAGCTTACACACTTTATTTGCATCCTTCAGATTTATAACACCCTCAGGTTTTGTCATGTACACATCCTTAAGAAGATTCCCATTAAGGAATGCAGTTTTAACATAAACAACTTGAACTTGTCTGAAATCTTTTGCAACCAATTGACTTTTTTAAGTTTTTACATTACCATCCATTTTCTTAAAGACCCATTTGTGCCCTATGGGTTTTACCCCTTAAAGTGGATCCACCAAGGTCCATACCTTGTTGGTGTACATGGATTCCATCTCTGATCCCATGGCCTCAAGCCATTTATCAGATTTTTGTCCCTTAGCAACTTCTAGGTAGGTTGTTGGGTCATCATCAATGACCAACTCATTGCCTTCTTGAGTCACAAGATAACCAAATATTTCTGGTTCAAGGCGTATCCTACTAGATCTGTGAGGTTCCTATGTTACATGAGGAATTTGAGATTCCAAAATGGTTTATGGATCTCTTTATTTCTCTTATACCTCTATAGGTTTAGTGATTTCTTGTTGGTGTCAAACTTCTTCGCGTCCTACTTTCCTCCCACTGATTCCTTTAGAAATGAATTGTTTTTCTAGGAATACAACATCCCTGGTAACAAAAACTTTGTTGTTAGATGAAGTATAAAAATACTATCCTTTGGTTTGCCTAGGCTATTCGACAAAATAATATTTATCTAATTTGGATCCAAGCTTTTTCAGGAAACTGCTTTCTCACATAAGCTTCACACCCCCAAATCTTCACAAAAGACACACTGGGACGCTTCCCATACCATATTTCATATGGTGTCTTTTGAACCAATTTAGATGGTACACAATTTAGTGTAAATGCTATGGTTGCTAGAGCATAACCCCAGAAGGAAGTCAGAAGATCGACAAAACTCATCATTGATGGCACCAAATCTAGCAAAGTGTGATTCAATTCTTTCTGACAAACCATTATGCTATGGTGTTCCAGGTGGAGTCCATTGTGATATGATGCCATAGTTTTGCAAAAGGTCCTCAAACTCTAGACTTAAGTATTCTCCACCTCGATTAGAATGAAGTTCCTTAATACTTTTACTAAGTTGGTTCTATATTTCACTCATGAAATCCTTGAACTTTTTAAGAGTTTTTGACCTATGTTTAATCAAGTAAACATAACCATACCTATTGAAATCATCAATAAAGGTAATGAAGTGCTGATAACCACCTTCAACATTTGTTCTAAAATGGCCATACATCAGTATGTATGAGTCCTAATAGATCACTGGCCCTCTCACAATTACCTGTGAATGGATCTTTGTCATCTTCCCAACAAATAAGACTCACATGTCTTCATTGATTCAAAATCGAACGAGTCTAGATATCCATCTTTATGGAGTCTAGATATGCGTTTCCCTAGATGCCAATGCTAAAGTTATGTTTTGTTTGAGTTATTGAGTTTTAATCTTTTGGTATTTATATTATAAACTTTTGTCTCTAGATATAGAAAATAAAGGCCATAAGACATTGAGACACTGTCATAAAAGGTCTCATCTTTTGAAATAGAACATTAACCATTCTTTATATGAGATTCATAAACATCCTTGTCCATAGAATATAGAAATAATGTTTATATTAGTGGAAGGTTCAAAATAACAGTTCTATAACTCTATTACAATCCCCGTTGGTAGAGATAAATTAAAGGCCCCAACTGTAGTAGTAACAACTCTTGCTTCATTACAACACACAATTTGACCTCACCATTCTTAAAGGCTTAGTTCTTTTTAGATCCTTCGTATTTGAGCATATGTGATATCCACATTCGATATCTAGTATCCATGATGAAGAAGTAAACAAATTTAACTCAATAATGTATATACCTGATGTGAAGATCTCTATCCCCTACTTCTTCTTCCTTAGTTCCTCCAGGTAGAGAGGGCAATTCCTCTTCTAGTGTCTAGGGTGGTGACAGTGGTGACAATTGACTCCCTTGGTCACCCTCCCTTTGCTTTGAGTGTAGAAGACTTGGGATTCTGGCTAGCTTTAGAATTCTTCTTAGCTTTGCCTTTACCCTTGTACTTCCCCATTCCTCTTTTGATCATCATCAAATACTTGGGCTTTCCTTCCTTCATCTGCACTTCAGGTGTTCTCAACATGCCAAGTAATTTTGACATCAACTTGTCAAAATCATTCATGTTGTAGTTCTTGACAAACTAGCTATACGATGCTAGCAGTGACTGCAAAATTACATCTATGGCCAACTCTTGACCAAAGGGAAATCCCAGTCTTGCAAGGTTCTCCACATACCCAATAATCTTGAGCACATGGGGACCTACTGGATCTTCTTCTGCCATGTTTCACTTAAATAGTTCCTTGGAGACATCATATCTCTCTTGTCTTTCCCGATCTTGGTACCTGTTATTAAGATGTTTTACCATCTCAATGATGTCCATGTTCTCATGTTGTCTCTGCAACTCATAGTCACTTGACATCTAAAACATCTTCAGAGTGCTTCTTATAAGCATCCTTATCAGTCTTAGGAAAAGTGGGAGCAAGTTCATCTGGCTTTGATGTTTCTAGGATGTAGTGCTTGTGCTCTTGTGTGAGAATAATTCTCAACATCCTAAACCAGTCATGGATATTATTCCCATTCCACTTATCCTGCTCAAGGACTAATCACAAGGAAAACATGTTATTGATTGCCATTTGATTCTATAAGAAAAATTTGCAATTTATCAGAACCCTTTTTGATTCAATTTGATTAAAAGAAAATTTGGCAATATTAATTAGGCCTTTAATCTGTTCTCTCTCACTATTTTGTTCAAATTAATAGCCATCACATATCAAATTGGAAGATTGCATCTTATAATTGTCAAAGCTTATTGTTGTCTCTAGAAAGCCTCGACTACCCCTATATTTTTAGGATGGTCAGGGTTAGGATTTCCAAATCAAGCGGGAGTCAAAAAGATGGGATTTCATGAATTTTCTAGAACCTACAAATGATGAACCGATCGAATCACATGTGAGATGGCCGGTTCAGCACTTGAATTGATCAGTTCACAATGTTTCCTATTCACAAATGTATTGGAATTTAATATTTGATTAATACACAACATGAAGTCAGTATCAATCCTTGACCCAATCTCATTGATCAACCAAAAGACTGATTCACAACCTGAACCAGTCAGTTTAGACATCTGAACCGATTAGTTTACTGAAGTGATCATTTCAGAGTGTTGATTGCCAATCTTATTTAAATTAAATACTTAACACTTCAGTAATCAAGTTTAAACCATATTCATGAGTAAACTCCTATTCCATGTGTATCCTAAGCATGTGATCCTATAGGTCCCAAGTTACATTGGCCGTGAATGTCCATAATTGATTTATTACATCACAAGAAATGAGTGATATCTAACAAGACCTCATTTCTACCCAAGTAATTATAAAGTTGGAGAACAACTTCAACCTACAATCTATGATTAGTGTTACAGTGATCATATAGTTCCTTTGTCCTTGATATCCATATTGAACTCGAGGAATAGAACTATCATCCTATTCAATATTCAATCCATGTTCCTTGAACTAGAGTAGACTGTCTGAGATATAAGTGAACTCAATATCTCATATGGACTCACACGAGAATGGCCATTCATTTCTCTATCTTGCTTATCCCTTATTCAAGGTCATTTTGGGTGATAACAATGTACATCGAATGACATGTGATGACTATATTGATTTTAGGTCTAAGAACTACAATCATCATCTATTACTACGGGAGCTGATTCTTACTACCACTCAATGGTCTTCATGTATCACTCTCAAGGTGGGTTTGTCTGATATACTATTCTCTTAACAAGTATCTATGTGTTTAGTTTGATATCACATATCATACTTAATGAGATTCTGTCATCAACCTGCACACACTCTATGTGACAAAGTGGATTTTAGAATAAGAATGAAATATTAATATTTTGACCCTTGTATGTTTACTCATGATCCCAAATTATTTTTCTTATCTTCTTAATCAATGTTGGTACTCAAATTTAAAATATGGTGATCAATGTGGATTTTATACACATTATAACACCTTAAATGTGATAAATTGATCACTTTGTACAAAGAATCAAATTGATCCATCAAACTTTATCATTTGATTCTTAAACTTTTTCTAGAGATTCTCTACTTTTTTGTGAATCTATGGTCCAAATTTCATCCCATTTGGATATTCCTATAAGTTTCTATGAATTTTGGAAGTTTTGTGCTCAAAATCCCTTTATATTTGCCTTTTCTGACCTTTTCCAGGTCAGCAATCCGCGACCTAAGGCATGGGATGAACCCTGGCCCTTGGATGAGCTTGCCACAGATCACGACCTTGATCTTATGGCCAAGAGGTCATCCCCTACCTCCCGTAATCAACGGAGAAGGGGAGGGAGCGGCCGAAGTGCAATTGATTAGTTTGGACCCTATTTTGAAAATCAAATCACACAAGAATGCTCGCCTCGCCATTCCGGATTCATATATCCCCTCCCCCCCTCAAATCAGCCTGTTTGAAGAGAAAATGAGAGCTTGCTCTCACGGCTGCCACCATGGATGCTGCGACCCTAGGAAAACCCTAAACCTAGCCCCATCTAGCTATAAAAACCACACCATCAGCTTCAGCCTACCCCCATGAACTCGACCGACACCTTCTCTTCCCATCGTGTGCTATCTCTCTCTCGATTGCCCCTTCTGTGCTTCCATGGCACCACCACCCTGCTCGATTGGGCATTTTTCCCTCGCACCTCCTCCCCCCTTCCTTTGGCTCCCACCGAGTCCGTGAGGTGGTGGTAGACAGGGATGGCCTGCTCGTGGCCTCCCTTGCCCACTGCTGCTCCCAAAGCCCCTCCACTCCGGTGAGCCCTCTCTGCTGCAACATCGTCACCTTCAAGGAGATCAAGACTGGGTTGGGATGACGACCATGAGTCGTAAGATCCCGATCCAAGGGCCGAGCTAGCGAAGAGTCACAACCCTCCGATCACGATCCAATGACCTGAGCTTGGAAATCAGGACCTACTCACCTGTTAAGGAAGCATTCCATCACAGACGTCCAACTCTATATCAACGGTCTATATTTATCATCGGCTTTCCTTTTAAAGTAATTATATCCCTCTCTGCTCAAAATTGCAATAAATGCCCAGATCTCATTTTAATTATAGAAAATACATCCTAGCTCCAAATATTACGAATAAGTAGTCCATTTTGATCAGAAAAATCCAATGGATCATTTAAAAATACTTTTGAGACCAGATTATGAATGTTGTTAACTGATATCTCTAGATATTTGATCCTTTGCATATTTAAATTGTCAAATGATTCATAATCATGATTAATCTTTGGAAACCTTAGATTTGGACTCTAATGATTATCTTGTAACCTATATCTGATATATTTGAATCATCTACTCTTGAAAATGAATCATTAGTGATCTAGATCTTTTTACTGGATTCAATCTTGGTTATAATCTTTATAATGAGTAATCTTGATCCTAATCTTGCAAAACACTTGTAGTTTTGACCCATCAATATGATCTTGATTCCCTATTACCATAATGATAATTTAGAAATTGATGATGACTTGAATAATGATCATAATATTAGGGTTAACACATATGATTCTAGAAACCTTGGAAAGTCATTCACACTTGAAAATACTTGATAATTGAAATAATGTTGGACATATTGCAATATTGATTGATTGTAAGTGAATGACCCAACCCTAATGTTGACCTAGGAAAAATGTATCCCTAATCTTGAATATTGAAACTTGATTTGAAAATATCATGATCTTGACCCTTGATCCAAATATTTTGTTTTAGGATCTAACTCGAAGGGTCGACCTATTAGTCATGATCTATACTCGAAATATCGGTGAAAAGTACGCTATTATATAACTCCTCCTTGATTGTATTGAAGATACTTTTATGTATCTCTTGACCGTATGCTTGGATATTTACTTGGATGAGATACTGTTCCCTATGATTAGTCTTCTATTTTTCTATACTATATTTTGAAAAACATGAAAACATAAATTGCATGCCCATTATGACTTCCCGTATATTGATAATGATGATGATATTGATAATGTTGATGTTGAGTGCAACAACCCCCTCTTTTGGAGGTGGGACTTGTACATTGGCCTCCTATGTTCCTATGGTGAGAAAGAGCATAGTGACCTTCTCCATCGCGTTGGGGTAATAGAGTCACACAAAATATATAAGCATGCTTCTCGAAATACAACATAATGGGAACTCATAATAAAAGTTGAATTGCTTGAAAAACTTTTCAAATAAATGTTAGATTGCAAATTGCTTATTATTCTTTTGAATATAACTCCTTCCAAGTATACTATGTTGTTATAAATCATTTTGCTTGATTTTGATAGCGTACCGTGCAATTGCATGATTGTGTCTTGATTTTCTTGGTTTTAGGCAATACAAATGGAATGCTGAATAAGATCGCTTCCACACTCATACACTCTGATGACAAACATAAATTGGATATATCTCCATATTGGGTTAGTTTGTTCTTTAATTATCCAGTTTTTGAGTTATTTATTTCTTATTGTATATGCCAGTGTGATTGATCCTATTGGTCCACTCAGGGACGGGCACTTCAATCCTTTTTCTACTGTCTAGGTAGTGGGATTGGGATTGGAGTACTTTGGACAAAGTGATCAATTTATCACATTTAAGGTGTTATAATGTGTATAAATCCACATTGATCACCATATTTTAAATTTGAGTACCAACATTGATTAAGAAGACAAGAAAAATTATTTGAGACCATGAGAGAATATATTGAGGTCCAAAGATTAATATTTCATTCTTATTCTAAAATCCACTTTGTCACACTCTAGTCTTATATGTTATTGCTATCTATCAACTTTCAAAATAACAACCAACTAGGGACATAACAAGAATGTACATACTCTTAACATTCATATGATCTCATTGTTTACGTTCTCAACCTGAAGACATACACCATTAAGTAACATCATTCTTTAGACATTTACTATGTTACATCATTATCTCATAACTGAATAAAATAAAATACATGGAAGATTTATTTTATTATTTAATCAAACCATTTACAAAATATGCCATTACAATCATCATATTATTGTCTCTCTGGGAATACATTCCAACACAAACAACTTGAACTACATTTCTCAAACACCCTCACCTGGCGGTCCCGAACCGGTCGATACCGACCACTGAACAAATAACTACTCTACAATGACAAAAATATTTATTAAAGATGTCTGCCCTTATATCAATGAAGCACTATTACTAGAGCAGTTAATGTCATAGTAAATAGGTCACTCGCTTGAGACACCATGTGATTCCCTATCTACATTTCTCTTATCTACCTACCAACTACATTGGAAGAAGTTCTCCATATAAAATGAATGAGGGAATCAATCATATATGTGGCCTACCATAAAGAGCAATGGGTGGAATGAAAGGGGGACTGTGAAAAAGAATCACAAGTAACTTCTAAATCTTTTGTGGAAAAATAAAATATGATGAACCTATAACATGAAGGAAATGAGAAATTCATGCATCCTAACGCCTACCATTTGGTGGAATAATTCATGCATTGAATAAATTGATGAGAGTGAAATAAAAGAATGCATACATGTAACTCTTTCACTTCTCCTTGAAGTAAAATTCAGATTTAAGTTGAAGGCATCCTTTTCTCTCTATTTTCATTTGTTTTTCCCATTTTTTTTACCCTCTTATTTTAGCACGATTGAGAACTTAGGTTTGGGATTTTATTCAATATCACATTGATATTTCTTCTTCTTCAATGAGAGATATGGATACATATCCTTTCAATTTATTTTTGTTGAGGAAGCAACATAGATACACAACAAAAGAACGATACAAAAAGAATATGCAATTAACTTAAAATTTATCATGCAACTAAGTGATATGCAAATATGCCCTTTTTCTTTTCTAACTACTGCAATGAAAAGACTAACTGGTATGTCACCTATCATGCCACACAATGCAATACAAAAGGAAACAATTTAGGTTACTTGATCATCTTAAGGTGGTGGATGAAATTACACAAAAGGCGAGTGGAATCACATGATTAAGAAATGATGCATGTCTTTACTATGATATGCCCCTCTCTATCAACCTGTGTATAGGGGAACCTTAGAGCTTCTTTCTAAAAATCCCATTTAAGAACCTTTTACTTGGTCAATTTGAGCTCAAACCCCATTGTCGTCAAGAATTCTTTGATAAATTAAGATTATCAATCATTTTAAGTATCCTCAAGATGAGTAACCCACACTTTCTCTAGGCGGTGTTGTGTTAGACTTTAGACATTCATCTTATCAAGATGTGATAATTTTTTTTAATTCCATTACAAAGGCATGACATAGATTCTTGCTTTGATGATATTTGAAATGAAGACAAAATTAAGGTCCACAATTACACTAGATAGATGTGGATCCTATACTTGCAAGAACAAAACAACAAACAAAAATTCAAGATAAAACGATAAAGATAGCCTTTCCAACACCCCCTAAGCTTGAATTTGACTATGTCCTCATAGTCAAAATTCAACCATAGAGGTGGAGCAGGGGGTACCATGATCTCAGAATGATGGTGGTGGTGGATTAGACACTCTCGACAATAATTTGGAATCAGGGTAGTTTTCGATGAATGAGGGAACTACTAATGGCATAGGAGGTGGCTAAGGGTAGCTTGAAATGTGGCCTTGGCTCCAATAATGGTTATAGAGTGGATTTTGGTAATGTTCTGTAACATGCTGAATCTCAGGGTCCTTTATGCAATTTACCCACTTTTGTACTTTTATTTGATTTCTAGTCCTTTTGGACATCCTTCACTAATTTCCCATCCCTTTGAGCCTTCTTGGGCGTCAATGTTGAATTCGAGCCTTTCTTGAGGTATAATTCAGAAATTACCTACATTTATGTTTATGTAGGGGTTTTTGCACAAATAACCCATCTAATGAGATAAGTGAGGTCTAATCATGCAATTTGACCATTAATGAGATAATATGAGTGGAGTATGTTAATTTGGAGCTTTTTATATCCCTATTAGACAAGATATGAGTAATTTAATGTATTTGAGTGTATCTAACCCCTTTACTTTCTCTCTCCTCTAAATAGGGAAATAATACACTAAGAAGAGTATTGTATGTTGAGATATGACTCATAATGTTTATATGTGACTAATATCTCGAGATATACTTTATTATGTCATTAAAAGATATTCTTTATATTAATTGCTCTTTTTATGCTTTATTATATGCTTTAATAGTCTATAAATTAATTAGGGACCTAAAAATGTGATTTTAGAGAAACTAAATGCATATCATCGTTCTAGGTGTTGTCATAAACCTATGGTTAAAATTTGAGGTCATTTGGACTTCATTTGACCCTTCAAATGGATTTTACAAGTTCCCATATAGTTTAACTATAGTAGATGAATCGATTTTTGCATTTATTTCATGTGTCCATCCCGTCGACCAAGATGATGCCTAGGCTCCTCCACCTCGTTCTCCCTCTCCTCTCCACCGTTTTGCAAGATTTAAGCTGCGTTGGCTTCGTCTCCTCGAGCCGCACCGTTTAAGCCTTAGAACGTCTGCCGCCGTGCACCATGGACGAAGCACCCAAAGGCGCCGACCATGGCTTCTCCTCTCCCACATCGTTTCCGCTCTTCGCACCTGCGCACCTATATATACTACCTACCACATCTCCTTCGACCCCATTGCAAGCTTTTACAGTTGCTAATTTGGCCCGAAGCTCCCCCGCTTAGCCCCGAAACCTCCACCTTCTCACAGGTATTGCGGCCCTTTTCTTGGCTTCTTGGTGATAGCAACACCCTAATAAATCACACTGGTGAGTTCCTCTCATCTTGAGCTTCGTTTCGAGTACTTATACGTCCGATTTGGTCAAGAAACGAGGAAATGCCCAACCGGGCAAGCTTCTCCTCCGCGGCCATGGCTCGCATGAGAGGTAGAAGAAGACCGTTGGCTTTTTACGGTTTTTCCCCTGTGCGCCCATCTCCTTCTTCTTTAACGTGAGGGGCATTTCAGTCATCTGCTCCCTCATTGGCTATGAGGCCTATGTGGCATTTTCTTGCAATCTGATTGGTCCAACTTGCTTAATTCATAGTAAATTGGACCTTTCTCAGAAAAATGCAAATAAATACTCGTTGGAAAGGATTTTTATGTAGAATATGAATTTATGATTTTTGAGTCCTAATTCTATTTACTTTTTCGAAGTTTTCTTTGAATGGCATTTTGAGTATGTTAAATGTTCTAAAAATCATAATTAATTCATTTTAACTCCAAATTGAGAAATAAGATATGTTTTCTTAATCAGTGAAGCCTAAATGAGATTTTGGTCCTAGTTTTGAGTCCTAAATCAGTGGTTTTCGAATAAGGTCTAAAATGGGTATTTTCCTTTATACTTTATGCTTAATAAATGCTAATTTATGTGAAATGTTTGTAACTAGGGTAATGGATGTTGATACAATCTAATCGGTGATAATGATGGATGTGAATCTTCAATGAGGTATGTGGAGCCTATTTATGTATGTGACTCCTATCTGTGATGAATGTGAAATGTATATGTGTAAATACACCTATTCTTCAGTTGGGCTTCTATCCAACCCCACATTTCTAATGTTCTAGCCTTGATATCTTTCTATTGCCTTATTTGGCTCTTATTTAATTAGATTCTTCTTTTGCCCATGTTGGCTCATTTACATGAAATGCTTGAATAATGCTATTGCCAATGTTGGCTCATTCTTTATGTGATTTATTTCATGGGTTTTATTCCCTATTTGCTATGATGCAATGTCATTTATATTGTCATTACTGCCAAGTGAATTATTTAGCATGATGTATTTTTGTCGAATTGACAATGTAGTGTACATGAGTACAAACCACCCATAGTGGGCATGAGCCCAGGGGAACGTTAAAATTCTCCCCAGGGGAATGTTAAATTCTCCCCATATTATATATATTTGGAGGTTAGGGGATGTTAAAATTCCCCCTCTCCTCTAGGTGTTGGTCCGGTAGGTGCCACACCCTGCATTGGTATGATTTTGTGTCATAATATTATTCATTCTATGTTGATTATTGTGGATTGATTTACTTTGGCAGATCTCACTATCTCATTTATTATACTTGCCTCATACTCTTGAAATCTTGTAGTATAGTGGATCATTATATTATGCAATATTGTTCTTTATTAATTATCCTTTTCCTTTTGATTAACACATAATTTTACCTCTCTCTTGCTGGATGATCCCAACCATCCAGTTTAGGATTAGAGTGTGAAGCTGAAGCTTGGTGAACCATCCTAAGGATAAGGTCAAGGAGTTCAACCCTCTAGCTTGGACTTAGCTGTAGCTGCCTATATGTTAAGTTGTTTTTCTTTGGAGGCAAGCTATACAACTACAAAATGAGGCCCCAACCAAACCAGCAGGTCTAAAACACCTCAAGCACTATAAGGGGATTAACTACAAAAACCCGAGTATGTGTGTGTGTTAAGTTGTTTTTCTTTGGAGACAATATTGAATTGGTTTGAGTCTTCCTCTACCTTGATCCTATTGTTGTTGTGTATAAAGTTGTACACCCTATTTGGGAAGATTTTATGATGTGCCCTTTATACAATTGTTTAGTCAAAGTTTTATCTTCCGCTGCCTACACATTGGTGTTTTTGTTTGCCATGAGCTTTTGGTAGAGACTTTGTGGTCTTTACAGCATGGTATCAGAGCATCAAGGTAGTCAGAGTCTTGACTAATTCAATTTGTCTACTAGATAGAAACCCTTACCTTATATAGTTCCCTTTAGTAAGTTTTTCACCTTAGAGTGGACCTATAATGAAAGATTGATTTAGGACATAATAATTTCACACTAGAAATATAATTTGTCAACTTTTTGGTGATTAGTCTTTTAGGTTGCTACTAGGGCATAAGTTCATAGCAAAGGTGTCTAGAAAGGGTCAGGGTCTGGGGGTTGGAAATATTTTCCTCTGCACCACTAGCTTGGCTTACGAGGACTCCCAGATCCATATGACGCCGGCCTGGCCTGAGCTGATACTGACCGTCCCAAAATAGCATACCTTTGGACAAATTATCTTACTGTTGAGTAACCTTTTGAACCTAGTATATGATGTCTTGGGTAATCATGTAGAATCCCCTTACGTGTCCTGAATTTCCTTATAAGATCCCTAGATTTCCAATTTGGGAGCATCCTACCCTATGTTGGGCTTGAAGTTTATAATGGTGTTTAGTAAAACAACTAAGTGTTGGATCTCATACATAGTTTTACTTCAACCCTTTTTGAAAAGTGGACTTAGTAGTAGTGCTCTTATACCTTGATAGATTTTGGAGTTTTTGATTTTGAGGATGAAATCCTCTTTAAGGGGGTGGAGTCCCACAATGGTTTGAAATCAAGTTACTCTATCTTTTAAACCCTAACTCCATAGGCATGGGATTAGTGAGCTTATATGGTTAGTGTTGGACGAACAAATTATAATCATTATCCATCTTGTTTGTTTATACACAAATATATATATATATATATATATATATATATATATATATATATATATATATATATATATATATATATATATATATATATAATAAGTCATCTAAGGGGATATTTCATATGCTTGAACCTTTATATATTATTGATGCACATGATAGTGAGTTACTCATCACTAATTATGTTTACACTTAATGTTGACCATGTCACCCTAATAGTATGGTTAGTAAGATTAAGGGTCTAGTCCATGCTAGGAATGCATAGCATGTAATGTTCATGATGACCTAAACCCTAATATGTAATCATCTAGTCCTAACCATATACACATCTATATATATATTTGATGCCTTCATGATACATTAGTGACTTAGGTGTCATCCTCATGTAATATACCTTGGTATATATATAGATGGTTTGTAATCACCTAGTCATGATCAAGTTATCAATATAGGTAAGGCATATCACCTTGTTCCCTAATATACATCTCATTAATCACCTTATCGTGATTTAGTTTGAAAATCAATTCATTAATGTTTAATGTGTTTCATATTATTCACTAAAACACATGTAATGACACATATATGATTATGAGTATTGGATTCACATAAGTTTGCATTAATGCCTAATGTGATGTAAAATATGTATAATTCATATTATGGAGTGTAATAGGAGAAAATGATGTCATTAACTTGAGTATCTAATGTAAGTTGGCAATATGTGATAATATATGTGACCTTATTTGGGATTATGGTAGGCTTAATAATTTGTTGATAATATTATCTTTTCTTACAAAATAATATGTGATAATTCCATATGATGGTTCTAGGAGGTTAATGAGATTAGATTCAAGTAATTAGGTTTGTGACCTAATACATTATTAATGATGAGATTTCTTAGAAAACCCTAATTGTGCTTAAAACCCTTACAAGGGAAGATACATATGTTTTGATGCTTAGTGATGAGTTATAATCTTTGCTACCACCATGTGAGTATAAGTTGGCACAAGTGCAAGTACAGTATAGATGATGCCTTTTCATGATAGAGACTATGCTAGTGAGCCATAATGTTATGTTTTGGATGAAAAATTATATATATGGTAGAAACCATAGTGAGTCTGGGCCTATGTTTAGATCTTGTGAAGTACCATAGTTTTCATGTAACACTTAGTTACCCAATGTTGGGATGTTGCACACTCACCCTATCTCTTTCCTCTTGCTATGATTTCAGGGACGAAATCCTCTTTAAGGGGTGGAGTGCTGTAACATAATGAATCTCAGGGTCCTTTATGCAATTTACCCACTTTTGCACTTTTATTTTCTTTCTAGTCCTTTTGGACATCCTTCACTAATTTCCCATCCTTTTGAGCCTTCTTGGGCCTCAATGTTGAATTCAAGCCTTTCTTGAGGTATAATTCACAAATTACCTACATTTATGTTTATGTAGGGGTTTTTGCACAAATAACCCATCTAATGAGATAAGTGAGGTCTAATCATGAAATTTGACCATTAATGGGATAATATGAGTGTAATATGTTAAATTGGAGCTTTTTATATCCCTATTAGATAAGATATGAGTAATTTAATGTATTTGAGTGTATCTAACCCCTTTACTTTCTCTCTCCTCTAAATAGGGAAATAATGCACTAATAAGAGTATTATATGTTGAGATATGACTCATAATGTTTATATGTGACTAATATCTCGAGATATACTTTATTATGTCATTAAAAGATATTCTTTATATTAATTGCTCTTTTTATGCTTTATTGTATGCTTTAATAGTCTATAAATTAATTAGGGACCTAACGATCTGATTTTTGAGAAACTAAATGCATAGCATCGTTGTAGGTGTTGTCATAAACCTATGGTTAAAATTTGAGGTCATTTGGACTTCATTTAACCCTTCAAATGGATTTTAAAAGTTCCCATATAGTTTAACTATAGTAGACGAATCGATTTTTGCATTTATTTCATGTGTCACACGCCCGACCTCCATTGGATCTCGATCCAACAGATCTGGGGTCATCTTCAACCTCCAGCCCGCCGACCAAGATGATGCCTAGGCTCCTCCACCTCGTTCTCCCTCTCCTCTCCACCGTTTTGCAAGATTTAAGTTGTGTTGGCTTCGTCTCCTCGAGCCGCACCGTTTAAGCCTTGGAACGTCTGCCGCCGTGCACCATGGATGAAGCACCCAAAGGCACCGGCCATGGCTTCTCCTCTCCCACATAATTTCAGCTCTTCGCACCTCCGCACCTATATATACCACCTACCGCACCTCCTTCGGCCCTATTGCAAGCTTTTACAGTTGCTAATTTAGCCCGAAGCTCCCCCGCTTAACCCCGAAACCTCAACCTTCTCACAGGTAATGCGGCCCTTTTCTTGGCTTCTTGGTGATCGCAGCGCCCCAATAAATCACACCGGTGAGTTCCTCTCATCTTGAGCTTCGTTTCGAGTACCTATACGTAGACCACTGGCTTTTTATAGTTTTGCCCCTGCGCGCCCTTCCCCTTCTTTAACGTGAGGGGCATTTCGGTCATCTGCTCCCTTGTTGGCCATGAGGCCTATGTGGCATTTTCTTGCAGTCTCATTGGTCCAACTTGCTTAATTCATAGTAAATTGGTCCTTGCTCTGTAAAATGCAAATAAATACTCGTTGGAAAAGGATTTTTCATGTAGAATCAAAATTTATGATTTTTGAGTCCTAATTCTATTTCCTTTTTTGAAGTTTGCTTTGAATGGCATTTTGAGTATGTTAAATGTTCTAAAAATCATAATTAATTCATTTTAACTCCAAATTGAGAAATAAGATATGTTTTCTTAATCAGTGAAACCTAAGTTAGATTTTGGTCCTAGTTTTGAGTCCTAAATCAGTGGTTTTCAAATAAGGTCTAAAATGAGTATTTTCCTTTATACTTTATGCTTAATAAATGCTAATTTATGTGAAATGTTTGTAACTAGGGTTAATGGATGTTGATACAATCTAATCAGTGATAATGATGGATGTGAATCTTCAATGAGGTATGTGAAGCCTATTTATGTATGTGATTCCTATCTGTGATGAATGTGAAATGTATATGTGTAAATACACCTATTCTTCAGTTGGGATTCTATCCAACCCCACATTTCTAATGTGCCAGCCTTGATATCTTTCTACTGCCTTATTTGGCTCTTATTTAATTAGATTATTCTTTTGCCCATGTTGGCTCATTTACATGAAATGCTTGAATAATGCTATTGCCAGTGTTGGATCACTCTTTATGTGATTTATTTCATGGGTTTTATTCCCTATTTGCTATGATGCAATGCCATTTATATTGTCACTACTGCCAAGTGAATTATTTAGCATGATGTATTTTGGCCAAATGACAACATAGTGTACATGAGTACAAACCACCCATAGTGGGCATGAGCCCAGGGGAACATTGAAATTCTCCCCAGGGGAACGTTAAAATTCTCCCCATATTATATATATTTGGAGGTTAGGGGATGTTAAAATTTCCCCTCTCCTCTAGGTGTTGGTCCGGTAGGTGCCACACCCTGCATTAGTATGATTTTGTGTCATAATATTATTCATGCTATGTTGATTATTGTGGATTGATTTTCTTTGGCAGATCTCCCTATCTCATTTATTATACTTGCCTCATACTCTAGAAATCTTGTAGTATAGTGGATCATTATATTATGCAATATTGTTCTTTATTAATTATCCTTTTCCTTTTGATTAACACATACTTTTATCTCTCTCTTGCTGGATGATCCCAACCATCCAGTTTAGGATCAGAGTGTGTAGTTGAAGCTTGGTAAACCATCCTAAGGCTAAGGTCAAGCAGTTCAATCCTCTAGCTTGGACTTAGCTATAGCTGCCTATATGTTAAGTTGTTTTTCTTTTTTTTTGGAGTAAGGTAAATATAATCCAAAATCTAGAATAGGCAAGCTATACAACTACAAAATGAGGCCCCAACCAAACCGGCAGGTCTAAAACACCTCAAGCACTATAAGGGGATTAACTACAAAAACCCCAGTATGTGTGTGTGTTAAGTTGTTTTTCTTTGGAGACAATATTGAATTGGTTTGAGTCTTCCTCTACCTAGATCCTATTTTTGTTGTGTATAAAGTTGTACATCCTATTTGGGAAGATTTTATGATGTGCCCTTTATACAATTGTTTAGTCAAAGTTTTATCTTCTGCTGCCTACACATTGGTGTTTTTGTTTGCCATGAGTGTTTGGTAGAGACTTTGTGGTCTTTACAGTTCAATGTGCTGCATGTGAGTGTGCATGTTCTCCTTGTTGGCTAGGAGAAGGCGCTTGTTATTGTAGCTCACTCACGACCAGTATAGAAGCCGCTACTAGACTCTGTGAATCTTGGATAGGTGAATGCATGTTGCTGATGTCCCTCCTAAATAGATGACAACATGTTGTACATGCCCTCCATGGAGAAGGCATCTCCATGTGGTGGAGGTGGATGAGCTGTAGAGCTGGATGTTGCATATCTATGAGGTATCCTGTGTAGACGCTGCCTCTGTGTGATAGGCATGCCATCTTCCTCCTCCTCATCTTCTTCTTCATTTATTTGTTGTCTTATGCCTCGGCCTTGGGATCCTCCTCCTCCTCCTTCTCACCTTTTAGAACAAGTACAACATCTTCTGCTGGCCATCTGAGGAACTACACTTGTTGGAGGTGGAAGATGAGGTTGGGGAGAGTCCTTAACTTTAGCTTCCTATTGATGGTGCACCATACACACACCTTTACCTCTTACTTGGAGACAAGATGGGATCACTTGAAATGCTTGAAGTTGAGCGTCGAGGATGTCTTCATGGTGATGACGTTGGAGTGGTCTAAGTGGAGGTGAAGAGACAAGGGTGTGAGAAAACCCTCAAAGTGAATGGGAGGCTTCCTCTGAGCCTACCTCTTCATCACAAGCATGTGCTGCAATAGGACCAAAACAAGACTCATCTCCTCCCTCCCAAGTGTGAGAATCTCCCACATAATATATAGGTCCACCTTCTACGGCTTCCCTTGTCGTAAGCGGACCTAGAAAATATGTTATTCATGAGGTAGTGGTGCAAAATCCGAATGAAGTGGTGCTCAATGTCCATCACTGAGGCCTAGTACTATCTAACAGTGAATCCCTCTGGCTGCGCTGTCACCTACCTCCAAGACAAGGCATAGTCAAAGTCACTTGGATTAAAGTGAACTCCACCTACTGGCCATCCGTAAATGGCGTTGAACTCTACCAGCGTGAGGTGGTGGGCATTATTGTAGAGTCTAAACTAAATGTGAACGTATTCCCAACCTTTTTCTTTCTCGGGGATGCAACAAACTTCTAGCAATGCGAGAAACTCATAGACTATCTCCTGGTAAGTAGGCCACCACCAAAGAAAGGGTGATCACCCACCATACCTTTCCCTTGGTAGACCTGGAGGAGGCTCTCGCTGTAGCCTATCTCAGTGAGTATGGTGCAATCACTATATTGTGTAGGTATGAACTCCCTTTTCATCAGGATACTGAATATCTTCTTATGGTCTTTGTCTGCAAAGGTTAGTCGAGACGACTTTAGTACCATCTCCTTAGATGATGAAGCTTGCCTCCTTGATGCCATTGATTTTAGAGAGAGAAAGGGCTCGCAAAAGAGAAGTCAATGAATATTCATAGACGTCGGGTGCTCTGGATGCCTTCCAAATTCTTTAGCATGCTATAGGTGTAAAAAATATCACACATTGCATCCCCTTATATAGGATACGAGCTGCCCCTATAGGGCCATGTCAATACTACCGACCTCAATGTTGGTGGTACTGACTCCTCACTCAATCCCTGGCTTGTTAATGTAGTCCATTGATCTTGATGGTTTGGATGCATTAGTGTACCAACACAAGGATCTCTTCATGTTGGTGGTACCCGTGCATGTCAGTCATAGTGACTATAGATGCATCAGTTTGGATCGGTGCAACTGATAATAGGGTGAAAATAAAAGCGATTGCTAATTTCAGTCTCACAGATTCTGATATTCATGTGTCAGTACCACCGACATGGTGTGGATGGTACTGAGAGGATTATCGTAGGTTCCTACAACATTGTGTCAGATCCACTGATGGTGTGGCCGATTGTACTGAGTTGAATTGAACTCTTTACTGTGATGTAGTGATGGTTCCACCGACTATGCAGTCTGTGGTACCAAGATGTGTTGCCTTTTTTGTATGTCATTTTTGCGATCGAATGGTCCTCTCAGTGTATCAAAATTGGATCTATCTTATTCTCTCATTTCTACCGACATAGTTGTTGGTAGTACCAACTTTTTGTAGAAAATTCAGCCTCTGGTTTGCAAGGATTCAATGCCACCCATTATGCGGTCGATGGTATCAAAATTTTTTCTGCTTCCCTATTGATCTTTATCCCAAACTTTATGCCACTGATTGATGTGTCAGTGGTACTGACTTGTCCTCTTCCTGCACACTAAATAAGAGTTTTCAAGGTACCTTTCTAAAATCTAAAAATTAATAAAAGTGCAAATATGAAAACTATTTCTAAATAATCTTAAACAAAAAATAACTAACAAAAAATCAAACTATGAGTTGCCTCCCATAAGTACCCTTATTTTATGTCTTAGGCTCAACCATATTTTATGCTCAAATGCTTAGGGAAGCTTTATGAGATCCAATTATTCCTCCACATGATCTACCTCTCTCCCATAGTAGTGTTTAAGGCATTGTTCATTTATCAAAAATGACTTAGCACTATCACTAATCTCAACTAATCCATAAGGAAATGCCTTCACGACAATATATGGTCCACTCCACTGGGACCTCAACTTCCCATGATACATTTTCCTCCTAGAATTGAACAATAAAACCCTTTGGCCTGGTATAAATATGCTATTAAGAATGTGACAGTCATGCATTTTCTCAGTCCTATCCTTGTAAATTCTAGAGATCTTGTATGCATCTAGCCAAATCTCATCTAGTTCATTTAGATCCAATATCCTCTTCTTACCCACACTCATAAGATCAAAATTCCACTTCCTCAAAGCCCATTTAGATTTGTGCTCGAGCTCCAGGGGAAAACAACATGCCCACCTGTATACCAGCTTGTAGGGGGTTTTTCCTGACAATGTCTTGAAAGCCATCCTATAGGACCAAGGAGCATCATTCAATTGCATGTTCCAATTAGTCCTACTGGTAGAGAATATTTTCTCTAGGATCAACTTAATTTCTCTATTAGACACCATAACTTGGCCTTAAGTTTGTCGATGTTATGGGGTCCCTAATCTGTGCATCACTCCATATTTACTAAATAAAGAACCAAACTTCCTATTTGTGAAATGAGACCCCCCATCACTGATAATCATTCTAGGCACCCCAAACCTACAAAAAATATTGTCCTTCACAAACCTGCATACAACATATGCATTGTTAGTCTGAGTTCCACCCATTTGGACACATAATCCACTGCAAGAAAGATATATGAATTAGAATTTGAAGATACAAAAGGTCCCATGAAATATATTGCCCACAAATAAAAAACTTCTACCTTAAAAAATATCAACACACATTTCATGTTGCCTAGATATGTTACTTGCCCGTTAACATGCATCACACATCTGCACAAAGTTTTCAGCATCTTTAAACAAAGTTGACCAATAAAAACCACTTTCTAATACCTTAGATGCCATCCTAGAGCTTGCATGATGTCCCCCTATAGGTAAGGAATGACAATGAGCAAGTATGCTCTCAAACTCACATTCTGGTACACACTTCCTCATAATGCCATCCATGCACTATTTAAGAAAAATAGGGCCATCCCAAATTATAAATCTCAAAGAATGAAAGAATTTTTTCTTCTCCTTATAACTCTGATCCTCTGGTATCTCTCCACATGCTAAATAGTTCACAATGTGTGCAAACTAGGGATCCTTGTTCCTCATGGCAAAAAGTTGCTCATCAGGGAACTCCTCATCAATGGGAGCCTCCAAACCTGATTCATCTACTCTTTCCAACCCAAACAAGTGATCTGTTACCACATTTTCTACTCCAGCCTTGTCCTTGATTTCTACATCAAACTCATGTAGTAGAAAAATCCATCTAATCACCCTTGGTTTGGCATCCTTTTTTGTCAAAAGATACTTAATATCCTCATGATTAGTCCACACTATTACTTTTGCCCCTATCAAATATTGTATAAATTTATCAAAGGAAAAAACTATAGCTAAAAGTTATTTTTCTATGGCGGTATAATTTAGTTGTGCATAAAAAATCATTCTAGAAGTGTAGTAAATGAGTGACAATGCCTGATCCTTACGTTGGCTTAGAACAACTCCTACTACAAAAAATGCGATGCATCACTCATCAACTCCAACAACTGACTCCATTATGGAGCCACCACCACTTGTGTATACTCCAATTTATCCTTTAATACCTCAAAAGATTTGAGGCATAGGTCATCAAACTTAAAATATACATCCTTATCCAACAATTTTGAAAGCGGTTTGGTGACTTTTGAGAAATCTTATATGAATTATTGATAAAATATGATGTGTCATGAAAATCTCCTGGTTCTCTTCACTGATGATGCTGAAGGTAGTTTAGAGATCACCTCTACTTTATCAAGTCGACTTTCATCCCTTTGTTGGACACCCTCTGTCCCAACACAATCCCTTCACTCACCATAATATGACATTTCTACCAATTCAAAACAAGATGAGCTTCCTCACAACTTTATAAAACTCTATCTAGACTATCAAGGAAGTCCTCAAAAGAGTCTCCATATACCAAAGAATCATCCATACAAATCTCAAGACAATGTTCCATCATGTCAGAAAAGATTGCAATCATACATCTTTGAAACATTTTCGGTGCATTACAAATACAAAGAGGCATTCACTGGTATACAAATGTACCATAGGGGCAAGTGAAGGTAGACTTCTCTTGATCCTGCAGCTTAATAGAAATCTGATTGTAATAAAAATACCCATCAAGAAAGAAAAAATGCAAGAGGTTGGCAAGCCTATCAAGAATTTGATCTATGAATGGTTGTGGGAAATGATATTTTAAAGTAGCATCATTCATACAAAGGTAGTCAATACAAACACGCCAGTTGAAACTAATTCACTAGTAGAAATTGTAGTGACCATGCCCCCCTTTATGTAGAGACAACCTATGTAGGACTCACCCATTTGGAATCAGAGATAGCATTAATAATACCTACCGATAGAAGTTTAACTACATCTTTCTTCACCACCTCTTTCACGATTGGATTTAGACACCTCTGAGGTTGGGTTATAGGTTTTGCTCCTTCTTCAATGTAGATCTTATGTTGACATAAAATAGGGGAGATCCCCTTTATGTCTGCAATGCAGCCTAATGATTTTTCAAAACCATGAGAAACTGCTTCTCTTCCTTCACACTAACTGTTACTAAAATTATCATTGGTAGCTTGTCCACTACCAAGAATGTGTGCTTCAAATGCGGTGGTAATGGTTTCAAGTCTAGAATAAGAGGACACTGTGAAATTATGAATTTAGGCAAGTACTATTGGTGGACTAGGTTATCAAGATAGAATTTCATGTATCAACATTTCCATGACATAAGTATTAAAAGTTAACAAGATTATTCAAATAGCCCAAGCTACAAGATTGTTCAAGATTTTACACAAGATATCATGTATTCAACTAGTCCAAAAATATCCAATATGTTCAAAACAATAGTTTTAATTTTAAACATTGAAGTTGAGATCTGTAACATCATAATTTTCTATTGCTAGGTGCTTAATGTCATCATAGTATATGAGAGAACATCAGTTCCACCTAATTTCCATTTTAACTAATGTATTGGGTGACAACTAACTTATTATAGACCACTGCGTAGGATGGTGGCACATTACCCCACCTCAAACGATCGAATGATCCAAGGGGCAAATCCCAATAGACCAAAGTCCAAAAGGTAAATAGCATAAGGGAGTCAAAACTCCAATAGATCAATTTTTAGTACTACCTTATATTTAGCAATATTTGAGATTTGCAAAATATATTTATGGTGACCTTCAAGAAGAAATATATGGCTAAGAAACAATTTGGGTTCACCACTAACAAGATACCATGCATGTAATTTCAAGAGGGAAGTAAATGGTTAAATATTGAAATAGAGAATTGCATACCTCAAAATTTCAAAGTTTGCACAAACCATGATTTGAAAAGCTTCAGGGATTGATGAAAAGTGAAGCACATGCTACAAAAATCTTGTTACAATTTTTCTTGAAATAAAATATTGTTACATTTGTATTGTTTAGGGTTATGTTCTCCACCTAATATCGCTATTTCATATTTTCCTATTAATATCCTTTCAAGGGTTTATAGTTCTGTTAACTGGATCTGTGTGTCAATAAATGATCAATAGTTTTTATATAGGAAATATTACACATATACATTGTAATAAGATAGGATGTTCTATTTTGTAAAGTATTTTCATCCATAGATAAATTTATCTACTTGTGGATGAAAAATACCTATGTGGATTGTGTTACATATTTATGTTTGTCCCCAAATATTCCATATAGAATTAAGTATTAACATTCAAATATTGTAATCTAGGATAAGGGTTTGAGATATATGTACTCATACTAATCTCCATCTTCAACAATATTGATCCATGCATATTTGTAATTCCACGTATACATGGAAGATATCATTCCTTACCCCTCATTAATGTTGATGTCACATGCATGTATATTTATTACTTATTGATGAATCTATGAATGAGATAAGAGTTCCTTTTCTTTATTCATGTAATTTCAAAATTTTGAAGGGTCCAATCATTAATACTTCCATTAAGGAAAGCATATATTCACTTTTATATACTTTTTTCAATTTATACTATTTAATATATCATTTTATTACTGACTTAGGTCAAAAGATGATTTAATTTGGGGAGGTGAGTTCTTAAGCATCAAAGTAATTTCAATTTAAGTGAAAATATAATTTTAAACATTTGGGAGATTTTCTCATTTTATTTTCAATTAAATCATTCATCCCATTTTCTAAATTCATTACCCATTAACATGCATATTAGTCATTTATCAAATTTAAAATGGAATAAGCTATTAGATCTTATCAAGATTAGTCAACATGTTTAAAGTAAACTGAATACAAGAATTTGTAGGTATTTAGTAATCATCTACAATTTCCCTCTATTTTTAGTCATTTATTTCATTGTTTATTTGTTACTCCTTTATCATGTATATTAATAAATTATTATTTAAATAGGTAACCATGAAATGTTACAATTTTAGTCACTAGGGTCTTTGTTTGTCTTATTTTAGAAATAGCTAAAATTTCCAAAAAATATGCCTATTTAACCTATTACTTATCAACACATATGCAATCATTACACATGTATTTAAATGAATTCATGTAGTCAAACAATAGGTGAAATTATGTATTCAATATATAGTTTATTATTTGCTATGCTACTACTTACACTTCATAACATGGCTATTAGTTATTATTATTGTTGTTTCTATTATTATTAACATTGTTAACATTTGTTGTTTGATTCTAATTAAAACAACATGAAATGAAGAATAGAAGGAGGGGAATGAGGACTTATCAAAAGAAAGGAGGCCTGTCATAGAAGGTATACAACAAAACTTGTCTCTTCATGGGCCACAAGTACTGGCAACCAAGGTTTATATGTGGTCCTCTGAAGTGGAGCTAATGACTGTTTACATCGTGAGAAGGCAGGAGAATAAACAACATGTCGTAAGGTCATAGAAGTCAGAAACAAGGGCCGAGTTCCAACTAAGGGGAAGAAGGATCAGGAAAGAGTGGATGAGGGTGTAAGGCAGCACAGAAGTGGCAATGATGATGCATGAGGGTATCTAGTGTTATCTAGATATTTTAGGTGGCTGAGGATACAAGGACTCTTAGGCAGGCATTTCAGATCATTGCAAGCTTGTGAATCGTCAGATCTTAGCCGAGCTGACAATAAAGTCTAAAATAATCAGATCTATAGTTGCTGATGTCGATGACTATTTTTCAGAGTTTAGACCTCATAGTAGGTGGTTTCTTAGCTTCCAATTTTAAATAACGATGCTATAATGATAGTGGAAAGGTTTTAGATTACTAGAATGTATAGGTGAGGCTGAGTTATGGATAGAACTATAAAGTTGGAGGCTGATGGTGGCTTGCCTATGCTGGAGATTACCAATGGGGAAGCCTATATACAGTCAGATCCAAGTAAATGAACACATGGGAACCAGAAGGACATGTTAGATTCTGATCTTCCTTCTTCAAGTAAAAATTCATTAATTAATTAGACATGGTATTTAATTGGTCTATGAGGGAAATAAACACATGAAATTGGGTGTTTATTTTTACTCTATGAATACCTTTATGGTGAAGAAAAAGGATAGTTCATTTATTGATATTTGGCTTACTTGCATATGGTATTTATGCTAAGGATTCATGTCAAGGTATAATAATGATTAATGAATGAAAATCTTGGTTTTCGTAAATGGAGACTCTTGTAGATCTAGATGAAGAGACAACATTAGATTACTAGACTCTAGCTAGTAGGCTATGAATGAATTGTTTAATCTAGAATAAAGACCCAAATTCAAGATGCCTTTTATACATAGGTTTACTTATGATTGGTAAGTTGGTACTGAATTGTAATCGATGTCATTTATTTCTAAAACCTGAAAATAGTTAACAATCACAATAATACATTATACAAGAAATGTTGTTGATATTAAATTTGACTAGGTGTCATTTTAAATATTGATGAATTGTATATTTAGACTTGAATGAGAAATAAACTTTTCTATCAATAATCATAACATTACCATTAAGTACTAGGTTTTAGAACTCATGGTACATTTGGGATCAAAAGGATTAGCATGGGGTTATTTATAATTTAAAATATAGATTATCACCAAGATTCCTATTGGTTTGGTGTAAGTCATAAATTCTGTAGAACTCATTTTCTGAGAACTCTAGTTCAATTTCTGGAACTTGAGTTCCATTCACTTCCATGTGATTGGTTTGTTGTAAGTGTAAATATAGAAATCATTAAAAATATTGTTAATTTTACCGTGCAATATAAATAAGGATAATAAAGTCATAAAAAAGAATCATATCCGTGAAAAATCATAATAATCTTAAATCATAATAATCTTAAATCATAATAACCTCAACAAATGCTTATGGTGCAAATGTTTCTCCTTTAAAATATATCTTATTATGGTACAATTATAATCTTAATAAAAATATTATGATTTAAATCACATCATAATATTTTTATTTCACTTTGACATACAAAGTATTGTAATAATTTCCGCATTTCATCTGCTTGTGAATATAAGTTTTGGTTCATCATTGTTTAACACAATGTAGAATATTAATTTTTACATTATTTTTGTAGAGAATTTTTACTATGTTATTTGTCATGGTTATTGTTAATTATCATTTTTCACATCACATTGTTTAAACATGAAGAATAAAATATATTAGGTAAATCACATTATTTTCACATGGTGCGGTGTTTTTTTTAAATGTTTGTATTTTTTATTTTGTAAATCACATTGATAATGGTGATTATAATGTAAAATGTTTTCCATAGTGAGATTATAATGTGTGATAATATGTCATATTATGTTATGATTTTAGCAACAAACTCTATTCACAATGCTAATATTTCTACTCATAAATATTTACATGAGTCACTTATGGCGAATGAATAATATAATTGTATAAGAAATATTGCTAGTTGTCCTAGAACTCCTTTTCTAGCTCTTTTAAGAGGAAACTCATGAACTATATCTTGTATGCAAGTCTATAACCATCGAAAGTCACGAAACTCAAGTTCCAACACTTATTATAAGTCAATCATGAAAAACTACGTAAGAAACTCCAGTTCATAAGTTTTCCGAACCAATAATGACCAACCAATCAGAGCCTAAGATGACTAATCAAAGAAGAGTGAAGTGACAAAGTGTATTAAGTGAAAGGAGGAAAAATAGAGGGATGAATACATGACTTGTAATGAATGCTTCGTTTTTATTTCTTATTTCTTCTCTATTTAGATTAGCAAGTAACATCTTATTCTTGATGCAAATTTCACATTCAATTTAGTTGACCAAATGCCTTCATTCAATATGGATTCCATTAAGGTTTATTATTGTACAAATGCATCCGTTATATATTCTATTGACGTTAGACTTTCACATGGATAATGTGTTTTTTGTATACTAAAATTTTAATAATCTAAATACATTTTATTAAATTCCAAGCCCAATGACTTACACAATCTTATCTAAAGTGGGAACTTGTTTCTTTAATACTTGTTATTTATGTTAATGAGGCTATGTGGGTTCATCATTATTTAATGTACTCCAATTTGTATGTCCAGTTCAAATTTAATTGCAAAATGTTAAATTATAAGAAGGTTTCAATATTTAAGACAACCCAGTAGTAATTAGAGTAGAAGTTGTAGAGCCAACTGCACCGTTGACATTTTCCATATCTTAGCAACATATTTACCATTATCACCAAAAATCACACTACTAATTCATTTTCTTCAAATATATTTTTTTTTGCAAGATGATTATTAATTAATCCCCACATTTGTATTTCCTTCTAATACATACACAATTATATCATTGATTCTAAAGGCAATGCCTCTCAATCCAGTTAATCTAGCTTAGAGTGGGTGATGATCTAATTAGAATGGACCTGAACATCAATCATTGGATTTTTCCCATAAGATTTAATGTATTCGAAAGAAACTAGAACACAAATTTAGGCAAAAACAATTGAGGTTTTCAAGTGATGAGAAAAATATACAATAGCTCAAAATAAATTTAGAGTTTGAAATGTGGTATGTTACCTTATTAGTGTAAGATATCAATTATTACAGTAAAGTGAGAAACATTTTAAAGCTATGCTTACTGCATCAGATTTTCAGATGATACTTTGTATCTAATTTTAGTTACATAGTAACTCTGATTTAGAATCAAATTCAGATACAAATACAATTTTACATTCATACAAAGAATTAAGAAATCAGAATTTAACATTATATAACAAGTCTAGAGATTCCCATGAGGTATACCAATTCCACAGAGATACATTATGCTACAATAGAGGCTAATTGTAACACCCAGATGTTTATATCACATGAGCGGAAGCAATTTTTTTTTTCTGGGAGTGTCACAAACATGATAACCATTGCAATAAAAGTAAGTGAAACACTTTGCAAAACCATAAAACTGATTCATACATAGCTTTTTGTCAACATAAAACTACATCATGTTTATGCATAAGTTCATAATAAAATGATGTAGATACTCAGGATCATCTAGGTAGATGGCACCCCACTAGGCAAGCTTGAAAGTCTCTTAGGCCTTTGCTGGTCCCTTTGTTCTTCAATCGCTCCAAACCTGCGGACATCGCGTCCCCAGCCATGCATTGGAAAAAACAGACGTTAGAGTAAGTGGCATGAGTATTCTAAAATGCACATTACTGAAGAGCTAACAATATATTCTTGGACATTATAAAATTGATAACAAATGTTGATTAAAATCTGAAAACATAATATCTCTTGACTTCTTTAACTCTTATCTTTCTACTCTATCTTTTCTGGAAACCTATACCATGGGCCTCATGACCTACACCACAGTGTATAGGTCATACTTATCTCATATGAATTCCTCTCATCACACTCATGGATGAGATTACAGACATACTCTAATCTAAGGTATCTTTTACTTATGATTTTATCTATTTGTGGCCACCATTATACAATAAGTCCTCCTGAATTGGCGTATCTATGCCCTGAATTGGTACCAAGGTACCCTGAAATGGCACTACATGCCCTGAATCTAAATCTCTTATTCTTGAGTTCTAAACTGAATCCATTATTGGATTTGAACATGTATCTCATTATCTAGGTAAACTTTATTCTAAAAACTGATTTGGTAAGATTACTTTATTATACCAATCATATCATAAATGAGTCTAATGCCTTATGAGAAAGGATCTGACATGAATATAGAAATACTAAGTATAAAAAGTATCTTAATTCAAGCTTATGAAAGTATCATAAGTACCACATATCTAAAAAAAAATATCAATTCTGACAAGATGGTTCAATCCTTCTTATAAAATATGATGTTACCTTGAAACTTTGCATATGAACTTACATGTTAAACCTTAAATATCAAAATAGAAATCTTACGAAATATTGTATTGCAACCTAATCATAACTTAATGTGTCATTATCTTATAATGCCATCATGAACTCATCTTTATAGTACAATGTGATCTCGATACCTTTATTTTCAAAAGTAGACCATGTCTTAATATTCTAAAATTCATATTCTTACATTGTAATCAAATTCTAGATATTATTCATTCTAAGGAATCTAGTTTTAGATCTCTACATATGTATAAAATCTCAATGGCATGTTTCTACTTGAAATATTTCTACATTCTTATCCCACACTATCAATCTTGGTTGCATATCTTATCTTGTAGTCTTATTCATCAATATGAATCATTACTAATAGTTCTTATAGAAACATGATCCTTTAGTTTTCTCATGAACCTGGTTCATGAGTCCCTATCATTCTTATAAATCTTAATAACATATCTCTTCTCGAGATATTAGGTACATGTAAGGATATATCCATGATTGTATAAAAATCATACTTGCATATCTTAACATCAAATCTTAGAACATTGGATCACATAAAGTATAAAGTCTTACAAGAATATGCTAAGTTTGATAGATATGAATGAATACTCATGGGCATGAACCACTTACCTTTATATTGAAGATGTTCTTGATGTAGCCTTGTTTCCTTGGTTCACAACATATATACCTAGTCATCAACAAAATTGTATAAGTCCATGTGTAAACTCCTCTCTTCGTTTCTAAATCTCAAAACCCCATCTTACTCACTATATATACCAACTTAGGGTTCTTATTTAGACTAAACATAACTTTAATCTAAAATCACCATAAAATCTTCGCATTGAAATAAAATAAAACTCATACTATATAATTAATATTATCTTTATACTCAAATAAGACATAAATCGTCTTATGCACTAATATGAACATATACTTCATATAATGAGGATAATTCTCAAGCATAGTCACATATTCTAAACTTACTGACTCAATTATGAAATCAAATTAAAAACCATTTAGATAAATAATATCAGACTAATTAGTCATATATATCACTTATTGTCTTAATGTAATAATTTATTATTCTTTCATAATGGCTACTCATCCAAAACTAAATACTAATATAATAATACAACAAACTTCATCAAATCTCTAGAAAAGTATTCATATAATGTAGGAATGATCACATATTAAAATATCATGTCATTTAAAATCATATCATGGGTGAAATACCCAAAATACCCTTATTAGGGTTTATATCAAAAACCTCAATAAAACTTCTTATATGAAATATCAGTCTTTGAAGTAATGTTAAACATATCAAAATACACATTCAGTAAAATTTGTATGAAATTCTAAAGTCGTTTACTATTTTTAATTGGCAAAACATCAAAATAATATAGTTTTGTCTATCCAGAATATAATAAATAGAAGATATCAAAATCAAACTCTAGAACTATTTTTATAAGATAGTACACTCAAAGAGCTTTCCATAGGTACCTTGTTTGTCCCAAACCGAGATCTGTATCTCAAGATATGAATTTTGGAAAATCACCTTATTGAAGGAATGATAGCCGTTTGATTGAGATCCAACCATTGAGAGGGATCAACGATCCCAACCTGCAGACCAGGCGGATCCCGATCGGATCTGCGCCTCCTTCACCCGATGGCAAAGGGGGTGTTTCCCCATGTTTCTGCCGTAATATAGGGCGCCGCGCCCGTTGCTTCTCATGGTGAAGCCCATGCTCGTGGCAGTTGAAAAGTCAGGCAAAGGTTGTCCGGTCGTCGACGCTCCTCCTCTTCATCTTCATCCACGCCATGTTGGCTCGATGGCTGCCAAAAGATTCTTCACCTAAACCCTAGCGCTGCCGCCGTCATGCTCCTCTTCATTCTTCTCTCTCTCTCTTGCTCTCAGTTTCAAGCAAAACCCTAGGATCGAACTCGTTAGCCCCTGGTAAACCGGAATCTGAGGCTTTTATAGCCTCAGATGCTAGCGATCATGGGCGAGGGCCCCCTTTTATGGGTGCTCTGTTCGCACCCAGCAAACAGGGGTCGCGGCCTCCAGTCCGCACGGACTGGGGTCGCCCCCCTTTTTTATTTTATTTTCTTTTCTATTTTAGATAAAAGTCCAGTTTACACAATTAATTATATAGGTTGCATAAAGACTCCTTTTAATCCCAAATTTTGGGGTAAACACCACATTGTCATTATCTTTATGTGAGAAAGATATCAAGTCAAACTAACCGGGTTAGAAGCCCTAAATATATCTTTTAAATGAATATAGGTTAATTACTTTTTTTAATTACCTTGGCCATTGGTTAAATCATAATTATCTGAAATTTCACCCACTATCTTATATTCTAATTATTATTCTACTAAAAATATTTTGAGCATTCACTATGACCACGAAATACTAAGTCTCAATTTGCACTCCAAGGACCTATTTGTAGAACTTAATTGGTCCAATAGGGCTGGAATTGAGTTCTAGGGCACATGGCCCACCCCTTAGTATTTCAAAGGGTCCATGAGCTTGATTTTATTCTAAATCATGAAAATAAGTCTTCCACCCATATAATTCCTCAATTGAAGCTCATGTATGACATATGTGATTAATATTTCTTTAGTTACATAACATGAAGACCTAAGCTAGGTCTAAGGCTCAAGCCATGAACTTGACTCATCATATTATATATTTGTCACATTATTGTTCATAGGAATAATTGATTTATATTCATATACAACTGACCACAACATACACATTTTGTGAACTTAATTATGTACCTAGCCATGGTTATGTTCATTATGTCCATTGGAATGCCTTTACTAGAAAACCCCACATAAAAGTCTTACTTTAGTTATGAAATTGAGGATGTTACAATTCTACCCACCTTAAAATAAATTTCGTCCTCGACTAGGTTACTACCCACCTTAGGGTTCTACTTACCTCTTGATTTATTGTAAGGCACACTTATGTTCAAACTTTTGCATGAAAAGAGATATGTAATGCATTTTCATAAATATTTATGTGAGTATTATCTATTACCTTGGTCTACTTCTCAACTCATACTTAGGGTTTGTAAAACTAAACTTGGATTTATACTTAGGGCATCCATCTCAACCTTGTCATGACTTTCTAACATTAGTTGTACATGACTGTCTAAACTAAGGTCCTTTAGGTAACTCCTACATTCCTAGATATGTGGTGATCAGGCACATACCTAGAGATGTGGGATCCTGAGATGCTATCTCTCACTCACCCACTGATACATGTGTCTCATACCACATGAACCAGTAAGAAATGAGAGATGCATAAAAGGTCTACTGCTTAAGACATCCCTCTTCAATCCTCAATTGGCTGGCCATAACCATTGAGAATGAAGAGGTTATCTCATTAGCTAGGTTTAGGTTGCTAGTTTAGATCTAAACTAGGTTGACTTCTGCCTCAAAGATATCTATCTATTCTGAGCTTAAGTCTCTTAATCACTATAGGTTATGGTATTCTTCTTTTGGAATCTATCCCTAAACCTTGTTCTTACCTCTCCACTCTAGGGTGACTATGAGAATCATGTTTTCCTAGTGGCCATTTACCAAATCGCTCTGATACCATATTGTAACACCCAGATGTTTATATCACATGAGCGGAAGCAATTTTTTTTTCTGGGAGTGTCACAAACATGATAACCATTGCAATAAAAGTAAGTGAAACACTTTGCAAAATCATAAAACTGATTCATACATAGCTTTTTGTCAACAAAAAACTACATCATATTTATGCATAAGTTCATAATAAAATGATGTAGATACTCAAGATCATCTAGGTAGATGGCACCCCACTAGGCAAGCTTGAAAGTCTCTTAGGCCTTTGCTGGTCCGTTTGTTCTTCAATCGCTCCAAACCTGCGGACATCGCGTCCCCAACCATGCATTGGAAAAAACAGACGTTAGAGTAAGTGGCATGAGTATTCTAAAATGCACATTACTGAAGAGCTAACAATATATTCTTGGACATTATAAAATTGATAACAAATGTTGATTAAAATCTGAAAACATAATATCTCTTGACTTCTTTCACTCTTATCTTTCTACTCTATCTTTTCTGGAAACCGATACCATGGGCCTCATGACCTACACCACAGTGTCTAGGTCATACTTATCTCATATGAATTCCTCTCATCACACTCATGGATGAGATTACAGACATACTCTAATCTAAGGTATCTTTTACTTACGATTTTTATCTATTTGTGGCCACCATTATACAATAAGTCCTCCTGAATTGGCGTATCTACGCCCTGAATTGGTACCAAGGTACCCTGAAATGGCACTACATGCCCTGAATGACACCGATGTGTCTCTGAATTGGCGTGACTACACCCTGAATTGGTGCCACAACACCTATGAATCGGAGTAACACTCCTCTGAATTGGCAACAGATGCCTCTGAATCGTTCCGGGACTACTGAATGAGGAATTATCATATAATGTCTTATGTGAAGGTTTCGACTTATTTATCTTAAGTCTAAACTTACTTAATTCTTAATCTGAACTGAAGTTGAATACTGATAGTTTTACTGAATACTGAATCTGAACTTATCTTATATTAAAACTAAACACTAAAAACCGAACTTAACTGAAACTGATTACTGAGTACTGAGCATGTACTGAATTCTAAATCTGAATCTAAATCTGAATATTTTATTCTTAAGTGATAAACTGAATCTACAACTGAATGTGAATATGAATCTCAATTACTTCATAATTGAGATTTGGTCTAAAACCCTTATCATGTATCTTTATTCAAAATCTGGTTTCTCACACAGTGAGTAGTCTAAGTCTGAATCTAAATCTCTTATTCTTGAGTTCTAAACTGAATCCATTATTAGATTTGAACATGTATCTCATTATCTAGGTAAACTTTATTCTAAAAACTGATTTGGTAAGATTACTTTATTATACCAATCATATCATAAATGAGTCTAATGCCTTATGAGAAAGGATCTGACATGAATATAGAAATACTAAGTATAAAAAGTATCTTAAGTCAAGCTTATGAAAGTATCATAAGTACCACATATCTAAAAAAAATATCAATTCTGACAAGATGGTTAAATCCTTCTTATAAAATATGATGGTACCTTGAAACTTTGCATATGAACTTACATGTTAAACCTTAAATATCAAAATAGAAATCTTACGAAATATTGTATTGCAACCTAATCATAACTTAATGTGTCATTATCTTATAATGCCATCATGAACTCATCTTTATAGTACAATGTGATCTCGATACCTTTATTTCCAAAAGTAGACCATGTCTTAATATTCTGAAATTCATATTCTTACATTGTAATCAAATTCTAGATATTATTCATTCTAAGGAATCTAGTTTTAGATCTCTACATATGTATAAAATCTCAATGGCATGTTTCTACTTGAAATATTTCTACATTCTTATCCCACACTATCAATCTTGGTTGCATATCTTATCTTGTAGTCTTATTCATCAATATGAATCATTACTAATAGTTCTTATAGAAACATGATCCTTTAGTTTTCTCATGAACTTGGTTCATGAGTCCCTATCATTCTTATAAATCTTAATAAAATATCTCTTCTTGAGATATTAGGCACATGTAAGGATGTATCCATGATTGTATAAAAATCATACTTGCATATCTTAACATCAAATCTTAGAACATTGGATCACATAAAGTATAAAGTCTTACAAGAATATGCTAAGTTTGATAGATATGAATACTCATGGGCATGAACCACTTACCTTTATATTGAAGATGTTCTTGATGTAGCCTTGTTTCCTTGGTTCACAACATATATACCTAGTCATCAACAAAATTGTATAAGTCCATGTGTAAACTCCTCTCTTCGTTTCTAAATCTCAAAACCCCATCTTCCTCACTATATATACCAACTTAGGGTTCTTATTTATACAAAACATAACTTTAATCTAAAATCACCATAAAATCTTAGCGTTGAAATAAAATAAAACTCATACTATATAATTAGTATTATCTTTATACTCAAATAAGACATAAATCGTCTTATGCACTAATATGAACATATACTTCATATAATGAGGATAATTCTCAAGCATAGTCACATATTCTAAACTTACTGACTCAATTATGAAATCAAATTAAAAACCATTTAGATAAATAATATCAGACTAATTAGTCATATATATCACTTATTGTCTCAATGTAATAATTTATTATTCTTTCAAAATGGCTACTCATCCAAAACTAAATACTAATATAATAATACAACAAACTTCATCAAATCTCTAGAAAAGTATTCATATAATGTAGGAATGATCACATATTAAAATATCATGTCATTTAAAAATCATATCATGGGTGAAATACCCAAAATACCCTTATTAGGGTTTATATCAAAAACCTCAATAAAACTTCTTATATGAAAGATTAGGCTTTGAAGTAATGTTAAACATATCAAAATACACATTCAGTAAAATTTGTATGAATTTCTAAAGTCGTTTACTATTTTTAATTGGCAAAACATCAAAATCATATAGTTTTGTCTATCCAGAATATAATAAATAGAAGATATCAAAATCAAACTCTGGAACTATTTGTATAAGATAGTACACTCAAATAACTTTCCATTGATACCTTGTTTGTCCCAAACTGAGATCTGTAGCTCAAGATATGAATTTTGGACAATCACCTTATTGAAGGAATGATAGCCGTTTGATTGAGATCCAACCATTGAGAGGGATCAACGATCCCAACCTGCAGACCAGGCGGATCCCGATCGGATCTGCGCCTCCTTCGCCCGATGGCAAAGGGGGTGTTTCCCCCTATTTCTGCCGTAAGATAGGGCGCCGCACCCGTTGCTTCTCATGGTGAAGCACATGCTCGTGGCAGTTGAAAAGTCAGGCAGAGGTTGTCCGGCCTTCGACGCTCCTCCTCTTCATCTTCGTCCACGCCATGTTGGCTCGATGGCTTCCAAAAGATGCTTCACCTGAACCCTAGAGCTGGCGCCATCATGCTCCTCTTCATTCTTTTCTCTCTCTCTCTCTTGCTCTCAGTTTCAAGCAAAACCCTAGGATCAAACTCGTTAGCCCCTGGTAAACCGGAATCCGAGACTTTTATAGCCTCTGATGCTAGCGATCATGGGCGAGGGCCCCCTTTTACGGGTGCTCTATTCGCACCCAGCAAACAGGGGTCGCGGCCTCCAGTATGCACGGACTGGGGTCGCCCCCCTTTTTTTATTTTATTTTCTTTTCTCTTTTAAATAAAAGTCCAATTTACACAATTAATTATATAGGTTGCATAAAGACTCCTTTTAATCCCAAATTTTGGGGTAAACACCACATTGTCATTATCTTTATGTGAGAAAGATATAAAGTCAAACTAACTGGGATAGAAGCCCTAAATATATCTTTTAAATGAATATAGGTTAATTACTTTTTTAATTACCTTGGCCATTGGTTAAATCATAATTATCTGAAATTTCACCCACTATCTTATATTCTAATTATTATTCTACTAAAAATATTTTGAGCATTCACTATGACCACGAAATACTAAATTCTCAATTTGCACTCCAAGGACCTATTTGTAGAACTTAATTGGTCCAATAGGGCTGGAATTGAGTTCTAGGGCACATGGCCCACCCCTTAGTATTTCAAAGGGTCCATGAGCTTGATTGTATTCTAAATCATGAAAATAAGTCTTCAACCTATATAATTCATCAATTGAAGCTCATGTATGACATATGTGATTAATATTTCTTTAGTTACATAACATGAAGACCTAAGCTAGGTCTAAGGCTCAAGCCATGAACTGGACTCATCATATTATATATTTGTCACATTATTGTTCATAGGAATAATTCATTTATATTCATATACAACCGACCACAACATACACATTTTGTGAACTTAATTACGTACCTAGCCATGGTTATGTTCATTATGTCCATTGGCATGCCTTTACTAGAAAACCCCACATAAAAGGCTTACTTTAGTTATGAAATTGAGGATGTTACACTAATGATCCTATTGATGGGCCTTTGATATCAACCAATTACACTTTAGTGTCAGGTCACTTAGTGTCAACCTGTTGACTGTTGTCAACCAATGGACTTCATGCCAATAGATGGAACTTATTATATAATCGTTGCCACATATACATAACAATCATAAGTAAAAGATACATTAACAAATTTACCACCCTCAAATTTCAGTTTTAGTTCAAATTTTAATTATAGTATGTATATTCATATATTTCTTAGTAGAAATTCATTGCCACTTTCTCTAACACTTATCTCTAATTGTGTTGGATGGGGATGATACATCCACATGTCAAAGATTTAGGAGGTAGTCAAGATCTAAAGGTACAACCAGAATTCTAAGAGGTTTTCTTGATGGGGATGCCATCTACATGATCTTAGAGTCTGAGTTTGAATTAAGATTTATTACTATGCATGTTTTGTAAAGCTCAATGTTATAAAGTTTTTTTTCTAAACTATATGAGAATATTATTTTTACCATAGACTATGATGGCTCCTTTATATTATTATTATGACTATTATCATGTTTGTGACATTTTCAAGTTAAAGAAATATATAGCTTGTGCTCATGTGATATAAAAATTGGGGTGTTACACTTGTCTACCCAAGGTAAGAAGTCGTAACCACCCGATTAAACTTTTAGAGCATTTCCATTTTTATCACTAGTTTTTATCTCTCCCCTTGGTTTAAATTTTTGAGTAGCTTCTTGATCATTTGGATATTATCAACAATATCTCATTCTATCATGAACAATTTTGTTCATCAAAATTTTAAGTTGAAAGAAAGCCAAAAAGGCCACATAATTATATTCTTGATACCTCCCTAAAGATATTTGATACAATAGAATAATATATGATGAAATATAGATATAGATAATTATACATAGGAAGATGAAAATTCCTACCCTCATGCAACTCCCATGTGAAGGTTGCGCCAAAAGCAGTATGCCTTGAAGTTCAAGTAGTCTTGTTTGACTACCTCCCATGCAAAGTTGGAAGAATATTTGATGAGGACATCATGGCCAACACATGTCATGCCAGCTCCTTGACTACCTTGAAAAATTCTTCCTCATCTAACTTTGGGAGAATTCTATCATCACAATCATATTTACAAGTGGTAGACCTTTTTTTGCTATAAATTTTTTTTCATTTTTTTCTAGCACCCTTTGTTCTTCAATTAGTTTTCCTCTTTGTGATCAGACAAAACTTCCCATCTATTGCATTCTTCCTAGCAATCCTAAAATGATAAAAGTTTATACTTCTTAACCAACTGAATCCGTAGCTCAACATCTTTCCTTTCTACTCCCCCCAACATTGCTTTCTTTGGATCCCTCCACCTAAGTTAAAACATTATATCTTTATTCTATTACTCAAAATGTTATTTGTATTGTACATAGATTCAGATTAAGTGGCTAACCACAATCATATTGAGTTAAAAGTATCAATCATGCAAAGAAAAGCTCACCCTTACCAAAGTTTAGCATATCATAATTTGGCATTGCCTACGCCTCAAAATTCATCTTAAATCTGATTTTGATATCTAAGAAGTCACAAAATAATCTCAAACTGACTGGTTTCCCTTCTAAGTATTTTTTCTTGTTAGAGGAGCTTGGCCGAGCAACAACCCACTATGCCTTCTATTTTATTGACATGTGCCACTTGTTAAAATAATAATTTATTTTCTCCCCTTCTTAGAGTAAGCCAATTAGTGTGATAAAATTTAGAAAATACTATGTCTAGTGAAAAATACACCAAAAGTTGAACCCCATTTGTCTTTATCCCAAAAATAATTTGCTTGAAATAAATAAAAGCAAGAAAATATTCATTTCTTCTTTATTTTTATTTGTTTTTTGCTGCTTATAATTGGAATAAAGTCAAACATGTAGTAGTAGCCATAATATTTGTCTGAGTATAGTTTTTCTATGTGGGTCGTATGCCTTAATTCCCCCAACAGTTCCAACTGTGTAAAATTTCAATAAATGAAATGTGAAGATAAAATAATGTTAAAAAGAGTGATTAGATTTAACTATATCAACAAAGTGTAAATTTTTTATAGCTAGCACATATATTTATATTGCAATTTATCATGTTCAATCTAGGATAGCACCAGGATGTGTGGCATGTAAGGAAGTTTTCCTACAAGTAAGAACAATGTGTGTAACAAAGCTCTTTGATGGTTTATGGTGCTAATCATCATTCTAAAAACTCCACAAAGAGTCTGGGGTTGGGGAACCAAATATTAGACATAGAATCATAACTATAGTTTGATTCAGCAATGTGGTGTTACATGAGCATGTAACACCCAATTTTGAGTAGTGCGCGCTATGCATGAAGGTTGTCCATTGGGGTGATCAGGATCACCTTTGTATTTGTAGTTGTGAATGAGAGTTGTGTACACATGAATAATATATTAAATCCCATTTATTGTTGCCCAAAATTAATAAATTAATATTATCAGTGTACTTTTCTAAAAGGATGTGTCTGTTACAATTATGAAGAGATACCATAACCACCGTGTCTCTTCACGATGGCTGAGGAGATAACACATAATATTATAAATAAGGACTGGTCATCTCTTCGTGGTTTTTTTACGGCAACCGGAATCCCATCTTACGAAGAACCCAAAAGGAGAGAGAAACCTTGCCTCTAAAAGAAGACTACGATTACTCCGTTCGCTTCTCGCTTCCACACTTTCTCTGCATACTGTTCGATATTGCCTTTAAGAGAGGAACAAGAACACTCACCATGGAAACTCCGTCAAATCCGGGTATGATTCCTCTATAAATTGGTATCAGAGCGTGGTTGCTTTTCTGACAAATATCATTGTCATTTTGATTCAGATTGTTGTTTTGTTTCTGGACTGATGAGGGATAAAACCAGCGATGTGTCGCTCGATTGGTTCTGGATCAGTTGCGTTCCTTGGCTACCGGATCTATTACAGTCAGAAAAGTTTTTCCCCAGTTTGAAGTGCGGCATCACCTATTTTTCATTATTATTCTGCTTGTCCAAGGAAGTACGACCTCCATCTATATCTTTTTTGACTTGCCGCAACTGATGCAAGTGATCTTCCTGTGAGGATTTGTGAGTTCGGTTTCATCTAGTGTGTTTTGGGATGTGATTGTCACGATGGCATCATCATCTCTTCTAATGCCGCTGCACACTTACAATTTCTTTTCGATTATGTGGTAATTGTTCGGTGATCAAACCTTTCAATTGTGTTGTCCGGCATAACGATCTGCTCGAACATGTTGTTCAGTGGATTATTTTGATGCAGTGAACAAAGCCGATGTGTAACGCTACCATAGTATTAAAAAGGAGCATTTAACCAACGGCAGATTCTACCAACATTATGTATAGTAGCACTGTCCGGTCTCTAAATACTTTGTCGAACAGAAAGTCTACAATATGTTTCAATTTACATACCCAAGAGGAAAGTTTGGTTTCTTTAATTTGATTGGACCTACTGTTTCATTTTTTAAATTAACTTACTAAATAGCGATGCATTTACTCTCGAGCCATAATTTCCAAATACTGTAATCTTTTCATTTTGCATACATATGGTTTTCTCACATAGTTCACTGTTTTAAGATCAAAACTAGTATGCCCCTTGCACCCATGTCCAGATGAACAATCTAAGTTCTGAATTTCGCATACAATGTTAATTATCATATAGTGTTCATACTGTATTTGTTGTTAGTGGCATAAATGTTGTATTCATTCAAGTTACAGTTATGCCATTGAGTTGTTTTTCACTCAAGAATGCACGATGGATATTATGCTAGTGATTTTAACGGTCTAAATGTACTGTATGAAAAATTTGTTCTTTCATGTGCATTAAATTAGATACATATCATCCCATAATTGTAGTTAAATGGTCTTAAAGAGTATTCACGTAATAATTATGTTATTGAATTGTGATTAAATTAGGTAAACAATGATGTCACTCAAAGGTGTATCATTCTAGTTGGTGTTAAGCATGATTTGATATATTAAAATTGTCTTTTGACTGATATAATATATTTACCCAAAGGTAAAATTATTTTATTCAAATAAGTGACTAATCATATTAAGTGTTACATGCTATCCAAAGATAAATGTGATGACTATATGGAGTTAATCGATAAAAGTAAATTAAAGTATACCTCACATTTACTTTTATATTTCAGTTGTGATTTTAATGTAGAATTTTTATTATTGCAGTAATTTCCTCATCATTATGTGGTGATAACAACATTCCAAATCTCAATGGTTCAAACTTTAATGAATGGAAAGAAAAGGTCATGTTTACATTAGGGTGTATGGAGTTAGACTTGGCTTTCTGAGTGGAAAAACCACAACCACCTACGGAGGAAAGTACTACTGCTGAAAAGGTCAATTATGATAAGTGGGAACGTTCTAATAGACTTAGTTTGTTGCTTATACAAGCACATGTAGGAAAGAATATTAGAAGATCAATTCCCACTTCTGAATTGGCAAAAGACTTTTTAAAGGCAGTAGAGGAACAATATGTTTCTTCTAGTAAGTCTAGGGCCAACACTTTAATGGCCAAGATGTGCTCTATGAAGTACAATGGTTCTTGTGGGATCCGTGAACACATCATGGAGATGAAAGACATTGCTATCCAACTTAATGAGATGGAGTTATCCATCTTTGATGCATTTCTAGTTCACTTTATTTTAACTTCCTTGCCTAGTCAGTATGGATCATTCAAGGTCTCTTACAACACACAAAAGGAAAAATAGTCAATAAATGATTTATTAGCCATGTGTGTTCAAGAAGAAGAGAGACTTAAAAATGAAGGATTTCCTACTGCACATTTAAGTACCCATGACAAGCATAGTCGCAAGGGTAAGGGAAAAATGAAGGGAACTGCTCCTATCTCAGGTGGAGTGTCCAAGCCATGTGATGGAAAGGCTGAGGGAAGCAAGACTAATATGAAATGCTTCTTCTGCCATAAGAAAGGACATGCCAAAAAGGAGTGCTTGAAGTATAAGAAATGGTTGGAAAAGAAAGGTATAATGTCTCTTGTTTTATATGAATGTCATCTTTCAAATGTTCCTTTATATAGTTGGTGGCTTGACTCTGGTGCAACTGTGTATATTTCCAATATATTGTAGGGATTTTTGAATCAAAGGAAACCAACTGAGTGTGAAAAAGTCCTTTATTCTGGAAATAAATTGGGCTTACGCGTAAAGGCTGTTGGCACATACAAATTAATCCTTGATAATGAAAGCTTGATGGATTTAGAAAATACTTTCTATGTACCAAACTATAGTAGAAATTTAGTCTTTGTTTCTAGATTAGACAAACTAAATTATGCTTTTATTCTTCAAAGTGGACGACTCTGATTGTATAAAAACTCTAGCATTATTGGTACTTGTCTTTTAATAAATGATCTTTATCAAGTTCAAGTAAGCCCTCATTTTTGAAAATCACTTATAGTCCAACATGATATCATTGGAAATAAGTGCACATTACTAGATGAAAAGTCATCACTACTTTGGCACCGAAGGTTGGGTCATATTTCCAAAGAAAGAATTCAAAGATTAGTAAAGGAGGGAATTTAGGACCCTTGGACTTTACTGATTTTGGAACATGTGTTGAATGCAGAAAGGCTAAACAAACTAATACTTCTAAAAAGGGTGCAAAGAGAAGTAATGGAACATTAGCAATAATTCACACAAATATTAGTGGACCATTCCCACCTTATTTTACAGGGGAAAAATGTTTTGCAACCTTTATTGATGACTATTCACGATATATGTTTCTCTACTTATTAAATGACAAAAGTAAGATTTTTCAAGCCTTTAAGGACTTTAAAGTTGAAGTAGAGAAACAATTAGGAAATGTGATTAAGATAGTTAGATCAGATAGAGGAGACAAATATTATGGAAGGTTCACCGAGATGGGACAAAGAAAGGGACCATTTGCACATTTGCTTCAAGAAGAAGGTATTGTACCTCAATATACAATGCCAGGCACACCAAGTCAAAATGGTGTAGCTGAAAGAAGGAATCAAACATTAAAGGAAATGGTTCATGCAATGCTTTGTAATTCATCCCTTCCTTATACAATGTGGAGTGAGGCTTTAAAGACGGGAGTGCATGTATTAGATAAGGTTCCTAGCAAGTCTATCCAGAAAACCCCATATGAATTATGGACAGGAAGGAAGCCATCCTTGAACTATATACACATATGGGGATGTCGTGCAAAAGCTAGAATCTACAATCCACGTGTGAAGGCATTTGACCCAAGAACCACTAGTGGTTTCTTTATTGGTTACCCAGAGAGGTCAAAGGGATATAGGTTTTATTGTCCATCTCACCCACGAAAGTTAGTCGAGACTGACAAGGCTAGATTTTTGGAGGATCATCAAGTCAGTGGGAATGATCTGCTTTAGAATGTAACTTTTGATGAAGTGCAGGATAGTTTTGTCACACCTGCACCTGGTCAAACTCAGATAAGCTATCCAATTATTGTTCCCATGAACAATTATAAAGTGGATGAGCCAACATAAGTAGATCATGCTCCTAGTCAGGTTGTAAATGAACAAATTGATCATGTTCACGATGAATGACAACTTGAAGAGCCTACAGAAAATGTAGAGCCAATGCTGAATTATGAAGATCAACCAGACTAAGGAGGCATGCCATTCCATCTGACTATGTTGTATACCTTCAAGAGCCAAATATGGACTTTGAAGATATTGATCCCTTGTCTTTTTTACAAGCAATGGATTGTGAAAATTCTTCTAAATGGCTTGATGTCATGAAGGAGGAACTAGCATCCATGGATAAGAATCAAGTATGGGACCTTGTACCTTTACCAAAGAGTACTAAACCTATTGGTTGTAAATGGGTCTTTAAGACCAAAAGAAACTCAAATGGTACAATTGAGCGGTACAAGGCAAGACTTGTTGCTAAGGGTTTCACACAAAAAGAAGGCATTGATTACAAAGAGACATTTTCTCCAGTCTCATCAAATGACTCCTTTAGAATAATCTTGGCCTTAGTGGCTCACTTTGATCTTGAGCTACACCAAATGGAAGTGAAAACAACATTTTTAAATGAGGATTTATCTGAGTCTATATGGAACAACCAGAAGGTTTCATTGATGATAGTAGAAGTCACATGGTATGCAAACTAAAGAATTCAATTTATGGACTTAAACAAGCATCTCGACAATGGTATATAAAGTTTAACACCATTATGTCAACTTTTGGGTTTAAACCAAATATTGTTGACCGGTGTACATACCTCAAGGTCAATGGGAATAAGTTTGTAATATTGATTCTTTATATAGATGACATTCTACTAGCAAGTAAAAATATTATTATATTAAATGAAACTAAAGAATTTCTTTCTTCTAACTTTGAGATGAAAGATATGGGAGAAGTTGTGTATGTACTCGGCATGGATATTCATCGAGACTAAGCTAAGGGAATACTTGGTATATCCCTAAAAGCTTACATATCTCAAGTTTTAGATAAGTATGGGATGAAAAATTGTTCACCTGGACCTGCACCTATAGTGAAAGGAGATAAATTTAACTCCAAGCAGTGTCCTAGTAATGATATTGAAAAGAATGAAATGAGAAAAATACCATACGCATATGCAGTTGGGAGCCTACAATATCTTCAGATTTGCACCCGACTGGACATTGCTTTTTCTACTGGAATGCTTGGTCGTTACCAAAGTAACCCTGGCATGGACCATTGGAGAGCTGTGAAGAAGGTGATGTGCTACCTGCAAGGAATAAAGGATTACATGCTTACATATAGAAGGACAAACCACCTTGAGGTTACGAGATTTTCAGATGTAGATTTTACTGGCTGTCTAGATAGTAGGAAGTCTACAACATGCTATATCTTCCTACTAGTTGATGGTGCAGTTTCATGGAGGAGTGTCAAACAAAGGACTACATCTTCATCCACCATGGAAGCTGAACTTATAGCTTGCCATGAAACATCATCACATGCAATTTGGCTTAAGAATATGATACAAGATCTTAAAGTTGTTGATTCAATTCATAAGCCACTACAAATATATTGTGATAAGGAAGGTGTAGTCATTTTTGCTAATAATGATAAAAGCACAACGACATGTAGACATCTAGACATAAAGCTCTATGTTGTTAATGAGCGAGTTGACAACAAGATGATACTGATTGATCACGTTGATACACAATACATGATATCAGATCCTCTTACTAACTGACTAACTCCAGGATTGTATACATCTCATGTAAAGAATATGGGTCTGAGAAAGTCATTTGATGTGTAATGGTTAATCTGATTTGACAATGTAATATTTATTGTGTGATCACATATTTAACTCGTAATTTCTATTTTAATACTAGTTATGACAGAATGTCTGTTTTGACATAAAGTTGGACCAGAGAATAAGTTTGAGGTCAATTTATTCATAAATTTTATCTCACTACATATAAGATATTATAGTGCATAGAAGGAAGATCCCACTTATTGAGTATTAACCACTATAACTCATATTATTTGCTTATATGAATGTGTTTATGCTAAAGCATCAAGGAAAATAAATAAATATTTTTGCCATGGCATTTTGGGCCAAGTGGGAAAATATTAAATCCTATTTATTGTGGCCCAAAATTAATAAATTAATATTATCAGTGTACTTTTCTGAAAGGATGCATCTATTACGGTTATGAAGAGATACCATACACGATGGCTGAGGAGATAACACATGGTATTATAAATAAGGACTGGTCCTCTCTCCATGGTTTCTTTACGGCAACCGGAATCCCATCTTACGAAGAACCCAAACGGAGAGAGAAACTTTGCCCCTAAAAGAAGACTACGGTTACTCCGTTTGCTTCTCGCTTCCGCTCTTTTTCTGCATATTGTTCGACACTGCCTTCAAGAAAGGAACAAGAACACTCACCATGGAAACTCTGTCAAATCCGGGTATGATTCCTCTATCATAATCATCCTGAGTTGGCTTAAAATTTAAATTAATGAGATCATATAGTTAATTAAGCTTTTGATGAGAACGTCGAGTGTCTAAATAAATAGATAATTACATTTCATGTATTTACGTCTCAATTAAAATGATTTTAAATACAATTGTTGGCCTGCTCAAATCAATAATTAAGGAGTACCTCCTTTTGAGACATGGCTTCAATAGTTATTATGCAGTTAAGTGTGCTCATCCTCATATATAACTGAAATAGGTGATTTGCTGTGAGGTTTAGCCGATTGTGTGCGAGTGAGGACATATTCTCTCCACATACTCAGACGGATCGATTCCTTATAAATAAAAGCTTCGATCTTTTCACTCCCTATTTGCCGAAGGAATTCGCTGATGGAATTCGATATTTTGCTTGCTCGCGATGATGACGAAGGTGAAGGTGACTGACTGGTGGTGTGCATCCACTCCCACTGTTCGTCCAGCTCAGTCGTTATTGTAACGTAAATAACAAATAAGTGACACGCAAGGAACTGTCGCGATACTGATTCATGGATGATAATGACACGGCCCGTTTGATTTGCCATTGATGAATACGTGCTTAGCTGGTAACAACTACGCCCGCAGAGCCGTGAAGAAGGACCACGTCCGACATATGGGTTCGTTCCTTCGAGGCTTCGAGGGACGTCAATGTCTCTGCTCCGATCAAATTTAGCCTGTTATTATGGATGATAATGTCGATGACGACGGCTTCCATCAAAAGAGATGTCGATGACGACAGCGACGAAGGTGGGAGTCGTAGCGTTTAGCAATTTTCTACGTATCGTCTCCATTGAAGACAATAACAAGTGCATGATAAGAGACCCCCATGATTGCGCATTTGCTCTCCACCTGATCTAGCAGCCGAGCAGGCACCCTGCATCGTACACGTCGCCATCCGCTCAGCCCCCCTCGCTTTATCTGCTACCTGCAGCTACCAGGGTACTAGAAGGCTTTTGTACCCTTTTCCAAATATCTAAGCCTCCTCTCCAAGAACAATCATTACTGTTGCTATATAAAGTCATATACGGACCCCAACTCAGACGACCATCCCCTTGAAGACAAAAGGTTAAACGTCAGTCATCTCATCCCGTCATCCGCTGCTGCAGATCTAGTTTTTGTTTCCCAATGTAAGAGAGAGACACACGTGAGGGGGAGAGAAAGAGAGGGGGGGGGGGGTGAGGGGGTGAGGGGTGAAAAGAAGAGAGTGGATAGAGAGAGTGGCTGTAAGAGAGAGAAAAAAGGAATAAGTTATTTTTGTTAATAACTTTTGAACCTTAATGTATTTTTTGACGAATACATTACAACAAAATCAATTTCGATATATTTACAAAAAATAAAATATAAAATCTAAAAAAGGAGATATAATGTGATTGGAAAAAGCCAAAAAGGATGAAAGAAAATTTTTATTTTTTTATAACATTTAAACTGTAATAGATTTTTAACGAAATAAAAAAAATTATGTTAAATCGATAGCGTGGATAACAGAGATAACATGGATATAACATATACTTGGATAATATGGATAACATGGATAACATTGTTAGAATGGAACAACATGAATATCATATGGTATTTTATGTTATCACATGTTATCCTATGTTATCTCATATTTTCCATATTATCCCATTTTTATCTCATTGGATAAGATGAAAAAAATGAGATATAATATGATTGTAAAAAGTAAAAAAATGAGAGAAAAAATTATTTTTTTGTAAAGTTTTTAATGTGTAATAGATTTTTAAACGAAATAAAAAAGTTACGTTCAATGGATAACATAGATAACATGAAGTTAACTTACATTTGGATAACATGGATACCATGGATAACATGAATAATATGAAATAACATGGATAATATGGATAGCATGAAATAACATGGATATCATATGATATTCCATGTTAACCATGTTATCCATGTTATCTCATATTTTCCATATTATCCCATGTTATCTCATTGGATAACATAAAAAAATGAAATATAATGCGAATGTAAAAAGTAAAAAAATGAGAAAAAAATAACTTTTCGTATAAATTTAATATGTAATGGATTTTTTGACGAAACGTTCAATGGATAACATGAGTAACATGGAGATAACATACATTTAGATAACATGGATAACATCGATAACATGAATAATATGGAATAATATGGATAATATAGATCCCATGTTATCCCATGTTAACTCATGTTTTCCATATTATCCCATGTTCTCCCATTAGATAATATGAAAAATTGTGTTATACAAATGAGATAACATGTGATAACATGTTATAACATGGATAATATGGAATATCATAAAATTTGAATAAAATAGATAATATGAAATAACGTATAGTAACATAGATAACTTGGATTAACATGAATAACATGGAATAATATGAATAACAAATAATTTTTCATATTTTCTCTCTCTTTAAAACTAAATTGAATTTGAGATAACCTACAATTGGACTGGAGATAACGTACATTTAGACCAGAGATAATATATGACACTACCTCCCTCCTATTTTTTTCAATTTGATCTCTCTTTAAAAAATAAATTGAACCTGAATTAACACACTATTGGATCAAAGATAACGTACAATTAGACTGTAGATAATGTACGTCATTACTTCCCTCTTATTTTTAATATGTTTCTCTTTAATGAATAAATTAAATATGAGATAACGTACAATTGGACCAAATATAATGTAAATTTAGACCAGAGGTAATGTGCAACACTAATTCCCTTCTATTTTTCATATTTTCTCTCTTCAAAAATTAAATTGAACCTGAAATAACATATAGATGGACCAGAGATAACGTGCAATTAGACTAAATATAATGTACAACATTACTTCCCTCATATTTTCATATTTTTTTCTTTAAAAAATAAATTAAACCTAAGATAATGTAACATACAATTGTATCCGAGATAACATATGACACTACCTCCCATCCTATTTTTCATATTGTCTATATTTAAAAAATAAAGTGAACATGATATAACATACATTGAGACTGGAGATAACATATGCCACTTACTTCCCTCCTATTTTTCATATTTTCTTTCTCTAAAAAAGTAATCCCCCTATGCTATAACATGTTATCTCATGTGTTATACTTATTTTGTTAAAAGAATTATTAGCAAATTATGTCGACATTAGTCTTATTTTAAAGTATTTTTTGTAAGAAGTGCAATAATATTTATTTTGTTGAAAAATGAATTATCGTTTAAAAGTTATTAAAAAAATTGCCTCTTTTTTCTCTCTCCTAAAATCAATTTCTCTCTCTGCTCCTTAAAAACTTTATTATCAAAGTCTGTCGACTTTGATCTTATTTTAAAGTATTTCTCTCATATGTTATATTTATTTTATTAAAAAATATTTATCAAAATACGTCGACATTAGTGTTATTTAAATTTTTTTGTAAGGAGTGCAATGATGTTTACTTTGATGAAAAATGTATTAACGTTTAAAAGTTATCAACAAAAATACATTTTCTTTCTTTTTCTCTCTCCTACGATCACTTTCTCTCTCTGCTCCTAATTTTTTGTTAAAGTATGTCGACACTAGTCTTATTTTAAAGTATTTTTGCAAGGAGTACAACGATGTTTATTTTGCCAAAAAAATATTACCGTTAAAAAGTTACTAACAAATATATGTTCTCTTTTTTTTCTCTCTCTTGCAGTCACTTCCTCTCTCCACTCTTCTCTCTACTCCCTCTCCCCCTCTCCATCTCTCTTTCCTTATTTCTCTCATATTGCAAAAAAGAAAAATAGAATAATCTGTACGCAACAACCGATGATGATGGGATAATTGATAGCAGATGAACAAGTGGTGTGTACAAACCACTAGGGGACAAGTGCTCGTCCCGTTTCTGATGCAGACGGGTCGTGCATATATCATATTCCTTTTCAAAATATCTAAGCCTCCTCTCCAAGAATAATTATAAGTGTTGTTGTACACGAGCAACTTAGGCCTTGTTTGGTAGGATGTTCTGTAATTATGTGAAATATTAAACATAAAACTCAAAAAAATTAATTCTAATCAACAGGCAGTGTATTTGGTTAGTTGCAGGGTCCACGTGATGAGTTTGCTTGATTTTATTTGGTTAGATATAGATGTACCAACTTGTACTCACGATTCCTCCGTCTCAGTTTGTTCTGCCTTTTCCAGATTTGTACCGCATCCTTTCACCACGTGGTACCAAGTCTATGCATTATGGTCAAATGTGGTGCCAACACTGCGTTAGAAAACAGTGAGTTTCTCTTACATTTCTGCAACCAAATAAAAATGTTGCCTAAATTACAGACATTTGGATTTATTCTTTTTTTTCTTACATTCTACCAAACAGGGCCTTAGTGCAGATGCCAAAGTAGTGGCCTCTAACTCAGGCTAGATACCGACCAAAGATGATGAATGATGGTGCATGTCGTTGCTCCTTGAATTGAATGTCGCACTCAGTGTGAGTAGCTTGCTGCCAAACCCAAGCGGACATCCCAATATAAGAAACAATATCAAAGAGGACATCTCAAATGACATCATGACAGACTTTGAATCATGAACGGATGCAACAGTGTACATCAAAAGAATCAAGGTCTGCAGAATGGTAAAGGGGGCACCTCTCATTCCCAGGATATAGAGGGATCATAAAAAACAATATAAAATAGCTCAATACTCAACTGGTGTCATGGATAATCCAAGACCATCAATAGGAATAGTAAGAAGAAAGTCTTGTGAATGTTCAACCTGTAGGGAATTCATAACAACCCTTTATTGATGAGATAGCTCTGATGCCTTAAAGCATTAGAAGATCATGTTGTAGTAGGCATCTGCCAAAATAGACCGTGTCTTGGGAGTGGCAGAAGTAGTACATGACAACTTGGATCAACAAAAGGACGGTAGAAGATCACAAATGGAAGCATAAGAAGAGTTGAAAGGGCCATCAAAATGAATAGGACCAACCTCACGAAGGATATGGTCTTGAAACTTTATGGTGTGAACTCAAAAAGTAACATAGGTGAAAATTCCCACATCTTGGGCAATTGTAATACCCAACCCTCCAAGATGCAATGGTAGAGTGGCGAGGCAACATTGTAGATCATCAAAACCATGACCTTCACCAACAACAATGTGTGAAAGATAATGATAGAGTCCACAATCAAAGTCTTCAAAGGATGAAGAAGCAAACCCATGTGAAGTTGTCCAAAGAGAAAATAACAACTTTGGCATTTCTGTACATGACCTAAGGAGGACAAGGTTACTTTAATGATCATTAAGTGAGCCAAGGAGATCCATCATAGCTAGAGATTTGGCCACAGACTTCCTCAATAAATCCAGAGCAAAACTAGGATCAGTGGGAACTAGACCTCTAAGAAGCTTCACACCCTCATAGGTCTAAAGACGTTAGGAGGAAAAATGTCACAACTTGGAGGGGGTGTTACAACTGCCCAAGATGTGGGAATTTTTGTCTATGTTGTTGAATTAGAAGGCCAAACACAATAAATCTTTGTCTTGGGTGGTGGGAGTTCAAATCCTCTTGGTCACATTTTTATATAAATATTCAAATAACTCATGACATTTCTATGATATTGATGTCACTATATAATAGAGTCATGCAAGTACAGTAGCATATATTGTTAGGTAGCCTATTGTGATAGTAAAGGTTGTGTAGCGCTTCTTACAATAGTGATCTTGAGTTCAAGTCTCAGCTCCTATATTATTTTAGATATATTATTACATCTTTTATGTTTCATTGCCGCCTCAACCATACATGTCTAGCTCCGTCTATGATGGGATAGCGGACAACATCCAAGAAAGTATGTGAAACTCCATCATGCAAGCTGTGAATCAAAGATTGGACTTTAATTTGCCCTTACAGAAAATAGTTGATAACTACAAAATTTGATTAACATGTTACATGCCAATTTTAAAATTCAAATAACTGTGAAATTGGACTAGCATGTTACAAGTCAATTTGAGCACGACCCATGGTGAGGCATGGTGTGTTTGACAAGTATGTGTATTTGTGCTCACCATACCTACCACAAGAATGAGCATACCTCAATCTATATTATTTGGACACCAGTGGCACATACACTTCCTACATAAAAGACAATGCTCAAATATAGAAGTATACAATGTGGAAATGAACCTCTATTCCTTTTAAATAAAAGATAAAAAATAGTTTATCTCCTACTCAATGATATTAGCTCACCAGCTTTGTGCATAAATCATGCTAGCTTTAATTAGTATCTAACTAATGAAGCTAACAATTCCCCACTAAGTCTAAAGTGTAAGATGCTATGTCAACCAACCCTTTGTATTTTTCTTTCAACACGGTGACTTTTGGCTTAAATATTTCCTAAATTATCTTATTTTGCCCCTACAAGAACTAAGTTAATATAAGTATTGTACCTGAACATTGGCTACAAGAGTGTCTGTTGGTAACAACACAATAAAGACTATGCCAACAAAAAGATTTTGATGCATTAAAGTTCATACATCTTCATCAAAAATCATAATTTTTATTTGGCAACAACCCAACTCTCCTTTTGTGGCCAACACAACATGAATCACTTTGTTGGAGTATCCAAGGATGTACAACTAGCATCCTGTTGTAGGACACGATGCCATTCAAAGATAATGTCTTACTAACATGAATCATGAAACTAACAAGATTTCATGAATAGACAAACCGATGTAGGAAGCATCACATTAAGTTCCACAGTGTCAACCAATTTACCCGACATCTTGCTATTGTCACATTGAATCCAATTTGTGGGATCTCCACTCAAAGGTTGGGTTGCTACTATTGCCTACGAATAATAAGGGGTTTTAGTCCGATCTTCAACCTAAAATTTTCAACTAAGGCCAAAGCAAGACCTTTAGTCAAAAAATCCATTGTATAGTCTTTGTTATCTACATAGTCTACAACCACAACCCCACTAGCCACTAGTTCTCTTACAGACATGAGTCTGAATTGCATGTGTTTACATTGATTTTAATTGTACGTGAAACTTCCTATCTTGGTAATAGTTGTTGTGCTATCACAATGAATTGAGATCACAAGAAGAGGCTTCATTACTGTAAATTAGCCGGACATGAGTCCATGCAACCAATCAACATCCAAACTAGTTTCTTCCAAGTTACACTACTCAACATTAAAGATGGGTCCAGACAATATGATCTATTTTTTAGACTTCCAGGATACAACACCTCGTCCTAACAAGAAAATATATCCCGAGACCTCATTACTCTTAAAGTTAATGGAAATACATCTTGCATCATAGTATCCCTCAACTATAGAGGGATATTTTGCATAATACAACCCAAGGGAACTAGTTATCTTAATATACCTCAAAATTCTATCAAGAGTGTTCCCATGGGTCTGATCAGGGCAACATGTTTATCTACTTGACTTTCTCATAAAAAATGCAATATCTGGTAATGTGTAGTTAGTAGGATATATCAAACTTTTGATAATCTAAGAGTATTATAATTGATACACAAAAATACCACTATCATTTTTGAATAAGGTTTTGGATGAATCATATAGAGTCGTAACAGGAATGCATGATATGTACTCAAATCTCTGTAGTATCTTCTAAAAAAAATGAGACTAAGAGAGAACAATACCGTCAGTTGAACTAGTAATTTTAAGGCATAAAATCATATCAAAGATGCCCATATCTTTCATATCAATCTTATCACACAAAAAAAACTTGTCTCATTTATAACTTTCATATTGAAACCAAGAAAAAGAAATCAAGTATATATAAACATAAGGTAATGAATCTATCATTCACGACTTTGAAGTAAACACACTTATAAAAACCTTTAGGAATTAAGACAAAAGATGAAACACCAAATCAATGTCTTCATGAAATTTCTTAAGCGCTTGTTTCAATACACACCCATGCCTAACAAAGTCACACCCCTTTGACTCATTAGCATGGCCCACAAAACGTTGGTATATATTCCTCTTGAAGATCATCATGTAAAACATGATCATCAAATTGATTTTTTGGATGAAGAGATTATAAAATGCAATCTAGTATAATAATCACACGAATTATGGTAATGCAAGAAATAAGGGAATACATATCAAAATAATATATTCTCTCCCATAGTGTGTATCCCTTTGAAATCAATCTAGCCTTATACTTAATGATTGTGCCGACTGTGTTAAGTTTCTTCTTCAAGATCCATTTGCATCCAATGTAGAACAACCACGAGGCAAATCTACTAGTTCTCAAGTTCCATTAAAAAGAATTTATAATCGTTAATGGATTCCTTCCAAAATATAGCTTTCGGTGAAGTCATATACTGTTGAATGATACATGATCATCCTCAATATTATAGGTGAGAAATGTACTTCCAAAATAAGAAATGTGCAACAACAAGGATAATAGATACAAGCCACACTAGTTGTCAAGGGATTTAGTCAAAGACCATGGGTGGATTTTGATGAGTTATTTTCTCCTATTATGATGATGAATTCTATTAGATTGGTTCTAGGCTTGGTTTCTAGCCAAGATCTAGAGCTTGAGAAGACGGATGTGAAGATGACATTTCTTCATGGTGACCTAGCTAAGGAGATCTACATCAAGTAGCTAGAAGGTTTTCAGGTCAAGGGGAAAGAGTGCTTAGTCTGTAGATTGAAGAAGAGTTTTATGGTTTGGAACAAGCTCCCAGGTAGTGGTATAAGAAGTTTAATTCTTTTATGCTGAGTTACAAGTACAGAAAGAAAAGTGCATATCCCTGTGTCTACATCAAGAGGTTTCCCAATGACAAGTTTATAATTCTACCACTCTATGTGGATGTCATATTGATAGTGGGACATTATGTTAGTTTGATTAGAAAAATGAAGACATATCTTTCTAAATCCTTTGAGGTGAAGGATTTGGGACCAACATGGAAAATTCTAGAAATCAGATGTGACAGTAAGCATCATAGGTTGTGGTTTTGAAAGTAGAGCTATGTTGAATGGATTTTGGAGCACTTCAACATAAATAAATCGAAAGACGTGAGTACTCCACTATCAGGTCATTTCAAGTTAAGTAAGAAGTCATACCCATCTCCTAATGAGGTGAAGGAGGAGATAGCCATGATTCCCTATTCTTCAGTTGTGGGGAGTTTGAAGTACACAATGGTGTGTACTCCTCCTGATATTTCTCATGTGGTTGGTGTTGTGAGCATGTTTCTTTAAAACCTTGAGGAAAATCACTAGGAGGTGGTCAAGTGGATCTTCGGATACTTATGAGGTACTAGTAGCACGTGTTTGAGGTTTGGTGATTCTAGCTCAGTTCTGAAAGGTTTCATTGATACTGATATGGTAGGTGCATTGATCACATGAAATCTACCTCTAGGTATTGATGCAACACTATTTTAGGGCTCCATCTTGTGTATTTTTGCATATTAATCACATATAAACATGTTAGAATGCAAGTTATTTCCCGTAATTGCAATTTCAAATCAAATGCACTTATGGACACTTTTTGCATGTTTTTCAGGTACTTCGACCACACCTTGGATGGATGGGAGAGAAGGAAGATATTTTAGGATTCCTCCACCCATGGAGGGGTCAAAAGAAGGTCCTAAAGCTCTCCCAATCTACCCCTAGTGGCCAAGGGTGGAGTTGAAGAAAAGGTGTCCATGAAGATCCAAGTTTCATGCTCAAAATGTAAGAAAAACCCCCAACATAACTGCGGTGACACGGAACGACCATGCTGCACATGTCAAAACTCACAGGTTGAGGCAATAATTAACAAGCTAGAACAACCTCAGCAAAACGATCATGTTAGACAGCACAACCGTTCCAAAGAGCCCCCAAAACGGCCATGCTAACCAGCACGATCGTACGACCAAAGGTCAAAATGGGCTTGTCAAAGAGAATGACATCTAGCCAACTAGTCCACCATGATCATGCTACCCAGCACGACTGTTACACCTAGCCCACACCACGGTCTTGCTTCTCAGTATGTCCCTGCTACCAGACTCCATTTCACCCATTTCTACTATAACTTCACCTCCAACCAGCATGATTGTTCTCTTCTACCATGACCGTTCTACACTTACCCAACCACGGTCGTGCTGCCACCTAAAACCCTACTTTTTCTACATTGTTCTACCCAAACTACCCCCACTTAACCTATTGCTTCCCCACCACCTATATATAATAGGGTGGCAGACATAGCATGAAGGTAAGCCACTCTTACAACCCCATCACATTGAAGGAGCTCTCACCTATCCCCATCCATCACCCACTCCATTTCCACCTTCTTCCACCTCAAAATTCTAGTTTTCTAGCGCTTCCACCACAAAACCTCACCTTTCCATACCATCTACCTACTTTGGAGGGAGGTTCTTGAGCCATTTTGGCTAGGAGGTGAAGAAAGGAGGAGCTTCCATGAGATTCCATGGCCATCTTCTTCTTTCTCCTTTCTCTTTTGTTGTTTTGTTTGATCATGTATAGCTAAGCCTCTTGTGGTGGACTGTTTGGGGTTAAAATGATACTTTGATACCATGTTGGTGGAATATATCTTGTAAACTCTATAATTTCATTATGTGATGATTTCTTTCTACTTCCATCTCATTTCCCATCTCATTTCTTGTGGTTTGTGCTTAAAACATGAATTACTTATTGTTTAATGCTTGGAACCACCTAAGTTTAGGAGAAGATGGCACATGTGAGGCTATCTTGGGATTTCCTCCTAGGTCCAATTAGTGGATCCCTAGATAGCACCCCATCTTCACACATGTATATCCCTTCCCCTACTCCTAGGTGTGAGATCTAAGTAGCTAGTGTAAGATTATTTGTTGTAATTTCCTAGGAGTTTACTAAAAGCTAGATGGTGAGTAATGTGAGGTGAAATACCCTCACCTCTACTTCCCATTCCTACCTTTGGCTCCCAACTATACAAAGAACTCTGACCCTAGAAACCTAGATTAGTGAAATATAATTGAAATCCCATCTAAGCTTGGTCCAATTGAGCCTTGTAAGGCTAGACGGGGTGTGCAAGGGTGTAGTTCCCCTTCACACACACTATTCTATCCATGGTCAACCAACAGTCTAGGGTGATTCCATTGCATTTGACTACTTTTTTTGTTTAGCAATCTAGAATGAATGGATTAGATTTTTCATGTTATGTTCCCCCAACTAATATCTTAGTATCAATCCCCCAAACGGCTCACCTCTCCTTAACATTACTTAAAGTCATACTTTCTCTCTTTGCTAGTTCATGCTAGTTTAGTTGCTTTCTTTAATTACTTCTTAGTCAATTTCCTTGTCATTAGTAGTTAATTCTTGTTAGGGTAGCTAGTTTTTCTTTGTGCTTGTTTAATCTAGTTAGTAATAATTTAGGTCTCTAATTGCTCTAGTGTCTTAATTGGTCTAGTACAGTCTTGTGCTCTTTGTTAAGTAGTTGCTTACCTGGTTAATTAGAACTGCTGGCTTAGGGTTGAATTAGCACTACTACAGAAGTGCCTTTTAGTGTCGGTTGTTTAACCCCCTTTGGCGTCGGTTTTGGAACGACGCCTATGTGGGCGTCGCTAAAAGGTTGGACACTTCAGCGTCGGTTAAAAAACCGACGCCTATTTAATATAAAGGCGTCGGTTTTTTATAAAACACCGACGCCAAAAGGGTTCGCGCCACAGAAAACGGCGTCATCTAGGACGCTTTCTGCGTCGGTTATATACTAAACAACCGACGCAGAAAAGTGTCCTAGATGACTCCCATTTCCTGTAGCGCGAACACTTTTGGCGTTGATGTTCAACAAAAAACCGACGCTGTAAGTCTGTGCTGACGGTTATCGGTAAATAACCGACGCCTATATCTATTTTTTTTTTATAAATCTGTTTGCAGGCCTGCTGTGGCTGGTCAGCAGGATGAGAACCTGCAGTTCAGTTTTCTAAACTACAGGTTTACGACATCCATTGATATCAGCCTACAAACAGGCCACAAACCTGCAAAATTAACATAAAAAGATTCACACAAGTAGATACATTCAGACATCAATTCAATTGTCACGTTCACACATATAGAATCATTCAAATACATGTTTTAACATTCAGAAACATTCATTTACAAAGTATCATTTATCATCACTATCAACATCCCAATTATATCTTACAGTTGCCACTGTTTGTACAGCTATTGCCCATTCTTCTCTTACTTCATTTAATGATTCCCTCGTATATGGAGCATGTACATTTTTTAAGCGTTTGCCTATAGTGTGGTCAGTTTTAAACCCTGCAAAGAGAATGATGTATATATATAAGTAATAATATAAAAATAAGATTGATATATTTCATACTAACTAATGAGACTATATATAATACCTCATGTATGGTATCGATGTCCAATGCGGCATGTTTGATAATCATCTGCATAAATCGCATCACATAGTATGCGCATGCCCAGCCATTGTCTTGTGTAGCGCACTATAAATTGAAACATACAAATTAATACAACTAAGCACAATTCACATCAATAATATATACATTGGAGTCGGGGAGTCGGGAACTTACTTTTACGTTCTCCCAAGACAATGGCTGGTTCTTTTTCCTTGGGACCTTTCCTCCAGCATTTTTGAATGCATCTAAACCCCTACATGTTAATATAACACACTAAGTTGCATAAGTAAATAGTAATGTAATAAAAGATGTTAACGGATATAAAAAATGAAATATTTCTCACCAGAATAATGCCATTCTCATTACGTGTCCAATTTTAGTGTTTAATGTACTTCCTGCGGGATCTAGATAATAAACAGTGAACGTCCCGGGGACAATAACTAGTAACTCCCAATGTCTACCACTAGAGGTAAAAAGTTAACAATTAATAACTCAAAATGCAAAATAATAATGGAATTTTCTTAAGTCCAAATTATAAATAAAGCAAACTTACTTGACATTGAATGGAGCTATTATTATCGTCTTCATTTGATGACCAAAAATTGTAAAAGCATCTATACAGTATTGTTGAACACTATCAGGGTCTTTAGCTACCATAATAATCAATGATGGAATCAAAAATCCCACATGATCATATGCAAATTGTTTGCAATGATCTTCGATTAAGTAGCTGCAAAACATATAGACGTATGCATTAATATATAAGAAACTAGATCACCAGATCTTACACAAGGTATATGGATGTATAAACAAGATCTCACCTTATCCATGTCTCTATCATTGATGTATTCAACCATTCATACATAAACAGCTCAATAATATCTTGTATAAATAAAGAGCTGTCGTATGATTGACCTGCATAATCTGCATCTAAAGAAACAATTATAGGGCAAAGTATATTATGTGCCCGTAGCCAACATGCCATTCCCCTACAAGCAGGACCTAACGGGTATTGTAGGTCAGTTGGAACCCAAGTTGGTAATGCGGGAATTGGAGGTGGAGGCCTAGGTGCTCCTGGTGTCTTCTTTTTAACCTGTATATATAATTTCAGATCAGTTGACATCATATATACACATTAACAGTCTAAATCAATGTAAATTTATCTTACAATTTCAGTCGTGTAGAGGACATCTGCTTTGGGCCACAATATGACCCCGCTTTCTGCCTCACCAAGTGTATCAATATCTGGGTGGGCATATGGCAACGCAACTTCCCTCCAATCGGGTAATACATGTATAGGGCTCACACGAATGTAGCCCTGCGGCATTGGAGTCCCATGAAACGTTGCCCCAGGAAGGGACTGGTAAGCTTGCGCCTCTGCAACAACATAGTTTTCCATTCTTAAGTGGCATGGCTTCAATGCCTACAAATTTACGTAAAGAATGTTATACATATATACATATCATCTTGAAAACATATCATCTTGAAAAGACTAGCTACAATGTCATAAACAATACTTACAGCAGACGTGTTAGGCGATGGGTCTCCAGGATTACTTGCAGTCTGTGCACCAGGAGAAGAGTGGGTCGGCATAGGCTGATTGGAAGCCTGAGATGTCTGCCACCGCAGCAATTCTTCCTTGACCTTCTCAGCAACCACATCGTTGAGCTTCTTAGAAACTATATCCTCGACTCTCTTATTCTCCTATACATGGATAAAACAAATATTAGCTTTTTATTAATGAATTTCCTTTTGCAGTAACATTATAAAAATAGAATATATATGTTACCTCTTCTTGAGAAAGTCTCGCTCTGGGTTTGCGCTGGGATGGCCCAAAGAATGCTTTGATGCCCACACCAGTGCCGGCACCTCTAACACATCCAGGATGCTCTGGGTTACCCAGAGCAACTGTCAATTCATCCCTTGTGCCCTGAGGGATGAACGTGCCTTGTTTTCTCTACTCGTGCAGCTCCCGCTAATCACCATAAACAAAAATTGGTAAGTTAACACCACAAATAATCAATATTCAAATGATTGCTCTAAGAGTTGTATTTTACCATTTTTGCAGCCGCCTCAGCAGTTTCGGGCTTCTTTATTTCACCCTTCTTGTTTTTCCTGCCAGCTATCCAGATATCATGGCGAGGGAAGGGTGTGGCCGCAGACTCCTGAGTAGTCGCAGACTCCTGAGTAGCCGCAGACTCCGCCTGTAGTCTTTGGCGAACGCTTGCATAGCCTTTTGGACCCATAGTATGGTCATGTACATTCAGTGCACGCCTTGCTTTTTGTGCGTCACTGAGGGCCTAGTTAGTATGCACATTTATAATTAGGTTAGTAGCACTAAATGTTAATCTTGAATAGGTGAATACAATGTATATTAATTAAAATGGGAGTGACGCCTAATACCTTGAATTCTTCAGATTTTCTTGAAGCAACAAAATTGTCCCAATCTTCTTTGTCCAAGAAGTTCCATTGTTCAAGGGCTGACTTCTTCTTCTTATCACCCTGTCTTATGTATTCTCTGTTCAGATTTGTCCTGTAATTCCTAAGCATCTTTCCAGCGCGTTGCATCACACTTTTACGATGCAACATCTCATCCAATGCAAACAGATTCTGTAAAATAGAAATGTTATTAACTAGTACCAAAAATATAATTGCAAATAATAGAATTTGTAATCTACAAAATAGAATTGCAAATAATAATAACTCACGCATAAATCTTTCCATATCAAGTCTTTCTTCGCCTGAGGAACTTTATGCCAATTATCATATTTAACACCACAATGGCTTCGAGTGACAACCCCAAGATAGTTTATAAAATTATTGCGGTTCACTCCAATTGCATTCCCTCCATTATCAAACTCCACAACTAATTTGGATCCACTGCCACTCAGCGCAAGTAACTTTTTCAACAGAGTGATACCCCTTTTCTTGTTAAGTTTTTGTTGCTGCGCATCAAGTTGCTCAATTGCTTCAGTGGGTAGCTGTGCATCATCAACCTAAAATTTGACAAAAATAAACACACCGAATTAAGCCAATATAGAAATACAGGATATATGACATAACTAGAAGATAATGAATTTTATAGAAATACGGGATATGTTTTTAGAACTTACGTTGGTATCCTCGTCATGCTCGTCATGGACAGCATGCTCATCATGGACTTCATGCTCATCATGGACATCATTCTCATCATGGTGAGCCATCTGAAAATTTCATTAAAAAGGAAAACATTTAGCATTTGTATCAACTAGAATAAGGAAAACATTTAGCATTTGTATAAACATACATGTCTCTAAAATTGTGATCTTTTATCAATTAGCAATCCTTCAATGTACAAGTAATATAAAAAACAATGATTGTTCACATTCTAGGCCAACAAACACATGTGATGTCATTCTTATATATAATAAATGTGTACCACCTATCCCATCCTTGAACACCTGATCTCACTAGTAAGTGTATAATGTGTATTGGGTTTTCAAGAAAATTTCGGCAGCATTTCCCCGCTGTTCTCTAAGTACATATGTACTTAGAGAACAAACGGGGAAATGCTACCAAAATTTTCTCAAAAACTCAATACACATCATACACTTACATCCTAAGTGAGATTAGGTGTTCAAGAACAGTCCCAAACCGGGGACTATCCAAGATTTACTCCTAATGAGTAAATCTTGGACGGGTTTCTAGGCCAACAAACACAATAATAGATATCTACAATGAAGCCGGACTCCATACAAACAGTATATAATTTAGTGATTGTTCATTCTAATTTATATCAATGTACAAGTAATATAAAAAACAATGATTGTTCACATTCTAGGCCAACAAACACATGTGATGTCATTCTTATATATAATAAATGTGTACCACCTATCCCATCCTTGAACACCTAATCTCACTAGTAAGTGTATAATGTGTATTGGGTTTTCAAGAAAATTTCGGCAGCATTTCCCCGATGTTCTCTAAGTACATATGTACTTAGAGAACAAACGGGGAAATGCTACCAAAATTTTCTCGAAAACTCAATACACATTATACACTTACATCCTAAGTGAGATTAGGTGTTCAAGAACAGTCCCAAACCGGGGACTATCCAAGATTTACTCCTAATGAGTAAATCTTGGACGGGTTTCTAGGCCAACAAACACAATAATAGATATCTACAATGAAGCCGGACTCCATACAAACAGTATATAATTTAGTGATTGTTCATTCTAATTTATATCAATGTACAAGTAATATAAAAAACAATGATTGTTCACATTCTAGGCCAACAAACACATGTGATGTCATTCTTATATATAATAAATGTGTACCACCTATCCCATCCTTGAACACCTAATCTCACTAGTAAGTGTATAATGTGTATTGGGTTTTCAAGAAAATTTCGGCAGCATTTCCCCGCTGTTCTCTAAGTACATATGTACTTAGAGAACAAACGGGGAAATGCTACCGAAATTTTCTCGAAAACCCAATACACATTATACACTTACATCCTAAGTGAGATTAGGTGTTCAAGAACAGTCCCAAACCGGGGACTATCCAAGATTTACTCCTAATGAGCCAATCTTGGACGGGTTTCTAGGCCAACAAATACATGTGTTGTCATTCTTATATATAACATACTACATTATTATGAACATCCAGATCAGATTAAGATCATACTATGTTATAACCATTGGTTTAATAACCCTATTTCTGCATGTACATGTTTATCAACTTTAAAACCCTATAATTCATGAAATCATTCTAATTCAATTTAATATGTTGGGATCACATAATTATATAATGACATCAGAATATATAGAAGAATCATAATTAACATGATTAACAACATGCTCATCAAACTAGGGTTTTCTTGAATATCATCTAATATTTGTGTACTAGACATTATATTTATCCCTAATCATCATATTTAACATACCATTATTATGAACATCCAGATTAGATTAACTCTAATCAAATACATTACATGCATTTTTATCACAACAATTTGATCGATGCATAAAAAAGCAGAGCAGCTAGCAGCGGGAAGACCAACCTTGTCAGAGGGAAGAAGGCAGAGGCTCCGGTGGCTCTGGCTGGAGAAGTAGCTAGCAGCGACGGCGGTGGAGGAGCAGCTAGCAGCTCCGGTGGCTCTGGCGGTGGTTGCGGCGGCGCGACGACGGTGGAAAAGCACCAGGCGGCGCCGAAGAGTCAGGCGTGGCGGCGGCCTCAGGCGCTTGGAGCAGCAGGGGCAGGCAGCAGGGGCGGGCAGTAGGGGCGGCGGAGAAGGGGGCGCGGAGAAGGAGGAGTGGTGGTGGAGAAGGGGGCGCCGGAGAAGAAATAGCCGGAGAAATGGCACTGGAGAAGAAATCGCCGGAGAGAAATCGCCGGCAGCAGAGAAATAGGGTAATTGCTCGCAATGAAACAGAAGAAAGGGGAAGAGTCGGGCGATCGCGGAGTATAAGTTCCCAAATAGCGTCGGTTGTGTAAAACAACCGACGCCTAAAATCTTTAGCGTCGGTTGTTTGCAACAACCGACGTCCAATTGGACGATATTTTCATGAAATTGTTTGGCGGGAACCACCTTCCGCGTCGGTTATAAAAGGATAACCGACGCTGAAAGTGACACTTTTTGTGCAAATTTTCATCGCACATAGGCGTCGGTTTATACCTACATGACCGACGCTGAAAATGACACTATTTTTTTTGATCAAAATTTGGATTTCGCGGCCGACTTTCAGCGTCAGTTTGTTATAAACAACCGACGCTGAATACAAAGCGGTACCCGTGTCTGGCTGGTCTTTGAATATAGACGTCGGTTTGCTTAAACAACCGATGCCTAACATATAAGGCGTCGGTTTTCCTTAATAACCGACGCCCAGAAAAGTGACATTGAATGCTATTTCTGTAGTAGTGTAGGGTTTTTCTTGTCCCGTCTCCTTTCTTGCTCTCTTGATTGAACCATTAGCATAATCAAACCCCAAACCAACTTTAAACCCTAAAAACCCTAATCTCCACTTTAGGAACATAGTATACTCTAACTAAGCTCTAGTGCGTCCTCTCTCCTTGCCAATCGACCCCTTTACTTGCCACTCACCTCTAATACAATACAATCTTGTGTTCTTGCGGGTGATATATTATGGTCTAAGTGATGTGTTAGTATAGGGACCATTACAATTTTAATGACTCCCAATCATGTTTCCAATTTCCCTTGGGTCACATATGATCAAACTCAATTGGTTAGTGTGTGGACCTAAGGTGCAGAAATGCACCATGTATGCTTTCACTTTTATAGGGGGAGCCCAATCTCAATAGTCTAGGTTGCAAAAGTGTGTTACACTTTCTATGACAGAGGTAGAGTACATTGCAATAGTAGAAGCATGGCAAGTAATACTCTAGATTGTAAGATTTCTGGGGGAGCTGGACATGAATCAAGTTGATCATACTATTTCTATGATAGTCATAGTGCTATCAATTTGGGCACGAGGACAATGCATCATGAATGGACAAATCATATTGATGTGAGATATTATTGGCTTCGTGATGTGATTGTTAAGAAGTTGTTAACTCTGAAGAAGATTCATACTGAGAAGAATGCTTCTAACATGATGACCAATATGGTGACACAAGACAAGCTAGACCTCTATATAGAGCTCAGCAACATACATTCCCAATGATGATTCTATGACGAAGTTTCCCCTTTGGGTTGAAGTGGGAGATTGTTGGGCCTGGGCTGGTCCAACCCAATTGGGACAAGTTTCCAAAGCATGTTAGGGCATCCACCACAACCATTGAGGGGATACAAATCCCAATGGCTAATATACAATTGATATGTGCCAAGACACAATCCCTAGAATTAGAAAACACAGTCAAAAGTTAAGAAAATTAGGAGAACATATGCCAAGCCAATTGTGAAGGAAAGAAGAGAAAAATTTAGTTGCTTGTTGTTCACAGTTTTGGATACAGAGAAGAAAAGAAAATAAGAAGAAGAGATAAAAGGAAGGGAAGAAGAAAGGAAGTGGGATTGGACTGTTAATGCATATGAGTGTTCTTCTTTGTGCTACCTACCTCTATGTACTTTATGGAAGGGTTTCTTACTAGGAAGTTATGGGTTGGATTTTGTAGGGATCTCTCCCAATGGTGATATCATCTTATTTCTCCTTCTTGTCTATCTCAGGGTTGAGGTTAAAGCCCGAGAAGAAAAATTGTATCTTTGTTGCTCTTAGTGGATTTACCCACTATTGGCCTCCTAGTTTTTCCCTCATACATCATGAGGGGTTTCCACGTAACTGTTTGGTCTTTCTACCTCTATCTACATATAGTTATTATCTTGTATTTACACACTTGTCAGTAGAGCTTTTGCATATAATTGTTTTTTTTTGCATCAAGGTTTCATAGTATACATGCACATATTCCCTATCAACAACCTATCACGGGTCACCCTACCTCAATCCCTTATTTCTATAGAAAAGTCCCTTGGGAAGGTCATTCAAAAATACTTAAACAAAGTAGTGGCAAACACATTGCTTCATCCATGCAATCCATATCTCCAAGAATCCAAAGTTTTCTTGGGTTGACCACAACAATTGATGTCTTTGTATGCCTTTGATATATCCAGTTTGATGCAGGTTACAAGATTCTCACTGTTGTGATCAAATCCCATAAGGAACTCACCAACAAGTAGGTAGCAATAAAAAATATTCCCCACCAATAATGATGGCTCCTTAGTTCCTAGAAACTAGGCCTCCCAAAACTTTCTTCAATCTTTGCCAAGAGCTTTGCAAGAATCTTTTATAGCACCCTGTAAAAGTCTATTGGTTGAAACTCTCACATAGAATAGGCTTGTGGGACCTTAGGTTTGAGGGTAAGGAATGCGTGGTTGTCCTATCATACCATGCTTCTGCCTTCAAGAAGTCAATTATTGCACAAAAAACATTAGGACAATCATGGTCCAACAATATCTGAAGAACATGCATTGAATCCACCATGTCCTGGCAATCGACCAGGTCCTATTCCTTAGACTTCATCTAATATTTCATTGTACTTCACAGACTTACAAAGTGTGGCTCCTTTTTCACAGATAGTTGTCTTGAAGGCCTTAGATGGAGAGGAACAAAGCTCATCGACGCATGCTAATTTAGATATGAGAAGAACTGTGTAACTTCAGTAACTAACTATTCTTGTAATATCCTAAAATCTATTTAAAGCAAGTTAGGGTGTTAACAACTTTTCCTCTCTAATGAATTCTAAATTATAGACCCTAATACAAATAACCTAGATATTTCAAATATGACCAACATAATTACTCTTTCTTTACTTTTTCATGATGATAGTTAATTCAATTATAATAATATTCAAATGAGTCAAATCTATATAGGATGCCCTTCATCTCTCCTTAATGTAGTCTCATTATAATTTATAGATATAGGAACCCTAATTGGTTTAATATTGTTTAGTGGACTCAATAAATATAAACATAGTCCTAAGTGACTGAAAAGGAAAAGTTACACCTAGTAGGGATCAATCTTATGCATTTAAATGTACATAAGTGATATCAATTATATATTTCAAAAATAAATCACCTTTTTATCATTAAATTTGGGAATCAACAATATAATATTGTAGTAGACCCTAAAACACATACGTGGTTCGAATTTGAAGCTAATCCGACTTCTTTTGACCCCTCAAATTGATTTGTAGATGTTCCAATATAAGTTTAATCCTAAAATCTTTGTTAGTGTATTGATATAACTTAGATACACCTAAGTCCACATATTAATGATCCGTCACGCGGAATAGAGTCCCATTCCAATCAGACTCATAGATCCAACTGGGTATCCATAAAGTGGGGTCATCCCCTTCACCCACATCTGGCGCTCAAGGGACCTTTTGAAGCCCAACATTATTAGGACTCAATCACTCAGATTCCCTATTCCACCGTGACTCGAACTCCCCTGATCTCTAGCTTTCAAAACCCCTTCCCTATAAGATTGAGACCACGAGGAATAGCACAGGGCATCTAGAAACCACCTCATCTCCTGCGACCCCTTTGTAGCTCTCACCCGAATCCACCTTCCTGCGGTTCACCCAACTAGTCTTTTGTGTGACTCTGACCACCGTCTACCCAAGGTAAAGTCCCACGACACCTCCTAAGGGCATGGGCATCTTCTGTGTGTTCCTATGAAGCTTTTCACGCCATCATCTTGGACGGTTGAAGGTAGTTCCATGTTACCTTTTTTGGGGGGTTCCTTCATACTGTACCATCGAACCCGATGATTGATTCGAGTTTTCAGACCATGATTCGCTCTATTGCTCTCTTTCACCTCCAGGAAGATCTGCTTCCTTTGGTTTTGCTATTCGTGCTAGCCCTGATAGGCTTCCCAGAAGTTCGCCTATTCCTTCTATACTCCATCACAGAGGTATGGGCTTCTTGATCTTTTGACCATCACAGAGGATGGGATTCATCCCATTAGTTGCGACCTGTGGTGGGAAAGGTGATTAGCACCTCAGTTTCCAACGAAGCAAGCTAGAATCAGGTATCAAATCTAGAGTTCTCACTATTTTTTCTCCTCACAGTGCTGTGGTGTGAACCTGAGAAGAGGATGACATGAGGTTTACGATTATACCCTGATAGGTGAATCGATTGATTTATATCACATGGGTGTTCTAGGGTTTTTCTGCACACCTTTGTTACATCTGATGCGCAACCTTGTTTAGAATCAAATGCCCTTCTTGTCCTTGGTTATTTGATTTATGGGTAACACACACCTAGATGGTGATGTCTTTTCACCCTTGTATTTACATCACATTTTCTTTTCATTTAATCAGTGTCACGCTATAGTTTCCCTTCTCCGTATTAAGTGAACTTAGGAAATTCATAAGTAATTCACCTTATGTCAAAAAACAACATACATATTATAGTCGATGGAAAGGACTTTCAATGAGGAATCCATTTTTAGTGTTTTCAAACCCTAGTTCAATAAGATCTAACGTCGTTTTCCTAATGACATATAGTGGCAAATTCGGGATTCAACAAACTTTGGGCTTACTCAAACAAGCCGTGATTCCAGAGGAAAAATTGTGAAAATTCAGGAAAAATAGTTGGAAGTGTGGTAGAAGTTCATTTAACTATTTAAAAATAAAGCAAGAATAAGTCAGATATATACATTTTGCGCATATGTATCCACATATGCTTACACACATATCAATGTACTTATTTGATATATATAGTCAAGAGTAGCTGTAAATGTTGTATTGATAAAGGACAAACTCCTCCACTATAATTAGGAGGAGATGTCATGGTTCTTAAAAGGAGTGGAGGGGCATCGAGCAGTCATGTCTGACCCTTGTGTATTTGGCTATGTCCTTCTTTTCCCCAAAAAATGACATGCAACTTTATGCATGCTTCATCCTAAGGGATCTTGGACTCCGTGCGCTTATCTTCAAACATTACATCTCACAGACTCTCTCTACCAATGTGATATGTGGTCACCTCCAATACATCCTATGAAAAAGCCATTGTAAAATCTTTAGAAAGAATGGATTCCATCACGAGGTGGGCTCTATCCCTTATTACTGAAATAAAAACATGTATGACAACATATGTGTATTTATTTTGACTATATCCCACAATGGTATTACCAATCACAACCATTTGATCCTCGACATTCTTGTCCCCCTCCCCAAGATCGTCCAATCCAGGGATGATTGGCGGGGGTGTTGAAATTCCAAATCTAGAGTTAGCACCCTCATCCATTTTTGTTGTATTCATGACATCACCTGACATAACGCCCTAAATCCTATCTGACGTGGATCTTCTATGGGAGAACATGAGAGGGGAGTCATTTGGTGTTGTCAAAATATCATATCCATTGCCCAATATCATACAACCTGATGTTTTGCCTCCTTGCCTCTTGGGTGAAGGTTATCGAGAGACCTTGGTGTAGCTTGTCGCACTTCTATATCTCTAAGGTCACCTTTGTAGGAGATGAGGGTGAGTTTAGGCTTTGGTTCATACTCTAGGTCTACTAGTGCAACTCTTTTTCGTTCCTTAGAAATGAAGGGGCAGCATGAGAGGTGATGGTCAAAGGCTACACATGTACTACATCTTGCCATGATGTAATATTACAATATTAGAGAGTCTTCACCCAGGAACTGGACCCACACCTCCTAAGAAGGGTATCTAGTCACTGTAAGACCCACCACTCCCCCTATAAAGATAGTACTTCCCATAGGAGACAAAGGCTCAACAAAAAGATCCAGGGTTCCTATGAACTTGCTACTCGTCCAGGATCTCCTTGGAGGATATTTGGCCTTATGTGGCGAAGGATACCCATCAAGGAATTGTTGAGAGAAGGACCCTCTCAAGTTGTATATATGCCTTCCATTCTCTCACGAGGATGAGCCTTACATCAAAGAACCACATTCCGTCCAATATTGCATCTTTAAAATCATTATCGAGCATAAAGTTTGCAAAGAAAAACCCCTTATTTTTCCTCCACAAGTCGAAGTGTCCTTTGGGCCTCGACACCCTATGAACTCAACCATGTACTTTTGCTTCATGGGGTGCACAATCAATGATGTGGGAAATCAAGATGTTCACCCATTACTACTTAACTAGTAGTACTCCTCTGGTGGGCTGATAGCCATCTCAACACCATCATGAACCTCTGACTCCTTGTATTTAAGTAGACGAGAAGGATGGATACTAGGATGGACACCCTTAATAAAAGTGGCTTCCAACCATCTTCTGGCATCTATCCCACATTGCCAAGCCATAGAACCAACACCAAGGAGTGTGGATGAATACTTGTGTTAGCTTCCATTGTCAGAGGTATGGGGATATGTGGTTCACATGGGTTCCTAACGACTGACTCTACTGGAACAAGAGACCACTTCTCTTTTACCTTTATCCATAGTCAAGGGTTGCACACTAGACAGAAGAGGGGACACATGGTGTGTCCAAGGACTTGGTGAAGTGCTTCCATGTCTTACATCTACTTGGGGGGGCATGAAGCCAGGGTTGGTGGGCAACGAAGCTGGGGTAGCGACAGTGAGTGACGGAGCCAAGGGTGGCATCGGCGGGCGACAAAACCCACCGTGGTGGCGAGAAGTGAGGAGGCCTCGTTGGCGGGTGACTAATCCACGTGGGAGGGGGTTGGTCCGCGATAAAAGCTTAGGATTAACAAAAAACGCCCCACCACGCGGATTTAATTAATGACACAGACGCAACACGTGGTGCTGCTCCGGATATCAAATCTGTCCTATTTTATTGAAACCAAACATAGAAAATGAATACTCAGAGGGATTAAAATCGAGTCCCGCACCACATCTTTTGAACCAAACATGGCCTTAGTAATCAACCCGCGAGGCAACAAGGTTACGGCAACGAGATGTGCCTCTTTTCCCATTCTCTTCTCATCTCCCTCTTGATCTCATATTCTCCCTTAGGGCACGTTTGGTTTGCCAGATTTTTAGAAATCCTGAATTTTGTCCATCCTGCATTATTAAAATGCTGCATTGTCAAAATCCCGCAAAATAAAATTTTATGTTTGGTTTGCTGGATTTTGTAAGTGCGGGATTTATTTTTTTCGTGTCTACGACGTTCGCCATGTTGGATTTTGGCGTCCGGGAGAATTTTGATGGAGACCAAAATGCGGGATTCCTATTATGTCTGAAAATTTCGGGATTAGCCTCAGTTTTCCAATCCTGCAAACCAAACTTAAAATTTGTTAAACTGGAGTCCAAAATACAATCCAATACAGCAAAATCCAAGTAACCAAACATGCCCTTCGTCTCTATACACCTTCCCCTATCTCTCATTCTCAACATAACTAGACATGAACAAACTCTCTCTCTCATATCATGAGCCTCCCCAAGTGTTCTTGTCTCTCTTCAAGAGCCCAACTCCTTCCTCACAAGAATTGCTCAGTTGGCGGCCTGTCTTCAACGCACTCATCAGTCACCAGTTTACTGCGACTCGGGATCACATTGATACTATGGTACATACGCCGTCGCACTCGGGGTGCACGGACGCGGACTTCTCTAAGACAAACATATCGCTGGATTTTGTGGTAAAGTTGGGGAGAATATGGAAGTTTATGACCGCTCATTATTATTAAGGGTTGACTGATCACTCATCATAAAGACTTGGTGTGCAGGTTTTAAGACAACGTCGATACATGGCAACTAATGAAGGGTTGAAAAATGCACATCAACTACACCGGTCACATTCGATATATCATGGATTCGAGATGTAAAATGAGAGGTTTTTCCTTCCCTCCACTCACCCCGCCTCACCAAAATTCTATATAAACTTCCATCAAAATTTACTTGCCTTGCAAGCTTTCAAACCTTGCATCTTCCTTTTTCATTGTCAGCGTCTCCAGCAGAAACTAGATCTTGCTGATGATAGATAAAGAAAAAGGCGTGATTTTCCCAGCAGATTTCATTGTACTTGATATGGAGCCAGAGGATAGGAAGATTCCCATCATCTTGGGAAGGGCGTTCTTATCTACAGCTGATGCCGATATTCATGTGCGTAGTAGCACTATGACAGTCTCATTCATGGACATGAATATCAACATCAACATGTACAAGACCCCAACTCGGTGAGTTCAAGATAGGGATATTGGACATGATCACTTCACAAGTCCAAATGGGAATTTGAGAGGACAACAAGGTGAAGAAATTGGTGATGATTATTGTGATGAAAGGGATGAGGAACCTAGATTGAGTGCAAATGAAGGATGCATGTTTTGCAAGAATGGACACTTGAGAATTCCAAATGGGTGAATTTTGAAGAATCATCAAGAAGCCCAGCTGAAGGCAAGAAACTCAACGCTTGTGGGAGGCAACCCACCTAGGTTTGGGAATTTTTGACCCAACTTCACATTTTTGATACTTTTGCTTTATTTTACACAAACACACATGCACTCTTGTGCTTGATAGTTTTCTTTTGAGTTTTGATGATGAGGCAGGTGCTAGACAATATAGAGAGAGGGTATAGAAGTAGGTCATGGTCTTTAAATCAAATATGTGGCCGAATAACAAATAAAAGTGAAATTCAAGTTCTTGAAGTAAGAAAACTGAAGGAGCACCCTCACCACGGCCGTGGAGTTTGACCACGACCGTGGCACATGTGGCCAAGCACGACCGTGGGAATTATTGCATCAAGTTGGCTGAAGTTACAGTGTTTTTAGAAGATTGGCCACGACTGTGGCCACCCGCCATGACCGTGTTGAAGAGGAGTGGCCACGACCATGGCGATCGACCATGACCATGGCGAGGGTCGACCACCAGCCACAACAGGGTGACCTACATTCTGACGCTCTGCACCAGTCATGATCTTCACCCTACTATCCCTAAGCTTTAGTTTCCTACTGAGGACAACATGATTCAAAAGTTTGGGGTGGTAGGGCGGTATGCACCACATATCTCATTCTATCATTTTGATTACCTGTCTGACATGATTTTTGTTTGCTTTTGATCTATCTAGTGTGGATTTTCTTTACTTCTTTGCATCCTTGCATGCCATGTAGTTTACATTCCTGCCATTTTTGTGTAATTTTCAAAAATTTTGCTCTTTTTTCCATGCATTGCATATCATGTATATTTTTGGTAATTTTTGCATGTTTTAGTTAGTATTTACTTGTTTTCTATTTTAAGTTCAATAATATAGGTTTAGATGTGATTGGAGGCAACTTGGCACCATTTTGGCCAATTTTGCCCAAATTTGAGATTTCTTGTCTAAAAAGTATGTTTTGACCCAATCTCTACTGTTTTGAGTAAAAATGACAACCTTTGACTAGTGCAAGTGAAATGCCATGCTTTATTGCTAAGTGGTATCAATGTTTGACTTTTTACATGTGCATCACCTCTCTCATGATTGTGATTGATTTGGCTGAATTGTGAACTTGAGCAAGCTTTGAACACTTAGTGTTTGTGGAATCACTTGTTTGATATATCAATTTCATCTTGTTCATTCATGTGGTGTGATATCTAGGATGAAGTATTTGATTAACTTTCATGCAGGATGTCTTATGTGGAAAATCATACCAATGACCCCTCTTTGACCTGACTCTTCTTCCACCATCTTCATACCCCTCCGCCTCATAAAAAGATGCCCTAGTGCACATAATCAGCCTTGGCCACCTCCAAAAGTTTGTGGTGGCCACATCTCTACCTCCCCGCTTCACTCTATCCACCATATGCCCTATCTACACCAAGGGAAATAAAGAAAAGAAAAGAAAAAGAAAAGCAAAAACAAAATAAAAGGATGCTCCTGTTTAAGAGCATTCATATAAAGAAAAGATGAGTGTGTAAAAACACTCCAAAAATCTTACCGCAACCCTTTCTTCCACTTTCATACCTATTGATCTAGGAAAAATCAAACCTAGCTCATTTTGCCCTTTTCCACAGCCACGTGGGTCATTTGGTGTGATTTGAAACATAAGATTGAATGCAAGAATGTGAAACAATACTCCTAGTCGTTCTTGATTAACACCATCATGAAACAGTTTACCTGGAACTTTATGGAAGAAATATGGATAACTTGTGTATTCCATGCGCTAAATTGAAGTTCATCTTCTTTGTGCACTTTTCATGATTGGATTGTGAAAGAAGGAGAGGAGAGAGAGGTGAAATGCATGTACTTAGTCATCTTTGATACCATTAAGCAATAATCATCTTTTACATTGCATTCATCATTTCTTGTTTTTGGAAAATTTGTAGAGAGATTGAGTTAGAGCATACTTGAGGACAAGTATGTTTCAAGTTTGGGGTGGTGATTCAGCCCTATTTTAGGGCTTCATCTTGTGTCATATTGCATTTCAATCACATCTATACTTGCTAGATTACATGTTATTTCCCCCAATATGCTTATTTCTATCAAATACACTTATGGAGGCTTTTTGCATGTTTTATAGATACTTTGTCCACTACTTGATGGAATGGAAAGAGGATGGTCCAATCTAGGGTTTCCTTAGGCTTAGAGGAGCCCAAAATGAGGCCAAAACCACTCCCAACCTACCCCAAGTGGTCAAAGAATGTTTTGAAGAAATACCTTCCATGGATGATCAAGTTCAAAGCTCAAATGCAAGGGAGAGACACCAAAATGACTGTGGTATCCCACCACGGTCATGGTGGACATGCCCCAAGTACAAAAATCACTGAAACTCCCAGAAATTGATGAAAATGGCCAAAACGACCTGGTGATCAATATGCCCGTGGCCATAGGTTCCCACCACGACCGCGGTGACCCCCCACGGCCGTGGCCATCCATGTACATGTCCCTATGATCTCCCTATTTTAATTCCCATGACCGTGCCCATACACCATGGTTGTGGTCTACCCTGCCCACCACGGCCGTGGTGACCCACCACGGTCGTGCTACTCACAAAATCCACCCATTTTCCACTGCTTTCCCCATTTTACCCCTAACTTAACCCTAGACCCCCTAGACACCTATATATACCTAGGTGGCAGCTGGGGAACGAGGCTATCTACCTTCCACCACCTCCTAGCTCCCCAAATCGCCATCCACTACATTCCACTCCGTATCCACCTCAAATCCACTCCATTTCACCATTTCCACTCTAAAACACAAGTTTATACTAGTTCCTACCCATAATCCCCTTCAATTCACACCCTTGCACCTTGGAGGAGGGAGGAGGATGTCCTGCAGCTGCTGGAGAGGAGGACTTCATCATCTACACTGAGCTCCATGGCTTCTTCTACATCTTTCTCCTTTCTTTTTGTATTTTCCATTTGTATGAGTAGCTAGGCCCCTGTGGGTGGGCTGTTTGGGGGAAATTATGTTACTTTATACCATGTTGGGGGAAAATGACATGTAAACGTTGTAATTCCATTTTTTAATGATTATATTCTATTTGCATCTCATTCTCCATGGATTGCTTGTTGGTTTGTGTGTGGAATCACCTAGAAATTTAGGCAAATTGCTTATATGTGTGCATTTTGAGATTTGCCCCTAGGTCCAATTCTTGGATCCCTAGGTTGCCTCCCATCTTCCTACATCCTAATCAATCTCCCTAAACCTAAGTGAGAGATCTAAGCAGCTAGACTAGGTAATTCTAGTGCAATTAGCATGGAGCCTTCTCAAGGCTATAATGTGGGGGAATTGGGGTCCAAAACCCTAATCTCACCTCCCCATTACTACCCTCAGCACCTAATTTCCCTAGGAATGCCTAACCTAGAAACCTAGACTTGATTAGACTATAATTGAATTGTACCTAATCCCTAACCCAATGAGCCTCGTAAGGGTAGTAGGGGGTGTTAGGGACTAGTTCCCCTATGCACAACCTAGCATATCCATGACCAGTTAGTAGCTTAGGTTAATTCATTAGACTCTAACTTGTTGTTTGATTTGGATAATCTAAATGGAATCATAATGTTCATATGTCACCCCCAACTTGATAAGTTCATACCCCTAAATATGCCACACATCTCTTTACTGCTTGAAACCCTAGTTTTGTGCTTACTTAGCTTAATTAGTTCTTTCCTTGATAAGTTAGCTTCTTGCTTTGCTCTTGTCTTGTGCATGCTAGTGTAGCTCTTTAATTTCTCTTTCACTTTTCTCTTGCTTGCCTTAGTGTAATTTGCCTTTACATACCTAGCTTAATCCTTTCTTACTTGTTTATCCTTAATCTAGTCTAGGGTTAACATAGATTTCATTCTTGCTTTTAATTCCTCGCTTGTTCATAGTAGTTTAATAATCAAATCACCTTTAAACCCTTAACCCTAGTCTCCGCAGTAGGAACCTAGCCAAACTAACCTAGCTCTAGTGCCCCCTCTTTTCCCTGTGGATCGACCCTATACTTGCCACCTTCCTATATTACGACACGACCCCGTGCGCTTGCAGGTGTAGTTGTTTTAGTAGACGTAGGTGTGTTAGTTCAGGTCTTATAAATATTGAAATCAAAAACCCATCACATGTGTTCCGACCTCATGGGGCACATCTAGTTGAGTCAAATCGGCTAGTGTGTTGCACCTCTAGCGGGAGCGCACCACTTATCCTGGTTGTTTGTGTGCCTGGTGGAATTTTGAGGGCATAATTCCTATAAGAGGGGAAGGATATTACAACCCCAACTTTTGGGTTCTTTTGGGTGAGAAATGTAATTTATCCTATTAAAGATATTGAACAAAGAATAGTGTGGTTTGATTTGAATCAATGAATTTCGTTTATGATAGCCTTGATGGTTGATTAGTGGGCTTTATTGGCTATTGGGCCCAATAACAAGGAAAAGAAAAAGGAAATTCAATTAGTAAATGAATAATTAAGAAATAGAGAAAAGAAAGATGTAGAAACCTCTAGAAGGCAAAAGAATATTTCTCAAAGGTGGATTTCGTGCCTTTTGGATTCCTTGTGTTCCAAGGAGTCCAAGTTGCAAGGATAATGCAACAAGAGAGAGAAAAGATCAATTAAATATTGCTTTATTAAAGGAAATATGAGATAATAATAATATTACAAGAAATATGTGGATATTTGGATAATGGATCCATCTTGGATAAGATTTCTTGTCCACATAGTTTCTAATGGTAAAAGGAATCAAAATCAAAAGAAAAACCAGAGATAGACAATTAATCAAGAATATTTGAAATAAAGGAGATAATGCAAGAAATAAAGAGTGAAGTGAGGGTTTGGTCATGATGAATGATAATTAAAACCCCACTTTCTTTCTTGGAATACAAGGAATAGAAATAATGGGAAATAATAAAATAAGAAAGAGAAAAGATGGGAGAAATAATCCTAATTGAGTAATATCTTACACCTAAAAAAAGCACGTTTTATTTCAGATAATGAGCCCAAATTTGGCAGAGAGGGAGATTAAGGCATTATTAAGTTTCCCTCAAAATTTGGGATTAAAAGGAGCCATTGTTTAAGAGTTATGTTTTTTCCAAAGTGCAAGGGGATTACCCTATTTTCCCTATTTTCCCTATTTTCTATTTTTGCGACAACTGTGGATCTGAGATCCAACGGTAGAGATGCCATCCCCTACCTCCAGACCGACTGGGAAAGCTGAGAAACTGAGAGAGATTTCCTCTCCACTTTTCTCACACTCCAGTTCGTCTCTGGATCTGGAAGTAGACCCTCTGCCTTTGGGAGGCCATGAGGACTCGATCCATACCAGGATTGAGTACCTGTTATAATGGGAATCGAGTTTCCCTAATATCGTATACAGGTGGCCCGACCCTATATAAGGGGGAGGGAGTTGTGCAATACTAAAAATTGCAAAAACTCTGCTCGTGGGATCGGGACGAGGAGACGAGTGCTTAGGCATCCTCAATTGGAGTTTTCGACCTGATCTTGACCCCCACCGAGGACCTGCTTCAGCCGAGGTTGCACGGTGCCGACTAAGTACTAGAGGGGAATAGGAGGCACAATCAAGGGGTCCTCTGAGTTTGGGAGAATGTGGCAGAGCTCCCAGCGGCATTGGATTGCATGGAGAAGCAGCAGCGCGCCAAGTCAACCATCGAGTTGACCGTCGACTTGCGAGGACAACCCACAGGTTGAAGACGACCAAGAGGGGAATTACACCCCTACCCTCACATCCCTATTGAAAGGGATTGTCCCTTAAGGTAATTTTGCAACCTCTCACTATTAACAAGCATGTTGCCCGCCGATTTGCTATTTAATCCAATAAATCCACGTGGTCGCTTCTGATTGGTAGAAAAAGAGTTATCTTGTAAAATATGTATCTAATTATGGAAATATCAGATGAAGGTGATCTATACATGAAAGTTGATCAGAAAAACATGAAGAATTCAATAAAAATATAGTTGGAGCATGATATTGCTTCAAATTTAAAAAGTACAAAAAGTTATCACCTTTTATGTATTAAATTATGGTAAAACCCTAATTTGATATGGAACTCAGATTTAATGACTCTTTTGGGGTTAATTTGGTTTGGAACCCTAATTCTGAGAAATATTAACCTATTAAGAATAAAAGGAGGAGTTAATTTTGAAAAAGGTAGTTTCATGCTTGTTTTAGGGTTTTATGCACATGATTATGTTTAGAAACCCTAATTTGGGAAAATATAATTATAGAACTGAGTTTTCATGGTTTTAAGTTACTTTGAGCATAAAAGTTCCTAATTGTGGATAAATACCCTTAATTTAGTAATTAGGGTTTTCTAACAGATAAGGGTGGAATTAATGATAAATAGAGTTCATATGTGAATTAGAACTATGAGTTGTTAATACGAAAGGAAGCAAAGATGATAATTAGGACTAATGATCATGTCATGAATTAAAAGGATAAAAAATGATATTGTTAATGTAAAAGAGCATAATGGACTAAATTGATGGTTAATTGTGCCTTTAATATGGAATTAAGGTTATATGTTGTTGAAAGGTAACCTTAATATCTTTCGTGAAGAATAGATGAGATAATTAGGGTTTGTGAGTAATTGTATAAAATTAGGGTTTAAAAGAATAAAAATGAAGAGGAATCCTAATTGCAATAGAAATCCTAAAAGTGGACTAGAAACCCTAGGAAGTGAGCTAGGTTTAATAGATCTTGATGGCATGTTCAATGATAGGAAATTGTATGCATATTTCAGGATCAACTTGTGTGTGCTTGCTTGGTTTCTTGCTTGGTTGAATTGTTTGTACACTCAAGTCAGTCTGACAGGTATTTGGTTAATTATGGTTAATCACATTGGTTTCCCGAAGAGTTTCCCAGATGATTCATCGCATTGAATGCAACCTATCCGTTTGGATGTTCATACTTGCAAATCATAAAGTCACTATGATTATCACAATAATTGTATAAGTGTGTATTCTCGCACCTACATGCCACCCTGATGGATGATGCCAAAAGGTCAAGCCCATGAGGGAAGACCCATGGGCACCATGAGTGGTGACCCCAGACACCAAGGTCGGGATTGAGAAGGTGGTCTTTATTGAATGACTAATGTGCACCATGAGAGGTGACCCCAGGAACCAAGCTCGGGAATGAGAAGGTGGCCTTAAGTCATTGGCAAAAGAGACCCTAAGGAGGGTATGCCAGGGTTAGGACAAAAGCAGTGGAGAATGTCACATTGAAAGTGTAATTTGGTTTTTTAATTAACTTGATTGTGATATTTAGATTGTTAGCCATACTTGTGAAATTTTGGTTGTCCCCACATACCGGCATATTTTGATATGGTGACCGACGTTTTGTTTGTCGGCGTTTTAGGTGTAAGATTGAAAAGGACAAACAGTAAAGTGTCATATGTGGAATTAAATAAAAATTAAAGTACAAAAGAGGATTAGTTAGAATAGAATCCAGATGTGGATAGCAGTAGATATCCAAGTTTTTGAAAAAGGTATGCAAACTTTTATTTTATACCAGATTTTAGTTTAGTTTTGTCAAATTTCATAATTATTACTGATTATTTGTCAAACCTTTGATCGTGTTAATTGGGATAACGACTCTGACCTTCAGGTCTCCTTAATTGGGGGTTACCGGGAGGCGGGGTCGTTATAGCATCCCGGAAGCTTAGTCCTTTAGGCAAACCCATGTTACACGTGCACGTGTACGACGTACTACAATAGTCCACTACTCAACTCGAATAGTGCAATACTGCCATCACATCCAAAATACTGCCAACATCACCTTTCATTTCCTCAGTGGCAGATCTAAAATAATATCTTTTGGGGGGGGGGTTGAGTTAACTATTAGGATTTTTAATTTGATAGTGAGGTTAAGTTAAAAAATATATATTGGAAATGAGATTTGATCTTAGATCTCTATCTTAGAAACAATGCAGCAATACAATCCAATCATCAATTTACTTTGTAAAAAAAATCTAGAAAATACCTATATGTACTTGATATAGGACTTGATTTACAATACTATATTATGTATAAATACATATTTTAATTTTTAAAGGGAGGGATAGAATACGAGAAGCAACCCCTCCCCTCTTTAGATCTGCCCTATCAAATACCAATTTGTAAAGAATAATGACATGTAGACACCATTTTTTATAATCATTCAGTTCTATATTAAACAAATCCCTATGCAACCACATAGAGGTGATAAGAGTCGATACATATGGTAATGATTATTTGGTGATAGTATGCAACAAAGGTGCATGCTGACCAATTATCATAATGTAAAAAATAACTGGAAAGTCTGGTATTAAATGTGGGGGGTATCCCTTATCAAGCCCCACTCAAAAAAGTGCTGGAAATATATCTTAGTTCTTGTCAGGCTTTTCCGAGATTTATTTTATGTTGATGCTTGGGCCATTGTTGATTCTTTATTGATTTGAGTGGTCTTTATAGGGCTATGTTTCTTTCATCTGCATAAAAGGAAATCATAGTAGTAAGTGAGCACATGCGATATGAGTTTGGTACTATCAGTGGTTCTATTTTGTATTTTCTATAACATTTATCTCCAGATAGCCCAGATGATAGCGTCATAAATGGTTTGACTGTTATATATGTTGTTCTCGTGACTAATGTTATAAACAAATTAGTGTTCCATATTCAACTTAGTATTAGCCTTGATAATGGTGGCAGAAGTGTAGTATGCCCATAAAAATCTCATCACCTCATGGCAGGAAAAAACAAGAGATGATTTATTTCTTACTATCATGGCACATCAAGCATAATGACACCTCCTGATATCCTAGTCTCTTAAGTTGTATGTCCATTGGTTCTTGTCATTTCATAGGAGCCATAAGATGATGTACATTATAGGTGTTCATTGGGTACTCTGTGTTTGTGGGGGATAATGTGTCTTCTATAAGTGTAGAAAAGATAAGAAGATTTTGTAGTGTATTATGTGTCCCAGATCCACTAAATGGAGGTATGTGTGTTACTATCTAGGTGTTTCAAAATATTTTAATTGTTAAAGGTAAAGAAAGTTATTGTAATAATGTTTATAAATATACTTTTTGTATGTGTGAGCCAAGGAGTATCATTGTTTTTTGTATTGTCATATGTTTCAGTTTGTTTATAATCATGTTGTGGTCCATAATTTGATTTAAGGTGCCAAACTATGCTACCATGGGTCTTTCCAAAGATGGATATGTAGCATATGGTGTGGTTGGTTGTGTATGGCACTTTGGATGATGTATATAGTTTAGATATGTGCTTCTATAGAGGGGATAAACATGCATTGTGATGTTGTGCCATGGGTTGTGACGTCTAGAGTATTTGTCATTAATGACATCAAACCATAACTTGTGTTCTTTATGGAAAATGGAGGCCATAATTTTGTGCATGATACATAGAGCGTGTACATTGTGGTTGATGCCCCATCTCCCAAATGATTTGGTATTGCAAATGGTGTCCCAGTTGGTGAGATGTTGACTCTTCTTTTTGTGATCCAATAGGAAAGTCCTACGAGTTTTGCCAATGCATTTTATCACTATTCTAGGAGGTGGAATATATCTAAGATGATAGGAAATGAGAGGTGTTAGTGATGAGTTGAGAAGAGTAAAGTTGCTAAAAAGTGATAGAAAATTGTTCTGCATGTGACAAAAGGTGTATATGTATGCCTCGATGATAGGATTCCAAGTTGTAATTGGGATCATCTAGGGAGAAAGGGACAGACCCAAATATCTGCTGGCAAAGGATTCAATAGTACATCTCCAAAGGGATTGGGACTTACCCATGTCTAAGGGATTAACATGTGTTCCAGTGATGGTTCAATAGTACATCTCCAAAGGGATTGGGATTTATCCATGTCGAAGGGGTTAACATGTGTTCCAGTGATGGTAGAATTGTGGAAATTAATCTTGAATCCAGAGAGATATGAGAAGATGCCAAGAATATTGATAATGTTGATGACCTGAAAATGATACATTTTGATGAATATGATAGTGTTATCAACATATTGGAAAATGCTGCTATGGCATCCCTCTGGTTTTTCAAGAAGACCATTTTTTGTACCAAGTTGGACGAAGTGGTCTAGGATGGATGTGATGATGATGAAAAGATATGGTGATATGGGGTCATATTGACAAAGGCCATTTGAATTCTTAAAGCACCCAAAGGAAGATCCATTAATAATAATAGAGAAGGCGCACATACTTATACATGAGTTCATCCATGCCATCCATCTCTCAGGGAAACCATAGCCTCTAGGGCATTAAAGGAGAAAGGACCAATTAGTGTTGTCAAAAGATTTTTCAAAATTGAGTTTCATAGTGAGCAAATGTGTTTTTTGTGTCTGGAATCTATGGATGGTTTCTTGGACAATGATGTAAGCATCTTGTATACATATATAAGTAAGGAGGCACATTGGGATATGTCATGATGTTATCAAGATATGGTTTCATCCTCGTACTAAACAACTTCACAATGATCTTGTATGATGCATTAATCAGGTTGATGTGTCGATAGTCTCTAATAGATGTAGGTTGTTCTTTCAAAAATGTAATTCTTAAGATAAAGTATTTAGGAATTTGATTTAGGCAACAAACAGGCTTACAACACTGCCAAACTCCCATATCAAGTGTTGAGACAGCCGTGTGGAAGTGCCAAACGACCATCTCAAGAGTTGAGACAAGTGTCTGAGTGTTGGGCCTGGTTATGAGTTGAAATTGGCAATGGAACAAACCGACCCAGCCAAATGGGCTCAACTCAGGTCATCAGACGACCGTCTGGGTGAATCGAGATGGCTGTCTCACATGGACGAGATGGTCCAGCTCAGTCGGGGAAGGTTTTAGATATTTCCCTATTCGTTTCACTTGAGCAATACTTGTTGCATAAGGAAATCAATGTCTAACATTGATGGGAATTGATTTTCCAAATTTGTGTACAATTGGGAACCAAAAAACGACCGTCTCACATGCGAGATGACCGTGTGGCTCATCCAAATGGCTGTTTTGGTTGTATCAGGTTGTGCAAATTTTAGAATTATTGTGAAAATTTGAGTTGTTTCAGTCCTTTCCACTCCCGCAATTAATCCCCCATTTGATAGCAACTGGGAACCCTCACCCTGGCCTCTACTATAAATAGAGGGGTACTGAGGGCCTTCTAGAAACAACACTGACAATTGAGAATTAGTTCTTCTGATAACTGTTGTCCTCTCTGGTTGTGGTAATCACGAGAGCCTAGGCAAGTCCTACCTGACTAGGGAGGGATAGCCAAGGGAGAGAACAACTGAGAGTTGTCATAGTGGGAAAGCAAGCTGGTGACTAGTACGCCAACGGGAGGTACAACTCCAACATGTCTAGTCTAGCTGGATGACAATAGTTCTAGGTGGTCCATGTGCACTACCATAGAGGCGGGAAGCCATTGTTTGCCACTTGGAGGATAATGTCAACCAACAGTCCATGAAAAGAGGAGCTGCTAAAAGAAGATGACGTTTGTGGCTACAGTCCGTAGTGTAGACCAAGAGGCACAACAGTCAGACGTGTCCCAGCGCAACTAGGATTAAGAGTTGCACATCTACAACGATGAGGATTGTCACTGGAATTACTCCAGGATCAAGTATATATAATAAATCATCCTTCCTACATTGTAGTTATTGACGCGGCCTACTGTTTGTGGGGAATATGGTGATAAAATTTTAAATTCTGTTGCCTGCTTTGTACCATATTTCCCAATAGTGGTATTACAACCAACATCAATTTACTATATTACGAGATAATCGATATGATTGGATATTGGTTTTGTCATTCTATTATTGCATGTGATGCTAATAATATCTTGTCAAATCCAAACACCACGATAATTCCAAACTAATATATATATATATATATATATACATATATATATATATATATATATATATATATATATATGCAATTTACATGCGTCACCCTAAAATGGTTTTGATGGTGGATTTGTAGCATGGTTATGGTCAATAACCTCTATCTGTGCATGGTTGTATGTGGTTGGTTTATCTGTTTATCTTGGTCTACATATCGAGCCTCTATCTCATCTTCCCAATGTAAAGTTAATTCTCTTCTACCTTTTCTCCCCTCAAATGTAACTTGAGGTTTCCCTATAATCATGCAAAAGTAGGATAGTTTACTTTTTTGTTATGACGAAGATGAAGGCATCCCAAAGACGAGTCGACCGACTAAAGGACCTTGGAGGACATGGTGGACAAGCTGGACCAATCACCTCTGGTGGGCCCAACTGATCAACTAGAGGTGCCATTCAATGGTGGAAAGAAGGAACAGATGACCAGTGAGATGACCTAACAACCGGTCAGGAGGCGAGCCGATCGGTTCAAGGGTTGAACCGATCAACCCATATTGGCAAGCACATATATTCATCAACAACAAGTTTCTACATGTGATGTAGACCTAGATGATCATAATTCCTTGTGGCTCTAAGGGATTACATTAGGACAAGCCATAACCATCACTTTCGTTAATTGCATATTTTTTTTGTGGGATATAGCATGTATATGATACATACTATATATGTGGTGATTGGATAAAATATATGTATTTATACAAACTCCCTCAACTAAAATATTAAGTCTTAGATGCCTTCCATTAGCAATGCACATGAAAAACTTGATCAACTAAGTGTAGATCTGCACAAAACATGGTGCGTTGTATATCTCGTAGAAGTGTGATGATATATATGTAGATTTGCACAAAGCATGGTACGTATCTATCGTATTGTCTATTGGGTCAGGCTTAACTGGTGACTTGGGGTTCCCAAGCCCAAAGGCATGCAGATGATCATGGCAAGGTGTTGTGCATATCATCTATCTAAGAGTCGTATATTGTGTAACTGGCATGATGGCCTACCTAAATAGTCAGGTTGTGGGCGATCAGAAAAATCTGACTCATGAATTGATGAAATATGGATCTTGGCCCACTAGAATATTATACACTGCAATATTCCAAATTGATATTGAGGGCTATCCATTTGAATAAAATAGTGGGAGATATAATAATTAAAGACCTAATTAATATCGTCAAAATTTTCAAATGAAATTAAATAAAAAATGATTTTTGACAAATGCAATTTTTCTCTAGTAGAATAAATGATGAACGATTTGCGACTGGTCCTGAAGAAGGACAAACTTGACAGGAAAAATTTCCACGAATGATTTTAGACTTTGAGAAGGGTTGTCAATGAAGAGTTCAAGTTATACTTCCTTGACAAATGAGTTCCTGAAATACCTCCTCCTGATGCACCTAGGGTACAATTGGCTGCTTACTAGAAGCATGCCAATGATGCTTTAGAGATAAAGTACCTTATGGTAAGCTGCATGAACTATTAGTTGCATGAGCAATGTGAGGACATGCATGAGTGTTATTGAGATGGTGACACATCTTAGGATGGTAACACTTGGTCTTGACATGCAAGAAAGGAACTCTATCTTAAAGGTGCTACTTGAGTCAAAGCTGATAGAGGGAACCTCAGTAGAAGAACATGTGCTCAATATGATTGGACCTGTTTATCATCTTAAAGAGTTGGGATTCACCTTGATCTAGTAGTTGGCTATTGATATGATTCTAAAGACTATGCCAGAATCATATAGCTATTTTATTACATGCCAAAATGTGAGTAATTTGGCTAGAAAGATGTTAGAACTGCTTGCCATGTTGATTCATGCCAAAGCAAAAGTGAAGAAGGACAATCCCATGATGGTGATAAGTGGGACTGAGTCCAAGGATCAAAGCAAGATTGAGTAGAGTTCTGTGGTCAAGACTAAGTCCAATTCTTCAACACTCAAGATAAGGAGAAAGAAAAGTACAAGAGGAACTCATCCTTGGTACTTGAAGGCTTTCTAGAAGCAAAAGATGGGGATGGTGATCTCCACTTTAAGTATATACATTATTGAGATAAATTTATCTACTTCATCATCTTGGGTATTAGATACTAGATGTGGATCTCACATATGTTCTCATATGTAGGATCTGATGGGAAGTAGGCCTTTGGGGAAAGGTGAGGTGGGACCGTGAGTTGCTAGTGGCACAAGAGTTGTGGATAGTGTAGTTGGAACCTATAGTATATCTCTGCTCACGAGGCTTGTAATAGAGTTAAAGAACTGCTATTATGTACCTGCTATAGATAGAAACATCATTTCTATATCTTTTTTATAAAAGGATGCAATTGAATTTAATATGAAAAGTGGTTGATGTTGTATTTCAAAAGATGGGATCTTTTATGGTAGTACCCCTATGTCTTATGGTCATACTTGTTAGATCTAAAGACAAATGTATATAACATTAATACCAAAAGGCTAAAAATCAACAAATCAAAAAAAGCATACCTTTGGCATTGTCGTCTAGGGCACATAAATGAGAATCACATATCTAGACTCTATAAGGATGGTTATCTAGACTCTTTTGATTTTAAATCATTGAAGACATGTGAATCTTGTTTGTTACGTGAAATGGCTAAGACCCCTTTCACTAGCAACAATGGGATGGCTAATGATATATTAGGACTCCTACATACTGATGTGTGTGTACCTTTTATAACAAAAGCTACAGGTGTGTTTGTGTACTTCATTACCATCACTGATGACTTCAGTAGGTATGGCTATGTTTATTTAATGAAACATAAGTCGGAAGCTCTTGAAAAGTTCATGGAGTTTATGAATGAAGTACAAAACCAACTTAGTAAAAGTATTAAGGAACTTCGTTCTGACTGAGGTGGAGAATACTTAAACCAAGATTTTGAGGACCTTATTGGGGCCCATGGGATTGTATCCCAGAGGACTCCGCCTGGAACACCTCAGCATAATGGTGTATCAGAAAGAAGGAATCGCACATTACTGGATATGGTGTGATATATGATGAATTTAGCTGAGATTCCAACTACCTTCTAGGGATATGCTCTAGAAACCGTCACATTTACACTAGATCGAGTACCATCTAAGTCAGTTCAAAATACACCATATGAGATATGGACTGGGATGTTGGTATGTATGCGCTGAGAGCCAATCATATGATGATTGGATTGGCATACATCATGATTGATTTGATAAATATCAAAGGAAACCTTCCAATTTATTCTAGTTCAATCAATTATGAGATAAATGATGGAGCAGAATGAATGTCTAAAGAATGACAATACTCAATAATGTATGTCTTTGGGTTAAGGGCCTGAATAATGAGATCATACGGATGCTAAGAGTATCTACATTCTTATTATGTCCCTAGTTAGATGTCATTGTGGAAGGTTGATAGACAACAATGACACATATAGACTAGAGTGTGTGTTGGTTGATGACAATGTCTCATTAATCATGATATATGATATCAATCCAAGCACACAAATACATGTTGGAGAACAATGTATCAGACGGAACCACCATGAGAGTGACCCATGGAACCATGACATGGTAGTTAGAATCATCTCTCATAGTGATGGTGGTGATTGTGATTCTTAGACCTGAGATCACTGCACTTGTTGAATGTGATTGGGTACACGTTGACATCATCAAACGTAGTCCTAAAACATGGGTTGTTATAAAGGTGACAATTGGGTGGCTTTGACACATGAGATAGACTGTGAGTATTAGAAATGGGATTTATCCCTCCTAAGGGAGTATGATGTCCAGGACACTTGATAAGAGAGACTGAGAATAGCATGTGCATGCATATGTGAATCAATATATGATATTGAGTTCACATATATCTCAGATAGTCTGCTCTAGTTGAAGAAACATGAATGAACGTTGAAAGGATGAAAATTCCATGCCTTGAGTTCATTCAAGATATCAGAGATAAAGAAATTATATATTCATTGTAACACCAATCACAAACTATAGTTTGAAGGTTGTTCTCCAACTTTCCATTCACTTGGGTTGCACTGACATGCGACTAGACACCTATCTTTGCTTGTGATGTCAAAAGCTGGTTATGGACATTCACTGCCAATGTGATATGGGGCCTATAGGGTCACACACATAGGATTAACTTGTAAGAGGAGTTTATCCATGAATGATGTTTGTATTGATTACTAAAGTGTTTAGGTACTCAATTAAACATTCAATCAATAGACTTGACTCAAAATCATTAAGTTCAAGTATTGAACCAACTGATTAGAGTGTTAGATTGATTGAGAACTAAATTGACTGAGTTATGCATAATCTGAACCACCAACCAACCGGTTCACTGGGTGAACCGATCGGCTCATGGTCAGTGGGGTGACCGATTCACTCTAGTGAACCAATCAGTTCACTTGGACCAAATGAGCATGTGTTGGGTTTCTCGGTTCGTGAGAAAAAAGTTTCCCATTTCACTTGTTCAATTCAATTGGGGCAATAATTAATCTTTGCATTAATTAGAAATGAATTAGGAAAGTCAATTGCAAGCAGGTTTGGCTTGTGAACTGCCCGGTTCACTAAGTGAATCGACCAGTTCACTATGCCAACTGACCGGTTCACTAGTGAACCGATCAGTTTGCCTGCCGTAGTACAAATTATTCATGGAAAATCCAGACCCTTCTAATCCTGCAGAGACTGGGAACCCTGACCCTACCCTCTACTATAAATAGAGGGGTACAGGGGGCTTCTCCAGACACACAATAGAGACACAACTGAGAACATCAGTTGCTCTACAAAATTGTTGTCCTCTCTGGTTTTGGTAACTGAGAGGGCCCAAGCAAGTTCTACTTGTCTAGGGAGGAACAATGAGGGAAAAACAACTTCACAAAAGCAACCATTGTGGGAGAGTGTGTTGGTGACTAGTACACCAACATAAGGGGAAAAATCCTACTAGTCCATTCTTCAGGACGACTAGAGTTCCCGGTAGTCCATGTGGACTATCTATAGAGGCGGGAGACTTCTTGCGCTTAGGAGGATGTCAGTCAGATGCAATTTGGGTCAAGATCAGGAGTTGTACAGACACCATCGAAGACAGGTGGTTGAAGACCACACTTATTGAGAAGTATAGTCATTGAGAAAGCCTCTGGACTATGTATAAATTGCTAAAACCATCCTTCCCATTACATAGATTTTGATGTGATCTGCTGGTTATGGGTTTATGGTCAAGTAAAATGTTTGTTTACGCTGCCTACTCCGACTACATAAAACCCAACATGGGATGCGTCCTAAAATGTCTTTTATGAGGATTTGGGGTTGCGAAGCGTATGTTAAGAAAATGTTTCCTGAAAAGCTTGGCCCTAGATATGAAAAGTGTTACTTTGTTGGATATCCCAAGGAAACTGTGGGATACTACTTGTATAGTCAATCTATCAACAAAGTTTTTGTTTCCAGAGATATTGCATTCCTAGAAAAGGAATTTATATCCAACAGAATCAATGGGAGACAAATAGAACTCAAAGAGATTCGAGACCAACAAGAAAACATTGATCTGTTAGATGTACAAGAGGAACCTAAAGATTCATAAATTGTTGTGGTATCTCAAATTCTTCAAGTAACATAGGAACCTCATAGATCTAATAGGACACACCTTGAACATGAAAGATTTGTATTTCTTGTAACTCAGGAAGGAAGTGAATTGGTCATAGATGATGAGACAATAACCTATAAAGATGCTATAGAGGGACCAGAATCTGAGAAATGGCTTGAGGCCATGAGATCTGAGATGGAATCCATGTATACCAACAAAGTATGGACTTTGGTGGATCCACCTCAAGGAGTGAAACCCATAGGGTGAAAGTGAGTCTTCAAGAAGAAGGCCGACATGGATGGAAAAGTTCAAACCTATAAGGGAGATTGGTTGCAAAGGGTTTCATACAAGTTCAAGGTGTTGACTATGATGAAACCTTTTCTCCAGTGGCCATGGTTAAATCCATCAGGATCATGTTTGCTATTGCAGCTTAGATTTGGCAAATGGATGTTAAAACCACATTCCTTAATGGGAATCTTGTGGAGGATGTGTATATGTTACAACCTGAGGGGTTTATCAATCCAAATTTTTCCAATAGAGTTTGATAAGCTACAAAGGTCAATCTATGGATTGAAGCAAGCATCTTAGAGCTAGAATCTTTGTTTTGATGAAACAGTCAAAGGGTTTGACTTTGCTCAAAATGAAGATGAACCTTGTGTGTATAAGAAGGATAGTGGCAACATAGTGACATTCCTCATATTTTATGTAGATGACATACTATTGATGGGGAATGACATCCATACTTTACAAAAGTTAAAGGCATGTCTTGGAAATACATTCTTTATGAAAGAATTGGGAGAAGCATCCTACATCTTGGGGATAATGATATATAGAGATAGATCCAGAAGACTTCTCAGACTAAGTCAGAGCACATACATTGACAAAGTGTTGAAGAAGTTCAACATTAGGTACTCAAAGAAAGGAACCCTACCTGCGTGCCATAGTTTCCCCATCTCTAGAGCTCAATGTCCTAGTTCTTGTGAATAAAAGGAACACATGAGTGAGATTCCATATGCCTCATCAATTGGATCAATCATGTATGAAATGTTGTGTACCCGTCCATACGTATCGTATGCTTTGAGCATGACGAGAAGATATCGGTCAAATCCAGGTGATGCTCTATAGATAGCCATAAAGAACATCCTCAAGTACTTGAGAAGGACTAAGGATCAATTCTTGGTCTAAGGTGAAGAGGAAGAGTTGGTGGTAAAAGGTTACACTGATGCAAGCTTCCAAACTGATCAAGATGATTACAAGATCGAATCTAGATTCATGTTCTGCCTCAACAATGGAGCTGTGAGCTGGAAGAGTTCCAAGAAAGATACAATTGTTGATTCTACAACAGAGGCTGAGTATATTGCTGCATTGAGTGCAACAAAGTTGGTTGTATGGATCAAGAAGTACGTCATAGAACTTGGGTTTGTTCCTAGCATCAGTGACACAATCGAGCTATATTGTGACAATAATGGAGCTATTATATAAGATAAGGAACCCAGATCGCATCAACACTCAAAACATATACAAAGGTGGTTCCATCTCATCAAGAGATCGTGCAATGTGGAGATGTAAAGATTTGTAAAGTACCAAATGAAAGCAATGTTGCTGATCCTTTAACGAAAGAACTTTCATAGAAGAAGCATGATGGTCACATAAGGTCACTCGAAATAAGATTCATGGGTGATTGACTCTAAGTGCAAGTGGGAGTGTGTTCGTTATGTATGCCCAGAGACCCAATCATGTGATGATTGTAATGGCATATCAAGTAAAACTGATTTGATTATTAATAAAATGCAAACTTCCAATTTATTATATTTAATTCAATAATGAGATAATGATGTAACATTATAAATGTCTAGAGAATAATATTACTCAATGTTGTATGTATTCAAGTACGTGACTTGGAAGAAATGAGGTCATATAGATGTTAAGAGTACATATTTACATTCTGATTATGCACCTGATCAGCTGTTATTGTGGAAGGTTGATAGATCAAAGTGTGAGTTGGTTGATGACTGAGTCTCATTGGTCATGATTATGTCCTAGGCCTCTTGATAAGCAAGACTGAGAAAAGCATGGCCATGCACATGTGAGTCAATATGTGATATTGAGCTTACATATATCTCAGACAGTCTGCTCTTGGTTCAAGAAACAAGATTGAATGATAATGAGGGTGACTACTCCATGCCTCTAGTTCAATATGGACATCAGTGACAAAGGAACTATACAAACACTACAACACCATACACATATTGTAGGTTGAAGTTGCTCCCCAACTTTTCCATTTACTTGGGTATCCATGATGTGCGACTAGGCACTACTCTTTGCTTGTGATGTCATAAGCTGTTATAACCATCCACTGCCAATGTAATATGGGACCTATAGGGTCACACACATAGGTCTTGACGTAGAGGAGGAGTTCAGATCTCAAATGACAGTTGAATTAAGTGCTAAAGTATTTAGGCAACAAACAGACTGACAACACTTCCAAACACCCATCTCAAGTATTGCGATGACCGTCTGGAAGTGCCAAATGACCGTCTCAAGATTTGAGATGGGCGTATGAGTGTCAGGCTTGGTTGTGAGTTGAAATTGACAATGGAATGAACTGACCCGGCCAAATGGGCTCGACTCGGGTACCTGACGACCGTCTAGTTAAATTGAGATGGTTGTCTTGCATGGGTAAGATGGTCCAACTCAGTTGTGGAAGGTTCTAGATGTTTCTCTATTCATTTCACTTGAGCAATACTTGTTGCACAAGGAAATCAATGTCTAACATTGATGGAAATGGATTTGCCAAATTTGTGTACAATTGGGAACTGCAAAACAACCATATGGCTCAGCCAAACGGCCGTTTCAGCTGTCGCTGGTTGTACAAATTTTAGAGTTGTTCTAAAAATTTGAGTTGTTCCAGTCCTTTCCACTCCCACACATTAATCTCGCATTTAATAATAACTGGGAATCCTGACCCTGGCTTCTACTATAAATAGAGGGGTACTAGGGCCCTCCCAGAACACAACACAGACAACTGAGAATTAGTTCTTCTAACAACTATTGTCCTCTCTGGTTGTGGTAACCACAAGAGACCAGACAAATCCTACCCGACTAGGGAGGGATAGCCAAGGGAGAGAACAACTGAGAGTTTTCATGGTGGGAGAGCAAGCTGGTGACTAGTACGCCAGCAAGAGAGTCAACTCCTTCCTGTCTAGTCCAATTAGACAACAGAAGTTCTAGGCGGTCCGTGTAGCCTACCATAGAGGCGAGAAGACATTATTTTCCGCTTGGAGGACAACATCAAAGAGCATTCTGTGACAAGAGGAGATGCTAAAAGAAGATGACGCTCGTGGATGTAGTGTGTGGTGTAGACCAGGAGGCACAACAATCATATGTGTCCCTATGCAACTAGGATTTTGAGGTTCACATCTACAACGACGAGGATTGTCACTGGACTTGCTCCAGGACCAAGTATATCTCATAAACCATCCTTCCTACATTATTGTTATTGACGTGATCTAAAGTTTATGGGGAATATGGTAATAAAATTTTAAATTTCACTGCCTTCTCTGTACCATATTTCCCAACAGTTTTGATCATTGTTTTCAGAGAGTTTCCTCAAAGGTCATCATATGTGTGATTTCATCTAGTGAATTTTGATAAGTGGAGTGAGGAATCAGATAGAATTAACAAGTCACCCTCATTGTGTTTAATGGTGTCTTGAATGTTTCCAGATGTGTTTTTATTCAAAAGTCTTAGGTAGGGTCTCATATTTTTGAGTTTGTTTTGTATGTTAGCCCCATGGTTTGGGTTGACCATAGAAGATGGCCAAAGATCCCTGGTCAGGAGTGTGAAGGAGGAATGATTGGAAAATAACATTCAAAATGGAATGGTTTGTGGTCCCATGATATATTGTTGGTTTGTAGGATGATAAGGACATGGTCAGATAATGTAGATGACCGAATAGTGCCTACATTCCAAGGGTAATGGTTATCCCAGGCATGGGAGCATAGAAAATGATCAAGTTCGTCCTTTTGTTAACATTGATGCCAAGTCCAACAACCATTAGTCATATTGAGTTTGTTAAGACTTTACTTTTTGATGCCAAGCATTATTTACATTTTTGGCTCATTAATATTATGTTTATTGGGATATCACCTTATCATTATTATTCTCTTAATTATGTCATGTCATATTCACTTTGTTTCCAAAAGATTTATATTTCATTATCATCCATGAAACATTATATATATATATATTTCTCATTTATCTTATTAAGAATTATGGCACAATTAGGGGTTACTCAATTATCTGAATATCTATATTTAACCATTATCCTTAATAATTCTGGATTTAGACTTCATTTTCCACATATTATCACTATATTAATTATAACAAATTATTTTTCATGAAATAAGACATTTTATTCAATTTGTGGTTAAGTATACAATTATTCCATTTAATGTCACATTATTTACTCATATTCATATTAAACATTATCACATTACCTTTCTTATTCTCATTAATGCCATAATTATTCATTTTCTCATACTTATTCACTTCTTATGATTGATTATGCACATTTATGTGAATCCAATTATTTCTTATCCATATTGAAGACATTATATGTATTTTAGTGAACAAGGTTGGACATATGTCATATTAATGATTTGATTCTCATACCAAGACATGATTATGTAATTAATTAGGTGTGTATTAGAGAACAAGGTGATATGCATTACACATTGATAACTTGATTAATAAATGATTAGATGATTATATATATCATTTATGTATATCAAAGTATGTTGACTGATTATGGCACCTAATGTCATTAATGTATCATGAAAGGCATTAAGGATGCATATATTAAGGTTACATGATTACAAGTTAGGGTTTAAGTTAACTTGATCATTATTCTTCACATATATATCTTCTCAACATGTATTAAGTCCAAGATTAGGTTACTCATCATATCATTAGGGTTTATTGGTTCATGACATTATTAACATCATGTGTATCCATAATTAGTATTAATATGTGAGTGACTCATATTATGTGCATTAGATACTCATTAAGGTTTGAACATATGAATTATACATTAGATGACCATAACATGTTCAACAAACATGTTAGGGGATAAGTCTAACCTTGTTTAATCAAAACTAAGGATCCATGCACACTACCCTCCTATTCAGGGAGTTAGGGTTTCTAAAGATAGAGTAGCTAGATATCAAGATGTCGTAGGGTTCCATCCCCTTAAAGAGGATTTTGTCCTCAAAATCTAACTACCCAAACATCACCAAAATAACTACTCTCCACCCCTTAAAGGGTTTGACCTACCATGCCAAAATAAACTATTGGTTAAGGGTTAAACTAACTAACCATGTATAAGATCCATCATGCTTCCACTGCACACTCTGATAGCTTACTAAACACCAAACTTCAAAGTCTAGGTTTTAGGGTTAGGATGACCAAACATGTGGTCCTAAGGGACATAAGGTAACTATATTGGGTATCCATTTATAAACAAGTCATCATACACCTGAAACTTAGGGTTCCCAAAGATATACAACATAGAAGTCTAAGGTTACTATTGCCTAGAAGCAAACTATTTTAGACAATCCATATCAGCTCAGGCCAGGCCAGTATCATATGGATCTGGGAGTCCTCATAAACCAAGAAAGTGGTGCAGAGGAAAATATTGCCAGCCCCCAGAACCTGATCCTTTCTAGACACCTTTGCTTCAACTTCATGCCCTAATAGTTTCCTAAAGGCAAACCTAAACAACATTAAGTTATTATGATTACTTAAGCATCTTTCAATTGTAAATATGTTACGATTTTACTCAACGTGATTCTAATGTGTAACTATAAGATCCTTAATCAACCTTTCATCAACATATATCAAATATAGGGTAAGCATGTAACTTAAAGGGAACCTATGTAAGGAAAGAATTCTAACTAGGGAGACAAAACTGAAATAGTCAGATTCTGACTACCATGGGCTCTGATACCATGTTGTAAAAGAGTGAAATCACCCCTTTACTAAAAATTTGAAGAATCAAACCTCCATTCCCAACATACTCAAAAGGTATGTTAAAAAGGGTGTAAATTTTTCAAATCTTTATTTATATGGTATACAAAAGACCATTAGAAACAACATAATACAATTTCTCTGAATATATTCAATTTCATATAAAGGATTACAAAAATACATCAAATTCTCCCATTAGGGTTTACATCAAGATACACAAATATTATCTAGATAGAGGGAAGTGTAACTACTATAATCTTATCTCCAAAGCAACATCTCCATCAACTAAGTTCAAGCCAAAAGCTAAGATCTTCATGTCTTATCCATCACCTTGCTCAACACCTGGGTGGTTGGGAAGGCACCCAGTAAAAGGGAAAGGGAAGAAAAGTATGTGTCACAAAACAAGTCTAGGATAACAAGATAAGTAGAGCAAGTAAAAATAGGCTTGGGTTCAACATAAGATGAATATAACAAGAGAATGAGGCTATATATACAAGAAGCTTGCCATTAACAAATATATAATAAAAAGGATTTGCATGTAAGGTAATTATGTCTACCTAACTAAGTAGGGTTGAGGCACCTACCAGACCTCTAACCTATAGGTGAGGGGAGAATAAGATATTTCCAGTCACCTACATAATAATATAGAGGAGAATAAAAACATTCCCTAGGGTGATTAAATACATGCCCTCTGTGGGTGGTTGTACATAAGTACCACTACTATAATTAAGTAGAACATAAATCTACATGCTAGAAAAGTAGCCATGGCAAGTAATCAAAATATTCAATAAGCATGACAGTGGGGTATAAGACCCAAACAAGATGAATTCATAAACTGATTTGAGGCATAGATATATTAGGTTTCAAGAATAGGGAATTAGGTTCAATTAAGCCTCATTAAGGAAAAAGTAGGTTAAGGCATAAAATTTCCCAAATAAGGTGTTAGATGCACATACCTCTTCCTTAGATCCCTAGAAACCAATTTTTAGATCCGTAAGAAAGATTAGGGTCTACTTGTCCTAACATCATTACCATGTTCAGGAATTAGAATTATATTCATTCATTAAAGACTTAAAACCCTAAAGCTACTGACTTTTTCCACAAACCATTGATTTAGGTCCAAAAACCATCACTACTATCTTAGTTAGGTTTTTCTTATCAAAATAACATATAATTTTATGTATTTTGAAGATATGGACTTTTAGAGGTATTTTTAGTGATTTTTACTTAATTAAATCATTCCCCAAAACACCTTTTTCAAAAAACTCAGAATCAAGTGTCGAAATTATTTTTACTGGATAGAGGGGATTTTTTTTATTCCAAAGCATGTCTTACTTTTATTTTTGGACCATGGAATTAATTACTATAAATTTTCTAGTTCTGACCAATAGGAAAATTACAAAATTGAATTTTGTTTGAATATGCCGAGTGAGAGAGAGCGAGATAGGGTAGGGCCGGCTCGCTACTTGGCCTAATAGCCACAGGCCAAGTTAGTGGCCCGCTTCACTGGAAGCCAAGTTGGCGCCTAGCCAAGGCCGGTCAACGCCGGGTCAGAACACAGAAAAGGACGAGTGTGCCCTCGAGCGGGTCAGAGACGAAAAGAACAGAAAGTAGAGGGGTAAAATGGTCATTTAATGAGGGGGTTTCTTTCCCACTTGCCTCATTCCATGGCCGGTGAGGTCGTGGTCGGGTTTTGGTCAAAAATTTCTATACATGAGGAAAACCAACATGCGAGTAATTAAATGTAAGAGCACAAAAAACGGAACCTATTGGTACCTACAATTTGACCGGAGACGAAAAGAAGAGAGAGAAAACACCACCACAAGCCCAACACCTTCGACCACTCATCGGGGGGTCAAACAATGATGAAAAATGAAATTGAGGGGTGCATTGAGTTGCAAAGGAGATAGGGATGCTCGGGGTAGGGATATTTATAGGCGAGGAAAAACCAACTAGGGTTTATGAGTTTGGGATGAGAGAGGAGTTTTGGGAGATTTAGGGCTTTCTCAATTATTCATCAAAATCACAAAAATTAATGATAAAGCTGTGCGGAATCGAGAGAGGAGTATAACAAGCCGAAAATCTTGCAATTTGGTCGAGTAAAGAGAGATAATCAAGTTTGAATATTTCCCAAAAAGCTTCCCTATTTCCCAAACCGATCCTAGGTAGGAGATGACTCCATACCATCTGATCAGTGGACATGGGTCCACGAGGCTCTCCTAGCCATCAGATTGTGTGTGTGTTATATATACTGCGTGACATTTAATTTTCAAATCTGATTCTATTTCAACCAAAGTGATATTGTATTAATTAAAGATTTTCTCTTTCCTCATTTGGATTCCCAAATGAGTTCCAAATTTGATGAAACTTGACACCTTGGCTATTTTTGAGGTGTAGAATCTAAATCTAGAGTTTATTTTTCATTTTTAGAAACTTAAACTAGATAATTTGGTAATTCTTTATTTCCTCTCTCTTCCTTCATTTAGGACTCTAAGATTATCCAAATATGATGAAATTTCACCCATGTGTCCCAATTAATGTCTTAGATATGATTTTTCTATTTAATTTATTATATTGATGTTATTTATTTAATTAATTGTCAAAATGAAGGTTCTACACACTTTCTCTCTCCTACTTTCTCACATTATCCAAATATTATCCAAATTAGTTGAAAACTTGCCCAAAGGCTTATTTTTATATCTAGATTACAAATTTGGAATTATTTTTCCAATTTGAGGACATTAAGTAATTTATTTCTCTTTCTTGGATTATTTCCTATTTTCCTTAATAAATACTTTTATATGTGTAAATATTTATATCTATATATATATACTTTCCAAATTGGGTGATACTTGGCCCTTAAGTAACATTTAGTTCAAGAAAATGAAACTGTATATCAAATTATCTCATGAGTTTCCTATTTGTGATTTTTGAAACAATATAATCCATATTATCTCCTTTTATCCAATATATCCCATATTATCTCCAATTATTACCTTTATCGTCTCTTTTTTGTTCATTTGAGAGTTTCTCTTCTTTATCCATATTCTAAAAAGTCCTAGAAAGTTCTAGCATGAACTCTTTTATTATTTTTATTACTTAAGTGGACAATTGCACGTCGGGCCCACTACTTAGATTTCTACTGAGGTATTTGTTTATTAAAGCCCTTTATTGGCATAAAAGGTGAACAAATGTTCACTAAACCATTATATTCTCCACAAATTAAACAGAAGGGCCAAGAAGGATAGAAAGGAAAGAAAAAGTTGGGAAAGAAGGCCAAAAGGCAAAATGTCCAGGATTCGGTATGTTACAGTCACCATGGTTGTAACTAATAAAAGTAGTTCCAAGCTTGTTAGAAAATGTTGTAAACTCGTCTATTGTGTTCCTTGTAGCAAGCTTATTGATATGATCCCTATCGATAGTCTTATTATCAAATGCAAGAACATAATAGAAGGATGAGCATGTGTCATAGTCATCAATGCCATGTGAAAAAGATGAGATAGACATACGGATACGCATCGTTCGGCACACCAATTCACTAGGGGTCTTTATCCTAGAGTTTAACCTCTTGTTAATGACTAAAAAACAATTAAGGTTAGTTTATTAGTATAGAGAGGGTTAATCCCACATGCAACGTTTGTAAGATTGAGATTAAGAACCAAGAAACTTTGAATAAAGATTGAACAAGAAAGTAAAGATCCATTGGTTGATGATTTGATTAAGCTAAAACAAACAAAGTTTGCAATGAAATTAAAGTTACACTAAGAACAATTAAGGAAAGAATTATGCTAAGAACAAGTAAAGAAGGAGTTCTGCTAAGAACAATTAAAGAGAGAATAACAATGAGCAGAATTAAATTGCAAGTAAAGGAAGAACGGTTGAGAAACAAGTGGTAGAGAGAAGAGAATGAATCGATAATAAAAGATATCAGGGTTATGGATTTTACCAGCATAGCCGGCGTGAAACTAAATTGATGAAACCTATAAAATAAAAAAGTTAGAAGAGGGTATATGAAAACATTTACAAATGCATATGCAAAGGATGAACTTCCTACAAACCCATTGGTCCCGGTGTTAATAGATCCTAGCTCGATCATCCCAATAAAGATTCTTTTGAGGTCTCATTCAGATCCTTATGTATTTGTTTGGTTGTTCTAAGCCTTGGGTTTTGAGGTCACATTCCCCAAGACTAACACTCAATGAAGCAAGAGATCAACCTATTTCAAATGTACGATTATCCAAGAAAAATACCATTTAACAAATAAATCATAAAGAAGTTGATCTAATTTACACTATGGATATGGGGCTACTCCCTACGTTCCGATATTGGAACTACTCACGATCCATAGAGATTAAAGAAAGAACAAAGGAAGGAAGGAATTATCCCATAGACTAGATGGAGAAGAATTCCATGGGGATCTAAGCTAGTGACAATAAAATGGCTATCTTCCTTAGATTCTTGTTCCCAAAGAGAAGACTAAGAATAATAGAACAAGAATTAGAAATATTGAGAATGAAACATTAATTTTATTGAAAACAAGGAGTAGACATTCAAGAATTGAAATAACAAGTGCTGAAATAAAGTTACAAGTACAAAAGATTGGATCCCCTTTTTTGTGGAGTCCCCCCTCCTTTCATAGGGGAAGGAGGGGTAGAAACCCTACAAAATGGGGAGGGGAAAATAATGGGTGGTGACTACTGAAGAATAGGAATTTCACGCATTAAAAGGACCTTTTACATCTTGAACCAATCGGTTCAGGAGTGAAGAGGCGTGGGCCAAGCAGTGGCAACAAACCTAATGGAGTGATGGTGGTGCCTGTTTTATGGAGTCTTGAAGCAATTTGAAACGGTCACTTGTAGAGTGTGAAACACCTAGTTGGTCGTCTGATCATGCTCGGGTTAGGGAATTGGGACAAAAATCCTAGGGCAAGGTGGTGACACATTGCTTGATTGTGACTTGGTCATGAAGTAGTCTGTAATGGCCAATTGAGGCACGTAAAATGCCCAGTTGGGCTTCTGTGTCAAGCATCTTGGATATATGGAACACCCATTTCATTGCTAAGGTGCCAATATGAAACTGATGGGTCGATAGATGAAATGTCTATTTGGACATATGAAGTGTAGATTTTGTATGGATGAGATGACCGGTTCACAGTATGAACCAATCAGTTTGAGTACTGATATGGTCGAGAATTTGTAGTGAATGTAAAATATGCAAAGTATGAATGAAAAAGATAAGAATATGCACTATTGGTCAAGAAGTAGGAAATTTGCAATTATTTCTAGAAAATTAGCAAAAAGTTAATTAAACCCTAAGAAAATTTCATGAAAAGTGTAGTTGAAAGTGGATGAATATACATTCATCATGTACCAAGATCATCCAACATGAAGAAGTTGTGTTTCTTTTAAGACTCTAAAGTGCAGATAAATGAGTAGAAAGAGTGCATCTCCTGATGAGATTTGAGTGGTATAGCATGCAGATCTGAGCTCTGTGTCATCATGAGGTCCTCAATGATCACATTTTTGATCTTGTTCATAGGGTCTAGGATGATTATGGATGGATCAGGTCTGTATGTGTAAGTAATGAGGGAGTTAAGTTTAGGAGGGTCTTGGTTTCTTTCCATCAATGCTAGGGATCTTCTTTCTTTTAATTTTTGGTGGTGGCATGATTTGTGATTATCTGGTGGTCGAGATTGGGGTTATTTGTGAATCCATACTTTGCGATTTGTTGTGTTTTTGTTACATGTAATGGCTTAGACTGATGGTTGGGTCCATGTGGGAAGAACCATGTAGCGGGGTGTTTAGTATGATCATTGAAGTGGATATGGTTACTAATGGGGTGTTCGTCCTGTATTTTTATAGTGTAGATGATCTCCCCAAATTTATGGTTCAAATGGTTGGGTAGAATATCTCTTTGTTCACCTAGAGCACAAATAAGGTTTTGACATAGATAGTGGGCTGTAAAGTGTTAGGAAAGATGAATTGTAGTGTATCTCTTACTGCATTGGTTATTTTTTAAGATGGCTTCATCCCATATATGTGGTGGTAGGTTTAATATGGGTATCCAACAAGATCCCCATGACCTAACATAGGATGGACTAGTTTCTAGACAACCCATTTGCTGATATGAGCTTTGACGTAACTCTCTCACATGAAAAGTGATGATTTTGCCAATGATGTGTTCAAAATGAGTGTCAACTGGGAGGGAGTAAAGAATCTGACATGAAGATATGACTTTAGGTTTAAGGATAGTGCATCCGGGTAAGATGATAGCAAGGTCCTGGTGACATCAACACATTCAATGTTAAGGTGTTTTGGGTTGTTGATTATTTTTAGGACGATGTTGTGGGTGGTAAGTGTTGGGTTTTAGGGGAGACAGAGAAGGCAGCGGAAACAAAATTTTCTCCCCCAACCCATATCGAGGAAACGCATCAACGTCTATATAATAGGAAAGGATGGTTTGCGGAATCATACCTTGTCCCGAGGCTTGCTCGGCGACAATACCTCGTGCAATGCGCGGTCTTCAACTCTGGACTTTGACGGTGGCTGTGCAGCTCCTGGTCGCACTGGGACTGACAACTCCTACTCGAACCGGACTGTCGGATGACAGTTGTCCTCCTAAGCGGCAGTGTCCTCCCGCCTCTGTAGTAGTCCACACGGACCACCTGGAACTCCACTCTCCTTGTCCCACAAGGAAGTGGAAGGAGTCGCACCCTCCTGTTGACGTACTAGTCGCCAACACGCTCTCCTGCCTCCTGTTGCAACTGCAGTTGTCCTTCCCTTGCTGCACCTCCCTTTTGCGGGAAGCACTTGCTCGGGCTCTCTCACGGTTACCAAAACTAGAGAGAACGACAACTTGCAGAGCAACTGGTTGCACTGAGCTGTACTTTGAGAAGCCCCCAATACCCCTATATATATAGGAGAGTCATGGGATAGGGTTCTCCATCTCGGGCAATGCGGGACTAAAGCAGGAGTAGAAGGGTTTGATAATTTTCCACAAAAAGCAACCGGTTCGCAACTTGAAATGATCGGTTCACAACTGAACCGATCGGTTCGGCCATTGAGCCGATCGGTTGGACCTGAGTCGATCGTTTGGGGCACTCCAACCGATCGGTTGGTGCCCTGAACCGATCGGTTCATGGTCCTAATCCGGCTCAAAAAGACTTTCTTTGTTTCTTTCCCAATTGGTATCGAATACCAATATTATTCCCAATCGAATTGGGCAATTTGAAACCAAAGGAAAATTCTTGCCGACATGACTTTTCCCAACTGGTCGGTTGCACCAGTTGAGCCGATCGGTTCAACCCTTGAACCGGTCGTTTCAACCTAGGCATGAGACGATCGGCCTGGACACTCCAGCCGACCGGTTCAGCACCTCAGCCGACCGGTTCATCACATGAGCCGATCGGTTCGGAGCACATGTTGGGTAAAATCAGTCAATTGTGATTTCAATCAATCCGATACTCCAATCAATGCGTCCAACACCTTGAACCATACGATATTGAGCCATCGACTGATTGAGTGTTTAATTGAACTACTAAACTCCTTTAGTAATCAATCTAAACATTGCTTTGTGGACAAAACTCCTCTTCCAGGTTAAATCCTATGTGTGTGACCCTGCAGGTCCATTTCACGTTGGCAGTGAAAGTCCATAACACTTATGACTTCACAAGCAAAGAGCGGTGTCTAGTCACACATCAGTGCTACCCAAGTGAAAGTAGAAAGTTGGAGAACAACTTTCATCCTACAATCCGTGAATGGTGTTACAACGAATGTATAATTCCTTTGTCACTGATATCCCATATGAACTCGAGGCATGGAACAGTCATCCTGTCAACGTTCATTCATTTCCTTGATCTCAGAGTAGACTGGAAGAGATATGTATGACATCAGTATCATATACTGATTCACACATGCGTGCACGCCTTTCTCAATCCTACTCATCAAGTGGCCATGGATATCAAACTCCCTCAGGAGGGACAAATCCCATATCTATCACTCGCCCCTCAGAAGCCCCATGTGTCAAAGCCACCCAATCATCACCTTTATAACAACCCATGTTTCAGGACTGCGTTTGATGATGTCAAAGTGTGCCCAACAACATGTGTTGAGTGCAATGATTTCAGGTCTAAGAATCACACTCACCACCATCACTGTGAGTACTGACTGTGACTACCATCTCATGGTTCCATGTGTCAAACTCACGGTGGGTCTGTCCAGTACCTTGTTCTCTAACAAGTACCTATGTGTTTGGTTTGATATCTCTATATCATGACTAATGAGATTCTGTCATCAACCAACACCACAATCTAGTCTTGTGTGTCATTGTTGTCTATCTACCTTCCACAATGACATCCGACTAGGGACATAACAAGAATGTACAAACTCTTAGCATCCGTATGATCTCATCGTTCAGGTCCTTAACCTGAAAGCATACGTCATTGAGTACTGTCATTCTCTAGACATTCAATCTGTTCTATCACTATCTCATATGACTGAACCAGAAAGAATTGGAAGCTCGCCTTTGATGTTTATCAAATCAATCTCAATGTATCCCACCAATCATCCCATGATTGGCTCTCAGGGCATACATACCAACAGACTCCCACTTGCACTGCGAGCCAATCACCCATGAATCATATTCATAGTGATCTTCAAACATGTCCCACATGTTACTGTGCTCTAGTGCCAACATAGTGAGTAATGACAACACCTTGCCAAAGTCTGTACAAATTGCATGTGTCTCATCTCTTCGTTGTACGTCACACGTATGAGATGGAGTTGCCGCAATATGCAATCTTGTATTCCATTTGCTAACCTTTAGCCACATTGCATGATCAAGGATTCCAGACTTGTCATCAATGAGTGGAATATAAGTTCATCTCATGAACTTTCAGATCCATATAGTATCCACTGCTGTTCACTAACACATAGATACTCGGCTTTTCCCCTTTTCAAATGGCTTTATTGGAACATTTCCAATTATCAACAGACTTTCACTTTTATACATCTTATGTATATATATTGCGATTAATTTTCTGTCCTTTTGGAAGTTCGCATCAATGTAACTCTTTACATTAAACTCTTCCTTATCTCCATAGAACTAGTACTTCACAAGCACTTATCAAGTTCTCATGGTATTCCAGTAACTCTTACTGGAAGTAGACAGACATCCACTCGTCACGTCCTACATACGAGTTATCAGGATGAGCACATCATATTGCCATGTCCTACATATAAGATGATGAATGCATTTTATTCTTGCCATGTCATACATGCAAGACAATGGGATGATTACATACATGATAGATCCATATCTATTCTTAGTGTTCCCATTCTTCATAAGAATTGGACACTAGGCCTTGGGATACTAATATCCATGTAGCATGGACAAGTTTTCTCCCACTGAATCTGTGCATACTGAACACTTCAGTACATATTGCCAATGTATTCTCTCTCTTTCCAGGTCAAGAGATTTTCGAGAACTATCTCTATAGATCTCTATTCCTATCACATAGGAAACATCTCTATCTTCCTTAAAGATAATTTCCACATTCGGATTTCCAATCTAGAACATTTCCATTTCACATCAATATGTGGAATGTGAACACGCTCCCACTAAATCACAGATCCCTTCTTTATCTTTGACATATCAGTCAAACCCTTTGACTATATCATCAAAATAAAGATCCAATTTTGAGTTGCTTGTACTCAATCAATCACATTGATTAGTCCATTGTAACTTATAGACTTCATTTGCATTAGTGGATTCATAAACGTTATAGGCTGTGTCACGTACACATCCTAGTTTTATTCCTCATAGGAATGTGGTTTTAGTATCCATATGCCAAATGTCTTAGCCATTAACTTGCAATCAACAAGCATCATCCTTCTCAAAATGTTATCCATGTGTCTAAAGACTTATCTGCACTTATGGATATGATCCAATGAGTGCTACCATCAAGGTCATACCTTATGGTTCACATGGAAGTCATTTAGGATGTAATGGTTTTAAGCCATAACTCAAGATTCGGTTCCTCATATTCATCTTGATAGTTGACTCATCACATGAACAACTCATCACATAGATAATTGAGGTGTATCTATTAAAGATATAAGAACTCACAACCCTTGTGATTCTTAATTTCTTTTATTAGTGTGGGGTATTCTTTTATTAAGAAGAATTCAATGATTTGATAATCATTCTCTAACTCCTTAGAGTATGATTCCTTCTTGATTCAGACATCACCATGCCTTAATCATGAGTTCACTATGATACACTATCATAATCATTCATAAGGATCTCAAACATTTGGTCCACGTATTTCATTCATTGATCTCATCAAGAATTAATACTTTACCAAATTTGTACTTCATTTATGATAATCTTGAACATTTCAAGACATTCATATTGGTATTTCTCTAAACACCATTTGAAGTATTAGCATTTATTCCAATAGGTATATAAATACATCACATGTATTATACCTAATAGGATAATCAGTCTTCCACTACTTTAGTGAAGATTGATTAATCATGTCCAAGATATTCATGTCCCTTACTGGTTCTTCAACCAAAAGAGTCTAGTTTTATCCATCACATGGAAACTAGAAATGAATTTCTCATGATTAATGCTAATTAAATTGTTTGAGTTATCTATAACTTTTAGGTATCGTCTTATCTTATGCATATCAAATATCACAAGATAAATAAGGCATTGCCACAAAGATCACATCTTTATAAATTGAAACATCTCTTTATTAATTGCTATCATTGTCATACAATATGCAAAAATAAAGTGTTTCTATCTATTGGAAAGTATGAAATAGCAGTTCATAACTATATTACATGCCTTATTGGCTGAAAGTAAACTAAAGTATTCCTATCTATAAAGGCAACACTTTCCCCAAGTAAGAATGCTTTACACTTTACATCTTGATATCATATATCTCAAAAGTGTTACAAGTTTACTTTCATGAAACCTTTAAGTAGAGGTTTCAGTCGCCTCCTTCTTCTTTTGTTCTTCCAGGTAGAGAGGAGAATTCCTTTTCCAATGTCCTGGCTTTTGACAATGGTGGCAATTTCCTTTCTTGGTCACGCCTCCCTTGGCCTTGAGAGCTGAAGATGGCTTGGACTCCTGGCTAGCTTCAGAACCTTTCTTAGCTTTGCCCTTGCCCTTGCGCTTGGACTTGCCTTTCTTGCTCGTGATCACCATTACAGACTTAGGCTTGTCCTTCTTCATCTATAACTCGGCTGTCCTCAACATGCCCAACAACTCTGACAGTGGCCTATCAAAGTTGTTCATGTTGTAGTTCATCACAAACTGACTGTAAGATTCTGGCAACGATTGCAGTATCACGTCAGTAGCCAACTCTTGGCTCAGTGGAAATCCCAGTCTCTGCAGGTTCTCCACATACCCAATCATCTTGAGTGTGTGAGGACCAACTGGATCTCCTTCTGTCATGACGCACTTGAACAACGCCCTAGAAACATTGTACCTCTCTTGCCGTGCCTGATCTTCATACATGTTCCTGAGATGCAGAATCATCTCTATGACACCCATGTTCTCATGTTGCCTCTGCAACTCATGGTTCATTGAACATAGCATCAAGCACTTTGCATCAATGGCATCATCAGAATGCTTCTTGTAAGCATCCCTTTCTGTCCTTGGTGCATTAGGAGCGGGTTCCTCTGGAATTGGAGTATCCAGGACATAGAGCTTACGCTCTTGAGTGAGAACAATTCTCAATGTCCGATACCAGTCGTGGAAGTTTGTCCCATTTAGCTTGTCCTTATCAAGGACCGATCGCAAAGAAAAGTTGTTGTTGTTTGTTGCCATTTGAACTACAAAAGGAAAATATGCAATTTTAGTCCAAAACTCATTTTTGACTTATTTGATTGATTTGAAAGTTTGACGATATAATTAGGCCTTTAATTAATTATCGCTCCCACTATTTTACTTCAAATTGATAGCCCTCACCATCAATTCGGAAGATTGCAGCGTACAACCTTCTAGTGGGCAAGATCCTGAAATCCTCTAAGTCATGGACCAGCTTGGGCTGTCACCCACAACATAGATCTCTCAGGTAGGCAACATTTGCCAATTGCATCATATGCAACTCTTGATAAGATGTCATCTACAACTCCTTGCAATGATCATCTCCATGCCTCAAGGCGCTAGATCCTATCTAGGTCACCTTGTTAAGTCCGACCCAAAGCAAACACGATGAACATGCACCCTGCTTGGGCAGACCCACACATTCATCCTTCACGCTTCCACGAGATAGACGGTGCACCACGCTTGGGCGTGCCCACACTTGGTCGATCAAGCTTTTCACGTGTGTCGCATTTGGAAGGCATCTAAAACTTAATATTTTAATGAGGGATTTGGTTTTATATACATATACATATCCAGTCACCACAATACATAGTATGTATCATATACATGCTATATCCCACAGAAAACATGCACAAAACGATAAAAGTGATGATTATGGCCATCCTAATGTGATTCCTCGAGCCAAGAGGAATCACGGTCATCTAGGTCTACATCACATGCAACCTGTACAAGATGAACTTCTGTGCCTTGCCTTCCGAGTTGATCAACTCATCACATGAATGATCTGTACTCTCCAGCCGGTCGTCTGGGTGCCACCAGCCGATCGGTTGGCTCCTCCAACCGATCGGTTCGCCTGGTCGTCGTGCATCTCGTCGTGTCCGCCACCCGCTCGTCTCGCTCCTCGAACCGGTCATCAACCGATCGGTTCACTCCTTGAACCGACCGTCTGGAAGGTCAACCGATCGGTTCACGCCTTGAACCGACTGTCTGAACAGTCGTCTGGATGTCCGCCGGTCTTTGACATAACAGGAAATAAAATCTATCCTATTTATTACATTGCTTTTAAAAGGGAAACCCCAATTTACATTCGGGGGGAGCAAAGGTAGGAAATAATCTCGAATCATTTCGAGTTACATCAGGAATAAGAGAGGGAAGATTGGTGCGCAGACCGAGATGCAAGCAACCACAAACAACCACACACAGATAGGGGTTTATAGGCCATAATCATGCTACACACATCCACCACAAAACTTGTTTAAGGGTGACGCGTATCGAGTGCATTAATAATACATATAATATATGTAATTGGGATTTGTGGATTTAGGATTGGACATGCATAAAGCCAATATTATTCGCATCGCATGCAATAAATAAAGGCGACAAACCAAAATCGATCATATCGATATTCCTAAAATATAGAGCAGTTGACGTGGCTCTGATACCACTGTTGGGTTTTAGGGGAGACAGAGAAGGCAGCGGAAACAAAATTTTCTCCCCCAACCCATACTGAGGAAACGCATCAACGTCTATATAATAGGAAAGGATGGTTTGCGGAATCATACCTTGTCCCGAGGCTTGCTCGGCGACAATACCTCGCTCAATGTGCGGTCTTCAACTCCGGACTTCGACGGTGTCTGTGCAGCTCCTGGTCGCACCGGGACTGACAACTCCTACTCGAACCGGACTGTCGGATGACAGTTGTCCTCCTAAGCGGCAGTGTCCTCCCGCCTCTGTAGTAGTCCACACGGACCACCTAGAACTCCACTCTCCTTGTCCCACAAGGAAGTGGAAGGAGTCGTACCCTCCTGTTGACGTACTAGTCGCCAACACGCTCTCCTGCCTCCTGTTGCAACTGCAGTTGTCCTTCCCTTGCTGCACCTCCCTTTTGCGGGAAGCACTTGCTCGGGCTCTCTCACGGTTACCAAAACCAGAGAGAACGACAACTTGCAGAGCAACTGGTTGCACTGAGCTATACTTTGAGAAGCCCCCAATACCCCTATATATAGGAGAGTCATGGGACAGGGTTCTCCATCCCGGGCAATGCGGGACTAAAGCAGGAGTAGAAGGGTTCGAGAATTTTCCACAAAAAGCAACCGGTTCGCAACTTGAAATGATCGGTTCACAACTGAACCGATCGGTTCGGCCATTGAGCCGATCGATTGGACCTGAGCCGATCGTTTGGGGCACTCCAACCGATCGGTTGGTGCCCTGAACCGATCGGTTCATGGTCTCAATCCGGCTCAAAAAGACTTTCTTTATTTCTTTCCCAATTGGTATCGAATACCAATATTATTCCCAATCGAATTGGGCAATTTGAAACCAAAGGAAAATTCTTGCCGACATGACTTTTCCCAACTGGTTGGTTGCACCAGTTGAGCCGATCGGTTCAACCCTTGAACCGGTCGTTTCAACCTGGGCATGAGCTGATCGGCCTGGACACTCCAGCCGACCGGTTCAGCACCTCAGCCGACCATTTCATCATATGAGCCGATCGGTTGGGAGCACATGTTGGGTAAAATCAGTCAATTGCGATTTCAATCAATCCGATACTCCAATCAATGCGTCCAACACCTTGAACCATACGATATTGAGCCATCGACTGATTGAGTGTTTAATTGAACTACTAAACTCCTTTAGTAATCAATCTAAACATAGCTTTGTGGACAAAACTCCTCTTCCAGGTTAAATCCTATGTGTGTGACCCTGCAGGTCCATTTCACGTTGGCAGTGAAAGTCCATAACACTTATGACTTCACAAGCAAAGAGTGGTGTCTAGTCACACATCAGTGCTACCCAAGTGAAAGTAGAAAGTTGGAGAACAACTTTCATCCTACAATCCGTGAATGGTGTTACAGCGAATGTATAATTCCTTTGTCACTGATATCCCATATGAACTCGAGGCATGGAACAGTCATCCTGTCAATGTTCATTCATTTCCTTGATCTCAGAGTAGACTGGAAGAGATATGTATGACATCAGTATCATATACTGATTCACACATGCGTGCACGCCTTTCTCAATCCTACTCATCAAGTGGCCATGGATATCAAACTCCCTCAGGAGGGACAAATCCCATATCTATCACTCGCCCCTCAAAAGCCCCATGTGTCAAAGCCACCCAATCATCACCTTTATAACAACCCATGTTTCAGGACTGCGTTTGATGATGTCAAAGTGTGCCCAACAACATGTGTTGAGTGCAGTGATTTCAGGTCTAAGAATCACACTCACCACCATCACTGTGAGTACTGACTGTGACTACCATCTCATGGTTCCATGTGTCAAACTCACGGTGGGTCTGTCCGGTACCTTGTTCTCTAACAAGTACCTATGTGTTTGGTTTGATATCTCTATATCATGACTAATGAGATTCTGTCATCAACCAACACCACAATCTAGTCTTGTGTGTCATTGTTGTCTATCTACCTTCCACAATGACATCCGACTAGGGACATAACAAGAATGTACAAACTCTTAGCATCCGTATGATCTCATCGTTCAGGGCCTTAACCTGAAAGCATATGTCATTGAGTACTGTCATTCTCTAGACATTCAATCTGTTCTATCACTATCTCATATGACTGAACCAGAAAGAATTGGAAGCTCGCCTTTGATGTTTATCAAATCAATCTCAATGTATCCCACCAATCATCCCATGATTGGCTCTCAGGGCATACATACCAACAATAAGTACCTTTACAAGTTTCATGCATGATGCAAGAATGTCCAGTGGGCACTGCATGGTGGGGAAGTCTTATTGTTGATCCATGGAACTGGGTTGTGGAGGGAGCGGGTTTAGCATGTCAGATTGCAGAGGGGTAGATGGAGCTGGATCATGTGTCAAATGGAAGTGGAAAGCAAGTTTGGAAGGTATAAATGAATGCTTCTTCATGGTGGATCTATATGTAGTGACAAAAGAATGTGTGAGGGTATCCACTTGGATTGTCTCTTTCATGTAGGCTCTAAAGGATCAAGTTTTGGTGTACTGTGATAGGTGGGGTGAAGAAGTTTTTATTTAGAGATGGTTTCATTTAGAAGGGGGGAGAAAGGGTTAGAGCATAAAAGATCAACCCCAAATTTGTATAGTCTCGTATTGGTCTAGGTCCATGTATGTTGAACCATGGAGTTTAGTTGATTTGTGGTAGGTCGAGATGGTTGGTGTGTAGCAGTTTGGGATGGAGGGAACTTATTTTTGAATGTGTTATCATGCTTAGATTTATCTACTTTCCTTCTAGGTTTGGGTTTGTGGCAGTGATATGAGAGATGTCTGTGACAATAGCAAGTAAAACATAAAATTGGGTATTGGCGTCCATATTTAGTGTGACCAAAATGAAGGCATATAGAATAGTGGTGATATTTGTGTTGTCCGTGACGCTTGTGGGTAACCTGTTGGGAAATATGGTATAGAGTAGGTAGAAGAATTTAAAATTTTATCTACCATAATCCCCATAATAAGTAGATCACGTCAATAACTATAATGCAGGAAGGATGGTTTTGAGGATATACCTGGTCCAGGAGCAAGTCCAACGACATCTCCTCATCGTCGTTGATGCACAACTATCTTGGATGGTGTCTGTGCAACTCCTTGTTGTACTGGGACTCGTCTGACTATTGCGCCCTCTAATCTTCACATTAGGTAGTATGACAAGTACAACTCCTCCTGGTTGCACTAGAGACTATAGCCACGAATGTCATCTTCTTCAACAGCTCCTCTTGTCACAGAATGCTGCTGACATTTTCCTCCTAGTGGCATGCAACAAACTGTCACCTCTATGGTAGTCCACATGGACCGCCTAGAACTTCTGTCGTCCTATTAGACCAGACAGGAAGGAGTTGTCCCTCTCCATCAGTGTACTAGTCACTGAATTGCTCTCCCACAATGACAACTCTCAGTTGTTCTCTCCCATGGATATCCCTCCCTAGTCGGGTAGGACTTGTCTGGGATCTCGTCGTTACCACAACCACAGAGGACAACATTTGTCAGAGGAACTGATTCTCAGTTGTCTCTATTGTGCTCTGGGAAGCCCCCAATATCCCTCTATTCATAGTAGAGGCTAGGGTCAAGGTTCTCAATTTCTATCCAATGCGGGGTTAATGGTGGGAGTGGAAAGGATCAGAATAACTCGAATTTTTATAACAATTCTAGAAATTGCACAACCTGTGACAGCCAAAATAGCCGTTTGTCTAAGCCAGACAGTAGTCTCACACACAAGACAGTCGTCTCACACTGAGAGATGGTTGTTTTGTAGTTTCTAGTTGTGTACAAATTTGGCAAATAAATTACCATCAATGTTTGACATTGATTTCCTTATGCAACAAGTATTGCTCAAGCAAAATGAATAGGGAAACATATAGAACCTTCCCCGACCGAGATGGACAACCTCACCCATGTGAGACGGTCATCTTGGTTTACCCAGACGGTCGTCTGGTGACCCGAGTCATGCTTGTTCGGCTGGTTCGGTTCGACACTTAGCCAAATTCAACTCTAATTGGCCTGACACCCAGACTCCCGTCTCAACTCCTGAGACGATTGTACAACACTTCCAGACGGCCGTCTCAACACTTGAGATGGGCATTTGGCAGTGCTGTTAGCTTGTTTGTTGCCTAAATCAAATTCCTAAACACTTTAGCACTTAATTTAACTATCATTTGAGATGTAAACTCCTCTTCTAGGTCAAGACCTTTGTGTGTGACCCTATAGGTCCCATATTACATTAGCTGTGAATGTTCATAACAACTTATGACATCATAAGAAAAGAGTTGTGCCTAGTCGCACATCATTACTACCCAAGTAAATGGAAAGTTGGGGAATAACTTCAACCTACAATCTATGCATGGTGTTACAGTGTTTGTATAGTCCCTTTGTCACTCATGTCTAGATTGAACTAGAGGCATGGATCAATCACCCTCATTATTATTCAATCCTTTCTTAAACCAAGAGTAGACTGTTTGAGATATATGTAAGCTCAATATCATATGTTGACTCACATGTGCATGACCATGCTTTTCTCAGTCTCACTAATCAAGAGGCATAGAACATCACACTCTAATAGGAGGGAAAAAGCCCATGTCTATCACTCACAATCAATCCCCATGTGTCAAAGCCACCCAATCATCACCTTTATAACAACCCATGTTTCAGGACTGTATTTGATGATGTCAAAGTGTACCCAATGACATGTGTTGAGTGCAGTGATTTCAGGTCTAAGGACCACAAACACCACCATCACCGTGAGAGTTGACTATGACTTCCATAAAGATGGCTTCCATGTGTCAGCCTCATAATGGGTCTAACTGATACACTATTATCAACACATATCTATGTGATTGGTTTGATATAAACATATCATGAACAATGAGACTGAGTCATCAACCAAACACACTATGATCTTATGTGGTATTGCTGTCTGTTAACCTTCCAAAATAATAACTGATCATGGATATTACAATAATATGTATATGTACTCTTAACATTCGTACGATCTCATTTCTCAAGTCTAATACTTGAAGACATATGTCATTGAGTAATATAATTCTCTAGACATTTATAATGTTACATCATTATCTCATAACTTATTTAAACAAAATAAATTGGAAGATTGCCCTTTTATTAATAATTAAATCATTTACATGATATGCATTGAAATTATCACATGATCAGATCTTTGGGCATGCATAACCAACAAACTCCCACTTTTACTTAGAGCCAATCACCCACAAATCTTACTCCAAGTGACCTTACATGACCATCATATTTTTGTTGTGAAAGTTCTTTAATAAAGGGATCAGCAACATTGTTCTTAGTTGGTAATTTGAGTCTCCACAACACTTTATGATTCTCTGAGTTCCTCTGGTTCATATATCGATTCTATGTTCTCTTGTTGGTCTCAAACTTCTTTGACTTTCACTTTCCTCCCACTGATTCCTTTGGAAATGGATTCCTTTTCAAGAAATACAACATTTATGGCAACATCTATCTTGTTTTTAGTTGGGTGGAATAAGTAGTATCCCTTTGTCTCTTTGGGATATCCAACAAAATGACATTTATTAGACTTAGGGCCAAGCTTTTTAGGAAACATTTTCCTAACATAAGCTTCAAATACCCAAATATTCATAAAAGACAAGTCAAGAACATCTGCCCGCTTCTCTCTCTCTCTAGAATATGAGCTCTGCCTTCTCTCTAACCCTCGCTAGGGTTTCTTCGCCTGGGGGAGGGGCGCCGCTCCACTGGGCGAGCCCTCCCCCTGGCCCTCTCTACCCCGATCTCCCTTCTCTACCCCCTTTGGCTTCCCTGCTTACCCCGTTGGCCTTCCCGATGGCCGGTCTTTCACCCTGCGGGCTTGGGCGTGTCCTTGGTGGCTCTGTGCCCTGGGTCTATCCACTCATTGGTGGTTCCGCCGGCTACGGGTGCCTCTCCATTCCGACCACCTCGGCGCCTTCCCTCTTTGGTTGGGTGCGGTGCTCGCCTTCCCTATGGCTGGCTCGGTGGCTTCCTTGGTAGTCGGGTCCGGGCCCTTGGTGGCGTTTCCTTCCAGCCCCGGCGAGCGCTCCTGCTCCGGGCTGTTCCTGTGGTGGTGCTCACTCCGGCGGTGTTGTGGTCCTCCGTCGGCAGGTGGTCTTCATCGAGGCCCTTGCGCCCTGATCTCCGGGGGTTTCTGGGTCCCCTGCCTTGGTGGCCCCAACCCTCCTCTCGGCCCTGTTGGTTGTCCTGGCCTTTCGTGTTTCTGGACGGTGGTCCGGGTTCCCCTGGTGGTCCTGCCGGCGGCTTGTTCCTGGTGATTCGTGGCTCCTCGGCGCTACGGTCTCAGCCTCTCCGTCGACAGGCCAACTTCATCGACCCCCTGCCCCTTTGGGCATGGGAACAAGCTGGCGGAAGGGCTCTATTTTCTTCTTGAGGACAGTCCACTCGTTTGGGCTTTCCTGCTGATGCGTGGCTTTGTGCGATCTGGGTTAAGGGGGGCTCCCTTCTCTTTCTCCTGTATCTCCATTGCTATGTGAAGGAACACCCTCGTGGTGTTTGTTGCTGCTAGACAGTAGAGTGTGATTGCCTGGCTTGGCTTCCAATGGTAGAATCTCTGGTTCCTTCTTCCTTCGACTAATTTTAGGAAACGATTGTATTGATATGTGTGAGGGAGGCTTGGTGGGCAGATGTTTGGTTGTGGTTGTCTACACGATAGTTGTCTGGCAGGGTGTAGGCTGCTTTAACAGCTGATGGTTCAGCCTTCGGGTTCTCCTGGGGTGTTGTTGTGCTGTTGTGCAAACAACAACTTTCGACTCTCGATCTCTGGTTCCTGCATAAAGAAATCCAGATCATCTTGGTGGTTTCATTTTCTTGCCAGAAACTCGTAGACCTGGATGATAGCAAAGAGGTTCTTGCTATATTGCTCCTGAGTTTCACAGGTTGCTGAAGTGATGTTTCGGCTGCCCATGTTGCCACAATTTCAGAGTTTGACTCTATTGCCAGTGTTGGCATGTGTAGTTTGGATTGTCATTCCAATTTCTCTGTTATCTCTTGAGTTGGTATTACAGGTGCATTTTCTTCTTTTATCTAGGTAGATGGCTACTGCGTAGCTCGTTTTGTTTGTTTTTTCTGGTGTTTGGATGTCTTCATCCAGGGCTGTAATTGGGGCACAAACTCTTTTGTACCCATAGTTTTTGGTAATATAGTAACACGCTTTTTGGACCGACCAAAAAAAATATTCATAAAAGACACATGAGGACATTTCCCATATCGTATCTCATATGGTTTCTTTTGAGCCAATTTAGATGGTACACAATTAAGTGTAAATGTGACCGTTTGTAGAGAAAAACCCCAGAATGTTGTCGGAAGATTAGAAAAACTCATCATAGATTGCACCATATTAAGTAATGTGTGATTCCTTCTTTATGATACACCATTATGCTGTGGTGTTCCATGTGGAGTCCACTGGGATACAATCCCATGGGCTCTCAGAAGGTCCTCAAACTCTTGGATTAAGTATTCTCCACCTCGATCAGAATGAAGTACCTTAATACTTTTACCAAGCTAGTTATGTACTTCATTCATAAACTCTCTGAACTTTTCAAGAGTTTTAACTTGTGTCTCATCAGGTAGACATAGCCATACCTACTAAAGTCATCAGTAAAGGTAATGAAGTACTTGTACCCACCTCTAGCGTCTGTTCTAAAAGGGCCACATACATCAATATGTATGAGTCCTAATAGATCACTTGCCCTTTCACTCTTACCAGTAAAGGGAGTCTTGGTCATCTTGCCCAACAAACAAGATTCACACATCTCTATTAATTCAAGATCAAAAGAGTCCAAATATCCATCCTTATGGAGTCTGGATATGCATTTCTCATTTATGTGCCCCGGAAAACAATGCCAAAGGTATGTTTGGTTTTAGTCATTGAGTTTTTGTCTTTTGGTATTTACGTTATAACATAGGGGCACTGCCATAAAAGATCTCATCTTTACTAATAGAACATCTTCCATTCTTTATAAGAAATTCAAACCCTTCCTTTTCTAAAAAAGATATAGATATGATGTTCCTATTAATGGCATGTATGTAATATAAATTCTCTAACTCTATTACAAGCCCACTAGGCAGAGATAACTCATAGTTACAACTACATTGGTTGCAACTCTTGCATCATTTGCAACACACAGTTCAACCTCACCTTTCTCTAAATGTTTACTTCTTTTCAGATCCTTCACATTTGAAAAAATGTGTGATCTACATCCAGTATCTAGTACCCATGATGAGGAATTAGTGAAGTTAACCTCAATAACATATACACTAGAAGTACAAATCTCAATCCCTTTCTTCCTAGGTTCTCTTATCCATCTCTTCATTTTGAGTGTTGAAGACTTCGACCTTAGCTTAGCCACATACTGCTTCTTGGCCTTGCCTTTGTCCTTGAAATCAACACCGCTATTCATTATCATGGATTGTCCTTCTTCATTTGTGTTTCGACACTAATCAAGATGTCAAGCAACTCTGACAGTGGTCTAGCCATGTTACTCAAGTAGTAACACTCAATAAACTAGGTATACGATTTAGGCAAATATTGCAAAATTATATCCGTGGCCAACTCTTGACCTAAAGGAAATCCCAGTCTCTCAAGATGTTTTATAGGTCCAATCATATTAAGCACATGAGGACCTAATGGATATCCTTCTGTCGGTTTGCACTCAAATAGAGCCTTAGATAAATTATACCTTTCATTCTTATGATGTTGTTTATGCAACTCTTAGTTCATACAACCCATCATAAGGTTCTTGATGTTCACAACATCATTGGCATACTTCAAAGAAGCATCCATGTTAGTCTTAGGAAAATTTGGAATGGATACTAGAACTGGAATTTTAGGATCATGCAGAACACTTCTTAAGGTCCTGAACCAGTTAGGGAAATAAATCTCATTTAATTTGTCCAATTTCAATGCTGATTTGTTAGTCATTTGATTCTAAAAGAGAAAATTTGCATATGTCAAAAACCCCTTTTATATTTGATTTGATTTGAAATGTTGATATTAATTAGGTGTTTAATTAATTACCGCTCCCACTATTTTATTCAAATTGATAGCCCTCAATATCAATTTGGAATATTCCAACATTACAATATTCTAGTGGGACAAGATCCTGATTTCATCCAAACCATGAGTCGGCTAGGGCTATCACCCACAACTTGATACTATCAGGTAGGCAACTTTTACCAATTGCATCATATGTAACTCTTGATAGATGATATGTGCAATTCTTTGCCATAATCATCTTCATTCCTCTAGGTGCTTAATCGAATTAAGATCACCTAGTTAAGCCTGACCCATAAGCCAACACAGTAGACTACGCACCCTGATAGGGCAGACCCACATATCTACCATCACACTTCCACGAGATAGATAGCGCACCACGCTAGGGCGTGACCACACTTGTTTGATCAAGCTTTTTATGTGTGTTGCTTTATGAAAATCATCTAAGACTTAATATTTAATTGAGGGAGTTTGTTTTATAAGTATATACATATACTTTATCCAATCACCACATATACAATACATATCATATACATGCTATATCCCATAATGAAAACATGCAATAAATGAAAGTAATGGTTATGGCCAGTCCTATTATAATCCCTTGGAACCACAAGGAAGTACGATCATCTAGGTCTACATCACATGTAGAAATCTATTGTTGATGAACATCTATGCTTTCCAATCATGGTTGATTAGTTCAACCCTTGAACCTACCAGCTCATATCCTGGCCGGTTGTTAGGTCGTCCCACCGACCGTCTGGTCGTTCTTTCCACCATCGGATGTCTCCTCCAGCTGATCGGTTGGGCCCACCCGGCAATCGGTCCAACTGGTCCACCATGTCCTCCAAGGTCCTTCAGTCTGTTGACTCATCTTCAGGACACCTTCATCTTTGTCATAACAGGAAAGTAAACTATCCTACTTTTACATGATTATAGGGAAACCTCGAGTTACATTCGAGGGGAGAAATGGTAGAATATAATTAAATTTACATTGAGAAAATGAGATAGAGGCTCGGTATGCAAATCGAGATAAATGGATAAAGCTATCACATACAACCATGCATAGATAGGGGTTATTGGCCATAACCATGCTACACATCCACCATCAAAACCATTTTAGGATGACACGTGTAAATTGAATACATTTATCATATTTATATTAGTTTGGGATTATAGTGGTGTTTGGATTTCACAAGATATTATTCACATCACATGAAACAATGGAAAAAAAAACCAAAATCCTATCATATCGATTATCCTATAATATAGTAAATTGATGTTTGCTCTAATACCACTGTTGGGAAATATGATATAGAGTAAGCAGTGGAATTTAAAATTTTATCTATCATATTTCCCATAATCAGTAGATCACGTCAATAACTATAATGTAGGAAGGATGGTTTTGAGGATATACCTGGTCCTGGAGCAAGTCCAGTGACATCTCCTCATCATCGTTGATGTGTAAATGTCTTAGATGGTGACTGTATAGCTCCTTGTTGCACTGGGACTCGTCTAATTATTGCGCCCTCTGATCTACACTTTAGGCAATAGGACTGCTGCAAATCCTCCTGGTCACACCAGAGACTGTAGCCACAAACGTTGTCTTCTTCAACAGCTCTTCTTGTCACAGACTGTTGGCTGGCGTTGTCCTCCTAGCGTTAGACAACAGTCTCTTGCCTCTATGGTAGTCCACACAGACCGCCTAGAACTCCTACCATCCTACTAGATAGGACAGGAAGGAGTTATCCCTCTCCTTTGGTGTACTAGTTATCAACTTTCTCTCCCACAATGAGAACTCACAGTTGTTCTCTCCCGTGGCTATCCCTCCCTAGTTGGGTAGGACTTGCCTAGGCTCTTGTGGTTACCACAACCAGAGATGAAAACAATTGTCAGAGGAACTAATTCTCAACTGTCTGTGTTGTGCTCTAGGAAGCCCCTAGTACCCCTCTATTTATAGTAGAGGCCAAGGTCAAGGTTTCCAGTTGCTATCCAATGTGGGATTAATGTGCGGGAGTAGAAAGGACCGGAAGAACTTGAATTTTTGCAACAATTCTGGAAATTACAAAACCTGCGACAGCCTAAAAGGCCGTTTGATTGAGCCAGACGGTCGTCTTTCAAACAAGATGGTCATCTCGCACTACAGGATGACCATTTAGTAGTTTCCAATTGTGTATGAATTTGGCAAATCAATTCCCATCAGTGTTAGATATTGATTTCCTTTTGCAATAAGTATTTCTTAAGAGAAACGAATAGGGAAACATATAGAACCTTTCCCGACCAAGCTGGACCATCTCGCCCATGCGAGATGGCCATCTCAGTTCACCCAGATGGTCGTCTGGTGAGCCAAGTCATGCCAGTTTGGCTGGGTCGGTTCGACACTTAGCCAAATTCTACTCTAACTGGCCTAACACCCAAACTCCCATTTGAACTCTTGAAACATTCGTTTGGCACTTCCAGACGACCGTCTCAACACTTGGGATGGGCGTTTGGCAGTGGTGTTAGCTTGTTTGTTGTCTGAATCAAATGCCTAAACACTTTAGCACTTAATTCAACTGTCATTCGAGATGTGAACTCCTCTTCTAGGTCAAGACCTATGTGTGTGACCCTATAGGTCCCATATTACATTAGCCATGAATGTCCATAATAACTTATGACATCACAAGCAAAGAGTGGTGCCTAGTTGCACATCATTGCTACCCAAGTAAATGGAAAGTTGTGAAACAACTTCAACCTACAATCTGTATATGGTGTTACAATATTTGTATAGTTCCTTTGTCACTGATGTCTAGATTGAACTAGATGCATGGAGCAGTCACCCTCATTATTATTCAATCCTTTTCTTGAACCAAGAGCAGATTGTTTGAGATATATGTATGCTAAATATCACATATTGACTCACATGCGCATGGCCATGCTTTTCTCAGTCTCTCTAATCAAGAGGCCTAGGACATCACACTCCAATAGGAGGGACAAATCCCATTTCTATCACTCACAGTCAATCCCCATCTGTAAAAGCCACCCAATCATCACCGTTATAACAACCCATGTTTCAGGATTGTATTTGATGATGTCAAAGTGTACCCATTGAATGTGTTGACTGCAGTGATTTCAGGTCTAAGAACCAAAACCACCACCATCACTGTGAGAGAAGACTATGACTTCCATAAAGATGGCTTCTACGTGTCAATCTCACGGTGGGTCTATTTGATATAATGTTCTCTAACATGTATCTGTGTGCTTGGTTTGATATAGCCATATCATGACCAGTCATCAACCAACTCACACTCTGATCTTATGTGTTATTGCTGCCCATCATCCTTCCACAATAACAACCGACCAGGGACATAATGAGAATATGTATATGTACTCTTAAAAACTGTATGATCTTATTTCTCAAGTCTAATACTTGAAGACATACATCATTGAGTAATATAATTATCTAGACATTTATAATGTTACATCATTATCTCATAACGAAATTAAACAAAATAATTTGAAATCTTGCCCTTTTATTAAAAATCAAATGGTTTACATGATATGCCATTACAATCATCACATGATTGGCTCTCTGGGCATACAAAACCAACAAAACCACTGTTCATTTATCAAAGAAATTGTCAAAATAATTATATAGTTGCATGGGTGTAACGAGTGTGGCATCCAATGGTGGAAAGTTAAAATCGTCAAATATCAAGAAAGAAGATGAATGAATATCATTGGTAACCTGGTCGGTGGTGTAAGAATACTACTTCTGTCTCCTTGCAAGCTCAGTGAACCCTGATGATGGGATAGTGGTGCTGGGATGTGATTGTACTGTCACGAAGAAGATGTGGTATGTTTTTCAGTTTGGGTGGAGATGTTGTCATCATGTTGTGTCGAGCTTTTAGTATGTGGATCAACTGTGTCTTCCAACATAGTAGTTGAATAGTTCTATGGGTCCCAATAGAGGCGAAGGATGTACAATGAGATATGGTTGTTGGAGTTTGTGAGCCACATGAGATAGCATGGTAGACTCATGGTCGTAGGGTGATGTGCCTTCCCTAGCAAAGATCTAGGATCACCATGATCTCGTGATAGCCTGGAACTGATTGGAGGCTACCGTTACTATCTTCATGGAATAAGACATACAAGACTCATACCCCACATGGAGCGTGACCCACCCTGGTTCATAGTCACATTCTAAATATCTGCTTGATCTATGAATACTGATGTCCCAGAAGGATGTGACTCGATCAAGAATAATGTCGTGGCAAACCATGTTGTTGTGCCTATGGAGGAAAGGGGTGGTATTTGTTGTATTCTTGCAGTATGATTTGAGGAGGTGTGTCCATTGGCTTTGGTGATGATCCTCATATAGTTGCAGATATGAGGCGTTTTTCATGTTGTAGTAATTTTTAGCGTGTGTAGTCCTCATGTTCTCATGTTGCCCAGATCAGAGCTCCACACTTGCACTGTGTCGTACAAATGGGTGTATGGATTCAATGTCGCCGTGCTAACAATAACAGTACGAGATAGGGTGGTGGATATAGGTCGGCCAGGAGGAGATTCAGGTGCAATAGCCATCCTAGTGTATAAGACCATGTGAGAGGTGCATCCTTCGTGAGTGTTGTGGTAATGGCAGACACATCTTGGAGTGAGTATATATAACTTTGACTCTATTGAAATAAGTCAAAACTTCTGAAATGTGAATCGTCAAATCGAATCCACCAAGGAAGAGGGAAAAGGGTGAGAATGGACAACGAAGTGGCGTGGTTGGAGTAGTTACATGTTCACTTCGTTTATGATGGAGAATGAGTTAAGTTTTATTTTAAGTTTCAAAATGTGTCACACGGCAAATCTGTTCACAAATTTCACATCCAAGCAAGCTAAAAGGGAGACGAAAGCGTCCGCATTCTCCTTAACCACCTTAAATTTTCGTTTTGCGGTCTAACTTCAAATGGAAGCACACGTACACGTTGACGTTGATGCGGAGTTCACCTCCGGTCCCTGAATTCCGGAATATGTCCTCAGATCCAGTCCTACTTTAATGGCTCTGATTCTCCAATCATTTACCAGATCGAGATACCTTTGACCAGCATCGGAGTTGGTGCGAAGTGGCATTCAATAATTACGGGATTACTGCAAGGCTACAGCCTAAGTCTAATTGTGAGATCACATGTCACAGTTCTCAATCTTTTTTACTCACGATGAGGTGTGCTAATATGTTCGTGATATGTAATGCAATACCATTATGTATAATCTCGGTGGCGAATCTAACAACCCGGAACGGGTGAGACTCAACTATTCTAGACTAATTTCTTTCTGTCGAAGAACAGAGAAGTAAACAAAAGTGTTGCTCAGCTCCTAATAAATGACTAACACGTCTGAATGTTACTATTGGCAACAACACCGTGCCATCTTCTAAGGATTGCTTGGATGTCTTTCCCACTGTGTGGCAGGACTCATCCTCCAACTCTTAACACTGTGTAGATGACGACCATGATGAATGAAAGATTTGGCCAAAGGGCAATAGGAAGAGGAGGGGAAGAGAGACTGTTGTCATGCCAAAATGGAGATATATTTGGAATGATAATGTTGATATTATGTGGAGTCAACGGAACTAGGAAGTGGTTAATATGCAACTAAGAAGAAGAAAAAATGTTTAGTTTTAAATGAGATTAGAGAAATCATGTCTTGGATGACGGCCATAATGTTGTACAAAAATCTAGTATGAGGTGGCTTTGATTCACACAAGGTGTCTCCACAGTGCTTTGCGTTTGAAATGATATGTGTGTGGATGAGCACAAAACTACAATTAGTTGTAATCGTAGCATTTAATCTGGTATCTCATTGCATTTTGTATTGTTTAAATATCGTTTGTCTACAAGAGATGCAACAATAACATTGTGTGTCCGCTTTACATAAAACATAACAATACAAGTGCTTACATTTGAATACAACTAAACCTACAGCTCTGAACTAGAAACTGAAAAGAAACTATATCAAAAAGGGAGTGAATTCAGGAGGACGTAATAATTAAGGTTATGCAATTTATAATTTGTATCGGGGACAACATATGGGCCATGGCATTTGTAATACGAGTTTCTTCTAACTAAACTCCTTTGTTTCTCTAAAATACCAAAACCTTCTGTATAGTTTGCATAATGCAACCAGTCCCCCTTCGTTTTCCGTCACGTCATATGTTATTATTCTTGCCCAATCATGGACTTAAATCTTTCTATTTTAAGGACCGGAATGCTCCTAATGTGATGCCAAACCCAAGTAACACACATCTTTTATTTATGCCTCACGAACCATGTCACGGCAGACGAAAGATCTAATCTTATAGAATACACAGCGTACATTACAGAACCAGATTTCTTAATCTTATTAATGCTTTCAGTTCAGATGATCAAATCTTCTTTTCGTTGCAACCATAAATAAGTATTAACAGTAGTTTTTGGTTCAAAGTAGGCCGAAAAGGAATCCCATTGACAAAATACGAGACATTTTAGAATTTGATAAAATATTATCAATGTCTTCATTCATCCAGAATTCAAACATAGACTTATAATATTTTATTATGGCTATCAGAAATGCTATAAAGAACCATTTGTTATCTATTTCTAGTTGTTATTGAAAGTACTTTGTACGGTATTTATAAAGAAATAAACAAACTAAATAAATATTTTTAAAACAAATTTGAAATTTCAAGTGCAATAAGAAAAAATTATATATTACTTTCAATGTTGAACCCATATACCCACTCAAACTCTATTTACAAAGAAAACTATTGTGTATTTGTTAATTGTAGGAGTTATGGTATTCAATTATTTTACCATAAATATAGGAAAAAGGAAAATTGATTCAATCGTCAACACTTTTATTACTTTTTTAGGCACAATAGTAAGGGATGAAGCCATGTTACCGTACAATCCACACAAGTTCCAGGATGTGCATCCACAAGTAAATTAAAAATAGAAGATACACATACTTTAACCTTGATACAAAGGCAATCCAAACTAGTATTATTATCCTCAATTTAGGGTTTCAACACACCTATACACATGAACTCATATATTAAGGTTCAAGCAATTAATGATTACGAGCTCAAAAATCTACATCATTTGAAAACCTTGATATCAAACCCTAAAACTAGGTTAGATTGAAAGATCATAGTTTTACAATTCCAAAGTCTATTTATTTGTGTTCTTATGATCATCCAATAATTAGTTACATATTTCACAAGTTAATAGCTATTACTGGTTTATGAAAAAGAAAAACCAGTCAAATGATTTAAATACACCCCCCCCAACACATGGTTATAGATCAACTAAGTGTGAAATGGCATTTAGTCAAAGAACCATGCAAAAAATTGGGCGGCTAAACAAAACCAAAATTGCGCAAGTTCCTACTTGCCCCTATGGCTAAACAAGAAATAACAAAAGCTTACATTCGAGTGCAATTAAACCCGCTGAACAAGAAACTAAAAATAAACTATCTGAAAAGGGGAACAAATTCAAAAAATGTAATAATTAAGGTTATGCAATTTATAATTAGTATCGGGGACCATCATGGGCCATGTGATTTGCAATACGAGTTTCTTCAACTAAACCCATTTTTTTCTTAAAAAATCAAGAAATCGTATGTAATTTGAATAATCCAACAACTCCCCCTTTGTTTCCCGGCACATTATCGTACTATTCTTGCCCAGTCCTTGGACTTATTTTTCTATTTATTTTGAGGGTACCTGAATACTCGTAATGTAATATCAAAACCAAGTAACGCACATATCTTTTGTTTATGGTTCGTGAAATTTCACGGACAAGAAAAGACCAAATCTTATAAAATACGCAATGTCCAAAAAGGAAGGGAAGCGTACATTACATAACCAAATTTCTTAACCGTATTAATGCTTTCAATTCAGATAATAAATCTTTTATATAGTTGCAACCTCATAACAAACATTCACGGTAATTTTTATTTCTTACTAGACCGAACAAAAATCCCATTAGACCTTTTAGAATTGATAAAATATTATTAATATCTTCACCGGTCAAGAATTCAAACTTAGATTTTATAATATTATAATGTGCTTTCTAGTAAATACTGAATGAACACATATGTTATCCTTTGTTTCTAAAATTATTTTCTAAGTTATTTATGAAACAATTTATAGATTAAGGAGATGTTTTTAAAACAAATTTATCACGTCAAATTCAATAAGACAAAATTTAATATATGGCTTTCAACCTTTGAATCCATATACCTCTTCAAACTCGTCTTGGAAAAAACTATTGTGAGTTTGAGACCTGTTGGTTTTATGAGATTCAATTTGTTCCATTAACATTGGAGGAAGGCAAGTTGATTCAATGTTCAATATTTTCTATTAAGTTTTAGAGGTGCAACAGTAGGAAGTGAATACATTGTGCTAGAGCAACCATAAAAGCTCCAAGATGTGCAACTATGCACAAATTAAATATGAAAGATACACATACCTTAACCTCGATCCTAAGGCAATCAAATAATATTATTATTGTCAATTCAGGGTTTAACACACCTATACACATTAACCCATATATTTTGGATCGGATATTTATTAACTATAAAACTCTAAAAAATGCCTTCTAAAAACCATACAATATATCCCTAGAACTAACCTATATTGAGAGATTATTATTATACAATTTCAAAACTTACTTATATATATTTTTCTAATGATCAAGTAATTATTTATGTATTTTACAAGTTAATAACCATGATCGATTTATTAAAAAGAAAACAAATAAAATGACTGATATGCCGCCACCCGCATATATGGTTATAGATCCACGAAGCGTGTCATGGTATTTAGTCAAAGAAACATGTGAAAAAATTGGCGTTACGGAGTCAAAATCACACAAATTCCTATTTTCCCCTATGACTAAACAAGAAGTAACAATTGCCTAGAGGCGTAAAGTTGAGAAATGACAAGGGGGATGTCTCCATCTCCTTCTCCCACCATGGTGGCAATAGAAGTTTTGGTCATAGCACAACACTTAGCCATGCAAGGCCCTGCACTATGGGAGAAATCTAGGCGAGTTTGTGGGGATATGAGTGTTTCAGGGAGCCAAGAGCTAGTAGCTAGTAGCGAGTAAAGTCCACCTTTTCCAACAAAGTAAGAGGGACAAGATATAGGGAGTATCATTCGATGAATTCATAAAACAAAGCATGTGAAAAGTATTTAGAGGTGCAAGAATACTTACAAGGGAGGAATTGAACAAGGGTTGTGTGTAGACGTCATGGCGTGTAGAAGACCACCACTGATGAAAACCGGTGTGGGTAGGCGAAGAGGAGAGAAAACAAGGAATTTGGCTTCAAGGAGATGTGCACAAGATACTAATAAAGATACATAGGGACGTAAACATTATCACAGATTAGATTTAGGAGGTTTAGAAGACTCAATAAAGCACGACATTGGGGCTCTAGTGTTAGATTGGGTGTAACCCTAATACTCCACCAAACTGCCTAAAATAATTGTGTTGAGATGTTGACCAAGGAGAGAGAAAGAGAGCATAGACAAGCAAATTTCCTTGTAGAAACTCATCATAAACAATAAGGGGGTTGAAGTAGGGAAAACCTCACAACCATCTAAATGGTTAGACCTATCTATGTTTTAGATTCAACCATCTATTCCAATGGATCCACATTCAAAATTTGGAAACTAATGTGTGTGAAAATGAAATCTCAAAATCATATAAGGATGATTAAATGCAATCTCCTTTAGTTTAATCCAATGATTTTTCCTTTTGTTTCCTTGTTCAATTGGGTGAGTATTTCATGTTTTATTAACTTAACAACTAATATATTAGTTAAATGAGGGGTTAGGAAGGCGAATTCATCATCAATTTGCCACTTTTAAAGATTTTAATTATATCACTTCTTGACTTGTAGTGAAGTAATCATTCAATGTTTTTATCTCATATTAACAAATTAAATCAAATTTCATATTAGTCTCTTCCTTTCCAACACTTAGTATTAAAATTATTCTTGAACACTAATTGTAAAACTAAAATCAATTATGAAGATAAAGGTTTAGAAAAAATCCTTACCTAACACATTAACTAATTAATTTTACACTTAGGGCCTGACTGGTTTGGTGTAACTGTAACTTTCCAGGAATTTATTTTCCCAGAAATGAAATTGAGTTCCCAGAAAATGAGTTATGGATGATTGATTTGCAATATGAGTTTTCTCGAAACTTGACTTTCATCTGATTGGTTTGTTGTAAGTTACTTATGTATATAAAGTTACCAACACCCACACAAGCCATATCAATTTTTTTTATGTGTAATATTTTTTTAGATGGTTCAAGTAAAGGATACATTCTATTTTGACCCGAGCAAATAACATAACAATTTGCTTCATACAAAATCATACAACAAACTTATCACAGTACTAAGAACTAACAAATAAACAATCTGGGAATTTCCATCGAACATCTTCACTGCATAACATCAAACATGCTAATATATGTCTTTGGTATTACATCAAACAACTTCAAGGCATCAATGATCTAATAAGCTACAACTGACGCCATTCATTATCAGATCTGGAACAAGGGCACACAATGAAGGAAAACGGAGGTAAAACAAGAGAAATATAATTACCAAGCTTTGATCAGCATCACTTCTCTTGATACAATATACATCAGTTAAGCACTTCTTTCATGCATTCTACTATATGATTAATTAAATAAATCATAAGAGCTGCGGGGAAAGGTGGTAGATGTTCTTATTTGATTGTGGCAGGTGCCTCTATTAGATATTAGAGAAGCAGACATGCGATAGATCTTGCTTCCCCAGGTAGAAGATGTATCTCTGCTTGCCTTTTGCACAAATCTGGAATAAAATCAGTGTTAGCGGCCATCATCTGCGACATCTGCCAAGAAAAGCAACAAGGATTACGATCAACATTAGGAGACGATAACTTGAATATCATGCTCCTTTCTGCTCATTCATGTCCTCTCCGCTTGTATGCCGTAACGAATCGTCTCCCAACCTGCGGAACAATTGAACAAGATGAGACATGGCTGGGAGCGGAAGTGGTTTTCCCTTTGTTTTGGCCCATAAGTCAGAACCAGCCGTGTATATATACTTGGGGAAGTGGAGTTACGAACGCTGAACTTGATTTTCTGGGTTTCTGAAGACCAATCACCGGATTTTAGTTTAGGAAGTGCAGTTCCTTTCCTTTTCACCTCACTTACGGTGAACCAGTCAAAGCCTTAAGCATAAAATGAGAAGGTTATTAAATAAAACTTATGTTTCTTGATTCCTATGAATCCATCCATAATATGATTCAAGAAAAAGGGAGCTAAAGCAAAATTACTAAAGTGAAATTAGCTAAATGGAGTTCAATATGACATGGATTTTTCCATGTTACATTCCTATCTAGGGTGCTCACCATCATCAATGCAAGACCTTTAACCTTGCTTTGCTTTTATCTTACCTTAATCTGCATTAACTGTATTATATATTGGAATTATTATGGACTTTATATGGAATTAATTAAATATTAAAAATATTTTCTATCATAATATCAAAATATATTTTAAATGATGAAAAAAATGCTACTTTTATATACTAGTTAAGTGAAATTTTGAAGTTTTTTAGACATAAAAAAGGTACCTTAGTGTTTGCATTGTTCAGTTGGATTGACCTATGCAAGGAGATCTATTTGTGAGCTTTAAGAAAGCTTTACATGGGCCACTTTGGGCCAAGCACCCATGGAAATGTTGCCCCGTAGGGTTGGGTTGGCCTCCTGATTTCTGTCTTGGGTTTGGTTTATGCGAGATCTTTGGATCGAGAGGCTAGAAATGACCCATTTGGGATTTTGATTTCCTGATGGGTGTTTGAAGGGAACCTAATGAACACTACTAGATGCCAGAGAGGGTTCTTTGGGGAATTTTTTGTCCTGCTTTTGTCAATTGGACTGGCCGAATTGAGTTGTGTTAGGGATGAAATGCATTTTTCTCTCACATTGTACTAGATCTGTAACAAACTAGTCATTTATATTTTTTGAAACTATTACACACAATTGGAGATAGAGGGATTTTTTGTGGAGGATAAGATCATGCATTGTGGTGATATATTTGATTTTGGAGGAATAAAGGCTAAATCATTACCAAACCTAATTTAGCACAAATCCATGTAAGTTCTTTCATCTATTTTTCTTATTTGTTGTTGTATCCTCTCACTTCTACCTTGTTGGATGAGGTCCTTGGATATCTATGGTGAATATACGTATTTTATTTTGAGAAAACCTTCTTCTTTTGACCTTCTTTGACTTAGTTGTAGCTGTAACTAGTAAGATTGGACATTTTTTGGTTGTTTAGTGAAGCTTGGGATATAGGATTGATGCTATCTAGTTAGCATGTTCTCCACTAAGGGTATTTAATTTAGCCTCTATTAGGTACCTTTGAGTGAAATTCCAACACACAACCACTAAATCTCATTAGTACACGTTAAATGAGATAAAATGACATTTTTATTGGGTCTCTTCTTACATGATGAGGAAATTTGAGATGATAACCCTCTTCATTGTTAATTTTTTCTTAAATTTAAAATGATGAACCTTGTTACTTCCATTTTGTTAAATAACTCAAAATTTATATATTTATCTTTCTCTTTTTTATAGAATTCAGAAGGAAAGTTTATTCACTTGTACTGCTCTTATAATCAAATCAAAATTGGAAAGTACATTAGAACTCAAAACATAATTAAAGTTGGTTTTACTACTATCATTACCAGAAAAATCCCTACTTAACTTACTTAAATTAAAATTTGGGGCGTCACATAGCTTTGAAGAGGTAGAATTTTTTTAGTATGGTGCTTTTGAAGACCGTTCACAATGGAATGGACATGTATCTCAACAAAATACATCTTATCATTATAGTTTTTAGATAACATATTCTTGATGTTTGTTTCCCACATCAATGAGTTGGTATATCTTCTTGAGAGCCTTGATAATACTATATCATCCCTCTACAATTAGTCTTAACTATGATTGTCTTTACTCCTTTGGCCCAAGAATTATCTACTTTAGTTTACAAAGCTATCATTTCAAATTGAGTCATCTACCTTCATTCAACTTGGTGCATGCCTACACATGTAACAAATTTCCATCATTATCTCTTACTATAAGATAAATTCATGTGGAATTACTCATGTAACTAGTACCCACATTATATGTGGACTTCCAATAGGTAGCGACCTCCATTTGATCTCAGTGGAAGTCGGTACATTGCTTTCTCGAGTGGTGGTTCTACTCTGAGCATGTATATGTCTTTGACAAACATATTTATGTAAAAGTCTTGATGAGTTACAATATCCCTTTTCTCAAACACAAACAGGTTTCCACATCTCCATAAATACCAACATGTCGAAACAAGAAATATGCATTTATTGTCCTTTATATATGTGTCAGATCATGACTACATGCTCCTGGAATAGAAGTTTTCTTGGTATCTTCCCATCTTGTGACATATTTGCTAGGATTTAGTGTGATCTATTATTATGTGCAAGGTGTCTTCCATCTCTAAATTGCATCTAGATGATCTAATTTTAACCAACATATTATTTAGTTTCTCTGTGTTTTCTTCTGATAACAACATTATGAATAGATGACCATATGAGTTTCTTTGTATTCTAACGAGCATTGATCTTAGCAATAGAGTTCCAAGGACTAGATATTTTCACTTATTTATCTCCAATTATGAAATTATAAACTGAATTTGTACAATATTACCCTCTTTTAGATGTTTCCATGTAAAAATATCTTTACTAAACTCAAAATCACGAGGAGTGCGTCATTACATAGTATTACATATAAATGGAGGAAAAAATATTTCCAAAAATGCATTTTCCATGCACCATTTAGGCTAACAAGACAAGAAAACTTCATATCATTTAGGTTCTTTGGTATTCATTAAGAAACAAGATACATGTTTTTTCCTTAGCTGAATGCAACATTTACGTCTTAGTTGCTTTCTATAGGAGTTGTTTCTTATCATGATGAGAGGATCATACAAATTGAGGAGGGGTTAATTGATGGGTTGCAATAGTTGACATCAACAAGGGATATTTTATTCCTTCATGGATCTTGTGTGAAATTAACCAAGAGGTATGAGCAAGTATGCTTTGCAAGAAATAAGAATTGTGCATGTATATACAAACTTATTCTAAACATAACAACATTTGTATGTGTCAAATGTGGGAATACAACATCCTTGAAAATGGTGCCAAAATTTTGAAAGGGCTGAAACATGTGTCACAAAGCACATGAACTAGATATCAAGTTTAATTATTTATAACCCGATACTCAACTAATACCCGCTAGTGTACATGATAAATGTAGAAACTAAGGCCGAACACATGACATGGATGTTTGACCAACTAAAATTTTGTTCTTAATTAGTTAAGGAAAATAATTAGATAGGAAAAGTATTTTGGAAGAGTAAAACTAGGTGATGGAAGTAAAATGTAACACACTAAATGAAAGAAAATGTATACCATCAATCATCCTTAAATGAGGGAAGGAGTTCTAGGCTAAGTATCCTTTAATTAGACCTCGTATGCACCTCATTTTCAGGCATAGAAAACACCCAAACACCCCATATAATACCTAACACCCATACTCAACATGCTCTATGGTAGTTCCTCCTGTGGGGGTCTTCTCTTTCATTCTCATGTGGTGTTATCAAAACCCCATTAACAACTCAATCCTCTTTTTAGGACCAAGAAAGAATACCCCAAACCATCTTGGAATTCCTATAAAGCCCAAAGTAGGATGTGGTTGTATGAGAAGCAACTTCATTTTGGGAAATAAAAAAAATCTACCCTCTCTTGAGCATCCTCTTAGGGCTAGGAACCAAGATACAATCTCTAACTATTTTTTTGACTTTTATCTTGAGGTTAAATGAAATGGGAGTTCATCAAAGAAGAGATAAACAGTAATGACCACATTTGTGCTTAATTGGTAAACTATGGTTTACCTGAATGATTACATGCTTGATTAGATTGAACATCGTTTAGACTTGATTAATGATAATAGATCAATTGTGATGTTTCAAACCTAAGAAGAAACTTTAACTATGATTTTAGTTTGAAGAATTAGGGTTTGAGAAATGTAAACCCTAATCGGCAAAAATTAGGGTTTTGAGTACATGAATATGAAATTTGGTCAGGATAACAGTGTGGTAAAAGATTTTTCATATTTTCTACCAATTGTTTATTTAATTTAATTATGGATATGATATGGATAAATCAATCACGCATATTGGAGAAAAATTTCAGAATTTTTGAGAGTTCTTTGAATGTGGTTCTCAGTCAAACTATACTTCGACCAAAATGTTGACAAAGTGCTTTTTTAGTAGTGTAGTGTTTTATTTTTTTTTATTTATTGGTAACTCCAAATGATCTGAAATTTTAAATGCAAATCTGAAACTCAATCATAAACAACATGTAAAATGTTCATAATTTTTAGATGCATTTAGACATTATCAGTAGACAAATTACAGTAATATTTTTATGACAAAAAATTCAGCTGAAATAAGAGAAAGTATAGTGAGGGGTCAATGTGCAATTGACCCAAGCAGCTCAATTGCTCTATATGGTCAACCTAACACACAAGGATCTCTCATAATTAATGATTCAATCTAGATAAATGAAATCCTAGAGAGAGAGGGAGAGTTAGGGTTTGAGAGAAGAAAGTGATGGAGATGCTGACCTAGGGTTTTGCGGTCCGAGGAATGATGAAATCATGTAAGTTTAGCTTCTTTAGATATAGTTTCATGGTGAATCTTCTCTCAAATGTCAAGATTCTCTCCCTCCCCTGATTGGATTCGAAATCACATCAAATCAAGTCATTTTCTCACTCTTTCTCTCCTAATCTTCAATTCTAGGGTTTCCGAGTTGAAAGGAAGAAGAATCAGGTGAATTGCTAGGGATTTGATATGAGATTGAGATTTTTAGGGATGAGCTGCGTTTTTAAGGTGTTTTAACACCTTAGGGTGAGTGGGAACTTCCATTAAACAATATATTGCATGAAAATTGGTTAAATCATCCATAATATTTAATTGCTTAGTATGCGACTACAAACCCTGAATTGTGTGTTTGATCTAAGTTGTTGCAAAATGATATGAAATGGATTCTTCCTCTATTTAGATGAATTTCAGATGATAAAATCATATTAGAAATGTATAAAATACATCCTAATGAGAATTCCCTAAGTATTCTAATTTGTCTATGACTGAAATTGTTGTATAATTAAATATAGAAATTTGTTTATCTGGATCCCCTTGGTTTTGAATGATTGTTTATCTGAATTCATAGTACATATATGTCAGATAATATCTTGGATTTCATTTAAGGTGAATAGTGTTTGTTTGATATCTCAGTAAAGAGGGTGAAACCCTAGAGGTGAGGAAAGTTGGATATTTGCGAATAAATATCGTGAAATCCATATGAACAAATTTTCATGACATACTAGACTTTATTTATTCAATTTTATTATTGATGCATGTTATCTCAGTGAATGGCATGGAAACCCAAATTCAGCTCAGTTCCAAGGTTTCATACATATAATGATTTTATATGATTGGTTGATCGTAGTCTTTATTCAGTGAATGTTTATGTCGCATGAAATCCTTATGAGAGCCATGTGATAAGTGAATGAGGTTAATGAAACCCTAAGGATAGGGTGTTCAATGATTTAAGCATTGTGATTACCATGTTCTCAGTATGAGATGTGGTGATGCTTAACAATTCAATTGTGGTAAATGTTATTAGATGGTCTATGAAACAAAATGTTTACAGAGCTAAACTAAGATATGTAATGTGATGATTGAATTGTGAATGTAAAGATGAATTAGACATGTAGGTGCCCTGAACACCATAGATTCCCTATGAGAGGTCTGCATCGTAGGGATGAAACGACCTAAACCTGGCAGTGTCCAGTATATGGGTGTCGGAACGTACTAACAAGTGGTACGGGGGACGAAGCCGTAGTGGAAGTCTCCTTAATATACAACATGTAGTGTCCAACATCAACCAGAGGTCCTGGTGGCACTAGAGTATAGAAAAGCCAATAGGTGGCTTGACTCTCTGGCTGTGTGCTCAGGTTAGAGGAGGAGTCCAGTTTTTATGGCATAATAGGTGTGTCGAGGCCAGAGAGCCATTTTCCTATTGCAGACCAGTGACGTTATCAGACTTAGCATTCTCAGGTGTGTCAGCTAAGTTTTGTATGGTGAGATAGTAGTTCACTACGAGTCTTCATATGTAGAGTACACATCATATGATCAGGGCACAAGTTAAAATATGATAATAATATGAATGAAAGATTAAACAAGTGTGTGCATTTATTCAATTATTCTTTGTATGTTTCTGCATTATTAGTTCTCTTTATGATCAATCAAGCATGTTCATATATTGATACACTCTTGTAGATATCTATAGTATCTTGAAATATTTATGTTTGGGAATGACTAGTCTCTTTTAAGCTTACTGTTGTCATAATTGATATCAATTGCTCAAATGTATATCTGTAATTATATCAGTGATTTAGACTGTTTCTTTGAAGTACTCATTCACTGAGCGAGTAGGCTCACCCCTCTATTCACAATTTTTAGGGAAATTGTGGGGATTGTAGATATCATTGCATCAGAGTAGACCTGCCACAAGAGTTAAGTCTGAGTATAGTTAAGTTCAATCGGTCCTTGTCACACTAGGTCCTTGTAAAGAAATATGAGAGAGTTGCAAATGATGATGTATAACATTATTCATCTTTTAGCAATATATGCGAATCAGTAAGTCTCATGTGCTTAAAAGTATGAGAAACATAATGACTGTTCATTCATGCATTTTTACTATTGAAATCAGATTAGAGAAATCAATGTTTAGATTTCCTTGTAAAGTTAGTTTATGTGATTGCATGTGAGAAACAAAATGAAGAAAGAAAATGAAAAAAGTTAAGGGTGTTCTTTGTATTACGTTAAATCCTTAATTTATGCCCTAATCTCATGTTTAATGGTAATTGTGAGATCAGGGTGTAACATAAACCCACTAAACAATCATCACCAAAAGAGAAGGAAAGAAAGAAGAATGCTAAATATGAATAATAACTACTTCTAAAGGTTAAAGTACATAAAAAAGCCCAAAAAAGGTTTACATACACTAGAAGGAGATCAACTAGACATGGATAAGCATATTAAGCACTAAAAAATATATAAACACATTGTTTGTACATAAATAAGGAAGAATAGTAAAAAGGGAGGAAGAGATGAGCCCACAGAGGAGAGGGGGTCTTTCGTTTTAGTCTCTTGTTGGATTAGATTTCTTCCTTCACATCATCCTCCATGATATTTTGGCCTCCTTGAATCCTTCATTCCTGAGTCCGCTCCCAAACACTAGTTTTTGATGATGGAAGTAGTATATCCATGGACATAATGGTGGAAGGAATGTTGATGGATGGTGGATCTAGCTTGCAGACCTCAAATGTAAGGTTTATCTAAAAGAAATTTGGTCCCTGGAGGTCAATGGAGGTGTTGTAGGTCAACACGACAAGGTAGGAAGAACTGGTGGCTCTGTCAAGCCTAGGGCCCCATCAATGGGATTTTGGGAGCCAAATAATGAAGACCTATTTGCAAAGGAGTGTAAAAGTTAGAAGGTTTATCTTGGTAGACAAGGGGGTATTTATAGTGCTAGGTGGAATCTTAGTGTTAATGGTTGATGTTGAGTGGGGCCTACACAAGTGCACATATGTGTGTTGATAGGATATTTGTTAGTTTCAATGCCTTGTCAACATAATTGATCCTTATCGTTAGATGTCGAGAGACAGGGTGTGGGGTTCATTAGTCAGATGGTGTATTAGATATAAATATATGGTATGTGTATCATACCTCATTTTCAGTTGTGGCCTACGTAAATGATCACTAGGTGCCTCATCGATTGTTTCCCATTGAGCAATATCATCATTGGTTGCCAAGCATTAATGGTTGGTCTTGTTGGTTTCTGCCAGACAGAGTAGCTAGATTGATGCAACCATCAAGTCTATGAGGTAGCATAATGAAAAGTTGATGGTTGAGGACTAAAGGAATATTTGTAGATGTCTATCTATGGAAAACATTTGGCATCGCCTTGGGCCCTCAAAATGTATGATTTTCCCTCTTGAGCTTAGTTGAAATCCATTTCTGGTCGGGATATTGCCCCACACCTCACAATAGGCAACCTTCTCTTGACATCTTCCCATGAAAAGGAAGCAATACTCGTATGTTTCATTGGTTTATATGGATCAAGATTGATTTGAAACTCAACAAAGTGATATCTTTCTTAGTTTAGTGCCTATAAGTCCTAAAATAGGCTAGTTGAGATCTATATCTTTAAAATCTTAAACTACAAGTAGACTATGAATATATGGTTTGTTAGGAATATTTGGGATAATAAGGAATGAAAATCAAGGTAAAATACTATGTATTATCATGTAGATTTGGGTTTATTGGTTACACCATAGTGGAAACCTTCATAGTCTTTGAAACATGGAACATTTCAGAGAGGACAATTTTTGTAGGTAGTGTCAATTGGACCAATAACTAGGAGTCAGGGGTGTGGCTTCCAATAGAAAATAGGAAGAGTATAAGCCATGACTCAAGTTTAAGGAGTCTGATGTTCATAATAAGTTGTATGGAACTTTTTATCAAAACTAAACTGCTTAATCTTTCATATATAGTCCAGTTTACTTGAGTGTGATGCCCTCATTTATCACTATATAGATGATATCCTGCATGGTTCACATGTTAGTATTATGACGTATGAGCTTCTAATGGAGACTTTGTTGATGGATTCAACCATTTTGATGGATGTGTGTCTATCCTATGTCCTTTGTTTCTTGGGTTACATTATTCAAGTAGATCTTCTAGCACTTAAGATTCATGAGTTTGATGTGATCTTAGGATCAAATATCCTTGATAAGAACAAGGTTTTTCTTTGTGTTGGGATTCAAGGTAGCATAGTTTCACAATGGTATATATGTAGGTAAATCGTGTTTATCCTATATCCTTTGTTTCTTGGGTTACAATATTCAAGTAGATCTTCTAGCACTTGAGATTCATGAGTTTAATGTGATCTTAGGATCAAATATCCTCGATAAGAACAAGGTTTTTCTTTGTGTTGGGATTCAAGGTAGAATAGTTTCACAATGGTATATATGTAGGTATTACCAAGGAGACAACTCCTTATGTGTCTGGTTTATGTAGCTATGGTGGAGAAGATGTTGAAGCAAGGATGTACAACCTTTATGGCACATCTGTTGTGAAATATGGCATCATGTAAGGTAGTGAAAACAAAAATTTTACTTCCATATTCTCCTTTTAATAGTAGATTGTGTCAACAACTACACAACGAGAAGGAAAGGTTGCAAGGCATATACCTAGTCCTGAAGCAAGTCCAACAACAATACTTGTTGTAGCGTGCTTCTTTCTCAAGTCGCACCTGGACGGTTATCGTAGATGGCCTTCTTGTTGATCACCATAGACAACGGTTGATTGCATCCTACTAACAGAAGACAAAGATCTCCTTGCCTCTAGAGTAGTCCAAATTGACCACCTAGAACTCCTGTATTCTAGATGAACGAATAGGAAGGAGTTGTCCCTTCTAGTCAGCATGCTAGTGCCAACTTACTTTCCCAATTTTATTTCTCTTGCTATCCCTCCCTTTGATAGGTAGGACTTGATCAGATTCTCTTGGTTATCAACTAGAGAGAAAAACAATTGTTAGAGCTTATTGTTGTATCTCTGGAAGGCCCCCAGTACCCCTTTATTTATAGGAGGGCCAGGGTTAGAGTTTCCAATTTATATGGGAGTCAAAGAGATGGAATTTCGTGAATTTTCCAGAACCTATGAATGTTGAACTGGTCAGTTTACCAGTGAACTGGTCAGTTAACACATGAGACAATGGGTTCAACACTTGAATCAGTCATTTCACTATGTTTCCTATTCACAATTGTATTGGAAATCAATATTCGATTAATTTGTGACATGAAGTCACATCAATCCTTTATCCAATTGTATCGATCAACTAATTGATTGGTTCACAACCTGAACTAGATGGTTTAGAATTCTGAGCCAACTAGTTCACTTAGTGAATCTCTCATCTCAGTGTCTTGATTGCATGTCAATCTTGTTTCAACTAAATAGCTAACACTTTAGTAATCAAGTTTAAACTACATTCATGAATAAACTCCTATTCTAAGTGTATCCTATGTGTGTGACCCTATAGGTCCCAAGTTACATTGGTAGTGAATGTCCATAACCAATTTATGACATTACAAACAATGAGAAGTATCTAGCAACATATCATTTCTACCCTAGTAAATAAGAAAGTTGGAGAACAATTTCAACCTAAAATCTATGATCTTTTTTATAGTTATCATATAGTTCCTTGCCTCTGATGTCCATATTGAACTTGAGGCATGGAACCATTATCCTCTCAACACTTAATCCATATTCCTTGAACTAGAACAAACTATTTGATATATATTTGAGATCAATATCATATATTGACTCACATGCACATGGCCATGTTTTTCTCAGTCTTGCTTATCAAGTATCCATGATATCAAACTCCTATAGGAGGGACAAATCCCATCTACATCACTCACAGTCATTTCCCATGTGTCATAACACATTTAAGAATCACATTTATGGCAACCCTTATTCGAGGTCACCTTTGATGATGTCATCAATATGATGCTTGGAACCACCCCAAGTTCTGAGATGAAATTCTTGATCCAAGAAACTTCCTTTGCTGCATTAGATGCAACAATATACTTAGCCTTTGTCGGTAGAATCAACAATTGTTTCTTGCTTGGAACTCTTCCAACTTACAACTCCATTGTTAAGGCAAAACACAAATCTTGATTGCAATTGATAATAATCTTCTTTTAGTTTGGATGCTTGCACCAGTGTAACCCTTTACCACTAATTCTTCCTCTCCTCCGTAGACAAGGAACTGATCCTTAGTAATTCTCAAGTACTTAAGGATGTTTTTCATGGAAATCCAGGGGGCATCACTGGGACCTAACTGATATCTACTCGTCATGCTCAACGCATATGAGACATCGGGAAAAATACATAACATTGTTTACATGATATACCCAATTGTAGATGCATATGGAATCCTACTCATGCATTCCCTTTCTTCCCAAGAATTAGGACATTAATATCTAGAGATAGTAACAACATGAGACATGGGCGAGTTTCCTCTCTTTGAGTCCTTCTTGTTGAACCTCTTCGACACTTTGTTAATGTATCAGCTCCAACTTAATACAAAGCCTTCTAGATCTATATTTATAGATCTTGATTCCTAAGATCTAGGATACTTCACCCAAGCCGTTCATAGAAAATGTATTTCCCAGTTAGGTTTTAACCATTTGTAAAGTAGGGATGTCATTCCTAATCAACAAGATGTCATCCACATACAATATGAGGAATAAAATCATGCTCCCACTAACCTTCTTGTAAACACATGGTTCGTCTTCATTTTTACTAAAGCCAAACTCTTTGATTATTTCATCAAATCAAAGATTCCATCTCTAAGATGATTGTTTCAATCCATAGATTGACCTTTGTAGCTTATAGACTTTATTTGCATCCTTTGGATTTATAAAACCCTTAGGTTGTGTCATGTACACATCCTCAAGAAGATTCCCATTAAGGAATACAATTTCAACATTCAACTGCCAGATCTCATAGTCATAATAAGCTACAATGGCAAGCATGATCCTGATGGACTTATCATGGTGACTGGATAACAGTTTCCTCATAGTCAATACCTTGAACTTGTCTGAAACCCTTTGCAAGCAATTGACATTGGTAAGTTTGCACATTACCATTCATGTCAATATTCTTCTTAAAGAGACACTTGCACCCCAAGGGTTTTACTCCTTTAGGTGGATCCACCAAGATCCATGCCTTGTTTGTGTACACAAATTCCATCTCAGATCTCATGCCTCAAACCATTTCTTAGACTTTGGTGCCTTAAAAAATTCTAGGTAGGTTGTTGGCTCATCATCAATGGCCAACTTATTACTTTCTTAAGTCACAAGATAACCAAATCTATCTGGCTCAAGCCGTGTCCTACTAGATCTATGAGGTTACTGTGTCACACAAGGAATTTGAGATTCCATAACGGTTTGTAACTCTTTATGTGACACCTCATCACACTAAACAAGATTACTCAAAACACAAAACTCGATTAACTACTAAATTAATCAGATGGTCAAAAATGTAGAATATCTAAAACCAAATTTCACATCGTGGACAAGTTCTAATTTTTTTTACATAAAGGTCTATCTTTTCCATTCTCATATATTATAATAGGAATTCACATATGTGCTCAATGGCCTCAGCCACATCCTTATATAAAACAAGAATTTACATGTACATGGCATATCTACATACGCTAACATACTGCCAAAATCTCGTGTCGATACAAATACATCATCTAGAAAACATATCCCATACGCGGACCTGAGAGTACATGGATGACACTAGGACTCTACTACTTAATATCTATAGCTAACCAACCTTTTGAATCTATTGATCACTAGGATGGTTCCCTTCCACAGTACGACATCGACCTCGTTGCCTGCCACCACCTAAAAATATGTGGTAACCCATGAGTGAGACCCAGTCCCAGCAAGAGATATAACTCTCTCCAACATATATTGATTGGAATTGATTAATTAACATTAAATAAACAGAGCGAATAGGGTATTAAATAATAAATTTAAGTAGATTGAACAATTAAAGCATACTAAGTAGTTAAGAAAATAAGCTTTAGAAACAAGTAGGATTACTCCATTTTCATAAATATACATCATGTATGATCTGTGTAGTATAAAGATAAAACATGGGTTACTCAACCAATGTGAGATGTGTTTAACCCTAGCAGATATATACTACACGGATTGGATTACATATTTTATTATGCCCTGGGGAGTTTGAGTCATACCACTCAAAGTCCAACTGACCACTACAAAGTGCTATTTTATTTCATATAAGAGCTAGGAGTTCTGATATCCTAAGATATCTACTCTACTTGGTCAGTACGGGCCCAAAAAGGCAGGAAATATCAGTCATTACTGCCACTATAATGACACATAGTCAAGTGTCTAACAACTAGTACACCAACGGTACAGGTCAGGACATTAGAGAATAGGCACACGCATGGTTGTTCTATAAGAGGCATCATTTAGTTATATTGTTGCCTTTCACACATCACAATATTCGAGGCATGACCGCTTCTATCCTCAATTGCTCGATATTTGGGTACCAAGCTATCCCCGCATACTCAACATGTTATGTATGAGCTTTGAGTTTCCCTTAGGAATACTTGTTTCACCACCAACAAGTTCTGATGCTGAAATGGTTCTACGACACATGGCACTACATGATTAGGATTTCACTTGATTAGTTATTTCCAATTGGGATAATTAAGGTTGCATCAAATAAATGGACATACAAACCCTAATTCATTTCTATCAAATGTATAAGTATTGAAACTTCAGAAGATATAAAATGTATTGTCACATTAATACAAACCCTAATTCATTTCTATCAAGTGTATAAATTGAGGTTTCAACATAAGGAGAGTGTAATGCATTGTCACATTAATCATTCAAGAGGTCTAATTATAACCAATCATCATCATTTAGTCATATTAGAGTTGGTGTAGCAAGCCATGTTTCATTAAGAGTACACATCCACTTGTTATGGTGATTTATCCATTTATTCATACCAGGGCAAAGGTAAGAATACAAGTTAAATGGTGTTGTACCATCAAACTCTCATTATTAGAAACCACTTATAAGACTATGAGATTTATTCTAATCCATTGAATTTTGAAGCATCCAATCTCATTCATTGGATCGGGTTCATTATTCAAAATCATCAATTAGGGTATAGGTCCAACCATTAGATCCATTGAACCAAGAGATCATTGGTTTAGGGATGAATTGAAGATACATTTACGAGCTTGACTCACCATCAGTTGTTGTGATCTGATCCATGATCAGTTGTGACATCTAGGGTCACCATTGGTTGATAGGATTAGCATTACTATCATATTTCACCATCGGGTATTGCATTGATATCACCATTGGTTGATACCTTCATTAGGGCACTAACCATTGATAATTAATATTCTAATTAAGAAAAAATCTAACCTAAGGGGTGACCATCAGTTGACACCCTTGGTCACCACCACTGATTTTCAACACCATCAGTTATCATGGTGCCAGCATCGGGTGATGTGGTGCTGAAGAAAGAAACTTAAAAACCCTAGTTTAGTCCATCGATTGTTGGGTGCTTAGAACCATTGATTGAGCTACCAACCTACCCTAGACCATCCTTCATCTTAGGAAGGTCGTACACCTATCTAAAGGTTCATCTAGAGCTAGAACAGAAAAGGGAACACCATTAAAATTCAAAATCTCAAGCAAGCTTGACTTGGCTTAAATCACATTTTTTTGGCAAAAACATGAGCCAACAAGCTTAAAGTAAGAAATATAAGTATATAGGGTTATAAAACTCACCTATAAAGAGAAGACAATACTTCTTTCAGCAAGAAACTTGAGCAAATAAGATAAGAAAGCTGAAGTTTCAGATCTGAACTCAGCCAAGTAGGCACTTTTCTTTACAAAGAAGCAAAACCCTAGAAGAAGAAGCAAGAAAGGTAGATTCTTGAGTTCTAGAGCAACTTATAGCATGGAACAACAAGGTTTAGACAAGGAGAAAGGTAGGAGGAAGAAGAATAGAGAAAGAAATGGAGGAAATAAGGGGATACTTACTTGTTTAGGTTAAGATCACCAAGAAGGAGCTTTAGAAACCCTAGAAGAAAGCAAATCAGAACCCTAGATGCTTCTTCCAAGAAGATCACCTTCTTCTTATTCTACCTTGGATAGGTTTTCCATAGCAGAATAGAGAGAGAATGAGGCTCTTATAAGAAGGGAAGTAGTAGAGAGAAAAGGCTTCATTTTGGGGGCTAAGGATAAGTATATAAAGCTTGGAGGATAAGTTGGAGAAGAAGCATGAGGTGTACAAGCAGCTCTCCATGTGTCCATGGCTTAAAGCTTGCATGGACAAGAAAGAAGAAGGTCCACTAGATATTGGGGACTGATGGGCCATTGGGTGATGGTCTCCTAGGCCAGAAACTAGCTTTTTGTTGAAGGTTACCTTCATTTGATCATGGTTTAGGTCTAAAGATCAGTGAACCATCAGTTGATCATGTCCATAAGTGAACCATGGGTTCACATGAAGTAAACTAGCTTGAACCATTGACCTAGGTCCTTATAGTGATGACCACCAGATATTGGCCACCGGATGATGCCCAATAAAGTGGATACATCAGTTGATAGCCTTGAAGGTGGCTCATCCATTGGGGGGGGGGGGTAAACCCAAATTCAACCTAGAATGGAATATCCTCCAATTCAAGGTACAATTGAGAATCCCATGGATAAAAAAGATCAATAATGATGAGAAAATATATAAGGAACATAATTTCTGGAAAAAATTTCAAAGAAAACCCCTCAATTAGGTAAATTGTAGAAAAGTCCAAAATATACATAAAATTGAATAGCTTACTCAAACAATGTCCAAATTGGACCCAATTTGAAACTTAAGCTTTTCTTATGATTCTGAAGCATATCAATATGTTAGATTAAGGTTATAAGAATTAAATTATGATAATTAAGCTTGTTCAACAATTTAAGAAAGTTCAGGGGCCTTACACTCTATGTTCCTCTTGTACCTCTATAGATTCAATGTTCTCTTGTTGGTCTTGAACCTCTTCGAATTCTACTTTCCTCCCACAAATTCCTTTTGAAATGAATTCCTTTAATTGGAGTATAACATCTTTAGCAACAAAAACTTTGTTGTCTTATAAGTTATACAAGTACTATCCCTTGGTTTCTTTGGGATGTCCATAAAAATAACATTTTTCTGATCTAGGGATAAGATTTTTAGGAAACATTTTCCTGACATAAGATTCACACCCCAAAACCTTATAAAAGACATTTTTAGATGCTTCCCAATTTATATCTCAGATGGCTTCTTTTGAACCAATTTAGATGGTACTTGGTTTAGTGTAAATGATGCAGTTTCTAGAGCGTAACCCTGAAAGAAAGTCGGAAGATCAACAAAACTCAGTTTTGATCGCACAATATCTAGTAATATGTGATTCCTTATTTATGATACGCCATTGTGCTATGGTGTTCCAGGTGGGCTCCATTGTGATACAATACCACATTCTCACAAAAGGTACTCAAATCTTGTCTTAAGTATTCTCCATCCCATTCAGAATGAAGTGCCTTAATAATTTTACCAAGTTGCTTTTGTACTTCATTCATGAAATCCTTCAACCTTTCAAGAGTTTCTGACTTATGTGTCATCAAGAAAACATAACCATACCTATTGAAGTCATCAATAAAGGTAATGAAGTACCGATAACCACCTCTAGCATTTGTTCTAAAAGGGCCACTTACATCAGTATGTATGTTTCGTAATAGATCACTAGCCCTCTCACTGTTACAAATGTAAGGAGTCTTAGTCATGTTGCCCAACAAACAAGATTCACATGTCTCTATTGATTCAAAATCAAAAGAGTCGAGATAACCATCTTTATGGAGTCTAGATATGTGATTCTCATTGATATTCCCTAAACGACAATGCCAAAGATATGTTTGTTTGAGTTATTGAATTTTAATCTTTTGTTATTAACATTACAATCATCTATATTTAGATCCAACAAATAAATACCATGACATTAGGGAACTATGATGAAAGATCTCATCTTTTGAAATAGAACATTGAGCATTCTTTATATGAAATTCATATACATCCTTGTCCATACTAGATATAGAAATAATGTTTTTATTTATTGAAGGTACAAAAAAGTAGCATGTTAACTCTGTTACAAGCCTCGAGGGCAGAGATAAATTAAATGTTCTAGCTGCAGTGGCAGAAAACCTTGCTCCATTTGCAACAAACAGTTCAACCTCGCCCATTTGTAAAGCCTTCTTTTCAGATCCTGCATATTTGAGCATATGTGAGATCCACATCTAGTATCTAGTACCCAAGATGAATAAGTAGAAAAAAATATCTCAATAATGTACAAACTTGAAGTGGAGATCTCTATCCCCAACTTCATCTTCCTGAGTCCCTTCAAGTACAAGGACAAATTTCTTTTGTACTTCTTTTTCTCCTTATCTTGAGCGTTGAAGACTTGAACTTCCGTTTGGCCTCAAAAATCTTCTTGTCTTTGCTTTCATCCTCAGTATCTAATCTGTGAATCAACATCACAGATTTGTCCTTCTTCATTCGTGCTTCAACATTTATCAACATCCAAGCAATTTTGATAATAGATTGGCCATGTAGATTCAAGTAATAAGACTCAATAAACTGGCAATATGATTCAGGCGATGATTATAGAATAATATTTGTGGCCAACTCTTAGCTCAAAAGGAATCCCACTTGTTCTAGATGTTCCACATGTCCAATCATATTGACCTCATGGGTCTCTACAACATCTCCTTATGTTATCTTGCACTCAAAGAGCACCTTTGAGATATCGTACCTTCCTTGCTTAGCATGATTATGGTTCATTTTCTTAAAGATGTGTTACTATCTCAAGAACCCCCATGTGTTCACACTGCTCATGCATCTTATAGTTCATGAAACATAGCATAAGGTGCTTAATGTATAAGGCAACATTGGTATGCTTCCAATACGCATCCACCTCAACCCTAAATGCATCAGGAGCAAGCTCTTATGGCACTAGTGTATCTAGGATATAGAGCTTGCACTCATCATTCAAAACATTTTTCAAAATCCAAAACTAGTCATGGAATTTGTCTTGTTAAGTTTGTCCTTCTTAAGGACTGATCGCAATGATGATTTGTTTGATATTTGATTCTATAAGAAAATTTTCAATTTGCCAAAGCACTTTTGATTTGATTAATACAAAATTTGACGATGTTTAATTAGACCTTTAATTAATTATTGCTCCCACTATTTTGTTCAAATTGATAGTCCTCACATATAAAATTGGAAGATTGTGGTGTATAATATTTTAGTGAGCCAAGATCCATTTATCATCAAGTCATGAGTCAGCTTTGGTTGATTCCCCACAACTTTACTATTTGGGTAGGCAACTTTTGCTTATTGCATATAAATGCAACTCTTGGATAGATGGTGTGTACAACTCCTTGTCACAGTCATATGCATTCTTCTAGATACTTAATATCATTAATATTGCCTAATTAAGTTTGATCCAAAATCCAACACTATAGTAATGCACCCTACTTTGGCAGACCCACATAACTACCATCACATTTCCATGAGATGGATAGCGCACCATACTTTGTCATAACCTACGCTTATTTGATCAAGTTTTTCATTTGTTTTGCTTATGGTAAACCTCTAAGACTAATATGCTTAATTGAAGGATTTTATATTCATATAAATACATATACATGTCTAATCACCACATACTTATAGTACATATCATATACATGCTTTATCCAAAAAATGAAACATGCAATTATAAAACATGAGTGATGGTTATGGTTGTACTAATGTAATTCCTTGGAGCCACAAGGAGTTACAACCACCTAATGTCTAAATTATATGCAACAACCTATTGTTGGCGAAGATCTATGCTAGAATCAATCCGAGTCGACTGGTTCAACTCTTGAACCGGTTGATTTGCCTCCTGGTCGGTCGGTTGGTCTCTCAGAGTGGTCATTTGGTCTCTAGTTATAATAAACCAATACTTATAATCTAACCCTATTCCATGATTAGAAATATAGTAAGTTTGGTTTCTTAGAATTGACCAAACAAGGGTAAAAATTGGAACATATTTATAATGACTTCATTACGTGCCAACATGTAAACAAAAATCATGAAATATGTTACATATATTTTCTTTACTAGCATAATGGCTAAATAAAAATGAATATTATGATTCAGAGTAATAATTGGCAATTCCATGTCCATAAATATTAATAATGTTTTACTATTTAAAAATATGGCATTAATAGAGTAAATATGTTAAATGTGGAATTTCATGTAAAAAAATATAAGATAACTCTTTTTGGAACAATGTGAAGATAATAACATTCAGTTCAATGAATGTTGATAATAAAGATATAACATTTTCATAAATATAATGGTAATGAGACAATATCCAAATGGTGTCATAACTCATAAAATAAAATCCCAAAAGTAAAATGTAATGGAAAATTTTTGTTCTTTGGGTCCCAGTTAGCTTGATTTCCAAGTTTTACATTATTTGAACAATTCTAGATGACTTAATTTTATTAAGGAAGAAAAAGGTAAGTTGAACTTCAACATATTAAATCATACAATAAGTGACTTTTTATTGATGAGAAAAGTAATTTTCTCCTCTCTAATTGGTCATGGAAGTTGATTTCTTATTGATGAGAAAATTAACCTTTGTTGTAAAATTTAAGTTGTTATTACTTAGAAGAATTTTCATAGAAGTCTAAAGAGACATTTTAATGAAAAGAAATATAAAAGTTGTTGTGGTTTGGAGTAACATGTAACAATATAAGTAAATTTAGTTTATAATTTATAGAATGTATTTATACGATTATGTCATGATTCAATAAAAAAATTCAATAATACTTACAAGGCATGTAGAAATATGTATTATGATATATATATATATATATATATATATATATATATATTAGTTAATGTTATAAACATGCATAAATGTCTAATTAAATATTAATGAGACAATTGGTCTTGTCTTTGTTTACTAAATGGCTTTACAAAAACTAGTGCATCATTTATAGTAAATGTGTGAAATTGTTCGTCATTAAAGAATTCCAATAAAGTTCTCATTTCTAAATATGGTTATTGTATTATGAATAAAATGACATTGTCCTATGTAACATAATATATGAATTTCACAAACGAAATCTAATTTGGTATCTCTCTCTTATATATAAATGGCATGTAGGTAGAATTATCCTCCCTAGCCTACCGTAATGGAAGTTGACTCCCATTATGAAGTTTACATTCCATTGAGAATATATCACAACATAAAACACATCCAAAAAATGAATGAATACCAATTGAAAAATTATAACAATATTGTTTGTACACTTTTCTTAATAAAAATATACCACTTGCCTACGCAATTCTTTGAAAATGGAGATAGTCAATTTGGTCTCATCGTCATTATTTTGATTTAAGAAAAAATTAACAAAATTGATTTAAGAAAAACCAAAATGCTATAATATAGATACCATAAATATCTTCACATGCTTCCTCTTATAAGCTAGTGATATAATCAAATTTGTGATATGTAAGTTTAGAATAGTTTTGGAAAGATCACAAATCAAAGTTAGAATCTAAATTTAAGTTAATTAAATAGATACCTTTTTCTAGAAGAAAATTGTATTACAAATCTTAATGGAAAAAATAGCGTGACAATATATATTTAAAGAAATATACAAAAATATTTCCCTGATGATTAGATAATTTCCAAACTATCATATAAACCAAATATAGTAGCGAAAAATACATTATGATAATATTTATTTACAAAAACACCAAAACATCTTTATGTATTAAATATTCCACTAAACGATATAAAAACAAGAAACAATGTCAAACTTGGATTTGTATTATATTAGTTTCTCTATTTATGATATTCCACGTCAATTGGATAATTCTAAGTTGCCTTAAATAAATGATACAATAAGTTACCATTATAATGCTAAAAGGACACAAATAGATTAAATGACTTATTAAATAGTTTCAAAATAAGAATGACACATTAACTTTGTGTTGTACACATCATAATTATACTACATATCAAATCTACTTTGTTTAGTTAATGTTTTCCTTAAGTAAAATATAAAACAAAGGATAAAAATAGTAGTATATAAGGGAATAATATTGATTTAGTTGGGTTGATTTTTCCTGAAGATTTTGTATTACACTAAATTTTATGTCTGCAAAAAGAAACCAATCATACAACAACCTTTGAATCTTATTCTTGGTTCTATAAAAGCTCTTGCATCCTTTCTCTATCTGCAACCCTATTTAAAATAGTGCTATGTAGAAGGTTGCTCACGATTTTCTATTTTCTTTTCCCTTCCCTATTCTTCCCCTCAACCATGAGAATGAATAAACATCTCCTACCACCATGATACCTCTCCCTAAAGGAACCTATGCATGTTAACATATATAATACCCGTCCATGGACTTGTTTGATCACATAATTTGTCTCTACAACACCCATAGATACCCTGTTATCATCGTCCATCAACTCTTCACAACAACGAGTCTTGAACCCACTCACCCCACAAAGTCATCACAATAGGCTCTGGTGGAGTCCCTCGATTCTTTTCATATACCATGTTTCCATATCACATTACATGGTGCTTGTTGACTAAGATGGAATTAGTGTTTTGACTTTGGATGTATGTAGACTTCTTCATGTATGATTGCATTATGTATTTTTCTATATTGAGTAGTTAACCCAAATTATCTCTCTCTTGATAGCCTACACAATCTTTTTCTTCTTTGGATTTATTTCATATGAAGTATCCTATGTTGACTCTAATCTTATAATCATCTTATTCCCTTGTATATTATTGGTGGATTCAAATATGTATCTTGTTCATCTTATTCCTTGTGAAATCCAAAATTTCAAGTTGTGGACTTTTGAGATCATGTGAAGTATCTTAATTGTAGTAATGTTTGAATGCTTATTTATGGGTCCTTTGACCCCATTGATATTAGTTTGATGATCTCATTCCTTATTCATGCTTGACTATACTTTAACTTTCCTTCTCTATTTGCATGGATGATTGACTAGTCATAACTATAAGTAGTGACACCATATATGTACTAGTTTTATTCCCCCACCATGTTATACATATAGGCACTGGATTTTATTCCCCTACCAAGCACTAGGTTTTATTCCCCTTCCACAATGATCTTAGGCACTGGGTTTTATTCCCCTGCCATGCAGTGGGTTTTATTCCCCTACAAAATACTATATTTTTAACATTAAGGTTTCAGTCCTCCTTCCCTATGGTATGGAATACATATGGGTTCCTCCCCAACTTTTTCATATATGCTAGTTTGTGTTATACTTACCATGAAACTTTTTATTCTTTGAGATATTATTATTGTGAAATTGTTGAAAAGGCAAGAAATCTTTCATTGTTTATCTTCGTAATTTTGATATTCATATTCTTTTGATGCCCACATGGGTAATCCATTCCTTTTCATTGGAAAGCCTTGTTTATTTGACATCCTTTATTCCTAATTTTGCTCAATTGTGATTTAATATACCCATACCAGTGTTTGGATTCATCTACTTTTCTCCTCTTATTGGGGTACACTTCCAACCCTAGGTGTAGGTTAAGGAGAAGTTAACCAAGTTGGATTAGGACATTATCAAGTGTACTTGAACCTCTTGGAGATAGTTTTGAGGTAGTTAAATGACCCTCTACTGATCCTTTAGTATAGTTACTTTTCATATGTATCACAATGCGTAGTGAAGTATAGTGACAATATCAAGTGTTGTAATAGTTACATGTTTTGTATTCCACTTCTACATTTCATATCATGATACTTACATTTCGAATATACTAGTTGTCATCCCTTTTGTGCAAAAATTATGGTGGTGTTTGACATGTCTGATGTTTCCTTTTTATTCAATTTTGTAGGAATTGAATCCTCTCTCAGATACAACTCTTTACACCGGTCTTAGTGAATATGGACAACTCCATTCGATGGGTTGAGCCACCAACCTATCAGTTTGACTCCTCCTATCGGCATGCCTCCTCGGTCCTCCAACTGATCGGTTCTCTAACTGAAATGGGTTGTTCATCTGGTGATGAACGTCTTCTTTTCCATAATAAGAATTAAAACTATCCTATTTAACATATTACATGGTATTAGGGAAACCTTGAGTTACATTCGAGGAAATCATAGAAAGGATTAATTAAAAGTTTTACGTATGAAAGAGAAGATAGAGGCTTAGTATGCAAACCGAGATAAAACAATAATAACAACTATCCAATCAAGCACAAAGATCTAGGGGTTATTGGCCATAACCATGCTTAACATCCACCATCAAAATCGATTTCAGTGTGACACATGTAAAGTGCATATACATGTATATATATATATATATATATATATATATATATAAGTTGGGATTTTATTTGGTATTTAATTGGATATGTACATTTATCAATTTAAATATTCACATTGCATGTAATAAATAAATGATAAAATAGAAATCCAATCATATTTATTAGATCCCAAAGCATAGTAAATTGATGTGGCTATGATATCATTAATACGAAATATGGCATCAGATAAGTCAACATAAACAAAAATTTTACTACCATATTCCCATATAGTTACTAGATCGCATCAACAACTATGTAACAGGAACTAAAGGTTGCAAGGCATATACCTAGTCTTGGACATGAACGTCTATTGTCGATGACCTCCTGGTTGATCACCTTAGACAATAGTTACATGTGTCCTCCTAGAAGGTGAAAAAGGACTCCTCACCTCTAGACTAGTCCATGCGGACCACTAGGAACCAATGTTGTTCTAGATGAATGGACAAAAAGGAGTTGTCCCTTCTAGTCAAGATGCTAGCGCCGACTTTCTCTCCCAATTGTCACTCCCTTGATATCCCTACCTTTGATGGGTAGGACTTGCTCAGGCTATCTTGGTTACCAACTAAAGAGGACAACAATTGTCAGAGTTTATTATGGTATTCTTGGAAGGCCTCCATTACCCCTCTATTTAGAGGAGGATCAACATCATGGTTTCCAGTTCATCTGGGAGTCAAAGAGATGGAATTTCATAAATTTTATGGAACCTATGACTGTTGAACTGATCAGTTCACTAGTGAATCGGTCAGTTCACATATGAGACGATCGGTTCAACACTGAATCGATTGTTTCACTATGTTTTGTATTCACAATTGTATTGACAATTAATATTCAATTAATGCACAACATGACATCACCATCAATCCTTAATCCAATCATATTGATCAACCAAATAGTCAGTTTACAAACTGAACCAGTCAGTTTAAAGTTCTGATCTATGAATGCCAATCTTGTTTAAACTAAATACCTAACTCTTTAGTAATCAAGTCTAAACCACATTCATGAATAAACTCCTATTTGAAGTGTATGCTATGTGTGTGACCCTATAGATCCCAAGTTACATTGGAAGTGAATGTCCATAACCAATTTATAACATCACAAGAAATGGAGGCATCTAGAAACACATCATTGCTACCCATGTAAATCACAATGTTGGAGAACAACTTCAACCCACAATCAGTGATCAATGTTACAATGATCATATAGTTCCTTTGTCTCTGATATCCAAATGAACTTGAGGAATGGAATTATCGTCCTCTAAGTGTTCAATCCATGTTACTTGAACTAGAGCAGACTGTTTGAGATATATGTGATCTCAATATCAAATATTGACTCACATGCACATGGCCATGCTTTTCTGAGTCTCTCTTATCAAATGTCTAGGATATCAAACCCATGTAAGAAGGACAAATCCCACCTACGTCACTCACAGTAACTCCCCATGTGTCATAACACATTTCAACATCACCTTTATGGAAACCATTATTCAAGGTCACATTTTATGATGTCAAAGTACATCAAACAACATCTAACAAGTGTAGTGGTTTTAGGTCTCAGAACCACAATCACCACCATCACTATGAGAGATGATTCTGATAACCAATCATGGTTTCTGTTACAACCCCAAATTTTGGGTTCTTTTGGGGAGAAATGTAATTTCTCCTATTAAAGACATTTGAAAAAATAATTATATAACTTGTTTTGAATAAATGGAATTCATTTACAATAGCCTTATTGGTTGTTTTGTGGGCTTTATTGGCTATTGGGCCCAATAACAAGGATAAAACAAAAGAAACTCCATTATTAATAAGGAATGGAGAAAAAAAAGATGTAGAAACCTCTAGAAGGCAAAAGAATATATTCCAAAACTGGATTTCGTGCCTCTTCGGTTCCTTAGGTTCCAAGGAGTCCAAAGTTGCAAATTTAATGCAACAAGAAAAGAAAAGATCAATCAAATATTTCTTTATTAAGAAAGAAATTGAAAACAATGATAAAATGTGGGAAATAGGTGGAAAGAGGTATAATTGTGTTATCCTTGGTGGATTTTCGTATCCATAAGGTTCTTAATGTTAAAAGGAATTCCAATAAGGAAAATAAAAAGAGAGATGAAGAGAAATCCTTAAAAAGAGATATTTTAATAAAGAAATAAGTAAGATAATGGGAAATAATGGATATAGATGCATCTAGAAGGATAATAAGTATCCACTAAAAAGGATTTCGAAATATTTGAGTTTCTTGGGTCTAAGGAGCCCCAATGGAGAAAAAGAAAGAGAAAATACCAATAATACAAAATAAGAGGATAATATGATGCATAATTAATGGATTTTGTGGTATTGTTAAAAAGAAGGTATTTTCTACTAAAAGAAAATATTAATTTGTGCCAATGGATTAAAAGGAAAGCATAAAGAGAATAAGAGAGAGAATTTTCGAATTTTTAAATATCCATTAAATATGGTTTATCAAGTAGATAATTAGGAGAGAGAAGATTGCTTCTCAATGAAGGAAAAGATTTCCTTTTGGGAGATGGTTTTGTTTCCTCATGGATGAACGTCTTAGGGTGTTGATACCCTCCCCTATATAAGGGGTAGAACCTTTGGGTCAAGCCCAAGGAGATCCCACACACCTCTCTCTCTCTTCTCCTTCTTCTTTGCATGTAAACCCTAACCAAGGTGGGAAGTGTGACCATGGTGCAACGAGGAACCATTAAATGATCTTGATGGATACAGGATGCTCCCACAACAACCTAGGAACGATCAACCTTCATCCCCGTACCCTCACCTTCACACATCACCTGATGGAGGTATGCGTCTTTGCCGCGGGTTGCAGTCCTAGCGCCCTTGCACATGGTCGTTTTGGCCGTGCTTTAAGGCCTGGCTGGGTGCGACGGAGAGCGGAGGAGGTGGGGCGATGGCTGCTGGTGAAATCCAGGCCCTGGGGGGGGAAGACCCCCGCGGTCGGCTGCACCGACGGCAGTGCAAGGGCGCGCAAGGAAGAGGATGATGAGCCATTGTTGGACGGATTTACCCCTCTAGGGTATGAAGTGCCAAGAACTTAAGTAGGGGCAAGAGTGTAATTGCGTTATAATTGCAATCGGCCAAGCAACGTTGCATAGAATAGACGACGTGGCAGCCTCCCATTGGTTCAAGTAAGTTTATTTCGCAAAAATCATATCTTTTTATTGGTAGCTCGGATGAATGTGTATAAAATTTGAAAGTTGCTCAAAAAAGAGAGGAATCCATTAAATTTTGTTTTAGAAGCTAACTCCTCTTGAAATTCGAAAAGTAATGGAAGTTATCAACTTTAATGTATTAATGATTAAGAAACTCTATTTTGAGACGATTAATGTATTAAGAAGGATTTTATGGATGATTAAAGTTGATATTAACCTATTAATCATAAAAAGATACATTAAGATCGAAAAGGATGAACTTTGCATGTAATTGGTTCAATTTGGAGTTCCATGTACATAAACGAGCTTTAATGGGCCTTGAAACCCTAATGTTAGTATTTGTGACTCTTAATGGCTTTAATTGTTCAAATTCATGAATAAAGCTGAGATATGATGCTTATAAGCTATTTTGAGTATAAAAGTTCCTAATTGTGGATAAATACCCTTAATATAGTAATTATGGTTTTCTAATGGATAAAGGTGAATTTAATGATAAATAGAGTTCATATGTGAATTAGATCCTAATGAACTATGAGTTGTTAATCCGGCAGGAACCCAATATGATAATTGGGCCTAATGATCTTGTCATGAATTAAAAGGATAAAACTGGTAGTTTTACTGTAAAAGAGGCATAATAGACTTAATGGACATTTAATTGTGCCTTTAATCCAAAATTAGGGTTATATGTTGTTAAAAGATAACCTTAATATCTTTCATGAAGAATAGATGAGATAATTAGGGTTTGTGAGTAATTGTATAAAGTTAGGGTTTAAAATAGTAAAAATAAAGAGAAACCCTAACTGTAAAGGAAACCCTAAAAGTGGACTAGAAATCCTAGGAAGCGAGATAGGTTTAATAGATCTTGATGGCATGATCAATGATAGTAAATTTTATGCATATTTCAGGATCTCTTTGTGTGCTTGCTTGCCTATTGGATTTCTTGCATTGATTGGATTAATTCTATCTCAAATCAGCCTGACAGGTATGTGGTTAATTATGGTTAATCACATTAGTTTCCCGAATGATTCATCGCATTGAATGCAACTTATCAGTTTGGATGTTCATACTTGCAAATCATAAAGTCACTATGATTATCACAATAATAATAGAAGTATGTATTCTCACACCTACATGCCACCCTGGTGGGTGATGCCAAAGGTCAAGCCTAGGAGGGAAGACCAATGGGCACCATGAGTGGTGACCCCAGACACCAAGCTCGGGATGGAGAAGGTGGTCTTTATTGAATGACTAATGGGCACCATGAGAGGTGACCCAGGCACCAAGCTCGGGAATGAGAAGGTGGCCTTAAGTCATTAGCAAAAGAGAAACCCTAAGGAGGGTATGTCAGGGTTAGGGAAAAAGCGTTGGAGAATGTCACATTGAAAGCATAAATTGGTTTTTTAATTAACTTGATTGTGATATTTAGATTGTTAGACATATTTGTGAAATTGTGGTTGTCCCCACATACCAGCATATTCATTTATGCTGACCAACATTTTGTTTGTCGGCATTTTAGGTACAAGATTGAAAAGGACAAACAGTAAGGTGGCATATATGGAATTAAATAAGAATTAAAGTACAAAGGAGGATTAGTTAGAATAGACTCCAGATGTGGATAGCAGTAGATATCCAAGTTTTTGAAACAGGTATGCAAAGTTTTATTTTATACCAGATTTCAGTTTAGTTTGGTAGAATTTCATAATTATTACTGATTAATTGTTGAACCTTTGATCCTATTAATTGGGATAATGACTCTGACCTTCAGGTCTCCCTTAATTGGGGGTTACCGGGAGGCGGGGTCGTTCCATTTGGTATCAGAGCATCAGTTCCTCATTTAATCTTTAATAATTATTAAATTTTACAAATTCCATAGAACCGAGGGAATTATTAGAGGATTTTCTAAAAGACAGAGGTGGCTAGAAAAGGATCACGTCCAGGGGCTGGCAAGATTTTCCTCCACACCACTAGTCAGAATATGAGGACTCCCAGATCTATGTGACTGCCTGGACGATGTCTTAGGATCTGACTCAAAATAAGATACCTTTAGGACTCTCTCATCTTGTTCATCCCTTCTCAACTCTAATGCTGTTAAGGATTTTAAGGATTAGGGTTTTCTCTCTCTTCCTCACTCTCTTGAGGTATGGGTAAATTTGATAAGGCTTAAGGAATCCTCCACCAAATTAATGAAAAGCATGTAAATAAGATGTCATGTACATAAGCTTAATAGTTTAAGCATAAAGAATAGATACATGCTTAGGTCGTATGACATATGTTGTCATGCCCTCAGGAGAGACCTGAGGCTAGACCTCCTTGTCAGGAGGATGAGTGGAGAAAGTTAGTCTTGGAGGCAGAGACCTCCATTATAAGTAGAGACCTGGCACATCCTTTGAGGATGATGCTAACCCTAACCCTAACCCTAAGTGGTGGTTAGAGAGAGAGATGGTATGATGAGTTAGAGGTCATGATAGACCAGGTGTGTGGACATACTTGTGGATGCCCATGATGTTATGAGCCATGTGAGGTTGGATGACCTAGTGCCTTGGCGACCCAACCCTGGAAAGGGTCGTGCATGTTAGAGTGAAGGATAGCTCCTTCATTGATGAGGTTAGTGAAGAACCTGTAGAAACCCTATGGGCTTATATGGGCATGGCATAGTATGCACCCATAGTACGTCAGTAGTGCGGGCAGTAGGTTGGAACTTTGGCCAGGAGAGTATGTTGGATGTATTATTAGATAAGCACGAGGAGCTCTGGATAATCTTGAACGAACGCAAGTTTGCACATACGCTTTACCCATGTAGGGGTATGTTGTGAGTTTGATCCTTCATGGGGAGAGGACCTCTTGTAGTAAGGCTATTTGTAGGGTTAGCTCAAGAGAAAGAGAGAGAGAGAGAGGACCCAAGCAAGGAGGTTGGAAGCTTAGAGTCAGAGATATGAGGAACAGTGGGGAGTTGAAGATGATGTGACCTAAGTGGATGGTTACAGTTGCCTCATGCTTGATCCCTGGAGGCTGATGATATCTTGGTTGCCTTTAGAGGAACCAAACCCTAGATAGAGGATGAGGTTGCTAGTACATGTATGCAAATAGGTGCTTACCTTCTGAGCTAAGAAGAAGAGTTCCTTAAACCTGAAGAGGTTTAGTAACAAGTTGTGAGGCCTTACACCCAGTTGGGTGTCCTTAAGGGGGACTCAACTTTGAGGTGTTACTAGAGTAGAAGGATGACAGGAAGGGAATGTCATGCCTTATACATGCTTGGTTCGTGGATAGAATGTTGAGCATGCAGTTGGACAACTGTTGCATAAAGAAGTGAACCTAGGGTTCCTAGGCCTAAGAGGGGAAGTGGTGAATCTGATGCTCATGATGAGGTTTTAGTTTTTATAGATTCGAGCATGGTACTCCTCATGTTTAGAGGAAAGGGAAACCCCTTAAGTTTAAGGTATGTTTGGTGAACCCCTCACAACTAAGTTGGTGACATGGGAAGGTATGCTCTTGGTCCAATGTTGAGGAATGAGAACAAGTATGACCTAGCATGGTTTAGTAGGTGGTCTTCTTGTGCCTTAGTAGCTTGCTAGGGTTAAGCATGCTCATGTGGATGTAAACCCTAGACCTAAGCACATTTGTGACCTTTTTTATCAAGGTGTAGTTTCCTCCCATCCTAGGAGAGGGACCCTTTTGTAGGGTGTATACCAATTTTGTTGGTTTTGAGGTAAGCTAAAGAGGTCTCAATAGGATGTTGAGAAGCTAAGTGAAAAGTACATAGTAAGAGAATGAACTGGTAGACCCATAGATAACTATCTCTAAGTGCATGTGGGTGTGTTACCATGGAGGTAATCGGTATGGGGCTTGACCAAGGTAGGCAGGTCGCCATGACCCCTATGAAAGTCAGCCCAAGAATGCAGAGAGAGATGATGTGGACTGGGGTAAGGTTATAAGTTGGACATGTACTGTATTGGAATCCTAAGTCTATCTGAGGGTCAGTAGGGATAAGACTGATGGAAGTAGGAGTTGCCTAATTCCCTAGTTGCACATGACCATAGGGTCAGGAGGTAACAACTATCATTGTCTGAGGGCCATGGGTTAGGAGATTGATCACCTTCATGAACTCATGGGACCCAAAGGGAAAATGAGTAGGGCACTCTCTGGATGCATAAGGGAAGATGGATAACCCCAAAAGTGCCAACACCCTACAGACCTAGAGGAGATGACCAAGGATTGTGTGGTGACCCAAGTAGGTTCGAGACCAATTTTCCATGGAAGTAACTTTGATATCGAGATGATTGTGATGTTGAGACATAAGTTTTACGTTTCAACTTAGATTTGAAGGTGTACTAGCAAGGTGGGATGTACCATCTCTACTCTTGGAACAGGAAGAACTTTGTATTTGGACTGCAACCAAATGCTTATTTCCTCTTGTTATGGGAGTGAGAGATAGGACAATATGCATGCCATACACCAAGGATAAGGATGATGTGAGTTGGAACATTACTATGAGGTATGAGGACAGAGATGATAACATACCCTTGTGGAATGAACGATATTTGGATGGTTTACAAACAGTAAAAGAAATAAGGTAGTCATATTATGAGGATGTTTGTATCATGAGCTATGAGTTATACAAGGTTGAGTTCAAAAACTAAGAAGATGAGCTCTGAATTTTTGTGATGAAGATAGACTTAGAGTTTGAGATGAGATGATAAGTGGAATACATGGAGGTGTATGTTTTCAACTTTTCCTTACACATAAGGACGTGAAGTGATTGAGATGCAATTGCCTAGTTAGTTAGAGGCTAGAAGAGGTTGTTAGGTTAACTCTAAGTTTGAAAAAGGAGAGATGTTTGGGCTAACACTCAGATGTAACAAGATTTTTTGAACAAGTTAGTAGTTGTTTGGTTAGCCAGCCAAGACCTTGATGCAATAAAAGGTTGGTTGTAGAACCTCAGATGCACTTCTATGGAAAAGAAGGTGATGAAACCCGACTAGAGTGTTTCAGGGTTTTGAGGAATCAACCTTAAGGAATCATGACATATAGGATATCATGGTTTTAAGTGCATCATACACTGTGGTACTACTAAGATAGTAAGTGACAGTAGTACTTTGGATGCTTAAGATGAAGTTGCATGTGGCTGGTCGCCATGCAAGCCAGAAGGTGAAGGACGAACACCAGTAACCCAGTGTGTTGGTATAGCAGATGAAGAGTCCCCAAGAGAGGATGGGAGTTCACTATGGATGTTGTGGTAAGTCTCCCCTAGACCAAGGAAGGTCAAGATGCAATATGGGTTATGGTAGATCGCCTTACCTAGATGACACAAGAAAGAAAGAATGTTGTCAAGGGACGGATCCGGTTGAACTACATATGAGAAAGATGGTTTGACTACACCATGATGCGAGTTCAAAAGTTCTTGAGTATAACCTAAAGATTCACTTCCATTCGGTGGAAGTAGGTACATGAAGAACTCAATGTTAGTACAGTTTATCACCCCTAACTAATGGTTAGTATAATCCAAACTAGAGGGTCTGATAAGAGCATGTGTGCTTGTTCAGGGTGATACATGGAGACAGTTCTTGTCTTTTGTAAGATGTGATGATAACCACCATAGCCGGTTTTGGGATGTAAAGAAGCTCTGTAAGGGAGGTTGTGTCAGTCACCACTTCATTAAGATGATGTTGGTGGAGGGACCTAGCGAAGGTCAAGAAAGAACCACAGTGTGTGCAGATGAAGTTTCTTTGATCGTGCAATGGATGAAAGAGAGCCCAGGGATGACATGATTCATGAGCTGATGCAAAGCAGACTAACATGCAGTTCACTGTGGGAGAGTATGTGATGTGAAAATCTGACCCCTCTAAGTTATAGCTAAGAGAGTTGAGTCCCGGCTGCATGGTCCATTTGAGATGGATTAATGGAGATGGTTGTGTTTAGCCTTACCCCTCAGGATAACATGATGTATAAGGTGTTCCATGAGTCCGATCTAGAGCACTATGTGAGGTACTCAAGCCATGTGCTGAGCCCTGAACCTATTCAACTTTATGAGAGGCTGAAATGTCCTGAGTCACCTATGAGGGTACGATATGCCAAGATGAGAGAGAACTAAGATGGAAGAATATGAGATGATGAATGTTTTTGGGAAGAACCATGGAAAGGGTGAGGCCACATGGGAGCCATGATGGACATAGGAAAGGCTTATCATGTTTGTTTGTGTGCCTGGTGGAATTTTGTGGGCAAAATTCCTATAAGAGGGGAATGATGTTACAACCCCAAATTTTGGGTTCTTTTGGTGAGAAATGTAATTTCTCCTATTAAATATATTTGAACAAATAATGATATAATTTGTTTTGAATAAATGGAATTCGTTCACAATAGCCTTGTTGGTTGTTTTGTGGGCTTTATTGGCTATTGGGCCCAATAACAAGGATAAGACAAAAGAAACTCCATTATTAATAAGGAATGGAGAAAAGAAAGATGTAGAAACCTCTAGAAGGCAAAAGAATATAATCTAACAGTGGATTTCGTGCCTCTTGGGTTCCTTGGGTTCCAAGGAGTCCAAAGTTGCAAAATTAATACAACAAGAAAAGAAAAGATCAATTAGATATTTCTTTATTAAGAAAGAAATTGAAAACAATGATAAAATGTGGGAAATAGGTGGAAAGAGGTATAATTGTGTTATCCTTGGTGGATTTTCGTATCCATAAGGTTCTTAATGTTAAAAGGAATTCCAATAAGGAAAATAAAAAGAGAGATGAAGAGAAATCCTTAAAAAGAGATATTTTAATAAAGAAATAAGTAAGATAATGGGAAATAATGGATATAGATGCATCTAGAAGGATAATAAGTATCCACTAAAAAGGATTTCGAAATATTTGAGTTTCTTGGGTCTAAGGAGCCCCAATGGAGAAAAAGAAAGAGAAAATACCAATAATACAAAATAAGAGGATAATATGATGCATAATTAATGGATTTTGTGGTATTGTTAAAAAGAAGGTATTTTCTACTAAAAGAAAATATTAATTTGTGCCAATGGATTAAAAGGAAAGCATAAAGAGAATAAGAGAGAGAATTTTCGAATTTTTAAATATCCATTAAATATGGTTTATCAAGTAGATAATTAGGAGAGAGAAGATTGCTTCTCAATGAAGGAAAAGATTTCCTTTTGGGAGATGGTTTTGTTTCCTCATGGATGAACGTCTTAGGGTGTTGATACCCTCCCCTATATAAGGGGTAGAACCTCTGGTTTGAGCCCAACGAGATTCCACACACCTCTCTCTCTCTTCTCCTTCTTCTTTGCATGTAAACCCTAACCAAGGAGGGAAGCGTGACCATTGTGCACTGAGGAACCGTTAAATGGTCTTGATGGATGTAGGATGCTCCCACGACAACCTAGGAACGATTAGGCTTCATCCCTGTACCCTCACCTTCACGCAACACTTGCTGGAGGTCTGCATATTTACCGTGGATTGCAGGCCTAGTGCCCTTGCACATGGTCATTTTGGCCATGCTTTGAGGCCTGGCTGGGTACGACGGAGAGTGGAGGAGGTGGGGCGATGGCTGCCGGCAAAATCTAGGCCCGAGGGAGGGGGAGCAGACCCCCGCGGTCGGCTGCACTGACGACAGCACTAGGGCGCGTGAGGAAGAGGATGACGAGCCATGGTTGGATGGATTTACCCCTCCGGGGTATGAAGCACCGAGCACTTAAGTAGGGGCAAGAGTGTAATTGAATTATAATTGCAATCGGCCAAGCAACGTTGCATGGGATAGACGACGTGGTAGCCTCCCATTGGTTCAAGTAATATCGTATCTTTTTATTGGTATCTCGTATGAATGCGTATAAAATATTAAAGTTTCTAAAAAAATGAGAGGAATCCATTAAAAATAGTTTTATAAGCTAACTCCTCTTGAAATTCAAAAAGTAATGGAAGTTATCAACTCTAATGTATTAATGATTAAGAAACTCTATTTTGAGATGATTAATGTATTAAGAAGGGTTTTATGGATGACTAAAGTTGATATTAACCTATTAATCATAAAAAGATACATTAAGATCGAAAAGGATGAACTTTGCATGTAATTGGTTCAATTTGGAGTTCCATGTACATAAACGGGCTTTAATGGGCCTTGAAACCCTAATGTTAGTCATTGTGACTCTTAATGGCTTTAATTGTTCAAATTCATAAATAAAGCTGAGATATGATGGTTCTAAGCTATTTTGAGTATAAAAGTTCTAAATTGTGGATAAATACCCTTAATATAGTAATTAGGGTTTTCTAATGGATAAAGGTGAATTTAATGATAAATAGAGTTCATATGTGAATTAGATCCTAATGAACTATGAGTTGTTAATCCAGAAGGAACCCAAGATGATAATTGGGCCTAATGATCTTGTCATGAATTAAAAGGATAAAAATAGTAGTTTTACTATAAAAGAGGCATAATAGACTTAATGGACATTTAATTGTGCCTTTAATCGGAAATTAGGGTTATATGTTGTTAAAAGATAACCTTAATATCTTTCGTGAAGAATAGATGAGATAATTAGGGTTTGTGAGTAATTGTATAAAATTGGGGTTTAAAGTAGTAAAAATGATGAGAAACCCTAACTGCAAAGGAAACCCTAAAAGTGGACTAGAAACCCTAGGAAGCAAGTTAGGTTTAATAGAACTTGATGGCATGATCAATGATAGGAAATTGTGTGCATATTTCAGGATCTCTTTGTGTGCTTGCTTTCCTATTGGATTTCTTGCATTGATTGGATTAATTCTGTCTCAAATCAGCCTGACAGGTATGTGGTTAATTATGGTTAATCACATTAGTTTCCCGAAGAGTTTTCCAGATGATTCATCACATTGAATGCAACTTATCAGTTTGGATGTTCATACTTGCAAATCATAAATTCACTATGATGATCACAATAATAATAGAAGTGTGTATTCTTGCACCTACATGCCACCCTGATGGATGATGCCAAAGGTCAAGCCCAGGAGGGAAGACCAATGGGCACCATGAGTGGTGACCCCAGACACCAAGCTCAAGATTGAGAAGGTGGTCATTATTGAATGACTAATGGGCACCATGAGAGGTGACCCCAGGCACCAATCTCGAGAATGAGAAGATGGGCTTAAGTCATTGGCAAAAGAGAAACCCTAAGGAGGGTATGCCATGGTTAGGGAAAAAGCGTTGGAGAATGCCACATTGAAAGCAAAATTTGGTTTGTTAATTAACTTGATTGTGATATTTAGATTGTTAGACATATTTGTGAAATTGTGGTTGTCCCCACATACCAGCATATTCATTTATGCTGACCGACGTTTTGTTTGTCGGAATTTTAGGTACAAGATTGAAAAGGACAAATAGTAAAGTGGCATATGTGGAATTAAATAAGAATTAAAGTACAAAGGAGGATTAGAATAGACTCTAGATGTGGACAGTAGTAGATATCCAAGTTTTTGAAAAAGGTATGCAATGTTTTATTTTATACCATATTTCAGTTTAGTTTGGTAGAATTTCATAATTATTACTGATTAATTGTTGAACCTTTGATCCTGTTAATTGGGATAACGACTCTGACCTTCAGGTCTCCCTTAATTGGGGGTTACCGAGAGGCAGGGTCATTACAGTTTCTATGTATCACTCTCAAGGTGGGTTTATCCAATACACTATTCACTAACAAGTACATATGTATTTGGTTTTATATCACATCTCATGACTAATGGGATTCTATCATCAACCAACACACACTCTAGTCTTATGTATTATTGTTGTCTATCAACCTTCCACAATAACATCTGACTAGGGACACAACAAGAATGCATATATTATTAACATACATATAACCTCATTGTTCAGGTCCTCAGCCTGAAGACATACGTCATTGAGTAATATCATTCTTTAGACATTTACTATGTAAGATATTTATCTCTAAATTGAATGAATCATAATTAATTGGAAGATTGCCTCTATTATTAACCAAATCATTTACAAGACATGCCATTAGAATCATCATATGATTAGCTCTCTGGACATACATACCAACACATGTGTCATACACTAGCTCAATGAGTTCAAAGATATGGAACATTCATGTGGTGCAAGAGTATGAGGACATGTTTCCTAGGAATTTTCAAAAATTTCATACCTATAGAAATCAAATATTAGACGAATATTGTGTTTAGTACTCACCTACTGCTAAAGAATTATATCAGATAGCTTTGATGGAAATAAGGGAGTTGAAGACACAACTTCATAAGTAGTTGGACAAGGAATCAACATAGCCAAATTTGACTCTTTAGGGTACTCTTATCTTTGTTATGTATAAGAAGAAGAAGGATATGTCTTTGAGTATATGTCTAGATTGCATGTAGCTGAATTAGAGTAGCAATGAAGAACACCTACCCTTTATCGAGGATAGATGGTATTTTTGATCGAATGAAAAAGCAATGTGTTTTCTAAGATATATATGGCCAAGATACTATCAGCTGAGGTTTATGGCAGGTGACATACCTAAACATACTATAGGACTAGATATGGTCACTATCTATTCATTGTTATGTCATTTGGGATAACCAATGCGGTGATAGTTCTCATAGATATGATGAATTGGGTGTTTAGGTTGTACCAAGATCAAATTGTAGTGGTGTTCATAGATGTTATTTTATCTACTCCAAGGATAGATATCAATAAAAGTTGCATATTCATATAGATTTATAGTTTTTGAGGCACCAGAAGTTTATGCAAAATGTAGTAAGTGTGAAGCTTTATCTGGCCAAAGTAGCTTTACTTAGTCATGTCATATAAAAGAAGAAAATTTGTTTACATCCTAAGAAGATGAATATTGTTTTCTAATGGGAGGATATGTAGATGTTGATATGAGTTTGGAGTTGGCTTGCTTTAGCTGGTTACTATGGACGATTCATTATGAAATTTCAGTCTACATCTCCTCTATTGACCAGACTAACCAAGTAGTGTGAAACTTTTGTATGAGATGAGAGGTGTTCATGTTGTTCCCAAATTGTTGAAGGAGGAATGAACATTAACACCTATTCTAGTTGTTCCTAAGACAAGAAAGGATTACATCATCATTTATGATTCTTATATAAGTGTTCTAGGTTGTGTTTTGATGCATGATAAAAATGTGATGTTTTCTTCTTCCATAAAACTCAGGGAGCATGAGAAGAAATATCAAACACATGATTTGGAGTTGGGGTTGTTTTGATTTCCTTGAAGTAGTGGACGAAATATATTAATGGAAGAAGTGCCATATATATTGATCATAAAAGTTGAAGTACATCTTATACAAAAGGAACTAAACATCACATAGAGGTAATAGTTGAATGTAATCAAGGAATATTATTGTTCCATTGATTATCATCTAGGTAATATGAATGTTGTCAGACATGCTTTAAGAAGGAGTTCATGTTCATATTCATTAACAAATAGTGTGCAATGTACTCCATGGTATACAACAAGAGGGATATGGTTATGTAAGTTTGAGAGATGAATGTCCACATGGAGGTTTCTTTGTTGGGTGCTTTGTTGGAACTATCATAGATCAAGTCCACTTTGTCACAATAGATCAAATACTTATAGAGGAAAAATACAATGATAAATTATGTAGTCATAGCTTGGATATGTGAAGTGTGATGGGTTCCCAGGAGTTGGCTTATGATTCAATGAACTTTCCTGGCTAGTTATGTGTTCCTAAGGTATGTATTTTGAGGGATAGGGTGTAGGAGGAGGCATATTACTCAATGTACACTATGCATCCTACTAATATCAAGAAGTATAATAGTTTTAACGTAGTGAATTAATATTCAAGGATAAAGCCTGATGTGGCAACATTTGTGGATAAGTTCTAAAGTTTTCTATAAGAGAAGGAAGAGCATGCTATACCTATAGGTTTTTTTGCCATTGTTTCCCATACATGTGTGGGAATTAGATCATGTCATGATGGACTTTATAGTTGGTCTGCCCAATACAACCAATATATATGATTCCACTTGGGTAGTTGTTGGCCATTTGACTGGAAGTAAAAACTACATATGTAATAGATAATTTACCTCATATATAAATGAATGATATTATTCATATACATGTTATAATATCCAATATCATGTAACACAAAGGACCAAAATTCATGAGTAGGTTTGGGGATGGTGTTCATGGATCTCTAGATACACATTGTAGTTAGTATTTAACTTCATCCAGATATATAGTTAGTTAGGTAAGCCATTACAAGAACTAGAAGAACTTATAAGATCTTATCTTCTTCAATAATATCTTGGATGTAAACCTTAGTTTCATAGATTTGTTTGGAAAAAGTATCATAGGGGTATAGAACTGGAATCATATGATGTATTGTAGGTGTTGTAAATTCCCTATATGTTTCTATGAGACAAGTGAGAATCTACTTTTGGGTCTAAAGATTTGTATTGTAGGTGTTGTAGATTGTCTATATGTTGGTATGAGACAAGTGAGAATCTAATTTTGGGTCTAAAGTTAGTTTAACAAATGACTAAAAGATACAAATTATTAAGTAGAATTTGAAGGAAGCACATGGCATATAGAAGTCTAACAACATTATAATGGAATATTTATCTTGAATTCATGGTTGAAAACCATGTGTATTTAAAGGTTTCACTTGGGAAGGGGGTTTTTAGGTTTGGGAATCAGAGTAAGATTGCTCCAAGGTAAATGGGACCTTATGCTAACATTGAACATATTGGCAAGTAAGACAAGGTTGGTACCATTATATTTGAACAAGTTGCACGACATTATTCTCATCTCTATGCTGAGGAAGTGTCGTCCTAATAATTCATAGATACTACAACTAGTAGAATTCCAGATTGAATATGATATTCCTTATGAAGAGGGACCCACCCATATCCTATATTGACAGATGAAGAAGTTGATGATGAAGGATATAGTTTTGGTAAAGATGTTGTGGTATCATCATGGTGTAGAGGAGTGTTAGCTGTGTGCACAAGTCTTAAAATTTATAACTCGAGCAGTACACAACAAGTATATGGGTGTGTGTAGTATATTCAAGATCATACAAGGAGCATGGTACAGTTAGGTGAAAGTGTGTTAATATTTAGCAATCTAGATCGGTTTATTAAGATTGGTTTGGTTTAAAGTCGATCAACTTTGCAAATTAAAGAAATCAATAAACACTAATTACTTAAGGAGAGATTTAGATCATATTTAAAAGATCTTGGTTATAGGATTTCACTTCCACATCATTACTCACACACAAGCACATAAATTAACTACTAATTAACATGCAAAGGAGGCTACTGTCATCCTACACCTCCTAGTGATATGAGACCACTCTAATCTCCACATAGTACTCATGTACTTATGCTAAGATTAAAACCACAACCTTTATCTTCAAAGTAATCCTAGACACTCCCTTAGTCAAGGATATGATGCCAAGATATCTACTCCCTACTTCTTTAAACATCTTTCTAAATCACATAAAGAAGCATAAAACACATAAGAAAGAAGGCCAATAATGCATACAAGAAAACAAAGACCATAAAATATCTTGAAGTAGCAAATTAACTAGCATTATTAAAAAAAACCTGAGTTCCCATGAATAATGAGATGGGAGATACTCTCCCATTCTCAAGAAATAGTAGTCTACTTGTTCATGGTGGTGAAACACAAGAACATGCTACAAATTTCAAAGTTAAACATGACTAGAGTAGAAAAGAACAAGGCAAATCCAAGGAATGAGGAAGAACAAGGTAGAACGTCAACTTGGAGATGAAATTCCTCCCTCGATGGTGCTTATATTCCAAAAAAAATCTCTCCCAAGAGGTCTGAATGAGATGGAGAAGCTCTACTACAATCTTTGAAGAAGAATGGAGAAGAATGGTAGTTCTCTCTCGAGTAACCAGTTTTTCCTCCCCAAAATCGTCTGTCCTCTACTCTAGATTGTTCTTTAGTCAAAAGGTGTTTCAAATGAAGATTGAGAACCGTCCCATAAGCATATTTTAGTTTTTAAAATGAGGGATGGTTGTTTTAAAAATCTGTAGTAATCGACGACGACACGCCATATCTGAGAAGAGACACACCATGTTGTTGTGTGTAACTGACGCTGAAACTGCTCTTTTTGAAGAGTACACAATGTGTTGTCTGAGAGACATGTGTAGTTGAGAGTCAAGGGGGACCTAGAAAATCCGATCGAATTGAACACGACGTGTGCTAAGAAACACATGTTGTGTCTTTTGATAAAACTTCTAGTGATATCTTTTGAATGGAGTGACACGTCGTGTTATCCACGGGACATGACATGTCTCTTATCTTTAGGAGGAATGATATCCATATGTAAACTCACATGTCATGTGCTAATACGCGTACACCATGTTTCCTTCAAAATCATAAAGATAATCTCTGTGAAGTATGCAATTTCTTGGGGGATCCAACTAAGGTCCGATTTTGGTTGGATTGGCCCATTTCCTCATCATAATCATGTACCTGTGGTCACAAACATGAATCGAGTAAAACAACTAAAAAGGTGTGAAAACAAGTATGATTAGAGGCAAAATAAGATGCAATAGATTGAATATGTCTGAAAGTGGGTGAATAGTCTATATGAAATGTGCATATCAAATCCCCCTAAGATTGAACTATTTCTCATCGTCAATAAAAGAGAGTGTAGAAATAAAAACAAAGAAAGTATCAAGTACTTGCACCCATCAAATGAACTAGAAAATGGATGAAACAAATCCAACCATAATGACTGATTATGCTTATTAGCCATGAATTCAACTTAAACACCCAAGATAAGAATTTTAGTTCAGTGAGAGTAATAACAATCTAGATGGAATAATCAACATAACAACACCAAATACAATTTAGATGACTAGACCAAACAACTAGTGAATATGCAACTTGACACTCTCAATTATTAAGGATGTAAAAGATGAAATCCAAGTTAACATGAACAATTTAGAAGCACTCTCCTTGTTTTAAAAAAGAATGTGGCGAAGAGGTGTGGGTTCCTGTATTCGGTAGCTATAATAGACTTATGCACACATAGAATGTTGGTTGGGGTATTTTACCCTCTTTTAGGATGTAACACCTAACTGTCGTGGCTAGATTAGACTTACACTAGGAAAGCATTATATGTGGGTGGTTTAGCTATATTTTCATAGGGTATATGTGTGACTTTTGAAAAACAACCTAGATATTCAAAATTGAGTTGGGTTACGCTTAAGAACCGTGTGGCCTTGAAGTAAAATTCTTTCCCCAAAACATACGAGAGTTAACTAGATTGCACAATCAACTAGGTTTCATGCATTTTTTTTTCATTAAGAGGTGTGTTGAAAATGCAATAAAAGCTTGGCAAAGGTATCTATAATGCTAAGTAATGTTGTAGTGTTGGTTAATCCAAACAGATTGAACTGTTATATGTATTTGAAAATCAAGAGTGTGAAAGGTGAAAATTCAGGTTAGAAGCATAAACCAAAATTAAGTGTTTGTTGTTGGTTAAGGATTTCACTTAATTGGGGCATAACTTGTACAGTTCTCTTCAAATAATATTTCTTAAATCAAATAGGACAAACTATTCAGCTTAATGGAACATCAATCCAAACACAAAGAAAAGGCCTAAGATCATACTAGATTTTCCACAACAGAAATGCAAACTTAAACAAAAGCATGGAATAAGATTATGAAAAGAAATTCAAATACAATACTGATGCTGCCCTCATTTATGACTTCATCGTGTTCCATTTTGTACTTTATTCACATATGAACATGTTAGAATCCACATTACATTCCTCAATATTCATATTTATATCAAATGCACTTATAGGTGTTTTTTGCATGACTTTCATGTACTTTGACCATGATTTTAATGGAAGGGAGAGAAGGAGGAGAATCTAAGGGTTTCTTCACCCTTGAAGGATCCTAAAGAGATCCCAAGATCTTCCCTAGCCTATTCCAAGTGGTCAAGGATCAACCCAAAGCAAGGAGCATCAAAGATGAGCAAGTTGAAGGTCAAAGTGCAAGGAAGAAGCCCCAACATCATTGTGATACATGGACTCGACCATGGTATAGATTCTCCATGTCATAGTTAAATTGTAAGTTTGAAGCTCCTAGCAACCACCCCAATGGTGACAACTAACCCCGTGGTGACCCAAGTCCACCATGCCTGTGGTGACCACCAAGGTCGTGGTACTGACCCTCCAAAATTGTGAATTTCTATGAATTTCTCATCCTATTTCCACATCGCCCATGACCATACACCACGACCATGTTCCCTACAACCACCACGACCATGGTGACCCAAAATGGTCATGGTGGATAGCAACCCTAGCCCATTTTTGCACTACTTTACCCATATTGTCCCTACTTAAACCAATGCTTCCCCACTAGCTATATATACATAGGTGGCAGCTGGAGCATGAGGTTAACGACTCGTATAGCCACTCTAGCCCACCCTATCCCCTTCCACTCATTCCCACTCCATTCCACCCCCATTCCATAATCTTCCACCCCAAAAACACCTATTGTTGGGTTTTTTGGTCACTTTCCACCACACATCCATGCCATTCCATCTTGAGAGAAGGAGAAGCTTGAGTTGTTGTTGATAGGAGGTGGAGAAGGAGGAGTCTCCACCAAGCTACCATTTCTTTCCACTCTACTCTCATTCTTCTTCCTCTCTTTCTGTATTTTATTCTTCTATGAGTAGCCAGCCCCCCTATGTGGGCTGTTTGGGGTTAAAATGTTACTTTGATACCATGTTGAGGAAAATGATATATAAACATTGTAATTCAATTTTCTAATTATTGTGTTCTATTTCTATCTCATTTCCTACAAATGTTTTTGTGGTTTGTTCTTGAAATAACTTAGGATTTTAGGAATAGCTTATATGTGGCTGTTTTTGTGAATTGCTACTAAGTTCAATTAATGGATCCCTAGTTAGCTATTCACCTTTCTACATGTTAATCAATTCTCTTACACCTAGGTGAGATATCTCAGTAGCTAGTATAGGAGCATTTAGTGTAGTTAACATGGACCCTTCTCAAGGCTAGAATGTAGGTGATGTGAGGTCTAAAACCTCATTTCCATTTCCATTACTACCCTCGGCCCCTAATTACCCTAAGAGTTACTATCCTAGAAACCTAAGCTCGATTAGATTCTAATTGAATTACACCTAAACCCTAATCCAAGTGAGCCTCATAAAGGTAGGTAGGAGGTGTTAGCGATTAGTTCCCATGTACACACTTACCTTATCGATGGTCAAATTAGTACTTTAGGGCAATTTATTAGCATCTAACTTGTTGTTTGGTTTGGTAGTATAAATGGAAGAATAATGTTTACATGTCATCATCCCTAACCTAATTGACAAGTGCATTCCCTCAAACATCTCATACTTCTCTTAATTGCATTAAAACCCTAATTTCCCTCTTTCTTAGCCAGTCTTTACTTATTTAGCTCTTGACTTTCTTAGTTAATTGATTGCCTTGTTGTTGCCTAGTTCTTGCTAGTTTAGGTCTTTAATTGCTCTTTTGCCTACTTTACTAGCTTAGGTGTCATGTAGATCTCTACTTTCTTGGTTTAGTGTAACTTGTTCCGTTCTTGCTAAACTTGTCATTTCTTGCTCATTAGAGCTAATTGTCTAGGGTAATGTAGGTTTTGATTCTTATTTGCATTCCTTTAGTTACTTGTTCAACCCTTAATGTAATCAAATAAAATCAACTCTCAAGCCCTTAAACCCTAGACTACATAGTAGGAACCTAGACCAAAACTAACCACTAGTACAGAAATGGGTTATAACGTCACTACCTGTAGGGTCGGTTTTTCCAAATAACCGACCTTATATGTCTAAAAAAACGCGGGCACCACTTAAGACCTCTTGGGTCGGTTTTCTTAAGAAAACCAACCTTGTAGTGTAACTCTATAGGGTCAGTTTTCCAAATAACCGACCTTATATGTCTATAAAAATGCCGGCACCACTTGAGTCCTCTTGGGTCACTTTTCTTAAAAAAACCAACCTTGTAGTGTAACTCTATAGGGTCGGTTTTCTAAATAACTGACCTTATATGTCTATAAAAAATGCGGGCACCACTTAAGACCTCTTGGGTCACTTTTCTTAAAATAACCGACCTTGTAGTGTATCTCTATAGGGTCGGTTTTCATAAAATAAGCGACCTTATAGACAATTGGATTACAAAGCCAATTACAGTTTCCCAGGGCAAAAATTTGCTTGATTTTGGATTCACGCCTCGATATATAGGGTCAGTGTTTCCAAATAACCGACCTTATATGTCTACAAAAAATGTGGGTAATTAGACATCTTGAATCCAGTTTGCCTTCACACATGTATAAGCACCTCTAGGGCCGGTTTTTTCCTTATAACCGACCCTAGAAGTCCCTTCAGTCGAAAATATTGTCGACCGAGATAAATCTTGGATCCAGTGAAGTTCATGCATGTATAAGCACCTCTAGCGTCGGTTTTTTCCAAATAACCGACCCTAGAAGTCCCTTCAGTCGACAATATTTTCGACCGAGATGCATTTTGGATCCAGTTAAGTTCACGCATGTATAAGCACCTCTAGTGTCATTTTTTCCAAATAACCGATCCTAGAAGTCCCTTTGGTCGACAATATTGTCGACCGAGATAAATCTTGGATCCAGTTAAGTTCACGCATGTATAAGCACCTCTAGCGTCGTTTTTTTCCAAATAATCGACCCTAGAAGTCCCTTCGGTCGATAATATTGTCGACCGAGATGCATTTTGGATCCAGTTAAGTTCACGCATGTATAAGAACCTCTAGTGTCAGTTTTTTCCAAATAACCGACCCTAGAAGTCCCTTCGGTCGACAATATTGTCGACCGAGATAAATCTTGGATCCAGTTAAGTTCACGCATGTATAAGCACCTCTAGCGTCAGTTTTTTTTCCAAATAACCGACCTTAGAAGTCCCTTCGATCGACAATATTGTCGACCGAGATGCATTTTGGATCCAGTTAAGTTCACGCATGTATAAGCACCTCTAGCATCGGTTTTTTCCAAATAACCGACCCTAGAAGTCCCTTCGGTCGACAATATTGTCGACCGAGATAAATCTTGGATCCAGTTAAGTACACGCATGTATAAGAACCTCTAGCATCGGTTTTTTCCAAATAACCGACCCTAGAAGTCCCTTTGGTCGACAATATTGTCGACCGAGATAAATCTTGGATGCAGTTAAGTTCACGCATGTATAAGCACCTCTAGCGTCAGTTTTTTCCAAATAACCGACCCTAGAAGTCCCTTCGGTCGACAATATTGTCGACCGAGATGTATTTTGGATCCAGTTAAGTTCACACATGTATAAGCACCTCTAGTTTCAGTTTTTTCCAAATAACCGACCCTAAAGCTCATCTCGGTCGATGAATTTGTCGACCGAGATAAATCTTGGATCCAGTTAAGTTCACGCATGTATAAGCACATCTAGCGTCAGTTTTTTTCCAAATAACCGACCCTAGAAGTCCCTTCGGTCGACAATATTGTCGACCGAGATGCATTTTGGATCCAGTTAAGTTCACGCATGTATAAGCACCTCTAGCGTCGATTTTTTTCCAAATAAACGACCCTAGAAGTCCCTTCGGTCGACATTATTGTCGACCGAGATAAATCTTGGATCCAGTTAAGTTCACGCATGTATAAGCACCTCTAGCGTTGGTTTTTTCCAAATAACCGACCCTAGAAGTCCCTTCGGTCGACAATATTGTCGACCGAGATGCATTTTGGATCCAGTTAAGTTCACGCATGTATAAGCACCTCTAGCGTCAATTTTTTCCAAATTACCGACCCTAAATCTCTTCTCGGTCGATGAATTTGTCGACCGATAACCTCTCGGTTGACAAATTCTTCGACCGAGAAGGAGCCAAATTTCACATGTATAAGCACCTCTAAGGTCGGTTTTTCCTTATAACTGATCCTAGAGCTCCCTCGGTCGACAAATTTGCCGACCGATAACCTCTCGGTCGACAAATTCATCGACCGAGAAGGAGCCAAATTTCACGTGTGTAAGCACCTCTAGGGTCGGTTTTTTCTTATAACTGACCCTAAAGGGCTCCTCGGTCGACAATATTGTCGACCGACATGAATTTTGGATCTAGTTTAGTACTTTTCAAAACTTTATAAAGCATTGGGATCTCAATCCGTTGTCTTATTGTTGGGAATTCACATCCCTCAATACCACCATCATCACATTTGCTAGATCTGGGTATTCAAACCCTTAGTTCATCACTAAACATGATTATCACTTATCAGGTAACTATTATCTTCAGGTCATCTGACCAAGGTATTCATGATATTTGTTACACAAGCATCTCACATGGTTAGTATACTTGATAACAACCATATCAATTTCATATCAACATCATGCAATACAAAGATAACATAACTATTCCCTCATTAGGGTTAGAGTTTCCCATCTTTATCAATTAGGGTTTCACATCACATCATCCCATATTAAGGTTACACATAACATTATCATATTATGGTTTTACTCAACATCACCCTATATTAGGGTTTCACATAACATTATCCCATATTAGTGTTTCACATACCATTATCCCATATTAGGGTTTCACACAACATCACCCTATATTAGGGTTTCACATAACATCATCCCATGTTAGGGTTTTATAAGCACCTTAGAGCTCCCTCGGTCGACGAATTTGTCAACCGATAACCTCTCAGTCGACAAATTCATCGACCGAAAAGAGCCAGATTTTACGTGTATAAGCACCTCTAGGGTCAGTTTTTTCCTTATAACCGACCCTAAAGTGCTCTTCGGTCGATAATATTATCGACCGACATGAATTTTGGTTCCAATTTAGTTCATGCATGTATAAGCACCTTTAGAGCTCTCCTCGGTCGATGAATTTGTTGACCGTTAACCTCTCGGTCGACAAATTCATCGACCGAGAAGGAGCCAGATTTCACGTGTATAAGCACCTCTAGGGTCGGTTTTTTCTTATAACCGACCCTAAAGGACTTCTCGGTCGACGAATTTGTCGACCGACATGAATTTTGGATCCAGTTTAGTTCACGCATGTATAAGCACATCTAGCATCGGTTTTTTACTTTTAACCGACCCTAGAGCTCCCCTCGGTCGACAAATTTGTCGACCGAAAATGTGTTTGAGTGTTTTTAAATAACAAAACACGGGAACCGTTTATCTTTAGCGTCGATTTGTTTCTTTTAACCGACGCTACAGGTCGAGTCTCACCTTTAAAATGGCTGAAACCTAGTCTTTCTCCCCCACGAAACAAAATTTTCGTTCTCTTTTTCTCTGCCGCGGCGCGGATACCATTTCTGCCGTGAAGCCCTTGCCACCTCTTCACGCCGCCAAAGCCCTTGCCTCCTCTCCATGAAAAGATCTCGTCGTCGCCGCCTCTCCACACTTCCATGAAGGTCGCCGCCTCTCCGTGAAGGTCGTCTCATCCTCTACGATGGTCACCACTATTTCCAAGTAAGGTCGCCACCATTTCCAAGGAAGGTCGCCGCCGTTTCCAAGTAAGGTTTCCGAGTTCGTTTCTGGGTTCGGATCCACCTTTCTTAGTCTTGGTAAGTGAGATCTGTCACTTTTTCTTTGTTTTTCTTGTTGTTCTATCTTCCCCTCTCTTCTTCTTGGCTGAATCCATGATGTTCCATGGTGGAGCTTGAGATAATGGTTGAAAACATCTTCGACTCTCTTTTTCTTACCTTTTCAACATAGGGTTTGCTTCCTTTTTGGAGAAGGAACCAACTTGGTGAAAAGGAGTGCCCAAGCTAGGGTTTCTTCCCCATTTTTCTTCAATCTACCTTGATGTTTGGAGTTTCTACATCATCTCTAAGGTGATTTATATAACTTTATCCATGATTATTGTTCACTCTTACATTACATGTACATGATTTTTCCTTAAAAATATTGATCCAAGTATAAAGATGTACCTTTACCTAGGGTGTGAGCTTGTATGATAGTTTTTTGTATCATCTTAGATGAACCCTACATCTTATGCATGATTTTTTTGAAGGAAGTGGTAATCATAGACTTTGTTTGCATATGGATAGCTTTTAATCTCTCAAAAGATGTATATTTCTAGGATTTCAAACTAATTTTTCCTCCTTATATTTCAAGAAATCTATCATTTTGTAAATTATGATGTGATTATGAATCATTTTTGTCATGAATGTGTGGTTTTGAATGGTGGCGGTTAAGCGTCAATGCTCCCCTCTCCCATAATATATGAATATTCATTTCTATTTCAGTTTGAACGTTTTAGTGTACCCCTCGGTCAAAAATTTTGTCGACCAAAATATTTTTGGTCGACAATTTTTCGACCGAGGGGTACACTGAAATGTTTATTTAAATTTTTAGCATCGGTTATTCCAAAAAACCGACCCTGTAAACTCTCTCGGTCGACGAATTTGTCGACCGATAACCTTTCGATCGACAAATTCGTCGACCGAGAAGGAGCCAGATTTCACGTGTATAAGCACCTTTAAGGTCGGTTTTTCCTTATAAACGACCTTAGAGCTCCCTCAGTCGAGGAATTTGTCGACTGATAACCTCTCGGTCGACAAATTCGTCGATCGAGAAGGAGCAATGAAGTGGTTATTCAATATTTAGCGTCGGTTATTCTAAAAAAACCGACGTTGTAAACTACCTCTCGGTCGACAAATTCGTCGAACGAGAAGGAGCACTGAAGTGGTTATTCAATATTTAGCGTCGGTTATTCTAAAAAAACCGACGCTGTAAACTCTCTTGGTCGAGAAAATTGTCGATCGAAAATGTGTTTGGTCGACAATATTCTCGACCGAGAGTGTTTACATGGTCGATTTTTTGGAATAACCGACCTTACAGGTTCCTTTTTTCTCACCTGGGTCAGATTTTTTACAACCTTTTGCGTCAGTGTTTACTCTGTAAGGTCGGTTTTTTCTGGTCAAATAAACTGACGCTATAGAGCAAAGTCTATAGCGATGGCCACTTAGGCGTCGGTTAAAAAGTGACGCTACAAGCTTAAAAAAACCGACGCTACAGACCATTCCTGTACTAGTGAACCATGATCTAGTACCCCCTTTCTCTCTTGGGTTCGACCCCTAACTTGCCTCCCTCCTATACTATAACATGATCATGTGTACTTGTGAGGAAGTGTGTTAGTCTATGTGTGTGTCCGTTATGGCTTTATAAATTCAAAGGACTTTTGTTTTTCATTTGAACCCTTGGGGTGTGTGCATCTAGTCAAGATTCAATTAATTTAGGCATGCATACCTAGGGGTAAGGAAAAGTGCACCAAGATTTCTGGCACCATTGCCAGGGAGAAAGGCGCTTGACCTAACTAGTTATTTTTGCTTTTATGTTTTCCTATTTCCCTCATCACTGCTATTTTTGATTCTTTATTATTTGTATTCTTTATGAACATTGGTTTTCTAACTTGTACTCTTTTGTTTGGTTGTGCCTTGTGCATGTGGCAACTATCAGGGGAAGACAAGATGGAAGGCCAGAATGCACCTCACAAGCCACTCTAGGAGTACTTCATGCCTACCAACTACGAACTGCCAATTGCTAGTAGAGTTGATAAAATGCCAAGGGAGTAATTCTCCATACCTTCAGGTCTTCTTAGGCTCCTTCCCACCTTCTATGACTCAGAGAGTAAGAACCCCTACAAGAACTTAGACTCATTTCTTGAAGTGTTCTCTAACTTTAGGACACTAATAGTCAGTGATGAATCAATCAAGTTGACCTTGTTCTCATTATACCTCAAAGAGAAAGCCAAAGATTGGTATGATTTGAGAAGGGATATCATGAGTTGGGAAGAGATGACAAATTCCTTCTTAAGGAAATTCTACTCCATTGCAAGATTAACACAAATGTGGTATGCCATAGTGAGTTTCAATCAAGTGGGTAATGAGAGGTACCATGATGCTCGTGAAAGATTTCAAAAGATGTTGAGATAGTGCTCACATCATGAGATCCTTTTGTGGTAGCTAGTTCAATATTTTCACTCAGGTCTCTCTCCAATGAGTCAAACTACAATGGATTCTTCATGTGGAGGAGTTTTTATGGCTAAGACACCTAAGGAGACATGACCTTTGTTTGAGTAATTGGATAAAAATTCAAGGATCCGAGCTTCTAGCATTATGAATGATGGTGACCGCCCCTTTCGGGTGACATCTCGATCTCATAATGATTCAAACCCCAAAAATGGTGAAGATTCTTGGAGAAATGGTGAGATTTATGAAGAACCAAGTGAAAACTATTCCTTGTCACTAAGTCAATTTTGTTGAATACTTTTGTGAATAAGTGAAGACACCTCATGCTTATAGATACGTGGAACCACAAAGTCGAAGATATAACTCATGGTTTGAGGAGGAAGTCCTATCTAGGTTGAAAAGCTTTGATGATGTGAAAATTAACATGACAAAGCTTGAGAAAATAGTAGATCAACTCTCTTCAATTCTTACTCTTCAAGCAGAAGCAAAGTTGTTCTCCCAACTCATAATGAACTCCAATGAATCAAGCGGACCAATGGGTGCCACTCAAGTTTTCTATAGTCCACCTTCAATGCAAATGCAGCCCATATATCAATTCTAAGTCCATCCCAAGCCTTATACACCTCCTACCCCTCCATCACCACAACCTTCCCACCAATTCACCTACCAACCTCAATTCTCTCCTCAACCTCAATTCCAATACCAAGTATCACCTCCACCTCCTCTATGCCACAAAAAGATCCCCTCTTCACCATGAGCAAGCAAGTGTTGTGACAGTTCTAAGGAGTGGTAAATCTCTTGAGTAGCCAAAAAGTCAAGGAAATGTTGAGAAAACAAGGCAAAGGTAGCACAAGGGTGATACCGTGATTGAAATTGTTGAATATGATACTATGACACCTTGTGTTGAGCATGTGATAATATGTGTTCCACCTTCTACTCCATTTGCAGATTGTACAACTTCATTTGTGATTCCTAGAGTCCCTCATGTCATGACACAGGAAGGACATTTTTGAAAAACAAGTGAGACACCATTCCTCAAATAATTGGATGAGCCCCCAAAAGTCAAAAGGAGGCAAAATCACAATGTTGACATTGTAGATGTGTTTTGACAAGTGAAGGTGAACATTATATTTTTGGATGCTATCAAGAAGATTCCATGTTATGCCAAGTATCTCAAGAACCTATGTACTATAAAGAGGAAGTCAACAAGGTGAATGCTTAAGAAAATCAAGTTGACTAAACAATTGAGATCAATCATCCAATATTCACTTCTTGTAAAGAGGAAAGACCCAAGATCCCCACTCATACATATCTGCATAGGGGGAAATCACATAGACTGGTCTCTAGTTGATTTGGGATCTACTGTGAATCTGATGCCATATAGTGTCTATGTGGATCTGGGGTTAGGCAAGTTGAAACCGGTTCATTGCACTCTCCAATTGGCGGATCATTCCATCAAAGTGCATATAGGAAGAGTGGATGATGTTTTGGTGATGATAGAAAAAGAAAGGGAAGCAATGTTCCTAGATTATTTCATTGTTCTTGACATGAACCCAGACGATAGGAAGATTCCCCTCATCTTGGGAAAGACATTCTTATCTACAGTTGATGCTGAGATACATGTTCATAGTGGCACAATGACAATCTCTTTCATGGATATGAAGATAAAGATCAACATATACAAAACCCCAATTCAGAGAGACCAAGATGAATATATTGAACATAGTCACTTGAAGAGTCTGACTGATCATTTGAAAGAAGGATATCTAGATGGAAGACCTTATGATAGATTTTGTGGTCAATGGGACAAGGAACACATGTTGAATGCAGATGAGGGATGCATATATTGCAAGAGTAGACACATGATGATGCCAAATGGTTGAGGGATGAAGGAATCTACAAGAAGCATGACTCAATACATACAATTTATTTCTTGTGGGAGGCAAACCACCTAGGTTTGGGAAATCTTTTTCCAACCTTCCATTTTTGATACTTTTGGTTATTTTTACACTTTTCTAAGAAAACACACACACACACGCACTATACTTGATGGTTTTGTTGTTTGTGAATCATTTTAGAACAAGTACATAGAAGGAAAGATGATGCATAGAATATCCATCCAAATATATGATCAAGAATGAAAATAGAATTGCAAACAAGTAAAAATTCTACATGAAGGTGACCAACATGGCCGTTCCACACAACATGACCGCAGTGTTGGCAAGACAGAATGGTTGTTCTACACAGAATGGTCGTGGTGGCTCTGTCCTGCTCACTGGACACCTTGAGACCTATCTCCCCTCTTAGTGTTTTTCTACCATGACTCGATGGCCTCTACTCTTTCATCCTAGAATTCTATTTCATGATGAGGAGAACATGGTTTAAAAGTTTGAGGTGGTATGGCAGTAAGCCCTTTCTTTACACCATTTTCCTCTATGTTACTTGTTCTAAATTTTTGCTCATGATGATCAAATAGTATAAATATCTCTCATACTTGTGTATCCATACATTGTGTGCTTGTGTTACATACATTCATATCATATAAGTTAATTTCCTGCATCTTTTGCGTAATTTTCAATTTTTTTGCTTTTCTTGCAATGCATTGCATATCATGTAGCTTTTTATAATTTTTGCATGTTTGTATCTATACTTTTCTTATTTATTTATTTTTGGTTCGTAAGAAATGCTTATATGTGATTGAAGGCAATTTGCACCATTTTGGCCAATTTTGTACAAATTTAGAACTTCTTGCCTAAAAGTGTGTTTTGACCCAATCTCTACTTATGGGATTGAAAACGTTGTCCTTTGATAAACACATGCTACATTATCATGAGCTTTTGCTAAATGGCCTCAGTTCTTGAATTTTTACATGTGAATCACCTCTCTCATGCTTGTGAATTTCTTGGTTGTTTTGTGATTGAAGCAAGCCACAAACGCTTAGGGTTTGTAGAATCTCATGATAAAAATGTGGTTTTAAAATTTCTCACTCATGTGGTATGTCATTAGTTGATGAAGTTGTTGGAGTAATTTTCATGCAAGAGATCTCATGTGAAAGCCCTCATTAGTGACCTATCTTTGACTCACTTGTCTTTCATCACTTCGTATCTCTCTGCCTCATGAAAGGACGCCAAAGTGCACATATTCAACTTTGGCCACCACTAAAAGTTTGGGGTGGCTATATCTATACACCATGGCCATGTTCTCTACAACCACCACGGCCATGGTGACCCAAAATGATCGTGGTGGCCAACAACCCTATCCTATTTTTGGATTGATTTACCCATATTGCCCCTACTTAACCTAATGCTTCCCCACCACCTATATATACATAGGTGGTTGATGGAGCATGGGGTTAGATTCTCCTACAAACACTTTAGCCTACCCTATCCCACTCCATTCCCACTCCATTCCACCCCATTCCATCATCTTGCATCCTAAAACACCTATTTTAGGGTTTTTAGCCACTTTCCATCACACATCCATGCCATTCCATCTTGGAAGAAGGAGAAGCTCGAGCTCCTACTGCTAGGAGATGGAGAAGAAGGAGTTTCCACCAACCTACCATGGCTTACCACCCCTATACTCATTCTTTTTTGGTCTCCCCCTATACTCATTCTTCTTCCTCTCTTTTTGTATTTTCTTGTTGTATCAGTGGCTAGGCCCCCTAGGTGGGCTGTTTGGGGCCAAAAATGTTACTTTGATACCATGTTGGTGGAAAATGATATGTAAACATTGTTATTTCGTTTGCTAATGATTATGTTCTATTTGTATCTTATTTCTCATAAATTTCTTTATGGTTTGTGCTTGAAATCACTTAGAATTCTAGGAGAATTGCTTATATGTGGCTCTTTTTGTGAATTGCTCCTCAGTTTAATTAATGACTCCATAGTTAGGCATTCACCTTCATACATGTTAATCAATTCTCCTACACCTAGGTGAGAGATCTAAGTAGCTAGTATAGGAGAATTTAGTGTAATTATCTTGGAGCCTTTTCAAGGCTAGAATGTGGGTGATGTGAGTCCCAAAACCTCATTTCCATCTCCATTACTACCCTCGATCCCTAATTACCCTAAGAGTTACTATCCTAGAAACCTAGGCCCGATTAGATACTAATTGAATTACACCTAAACCCTAATCCAAGTGAACCTCATAAGGGTAGGTAGGAGGTGCTAGGGAGTAGTTCCCCTATAGTTTACCTTATCTATGGACAATTAGTAGTTTAGGCCAATTCATTAGCATCTAACTTGTTGTTTGATTTGGTAATCTAAATGGAGAAATAATGTTTTCATGTTATAACCCAACCTAATTGACAATCACATTCCCCCAAACAACCCACACTTATTTAATTTCATTAAAACCCTAATTTCCTTCTTGCTTCGCAAGTCTTTACTTGTTTAGTTCTTTACTAGCTTAGTTAGTTCACTACCTTTTCTTACTAGTCTAGGTCTTTAATTGCTCTTTTGCCAAGTTTTCTAGCTTACTAAAGTGTAGATCTCTGCTTTCTTGGTTTAGTGTAACTTGTTCCTTCTTGCTTAACTTGCCATTTCTTGCTCATTAGAACTAATTGTTTAGGGTAATTTAGGTTTTGATTCTAGTTTGTCTTCCTTTAATTTTATGTTCAACCCTTAGTGTAATCAAGCAAAATCAACCCTAAAACCCTTCAACCCTAGACTCCACAGTAGGAACCAAGCCCAAAACTAACCTAGCTCTAGTGTCTTCTTTCTCTCTTTGGTTCAACCCCTAACTTGTCACCCTCCTATACTATAACATGACCCCGTGTGCTTGTAGATAAGTGTATTAGTCTACGTGAGTATGTACATTAGGGATTTATAAATTCGAAAGACTCCCATTGTGTGTTTGAGCCCTTGAGGTGTGTGCATATAGTCAAAGATTCAATTTATTTAGATGTGTATACCTTAGGGTAAGGAAAAATGCACCAACTACTAGTTGATTTCTCCCCCCAAGCTTGAAAGTTGCAGTGTCCTCACTGTATCAATCAAACCAAAGTAGATAGCAACCAAGTACCTACCATGATGAATCAAAATGAAGGGTCAATGCCATGATCCCCAGATAGAAAATTTTGGCTCAAAATACCATCATCGGGAATGGAAGTGCAAGGCGGCTCCTATGGTGGTGGTGGAGATGGTGGAGGCATGGTATACTGTACTTGAGAGTTGTTCCATGTATCCATCCTCTATAGCATGCTGTGAATGTCAGAGTACTACTAACTCGTCATGTCAAAGCAAGTTTCCTACTAATTAAAGAGGTGTTGTATATAGCCGTAGAGATGTTGAACGTTAGGCATAGCCCATCTGTACTCCCTCTATGTGCCACTGGAGGGATGGTGACATGAATTTGCAATTGTAGTGGAGCCATCTGGTTGGTCCTTAGAACCAGTGTCATCAAAGACAAATTTCTAGTTATCCTTGTTGGACAAGGTGACTACCTCAAGATCAGGTAGCTCAATGTAATCTTTATGATCAACAAAGTACTGCTTGAATTTGTTATCATTGGAGATGTCCCTGACAAGAAGGACTATGGATATGAGAAACTTGAGGTCAATTGTGTTCCTCCCTAGAGCAACTTCTAATCCTATAAGTTCAGCATTGACCTTGCGGACAATGTGGGTTATCTGTCCTATAATCATAATGTCACCAGAATTCTTGCCTCTAATTTCAAAGAAATAATAGAGGATATAACAACCAACATTAAGTTTGAAATTATGCAACATTGCCCACAAAAAGAATATACCTTATTTTCCACAAATTCCTTGTGTTTCTTTTATATAAAATACACAAGTGCTAAGGATCATGTGCATATAACGAAATATTGGGTTGTGTATGTGTGTCGCTCTTGCAGCTTTGGCGTCATGCATGTGATCTTTGGTAATTTCTCTCTAGAATTCATCACTTTTAAACTAAGGTAGATATGACATTGCTCCAGGGGGGGTGGCAATGAAATGCATAGTTGAATTGTCTGAATGTAATCTTGTAACCACACCCAAGAATTCTAAAAGTAATAATTCAAGGATCATGTATCCTTCTTGAGTATTGATTCAACATGCATGGCTGTTAAGAATTCATAAATAGTCTAGGGTAGGTAGGGCTTACATTGTATCACGTATACTTGATCCCTAATTCTTGAAGCAGTGCTAGGACTTCATCTTTAAATCCTAGCACCTCCAATGTTTCTTCAAAAGCAAAGTGAGTAGGCAAAACCCTACAAGAAACCATCATTTGGTAGGTTTTGTCTTCCTCCTGAGTGATGTTGAATTGGTTTGAGGAGATGTATGTTGGGGTGGAAGAGGAACTCTCACCCCCGACTTGAACATGACTTCTAGTGGCTGGGGATTGGAGAAAACATGGCATAGATGCTTAGGGTTGAGTGAGGAATGAGTTCATAAAAGAGGTTTAAAACCCTTTTTCAGCATTAGACACGACATGTAAAAATGGACATGCTGTGTTGTTACTTGTCTTTAGTCTCCTCTTATGTCTAGATTTTTGCAAATGCGAACATGACATTTGTGAATTACCACAAAACATGTTGTTTCTTAAGAACAGTTTGCAAGGAAATCTCTTTAAGAATAGGACGTGTACGAATGAAACACACGTCATGTAAGTTTTCAGTGGCCGTTTGCAAAATGGAGTGATATAGCAGACACACCGTGTGTCTATCAAACACACAATGTGTATTTTGGTAGAAAAATATTGGAAGTAGATGACTCTATAGACACATCGTGTGGTTAATTTGCACATGGCGTGTAAGTTTCCAACAAACTTCTAGGAAATTTTCTTCAATTGTACACATCATATACGTATTACCACACGCCATGTAGTCTAGGGTGTTTGCTTGAAACTTAACCTATATTATAGTGACACACCGTGTTGTATAATACACATGTTGTCTTCTAAAACTCTACAAAAATTAATTTCTCTCTTTGATTTTTCCTCTATACCTTCAATGACGATGATATATATGATATAAGTGGTCTCAATTTTTACAGTCATCTATGACAAATTTATTTAGAAAAGATACAAGTTCTTGAGTAAATGCATGAAATGAAACTTATTCTAATTGTGTGGCCAACTCCCCCAAGGTCCTCCATTCAGATTCTAGAGTGAGACTTGAGTCGGAAACATCAAGCATCTGAGAGGGAGCATGAGGCTCCCCGATCTATATTCTCTCCATTAGTGTAGAGTTTGCAACAATGACTGTTAACTTTTAATGTAGATTGTTTTCCTTTTAGCTCCACAGTTCCATATATATAAACCTTCAACACTAGGAAAAGTCCCGACCATTTTGAATGGTTCCCTGGAAAGAATTTAAGCTAGGAGTTGAACAACAATACATGGTCTCCTTCTTTGAAATCTTCGCTCCAGATCCTCTTGTCATGCCATATATTTGTTTTCTCCTTATAAATTTTGGCATTTTCATATATATATATATATATATATATGTGTGTGTGTGTGTATATATATATATATATATATATATATATATATATATATATATATATATATATATATATATATATCACTAGTACAAATATCACCGTGTGCGACACTAAAAGTAGATGTCTTAAGCGTCAGTTACAAAACTGATGACCTAGAGCCATCCTCGATTACAACCAAAAAAGAACCGTCAATAATGGCACAATAGGCATCCGTTCTTCATCCAAAACTGACACCATTATCCATCTCAAACAAAAAAAATTGGCCCCTAGTTAGACCATAGTTGTTGGTTTCTTATAAATAATCGACTCCGTTGACCTCCTATGTTGACCTTTTTTGTAACTAAAAAACAACCGACACCATTAGTACAAAATACGACGATTTTCTATAGTTAACCGACAATCTTGACATTCGTTGTCGGTTTTTTACTTTTAACCGACAATGATGTTTTGCTTTTTTTTTCTTATCAGTTTGTAGGCATGTTGTCCAGCTGGTCAATAAGATGCAGAACCTGCAGTTCTGAACTACAAGTTTTGTTCCTATGGACTATTTCTCATAGTGCTCTTCTAACCAACACTTAGAGGAAGGCCTAGCATCTCACTGAAGATGAGACTTGCTACATATGGAGAGGCCAAGCAGAGACAGTTCTCCACGCTCTCAGGGGTTGTGAACACATCAAACCTATATGGGAGAGGTTGCTTGACTAGGATGAGCAGGAGGAATTTGTCAACCCAACCAACATCAACGATTAGATTAAAATTTATGTGGGGAAACCTCTTGAATTGCAAACGCTCATTTTGATTGTGTGTTGGAACATTTGGAAGGACATGAACTGGGAGATACTAGAGGGTGTGAAGTGTCATGTTGATAGATTCATAGACCATATAAATAAGGAGACTTAGCTACACCTAAAGTCTTGGAAACCAAGCACGGAAGACAAGAAAGTTAGTGAGAGGAAGAAGTGGAACCCGCCCACACCAAATTACACAAAGTTCAATTCAGATGCGGCTATAGGGAGGAATATTGCGGCAACAACTTTTATTGCAAGAAACCACAAAGGTCTGTGGATCTGTGGTCGAGGAAGAACCTTGAAGACTGATAATGTTGTGGAAGAAGAACTAGCTGGTATCCAAGATGCAATGGAGTATGCACATCAACAGAAGATAGTGATGGTATTCTTTGAAACTTGTTGTAAAAATGCCATGTTGAGTGTTGAAAAGGCTTCTAACAACAACCCAAAGTTTTCTATTTGGGCTTTTAAGATTAAAAGTCTCTTCAGACCTGATTGGAGAGTTCAACACAACAATAGAGATGCAAACCAGGCAGCTGACACTCTGGAGAAGCACCACCTCAAAACCAAACACCATGTTTTCCATTATGTTACCCCTCCACCTACTGTGGATGGGATCATTCAATTAGAGTCTTGTAATGGTAGTAGTACTACCAGATTTAATTATGCCTCTATTAGTAGGAACTGTAATAGCAGATTTAATAGGCTTGTAAGAGGAAGGAAAGGTGAATAAAATAGCTTCCTGACTTACCCCAAAAAATATATACTCATTAATTAATGGTTTACATCTAATATGATATTAGGTGAAATAAACTCTGATGGATCTAGGGTGTGGATTCTAACCTAATATAAACATCATTGAGGTATGTTGCATACTCTTATGAGTCATATTGGACAATTGATTATTTCCTCTCTCTCTCTCTCTCTCTCTCTCTCTCTCTCTCGGACTTGATGGTGACACATTAGCTTAGATGAGACATGTTTCCATATGGTTGAACCAATTGTTCTAATTCCTTAAACTAGTCTTATTCACTGTATAGTTAAAAAATTGAATTCTATCTATGTATCTTGAAGTTATCTCATTCAATTTGCATTATGATGAGTTTGATGGTCTATAATTTAATCGAAACCCTGATTTTCTATGGGTTGACCTTGATAGTACATTTTTCTATGCCTATACTTCTTTTTGATGACTTTGGAAGTTGGACACCTATATGGTGATATGATGATATCTCTGCTTGCCTCTCTATTTATAACGCATGTCTGGTTTGGGTAATTTGTTTATTTGCACATTGGGTGATGTATTCTGATTGTGTGTAATACCAATCGAGGGTGCAAATGGTGATTCCTGTCCCTGGGTAATTGTGTTGCGATGCCATTACTCCCCAAAGATTATGGTGGTGATGCCATAATATATGGTTATGGTGGTGATGCCATATACCCCACAATGTTATTATGTGGATTATTATTTAGTTTACCCACATGCATAATTCTTATCATTAATTGATGTTCTATTTCTGTGATTTTAAAGGCAAGATTTGATTAATGTGAGCTTTAATGTTTTCTTCATATATTCTCTTTCATCTTACTATATGAAGAATTTCTTTTTGATGTCCAGTTGGATGCTTTTTCCTTATTCTATGGGAAGCCTTGAGATTTGTTGTGATTATTTCCTTTGTATTGCCCAATCCCTATTATATGCACATACCAGATTTGATAGCTGACAATTTCAATCTTGTTCTTCTTTTCTAGCTATGCTTCCAACCCCTGGGTGGTGAGAAAGGAGAAGCTATCTAGAGTTGACCAAGGCTATCCATGAGTTACCTTATCTAGCTTGGGAGGTAGTTTGAGATAGTGGGACGACCCTCTACATAATAGTTCCTTTTGTTTCTTTCTATTTACACCCTGTGTGGTGAAGAACTTTCATAGACACTCAATAGTAATAGTTAGAATATTTCTCATCCACTTATATATTATTGGTTTTATGATACATACATGAAAGTAAATTGGTTATCATCCCTCTTGTGAAAAATTTATGATGGTTTTAGTTCTAAGGGATATTGTCTTTTTATTTTTAGTAGGGAGTGGATCCCTCTTGGGTCGCACTCCTTACAACATAGTATCAGAGTCAAGGCAGTTGGTTGATCTAACTATTTCAATTTATCTCCAATAGATTGTTTTCCTTTTACCATAGGTTGCTTATACCTTATCCCTTGCCTTGTGCAGGCACATACATATGGCTGGTGAAAAGTCATCTGTTGATAACCTAGAAGGTTTTGTGACACCCCAAAACCCCAAGTTTGGGATGCCCAAGATGGATCCTCCTTTCACTCCTCCAACATATAAAAATCTAGTGACATATGCTGGTCAACCTGTAGTGAACCAACAAATCCCACAATCTACAAGTTTGAGCCTCTCTTCTGAGCAAGAGTTTACTCTCCTTCGACAACTACTTTCCTCAACCCTAGCAGGAAAGGCTAACCCAGTTCCTACTCTTGAGAAGCCCAAGGAGTATAATCTCATAGAATTCCTCAACATGCGCCCTACATATTTTAATGGTGAGAATGAAGTCAACACGGTGGATAAGGCAGACAATTGAATTCTTTCTTAGGAAGGACTTTTGATGGCATGGCTTGTCCTGAGCAAAAAAAGGTTCGCTTTGCAACTTATGTGCTCATTGGGCTAGCTAGACATTGGTGAAATAGTTTGTCTAAGACTCGTGATGTTGATTCTATGAATTGGAGTCAGTTTCTTGCCATGTTTAGAGAGATGCATATATCCTATGCAACCCTAAGGAAGAAGGAGTCTGAGTTCTATACTTTACGTCCGAATTCCATGACTGTAGTAGAGTACATGTGGAAGTTTATATGTTTGGAGTGTTATGCCATAGGGGTGACTGATGAGAGACGTGCTAGTCTCTTCATTGATGGGCTATGTTTTAACATTGGACATATGTTGATTCCTCATCTACCCTTGACCTTTCCCTAATTGGTGGATAAGGCCCTCTCTATAAAAGCTTACCCTTATTATCAAGCAAAGATAAATCATAAGAGGAATACACCTAGTGAAGACACAAAGAGTGATGGATGTTCCAAGTGCCATTAGAAGCATTCCCCTAGAAGTTTTCTTCCTAAACTTGAAGGTCCTATCACAGATCATCATTATGGAGAACCTGGTCATATCAAACCTCATTGCCCACAACTTCATGGAGGCTAGGTACCAGTCCAACATAGGGGTAATGGTAACAAGAACAATGGAGAATGATCTATTGATAAAGGTAACCTTTTAGCTTATATTAATCTAATCATGCTTTCCTTTTTCAATGGTTCTTGATACAATGTAAGTGTTGTTAGTAGGTAATATTTTACCTATGCTCTAGACTTATCTTTGTATCTCTAGTTAGTTTGACTTGGTAGGTCAAACCCTTTAAGGGGTGGAGGGATAGTAGTAGTGTCTTGATAGATCTTGGATGATTAGATTTTGAGGATGAAATCCTCTTTAAGGGTGGAGTCCTATAACAAATTGAACATTAAACATATACTTTTTGGCCCTTTTTTAAGCTTTTCCTTCCTTATATGTCCTTTTTGGCCTTGATGTTTAATTTGTGGGAATATTAATGGTTTGGAATGTAATTGAAAACGAATTATGCCAATGTAAGGTCATATGTATAATTATCTTAGTGGATGTTTCAATGAGGGACTAAAATGTAATTTAACCACTTAAGAGGAGTAATAGTAAATTATTCGTACTAGAATTTTCCATGTCCTTTTGGAATAAGAAAGAGGAAAAGAAATAAAAATGGAAAAGGCTAAAGTCAAGAAAATAAGGCATTAAATGCTTTAATGTGACAAATAGTGGAAATATGAGTAAATTATCTAAAATCCATAAAAGATGAACTCAAAAGATAATTCTAAGTTCAAATTCATTTTCTTTAAGTACAAGTTTGTTGGAGTGACAAGTTTCACAATTTTTGGAAAATTAGTAATTATAATTTCATTCATTGAATGAGTAAATAAGAGATATCCCAAAAATATAAAATAAAATTATTAATGATTCCAAAAGAGGCAACTAATTCCAAGTTTGTGCTCTACATGTTAAAATATGCCTTTGGGTGAATTTTCACTCAAATTGGAGAATATTTGATTAAAAGGAGAAACTAGGGAGAGAAAGTGGTTAGAACCTTTAAATTATTAAATAAATGACAAACAACTTCAACATGTAAAATTTGATGGCAATTTTGTATCCCAGACACTTAATGTGACTTTTGGGTGAAGTTTCATCAAATTTGGAGAATCGTATAATCATTAATGATGGAAGAAAGAGAATATAGGATTTGGTTTATTTAATACAAAAAAGTTCTTAAAAGGAAAATCTAATTGCATATTCAGATTCTTCACATCGAAAATAGGCTATGTGTCAATTTTCATTTAATTTGAGATTCGTTTGCACCCTCTATTGATGAAAGAGAAAAGTTAAATAATTAATACAATTCACTACAGTCTAATTCGATTAGGAGTGTAGATATATATGTCACACGGATATTCTTTCTTCTTTGGCAGATGCACTTTTACCCTGACCATTGGACTTTTGATCGAACGAGCCACAACTCATCACCTACCACACGCTGGTTGGAAAAGTAGCCGGTATGATCGTGATAGAGAAAAATAGTGATAACTTCCTCTATACTCGATGATTCTTCGAGGTTTTTTTTACCAATAGGTTAGTGAGCAAATCCCGCATCTAGCAAGAACTTATTCATGCCCTTATTTTCCAAAATCAGGAAACACCCAATTTGGACCCTCATCCTCTCTTCCCCATGACTTGAAGATTGCATAACAACCTCGCCTATATATAACTAATCATCCAGAAACAATCAACCACTCAAGTTTGATCTCTTTCTACCATCAATTTGGTATTAAGCCGTATGTGGTACCTCCGTAAGCTCTATCTTTACCACCGACTACCTCACATCCTACAGGGTATCTCCAACCATGGGGAACCAATTAGTTTGGTGGTGAGCTTCCTGACCTCATCCTCTTCCTTTCGTATCCCTCGTGGATACTCTGTTGTCATCTACCCTCTGGTCGACTAACCGCTAGTGTTCTCTGTCTTGGCATTGACAATAGGGCTTATTGGTTCAAGCTCTGGACCCCTAACAACAAAGCTAGAATGGGTTCTCCTTTGTGAAGTTTTCTTCTCTTGCTTTTTCCACATAGTTTCTCACCAGAGGACCTACTTTCATCTTTGCCTATGATTCTCACTACTATTTGCCATGGACAGAGTTTCCCAGTGCCTCCGGAGACCAAAGAGCTTGAGCCTTGGCTTGTTGGCTGTGGTAGGTCCTTGGGATGTCAACCAAGACAATTATGTGGTGCAACAAAGTTTGTCTTGCATGTTGGCTACTATGCCTGGCACTGGTCGCAGCCATGGTGTGAAGTAGGCATCGTGTGGATGAATCTCCTCTATCGAATACCTCTTTTTCCCCCTTGTTTTCTCTTATGTTTTTTATTCTCGTCAGGGGCAAAAATGTCTTTTCACTCCTTTTCTTTTTCTTTGAGAGAGATCTAGTTGTACGTTGACTAGTGACTTGGCTACTTGTGATTGGGCCAAGTCACTAGGTCTAGCTTCTCCCCCTCTCTCTTCCTCCCTCACAAGTTTATTTGATGATGTGGCATTCCCTGATTTGTCAATTTTGTTAAATTGATATCTTTTAATCTACTAGTCCAAAAATTATAAATAAATATATTTTGGAATAAAAAATATTCTCTATCTAAAAAACACTTTGAACATCTAATTTCAGTGGTTTTTGAAGGATCATTTTTGCAGAATGAAATGTATGTATAAAATTCATACTAATTTTAACTTAATCATATAAACACCAAAATTGTCAAAAAGATATGTTTTCTTAATTAGGAGAATTTAACTAATCAATTGATCAAGTTTTTAGAGACTAATTCCAATTTAATAAAAGGGTGATATTTTTAGGGTTTTAATATACTCATTTATTAATGGTTTACATATAATATGATATTAGGTGAAGAGAAACTTTGATTGGATCTAGGGTGTGGATCCTAATGTGATATAGACATCAATGAGGTATGTTGCATACTCTTATGAGTCATACCAGAAAATGATTATTTCCTCTCTCTCTCTCTCTCTCTCTCTCTTAGACTTGATGGTGTCACATTAGCTTAGATGTCACATGCTTACATATGGTTGAACCAATTGTTTCTAATTCCTAAAATTGGTCTTATTCATTGTGAAGTTAGCAAATTGAATCCTATCTATCTATCTTGATGTTATCTCATTCAATTTGCATTGTGATGAGGTTGATGGTCTATAATTCAATGGAAACCCTAATTTACTGTGTTGGACTTGATAGTACATTTGGCTATGCCTATACTTCTTTTTGATGACTTTGGAAGTTGGACACCTTTATGGTGATATGACGATATCTCTTCTTGCCTCTCTCTATATATAATGCATGTCTGGTTCGGGTAATTTGTTTATTTTCACATTGGGTGATGTATCCCGATTGTTTGTAATACCAATAAAGGGTGAAAATGGTGATTCCTATCCCGGGATAATTGTGTTGTGATGTCATTACCCCGCCAAAGATTATGGTGTCACTAGTACAGATAACACATTTCGTGTCGGTTAAGTAAGATAATTTTCATCGGTTTTGAAGCGACACCCAAGTGGGTGACACTAAAAGTAGACACCTTTACCATCATTTACATAATCGATGATAGAAAGCCGTTCCCAATTACAATTTAACCCAAAAGCAACAGCAGTCGAACCATAGGCATCGGTTTATAACAAACAACCGAAACAGTTAATCATTTGTTGTCAGTTTTTGGTATTTAACCGACGTTGATGTTTTGTTTTGTTTTGTTTTCTTATCAGCTCCCAGGCCTGCTGTCTGGCTGGTCAGTAGGATATGCAGAACCTGTAGTTCAGTTCTAAACTATAGGTTTACAACATCCCTTTGATTTCAGCCAACAACAGGCCACAAACCTGCAAATATTGACAAGATGTATACAAATTATATATTTTATATGGATCATGTGATTCACACACATGTATAATAAGCACATTTAATTTCAAATATGATTCATCACACACACATGCATGTAGAAACATGTATTTCATTTCTCCATTCCATATATTCACACACATTTAGCAACCTACAGTTCCATTCATTTCTTTTCACACACACACACAGAAACATTCATTCATTCCATCTTCACAAACACATGTATATAGATAAGACAATTAAAAAAAAGCATTCAGACATCATCTTTTAAAGTTGAACATGTTATTGAAATACTAATTATGACAACAAAGTTTAGAAAATAACATGTACAGTTGATAACTAAATAAGGGGGGCTTGTTGTACCCCTAAACATGTGCATATACGGGAAAGTAAATTTGTTGCTAGCTTAGACCTACTTTGTCGATATTGCTGTGTTGTGGAGCTCATTTTTGTTAGACAAATTTCAACTGATGGTGATAGGGAAATGGGATGGTACCAACAGTAAGAATAGAAGGGAAATTGGGTATGCTCTCCTCATTGAATGAGTCCAAATATGTGCTATCCCCTGTCCAGTACTCAAATTGGACCAGATGATCGGGCGTCTCATTGTTGATGTTGGTTATCCAAACCTTGATGGTATTATGGCCAACCGGATGAAGAAAAAGCTTGTCACTACGACCCAATATCATCTTCAATTCCCAACCCACTCACACCAATTAGATGTGGATACAAGATTTCCATCAACATTATACTTAACCTCGATAATAGATGTTGAAGTTCCAAAATTTAGGGTCACTTCACCAGCCGTGTAGCATCTTCTATTTAGATAACACCAATTTTAGGTATAGTGAGTTGTGCTGATGAACGAACATCTAGAATGATGTCCAACTATTCTTCAATAGGGAATAGTAACATTGGGGTAGAGGCCCAAGCCATTGTGCCTACAATAATGTAAAATGTTGAGAAAAAGTAATATAAATGTAAGTACTAACAACACACAACAACATGGGTTATTTCATATTCATGACATAGAAATAATTGATGATGATGATGATGATAATAATGATGATGATGATGATGATGATGATGATGATGAGGATGATGATGAGGGATCGTGATGATGATGATGATCATGATCCTCATTGTTACGACCCATATCAGGGTTAGTCAACAAATACCTCGAATTACGTGAAACACCTCAATTAGTGTTGAATATCAAATTAAATATCATGGTTAATCAAATAAGTTAATAGGTGAATCAATGGTTGAGATTGAAACCTCTGAGGGAATTAATGATAATTGCAGTATTAATAATTAAGTTAATTAAGTTGAAGTAAGTACGCAAGTTACAATTAGAGCTTTGATCCAGTGAAACAATCCATTTAGCATGATTTGTGCTTTGAGGTTATAGAGAATCCCATGCTTGAAATGTTGCAAGAAGAATCGTCCAAATCGGACCTACGAGGCGCAAACTGTGACCATTTCAGTATCTAGGGTTTAAGTCGCAATTTTTCCAATTATTCGTTTTAGTGGGTCGGTTGCTTTCTTTCCTTTATCTTTGTCTTCCCGATCAATCGAACAGTAACAGCCGCAGAAGCGGCGCAAGGCTGAGAATCCAGAGAGGGCGATCATGGGTGCGATTGTGGGAAACCTAGCTTGATTCAGCTGCGCCCTACCTCCGTCCTCCTTCTACTACCTTCCTTTCTTCTTCTTCCTCCCCAGCTTCGCCCTAGCCACCTGCCCTACCAGGCGCCGACCTGCAGCAGCAGTTGCTGGCCAGCTAGCTGCAACGGGCTGCCATGGAGCCGGTTAGGGAGCACAAAGCTCCAGGAAAGTGCAGCTCCGAGCTCGGCCAAGAGCTTTGAGCAAGAATCCGCAGCCATAGCTGCGTCTAGCACCAAGAACAGACATCATCTTCAACCTGTTCGTGAAGATAGAGGAAGCTGTTAGCAACTGGTTTAAATTGGAGATCGATTGACACACAATAGAGCAAGGTAAGACTGGCACGGGGCTCAGTTTTGAGGATAGAACTAGAATCCGTAGCTTAAGCCAAGACTTAGTTTTTGATCGAGTTCATCTTCAATGAGTTTTCCGTTTCTGCACAGGTTGCACGGCGTGCAAATCAGTTTGCACGGCGTGCAAAGTTACAGAAAAATAGGATAGAAAGTTGACCAGTTTGCACGGCGTGCAGATCAGTTGCACGGGGTGCAGATCAGTTGCACGGGGTGCAAAGTTGCAGAAAAAGCAGAATTAGGCGTGTTTGTGGATGTTTTCGGTGGTTACGAACACACCGAAGTGGGTGAGTAGTAGTTCATTCAGAAATCATTATTCAACTCAAATTAAATGCTTAATTGCTTCTGTATCAGTTGGTATAACTTCTAAACAGTGTAATACATACAATAGAGTATGTTAGATTCATTGGAACTTGAAATACGTAATATGCTTAATGAAAATGATGAAATTTCCTGTTTTATGGTTGCAATGTATTTGTTGATTTAAAAATGGATATTTAGCATGGAAATTGGATTAAATGATACTGAATCATGTTTAAGGATGACAAATGTTATATATGTATTTCAAGAAATGTTCAGAATGTGCAGTAAGTATGGAATGTGATATTCTTGTTTTAAATGGTTATATGTTAATCAGTTAATAGACTTAGGTGCCCCAACACCGTAGAACCCCATTGTGCGGTCTGTACCTTTGGGGTGAAACGACCGATCTAGCCCTGAGTCTAGATGGTCGGCGACCAGTGTTCAACAATAATCTGTGCGTGTGTCACGGTGGCACTGGAGTAATATAGGGGTTATTCAACAATAATCCGTGCGTGTGTCACGGTGGTAACCCAGACCCTCCGACTGTGCACTACAGGTTGCGGGAGGAGTCTAGAGCACTCAGAGTTAGTGTAGTGAGGCCCTTGAGTGCCTAGGAACTGCAGTGAGGCCCTTGAGAGCCTGAGAGTGCTATGAGGCCCTTGAGTGCCTGAGGCCCTTGAGAGCCTGAGAGTCCTGTGCAGACCAGGACGGGAAGTCAGACTTAGCATTTCCCGGGTGTGTCGCTAAGTCTTGTACAGTGGGATCGTAGTTCGCTACAGATCTTCATATGTAGAGTGCGCTGCATATGTTTGGGGCATAATAATATAAATATGTAATCATATAGGATCACAGTAAATTAATATATATGAACTTTTGTGCCAATTCATTATATCTGTTTATTGGTTTAAATTATCTATTGTTGCATAGAAATGCGATTATATTCTGTAATCTGCTATGTCATTAGAACTGCCCTGCTTGTATTGTATTTATGTTTATTTCAATTTTATAAACCTGATGAGTTGTTTAGTGATAGCTAAATGAAATGCTATTCACTGAGCGAGTAGGCTCATACCTCTACTCAAAACATTTTCAGGTCATCATCAACAGCAGGAAATCTGAAGGATCCTTTCATCCTAACGCTTAGTCTGTAGAAGGTATACGTAGTTAGTAGTTAGAGGTCTCGTAGTCCTTTCCCCTCGATCTTTGGGACAAGGTGTGGGTGAGAGAGAATGTGTATAAAGATGTAAATTAACTGTTATGCTTTATTTTATGTTGAACAATGTAATATGATGTAGACTCTGTTGATATTGCCTAGTCAGTTTAAATGAAAATACTTCCGTAGATTGTTTAGATTTATTTTACAGCATAAATCAGGTTAACTTTTAATGTCTTTAAAAATGTTTTAAAAAGCTTTGAGTGGTTTGGCTTGTGTGTAATCCCTCCGTCTCGCCCTAATCTCGTGATTTGTGGGTAATATGAGATCGGGGTGTGACATCTTGGTATCAGAGCATAGGTTGAGTATATGAATACTCTAAGTCAAGGTCAGGGGATGATAAGAGACCAATAGGATTAAGGTTTAAGAGTTTTCCTTCTGTCTGTAATTTTCTAACAGGAAGTGTTCTGTTATACTATTATAGATGGCAGGAAAAGGATGTGGTCACGAGAACCAAGTAAAGAGTTTAAGTTGAGTCGTTAAGAATCATTAAGGTCAAAAGATAAAGTTATAAGTGAGACGAATAATAAATGATGAGTTTTAGCTCTGGAAGGTCTGAGTGTTTAGATACCCTGGCCAGGTGTCTGAATACTTAGATTGACCAGTATCAAGCTACTCTGTCTGTTCTTCTCTGGATGCCCTGGCCAGGTATGCAGAGGAAGGATGGGCTAGAGAGAAACCCTAGAAATCTCAGGGTTATGAGATAAGAAATTAATGTAGAAATAAGAGATTACATATAAGATGCAATTCAAATCTTGTCTATTATTGCTTATTTGATTTAAAAATCACTAGAAATGCTTTTATATGCATAAAATTAGAATTTTCAGTTTGTAAAGCAAATAAGATTCTTTTATATTGTTGTGTCATGAAGTGAATTGTTTAGTGTTTGTTTTCTTTGTATTAATGTAGACCCGAAATTATGTTTAAATGAGTTTTCCCTAAGTGGATATTCTTTCCACATGTTTAAGATTAATAGGGGTTGATTAATCTCGAGTAGCTCTTGGCTTCAGGACTACAGGTTCGGCCTGGTCCGGCTGGCAGGATGCGTTACTGGGATCTAATGACTCCTATTAACAGTAAAATAAGAATAGACTCTGGATGATTTAGACCCGTAACATAGTGAGAATGTATATACACTAGGATGTTTTAACTATGATAAGAAGTCTAAACGTTCTTTTGTCTTGAGATTTAGGGTTTGAGAAGCATATACCCTAATCGGCCCAAAATAGGGTTTTGATAATACATAAACACAAAATTTGGTAAGTAAAGTGTATCAGTAAATGATTTTTAGTATTTTATGTGTAACTCTGATTTAGCTCAAATTTGTATATGATTTTAATATATAAAATGTAAACAAAATTGGAAAATATCAGAATTTTCGAAGAATGTTCTGACTTGTTTATCGGCCGAGTTTCAAACTCGACCGATCACATTTTCAGAATGATATAGCAGTGTGGTAATTGAATTTTATCTTTTTATTTGTATATCCAATTGATCTCAAATTTTAACTGTGCTTGAAAAACACAATTTTAGACACTCTGATAAATTGGCGTAATTTTTGGATGACTTTTGATCTCTACAGTGAGAGTGTCGGCCGAGTTTACAACTCGACCGAATCTGCTGCAGACTGCAATATAGCAGTGCCTTGTTTGATTTTTTATTATTTATTGGTAATTAGAAATGACCTCAAATTTTTACCGGAGGTCTGAAGCTTCATTAGGTATAACACATAAAATTTCCAGAATTTTTGGATCTTCTGTTAGCTATTTAATAAACGAATTACAGAAACTATTGTGAAAACTGAATTTTCAGCCAATATAATTAAAGTTGAGTGTTGGGTTAATATGCTATTGACCCAAGCAGCCCAAATTGATCTATATGATCGACCATACACACACACAATAATGCTATGTTACTGATAAGGACCAAACCCTAGAATGATTAGAGTTGTAGTAGTTCAAGGGATATCACTAGTGATTTAACCTTGAATACTAGTATCTATGTAAAATAAGACCTTGAGATTTGTTCTATGTAAAGTAATCTGGCAGTGATAGTGATCTAGGGTTTATAGGTAGCTAATATGAATGGTACATGAACAACATGAAATGACTTAGAGAAAAGAGTAAAACATAAAATTGAAATGTAACAATAAGAAAGTAGCATAGAATGCGGAGTATTATCCGATATATGATCTAAAGATAGCTGATGTAGTTCATGTTTTTAAGACATGACGTCACTATCTTTATGATGTGATAATAGATTATCACCCTGGTAAAGAGAATGTGGTGGCTTATGCTTTCAGCAGAAAGTCAAGTTCGACAGCTAATGCATTCTCTATGGCAGGTTTCAATAGAGACATGTTAGTAGAAATGTAGAAGTTGAACTTAGACTTAGGGGTGACAACACAAAGTGGTTTGATTGTACAGATACAAGTCAAGCCTACTTCTCATGATCAGATCAAGGAACTGCAATAGGGTGATAGTGAGTTAAACCAGACCATGCATGACATGATAGGAGGAAAAGAGACCAGAGTTTAAGTTTTTAAGACGATAAGGTGTTGTATTAGCATGACATGTTGTGTGTACCTCGAGATAGTGAGTTGAAAGAAAAGATTCTTATGGAAGTGCATGTATTGATGTATGCTATGCTTTCAGGAAAACACTAAGATGTATATGAATGTCAAGGAATTGAAACGGATGGTCAGATATGCAGAAGGATGTAGCTGATTAGGTGGTTAAGTGCAATGTGTGTCAGCAGGTTAAGACTTAGCATCAGAAACCCACATGTACTTTGTAATCTTTTCCTATACTAGTATGGGAATGGGAACATATCGCAATGGATTTTGTGATAGGGTTGCCCTAGACACCTAGAGGTTATGACTCGATATGAAAGATTGTGGATAGACTAATTTAGTCTGCTCACTTTCTTCATATTAAGTCAACCTTTGATGTCTCGAAACTTGACTATGATATACATGGATGAAATAGTTAGGTTGCCTGGTAATCCAGTTTCAATCATATCATATTGAGATCCTAAGTTCACATCTAGGTTGTGGAAACAGTTGCATCGTGCTTCGGGCACAAAGTTAAGATTCAGTACAACCTTTTCATCCGTAGACGGATGGTTAGTCTGAGAGAACCATTCAGACTCTTAAGGACATGCTGAGAGCATGTGTTATGCATCTCAGTGGAAGTTGGGAAGAACATTTAAGCCTTATAGAGTTTGCTTAGTGTGAATGTTGAGTTTAGAAATACACAAATGATAATGGTACGGTTTGAGTATAAACCCAGACAATACAGAATAGGTAAATCATTAGGTGCATGATTTCAAGGAAGTACGTTAGCATTAAAATATACAAATAAACCTAGTTGCATGCTTCCTGTTATGTTAATGGGTATGACTTAACATTTTCATGAATTGGCACGTTTCTCTGAGATATTATTAGAAATTCTCAAGTAATATTAACTATTTGTGTTATGTTTTGTAAGCAACTCTTAATTGAGTTATGTGATGCACAAACCAGGAATTTGGTTAATATGCACGTTCTTCGAGAAATTTCAGATAATTGAAAAATATTACAGATGGGTTCTTATAGATGAAGTAAATTACTCTTATTGATGTAATAAGATGTTCAATTACATGAATTCAGTATGTATGTGCCAAAATTGATTTGAGTTTGGAATATTTATGAATTTTTAATCTGCCTGCATGCATGATATAAAGATTACTCAGTAATTACAATGATTTTGAATATACTGCTCTGCCAGTTCTAGAATGATACCGTATTGTGATTTGAACTGCAATCAAACAGATGAGATAACAGAAACCCTAAGAGTAGGGTGTTTCCATGTGACTAGTGAATGAGATAACCCTAAGAGTAGGGTGTTGGCATGTGATGAATGAATAAGGCAAATGAAACCCTAAGGATAGGGTGTACGATGAATCAAGTATTTTGATATCAATTTTCATTATGAGATGTGATGATGTTTAACAGTTAAATTCCATGATTTTATTTTAGTACCAACTTGACATGCATTCTGTTTATTTAAGAATTTTAGTTTGTCTGCATGTATAGTATGATAATTTCTCAGTAATTACCATAAATTGAGATACTGTTATAACAGTTCTACAAAGACAATGTTTTGTGGTTTGATCTGGAATTAGATCAGATGTGTCCTATGTTGAGGGACCAATACAAATAGCTGATCTGAGGATCAAGAAACTCACGAATCGTGAGATACCCTTAGAGAAGGTTTTGTGGAGAAACTACAACCTAGAAGGAACCACATGGGAGTTTTGGGATAGATGTGCGTAACAAGTTTCCTTTTCTCTTTTAGGAATTTCGGGACGAAATTATTATAAGGGAGGGAGATTGTTACGACCCATATCAGGGTTAGTCAACAAATACCTCGAATTACGTGAAACACCTCAATTAGTGTTGAATATCAAATGAAATATCATGGTTAATCAAATAAGTTAATAGGTGAATCAATGGTTGAGATTGAAACCTCTGAGGCAATTAATGATAATTGCAGTATTAATAATTAAGTTAATTAAGTTGAAGTAAGTACACAAGTTACAATTAGAGCTTTGATCCAGTGAAACAATCCATTTAGCATGATTTGTGCTTTGAGGTTATAGAGAATCCCATGCTTGAAATGTTGCAAGAAGAATCGTCCAAATCGGACCTACGAGGCGCAAACTGTGACCATTTCAGTATCTAGGGTTTAAGTTGCAATTTTTCCAATTATTCTTTTTAGTGGGTCGGTTGCTTTCTTTCCTTTATCTTTGTCTTCCCGATCAATCGAACAGTAACAGCCGCAGAAGCGGCGCAAGGCTGGGAATCCAGAGAGGGCGAAAATGGTGCGATTGTGGGAAACCTAGCTTGATTCAGCTGCGCCCTACCTCCGTCCTCCTTCTACTACCTTCCTTTCTTCTTCTTCCTCCCCAGCTTCGCCCTAGCCACCTGCCCTAACAGGCGCCGACCTGCAGCAGCAGTTGCTGGCCGGCTAGCTGCAACGGGCTGCCATGGAGCCGGTGAGGGAGCACAAAGCTCTAGGAAAGTGCAGCTCCGAGCTCGGCCAAGAGCTTTGAGCAAGAATCCACAGCCATAGCTGCGTCTAGCACCAAGAACAGACATCATCTTCAACCTGTTCGTGAAGATAGAGGAAGCTGTTAGCAACTAGTTTAAATTGGAGATCGATTGACACACAATAGAGCAAGGTAAGACTAGCACGGGGCTCAGTTTTGAGGATATAACTAGAATCCGTAGCTTAAGCTAAGACTTAGTTTTTGATCGAGTTCATCTTCAATGAGTTTTCGTTTCTGCACAGGTTGCACGGCGTGCAAATCAGTTTGCACGGCGTGCAAAGTTACATAAAAATAGGATAGAAAGTCGGCCAGTTTGCACGGCGTGCAGATCAGTTGCACGGGGTGCAGATCAGTTGCACGGGGTGCAAAGTTGCAGAAAAAGCAGAATTAGTCATGTTTGTGGATGTTTTCGGTGGTTACGAACACACCGAAGTGGGTGAGTAGTAGTTCATTCAGAAATCATTATTCAACTCAAATTAAATGCTTAATTGCTTCTGTATCAGTTGGTATAACTTCTAAACAGTGTAATACATACAATAGAGTATGTTAGATTCATTGGAACTTGAAATACGTAATATGCTTAATGAAAATGATGAAATTTCCTGTTTTATGGTTGCAATGTATTTGTTGATTTAAAAATGGATATTTAGCATGGAAATTGGATAAATGATACTGAATCATGTTTAAGGATGACAAATGTTATATATGTGTTTCAAGAAATGTTCAGAATGTGTAGTAAGTATGGAATGTGATTTTCTTATTTTAAATGGTTATATGTTAATCAGTTAATAGACTTAGGTGCCCCAACACCGTAGAACCCCATTGCGCGGTCTGTACCTTTGGGGTGAAACGACCGATCTAGCCCTGAGTCTAGATGGTCGGCAACCAGTGTTCAATAATAATCCGTGCGTGTGTCACGGTGGCACTGGAGTAATATAGGGGTTATTCAACAATAATCCGTGCGTGTGTCACGGTGGTAACCCAGACCCTCCGACTGTGCACTACAGGTTGCGGGAGGAGTCTAGAGCACTCAGAGTTAGTGCAGTGAGGCCCTTGAGTGCCTAGGAACTGCAGTGAGGCCCTTGAGAGCCTGAGAGTGTTGTGAGGCCCTTGAGTGCCTGAGGCCCTTGAGAGCCTGAGAGTCCTGTGCAGACCAGGACGGGAAGTCAGACTTAGCATTTCCCGGGTGTGTCGCTAGGTCTTGTACGGTGGGATCGTAGTTCTCTACAGATCTTCATATGTAGAGTGCGCTGCATATGTTTGGGGCATAATAATATAAATATGTAATCACATAGGATCACAGTAAATTAATATATATGAACTTTTGTGCCAATTCATTATATCTGTTTATTGGTTTAAATTATCTATTGTTGCATAGAAATGTGATTATATTCTGTAATCTGCTATGTCATTAGAACTGCCCTGCTTGTATTGTATTTATGTTTATTTCAATTTTATAAACCTGATGAGTTGTTTAGTGATAGCTAAATGAAATGCTATTCACTGAGCGAGTAGGCTCATACCTCTACTCAAAACATTTTCAGGTCATCATCAGCAGCAGGAAATCTGAAGGATCCTTTCATCCTAACGCTTAGTCTGTAGAAGGTATACGTAGTTAGTAGTTAGAGGTCTCTTAGTCCTTTCCCCTCGATCTTTGGGACAAGATGTAAATTAACTGTTATGCTTTATTTTATGTTGAACAATGTAATATGTTGTAGACTCTATTGATATTGCCTAGTCAGTTTAAATGAAAATACTTCCGCAGATTGTTTAGATTTATTTTACAGCATAAATCAGGTTAACTTTTAATGTCTTTAAAAATGTTTTAAAAAGCTTTGAGTGGTTTGGCTTGTGTGTAATCCCTCCGTCGCGCCCTAATCTCGTGATTTGTGGGTAATGCGAGATCGGGGTGTGACACTCATCATCATCGTCATCATCATCATCATCATCATCCCCATCATATATCATCATCATCATCATCATCGTCGTCGTCATCATCATCATCCTCATCATCGTCATCCCACATCATCACCATCACATGATGATGATGATGATTGATGACGATGATGATGAGGATGATGCTGATAATGATGTGATGATGATGATGATGATGATGACGATCATGATCATCATCATTTTCACCACCATCATCATATTCATCCTCAACATCATGGTCATCATCATCATCATCATTATCATCATCATCGTCGTCGTCATCATCATCATCATCATCATCATCATCATCATCATCATCATCATCATCATCATCATCATCATCATCATGTGGGATGATGACGATGAGGATGATGATGATGATGATGACGATGATGATGAGGATGATGATGGGGATGATGATGACGATGATCATGATCCTCATCATCATCATAAGCATGATCATCATCATCCCCATCATATATCTTTATCATCATCATCATCATCATCATCATCATCATCATCCCACATCATCATCATCACATGACAATGACTATGATTGATGACGATGATGATGATGACAATGATGATGAGGATGATGATGATCATGATGTGATGATAATGATGATGATGATCATCATCATCATCATCGTCACCACCACCACCACCACCACCACCATCATCATCATCATCATCATCCTCCTCAACATCATGGTCATTATCATCATCCTCATCATCATCGTCATCATCGTCATCATCGTCATCATCATGTGATGATGATGATGTGGGATGATGATGATGAGGATGATGATGAGGATGATGAGGATGATAAGGATGAGGATGATGATGATGATGATAATGATAATGATGATGGATGATGATCATGATCCTCATCATCATCATCATCATCATCATTATCATCATCATCATTATCATCATCATCATTATCATCATATTCCTCATCATCATCGTTATCATCATCATCTTCATCATCATCCTCATCATCATGATCCCATATCATCATCATCATCATCATCGCATGATGATGATGATGATTGATGATGATGATGATGACGATGACGATGATGATGGGGATGATGAGTGATTATGATGTGATGATGATGATGATGATGATCATCATCATCATCATCATCATCATCATCATCATCATCATCACATCATAATCACTCATCATCGTCATCGTCATCATCACCATCATCATCATCCTCATCTTCATCATTCCACATCATCATCGTCACATCATGATGATTATGATTGATTACGATGATGATGATGATGATGACGACGACGACGATGATGAGGATTATGAGTGATAATGATGTGATGATGTTGATGATGATGGCGATGATGATGATGATGATCATCATCATCATCATCATCATCATCCTCAACATCATCGTGATCATCATCATCATCCTCATCCATCATCCCACATCATCATTATCACATGATGATGATGATGCTGTTGATGATGATGATGATGATGACGATGACGATGACGATGATGATGATGATAATGCTCGTCATTGTCATCGTCACCGTCATCATCATCATCCTCAACATCATCATCAATCATCATCATCATCATCATCATCCCACATCATCATCATCACATGACGATGATGACGATGTTGAGGATGATGATGATGATGATGAGTATGATGATGATAATGATTGATCATCCCCATCATCATCATCATCATCCTCAACATCATGGTCATCATCATCATCATCGTCATCATCATCCACATCATCATCATCATCATCATCATCATCATCATCATCATCATCATCATCATCATCATCATCATCATGTGGGATGATGACGATGAGGATGATGATGAGGATGATGATGAGGATTATCATTATCCTCATCATCATCATCATCGTCATCATCATCCACATCATCATCATCATCATCATCATCATCATCATCATCATCATCATCATCATCATCATGATGTGGGTTGATGACGATGAGGATGATGATGAGGATGATCATTATCCTCATCATCATCATCATCGTCGTCGTCATCATCATCATCATCATCATCATCATCATCATCATCATCATCATCATCATCATCATCATCATCATCATCATCATCATCATCATCATCATCATCATCATCATCATCATCATCATCATCATCATCATCATCATCATCATCATCATCATCATCATCATCATCATCATCATCATCATCATCATCATCATCATCATCATCATCATCATCATCATCATCATCATCATCATCATCATCATCATCATCATCATCATCATCATCATCATCATCATCATCATCATCATCATCATCATCATCATCATCATCATCATCATCATTATCATCATCGTCCCTCATCATCATCATCCCTAATCGTCAACCTCACCCTCATCATCATCCTAATCAATTAATTCAATTCATTCTTCCATTTTGTGTTTATTCATTCATTATTAAACCCTAATTCAATATTAATAAACTACACAATGGTGGCATTATTAGCCCTAAATTCAAATCTAGTACTGATTAAACCACTCACCACACCGGTGGATCGAACTGTAGGTTGTGGCGGCGCCTAGAGGTGGAGGTGGCCGGCCGGGCTGGAGGTTAAGGTGGTTAGCACTAGAGGTGTAGGCGGTGGCCGGTGGCGGTGAGTGGAGCAGATGAAGGCGGCTAGAAGAAGGCTCCTTGCTCTACTTGGAGCTGGTGGTGGAGGCAACGAGAGCAGGTAGCTAGTGGCGGCCGGCGACTGGGTACAACAGTAGCAGCTCCGGCATGAGCAGCTTCAATCTCGTCGGATCGGCGCGTGGAGGTGGCGAGCATCTTCAAGCTCATCGTGGCGGCACGTGGAGGCAGTGAGCAGAGAAGGGAGGCGGTAGAAAAATCGTCAGACCTAGCTATGGGGGGAGAAGATTGATAACTAAATAGTGAAGGGGAAGAGTTTGGCTCGTGCGGTGCTCATATGTTAACTATCGACGTTGGTTATTATTCTAAAACCGACAATAAATAACTCAATGAATTTTTGCCTCGCGAAGTATATTTATTCGTCAGTTCTTTGGCATAACCGATGACATATGAGGGGATAAAAACTTTCGTGGGGCTTGGCGTGGGACATGTGTCGTCGGATTTTGCACAACTGACGCCGAATTTAAATTTTTTTGAGCCAACTAATTTTCACTAAAAAATTGTATTTTGTGGGTGATTTTAGATGTCGATTTGATTTATTAACATTTGACATTAAATAAAAGCAATACCCGTGTCTTTTGTAAATCAGACGATCTTCACATATAGGTGTCAGTTGAGTTTATACGCTGACGTCATAGACTATTGGCGTCGGTTTTTCAGAAACAACTAACGATATCAAATGTGACATTAAACGTAATTTTTGTACTAGTGTGGTGATGCCATAATATATGGTTATGGTGGTGATTCCATATATTATTATGTGGATTATTATTTAGTTTACCCACATGCATAATTCTTATTATTAATTTTTGTTCTCTTTCTGTGATTTTAAAGGCAAGATTTAATTAATGTGAGCTTTAATGTTTTCTTCATATATTCTCTTTCATCTTACTATATGAAAATTTTCTTTTTGATATCCAATTGTATGCTTTTTCCTTATTCTATGGGAAGCCTTGAGATTCGTTGTCCCTATTTCCTTTATATTATTTAATCCCTATTATATGCACATACCAGCTTTGATAGATGAAAATTTCCATTTTTTCTTCTTTTTGGGGTAAGCTTCCAACCCCTACACTGTGAGAAAGGAGAATCTTCCTAGAGTTGATCAAGGCTATCCAGGAGTTACCTTTTCTAGCTTGAGAGGTAGTTGATGTGGAATATTATCGCTCTACAAACTCACTCGGGGTTGAAATCCCCGATCTTTTACCAAAACCTCGTGCAATAATACCACCCGCAAGTGGACATGTCTTATCACTGTATAGTTAAGGATAGAATCCCAAAGGACAACGTTTTTAAGAATCTTTGTCAGTCGAATCTAGCACAAGTAAGACTATTATTAGAATTATTGATTGGTTTGTGGTTGACTAAACTATTTGCAGGAAAGTAAGAGAGCAGAACAAAAGTTTGTTCTAGATTAATGATATGGAATCGCTGGGATGGTCTCGGGTTTCACCACCACTACACATACAAACACATCCAAACATCAAACATCTAGGCAAGAATCTATCTATCCAAATGGAACTGATGTGAACCCTCCCAAAGGGATGTTTAGGCCCACATAAGCATCCCCTTAGGCATCGGATTTCTTGTCGCCATCTGGATAATGCACTCACGGTTCCGAAGATACAACATCCAACTAAAACTGAGGTCCTCCCTAAGGGATATTTAGACCACAGAAGTGTCACCACATGCTAGATGGATTGTCCCCTCACGGATCATACACTTACAACCCCAAGGAATCCTATTCTATTTCTAGTCAGGGAGTCAACCGCGTTAATTGACAAGAAATAAGGTGATTAATCTACAAGCAAACATCAACGATTAACAAACAAGATACAAAATCCAACTAAGGTTGTGGCCCTCCCTAAGGAATGTTTAGGCCACAGAAGCGTCACCATAGGCTAGATGGCTCGTCCCCTCATGGATCATACACTTACGACCTCAAGGAATCTCATTCTATTTCTAGTTTGAGAGTCTACCTCATTAATCGACATTCCACCCTACATACAGAAGTTCTCATAACATAGGGAAGAACAAGATGAAAGCAAGCAGGTAATCAAACTACAAACGTTATCAATTAACGACGAAATGAAAAGTTATATACATTGCCTTGGAATGTTAAATGAAAATACATGAAAGCATGGGCAGTGGGGCTAGTCCCCACACCCCAGTGAAAGGGAACTACTCGCTCATGGTGTGAGAAAAAAGAAGAACAAGGGAGAAGGAAGATTCCGCCATGAGCATGATGCCAAAGGTAGTTGCAGCTCGGTGAAGATGTTGCGGTCTTCTACGTCATGTTGGGGTAGATCTGGACAAGGAGGAAGAACCACCAAGGTGGGCTGGGCAGACCTTCTCCACCTTCTTTTTCTTCTCGGCCTCCTTGCTCGCAGCAAGAGGAGGTGTGGGCGGCTTGAGAATGGCGTGAAGATGGTGGAGTGGCGGCGGTGTGGAAGGGAAACCGATCCTTTGCTCAAGCGGCCTCTTGGCGTCCTCGAATCGATGCTATAAATGAGGACCCTTGTGGTCCTATTTATAGGCTTGGATGGGGTCCTCACGTTTTTGTTGTGAGTTCTCTTCAAACGGTTGGGGGCAAACTGTTTGCTCAAAGGGTTTGGGAGCAAATGGACTTGGACACTGTTTGACATCCAAACGGTCTTGATTGTCCACACGGTCTTGGAGTGTACGTGTCCAAATGGTCTGCAGATGTATGACCAAACGATCTTCAATAAACGATTGTTGTTCAAATGGTCTTTAGAGTATCCATTCACCAAACGGTCTTGAAGACCGTTTGGGCTTGCACGGTCTCACTGATCAAACGGTCTTGGAGACTGATGGGCTCCAAAGGTTCTTGGGGCCAAATGGTCTTGCTCTTGATCAATCTTTGCTTGAGTGTCCAAACGGTCTTCATCCAAATGGTCTTGGATCCAAATGGTCTTCATCATCCAAACGGTCTTGAGGACTGATGGCCTCCGACTGGTCTTGGGGCCAAACAATCTTGCTTTTGATCGGTCTTTGCTTGAGTGTGCAAATGGTCTTCATCCAAACAGTCTTGGATCCAAATGGTCTTGAGGACCGATGGCCTCTGATTGGTCTTTAGCGTCCAAATGGTACTAGTTCCAAATGGTTTTGAAACCGTTAAGGGTCATACAGTCTTAAGATCGTATGGGCTCAAGCGGTCTTGAGACCGTATGGGCTCAAACGGTCTTGAGACCATTTCAGTAGAGTAGTGAGAGGAGGACCGTGTAGGTGAATGTTTGAGATCAAGAGGTCAAAACTACATGGCTAGACCGTTAGGGAAAACTGTTTGGTCAAGACCGATTGGTCAAGACCAAAATTTAGAGGATCTCGAGCGCATTCCATATGATGTTTGAACCTAGTCAAGACCTGCACAAAATCAATATAAATCTAGTCAATAATCTTGATAATTGAATTAGTTAAGAAATCTTGCATTTTGTGAGATTTAGGAGATGAAATCAAAAGTATTGAATCAAATTGGACCCAGAGAGGTGACTGAAAATAATGATGAATATGCATTCATCAGAATACCCCAAACTTAAATGCTGCTCATCCTCGAGTAACACAAAATATGAAACAGTCACCAAAAGATTACTTTCTGATCATGTGATTGCCTCCTCTTCACATCACGGTTGTTTCCTTTCTACTTAGTGTGACTAAGCATTTTGACTTCCCGAGACCACTGAACACATCTTACCATATCTTCATTCCTGAGTTTGTTTTCCAACATCACTTCTTCCTCACTTTTTCCAACAACAAGCATGTCAAAGAGTTTTGTAAGAGTCCAGAGATAACTACAGAACAACAAGTGTGCATCTGATCTGACACTGGTGTATTTTAGGGTAGTGGAGGCATTTATTGTGCCATTAGGTAGAAAAGGGAGTGAAGGGTGGTATGGAAGGAAGAAATAAATCTCTCCTCTATTTGACTCGAGATTTTTATTATATTATTTGAAATTTTATTTATTGCATTTTTGTTTGCAAATGTCTCCTCTATTCGACTTGAGATTATATTTTTTGTGTGCGCTTTGGCATCTTTTCTTGGTGGTACGCCCCTATTAATTTGCGAGGGGTATGGAAGAAGCAGATATAGAGGGGAGTGGCATGCCACCCCAAACTTAGGGGTTGGCACTATTTTGGCTAATGTTTGTTTCTTTTTTATGGATGGAGGGGTACAAAGATGGTAGAAGAAGTGTAGAAGAGAGTTCAGATCATAATGCAACTTGATTTATAATTCCATGCACTGGGTTGTTCTCTTTATCGTACTCAGCTCAAATAATGACTTGATGAGGATCCAGTAGGGATTCCATGTTGTTGCTCCACTAGTCAGTTAGGAAGCACGGTGTGTTTGATCCCTATCAATTCGACATACGCTTGCCATTTTTACAAAGATCATGATGTTAGGATTCATAAGCTCCACAAGATGATTTCAAACAGTAGGCTAGTTTTAAGAAGAAGGTCTTTTTGAGGATCTGCTTCGAATAAGGGGGAGGTATAATGATACAAAATGCATATATATTGAAATGAAAAGTGTCAAAACTTCATCCAGTATATGCTCAAATTTCTTTGGAAAACTTTAAAAATTTGAAAATATTGGTAAGGTGAAAATTTTGGTAAATTTTGGTCAAAAATGCAATGATGAAATCTTAAGTCTGAATTAGATGGATGAAGGTGGAAAGTAAGATACGTACCACCCACCCTCCACCCTAAACTTAGAAATTTGCTCGTCCCGAGCAAACTCTAAATCCGAGATGGAGGGGAAAGTTCATGCTGTTTGGACCACCAGATGTGGTTGCGTTCCAATCAGCGTGCGTCCTCCATCTGAAAATCTCAAACATAAAGACCATTCAGAACTCAAGATATCATCTCATGATGCAATTTTATTTGGTGCAAAATTATCTAAAAAATAAAAACAAAATTAAGAAAAATTTCTAATTCAAAATTGAAACTAAATATAAATTTATTGATTGGGTTGCCTCCCGACAAGCACCTTTGTTTTATGTCGATGGCTCAACTTGGTTTTTGTAACTTTCATGGTGGATATGTTGGATTGGTGAGTTCTAGTATTGCTTCAGTGCCTGTGTCAGCTGAGGTGACATATCTCTTCAATTGTTGACCATTTGCCACAAATTTGCCTGACTTTTCACTCCATAAAGAAAAAGCACTATGTGGGGAGATTCTCTTGCCGATGTAAGGTCCTGACCAGCGGGAATGGAGTCTTCCTGGGAATAACCTTAGTCTTGAGTTGAATAGAAGAACTTGGTCTCCCACTTGAATGTCCTTCCTCTTGAGATGACCATCGTGCCACAACTTTGTGCGTTCTTTATAGATTCTAGCATTCTCATAAGCTGTCATTCAGAGTTCTTCCAGCTCCTGGAGTTGTGGAATCCTAGCTTGGCCTGCTTCTTTCGTATCATAATTTAGTTGTTTTATTGCCCACCATACCTTGTGTTCCAATTCTACTGGTAGGTGGCATGACTTTCCATAGATTAGTCGAAAAGGTGTAGTCCCAAGGGGAGTTTTAAAAGCAGTTCGGTAGGCCCCCAAGGCGTCATTGATTTTTACTGACCAATCTTTCCAATTGTGGCCTACAGTCTTTTCCAAAATAGCCTTGAGTTGACGGTTAGAAACCTCTACCTGTCCACTAGTTTGTGGACGGTAGGGTGAGGCTACCTTGTGAGTTACACCATATTTCCTCAGCAATGCTTCAAAGCTTCTTTCAAGAAAATGAGAACCTATGTCAGATATCACAGTTCGTGGAACTCCGAATCGGGGGAAAATGATATCTTTGAACATTTTGATGATATGTTTGGAATTAGTAGTGATGGTTGGTATGGCTTCGACCCATTTTGAGATGTAATCCACCGCCACTAGGATGTAGGAAAATCCATGAGAAGATGGGAATGGACCCATGTAGTCCACAACCCAAACATCAAATATCTCGACTTCTTACCACAAGTTCAGTGGCATCTCATCTCTTTTGGTTATGTTACCCATTCTCTGGCACTTGTCACAGGATAAAACAAAGTTGTAGGAATCTTTGGATATGGTTGGCCAAAACAATCCAAATTGCAATACTTTCAAGGCAGTTTTCTTAGGGCTCATATGGCCTCCAACTAGGCCTGAGTGACATTCCTACAAAATAAGTTGAGCTTCTTCTTCAGTGATACATCATCTGTATAGGTCATCAACACAAATCTTGAAGAGGTACGGCTCATCCCAGTGATATTGCTTCACATCATGTAGGAATTTCTTTAGTGCATTTCCAGTGCATTCAGGGTGAATGACACCCACAACAAGGTAGTTCACAAAGTCCGCGTACCAAGGGATGGCTTCGAAAACTTTCATAAGCTGGTCTTCTGGAAGAGAATCATTGATGGGGATCTTCTCGATTTCCAGGGCATGGATACGACTGAGGTGGTCTGCCATGACATTCTTTGTACCTTACTTGTCTCTTATCTCCAAATCAAACTATTATAAGAGGAGAATCCATCTAATTATCCTAGGCTTAGCAGCTTTCTTTTCCAGGAGGTAACGGATAGCAGCATGATCCATGTAGACAATGACTTTTGAACCAATGAGGTAGGATCTGAACTTGTCAAAGGCATACATGACCGCAAGAAATTCTTTCTCGGTAGTTGCATAATTCCTCTAAGCTTCATCGAGGGTTTTCGATGCATAGTAGATCACATAATGTTTATTTTCTATACATTGGCCCAAGACAACACCCACATCATAATCAATGGCATCACACATAATTTCAAAAGTGTGATCCCAATCAGGGGCTCTAATGATGGGTGTTGTTGTAAGAGCATGCTTTAGGTGGTTGAAACTTTTAACACATTCTTCATCAAAATTGAATTCAACATCCTTTAGTAGCAAATTTGTCATCGGCCTGGTTATCTTTGACAAATCCTTTATAAACCGTCGGTAAAAGCCTGCATGACCTAGGAATGCACGAACCTCCCTTACATTGATAGGGATAGAGAGCTTGGAAATTACTTTGATCTTGGCCTTGTCTACTTCAATTCCTCGATTACTGACCCTATGGCCGAGGACAATGCCTTCCTTTACCATAAAGTGACACTTCTCCCAGTTTAATACAAGATGTGTTTCTTCACACCGTTTGAGGACAAGGGAGAGGTGTTTTAGGCATGAGTCAAATAAATCTCCGTATATAGAAAAATCATCCATAAAAAATTACATAATTGTTTCAGTGAGACCAACGAATATGGCAGCCATGCAATGCTGGAAGGTTGCAAGTGCATTACAGAGGCCGAACAACATTCTTCTAAATGTGTATGTTCTGAATGGGCAAGTGAAATTAGTTTTCTCTTGGTCATCTGGATGTATGGGTATTTGATAGAATCCAGAGTAACCATCAAGATAACATAAATATTCTTGATGAGCCAACCGTTCTAATACTTGATCAAGAAAAGGCATTGGGAAATGATCCTTTCGAGTTGCCTTGTTTAACTTTCTGTAATCAAGGCACATCCTCCACCCTGTAATTGTTTGAGTGGGGGTGAGTTCATCGTTTTCATTTTGTATCACAGTAGTTCCACCTTTCTTCAGGACCACATGCACGAGACTCACCCATGGTGAATCCGATATCAGATAGATTATCCCAGCAGTGAGTAGTTTAATGACTTCAAGATGGACTACTTCCTTCATATTTGGATTCAATTTGCATTGATGTTCAATAGTTGGCTTGTGATCTTCCATCATGGGGATTTTGTGCATGAACAACACTTGACTAACCCCAGTGAGGTCACTCATCTTATAGTCGATTGCGTTTCTTCTTTCCTTCAGTTCTTTAAAAAGTTTGTCTTCTTGTTCTGTCGTTAGATCTGAATTTATGATGACTGGGCAAATCTTGAGTTCATCTAGAAATATGTATTTCAATCCTTCCAGTAGGGGCTTCATTTCAGGAGCTTGTGTTTTTTCACATGCTTCTTCAGTAACATCCACTACTTTTAGTTCCTCAATCTTGGCTTCAGGATCTTCTTCAGCAATATCGAGGTGGAAAATATAACTTTTCACTTGTTGGTCATCTAAACTTTCTGCATTTATATTGGTGAGGTTCATCCCTAAAGGATCTTCTTGTTCATAATCCTCCTGCGTTAGGAGTGACATCTGCTCTACGCACTCAATCAAGTAGACTTCCTCTTGCATGCTTGGCCTTCGCATGCTTTCAAAAACCTTGAATTCGAGAGTTTCTTTACCTAATCTAAGCAGCAAAGTTCCTACTTCAACGTCGATCAGAGCTCTTGCAGTGGTGAGGAAAGGTCGTCCAAAGATGAGAGGGTATATAGTGTCTTCCTTTATGTCCATGATGACAAATTCACACGGAACATAGGAGTCTTTTCCTACCTTGACAGGGACATCCTCAATGATTCCTAAGGGTAGAGTCACAGTGTTATATGCAAGTTGTATGGTCAAGCCAGTCGGGAGAAGTTCAGCAAACCCTAGCCTCTTGCAAAGGCTAAGTGGCATGATGGAAATGCTAGCATCAAGATCGGCCAATCCTTTCTTACAGGAAGAATCACTGATATGGCAAGAAATCTCAAAAGATCCTGGATCTTTCTGCTTCTGGGCATCTTACTTAGGATGATATCTGAAGTAGTCATCGCCAACTTGACTATCTCGTGCTCTTTAGTTATGTATTTCCTTGTCAGAAGTGATTTCAGATATTTTTCCTAGGCTGGTATCTCTGCCAGTGCATCTAAAAAGGGTATATCAAAATGAAGTGTTTCCATGGCTTCCTTGAACTTATTGAAATCAGTATCAAGCTTGGTTTGCCTCAAACGTGCAGGGAAGGGTATACGAGGCTTGTATACAGGGATATCAGGTTCTGGTGTTGCTACTTACTCTTCATTAATAGGTTTTTCAGATCTTTGCTCAGCTGTCTTATCAGCAATTAGTGGTTTTTTTGGTTGAGACTCAGGTGTTGTTGAGTCTTGGACAATCACAGGTTCACCCTCATTTATAATAACCACAGATGTCTTGACAGGAGGATCAGAATAGTCTTTTTTGGACCTGGTGGTGACATCCTTTAGTTGCTCAGGGTGCTTAGGATTATTTCCTGGTTGGCCAGTAAAGGCTCGAGCAGGTGGCTTCATGCTAGCTGCAAGTTGAGCTAGTTGAGATTCAATATCTTTCTGATGGGCTTGCTGGTTAGCTATCATAGTCTGATGTGACTGTAACATATTCTCAATGGTTGTAAGTTTTTCATCCGGAGAGATGGGACCGACTTGTTGTCCTTGTTGTTGATAAGGAACTTGGTTGAGATTTTGGAACTGAGGGTTGTTCTGATACTGGTTGTAGTTCCTATTCTGAAAGTTTCCCCTAAAGTTCCCTTGATTTCCAAAGTTTTGTTGTTGGTTATACTGAAATCCTGGTGGGCCTCGTTGTTGATTGTTTGAGCCAAGTTGTCGCAAGTTTTCTTCTCTTGAAGGATTTCCATATTGAAAACCATGATGGTTCCTATTCTGATTTGGATTGTAATATCCTTGACCAGGGATGGTGTTGATAGCATTAAGATTTTCTATTTGACGATTATCTCCTTGGCCACATGTGTTGCTTAGAACAACATCGTAGAGAACATTGCATACTAAAGTGGAATGATCAATACCTTTACATGCTTCACAGAACAGCGAAGCTGACTTAATCTGTTCCTGTTGTTGAGGGGGTGAACGTCCTCTTCCAAAGCAGCAAGGAATGATTCAATATGGTCTTGCATGGCAACTAGGAGTTTGAGGGTTTCAGCGATTGACTTGTATTCAGGAATAACTTTAGCTATAGCTACCTTCAACACTCCCTTGCCTATAGATCTACCCCAATTAGCTTGATTTTCCGCTCCAAGGGTGACAACACTCCGTGCGCTATCATAACTTTGTCGCATGACGTTTCCTCCAGACGAGGAGTCTAAAAACCTCTTGATATCATCATCCACACCCCTATAGAAGATTTCGATGAGTTGATTCTTGGGAATGCCATGGTGTGGACACTTGTAAAGAAGTGAAATCACCTCCTTACTAAAAATTTGAACCATAAAACCTCCAGTCCAAACACACCTTCAAGGCATCTTGGAGTGGGTGTAAAATTTTCAAATCTTTATATAATGGTAATTAAAAGACCAATGTATAGCAGCGGAAGAAAATATTTGACTATTCAATTATAAAACAAAGGGTTACAACTTAAACTTACATCACAAGGATCCATGTAGAGGAAATCTAAACCACCTCAAGATTGTCTCCAACCTTCATCATCACAAACTATGTCTAGGTAAACATGCCATGCATCTAAGTCTTCCAGCTAGGGTTGGAAGCATACCCCAGCAAAAGAGAAACAATAGGAAACATCAACAAAGGCTGGTATGTGCATACTAAAAAGCAAACTTGAGCAATTTATAAAGATTAAGGGACATCAAAATAAAAGGCTTCCCATACAAGAGATAAGTACCACCCAAATGGGTATCAAGAGAAAATAATCATAACAAAAGGGATACTTGCCATAAACAATAAAATTTTGTGCAACAAAAGCACATAGATAGGTAGTAGGGCACACACCCCACAACCAATCATCAACCTGCATGCATGTGAGATAAACATAGTCCTAGAAAAATATAAACACAAAGGCGGCCAAGGCTTCACATCCTTGAAAACCTGATAGAGAATGACTCACCGTCAAACTCCCAATATATATAAAAGTTGAGGCAAGGCTTCACATCCTTGAAACTCGGGTATGGGGCACCACCACCATCCCATAAAAAAAAGGCACACACCCAAAAACCAATGTAATTTACACTACTCTAGTGCTACTGATTCACATAGCATATAAATATAGAGGCAAGTAAATAGTTTAGTCAGAAGATGATACAAAGGTTTCCATCACACAATGGACAACACAAACATATAACATCCACTTCAAAGTGGAACATATCAATATAAGAGACCAACATGCACAAAAGCACAAGAGAAATATCAAGATATTATCCAAGTTCATAATAATCAAGATAGTTCACCTGAACCATGATAACAAGAGATAAGAGCAATGTGTATAGGCTATTGTCCATAGGACCAAGAGAAACACAAAATATAGGTGAATTGCTCAACATGAAGTAATAGGGGATACAACATACATAAGAGAGAAGAATTGCTCAATATGAATAAACGGAGATGCAACATACATTAAGAGAGATGAATAAGAAATTGCTCAATACAGAATTCATGTGGGATGCAATCATACCTCAAATTCAGAGTCCAAAGTCCATAGTCACCTCTAGGTCTAAGCCTAGGCATCCAAAGCACCTATTAGCATATATGTGGAATTAGGGTTAGGTTTCCATTAATTATTCAAAATCCTAAAAACCATCTTTTTAGTTATATGTGAATCAGGTTTCCAAAACCATACTACATTATAGTATATGTTATTAGGAGTCCAAAACATATTTTATGCTATTTTTCTGACTTATAGATAATTATTTATGATTTTTACAAGTTAATTCATTATTAATTAGATCCATTGAAAACACCTAATATTAATCTTTAGATTTAGTTATCAAAACATGTACCATTAGTTAGATCTTATTTTTTTGAATCCAACGAATATTTATTTATATTTTTCTGATAAGTAACTAATTAGTTATGGATTTTACAAATCTGACCAATCAGAAAATCACGATATGCCAATTAAGCGAAAAAGAATTTGAGAGAGAGTGGGCCAACCCGCTGACTTGGCCCAATAAAAAGTGGCCAAGTCACTGGTCAGCAACTTAGTTGACTCGCACCCAAACAAAAGAAAAACATGGTGAAATGACTGAAATACCCCTGATAGGAAAACAAAGAGTTAAAGAAACGAGAGAGGGCTTTCTCGGAAACTCAGCAAGGATCATCTTCTTCATTTGTCTCTCGTTCGTGCGAAGGAAACACAGGAACACTGGAACTCCACCCTCAAGCTCAAAAATTTGAGCATGAAATCAAAGGAACCCCCAGGTGCAAACACCGGCTTTGCCCCAGCCTACCGATCTCGAGAGATGTGAGTTACAGGGAAACCTAAGAGGAAACCAAGGACAGAACGTACAGATTCACATCTCAGGAGCACGAAACAAAAAGAGAGGAATCCAAGTTACTTGCCTTGAGCACCAATTGACAACGTTTGTAGGTTTTGGAGGGGAAGAGGAAATATTCTATGTATTCTCTTATTGATTGCGAAGTCTGGAATCCCCGACCAGGTACCGATGTGGCCGCCGCCCAGAAAGGGATCCAAGGATGGTTGCCAAGGATCCAAACAGGCCAGACCAATGCTATATGAAGACACAACAGGTCACCACGAAGGCAACAGGACATACTCGTTGAGTTCCGATGGCCTGTGGAGGTGTGTAAGAGAAAAGGAAGCAGAAAATAGGGGAAGAACAGGGAGAGTTGGGCGGCGCCTAACCAAGCAGAGATCATCCAACAAAACCACTAATAAATATAGGTTATATTATGTGGAATCATTCCAGGAAACTGATGGCGAAGAAAGTTTGTAAAAAGACTAAGTACAGAGGGAGAAATCACGACAAAATAAATCAGACTATGTGACCTGTTTCCCCTTTTGAATGCAAGGTAGGTGATGACCCAAGAGTCATCCGATCCACATCCAGTGGCTGTGAACAGCGTGACAAAATAAATAAGATTCCCAATTGAAATTGAATATAGTGAGCCATTAAATTCATTTCCCTTTTCTCTCTCCTCATTAGAGGGTGCAAATGAGTCCCAAATTAGTTGGAATTTTGCATAGGGACCAAATAAAGCATGTAGATTCCAAATATGAAATTAGATTTGCCTTTTGAGAACTTTTTATGTGTTAACTAAATCAATTACTATTTTCACTTTCCTCCTTCAATAATGACATTAGGATTATCCAAATTAGGTGAAACTTCATCCACAAGTCATAATTAATATTTTGGATACGAATTTTCCATCAATTTTACATGTTGGAGTTGTTTGTATATTTATTTAATATTTTGAAAGTTCTACATACTTTCTCTCTCCTAGTTTTACCTTTTTAGCAAACTTTCTCCAAATTGGATGAAAATTCACCCAAAGGCTATATTTATTATGTAGATCACGAATATAAGATTATTTTCCTCTTTTGGAGTCATTTATTATATTTATTTATTTATTATACTTTTTAGGAAATTTCTCTCTCTTATCTTGCCATATTATTTCAAGGTTATCCAAATTAAATGAAAATTGACATGTAGGCTTATTTTAATATGTTGATTACGAATTTGGAAGTCTATTATTTATTTTGAGGCTTTCTTACATGGGTTATATCATCTAGCCCATTAGAGGCCCATTAACCATATTATGCATGAAATTTAGTTATTTGTCATTTTATTATCACCAAACGAATTATATTACATTATTCATACATTATATTATTAGGATCATTCTAACATTAACCTTGTTTGGTCAAACCCAAAAGGTCAAACTTCCAAGGTAGGGTCCAAGGTCCGGTATGTTACAACACTCCACCCCTTCAAAGGATTTCGTCCTCGAAATCTATAGATACAAACATCAAACAACCAACTACTCTCCACCCCTTAAAGGGTTCAACCTAACAAGTCAAACTAAACAACTTTTTAAAGCTACCCACATCTCTTAGTTGTGAAAGTTTTTTTTAGAGATTTATGTTTCTCATGTATCCAACTAATAGTCATACCATCTAGGGTTGAGTTTTAGGTTCTCGTGTCTCTAACCTATCAACCCTACATGAACATCTAAAAGACATAGGGTAGGTCAACTACACCATTATATCAATCCTAGTCACAAACTAGGATTAGATTCTACTCAACCAGAGTTTCTACACCTTTATGACTTAGTTCAAGAAAACATCGACAAACCATAGAATTTTTTTTTTGTACATATAGTTGTATAGAGAAAATAATTTTTGGCGATAAGAAACATTGGGGATAAAACACAGATGGTACCAAAATCAATGCGATAAACCAAGTCACAATATTTCCATTTGAATAATTCCTCATAACCTAATCTTATCCTCAAATAAAACCTTATTGCATACCAAGATCATCATATATCAAATCTAGGGTCAACATCTCACTTAGAGGTAACTAACTAAGTCAAGGGTTCTATACGGAGACAAAATTGAAATAGTCAATTCTGACTACCATGGGCTCTGATACCATGCTGTAAAGAAGTGAAATCACCTCCTTACTAAAAATTTGAACCATAAAACCTCCAGTCCAAACACATCTTCAAGGCATCTTGGAGTGGGTGTAAAATTTTCAAATCTTTATATAATGGTAATCAAAAGACCAATGTATAGCAGTGGAAGAAAATATTTGACTATTCAATTATAAAACAAAGGGTTACAACTTAAACTTACATCACAAGGATCCATGTAGAGGAAATCTAAACCACCTCAAGATTGTCTCCAACCTTCATCATCAAAAACTATGTCTAGGTCAACATGCCATGCATCCAAGTCTTCCACCTAGGGTTGGAAGCATACCCCAGCAAAAGAGAAACAATAGGAAACATCAGCAAAGGCTGGTATGTGCATACTAAAAAGCAAACTTGAGCAATTTATAAAGATTAAGGGACATAAAAATAAAAGGCTTCCCATACAAGAGATAAGTACCACCCAAACGGGTATCAAGAGAAAATAATCATAACAAAAGGGATACTTGCCATAAACAATAAAATTTTGTGCAACAAAAGCACATAGATAGGTAGTAGGGCACACCCCCCACAACCAATCATCAATCTGCATGCATGTGAGATAAACATAGTCCTAGAACAATATAAACACAAAGGCGGCCAAGGCTTCACATCCTTGAAAACCTGATAGAGAATGACTCACCTTCAAACTCCCAATATATATAAAAGTTGAGCCAAGGCTTCAAATCCTTGAAACTAGGGTATGGGGCACCACCTCCACCATCCCATAAACAAAAAGGGCACACACCCAAAAACCAATGTAATTTACACTATTATAGTGCTACTGATTCACATAACATGTAAATATAGAGGCAAGTAAATAGATTATTCAGAAGATGATACAAAGGTTGCCATCACACAATGGACAACACAAACATATAACATCCACTTCAAAGTGGAACATATCAATATAAGAGACCAACATGCACAAAAGCACAAGAGAAATATCAAGAAATTATCCAAGTTCATAATAATCAAGATAGTTCACCCGAACCATGATAACAAGAGATAAGAGCAATGTGTATAGGCTATTGTCCATAGGACCAAGAGAAAGACAAAATATAGGTGAATTTCTCAACATGAAGTAATAGGGGATACAACATACATACGAGAGAAGAATTGCTCAATGTGAATAATCGAAGATGCAACATACATCAAGAGAGATGAATAAGAAATTGCTCAATATAGAATTAATGTGGGATGCAATCATACATCAAATTTAGAGTCCAAAGTCCATAGTCACCTCTAGGTCTAAGCCTAGGCATCCAAAGCACCTATTATCATATATGTGGAATTAGGGTTAGGTTTCCATTAATTATTCAAAATCCTAAAAACAACCTTTTTAGTTATATGCGAATCAAGTTTCCAAAACCATACTACATTACAATATATGTTATTAGGAGTCCAAAACATATTTTATTGTATTTTTCTGACTTATAGATAATTATTTATGATTTTTACAAGTTAATTCATTATTAATTAGATCCATTGAAAACACCTAATATTAATCTTTATATTTAGTTATCAAAACATATACCATTAGTTAGATCTTATTTTTCTGAATCCAACGAATATTTATTTATATTTTTCTGATAAGTAGCTAATTAGTTATGGATTTTACAAATCTAACCAATCAGAAAATCACGATATGCCAATTAAGAGAAAAAGAATTTGAGAGAGAGTGGGCCAACCCGCTGACTTGGCCCAATCAGAAGTGGCCAAGTTACTGGTCAGCAAGTTAGTTGACTCGCACCCAAACAAAAGAAAAACATGGTGAAATGACTGAAATATCCCTGATAGGAAAAAAAAGAGAGTTAAAGAAACGAGAGAGGGCTTTCTCGGAAACTCAGCAAGGATCATCTTCTTCGTTTGTCTCTCGTTCGTGCGAAGGAAACACAAGAACACCGGAACTCCACCCTCAAGCTCAAAACTTCGAGCATGGAATCAAAGGAACCCCCAGGTGCAAACACCGGCTTTGCCCCAGCCTACCGATCTCGAGAGTTGTGAGTTACAGGGAAACCTAAGCGGAAACCAAGGACAGAACGTACAGATTCACATCTCAGGAGCACGAAACAAAAAGAGGGGAATCCATGTTACTTGCCTTGAGCACCAATTTGCAACGTCTGTAGGTTTGTGAGGGGAAGAGGAAATATTCTATGTATTCTCTTGTTGATTGCGAAGTCCAGAATCCCCGACCTAGTATCGATGTGGCCGCCGCCCAGAAAGGGATCCAAGGATGGTTGCCAGGGATCCAAACAGGCCAGACCAACGCTATACGAAGACACAACAGGTCGCCACGAAGGCAACGGGACAGACTCGTTGAGTTCTAATGGCCTGTGGAGGTGTGTAAGAGAAAAGAAAGCAGAAAATAGGGGAAGAACAGGGAGAGTTGGGTGGCACCTAACCAAACAGAGATCATCTAACAAAACCACTAATATATATAGGTTATATTATGCGGAATCATTCCAGGAAAATGATGGCGAAGAAAGTTTGTAAAACGACCAAGTACAGAGGGAGAAATCACGGAAAAATCAATCAGACTATGTGACATGTTTCCCCTTTTGAACGCAAGGTAGGTGATGACCCAAGAGTCATCCGATCTGCATCCAGCGGCTGTGAACATCGCGACAAAATAAATAAGATTCCCAATTGAAATTGAATATAGTGAGCCATTAAACTCATTTCCCTTTTCTCTCTCCTCATTTGAGGGTGCAAACGAGTCCCAAATTAGTTGGAATTTTGCATAGGGACCAAATAAAGCATGTAGATTCCAAATATGAAATTAGATTTGCCTTTTAAGTACTTTTTATGTGTTAAATAAATCAATTACTATTTTCTCTTTCCTCCTTCAATAATGGCATTAGGATTATCCAAATTAGGGGAAACTTCATCCACAAGTCATAATTAATATTTTGGATACAAAGTTTCCATCAATTTTACATGTTGGAGTTGTTTGTATATTTATTTAATATTTTGAAAGTTCTACACACTTTCTCTCTCCTAGTTTTACCTTTTTAGCAAACTTTCTCCAAATTGGATGAAAATTCACCCAAAGGCTATATTTATTATGTAGATCATGAATATAAGATTATTTTCCTCTTTTGGAGTCATTTATTATATTTATTTATAAATTTACACTTTTTAGGAAATTTCTCTCTCTTATCTTACCATATTATTTCAAGGTTGTCCAAATTAAATGAAAATTGACATGTAGGCTTATTTTAATATGTTGATTATGAATTTTAAGTCTATTATTTATTTTGAGGCTTTCTTACATGGGTTATATCATCTAGCCCATTAACCATATTATGCTTGAAATTAAGTTATTGGTCATTTTATTATCACCAAACGAATTATATTACAATATTCATACATTATATTATTAGGATCATTCTAACATTAACCTTGTTTGGTCAAACCCAAAAGGTCAAACTTCCAAGGTAGGGCCCAACGTCCGATATGTTACAACACTTGCGTAGAAGCTCTTTATATCTTTCCCATACTTCAGCAAGGGTTTCTCTAGGGGCTTGAGTGAACATTGTTATACAACCCCTAATTTCATAGGTGAGAGAAGGAGGGTAGAATTTTTCTAGAAAACATTTTGTAGTTGTTCCCAAGTAGTGATGGGTTCGCATTGTAAGGAATTGTACCAACTTATAGCTCTATCAGCAAGAGAATACTTAAAGAGATGGAGTCGAATATCATCATCGGACATTCCATTTTACTTTGTCATGGCACATAGATCGATAAAACTTAGAAGATGTTCATGGCTATCTTCTCCTTGTTTACCATAGAATGGGCTATTTTGAAGCAAGGTAATCCAATGCGCTCATATCTCAAAGTTGGGAGCATGGATGGGAGGAGGTTGAACCGGGTGATGAACATCAACAACTTTAGGGATTGAGAATTCCCTAAGATCCTTTTGTAGTTCTGCCGCTTGCGCTGCTGCTTGTGCTGCTAGGATTTCTTCTTGAACTGCAGCGCTGGCTTCTTGCATGAGTCTTTCTCTCTATGGATTGATGGCTTGAGCCACCCTTCAGGCTATTTCCTCTTCTTGAGCCATTCTTTCTTGGTTCTCTCTATTTTGACGATGAAAGGTTTTGTCTATCTCCAGATCAAAGCTGACAGTGAGTCTGGGACTGTTCAAACGGTGCATACACCAGTCTTGGGGGTACCTAAAATGAAAAGATCTGAAGTAAGATTGATGAAGTGGAGTGGAATTCAAGTAGATGATCGATGGTATAAAAAGAAAAACAAAATCCTAGATTATCCTTAAAAGAACTAGATTTGACTATCTGATTCCGTTATCCTCGGCAACAATGCCAGAATTTGATGTGGAATATTATTGCACTACAAACTCACTCGGGGTTGAAATCCCCAAGCTTTTACAAAATCCTAGTGCTATAATACCACCCGCAAGTAGACATGTCTTATCACAGTATAGTTAAGGATCAAATCCCAAATGACTATGTTTTTAATAATCTTTATCAGTTGAAGCTAGCACAGGTAAGACTAATATTTTGAACGATTGATTGGGTTGTGGTTGATTAAACTATTTGTAAGAAAGTAAAAGAGCAGAATTAAAGTTTGTTCTAGATTAATGATATGGAATCGCTTGGATGGTCTTGGGTTTCACCACCACTACACATGCAAACACATCCAAACATCCATGCAAGAATCTAACTATCCAAATGGAACTGCTGTGAACCCTCACTAAGGGATGTTTAGGCCCGTGTAAGCATCCCCTTAGGCATCAGATTTCTCATCACCATCCAGATCATGCACTCACGGTTCTGAAGATACAACATACAACTGAAGCTAAGGTCCTCCCTAAGGAATGTTTAGACCACAAAAGTGTCACCACGGGCTAGATGGCTCATCCCCTCACAGATGATACACTTATGACCTCAAGGAATCCAATTCTATTTCTAATCAGGGAGTTAACCGCATTAATCGACAAGCGAGCAGGTGATTAATCTACAAGCAAACATCGATGATTAACAAAGAAGATACAAAATCCAACTAAGGTTGTAGCCCTCCCTAAGGGATGTTTAGGCCACAGAAGTGTCACCATAGGCTAGATGGCTTGTCCCCTCACGGATCATACACTTATGAACTCAAGGAATCTCATTCTATTTTTAGTTTGAGAGTCTACCTCATTAATCGACATTCCACCCTACATACAGAAGTTCTCATAACATAGGGAAGAACAAGATGAAAGCAAGCAGGTAATCAAACTACAAACGTTATCAATTAACGACGAAATGAAAAGTTATAAACATTGCCTTGGAATGTTAAATGAAAAGACATGACAACATGGGCAGCGGGGCTAGTCCCCACACCCCAACGAAAGGGAACTACTCGCTCATGGTGCGAGAAACAAGAAGAACAAGGGAGAAGGAAGATTCCGCCATGAGCATGATGCAGAAGGTAGTCACAGCTCGGTGAAGATGACGTGGTCTTCTATGTCATGTCGGGGCAGATATAGATGAGGAGGAAGAACCACCAAGGTGGGATGGGCAGAACTTCTTCTCCACCTTCTTTCTCTTCTCAGCCTCCTTGCTCATAGCAAGAGGAGGTGTGAGTGGCTTGACAATGGCATGAAGATAGTGGAGTGGCGGCGGTGTGGAAGGGAGACCGATCCTTTGCTCAAGCAGCCTCTCAGCATCCTGGAATCTTTGCCCCAAATGAGGACCCTTGTGGTCCTATTTATAGGCTTGGATGGGGTCCTCACATTTTTGTTGTGAGTTCTCTTCAAACGATTTGGAGCAAACCATTTTCTCAAACATTTTGGGAGCAAACGGCCTTGGAGACTGTTTGACATCCAAACAGACTTGATTGTCCACACGGTCTTGGAGCGTATGTGTCCAAAAGGTCTATAGATGTATGACCATACAATCTTTAGCAAACGATCGTTGTTCAAATGGTCTTCAGAGTATCCATTCACCAAACGGTCTTGAAGACCGTTTGGGCTTGCATGGTCTCGCTGATCAAACGGTCTTGGAGACCGATGGGCTCCAAATGGTCTTGGGGCCAAACGGTCTTGCTCTTGATCGGTCTTTACTTGAGTGTCCAAACGGTCTTCATCCAAACGGTCTAGGATCCAAATGGTCTTCGTCGTCCAAATGGTCTTGAGGATCGATGGCCTCCGATCGGTCTTGGGGCCAAACGGTCTTGCTCTTGATCAGTCTTTGCTTGAGTGTCCAAATGGTCTTCATCCAAATGGTCTTGGATCCAAACGGTCTTGAGGACCGATGGCCTCCGATCAGTCTTCAGCGTCCAAACAGTTCTATGTACAAATGGTTTTGAAACCATTACGAGTCATACAGTCTTGAGATCGTATGGGCTCAAGCGGTCTTGAGATCGTATGGGCTCAAACGGTCTTGAGATTGTTTAGGTAGAGTAGTGAGAGGAGGACCGTGTAGGTGAATGTCTGAGACCGAGAGGTCAAAACCACATCAGTAGACTGTTAGGGAAAATCGTTTGGTCAAGACCGATTGGCCAAGACCAAAATTTAGTATTTAATAAAGCACCTATCTAATAACATAATTGATACAAGGGTGTTGTTGTTATTAGGTTAGGTAGTGAATTACACTGTGAGAGCGGGTAATTCTCACTACAGGCTCTTAATCCAGAGTTAGGAGAGATTTTTATTAATGTATTAGGATTTAAGTGAAATGGTAGCCATGGTGAAACCAATATCCTAAGGAATTCACGAAGACTGAGAACAACATCCAAGTTTAGATTTATTATCTGTTCAGATAATCAAACCAATCACTCAAGTTTTCTTCAGCAAAAGTTCATTGTATCACAGTTAGTACTAGTTTCTGAAGTAACATTTCCCTGTGTTTGACATTCGGGCCTCATAGGCCTATATTACTATGATAGTGTATACTTGCATTTTGAATGTATAGAAAATGTCTATAAAATATGAATGATGATCATGAAAAACAAGAAAGATATAATGTATCAAAGGATCTCTTTGAGTTCAAGATAACAAAAGAAGATCTAAGAGACCCATGTGCTCAATACGATTGGGCATGTGGAACATCTAGAAAGACTGGGATTCTCTTTTAGATAAGAGTCGGCCATTGATATGATTATACAATCGTTTCTTAAATCATATAGCCATTTTATCAAGTGTTATAACTTGAGTAACTTGACCAAACCATTTTCAGAATTACTTGGCATGTTGATAAATGTTGAAGAAAGAATGAAGAAGGACAAATATGTGATGATGATCAACAGAGTGAGGTCCAATGACAAATATAACGTCAAGAAGGGTTTTGAGGTTAAGCTGAAGTCCAAGTCATCTACACTCAAAATAAGGAGAAGGGTAAGTGCAAAAGGAATTTGTCCTTCTCAATTAAAGGAACTGAGGTTGAAGAAGAAAGAGATAGAGATCTCTAGTTCAAGACCCAAGAAGAAGTAAGGTAGAATAGTGCAGAGCAAGAGTTGTTTCCACTACAGTTGGAATATATCATTCAGCCTAATGGGCATATAGCAGAATTAGTGAATTGCTATTATGTACCTGCCATTAATGAAAACATCATGTCTATTGTATGGACAATAATATTATGAATATATTGATGTTTCATTTTAAAAGATAAGATCTTATATGGAAGTACCCTATGTCTCATAATCTATACTTGATAGTTGTATAGACAAATGTGTGCGACACATGTACTGAATGATAAGATGACTCAAATAATGAATACCTATAGCGTTGTCATCTAGAAGACATAAATGAGAAATGCATTTCTAGAATCCATAATGATGGTTATCTAGCCTCTTTTAGTTTTTGAACCAATAGAGACATGAAATCTTATTTATTGGGCAATATATCAAAAGCATCTTCACTAGATGTATTGGAAGAGTGACTATTCTATTTGGGTTCATACATACTGATACATATATAACTTCTAGAATAAATTCTAGAGGTGGTTAATAGTACCTCATTATATTTATTAATGATTTCAATAGATATTGTAGATTGTATTTAATAAAATAAAAATATAAATCTCTTGAAGTGTTCAAGGTGATCATGAATGAAGTAAATAACAAGCTTGGTATAAGTATTAAGACACTTCTATATGATCGATGTTGAAATATTTTAAACCAGGAGTTTGAGGACCTTCTAGAGAGATGGTGATAGTGTATCACACTGAAATACACCTAAAACATAATGATGTATCAGAAAGAAGAAATCGTACATTGTTAGTCATGGTGCAACTATCAATAAATCTAGCTAATCTTCCAACTTCCTTTTGGTAGATTCTTTGCACTAAAACAATGTACCATATAAAATGGTTCAAAAGATACCATATGAGATATGGCATGGGAAGTGTCCTGATATGTTTTTAGGATTGAAAGCTTATATAAGAAAATTGTTTCTTGAAAAGGTTTGTCCACAAATTACATAAATGTTATTTTGTTGAATATGTTTATTCCAATACAACAATAAAATTGTATTTTTCTAGGATTGTTGTATTCCTAAAGGGAACTTAGTTCCAAAAGAATAATTGGGAGAAAAGTAGAACACAAAAAGTTCGAGACCAACAAGAAAACATTGAACCTAAAGAGGTACAACAAGAACTAGGAGAATCACAAGTTGTTGTGGAATCTCAACTTCCTTATATAACACATAGAACTCATAGTTATAGTAGAACATGCCTTGAGATTGAATGATTATGAAATCTTATAACTCAAGAAGGAGGTGATTTGGTCATAGACGATGAGCCAAAAACCTATCTAGAAGCTATTGATGGACGAAAATTTGAGAAATAGCTTGAGTTCATGAGATTCAAGATGGAGTCCATGTAAACCAACAAGGTATGACCTTAGTGGATCCACATGAAGGGTTAAAATCCTTAGGGTGCATTTGGGTCTTTAAGAAAAGACTGACATGGATATAAGTGTAAAAACCCATGATAGAATATTGGCTGCAAAGGGTTTCAAACTAGATCAAAGTATTGATCATGCTTTCTATTGCAGCTGGATAATTATGTTAAAATTGCATTCCTTAATAGGAATAATTATGAGGATGTGTGTGTGACACAAACTGAAGGTTTTATAAGCCCATTAATGCAAACAAAGTTTATAAGATACAAAGGTAAATCTATGAATTGAAGCAAGCACCTCAAAGTTGGTGTTTTCAATTTGACAAGATAGTGAAAGAGTTTGATTTGAGTCAGATGAAGATGAAATCTATGATTACAAAAGATCTAGTGGGAGAATATTTATATTCAACATAAAGATGGGGAATAACATCCTTATACTACAAATATTAAAACCTGGCAAGGAAGTACCTTCTTTATGAAGGGTTCAGGCAAAACATCATATGTAATAGGAATTGGGATCTATAGAGATAGATCTATAAAGCTTCTTGACCTAAGAAAGAGCACATACATTGGCAAGATGTGGAAAGGGCTCAACATACATGATTCAATGAGAGAAAACTTGTCCATATTCCATGGTGTTAGTCTCTAAGGAGCATAGTGTCCTAGTTCTTGTGAAGAACTAAAACACATGGATAGATTCCATATGTATTCACAATTGGATCTATTATGTAAGCAATGTTATGTACACATCCCATTATCTTGTATGTATTAGAAATGACAAGAGGATATGTACTCATTTCGTTATCCCGTATGTATTGGACATGATGAGTGTATATCTTTCAGATCCTAGTGAAAGTCACTGGATTGACATAAAGAACATCCTTAGGTACTTGAGAAGCAATAAAAGGATTGGTTCCTTGGTTATGGTAATGAGGAAGAGTTGAGTGTAAAGGGTTACACAGATGCAAGCTTCCAAAATGACAAAGATCACAATCTAAATTTGTGTTTAACCATAAAATAATAGGTGAATATCTTAGTGTTATGAGAACAACTAAGAATATTGTATGGATCTAGAAGTTCATATAGATGAGCTTGTGGGAGATTTTAACTATTACTAACACAATAGAAATAATTTGACAAAAATGGAGCTACTGGTTAGACAAAGAATCTTAGATAGCATACTATGACACTTCCATCTCATGCGAGAAGTCCTACATCAAGGGGATATGAAACTTGCAAAATACTAACTTGAAGCAAATGTTGTTAACCCACTATACAAGCACTTGTACAGTAGAAACATGATGGACATGATCACTTGGAATAATATTTGTGGGTGATTGGCTCTAAGTGCAAGTGGGAGTTGGTTGGTATGTATGCCAAGACAACCAATCATATGATGATTGTAATTGGTCATTAGAAATTTGATTTGATAATGATAAAGGTAATTCAATCTATTATGTTTGTTTCAATCATGAGATGATGACACAGACATAGTTGATGTCTAAAGAATGATGTTACCTGATGACATATGTCTTTAGGTTGAGGACCTGAACAATGAGATCATAGGTATGTTAAGAGTATATACATTCTTTTTATGTCCCTAGTCGGATATTCCTATGGAAGCAAAATAGATGAAAGTAATACATAAGACTAGAGTGTGCATTGACTGATGATAGACTCTCATTAGTTATGATATTTGATATCTAGTCAAGTACACATGCACATGTTAGAGAACAATGTATCAGACAGACCCACCTTGAGAGTGATACATGCATACCATGGAATGGTAGTCAAAATCAGTTCTCATAGTGATAGTGGTGATTGTGGTTCTTAAACCTGAAGTCACTACACTCATCACATGTTGTTCAATGTATTTAGACATCATCTAACGTGACCTTGAATAAGGTTTGTCATAAAGGTGATACTTAGGTGCATTGTGACATATGGGGATTGAGTGTAAGTGATGTAAATGGGATTTGTCCCTCCTACATGAGTTTAATATTCAAGCCTCTTGATAAATGAGACTGAGAAGTGTATGACCTTGCTCATGTGATTTAGTATGTGATATGTGAATTCACATGCATCTCAATCAGTATATTCTAGTTCAAGAAACATGGATTGAATGTTGAAAAGGATGACGATTCTAGGCCATAAGTTCAATCGGGATATCAGAGACAAAGGAACCATATGATCACGGTAACACTAATCACAAATTCTAGGTAGAAGTTATCTCCAACTTTCTGAATTACTTGGGTAGGAACGATGTGTTGTCAAATACTGCTTGTTGCTTTTGATGTCATAAGTTAGTTATGGACATTCACTACCAACGTAACTTGGAACCTATAGGATCATACATATAGAATATACTAGGAATAGGAGTTTATTCATGAATCTTATTTAGTTTTATTACTAAAGTGTTTAGGTATTCAATAATGGTTGAAAATTGGTTGACTGGACTATGAACTGACCAGTTCAAGTATTGAACAAATCGATTCAAGTGTTAGCTCAATAAGAAACTGCATTGGATGAATATTGGTTGAACCAGGGCATGAACTGACCTGTTCACTTAGTGAACTGATCGACACATGGTCTGAAATGACTAGTTCAAGTGTTGAACCACCCGGTTCAATGTTGATTTCAATTTGATCAAGGATTGATTCTTACATCATGTTTTGCGTTAATCGAATATTGAATACCAATATGATGAAAAAATGGGAAAGCATCTAAGACAATCGGTTCAAGGGTATAACCGATTGGTTCAGACATGAATTGGCTGGTTCATCATTCGTAGCTTTTAGAAATTGATGAAATTTTGTCTCTTCGACTCTTGGATAGACTGGAGACATTGACCCTGGCCCTCTTATAAATAGAGGGGTATTGGGGGCTTCCCAGATACAACAATAAGCTCTAAAATTTTTTGTCCTCTCTTGTTGTGGTGACCAAGAGAGCCTAAGAAAGTCCTATCCATGAAAGAGAGGGATATTCAAGGGGAGCAAGTTAGCGCTAGCACCCTAATTCGAAGGAACAACTCCATCCTGTTGGCTCTGGTAGCATAATGTGGAGTTTTTTGTGATGACACGACATCAAATCAAGCCATCACCAGTAATAATTACCGTATAACCATAAAAAATAGATTTAACAAAAATTACTAAGAATTAAAAACCATTTTACACATAGGTCTTCTTCCATGAAACTCTTACTAAAAGAATCAAAACTTTATATTCACCATGGTTCATATTGTACATACTTTGTACTATCTCATCTCGAGGATAACACATAGCAGTTGCTTTTCCAAAATCTATACATAAGAAACACAAAACCTCGAGGCAATAAAGACAAAATCTCAAATTGTTCATAAACCATCACGTACCAAATCCAAGGACTTGAGAGTATAGAGACGACACATATGACGTCTTTCTACAAGACACGACAGACAGTGCACTCAACCTGTACTATTACTACTGCCCCTGCTGTTATTGTCCTTTCTCTACAGAATGGTCTCTACCTCCTCTGGCACGTCCACCTAAAAATTGTTAATTCCACGGGGTGAGACAATTGTCCCAGTGAGAGATATAACTCTCTGCCAACAATATTATTATCACAGATGAACAGTATAAAATTGAGCAGAGGATTATTTTACATTAATAAGTAGGATTAATCACTATTATAAGAAGAACTGAATAATCTCTTTTCTTAAAGTAATGTAGCTATCTATGATAGAGCAATAAATCATCTATTTTCTTTATAAGGAATATGAAGAACATGTATAACATCTATCTACTATGATGTATAAAGGTGATAAGGCATAAACCAATGTTTTCCAATATTTGATCATTAAACAAATATGCTACATGGCTGATTACATATTCACATTCACACTTATGCCCAGAGGAGATGGTGTATACCACTCATACTCTAACCGACCACTAGTAAGTCAAAATCGGTACCATAAAAGGTCAATGGAAGAGCCAATTGTCAAGACCTCACATGTCTCGGTCAGTACGAGACCACTTAGATTTAGCAGAACATCTCATGCATTTGCAATTAGCTATGTTGGGGTATAGCGGCATCTTCTCTATAGAGTTACAGCTGTTGCATGTACTCTCTTCAGGAGAAGACCACTAAGCTTTCCCAGATTATTTGTCATTAGGAAGACCACTGAGCAACCTGGTGTTGTTGGGGAGTCCACTGAGCATCCTTGTTTAATTTGCGGAGTCCACTGAGCACCCCGGTATAATTTGTGGAGTCCAGTGAACACACTGGTATAATATTTACATATTCAAAAATATGTATACCAAGTAAAACTTGTTTCACCATTTAGCAGATTATGACATTGAATGGATCTATGGTCTGGGAAACTACATGATAATATTTAGCTTGCTTAATTAAATGCATTACAATATCTTTTAGCATCAACCAAGTTGCAAACAAGAATTATATCAGATGCTTCAAAGAAAGGTATAATACATTATCAAGTATTTTCATGATTCTTTGGAACACATAGAACACTTAGGATCTCCATCTCTAATCATCATCATATCTGGGTATTTAAACCCTTAGTTCATCACTAAGCTTTGTTACCTCTGTAACAAGTAACTGATACCTCTAGGTCATCAGACCAAGGTATTATTCACATAGTTTCACAAAGCTCATTGAATATTTGGTCACCTTTCACTAAGAAACAACTATCTTTCAAAACATTAGATTATATAACCATTATACTTGTTGTACAATAATTCACATAGCTCACAAAGACCATTAAATAACTTGTCACCTCTTACTAGGAAACAACTATTCACATGGCTCACAAGGCTCATTAAACATCTTATCACTAACAAATATCTTTTTAGGTCATGAGACCACATAAACATTATACTTGTTATACAAGTATTTAACATGTCTCACAAGGCTTTATGTAATAAGGGAAATAAAACCTTCCCATTATTAGGGTTAGGGTTTCCCTTTATAACCGAATAGGGTTTCAAGTTCACATTATAAATCTAAACCCTAATTCATCGCTCCATACATTTAGGAGCATACATTGATATCATAAGTATTCAATCATACTTACTGATTCTTCATCACTTATCATTAAATGATTATCAACACAAAGTATGAGTTTCTCTCTCATCCTTACTAGGATATTGATTACATCCTACTTTATTATCTTGGCTTAACCCCTTTATTAAGGTATGTTACCCTTCACTTAACAAAGTGCGTTCATCCCATTACATTTAATATAACAATTGTCATGACATACTCCATGTGTTACTCATCCAAGTATATTGGATTTGAGGTGCACCAAGTCGTATCAACCTTGAAGTGTTGGATGTGATATTTATCATGCCTTGGTATATCACTTCCCTCATCACTTTTAACTTATTTAAGTTCATCATCTTATCTTGTATTAGGGTATTTCCCATCCTAATACTTTATGCACTAACTCATCACATTTACCTTGTAGTGTATTGGTCATAAGTGACATAATTGAATTACTCATCTATCATCAAGTAATATGAACTCATCTCGGGTTAAAGCATTATTGATATAGGGTTGAACGTTAACAAATACTTTAAGTATTTTACCTAACAAGGTATTAGCCACACCATAACTTGATATTACACTCATCACATTTAAGAGTGTCTTATCCTCACCTTTACAAGGTGTATCGGGTTGAATCATGTATCTCAAGTTGAACACATGTATTGGGTTAGGTGTATATCAAGCTAGGAATCACCATATCTCTCATCACTTACTCATTAAGGTATTAATCTTACCAATCATATGGTGTATCACCTTGACCATACATGGGTGTACATCCTTACCTTTCTTAAAGTTATTGCCCACACCTTACTTTATTAAGTTTGACTTAATCCTCCTCTTGAAGATACATTAATTCACAATTACCAAATTACACTAAACTTATTACTTCTTAATATAGTATTTAACATCACCCACAACATATATCACTTAGTCAAATTGGATTAAAGCATATCTACCATATCGGGCATCATGGTGTATATATACTATCATATTGTATTTGAGACACAACCTTCATATCCTATTATGTATCCATATCAAGCATGTGGTGTAACCACATCATCATATTGTGTGGGGTGTATTCCCTAACACCATATCGAGTAACCATCTTGGATTAGCTGTCACTTAGTTCTTATCATCTCAAGTCAACCTCATATCATGTATGGGTTATATTGAGTTCCTATATTGTGTATAAGGGTGTACCATATCGGGCATAGGAATATACCTATTTCCATATCATGCACAAAATGTGCACCATATCAGGTATAGGGTAGATACTTCATCATAGTATCATTCTATTCATCATGACATATCAGGTCACTATGTTGGATCCTCATATCGAGTTCCCATATTGGGTTTTCATATCGGGTTGGCATATTAGCTAACTTATCGAGTTAGTATATCGGGCAACCCATAATATTCATATCATTTTCATTCCTTTCCAAGGATCAGTTATAACATATGATCAGATAACAAGCTGGGGATCTAGTTGAACTCTTCAATCCATCACCAAGTTATAGAGACATGTCAGGTTTTTCAAAGTCATATCCAGTTTTCTATTTCTGCATCTAGGGTTTTAATCTTCATATTGGTTAATGGTACCATACCGTGTAAGAGATAAAATCTCAAACTTGTATCATGTATAAGGTATAAGGAGGTACTTCCCATATCGTCCATAAGACATGACTCATAACTTGTATGAGGTGTCACCCACTTCTATATCGAGTGAATCCACCATCTTGGGTTCCATATCGGATTTCAAGGTACTTCAACCCATATCGGGTTGTACTATGATGATGTCATCATAATCAACCTCAATAACTTTGTCTTACTATTATAAATCATGGACAAAAGTCCTAACTACTTATTGGAACTCATAGATATATCAATTAATCAAAGGAAATCCGAATTTGAAAGAATTCAACAAGTTCAACAATATTGAAAAGGAATAATAATATAGTTGGGTTCAAGTTATATAACCTGCCTCTAAATCAAATCCCAAGATTCAAACTCCAACTCTTCAAGTTCCCAAGGTTGAAGATGATCTTCTCCAAGATCCAAGACTTGAGCTCCTTAGCTTTTGCACGATATCTTCCTTACTTGTGGTCGATATCACCTTACTAGGTTGATATCCCCTGCTTGACCGATATCCCTTATCCTTGGCCGATACCAAGCTCTACTACTCAACTCTCATCACTCATGCACAATACAAGAGTGTTATGCATGATATGTAAGAGAAGGATGCTAACAAGATTTCGAAAATTCTACTAATAGGTGAAGGGAAGGGTATTTATACTTGGGGTTTATGGAAAAGAGTGTAAGAGGTGTCATTACCCTAAGCTACTAAGTGCCACACAACCATGCATGGATTGACACATGTATTTGCATGCATCCTATCTTTATATTTTCATTCAAAAATAAAATCTCAAGGATAAAGCAAATGATAAGGGTCGTCCCTTTAGTTATCTTCTAGTGCAAGTCTTCTTCCACTTACTTTATTATTATATTCAACATAATCTTTTCCAAAGAAAAGTTGCAACCTGATACATATGACTTCCTTGAGGTGCTTAGCTCATAATGGGCAAAGACAAGGCTCAAAAAACCTATAGGAGACTCCCTTTATGGCTCCATGTCCAATAGGGATTCCCATTTTAAGTCCACAACTCGATATAGCTCATATATGAAGCTTCCAACTATGCATTTTCTCTTCCAACTATGCATTTTCTTAGTCTTTTCATCATTAGGAATGATATCACTCTATTATGATCAAAACATAGTGTCTCCTTCATTATCTCTCATCTAGTGGATACTAGGAAGGAGTAGGAACACTCTAGAAGTGGTAATTTACATATCAACCCTCCATTTTAGATCATTTCCAATTTGTACCACAATTGATGCATGCACAAAACACTTAGCATTATTCAAACAAGTTCTCACTTAGAATTTAGGATTTCCACAAGCCACCACTTAGCATCATTCTCTCTCTCATGATGTTTAAAACACTTAGAGTACATTCAACATGTGACATTTGCAATATAACCCCTCATTTTGGGTAAATTGCATTTTATACTCAAACTATCATATAATACACACATAGTTTGCAAATAAGCTCAAACTTGAAAATAAACTTCACAAAGAGTCTTAATTACTTTTCAAAAGATTAAAAAAAGTTTGTAAATAACTTACTTTAAGCAAAACTTCTAGGTTTAGGTCATAACACATGTCAAGGACATTACATTTTTGGTGGTCCAAATGACTACCCAAGCAGTGAGGAAGTTGTTGCCTTCTACTAGGACAATGACATCAACCATTGTCTGTGTTGTTGCACCAAGAGGGAATTGTAGATGACTGCTCAAGTGTTTCTTAAAGAAGAAACACACTGATGCATGAGTTGTCGTTGGAATTTCTCTAGGACTAGGTATATCTCTGGCATACCTTCTTTCCTAGATACATTATTGTTGACATGATCTGCTAGTTATGGAATCAAGCATTAAATTTTTGTTTCTGCGGCCTTATATGTTGCCATGATTTCCCGACACCAGACTCACCCAAAGCACTATGGTGTAGGGGAAGAAGAAGAAGCATGAATACAACAGTAGAGAACGGTCCTCACCAACATCTTTATGTCCATCCTCTCATGGAATGTGCAAGGAGTTTCCTTCCCAAAAACCCAAACGAATCCTAGGAGAATTCTAGGAGAGTTGTAAAGGGATGGCATTGTGCTTTGAGACAAGAATCAAACACAACATAGTGGATAGATTTAGATCACTCTTCCCACCATCATGTCATGCTACATCTAGCTTGGAGCAAGTTTATGGTAGAAGAATTGTAGTATGATGGAATATTTCCCTATGATAGGTGGAACCTATAACTCTATAGATTAATTAATCATTGTGATATGCTTCAACCATTATGCTTTCTCTAGGATCATCAATAGAATGCATGGAGAGAAGTACGAAACAAAAATAGAGAGACTCTTGAAGAGTATTGTAGAGATGGCATAAGTTGTTATCCCTTGGGTTGTGATAGATGATTTTAACAAAATTTATGAAGACCATGGAGAAATTTGGAGGATTCAAAGTACCAAACTGTATCATGGAGAAGTTTAACAACACTATTGAGTGCAACAAATCTCCATGAACTATGTTGCATAGGAGGAGTAAATGCATGGTGTAATAAGTAGATACATGGGAGGACAATAGAAATTCTTTTTTATAGAGGTTGTGTGAATGAGGCATGGTTAGATATTTTCCCCAATTATATCATTAGGCTTGGTTCACGTCAATTCAACGACCAATCATGGATACAGATGGACTTGATCAACAAGTCTCAAACTCCAAGTCCTTCCCATTTTCTCAACCTCTGGCGTGAATGTAATTCAAGAAACTTGATATGAAGTTTTAGTGCATACCAATTTATGGCAACCCATTGTTCATCATGTTGAAGACGATACGACATACAAAAAAGGAGTTATAGCAAAGGAAAAAAACACAAGGTGAATCTACCCAACCTTGTGAGATGTGCCAAACTAGACTATGAAGATGCTATGAAGACTATTCGAGAGTCCCCTCTCTCACATGAGGCTATTGGTAAGGAGAGAAGCACTAAAGATAGATCGAGTAAGTTGGAGAAGGATGAAGAATTATACATGTACCACAAAAGAACACCGAAATGGATCTTAGATAGATTCATAATACAAGAACATACCACTCTACTATTAAGAATAGAGAGATGAGGGACACCATACACGATCTTATCAATGGTGAAGGATAAGTAGTTGAAGGTAGAGAAGAGATCTCTAACCATGTATTGATTTATTTACAAACAAGTACAACTAGGAACATCAAAGTAGTAGTACTATGCTCAACTACCTCACAAAGAGGGTCATGACCATAATGAATGAAGATCTGAGAAAAGAGGCATGTGAGGCGAAAATTAAATGTGTGATGGATTCAATCCATTCATCAAAGGAGTTGGGCCCCAACAAGTTCTTTCAAGCTGTGTGGCCTATGATGAAAGATAAATTCTGTAATGTAATTAGGTAGTTCATCAAAGGTTGGAACATGTTCTAGGAAGTGAACCATGCAATTACAAAGGTGATACTAAATAGCATGTATGCCAAAAAGATGACAAATTTCTACCATATAGCGTGTTTTTTTTCATGTACAATGTGATCTTCAGACTCCTTACTAACAGATTGAAGAACATCCTCCCATACATCAAATCTAAGGAACCAAATTACTTCACTAAAATAAGTTTATCGTTGATTTTGCACTATTGGTATCTAAGTTCCTTTCCAATCGTGATGTCTACACCTCTATTGCTAAGGCATGTATGAAGATAGACACCAATAAATGATGTGGGATTTTATCGCACTAAAAAACTCACTCGGGGTTGAAATCCCCGAGCTTTTACCAAAACCAATGTGCAATAATACCACCCGCAAGCGGACGAGTCTTATCGTAGTATAGTTAAGGATCGAACCCAAAGGACAACATTTTTAAGAATCCTTGTCAGTCCAATCTAGATCAAGTAAAACTAATATTTAGAATGATTGGTTGATTTGAGGTTAACTAAACTAATTGCAAGAAAGTAAATAACGGAATTAAAGTTGGATCTAGATCAATGATATGAATCGCTGGGATGGTATCGGGTTTCACCACCACTACACACGCAAACCCAATCAATCACAAATAATCCAGGCAAGATATAAAAATCCAAATGGAGCTACTGCAAAACCCCCCGTACGGGTGTTAGGTTTGCGTAAGCATCACCTTAGGCATCAGATGTCTCATCACTGATCGGATCACTTACTTACAACTCTGGAGATACAGAAATCCAACGAAGGTTGTGGGCCCCCTATATAGGCGTTAGGCACACCAAAGCGTCACCGGAGGCTAGATGGCTCGTCCCCTCACAGATCATACACTTACGACCTTGAAGAAATCCCATTCTATTTCTAGTTTGGGAGTCAACCACATTAATCGATAAGTGAGTAGGTGATAGATCTACAAACTAACATCTACGTTAGATAAGACGATATAAAATCCAACTAAGGTTGTGGTCCTCCCTGAGGGATGTTTAGACCACAGAAGCGTCACCGTAGGCTAGATGTCTCGTCCCCTCACGGATCATACACTTACGACCTCAAAGAATCCTATCAGAAGTTCTCGTCAAGGAGTCAAACTTGTAAACTGCCATCCCATCCCATATATAGAATATTTCACAATAAGGGAGAGAACAAGGTGAAAGCAAGTAGATAATCAACTAAAAATGTACCAACTAACAATGAAATGGAAAGTTATATACATTGCCATGGAGAATTGAACAAAATAACACGATTTGCATGGGCAGCGGGGCTAGTCCCCGCACCACAACAAAAAGGTACTACTCGCTCATGATGTGAGAAACAAGAAGAATAAGAAAGAGAGAGAAGTCCGTCATGAACTCGGTGTAGAAGGTAGTCGCAGCTCGGTGAAGAAGATACGACCTTCTACGTCGTGTCGGAGCAGATCTGGACACGAATGGGTGATGCCAAGATAGACCAGACAGTCTCCCTCACTCCGTCTTCCTTCTCTCCTCAGCCTCCTTGGTTGCAACACGGGCAGTTGGTGGAATGAAACTGGTGTGGACGGAACTAGATCTGATCAGACCTGTGTACAGACAGCCTATCAACGTCCCGGAACCGATGCAAAATGAGGACCCTATGGGTCCTATTTATATGCCTGGACTGGTCCTCACAGTCTTGTAGATATTTTTGTTTAAACATTTTAGTAAAGTTTTGACCAAACAGTTTGCTGGAGCAAACGATTTTGAAGTCCATTCGGTCATGTATGTGCAAACGGTCTTGCATTTCAATAGATGCCCAAACGGTCTTCTATGCTAAATGGTCTTCAAGTTTCCCCTTGGAAAATGGTCTTGTTGATTTCCCTTTCCAAATGGTCTGTAAACCGTTAATAGATAAACAGTTTTGGCTCCTTTCGGTTTGGAAACCGAATGAGACCAAACGATCTCACAGACCGTTTTCCTATCAACGGTCTTTGCTTGTCAAATGGTCTACTCCATTTTATTTTGAGTTGGGTAGCAGCAAACGGTCTGTTGGGTCAAACGATCTTCAATTGCAGTAGCTCTCCGATCTATTTGTAAAATCAAACGATCTTCGACCTTCATTCGGTCTTCATCTACAGGTGCAAATGGCCTTGGGGTGACTTCATTTGGCATGCAATCTGCCTCCATTCGGTCTTGCAGTGGGGGCTACAGTGAGTGCTGGTCAGAGGTAGAAGACGACACGCCACGGCCGTGGCAAGGCACCACGGTCGTGGTGATGCTGCTGTCCCACGGTCGTGCTGCCTTGTACGAGCGTGGTGGGTGAGAAAGGAAAGGCACTAGGGTTGGTTTACCACGGTCGTGGCCTTACCACACAGTCATGGTGAGGACAATGTACCACGACCATGGTCATTCAAAATGGTCGTGCCTAGGGCTCTGCTTCAAGGTCTTGCACTGCTCGATCACTCATGGATGGGTTATGCCTCCAATCGGCCTCTTCCAGTCTATCGGTCTTGAGACCGAATGGGCTCAAACAGTCTTGAGACCGAATGAGCTCAAACGGTGCTCAAACGGTCTTGAGACCGAATGGGCTCAAACAGTCTTGAGACCGAATGGATGGAACTGTTTGGTCAGATTGATTGCTCAGAACCAAGGGTGAGTGAAGGTGGGTCTAGCTGACTATTCAACCTTATCAACATCTGCATTAAATCAACATAAATTCAGTTAAAACCTTGATAATCGAATCAATTAAGTAATTTTGCATATTATGATGCATTTTGGTATTTAATGAGTGAAATAGTAGATATAGAGTTGAATTTGTCCCAAAGTGATAATTGAATTCCATGATGAATATGCATTCATCAATAAAGCATATGACCACATTTATTGGAATACACTAAGTGGATTTATGATGACATTGTGTTTCTTAAGCCAGTGTATCAACTCAATGAGACGATGCACATAAACATGTTCTTTCTCTATCATGATTAACAACACGTGGATGATTCTATTTATATCCACCAACAATATCTTCCAAGGAGATCCCATCTCCCCTCTTCTCTTCACAATTGTTATTGAAGGCATAACAAGCCTCATGAAGGAGGTGTACGAACAAGGTAGGATTACACCGTATAAAATCATAGGGTGAAAGTCTATGCTCATTAGATCTTTGCTAATGATATTCTCATATTCTATGCAGGTCATGCTAGCAGACTCAAGGACTTCAAGAGGGTTCTAACCACTTTTGTGAAACCTAATGGATTGTACATAAGTGATATTAGATTGAGATTATTCTTTTCTAAATCATAGAAAAAACAAGAGAGGGTAGTTGAAGACAGCAGTAGGTATGAATCGAGGTACCATCCCCACAAAGTATATGGATGTTCATGTTGTTGGAGGTAAATGATATGCAAAACAACTCAATACGTGTGTTGATGACTTCTAGACTAAGATAGAAACATGGAGTGGTTTGAAGATAAAAATGGCATGGTGATTAGTCCTAGTGAGAGTGGTGGTTTAGAGCATGATTGCATGCTGAGATGACTTATGAAGATACCCAATTCTACCCTAAATACACTAAGATCTCTAACTATAAGATATGTGTGAGGCGGATGAGTGTATGGCATTTCATGGGATATTTTGTCCAAGTTGTTCAGTCTAGGTGGTCTCTAGATGAAAGAAGCATGCGATATCCTTGATGTCAGAATAGGAAAAAGGGTGGACAAATTCTTATGCCAATCTGAAGAACTATGGGCTACTTAGATGTGGAGACATCACAATAACTCCTTAACTATGTAAACATGATATAAGTCTATGTCTCTGGTAATTGGATCTGTGTGGGGAGCTCTTTACCATGGACCAACATGAACACAGGGGCACATATTCCATGGAGGAAACTAGTGTGGGGAGCAAGCATCATTATTAGAAATGGAGTACTCTCCTTCACAAAGCTTTGTTAAAAAGATGAATTATTGGTATCTGAATATGGACCCATTATGTAGGCTAAGTAGCCTTGTGGAGGAAACTAAGGGCAATATATTTATGAATTCTAGGTTCATGAAACACATGTGGAGCATTATTTTCCTTAGGAATGAATGAAGAAGCAACATACCACATTATCTAGGGGGTGATTACTAAATGGATACAACAAAAAGTTGGAAAATAGCAATCATCATTTTGGCTTCAGTGAGATTTGGTGGCCAACCCCTACTAGTTTTTGTGGATAGAGTGTAGTAGAAAAAAAAACATGGGAAACACAATGTAGACAAGCTACACATAATTAACCTAATTTCTAGATATATTGGATGCCAAATCAATACTAAAAAGAAGATTGTGGACAATCTTGATGACAATTTTAGAGCTTATTGGGGAGTTTTTTAGATAACCCCATGCATAGTTATTTTACCAGGACTAGGTAGATAGGTGTCTGGCCTTGTATAGTATAGCTCAACTATACCCTTTTCCTACAATACATATTTACCATTTCTAAAAAAAGCCTTATTAGTATTAAGGGAAAATTACATCAGCATTAAGGATATCAATATTTGATTGTATCATTCATCCTTATGTTTAGGTATGTGCTAAATACTTTATGACTATTCAATCTCAGGCTATGTACTTACCGATACATATAAAGTGATACCAAAAAAACTCATGGAATTATAGATGAAAACAATCCCTAAAGCCACGTGCATTGAGTTATACATATTATTTTGAGAAAAATGATATGTATATATTGACTATATTTTTAGAAGAGAATAAAAGTTATTAATTTTTAACATTAATCCTACATGGACCAATCGAGATCAACCATGTCAGCCTATTTTATTTTCAAAAGAAAATTTGGACTGGATAATGGAAAAAAGGGCATTACCCCCTAGCCCCTCTCTTACGCCTTGGACTTTCACACACTTGAGGGAAAGGTGGTCTCACATAGGAATGTTCCCTACCCAGGCAGCGTGAGATGCTTGTCCACGAAGGTCACCCTTAGGGTTGAATCTTTTCCCTAGGCCACAAGGGCCATTGCTAAGGAAGTGGTTGGTTTTTCCTAGGACTAATTAGGCTAATGAGCTTTCATTTGAGCCATGGGATGGTTGAAGCAGGTGAAATGGTGGTTGGGTTTTCAAAATAAAAGAAGAGGAAGGTGGAGGAAGAGAGAGGAAATTGCCTCTGTTATGTGTTAAATAGACTGAAACAGGTCTGTTGGGCCTTGAGGAGTTGAATAGAGGTCTCAACAATGAGCGTGGATGCCTAGTGTTCCTTGTTGACATTGAAAAAGACTACCATGGTGCTCAGATCTGGAAAGTGATCTACATTTAATCGCACCACCAGAAGAGACTAAGAAATACTATGTGATGGTTCTTCGGAACTTTGGGCCAAGTTAATTTGTTGGAGGTTGTGAGGTAAGACGATGTAAAGGTGGGTTGTCCACATATGAGAAGGTGAATGAGAGGGTGACAAAGGGTGTTCGTGGCTGAATTGGTAGTAGGGTTTGAGTGTATCAGGCAATGTGTTGCTTATTGTGCCTTTATATAGGAACTATAAAGACCTACCTTCTCTCGACAACCTTCCCTAGTATTAATAGTGAGAGGGGATTTTAGAAACTCACTCCTCAAGCATCCATTCCATGATCATAGGTGTCAATGGGTTCATAAGGGAGGAGGTGACTAAAGCGGATTTTCATGAGGTGTAATGGTGATTGGAAAGAGAGATTCGGAGATGGGGATGATGCACGTTCTTTCATTATCTTTTGAGAGGTGGAGCGTGATACATAAATCATTGATCTGACATCAAATAGCTCAGGGTTGTGTGACACGCAATAGGGTCATGGGTCTTAAATATCACAAAGTTGTGAGACTTTAAATGTTCAATTAAATTGATTTTTGGTTTTCTATTTTAAAAAATAATCTGTCTAGATTTCCCCTATGATAATCGGAGTGTCGTATTACTCAAGAAACACTTTATTACTATCCCCTTGTTATAGAAAAAATATGGGATTTAATGTGGAAATGATTATGCCCAAAAGTTCCTCACCAAGTTATACTTAATTAAATCTATAAAAAAGGATATTTATATTACAAACAAACTTCAAATTTGTTCAAAATGCATGTAGGATTTATGAGTCAAAAATTCAACCAAAAGAATTGTCATTGACTAATATGTATATCAAGGATCACTTATTTCACATATTTACCTCCATGGGATTAATTGAAAAACAATAACTCAAGATATTAACTAGTTCTACTTTTAATAACATAACTATGTTTAATTGAAAACTAAAAACAAAATAAAATGAGAAAAAGGTTCATGCTCTTACAGAACAAGTAAGGGTTCTTGGTGGGTCTAGGGTTTCAAAGTTTCCATTGAGAATCCTCTTTCTCTTGTTGACCTACATGAGCAAGTCTACCACATTCTTCTAAGTTTTCATAATAACTTAAAATTTTCTTGTAGGGACAACTTCCCATGCACATAAAAAAAAACCAATGTGCTTTCTATTCTATCATCATTACTCTATATTTACTTTAGGAAACCATAATTAGGTTACATGTTTGATGTTTGAGAATTTTTCTAAAATTGTCATGAAGATCTTGTACTTGAGGAGGTGACAAATTGAACCTCAAAATACTTTGACTTGTAGCTGAAGTTAGCCAGGTTCCTACTGTAGCTTTTATTTTGACCTTTGTTTCATCCATGCAATTAATGGTGTTTTCGAATATGTTTTGACATGCCATAATTATTTTTATGAGTATATATTTGATTATTGTGCAACTTAATATAATGATATGTTTAGGGTTTCAATGTAATAATTTTACAAAATTTTAGCTACACAATTTTCAAAATTGTGGTGGTATTATTAATATCTTATTGCTTATTTTAATTTGAGAACCTTACCCATACTTTAAAAGCACATAACAATAAGGTATAAAAGCATGATACCGTTATAAAAAAAGTTGGATAATATCATAGCAATAACCTAATGATGTCTAACTAAGGGATGATATGAAATACATATAAAATATGGTGATATAAAAGATAAAATTGGGTACATAAACCCACAAGTGGATGCATAAATAGAGATATAATGTAAGAACTTATACACATACCTATGTCGAAGAAGAATTCTAGTAAAACACAAAACCATGAAAAAATAGGAAAAAACACAAGGGAACGGTAGATGGGGAAGCAAAAGTAACTTATCAAGCATAGGAAGAATGTATCATGACAGTTTGATTTATGTGGTGGAGTAAAAAAAGAGACACTACTTGGAGACAAGGTTTAGAGACAATAAACATAGTGCATAGGAACCCAATCATACTGTATAATGATTTACATTTAGTTATACATAGACATTGCGAATAAATTTAATTCTTTTGAAAACACCAAGCTTCTTATCTATGTAAAGACCTTTGGAGTGGGAGAGGCATTGGTGAACGACTACCAATATTACATTTACAACTGAATAACCCATTCCTACATCTTCTCGTTTATTGTATATTTGACATGCATTCCAAGTATCTATCCATTTTTTTTTACTCTTACAAGGCTTTCATGCCTTCTCTCAATTTTGTTTTGTCGCATCAAGCCCCCCCCCCCCCCCATTCAGACAATTATCTGGGTCTAGTGGTTGCTAGTTCAGAGTCACAAGCAAAAAATTGGGTAATAACCCTCACTCGCATTGCTTTCCACGGACTCTTGTCTTTTTATTTCTTATTATGCAAGAGAAGCCATGTACTACGAGCTTATTGCATTGATGAGAACGAGCTTTGCAATCATTCTAAATGGCAAAAATTTAATATCGTATTGAAAAACTATCTTTCTACAACTTTTCAACGACGACGGTGGTCCTAGTAGTGGCCATCCGGACGGTCCCCCTTTGCCAGCTGTTTTTCCAGTTCTAATTTGTCATGTAATCAAATGCAAACAAGTAAATGCCACGGTATGAAAGGTCGCTGTCTGGGTACATGATGGTGATGATATATGACTGTGACCAATTGGTCATAGCCACTGCTTCACTGGATGCCATATACGTGTCATTTGCTTGAGCTTGTGTGAGACAAAAGCCAGTAAGGACCACGTACGTCCAGGTCAAGTGCCTTCCATCTCTTGACTACATGAGCGCTCTCTTTCAGTAACATATTTGATCGTTTTATTCTTGTCGTCGAAGTTGATGTCAATAATGACGGTTATGAAGCTGTTTCATCATCTTAGCTTCCGTCTCAACATAAGAGGACACTTATCAGTCCTCCCTTACTGTATATTCCGGATTAATGCAATTACCACTGAAGGGGTCCCCATGCACATATGATACCGCTCTATCGGAGACATGCAGAAGTTAAGGACGTCTGCTGATGAAAGAGTGATCCTGTACGGTACACGTCGCTCCAGTTGCCACCCATCTAGATTCTTCTGTCGCGGTACGACGGGTTCAAGGAAGCAATGCAATGCGATTAATGCAAACATGCCCCACGATGCCGGAGATGGCGTCAGAAATTATGGTCATGATGGTCGATCATTGAATGCATTCGCCGCCTTTGGTTAGCTATGCTGGCAGGAACAGAAATGGCTACGGAGGGAAGGACAGGAGCAGTACGTCCAAGTATGCACATATGGCGCCAAAATAGGTGGTGGACCACAGTTCCATTTTGGCCCCTGCTCTGTTGTCGTCGGGACCTCGTAGCCAGCCATAGATTGGAAGGTACTGTTTCTTACTTCTCGAGCATCACTCCGGCGCCTGGCTCTGTGGGTATGTACATAACTCACATTGATGTGGTGAATAGATTTTGGGAAAAAACCCACGATGAAAAACTTTGCTTGAATAAAAAAATCGTACGGTATTTTGGATAAGGAATATGCTATGTTACTAAACACCACAAGCAAGCTCATACATTTTATCTTTATGCATTTTGAATGACAAAAGGAGGAGGAATTGATTCGTTACCTCTCTCCCATAAAGTCAAAAGGAGTGTGAATTTGTGTGTGGGTTTGAGTCAACATAACAGACGAAAAATGATGGGTATAACCACACTCAAACTTATATACATAACTCAAGTATGGGGGAGACGTAGCTATGTTGACATGGAAAGTGAGATGGCAGAGAAATTTGGGGAGAAAGTGGAAGATAGAGAAATTTATTTTTTTTTTAAGTGGAAGAGAGAGAGAAATTTATTTTTTAAACACTTTTATAATAATTTTTTGATAAAATAAAATTTATTAGATATCTTACAAAATTTACAATCTAATAAAATTAATGTCGACATGTTTTTGAGAAAAAAATATAGATGCAATAATATTTAAAACTAAGTTTTTTTAACAATCTAATATATTATGAACGTCTTCAAAATTTTCTTAATTTATCATACTAGTTAGTATGTATATTATTTTTGTTATTTATAATTTAAAGTAAAAATTCACACTATATATGCATCTTTTTTAGTGACTCTACATCATTAAATAATCTTTAATCGTCGGTTTATAACTATTATTTATTTTAAAAATAAATATTTGCATATAATGCTTTATGAACTTCATAGAATATTTTAAATATATGCACATCTATAAGGATATACAAAATCATATATCAAAAAACACAAAATTGTAACCAAACACACATAGATATATCTTTATATAAAACTTTTAAAGTTATGTGTACTCAATCTTAATATTGGAAAAAATCATTTCATCGAAACATAGTTATATATAAATATATACATTGAGTGATATATATATATATATATATATATATATATATATATATATATATATATATATATATATACTCTCCCTCACGTGTTGTTCATGCTTATAATGCCAGGTGTCAATATCCTCGAGTAGATGTGTGAATTGTGATGAGGGAAATGGTATTACCTCATTATCATCACTACTATCCAAATTCAAAAAGAGAACAACCGCCTATATGTATGTCCTTTCCTAGAGGTAAGTGACGATCCCATGACAATCATATGTGATTTTTGGCCACAAACTATCCATGTCTTTAAGGTTGTTTACCACACCCAAAAGACCCCATGAATGAAAAATCAACCCCATTGAAGAATACCGATGATATAAAATAACCATCGAAATTATACATAAATTAAGATATTCCTTATCATTAAAATGTGATATCTTACAATCCAATCATCATAAGCACATTGATGTGGTGAATAGATTTTGGGAAAAAACCCACGATGAAAAACTTTGCTTGAATAAAAAAATCGTACGGTATTTTGGATAAGGAATATGCTATGTTACTAAACACCACAAGCAAGCTCATACATTTTATCTTTCTGCATTTTGAAAGACAAAAGGAGGAGGAACTGATTCGTTACCTCTCTCCCATAAAGTCAAAAGGAGTGTGAATTTGTGTGTGGGTTTGAGTAAACATAACAAATGACAAATGATGGGTATAACCACACTCAAACTTATATACATAACTCAAGTATGGGGGAGACGTAGCTATGTTGACATGGAAAGTGAGATGGCAGAGAAATTTGGGGAGAAAGTGGAAGATAGAGAAATTTATTTTTTAAAAGTGGAAGAGAGAGAAATTTATTTTTTAAACACTTTTATAATAATTTTTTGATAAAATAAAATTTATTAGATATCTTACAAAATTTACAATCTAATAAAATTAATGTCGACATATTTTTGAGAAAAAATATAGATTCAATAGTATTTAAAACTAAGTTTTTTTTAACAATATAATATATTATGAACGTCTTCAAAATTTTCTTAATTTATCATACTAGTTAGTATGTATATTATATTTGTTATTTATAATTTAAAGTAAAAATTCACAGTATATATGCATCTTTTTTAGTGACTCTACATCATTAAATAATCTTTAATTGTTGGTTTATAACTATTATTTATTTTAAAAATAAATATTTGCATATAATGCTTTATGAACTTCATAGAATATTTTAAATATATGCACATCTATAAGGATATACAAAATCATATATAAAAAAAAAAAACAAAATTGTAACCAAACACACATAGATATATCTTTATATAAAACTTTAAAGTACTGTGTACTCAATCTTAATATTGGAAAAAATCATTTCGTCGAAATATAGTTATATATATATATATACATTGAGTGATATATATATATATATATATATATATATATATATATATATATATATATATATATATATATATATATATATATATATATATATATATATATATATGAGTGTTCATTCATTGCCCGCGCGGGTAGCTATCCGCTCAAAATTTGTTTTCTTTTTTGGAATTTCTTACTTTACACATGTGGAGGGTTACTTTACTTTGCAAACTGTTGCTTCTCATACATAAATAATTATATTTGTAACAACTATAACAAATATATAATTACATATTTATTCTAGAGTTTTTACTTTGTATTATGCCAGATTTTACTTTTTGAGTCGAATAGTTAGTTTTTGGTCAACATAGTTACTTTTTTATCTAGTAAGGTACTTTTCTGACCAATAGTTACTTTTCAAAAAGCACTAACGAATATATATATATATATATATATATATATATATATATATATATATATATATATATATATATATATATCAGTTACATGTTTTCTACTAAACAACCACGACAATTTTAGGATGAACGCAACATCCATTTTAGTGCATTAACATTTTAGCTTGAATTCACAAAATATTTGTGTACATTCAAAAAATATGTTTGTTTGCCAATTGATTTTTGAGGGTGTTCGTCATGTATATGTTGTTAGAAAAATGTGCTTGTTTGATTTATTTCATCATAAAAATGAAAAATTTGTCAATTGAAATGGTCGATATAGAACTAACTAACAACCCTTGGGCATGACAACATAAAATTCAATATGGAGATAACTGAGAAGGTAAGAAACCAAATACAAGCAATTTGTCAATGGCAAGAAAAAAGAATGGAAACCAGGTGAAGATCTGGGTGTAAGATTTAATAGAAGATATATTTTGATAGAAAAATTAAAATCTATAGAAGCCTAGGAATGCAAGTAGCAATCAGATTCACCTAGTTGGAGCTTGCTTTGAAACAAACTCATTGTAGTATGCAATTTAATAAAGGAGGAAAGTGAAGAGAAAGGCAAACATAGATTGTGTCACATCCTACATTAAAAAGTATCACCACATGAGCTGCACAAGGTGAATTAGCAAGCTACAAGAGGAAAATGCTGGTAAGTATCCTAGCCAAAACACACTTGAAGAACCCAGGGGATGAGTTCAGTCTGGACACTTGTCCACCATATCTGTTTGAACTTTATACAAAGGAAATATCTTATGGTAGATAAATAAGTAGTTTAGTTAATTATAAAGCTATTGAGTTCGAAACTATGCAAACTTTAGCTACCCTACAAGGAAAGCATGATGAATGAATAAGCTCTTAATTACACACAAATGGTTGTTCTATCTGGAAACCAAAAATCGACAATTGCAATGGAAATTAACATTTAATTTAGAGAGAAGAAAATTTACACAGTTAAAAAGAATTATCTCTTACATTAATTTGACTATAATAAACTTTGATCTAAAAAGGTCCCTTAAATTTGTGATTTTCAAATCAAATATTGGACACTACTTTATAAGGTGGTTTAATTAATCAAAGGAAAAAAATCATATGAAGTGGCCGTTTTCATTTGTAATTTTCATTTACAATTTTTTGACGTATATTGCAATTAAGTGATATTTTTATACTAACATCTAAAAATGTCAATTAGATGATGTTTTATACCAAAATAGGATATGCAGAAATTATTTTTGTGGACTGCTACATAAAGTAATCTTTTACCATATTTGCTAATTTAAGTTTATCCTTAAGCATAAATTAGAATTGGAACTATTTATCAAAGGAATCTGTTATGAATAGTGACACCTACACCATCTCTCATCACTCATTCGTTTCTCGGGATCAAAGAATAATTGCTAAAAACTAGGATGATATGCCATGTGGCAAGAAAGAGAGAAAAAATAGATGAATAGCCTAGAAAAAAGAAAAAAGTAGGAAAAAAATTGTTATAACTTTTAGTCTGTAATGAATTTTTGATAAGACAAAAATCATTAAAATCCTAATAAAAAATAAAATCCAACCACAAAAAAGTGTGTGTACAAACCTTTTCTACACATTCCCGTGAAAATGTACTAGTCTAAGAATCTCTTTAAAAATGGTGATAGATTGACAATTACTTTATGGGAAAATGTGTTTGATTTATTTTTTTGTCTTTCGTTTTTTTGAAAAAGAAAAGTTTGAAAGTGCCACTGAAAGTGCGAATTTACCTTTTTCTTTTTGCGAATTATTTATTTGCTTGTTGAGTCGTGTTTTGTACGAATTTGTTTACACACATCAAATGCTCCACATGAAGTGGTAGCTTTAGCATTTCCAAAACAAGTCAACAATAAAATTAACTTTTTATTGTAATTTCAAAGTCAGACGTCAGTTTCAACCTGAAAATGGAAAACACAATTAGGATGACGACTTTGATGGAAACCATACTAGAGTGGAAATTGGTGAATGCTTCACTGCATTTTCTTTAACAAAACGTATTGTGACAGTGTTTTCCTTTGATTTTGTAGGTGTGGTGCAGGATCCAACCACGAAGGTCACTATGTTTCCATTGCTTCTCTTCGGAAGCTATGCAACAGGCACTGCTACTGTTGCCACGAGTGTGTCACCAAATGCAAGAAGACAAGGTGATGTACGGAGGTGATGCACTTGTCAACTAGTTAAGCCGATCAAGTCTGGTGCTTGTGAAACGCAGATTGCGGGATCGAATCTTACAGGAAAGGAAAAGAAAAGACTAAAAGCTAGCTCTCCGCATACCTGTTGGCTATACTCTTTCTCCTGACAGGGTTGAAACTCCCCACTATCTAAAAAAAACCAGTCGCCTGCATGCATTTGCTACGTCGATAGGCCGTCAGTCTCTTGTCCCTTGCTCACTGCTATGCGTTATTGCCCAAATGGTAGTACAAGAACTCGTTAGGCATGAACTGTACATGTACTATTCAGCCATTACGGTGCGAGACCTGCTCCCACGCGTTAGTTGGTGATGGTCTTGGATCCTTCTCTTCCGTGCAGGTGCTTCATGCTTGTGTAGAAAGAAGGAAGACTGCTTGGTCTAGTTGGTATTAGTTTCACTTTCACGTGATAAAAAAGTGGATTAGATAGACTTTCTGGGACTCATGCTCGGCTACATAATGAAGTGCTCCTTGCATTAATTGATGGATATGATGTTGGCTGGCAATTAACAAACCTACTCCTTTCCACCTTCCCTTTTCGTCGGCATCTCAAAAGATACAACTCCCTCAACGAATCTAACCAACCCTACAAATGTGCAGGTTGTTTGTGTGTGTGTGTGTGTTTGTGTGTGCTTACAGGTCTGAGGCAGCCAAATAGCGTGTTGTACCCGCTTTTGCCAACTATAATCAAATGCCCATCTTCCCTTTCACAAAAGAACGGGATCACACTCACACTTAAGGAACATAACCGCAAACAATCAAAGGCAGCGGCACTTTCTCACACCAGTTGTTCGTATGACCAACCGAGGCATTTGTCAAACGAATAAGGCCTAATTTGGGTTCCGTCTTTTGGAATGCCGGTAATTTACATAACTGCCGCTCGCAGTCTCTTTCCCGGCGGGTCGCTGCCAATTTACAACTGTTTCATCGCCGTTCCATCCAGGGCAGGCTGCTCGAAATACCATTGTCAACCTTTTTATACCAGTATTTTGAAAGTGCGCGGCCGAACGGCCTTGACGGTTAAGATAACGAGAGCAAGTAAAAACTTCGCCGCTCTATCACATAGGAAATCCGCCATGAGACTATCGCGGAACATGGAACTGATGCTTAATAATCCGTATTTCGGTCGACAATAGACCGGTAAATGGATACCCGCCATAAAACTCCGTGCGTACTTGAGATTTAGATAAAATATCTGCCGTCTGATTGTTGTGCCCAATTTAGAAAGCAGTTGAATTCAACGACTATATGCATATTCCTGTAGAATATTTTTTATGATGTATAATTTTTTACTAAAATATATATAACGTACTTAAGATATTGACTTTAACATATTGATTTGTTTCTCAATCTTAAACATAATATTTTTCGTACTAACCAGCAACCAAATTCGAACAGTATATGTTGTTGCCTCACGAGCGGCATGAAATCGTGAATGCAATCGACGACAAAACAACTTGAATTACACACTCAAGGCCCGTAATAGAACGGATCCACATTAGCATCGTTTAAGATTTTGTCCACAGCAAACCAATAATATGTAAACACGCAACCAATTCAACCATGCAATATAAAAGAAAATATGTTTGGTTTGATTAAAAGTGAATTGAACTAAAGCTTGTAACGAAATCTCTCATAAGTTATCAATTCATAGAAGATTCCTTTGGTGCCATAACACCTATTAATCATATGATCAACATTCATGCAAAACATATTTGGTTTTCCTTTTATTTATATCTCACACCAAATTTTTTATTAATGACTCCCGTCTATTGATAACCTAGGTAACTAAATTGTTATTTCCAACTAAGAATCATGTATATAGTTATATGTTCTCCTAAATCCTTTAAAGTGAACCATACATTAGTCTTCATTATAAGCATAAAGAGACTATAAAATAGCAATCAAGTAACACCCAAGTTTATGATTTTATAACAGAGTGAAGTCTAACAAATTGACATGATATTCGAAATCATAACCAAGGTTGAGTCAATGGTATTCTCATATCTTAATTTGGGTATGGAGGGAAGTGATGAAAACAACGTACCTTTAAACCCAAAAAGGATAATTTGGGGTCATCTTTCTAGGACACCATTAATTTTATGAAAACCATTGACAATTGAGCATTTAAACCATGAATAATATCTTTGGATATTTTTGAGAATTTTGGGGATGCTTTTGTACTTCTTCTAGAGAAATATAGTTACCGACATGATTGGGAATATATTACATTTTGGGCTCTATTTTAGTCAAGAGTCAAAAGTAATTATGTCAGAGTTCTAGTTAAAATCTACTGTGCATATGATGATTGGATTGTAAGATATCACATTTTAATGATAAGGAATATCTTAATTTATGTATAATTTTGATGGTTATTTTATATCATTGGTATTTTTCAACGGGGTTGATTTTTCATTCATGGGGTCTTTTGGGTGTGGTAAACAACCTTAAAGACATGAATAGATTGTGGCAAAAAATCACATATGATTGTCATGGGATTGTCACTTACCTCTAGGAAAGGACAGACATATAGGCGGTTGTTCTCTTTTTGAATTTGGATAGTAGTGATGATAATGAGGTAATACCATTTCCCTCATCACAATTCACACATCTACTCGAGGATATTGACACCTGGCATTATAAGCATGAACAACACATGAGGGAGAGTAGACATGGTCCTCTCAATGCATCTTCACCAAGTCACACAGCAAGAAAGAAGAGGGATAAAAAATGGTATGAGATATTAATGAAAGGGGAGAATCACAAGAGGCATCTTCCCCACTCATGGAATGAGAGACAAGGTTCACAACAATAAAAAATGTTAGGTTGTGAAGATTGGCCTTGTTGGAGAAGGATGAAAGCTTGGCGTCTAAGTGCAACACCTCCCCATGCTTTTCACAAGCCACCTATAGACTCAAGAAGCTCTATTGTCCCTCCTCAGACAAAATCTAGAGGAAGGGAGACAAGACACAAGAATTTCCTAACCTGTCGGAGAACTCTACTAACTTATGCAACTGACCTAAAGGCCTCCTCACCTCAACCATCTACTGCCTAGTTTCCCATCAACTTGAAGGAAATAGGAACAACATTCACTATAGAGATCACAACATGGTGTAGATTCCTTGCCTTGTTTGTGACCTTGCATGTAGTAGTGGTGATCTAAAGCAGGGGAGTGGGTTGTCTGGCATTATCCCCCCTCATCTTCTCATTAGTCCTATAATACAGATGCATGCTAGTTCTAGGTTGGTGGGTCCATGGATCTAGAGGGTACTATGTGTGTGAGAAAGAATAGACCAACGATGGAATCAATGAGATTTAGTCTTCAAATCAGATCCAAACAGATCGACTTTATCAAGGAGGTAATGCCCTTGAAGATTCATATCTTAAGAACTATGATTTGGACTTTTAGGTATAAGATGACAGATTAAAGCTAATAAAGTATAGAACGTTACGAACACATCCTTGATCATTGTACCATTTACATATGTAATTTCATTTATAGAATACAACTTATATGGTAGAAACAATGATATGATGGTGAAAATAGTAAACATGTTCAAAATATAATATAATTACATAAGTAGTCTTAAAAATTTATGATAAAAGCTTTTTACAGTCTGAATAAACATTTTACAATGTTTTAGGATAGTTATTGAGAAGTTGAGTATTCATATTAATGAAAATATTGAAAAAATAATATCATATTCGGTAAATGTCTGAAAAAAAGAGTATATACATTTTGTGATGTATTGGAACCCAATTATAATATTTGAGGTAGTGATATGTTGAAATTTAGGGTTACATGTTACTGATATTATGCACATGCTTTAAAATTTAGTTTTATTTTAGAGGGATTGTTGACTTAACTTAAGTGCAAATGTTAAACACAAGTGTATGTGTCAGAGTAGTAAAGGGACTCCACATGGCCCAAATGTCAAATTTGTTGGATCTAGGGATCTAGAGGAGGGTGAATAGAGCTTCACAATTCTCACAAGAATAATTAGACCTTCAAATTATATCAATTGAAACCAAAAGCTTAAGAAAAACTTGAAGTCATATCTAAGAGGGCATAGCAAGGACGAGAGAGATTGAAACATATACTTGGACAAGGTGGTTAGAGTGGTTCCAATCTCCAAACTAGGGGACCATCAATCCACTACCTAGAGAGGTCAACCTCTAGGACTTTGCAACCCATGAATATTATATTCCATCATAAGAGATACAAGGAGACCACCATACATCCAAGGGATTACCTATTCAAGACAAGAGTCTTTCTCCTACACAAGGACTTACCCACTTGATCAAGATGACTTCAGCCTTCACCGAGGACTTATCCACACTTACATCAAGTCTTTGGCCTTGAAGGAATTATCCACTCTTCCTGAATCTTCGCATTGCCTTCTCCTTCACCTGGAGAAGATCTTCACACCTTCTTCAACCTTGAAGAAGAACAACAGCTTCACCTTCAGTCAGAGATGCTCACTTCAATCTTTGCTCTTTGAGGAAGGGGATTGGGAAGATGGAAGGAATGAGAGATTTAAAAGATAACATGGAGGAAACTCTCTTACTACATGCCTAACTCACTCATGATCACAAAATGCTTTGTAAATGAGAGAGAGAAAGGGGCTCAAAGGGTTGTAACACACTCAACTATAGAAAGGACCAAGGATAGAATGAATGAGCAACCTTAGAATGAACTCTAAGAGGTCCTATTTATAGTTGGGGGTGTCCCTTTGAGTGTGACATCACTTAAGAACAAAAAACAACCGTTTTACAACTCGCAACAGATCTATTTTCATTTCTAACAACTTTTCAATGGTTGGAATCACTTTTTCTATATTTTCTGTATAGTACATTCAGTTGAGTTTCAATAAAGATAACTCAACCAATCCACTAATTGATAAAGCTAATTTTTAAACTATCGATTGAATTTGTCCTGGGAAACTCACCGATGAGTCAAAATCTATTTTGGTCAGTGATTCGATCAGTCGAGTTATGTGAGTGTACAACTCGAATGATTGATCCATTTCCATAAATCCATCACTGATCGATCGAGATTCAAACTCGACCGACAAAGTTGCTGTGACAAATTTTTCAAAATGGTTTTAGAGTGACCAAACATTGGAATTAAGTGTCCCTAATTTTTTCTCATCCTAGTTACAAGTCATATCATCAATACAAGTGATTACAAAAATATTTTAAGGTGGTTTGGAGTGATTTTTCAAATTACACACTTGCATTGCTTTTGACTTGAACTTGGACAATCTAGGACTTGTGTAATTTGATCCTTTTCATGTACCTAAAGTCTGAAATCAATCTTAAACAACATATTAGATACATATGAATGGAATGTTCAAGTCATTATCAAAATATAGACAATGTATACCTCTCAAGTCAACATTATCCCCCTGTTTAACAATGAAAAACCATTCCTCAATCATATTGAAAAGGATATGTAAAGTTATACCTTAGCCTTGTGAATTGTAAGGGGATTCATAATTTTAACAATGTGAATTGCTCCCCCTCAAGCTATCTCACTCTTACCTGCATAGTTAGTCTTTCTACACAAATCTATATAACATCTATACTACATGGTCCTTTAGCAAGTCACATGATAAAGCATATATTGAATAAGAAAATGATCACATAGGCAATAAAAGAAATATGGTTTAGCTTCAAAACATTGAACTTCTCTCCCCCTTTTGACATTATCAAAAAGTAAGGGGGGTAGAAGAGCACAAAAATAGGTCTTCTCCTAGCACAACCAAAACACTCAATCCATAAGATAAAACATGAAACCTCATAGAACACATCAAATAAAGACGAAGAGAGACAAGCAAGCTAAGTCATAATCAAAATATGGGAAACATAGCACCAACTCATGAGATATAGTCAATCAAAGAGTAAGTGTACATATAATTAAGATTACAACACTGAAAGTATGTCCTTAAGACAACTACAAGCCAAAACAATGAAAATAACATGGATAAAATAGTACATCTCAGATAATGTGCTCAGATCTTTTTAGTACAAAATAGTCTAGGAAGATATATATGATTAACATCTAAAGACTAAAAACTAAAACATCTAAACGTCTAGTCTATCTATGTCCACAACATCATCATCATCAACATCATTGATCGGCCTTTTTCTCACGTTCGGAAGCGAACGCGGGACAAAGGAAGGAATCAAGCTTTTAAATTTATAACCTGAAACCTTCTAGGCCCCCACAACTTTTATTACGGGGTCGAAGTAGATATACGGGGTCGAACACAGGGACGTGGGGACGTTTAGGATGCCACAGATCTTGTTCATTAGTCAGATAAGCCAAAAGCAATAGTCGATAAAAGTATGTGCTATAACTAGTCTAGCAGTTTGTCACGATATAAAACAAAACAAAGAAAAGAAAAGTAAAACAAAACTAAACAGAGCTCGTGGTTCTACTAATCAGAGAGAGAGAGAGTTTCTGGCTATGTAACCACAAGTTGGGCAGTCTATACACCCGTTCTCGGGCATAGACAACCCTCAAACACTTGAGAAAGCAATCTATATCAAACATAGTGCGTATTGTCGTGTATGTTCCTATGGGTCGTCCCACTCGCTCTCACGCTGCTTGACTAAAACCATAAAAAATATGTCATCGACCCTCTCTCGAGGAATGACATATCAACACCTCGGAATATGCTAAGTTCCCTCTCAGGTCTTAGGATATTCTAGGATGTTAGGAACAGAATACCCTGGATCGTCCTCCTCTTGGATTCAGATCCAAACTATCTTCTCGTAACCATTCCTACATGGATCTCTCGATACAGGTAGAAATGGCAGTTCAAGCAAGAAAGAGATCAACCAAACTAGCAATCATAACTTAGAAAGAGAAAATAGAACATGCAACATACTAGATCTGATATGAATCTACTTGCTTAAGGTAAAAGTACATAAACATACCCAGATCGGGCTACATAGCCAAGAAGGAGCTAACTAGCCATAGACAAGCATGGTTAGCACTGAACAAAGACGGATGAACATCGTTTGTACAAGAAACAAAGGAATACAATAGGATGAAAGATAAGAAGAAAGAGATATAGCCCATAGAGGAGAGGTGGCTCTCGCTCCTCGGCCTCCGTGCAGGCCAGATCTCGTTCCTTGATCCTCCTCTTCATCCTTCTGGACTCCTAGGTTCTCTCTCCCTCTCTAGATTTGCTCCGAACAGTAGCCCAGTGGAGGTGAGAGAATGGCGGTGGAGACTGATCTTCTCTCTCCTCAGCTTCCACCTTTGGAGATCATAGACCAGTGGTAGAGGAGGGTGTTGATGCAGATCTTCTCTCTCCTTGGTGGTGGAGATGAACGTAGCACAGATCTCCTCTCTCCTCGACTTCCGTCCTTGGAGAGAGTAGATCCGAGATGGAGATGGAGGAGAGAGAGTGTGGAGGTTGGTGGCTACTGGAGCATGTAGGATGAGTGCCTTGGTCCTCTCGGACCTCGGGACACTCCCACGGGGCTCTGGCTCGAGTCCGGCAGCCTTCCTACGTCAGGATCTGATCCAACAGCCTTTTGGCCTCAAGACTGGATGCCCCTTGAATGGTTGGGGTATGGGCCTATTTATAGGCCTAGATAGCACTGACTCAAGATCGCAATCGCGATCTCCCTTTCAGCCTGATCATGATTCTTTTCTTGTTCCTTAGGTCGCAATCTTCTATACTCACCTATTTGCGATCTTTGCACGAAGGTAACCACGATCCCTGGATCGTGATCCACTAGCTACTGCCTACCGGGGAGTACCTCTGTCGTCATGGAATAGCGCACACAGCTGCACTCTGCCAAATAAAATGCTCTGCCTCCATGCACACGTCTACCAAACTACGATGGAGGAGCATGTCTCAGAAGGAGCAGGTGTTCAACGCATTGTAGGCATCGGGCGAGGTGGGTAGAGGTGCTATGAAGGAGATTGATCGCGATCATGAGGGGTTATGGTGGGGTATGATTGCGGCTTTGTGCTCTATAGGTCGTGATGTAGGTTGAGGCGAGCCACGAGTGTGATTGTTGAGGTCACGACAAAGATCGCGGTCGCGATCAGTTGCAGGAGGGGTCACAACGTTAGGAAAGGAACAGATGAGAAGGATGGCGATGGTGGCGTTTGGAGAGGATCACGAGGATGGTAGAGGTGTGATCTTGATTGCAATCTTCTTGCTCGAGGTCAGCATTTGATCCCTGGTCAAGGTCGGCTCTGTTGCACGAGCCTTGCGCTTGGTTGCTGGAGGTGAAGGGAGCATTGTGATGGTGGTGGTGGTGATGACTTCCGCCCTCTTCCGCTGGCTGGTCGAGGATGAATGGCAGAAGGGGACCGCGGGTGTGATAGGAAGAAGGGTCAAGGTCAGGGAAGAGAGGATGATGGCGACGCTGCGGTGTAGGTGGTGGAAACCATGGTGGGTGGAAGTTGTTGTGAGATGATGGCGGGAGGTCATGGTGGTGTGGATCATTGTAGACCGTGACCAGAGGAGTGGGGAGTCATGATCTTTGTGAATCACGATCGCGGTTCTGAGCATCAGGAAGGGAGGTCGCGATTGCAGACAACTCCTGATTTTTGAGAATCGCGGGCAGATGCAGGGTTGTGGGCAGGGTTCGATGGTGACACGGTCGCGATAATGATCGTGGGCATGATCATGAGGGTGGAAGGTCGCAATTATGCCAACAGAGGGGAGTCGTGAGCTTTGGTGAAGACTGCGGGCAGGTGTATGAGGAACTGCGATCGCGGTTCCTATAAATCGCGGTCGCGATTAGGGTTGACAGTTGGATGAGTGTAGGGAAAGGTGGAGAGGGTCGCATGTTGTGGAGACGGGCCAAGGTCCTCGTGGGCCCAATAGCTAGAATCCTACCTGCATATCAAGAATAAAACCAATAAAAATTGAGATAAAGTCAAATAGGCTAGGTCATGATATATGATGTGAATTAGGCAATGTAAGCAAATAAACGAGAGACAAACTGGGCCCAAAGTAATGATTAGACCATGATGATTATGTATTCATCGTGAGACGAAATATCAAGCAATACAATTCATTGGGCCTCAGTTTAGGAGAGAGAGAGCAAAGATAAGAGGTTTTTCAACTTTGTTCGGTGCATGCAAGTCCAACATTGTCTAATTAGCTACATTATTGGATAATTAGTTACTTTATCTAAGTAAATAAGAAAAGGACTAAAACATGAGCAAAGAGGGGCATATTAAGGCCAAGGTGATATGGAACTATAGATAAAATGCACTGATAATATGCGTAGATTTGGGTGTTATCAATCATCATCGGAAGCTTCAGGCTCATAGTCATCATCTCCATCTGAAGGCGCAACAAAGATAGCAACTTCACCAGATGCACCAGCAAAGCCATCATTAGAACCATATGAACCATCCTCACCATCATCCTCATATGCCTCCTCATCAGTAACACCAACTTCCTAATTGACCTGATAGGGCATCTCCTCATCGACAAAAGGACCGAAACCACAACAAGGCCACATGGAATTCTTCTCATCCCAAGACATACTAAGGTCATGCAACTCTTGGGCTTGAGGAAAAGTAGGAGTAGAGGTGCCAAGTTCTACTAGCATGGTATCTATAGGACCACTAGGAATAGGTAGCACTCCATGGGTAGATTCACCAACAACAGAGGGAGTAGCATCAGATGCAATAGGTGGAGAGGTAGGGCAAAAGTGATTGTATGCATAGGATGCATAATCACCTCCTGGGTAGGGCTGGTAGGTGGGGTAAGGATAGGAATAGGAAAGGTTCATGGTAGACATGATAGTGCAGAGATCCTGATGCATGTTCTCCTAAACTTGAAGCTATATTCATGTTTATGCATCATGTAAACCATGAGGGTTTCATTTGATACATTAAACAAGGAACATGTAGGTCGAGATGGCTGAGGAGGTGGAGGTAACTGAGTGGAGGTGGAGGCTCCATGTGTGGTAGAAGAAGGGGTAGGCAAACTTTTTTGAGTTGTGGTCTCACTGATGCAGACTCCTTTTCGAGTACGTTTGTAATGAAGGTCATGAAAAAGAGACTTACCAGTGACAGACTGAAAAAGACCACAAATTAGGGATGGGTAGGGTGGGTGGGTACCACGGGTGTTCTTACCAAAGTCAAAGAAGGTCATGTGATGGACAATATATCGAGACCACTTGACTATGATGTTCTTCAGGATACAAAACATAATCACCGCAGTATTCTCTGTAATTTCAGTTTGATTTTTCTTTGGATGAATATTGTAGTTGACTACCATGGAGAGAATGTGGTTCTTCAGGTCTAAGGCAAAGGAGGGAAGGGTGAACTTCTTCCTATAGGGAAATTGAGGCTTCTTTAAGAATTTATGTATGCTAGGGAGAGTGATATCATATTGCTTGTAGAAAGCCTCAGGGTCTAGGAGGTCAGAATACTCAAGGTAATCCTTCCTCCATTTATCAGTTACCTCAGTACCAGTTAGAAAGATATTCAAGGTATCCTCTAAGACTTGGAATGTCTTCCTGAAAATCGTGGAGTTAAGAATGACTTGAGTATTTGGCGGGCGTATAAGAGTGTCATAATTCCATTACAAATTTGTATAGAATCCATGAACGACTTTAGTGCTTGTGATGGAATTGTTATAGCATGCACGTTCAACACTCAGGGTAGTCAGGTGGTGGTTGTACAACAACTCGACAACCTGATCTATAAACTTTTGTCTATGTAGGTGTGGCACAAAAAGGAAAGTAGTTCCTAGGAAGGAGCTCCTTGTACCTATTTAGAGCTTCATTGGAGACAAAGAAGGTATCATCAAATGAGATTAGGTGAGAGTTGGAGGAGGAGGATGGTGCTCCAGAGGGAGTGGCTCTCTTTCTCCTATTGGAAGTCATGGAGGCGCGATAAGAAGAAAAAAGAGGTCAAATGTAGGGAACACCACCAACAACCTACCAAACACATAAGGATGATGTGCATGAGGTCTAGGAAGGTTAAGCTAGGTCGGACTATGGCTAGTAAAGGGATGGTCAAGGCTAGAATTGAGAGATAGAGGGAATTGGAGAGGGAATTAGTCGATTTTTATCTAGTTGAGAGGGAGAAAAGTCGGTTGAACCACACATAAGTTTGCTCTAGCCTGACCATCAATCGAGTTCTATGAGATGAAAACTTGACTGAATGGATTTTTACAAAAGCCCTCAGCCATGGATCGGTCGAGTTGGCAACTCGACCGATGGTCAACTTGAACCATCATTAAAAAATTTAATTTATAGCCATTTGAGTGCTAATTAAATTTATTTTTCTAGACTATTTTGCATTTTAAACATACTTAGGTACATATCACTCATAATTGGGTACTATTTAGTGATAAAACAAGATTTTGCAAAACAAATACCCCAAAAAATTAAAAACAAAGCATAAGAATATGAAAAATTTAGCACATTAGCAAGAAAGGTGATCAAGACATGAGAAAAGCATATAGGATAGACGAAAACTCACTAGAGGGCATATCATATGCATCCAAAGTAGTTATGAGTAGTTTAGAACTAATAAAATTCAATTTCTCTCTAGCTAGAGGTTTAGTGAAAAATGTCTGCCAACTGATTTTCCATGTCCACATGTGTGATATAGATATCCTTTTTGGCAATGTGATCATGAAGAGAATGATGATGAAACTCTATATGCTTGTCTCTACTATGCAATATAGAATTGTAAGATAAATTGATTGCTCTAGTATTATCACAATAAATAGGAGAAGCATCAAAATAAATGTTAAAATCTTGGAGCATTTGCTTCATCCATAGGACCTGGACACAACAACTCTTGGCTACAATGTATTCAGCCTTGGTAGTTGATAAAGCCAATGTGCTCTATTTCTTGCAAAACCAAGACAGCAAGCATGGTCCTAGGAGGAAACAAGTGCCACTTGTGCACTTTCTATTAATTAAGCATCCTGCATAATCCGCATCACTATAAGTCGTAATAGTGAAGTCCCTTGACTTGGGATACGATAGTCCAAAATTTGGAGTTTTGGATAAGTACCTTAAAATCCTCTTAACATCTATAATATGTGATTTCTTTGATTTGATTGAAAGTAAGCACACTAACCAACACTAAACATTATGTCAGGTCTAGAGGTAGTTAAATAAAGTAAACTTCCAATCATACCTCTATATAGATTCTCATCCACTTTCTCACCTTCTTCATCTTTATCAAGTTTGGTGGTGTTTGACATGGGGGTGTCCATCGGCTTGGTGTTCTCCATCCCAAAGAGCTTAAGTAGATCACTTGTGTACTTGCCTTGGTTGATGAAGTTCCCATCTTTAGTTTGATTGGTTTGAAAGCCGAGGAAGAATGTAAGATCACCCATCATGCTCATCTCAAACTCACTCTGCATAAGATCACTAAACTCCTTACAAAGATCAAGATTAGTTCTGCCAAAAATGATATCATCAACATAAATTTGAATGATAAGAAAATTGTTAGAAGTGTGTTTGAGAAACAAGATAGAATCTACTTTGCCCATGATATACCTGTGATCTAACAAAAATTTCTTTAATTTATCATACCAGGCTCGAGGTGCTTGTTTGAGTCCAAATAGAGCTTTTTGCAATAGATAAGCATGGTTAGGTAAACTATCATGTTCAAAGCCCATAGGTTGTGCAACATACACTTCCTCTTCAATTGTACCATTCAAAAAAACACATTTAACATCCATTTGATAAAGAATAAAGTTCTTATAACTAGCAAAAGCAAGCAACATACAAATGGACTCAAATCTTGCCACAGGTGCATATGTTTCATCAAAATACATACCTTCCTATTGATTGTAGCCTTGATCCACTAACATTGCTTTGTTCCTTACCACCTTGCCGCTTTCATTGAGCTTGTTGCGGTAGACCCACTTGGTGCCAATGATCTTTCTATCACATGGTCTTGGCACTCGAGTCCACACTTTATTCTTCTTGAATTGCTCCAATTCTTCCTGCATGGCCAGGATCCATTCATCATCCCCACGAGCTTCCTTGATGTTCTTTGGCTTGAATTGTGACATGAAGGTGTTGTTGGATTGTTCTTTGTTGAAGGCATCCCACATCTTCACTCTTTCAAAGGGGTCACCTAAGATCAACTCTTTAGGATGATTCTTTGCAAAGAGGGGAGTTGGATCCTTCTTCTTTTCATCTTTCTTTTCTTGAGTGGCCACCTCTTTTCCATTTCATATGATGTTGAGTTCTTTTAAGATAGGAATGACCTCACCTGCAAAATCATCATTTAGAACACTATCTTTGGTAATAAAGGGGTTAGTCTCAATAAATTTAACATTTATAAATTCTTCTACTTTAGAAATATTAACATTAAACACACTATAAGCCTTGCTAGTAGTTCTATAGCCAAGAAAGAAAGCCTTATGCGATTTTAGATCAAACTTGTCGAGAGAATGTTTTGTGTTCAAAACAAAACAAGGACATCCAAAAATGTGGAAATAATCAATAGAAGGCTTCCCACCACGCCATATCTCATAGGGGGTTTTCTTTAAAGAAGGATGTGTGAAAACCCAATTTTGCACTAAATGAGGTACTAATAGCTTCGGACTAAAACTTCTTTAGAGTGTAATACTCTAAAAGCATGGTCCTAGCCATTTCCTATAGTGACCTATTCTTCCTCTCTACAACCCTATTTTGTTGAGGTGTTCGAGGTGAAGAGAAGTTATGTACATATCCAGATTCTTCATGAAAGTGTTCAAAAAGATCATTTTCAAATTCTCCCCCATTATCACTACTGATGGAAACAAACCGGCAAGAAGCTTCATTCTCAACTCATTTACAAAAACTAGAGCAAACATAAAGCATATCACTCTTGGAAATGAGAAAGAAGGTCCAAGTATATCGAGAGAAATCATCGAAAATAACAAGATAATACTTGGAACCACAAAGAGATTGAGTTCTCATAGGTCCAAATAGATGCAATATGGAGAAGTTCAAGAGATTTCTTGATACTAAGGACTCCTTTGGATTTGAAGGAGGACTTGGTTTATTTTCCTTAGGTACAAGGTTGGCATTCCTCATCTTTTTCAAAATCCAATTTGGAAAGTCCGTTGACCAAATCCTTTTTTCTCAACTTCTTCAATTGATGCATATTTACATGACCAAGTCGACAATTCCAAAGACAAATATCATTCAAATTGACTACTAGACATCTACCAACAATAGGCTGAATAGAGTCAAGCACAATTACATAAAGATTACCATTTCTAATTCCCTTATATATGACATGATAAGTGAGGGAATATAGAAGCAAGCATTCAAAAGAAGTAAATATAACAAGGTAATCATTATCAAAAAATTGACTTACACTATTAAATTGTGATATAGGCCATCCACAAAAAGAAAATTCTTGATACAAATGGATTCACCTACATCACCTTCACCTTTCATCTTACCTTTCTTGTTGTCCTCGAAAGTAACTGAATCTCCTTTCTTCTTTGTGAATGTGTTGAAATGACTTATATCGTCTGTCATGTGCTTAGTGCAACCACTATCAACAATCCATTTTCCTTTTTTTTGAAAAAAAAAGGAGAGTTTCGATTCCCAACTCAAATGTTGGGATCCGGATTTAGCTTAGGGACCCAATTCATCTTTGGGTTGGTCCCCTTAGGCTTGTAAGGACAATAAGTAGAGTAATGATCATCACTTTTACAATGAGAGAAAGTCATAGGGTTCTTAGTGCCATAAGACTCTTCAATGAAAAAGAAAGTTTTTGTACTCTTTTTCTTACCTTCAGCCTTATTCTTTCCCTTAGTTTCTCCCCCTACAAATCCTGAACCACTAGTACCACTTTGTTTGGTAGAATGGTCAAGGATTTCATTTAGAGAGTTTTTAACTTTAAGGAATTTCTACAATGAGGCTCTAAGTCTATGATTGTCATCAGTAAGAGATATAACAGTAGAAGACAAACTAGAAAGATCATCTCTAGAATGAACAAGGTCGGCCTATAAGCAGAGGGCTTTAGTAAAAAAAGAATCTTTTTCTAGAGAAATAGAATCAACATCATTACTAGGAAAATTAGGTTTAGAAGATAAATTAGTCACTTGACCAAGCAACCTATCATTTTCAGATTTAAACAATTGAATTTCTTTGAGATAAATATCCCTTACATCTCTATAAGAATCAACAATAAACTTGAATTTAGCATTTTCAGTTTTAAGTATTTCAAGCTCATTTAGGCACTTTTAGTTGTCTTCCTTAAGAGATTCAATGTTCTTAATATAGACCCCATTCTCTACTTCAACTCCATTGTATTGGAGCTCAAGATCAAGAAATTGGCCTTGCAAGTCATCAATGCGCTCAAGATGATTTTTTTATTTTTTTCAAGAATCTCAAGTTTAGCATACAAGTCATCAATGATTTTACCTAACCTATTCATTTTGGATTTACATTTAGAATAAGAAGAACGGGTAGAAACAAGCATATCAATAAGAGTTTCTTTAGCTAACTCATGCAAGCTTACCTCACCAATATCTTCACTTATAGAGGCCATGAGTGCAAGGTGGCACTCTCCATCTTCATCAGAGCTTGAGCCACTAGAGGATGATGCTTCCCAAGATGCATGAGATGCATCTTTGTGTCTCCTATCCTTCTTGTCCTTCCTCTTGTATTTGCTATCTTTCTTATACTCTTCCTCCTTCTTGGATCTGATCCGAATGGAGTGACTTTCTAGCCTTAGGACATTCACTCTTGTAGTGTCTTTTTTACCACACTTGTAGCACCTTGGAGTAGAAGAAGAGGATTGATTTCCTTTAAAGTGATTTCCCGTGGAGTAGTTGACTTCATGCTCACTAGAGCCATCATCTTCACTAAAGGAGGAGGGAGAGGTATGGAAAGCAAGTTGTTGTTGAAGGATGACAGCCTCCACTTGAGCTTTGAAAGAACTATATATGATCTTCCTTTCTTCCTTCTCTTCTTGCTTGTCTTCCTCTTCTTGCTTGTCAAGTCTTGGCTCATTAGCTTGTAGATTCTCAATAAGCTCCTTGGTTGGAATGTCACCAAGACTTCTCACTTCTTCTATGGAGGTCACATTTGACTCCAATTTCTTTGGTAGAGATCCTAATATCTTTGATTTGATTGCTCCTCTATCCAAAGTGTGTCCCAAAGAAGCTAGTTCATTGATGATGATGTTGAGCCTAGAGTACATCTCAAAAACTCCTTCTTTCTTCCCCATCTTGAAGTTCTCTAGGAGGCTTTTCAACATGTAGATCTTTGCCTCCTTCACTTGCTTTGTGCCTTCATAAGTGATGCACAACCTATCCCATATCTCATAGGCTATATCCCATGAGAAGATGCAGATGAACTCGTTTGGAGTGAGGGCTGCAAAGAGGATGCTAATTTCTTTGGAATTGAGCTAGGCATTCTTTAGGGTAGGTTCATCCCATGTTGACATAGCTCTGATTGGCTCCTTATAGGGTGTAATCATCACCTTCCACATATCAAAGTTCATCCCTTGAATGTAGAAATGCATCTGCCTCTTCCAATAGAGGAAGTTGGTGTCGTCGAAGATCGGGGGGCACATGGAGAAGCATCCCTCTAGGTTGAGTGAACCAAGTAGGTTCTCACCCATCTTCTTGTCTCGTGGGAGATTTGTTAGAGAAGATCCTTGATCTGATACCACTTGTTGGATCTAGGGCTCTATGGGGGGTGAATACAACTTCAAAATTCTCAAAGGAATAGTAAGACCTTCAAATTATATCAATTGAAACCAAAAGTTTAAGAACAATTTGAAGTCCTATCTAAGAAAGCATAGCAAGGATCATAGAGATTGGCACATATACTTGGACAAGGTGGTTAGAGTGGTTCCAATCTCCAAACTAGGATACCGTCAATCCACTACCTAGAGAGGTCAACTTGTAGGACTTCACAACCCATGTATACTTATATTCAATCATAAGAGACACAAGGAGACCACCATACATCCAAGGGCTTACCTATTCAAGACAAGAGTCTTTTACCTACACAAGGACTTACCCACTTGATCAAGATGTCTTCAACCTTCACCAAGGACTTACCCACACTTGCATCAAGTCTTTGGCCTTGAAGGAATTACCCACTCTTGTTGAATCTTTGCCTTGCCTTCTCATTCACCTGGAGAAGATCTTCACACCTTCTTCCACCTTGAAAAAGAATAGGAGCTTCACCTTCACGTGGAGAAGCTCACTTCAACCTTTACTCTTTGAGAAAGGTGATTGGGAAGATGGAAGGAATGTGATATTTAAAATATAACACAGAGGTATCTCTCTTACAACATGTCTAACTCACTCATGATCACGAAATTCTTGGTAAATGAGAGAGAGGAAGGGGATCAAAGGGTAGTAACACACTCAACTATAGAAAGGAATAAGGATAGCATGAATGAGAAACCTTGCAATGAACTCCAAGAGGTCCTATTTATAGTTGGGGTGTCCCTTTGAATGTGGGATCACTTAAGAACAAAAAAGTTCCATTTTACAACTTGCAATAGATCTATTTTTGTTTCTAACAACTCTCCAACGGTTGGAATCACTTTCTGTAAGGAGGCGGGATCACCCCCTTACTAAAAAAAATTGAAGAATTAACATCCATTCCTAACACACTAAAAGGTATGTTGGAATAGGTATAAATTTTCCAAATTTATTATGATGGTATGCAAAAGACCAAAGTGTAGCAACGGAATAAAAATAACTGACTATATTCAACTTTCATTAAAGATTACACAAGTACATCAAAATCTCCCATAAGGGTTTAAAATAAGATACAACAAAAAGGATATAGATAGAGGGAAGTCTAAACTACTTCAAATCTTGCCTCTAGAGCAACATCTCCAAGTGCTAGGTCCATGCCCAAATCTATGTTCTCCTGATTCAACTCAACAACTTGTCCTAACTTGGGTGGATGGGAAAAACACCCAGCAAAAGGGAAAGGAAAACAAAGTATGTGTCAACAAATATGAATAGTATATCAAGTTAAAGAAAACACATAAATAAAGGCTAGTTTTCATCATAAGATGTATATTTCATGAGTATGATGCTATTTTTAAATAGATGCTTGCCATAAATAAAAATATAATAAAAGAATTGCATGCATGATTAATATTGACTACTTTAACTAAGTAGGTTTGAGGCACCTACCATACCTTCAACCTATATGTGAAGGGAGAATTAATACATTCTTAGTCACCTATAAAAATTTTATAGGGGAGAAATAACACATTCCCCTGGGGAGAATAAGACGTTCCCCAGGGCAAATTAACATGCCCTAACTATGGGTGGTTGTACATAAGTACTACTATTATAGCTAAATAGTCTAATAAAATCATCATTCTAGAAAAGAATCCATGACAAGTAATAGCATCACATGAGTAGAACACAGTAGTGGGGTACCAAGACCCAAGAAAGAATATCTCAAATATGATTTTGAGGTTATTTGAATAAGAGAAGTATTAATAAAGGAAATACGGCTCTTTTCAAGCCTCATTAAGAAAAATAGGGTTGGTTCACAATTATCCCAACTTAGGGTGCAAGGAAATCACATACCTCTCATAAGATTTCAACTACCAACGTTCATCACTTTATTGAGTCCAAGATCAACTTTTCCTATTTCCAATGTATAACCATGTATTAGTATATGTTATATGCATTAATGTAAAGAAAACCCTTATTTTTTACTTTGTGAGAAAAGCCTAGATTTAGATTCTAAAAATATCACCATTGATATTATTATGTTCTCCTAATCAAGCAAACATATTTTTATGTTAATTTTGGAGTTATGATTATTAAGATGTACTTTTTATGGATTTTATGCATTAAATTCATTTTACAAAAATAACCCTTCGTTAAACCATGAAATAAGACCTTGAAAATATTTTTATTTGATAGAGATTAATTTTCCAATTACAATACATATTTATTTGTCAAATTTAGATAAGCGGATTAGAAGATATGAAGTTTTCAATACTGACCAATAGGAAATTGCCACATCATCAAACCGATCGAGATAATTGAAGAGAGGGGGAGAGGGAGAAAAAACCATTTGACCAAAGATCAGGGTTTTGAGTTTCAAAGGTAACCAAACCAGATCTTCTAGAGAAGGTAAAACCGTAAGAAACCAAAACCCTAGAAGAACATGGTAAAAAGAGACGGAGATCATCGATTTTAAACATAGAAGCATGAGTTTTAAGCATGTAGTAAGCAATATATGAGAAGGGGGTTGTAAAACTCACCTATAGGAAGGTAAGAAGGTCTAAATAGAAAGGATCCCATGATTAGAAGGTCTGGTTGCTCCAAGCCAAGCTCCTTTCTTGAGCAAATATCACCTTCTCCACTTTAGAGGTGTAAACCCTAGCAAAAGAGCATGGAGATGAGATGTTTTAGGGCTCTAGGTGGAGTTTTACCATGGAAGGTCATGATTACGACCTGGAAGAAGGTGGGAGGAAGACTAACAACATGAAAACAAGGAAGGAAAGGAGGAAACTTACAATTTTTGGTCAAAATCACCAAGAAGGAGCTTTAGAAATCCTAAATAGAGAAATTTGGAACCCTAGGAGCCTTCTTCACCAAGGTAAGAACTTTCTTTTACCTTGGGACATCACTTTCACGGCCAAAAAAAGTAGGAACGATTCTCTAAGCTTGGGTAAATAGAAGGAGAGGATTGCTTCTTGGATTGGGAGGTGGAAAGGGGTAGACATGGCTTTATACAGAAGGGGGCAAGCATGAGGTGTCTATGGGGCTTTCATTGTGTCCCTAGCCTAGGGCTTCATGGCCATGCAAGAGAACAGCTCATAGAGACTTCTTATATATACAAAGTCAGTCATAAAAGCCCCTTTATACTTCTAGGCCATCCCCACCGTCCTTCAAATAAAGAAATAACCCCATTGGTTGATAGCTTTTAAAGATAAGCTCATTTATAAAGAGGGTAATCCCTATAATGCCCTTGGAGAGAAAAACCTTCAAACCAAGGTGCAACCAGGTGCCCCATGGTTCAAAAGCTTGACAATGGTAAGGGAATATCTAAGGATTATAATTCATGTGATAATTTACAAAGAAAACATCCAAATTGGGTAAATTGAATAAAAGTCCATAATGTTCCTAAAATTGCATAACTTGCACAAACAACATTCAAATTGAACCAAATTTGAAACTTAGGCTCATTGTATGATTTAAAAATACATAAACAAGTAAGATTAAGGTTTATAACACCTAATAAGGTCCTTAAGTAGACTTTAACTAATGTATTTGTGCATAAACCCTTTCATTGGTATAATTATTGAACAAATGTTCACCAAATCGCTATAAATTCTACAATTTAAGCATCAAGGCCAAAAAGGATAGAAATGATAGGAAACTATTGAGAAAGTGCCAAAAAGGGAATATTTCAAAGTTTCGGTATGTTACAAAACTCCACCCCTTAAAGAGGATTTCATCCTCAAAATCTAAAGCAAAGTGAGAAGGGTGACTATGCAAGATCTCACCACTAAACTTCCATGTTGAATCCATTAAACTTACACCAAAACTTTTACTAACTTAAACTCCTTGTTTTTCAACTGCTTAACTTGGGAGTTGAGAATCTTCTCAAGCAACTCCACATAGGTCAGGTTCTAATGGATCACCTTAAGGTTTGACTTTTACAATTTCTTTTTAAAATTTTTGGCTTATTAGAATTATATTCATTAGAATATCACATTATCATTATTATTCTTTTAATTGTGTCATGTCATATTTACTTTTTTTCCAAAAGATTTATATTTCATTATTATGCACAAACCCAATATATTTCTTATTTATCTCATTAAGAATTTTAGTACAACTAGAGTTATACTAAAATATCTTAATATGCATTATTATATCTAACCATTATCTCTAATAACTTGGATTTAGACTTCATTATCAATTGTATCAATTATTTTGTATGAAATAGGACACTTTATCCAATTTGTTACAATTAATCCAAATAATGTCACATTAATTACTTTTATGTATATTAGACATTTGTTACTTTACCGTTCTTGCTCACATTAATGTCATCATTAATCATTCTCTCATATTTATTCACTTCTTACTATTGATTATGAACATTTGTGTGAATCAATTACTTCTTATCCATATTGAAGTGAATATATATTTTAATGATCAACGTAGGACATATTACATATTAATAATTTGATTCACATACTAAGTAATGATTAGGTGATTAATTAGGTGAGTATTTGAGAACAAGTTGATATGCATTTCATATTGATAACCTGATTAATCTATGATTTATGTGTATTAAAGTATGATATCTTCTTATGACACCTAATGTCACTAATATATCATGAATGTCATTAAGGATGTATAGGTTAAGGTTAGATGATTACAACTTAGGGTTTAGGTCAATATGATCAATATTCTTCATCTATACATTCTTAGTATGTATAAAATACAAGATTAGGTTACAACTATCTTGCTCACCATTTCATTAGGGTTTATTGGTCCAAGAAATGTTTAGCCTCATGTGTACCCACTATTATTATTATGTGTTAGTTACTCATATTATGTGCATTATATATTCATTAGGGGTCAAACATGTGAACGATTCATTAGATGACCATTATATGTTCATTAGTATATAAACAAGCATGTCATGTTATAACTATGACTTGTTTGGTCAAAACTAAGGATTCAAGCACACTAACTTCTTAATTAGGGAGTTAGGGTTTCTAAAGTTAGAGTAGCTAGATTTCAGTATGTTACATGACTCCATCCCCTTGGAAAGGATTTGATCCTCAAAATCTAACTACCCAAACATCATCAAACCAACTACTCTCCACCCCTCAAAAGGATTGACCTACCAAGCCAAACTAATCTAGAGGTAAAGGATGAGTCTAACTAGACCATATACAAGATCCATCATGCTTCACTGCACACTCTGATTACTTACTACACACCAAACTTCAAAGTCTAGGTTCTAGTGATAACTATCCAAACATGTGGTTCTTGAAAAACCAATAGAGGGGGGTGAATAGGGTTTTTATAATAATTTAAGAATAATAATTCAAACAATCAACCACAAAAGATTAGACAAGGGGACATAGGGTTTAGAGTGGTTCCACCCTTAGAAAATACTAAGGGAGTCAGTCCACTACCCGGTTGCTCCCAACCGGGATTTTAAAAGCACCTGTATTTTATTACCTTTTTGAGGATGTTACATAAAATACAACTACCTTCCTAAACCCTTTGGACAACCTTCTCCCCAAAGTCATCTCACCAACTTTGAAGCAGCCTTCACTTGAAGTAACTTCAAGCTCCCCCTTGAAGTAGCCTTCCTCCTTGAAGTAGCTTCCCGTTGAGACCTTCTAGAAGTAGTCCAACGCCCACCTTCTCCTCCGAGAAGACCCTTCTCCACCTGAGAAGATAGAACCCTATCCAATATGTAGCATCCAACCCTAGGAGTAGAAAGGAGATTACAAGTAATAAAAAGGAACAAGAAGGGAAAAATGGAAATTACAATTACCATTGTAGCATAAGGCTTGATTTCCTATATCAAGCGTTTTAATCTCCTAACCAATGTGTGTGAAAGTGTAAGTATGGTGGAAAGGAGATTCTAGCCTATAGGACATGAGCTTGTAGAAATGGGAAAGATTAGCAAGTGTAGAAGTTGCTCGATTGCTCACAAGAAAGGATTGCCAATTGCAAGTATGTATGCTCAAGTATTGCACAAGCGTGTTTTGGGTGTCCTAAGGCATGTCATATTTATAGGAATGGCCTATGAATACTTGAGGACATTCTAGACACTTTCTAGGGGGTTCTAAGTGCTCACCTAGCCGTTAATTGTCCACTAATTACTTTAGCAATGACTAGTTTATTAATTCTAAAAAGTGCAAACAGAGACAATCTCGGTGGAGAAGTTTGTCGACCGAGAGTCCGTCGGTTGAAGTTTTTGTCGACCGAGGGACGTTCTAGAGCAAGTATATATAATGTTCGATTCCAACTCCCAACTACCTTATTTGTAGTGTCTAACGGCTATAGAACCTATTAGAAGAAATAACCCGAGAGACTCTCGGTCGAGAAGTTGTTCGACTGAGCTTGTCTCGGTCGACAAAGAGTTCGACTGAGAGTGTCTCTGTTTTGGTGGTTCTAGATGAATACTAAGTGTTTATATGAGTGTGCAGTTGTGACACTATTATAGGGGATGACCTATCTAAGTGTTGTGAATGACTAGGGAAGATATAAATGCTTGATTTACATGATATCTAAGTACTTGTACATTATATACTTGTACAAGTTTTTACATTTGATTACAATCATGAAATTAAAGCATTTTGGGAATATAGATCTTCCAAAGGTTTGTCATCCACCTTGTTCCTGCAACACTCAAGTAGCACGTTAGATCCACAAGAATGAAATGTTTGTCATCATCAAAACAAAGGGATTATAATAATGTCCAATTTAGCCAACAATCTCCCCCATTTTGAAGATGACAAATATTTCCAAAATATAAAATAAGGAAATATAAATCATATGAGTTTCATACCTGAAGTTGACCTTTTGTAGCCATTCTATTGTTTGCAAGTGTGTGCTGGCCAAGAGATTATAAAACTCATTTTATTTTATATTTTTGATTTTATATTATTTCTCCCCCTTTGTCATTTCAAAAAGATAACCAAGATAATCATTAAGTATGACTTTTATTACTCCCCCTTAATTTGATACTTAAAGCAAACCACTTGTGTCATGCCATAATTTATTTCTCAATCATTTGTAAAAGGGTGTTAAGCCTTGAAATGATATGAGATCCTTTTAGGTTCATGGCATATATTACTCCCCCTAATTGTTATGCTCCCCTATAATATTCTTATTTAACAAGGATATATCCAATTGAAGCCATGGGAAACACTTTTATTCATAATAACTCAGTGCTCATACAACTCATTAGATGACCCATAAATCATGACATACTAGCTTATAACAAAAAGATAGCCATTACAAACATTACAAAGATAGCCATAAATCTCATGATCTCACTTAAAAGACCGAAGAATTACATCAATTTCCAGGTCTTTCCCAAGATAGGGCTCAACTCCATTGTATTTGACCACCGTCTGCCACTCCAAGGCACCTGTCTTGGACAAAGCATAAGCCTCCAAGAAGGTGGGAACACGATCGAATTGAAAGTGGGCAGAAATGTCTTGGAGTTGGATTGGGGAAAATTGAGTGTGGCTGAGGTCATGAGATGATGGTGATGGGATATGAGTGTATTTGTAGGATGGGTTGTAAGGGTAGAGAATGCTGGGATTAAGTGAATAACGATATGCGTCAGGTGTATCAGGAGAAAGAGCTTGCATCCTTTGATTCAAGTAAGAGATGGCATGATGAATGTAGTCCAATTGCCTACTTAAATGATATTGAGAACCGGAAATGTATGTTAATGTATTTGTGATAGGATCATAAGGTAGGCTAGAAGGAGGAGGTAGTGGAGGTGTATCTTGGGTGGATGGCTCCCCTTCAGTTCTAGCCCTCTTGTATCCAAAATCAATCCCCATCTTCTCTACCGTATTTCAAGTGATCTTTTGGGGTTTCCTATCACATTTGAAACCTAGGTCCTCAATGCTTTTCTTAAGACGATGTTGCGTAATTTGGCAAACAAAATCAGCATAGGGTGGATTTCTAGAAAACTCAATCATGTTCTTAAGAATAAGACGAATAAAATTGATGGGTATGCTATTTAGGATGGCATAAGATACATGCGAAAGGTGGGTACTTCAGATTTGTTTGCTCTAGGATAGATATTTGTGGCAACAATTAGATTGACTATCCTAGCTTCGGGTTTTAAATTGATGGCATAATAGGTACCCCTTTCTTCATGGCAAGTTGTATTGGATAGAAAAATGGCTTTACTGATATCATTCAAATTAGTGGTAGTGTCATCGTGGGATAGCTTATTGAGAGGATTACCAGTGGTGAGATCAATAAACCCCTTATATTCGTCTACATTAATGTTGAGCATAGTAAGAACATCCTCCTCGGAAAAGTGAAATCCATACCCACTAACCATAGAAGAGAAAGAATGATCATGGTCAGGATGTGTGGCTAGATTGGCATAGAATACATTGATGGCTTGGGAGGAGTAGGAACGGAAGGATGGATTTAGGAATTCAGAAAGATGTTGCACCTCAAAGAGTTCTTCAAGATCAACAATTTTGATGAAGTCCATGACGTCTACCGGCCATCGAGGAAGGGGAGTCTTTGAGGATAGCCTGAGGTAGCGATCTCTGGTAGCTACGTTATTGAATGGAATGTCATTGACGATCGCCAACGCCGGGGAGACCGTCCTTCCCTTCCTAGCCGCAACCTATTTCTTTCCACACAAGGATTAGGAAGCCATCTTGAAGATTTGAGGTGGAGAAGAAGCAAGATAATATTGGGGTGGAGAAGAGCTAAAAATTCACACACGAAGGCACTAGAGAAGAGCTAGAGAAGTTAGAATGTGAATTGGTGAAGAATGGGGCCGTTTTGGGGTCTATTTATTGCAAAATAGGACCCTGCTCGGTCGACAATTCATCGACCGAGGACCGCAACGGACGATTCTACAGACGCTCATCTCAGTCGTCCAACGGTCGATCGAGGATTTAAAAAATAGTCGTTGCGACCCTTATTATTATTATTATTATTTTAATCGAAAGATTGCCTTTTAATTTATGCGAATTAGGGGTTCACCAAGTTGGCCTTGGTCGAAAATTTTGTCGATCGGGATAGATTCGGTCAAACATTTTGTCGACCGGGCTATTTCTGGGATCGAAACTGTAGCATTTACTTGGAGAGTGTTGGTCGAGAAAGGTGACCAACCGAGATATCTTTGGTCGACAAACTCATCAACCGAGTTTGTCTCGGTCGAGATTTCTGTAGACCGACGAGATTGCTGGGATTGAACATTGTAAATGAAATTTTGAGCTAGTTTTTAATAACAATTATGAATGCAAGTGAGAGACTGTAAAATTTAAGAGTGTGGAGCACATTATTTTAAGAGTATTTTTAAAATATAATTTCCATGTTTAGGGGAGTATATTTTGGGGAGTAGCATGTAATTTCATTCATACTATAGTATTAACCATTAGAAATAATAGAATTTATTCAATGATTGACTTTCATATATTTCTCATTCATTTATGAGGAATGTTAATCCTGAAAATGATATGAGATCTTTTAAGAACACATTAGAATCAAGAAAGATATGTCAATCAATGATGAGCAAGTTTATACTAATACTGAGTGCAAAGAAATGATTTTCAATTAAGCATTTTGTCAAGCTTATTTTAGGTCGACCTTGACTTCGACCTTGGCACCCCTTGGTCAATTTTGATTTTGACCAAGAGGCAATTTCTAGATTTCCAATTTAAGCATTCATAATAATCCACTTGATTGAATATAAAGCCTTTATGTAACAGGTGGATACCAATTTGAAAGAATTTATATCAATTTGAAAGATTATAGCTTAGGATCAAAGTTTGTTTAAAACTTAATTCATGTAAGCAATATTTGATTTTGAAATGGTGTTTTGCTCTTGATTTGCTTAGAATAGGCTTTAGATAGAATATTGAAATAATTTTATTCTAAGCAAGACCTCTTATTCCACTAATGCAAGAAATATATGAAGTTTTCTCAAGACAACATTGTTCATAATTTTCAGTTTGGCCAGGAAATACTTTTAGGCAAACCATGTATAAGATTATAGCAATTAAAAATGAACTTGAAATCTATGCTATATTTGTATTGAAGCATGTCCAATTGCAGTAAAGAGTATATACTTCCAATCATACATCACAAATATAATATCCTTTTTCCATAAGCTAAGCACAAGATAATAATTAACTTAATATGTCAAGATGCATTTGTGCCATTGAGTTTTACTTTTATGCAAAATGACATTTTCAATGATAACATCATCTTTATATGTAAAGAGATAAATCACTATGATCTTTTTGAAAACAATGTCCATTCATGGTTTGTGTATACAGATCAAAGATTATTTTAGACAAACCAAGTAAAATATGAAACACAATGATCATGATAGGACAATAGAAGCATATCCATAATTTCAGTAAAATCAATCTTTTCTTCTTAGATAAAATGTAATTATGAATGGTATAAAGTTTTGATACTCATATGTTCTTCCTTTTAATTATGATCATTCAAATATGCAGTATATAAAGTTCATTACATACTTAAGTTGATTGCAATTAAAGTGTATTATTTTTATTAAACAGTTCTGTTAGAGTTTCACTTGGTCGACAAAGTTCTCGACCGACATTGTCTCGGTCGACAACTTTCTCGACCGAGAATGTTACTGTTTCTCTAGAAAAAAATATAGATTTAAGGAAAAAAATCCTATCGGTCGACCAATTTCTCGACCGACATTATCTCGGTCGAAGATTTTGTCGACCGAGATTGTTTCTGTACTGTGGTTATTTCCAAGTAAAACATAGATCACTTCCAATTCAATTATGCAATTTAAAACTCAGTTTAGTTGAGATAAAACATTTAAGTATCAAAGTAACATTTAAGTCAAATCTCAACTAATCATATTCAAATCTCTAGGTTTTAGGAACCCAAACTAAAACAAGTTATTAAAGATGTGTCTCTGCAGGTTTATTTGAAAATGTGTATTTTCAAGTTAGAAATCTTAATTACTTGAATCAATTAGTTATCTCATTATGTTAAGTTGAGATAGACATAAAGATATACAATTTAGAGTCTTTGGTCATATCTTAACTTAATTTAATTTATTTAGTTTGGGGGTTTTGGAACCCATACCAACTCAACATCCTTTTTCTTGTAAGGACATGAGAAGGAATAATGTCCAAGACATAAACAATAATGGCAACATATAGAATCAATCTCATTTCTCTTTTTATGAGTTTGATCTAGTTTGTTCTTGGGTACATATGTATACTTGCCTTTAGGTACATACATAGATTGAGTCTTTGGCACTTGTGTCCTTCCCCCTCTAGGTTTTTGATAGGATTTTCCTTTAGGCTTGTAACCTAGTCCTCTCCTTCCAATTTGACCATGAGAATCATTTAAGATCTTATCAAGAACATCGTTGTTTCTTAAGCTACTAACTTCTTGTTGTAACTTAGCAATCTCATCCATTCTCTTTTTGATATATAACTTTGCTTGATCTATATTAGATAATAAAGAATATCTTTCTTTCACAATAGTATCATAATCTAGATGAGTGGATAGGATAGGTTGAGTTTGAAAATCATTTAACTTTGCAAGCAGTCCAACCTTATCTTGAGAAAGAATATCATAATTTGTTTCTAGAGTAAATATCTTCACATTGCAATCACTTAGAGATGATTTCAAAGTACTATTTTCAGAAATAATACTATCCATTTCAAATCCAAGATCATTTAATTTAGCATACAGATCTTCATTTTCATATGTGAGAGCAAGAAGTTTAGCATGTAACTCATCATTTACTTTATTAGATTTCATGAATTTCTTCTTGCACTCAATATACTTATCATGTGTCTCTTGAAGGCTAGCAATTAACTCTTCTTTAGATAAACCAAAAAGTCTTACCTCTTCTTCTTCTTCACTTGTTGTAACAATAAGGCATTCTTTATGCACATCTTCCTTCTTTAACCTCCAAGGACAGCTAGGTGTTGTGTGTCTTGTTCCTAAGCACCAATTACAACTTGTTGAAGATTGGTCCAAGCTTCTCCTTTGTTTGCGGTTGTAGACACCACCTCCCTCCATTCTTTAAGACTCGATTAGAGATCCTTGAAGCCTTGCTCTGATACCAATTGAAAAACCACTAGAGGAGGGGTGAATAGGTTTTTTATAATAATTTAAGAATAATAATTCAAACAATCAACCACAAAAGACTAGACAAGGGGACACATGGTTTAGAGTGGTTCCACCCTTAGCAAATACTAAGGGAGTCAGTCCACTACCCGACCAAGCACAAAGAACTCAAGAAGTGACTTTTTGCCTCTTTAAGCGAAGCGGCTTCCTCTTTTGTTTTGAAAGAAGATCCGGGGATATCCATGGTTTTCACACACCCACAAGACGTGTTCAGGGAACTTGACCTGATGAAGGCGAGCAACAGATAAAGCCCGGGATTTTGAAAGCACCTGTATTTTATTACCTTTTTGAGGATGTTACATAAAATACAACTACCTTCCTAAACCCTTTGGACATCCTTCACCCCAAAGTCATCTCACCAACTTTGAAGCATCCTTCACTCGAAGTAACTTCAAGCTCCCCCTTGAAGTAGCCTTCCTCCTTGAAGTTGCTTCCCGTTGAGACCTTCTAGAAGTAGTCCAAAGTACCCTTGAAGCATTTAAACATTGAAAAGATGCACAATTTCTTTTAGATCAATTTCTTTATCTTGACCTATATAAGGGTCCTTGGGTTGCACAAATGTGTCGCTTATCCTATGCATTGAAGTGCATCTTCTCTTGTGCACTGAAGTGCCTCTTAGGGTTTGCTCCAAGGAGACTCTTAATAAGGACCTTATATAAGTTTACTTTTATCCTTTTTCTTTCTCTTTGAAACTCTTTCTTAATTCTCATGATTTACTCTTAAATGTGTATGATGGTACAATAACATTGAACATAGACATATAACTCAATTCTTTATAAATTTACTGACTTTTAACCATTGGAATAGTAAATAATACAAATATGACATTCATTGCATTCACACATACATATATGAAATAAACAATTAATCATATTCAATTCACATGTACCACTTACCTTTTCACTTGGAGAGTATCTTCTCCCTCTTCCTATGTTGAGTAAAACCCTAATCACATCCTGGGTTAGAGAAACCCTAATTACCCTGACATTTTTACATATTAATATACAATTTATTCACAACATTAAACCCTAAATTCATTTACATAAAATCCAAAGTTAGAGATTTAGAAACTGACTTTAAAACCTAGAGATTCATATTCCTCTTTAAAAACCATTTCCAAAACATATTTTGCTCATTTTTCTGAGAATCTAGTGATTTACTATGAATTTTAGAAAAAGGGCCAACCAGAAAAAAAGAAAATGCCATGCAGGCGGCCTCTTTATCCACTGGGACGTTGGGCCCAGCTGATGTGGGCCAATTAGGGATGGCTGTGTAAGTGAGGGGTCTCGCCGTGGTGGATCAGCGGTCAAAGGGGAAGTCATGTGATAAAAAGATCAAAATGCCCTAGATCGATTAATCATGTGATTAAAACCACAAGTGTGCCAAGGTCAATTACGACCTAGCTTGTTCCCCCTTCAATCCATGGCGTGATTCTCCTTCCCTAGAGGTTCTACCTCTAGTCGCATCTCGATGATGGTGAGTGTTTGTTGGCAGCTAAGACCCTAGACGACTTCTTCACCTCAAGGTGGAGCTAACAAGCCAACTCCAAAGTCCAGGAGAGCACTGGAGTTCAAAAATGGCTCCGGTCATGGTTGAGGTAGGACTAGAGAACCCAAGTCAAAAAGAGGACCTCACAAGGGACATCAAAATAAGACTTAAACTACTATGAGGTCAAATGGAAGGTGATGAATTGGTTGTTTGAAGGAACCGGTCGGAGAAACACCGATATCATCTGAAAAAAGGAAGAGAATAGAGGAAGCAAGTGAAGAATGAGAAAAAATAATAGAGACCAAAAAGGAAACTGATAGTAGTTAGGCCACCACCCTTGAGTCAAGGAGAGCATGCATGAAGAATAAACTTGGTCGGGGATACACTGAGGAACTGAGATGACAAACATCGATGAGCACCTCTACTGGGCTCTATAGGACACGACAAACTATGGCTAACTATGGCAAGTTAACCACACAAAAATCACCACTAGGCATTAGTGATGCTTATTGGGCTTGCGATTGGGCTGGGGTGGTCGGAGTGGCGTGCACCAAGACACAATTTCTGAAAAAGAAGGTTGAGTGGGTCCTGGAGTTTGGGGGCATGGTAGGAGAAATTGAATGAGGAGGAGGGAAGGGAGAGGTCAGGTGATCATTTTTGGCCCATAATATAGACATGAGGTTAACTACACCTCAATTTGTAACATGTGGTTGCGGAAGAGATGAGCCCTAACTTGGGCATTTAATCAATTATCCATAGAAGGAAGCGAGTAATGGCTCAATAGACTCGAAGGAGTGAGATGGATTTAAAGGAGGAGAAAATTTGGGAAAATCGAGCAGTTATGATGGAAAGAGAGATCGTCAAAGTAATACAGTGAATAAGGTCCTTGACCCGCGAGATCATCGAAGGTAGATGATTATCTACCCTTTTTTGGATCATGAATCAATGGTCGGATGAGCATGCATGAAAAGGGAAAATCAAATGTAATGTGTGACGAAATAAATGGACCAAGAGTTTAGGGAAATCGACTCATTTAAAGTATTTTGACATTTAATCTAATTAAACTATAGTCAAATCATTCCTAGTTGATTTGGAGGGTCAAACATTGTTCAAGTGAATTAAAATTTGAACCATACACTAATTAGATTGTCTAGAACATTCCTAACCAATTAGATTTAGGATTTGTACACATTTTGGTCCATAATTTTATAATTACCATTAATCTTAATTATAATGCATTAAAGGATAAGGTAATTTGAAAATTGCTCCTCTTATTAAATCCTTGATTTAAAATTTGAGATAAACAATTATCACCCATTTAAAAGTGATATTAAACCTTTTCATTCCCTTTTTTAGTAATTTCCTTGGAGGAGAGAGAAAATTAAGATATTAATTATTTTTCTTATCTTAAAGGATATTAAAAGAAAAACAACACATCTAATCCAAGTCACTTAAATTCTAAATTTTGAATTCCTTGGCTCTTGACTTTCTCTTGTATTTCTTTTAAATTTCTTTGATAGAAAATAAAGGAAAAACCAATTAATATTACTTTTCAAATAATTGTAATACATTATAAAGGAAAAAGGTGTCTTTGAGTTCCTTTTTATTTCCATTGCCTTGTTATTTTGAAAGCATCACTAAGTTTTCCTTTTTGCATTAAAACCCTCAAACCAAATTCCTATTAGGGAAAACTATGTTAGAATTTTCAAATTAACCACAAAAATGCTAGGGTGTTACAACAACACTAATTGTGGATCACCTTTAGACATGGTGTATGTTTCCTCATGTTTGGTATCTTCTTGGCATCTATTGATCATTTTATGAACAACAAATCATAGTTTTAAATATTTCTTCTTTGTTTCTCTAGTTTCACTTGAATGCTTATAGGTATTTCAATCAAGGTCCCTTAAATACCAAACTTAGAATAAATAGAAACCATAACGATTTCGTGAATGAGAACTAGAGATTTGGTTACCTATTACTTGGAAATGAGTAAGGGGTTACTGCATTAGTATCTCTTTGTGCTTGATTTAAGTGTGGTAATTATCTTCTTGTATGTTACTCATGAAAACTCTTACTAATTATTGATTATTAGGTATTACACATCAATATTATAACATAGTTGATTCAAAGGTGGAATCCATAAATCAAACCTTTATGAGGTAGGAAAAAGTAGAGCATTGTATCTCTTTGTAAATGTTTATCATGTAGTTAATAGGTGTCAATATACCAATTACGTTTTTGACTTGGTAATACTGAAATAAGTTTGTAATTATTTTATTAGTATAAAATTAAATAAAGCCATCTATTTTCTTCTTAAATCTCTTAGTTAAGTGAATGATATAGTTTTTCACATGCTTTCACTTCTTGTGGAGATTATTTCAGGTATATTACTATAGACCCAACCCTTTGGGGCCTCAAGTTTGTCGTTTAGTTATTTTATTGATTGCATGTAAGGACCCTTGTGACATAGTATCAATTCAAAGAATGTAGTTCATACCATGTTTTATATTCTATTTGGCTACGATTATTGTCCAAAATTGTATATTTTGGCTAAATCTTACACTCGTATAATTAGCATAGTGAACTTGTTGTTATCTTGATCAAATTTGAAAGTTGTAGACGGGGGTTGAAAAGTAATGATATGATTTTATGCAACTTAAGATACAAGGCTGGTACGGAGCATACTAAGGCAAAAGATTGGGTGACAGGCTGGGTGACCCAGCGTCGCCGACCCCCCAACCACCTAGGTTGATCTAAGAAAAGGAAGGATGAAGTTGCCTTAAATGTATATCCCATGCCGCCTTCATATATTGCTGGACTGCCCACTATTCCACAGAAATTGACTGTGTTCAATAGAAGCAAATAAATATCATTGACAAAAACTTGGTGTATCCAAAGACTGAAGCTAGGGAGAATGTGAGAAAATGGAACAAATGCTTGATAGGGTATGTTCTGGACTCCTTTCTACACCTACCAACCTTATTCAACTACTTGCACTGGCTTTGGGAACCAATTGTCTCTTTAGAAGTCCTAAATTCTGGGGATGGTATATTTCTTCTACGCTTCTCTAATGAACCTAATCTAAATGTTGGTTATAATGCACTTGGTTTGTCAAAAATAGACCTATGGTTTCATATAAATGGATATTAGGGTCCATGTTTACTAAATCCAAACTTAGAGAGGTGCCCACTTGGTTTCAAATCTACAATTTACCTTTGGATCTCTGGGACTCCCGTATTCTAGAGAAAATTGGTTCTTTTCTAGGTATTCCTTTATGTACTAATGTGCCAACTAGTACCTATTCTAGATTTGAGTATGCTCATCTACAAGTCAAAATCTCTTCTGGTTTCTCATTCCTTAAAAAACTTACTTTATTGAGTGATGATGGGGATCAACATATAGTTAAATTTGTCTATGAGTGGATTCCTTTCAGATGTGACACATGCGGGTTCTATGGTCAAAAGGAGTACCATTGTCAACAACTGACTTCTCCTCATCTTAGTAAATTGAAGAGAAAGCAGATCTTGAAAGAAAAAACTATAGAGAGTGATAATGTTTTATCATATGTCCCTCATATTGATGAGACTATTCTGAAAATCAATCATATTGGAGCTAGTCACAATGTCAAACATATTTACTCTGTTTGGCTTGAACAAGCTAGAAGATCTATTCCCTCCACACCTACCCTATTTTTTATCAGTCCTCTCTAGCTACCTCTATATATGTTGCTGAGGAACGCTTCCAAATGGTTAAAAGTAGGAATACGTCACCTCATGAATTCCCTACTAAATCAAATCTTGGTATCTTTTGCAAGGTTACTAATTATGTTTTCTCTCTAATGCATACCAATAGATTTGCAAGTTTGGAGATCATCAATGAAGAAAAAGTAACTGAGGCTATCGGTTCAACATCAGAGGTTGACAAATGATTCCATTGATCCATATCTCGTCATGAAACATCAGAGGTTTTCCAAATAAAAACAAAGGTGTTTTAGATCAATTAGGATGTTCTAGGAGTGATATCATTATTCTGAATGAGACTAAATGCATGCCTAATAACATCAAGAAATTCATGTGCAAATATTTTCCTGGCTATAATTGGATGCCAAATTACTTCTCTCATGTTCTTGGTTGAGTTTTTATCCTTTGGAAGGACAACACTCTCACTAAATTACAATAATTTGATACCCATACCTTGGTTGATTTCAATAATTTGAGCTTATTTCTTACTATTTTTTATGGTCATAATGGTGATGTTGAAAGGGAAAAGCAATGGAGTAATATTGAGGATATCCACTCTTCTATTCACTCTCCCTAGATTTTGATGGGAGATTTTAATTCTATTAGAAAGGATGAATAAATAATTAGGAATCTTTCACATACAAAGAAATCTATGAAGGATTTTAATAAATGTTTATCAAACTATGGGCTCTTTGAAATGAATCTAAATGGTCCTTTTTGTAACTAGGACAATCATCAATAAGGCTCAAATATCGTCACATCAAAAATTGATAAAATCATTCATAATATTGATTTCCTCACTTCTATTATAGATTTCCATGGTGAATTCATCTCCAAAACTATTAGTGATCACATAAGATTATATCTCAAGCTGGGTAACCCAAGAATTGTCAAGTCACCCTTAAGATATATTAACTCCTAGATAAAGCATGAAAATTTCTCATATGTTATTAAAGACACTTGTAATCTTAAAGTCTAAGGCTATGCTATGTTTTGCCTTTATGAAAATTGAATGCTCCAAAATTAATTTCAAAAGATATTATCTTCTTTTGGCGACTTTTATGAGAAAGAAAAAATTGTTAGGAATTTAGCTCTCACAACTCAATGTGAAGCTAATCTTAATCCTCTTGATGAACAATCTAGATAGAAAGATATGAATATCTGAATGGTTGCTAACCAACTCTCTATTTAGGAGAAAAAAATTATTAGATAGAAATTGAAGATACAATGGCTTAAAGATGGAGATTCTAACTCTAGAATAGTCTATTCTTGTTTGAGGAACTGTAGAAATAAAAATCATATTAGAAATTTTCTGATGAATGGAAATCTCTCTTATGATCCTTCTATCATTTCTAATTCGATCGTTGATTTCTATTAGAATTTGTTTAACAATCCTAATATGAAATCTAAAGTTTGGAATGGTAACTAGTCTGGTTCTATTTTATCTTATAGTCAAAGATGTCACTTGCCTCTCATATGTCTTGTAAGGAAGTTGGTGACATATTTTCTTACATGAATATTGATAAATCACATGGGCCTGATGGTTTTCATGCCATTGAATATCATTGGTGATGATGTCTTTTCTACTATCAAGGAGTTTATTATGAATGAAAGTCTTCTTAGAGAGGCTAACAAAACTTTTATAAGCCTTATTCCCAAGAATAAGGATACCAATACTAGTGGGAACGGACATCCTATCACCCTTTGCAATCTATGTTTTAAGATCATCTCAAAATTCCATACAAACAGGCTATAAGGGATTCTCCCTTCTATTATGAACTTCAACCAATGTGCTTTTTTAACTCTATAAGTGTCAAGGGTTCCACCTTACTTACTAATAAGAGGTTGAGTGATTTTAAAAAGGGCTCTTCCAGAAATTTATGCATACAAGTGGATATTTCCAAAGCATATGACTCTGTTAAATGGACTATCTCTTCTCCATTATGTTTAAAATGGGATTTCTACCTATTTGGATCAGATGGATAGAGGCCATCTTTATCACCACTTCTTATCAGATCTTAGTCAAAGGAGAGCCTACTGAGCTTTTTCTCCATCTAATGGTATTCATCAAGGAGACCCTATTCCTCTGTATCTATTTTTGATTGTTATGTAGGGTTTCTCTGAGATGATGAACAAAGTAGTTTTTGATACATGTATCATTCCTGTCAAAGCCTTAAAGAACTAATATTTGTATCACTTAATGTTTTCTAATGACCTCATGATTTTTATGAAGTCTAATATTCAATGTGCTAGGCATCTTAATGAAATTTTCAAAAAGTTTGGCAATCCATCTGGCCTTATTATTTATTAGGGGAAAATCACTACTCTCTTCAGCTAAAACTTTACATCCTCTCATATTTTGGACTCGCTCAGTATGTAAGAAGCTTAATTTGATAATTATAGTATCTTGGTCTTCCCTTTTCATTGCTAAGCTCTCCAAGAAATATTGTGTGGGTCTTCTTGATAAAATGAAAAATCAGTTGCAATGGAAGGACGAAATGCTCTCTCTAGTGGGGAGACTGGAATTTATTAAATCCACTATTGCTCTCTTGAACTTCACCACATCTTCACCTTTTGGATTCCATGTTCTATTCTTGATGCAGTTGATAGCTATTGTAGAGGTATTTTGTGGGGACAAACTGATGATAAGAAAAACATGCACCTGGTTAAATGGGCCATAGTGACTTTGCCCAAGAAAGAAGGTGGTCTTGAGCTGATAAAGACATTGGCTGTTTTTTAGGATTGTATTATTTTATATGCTTGGAAGCTAATCCCAAAAGAAAAACTCTCTTTGGGTGAAGTGGGAAAATGAAAAATATCTGACAAAGAAATCCTTTTGGAGTATATCTGACTCCCTTGACTTTTCTTGGCTTTTCAACAATATCCTAAAAGGTGTCCTATCATGTTATCTCTGATTGACTTCCATGTAGGTAATGGCACTAGATATATGTTGTGGCTCAATCCTTGCATAAATGGCAACCTTCCAGAATCATTTTTTGGGAAAAAATATAATAAAATCTAGATTTCTTCAGTATGCCCTTGTTAGTTCGATTATTAAAAATGGTCATTGGTATATTCCTATCAGTAGGGTTTCTAATTTTTTTAATGTCATTTCTTCTAATAATATTAAGTTCCAGAGTAGAGAAGAGTGAGTTATCAAGAATTCTAAGGAGTTTGTTCTGAAATATGCATGTGACATCGAATCTAAGGAAGCTAAAGATAGTGCCTTTTATTGGTTTGAAGTTGTCTCGCTCCCAAGAAATGCATCACTCACCTATAGAAATGCAAATTAAACAAACTCCTGACTTCATATTATATTGGAAGGATATGTATCCTTATTACCTCCATAGCCTTCCTATGTATGAATGCACATGAGTTTTGTCATCATATCACCTTTAGTTTCTCTTACATCTCTGATATTTGGAATGAGGTTCTTAAATCCTATCCCTTGTTCATCTTCTCTTCTAATTGGGATCATCTTACTGCTAACAAGGATTGGGTATTCAAAACTCTCTATGATATCACTTTGTTTCACATTTGGGGTGAACAAAAATAAAGAGTTCCTGAAGGGATATATTGATCCCCTATGGTCCTATGGTAAGTCATCAAAAATGATCTTAAAGTATACTTTGTCTGAGGCTGTCTCAGATGCTTTCTATTATTATTTTCTTTTATTTCTTCCCTTATTCTCTGATGATTGTATGGCTTATGCCACAACTCTGATTTGTGTATTTGACTGATGCCATCTTCCTAACATTCTATTGGTATGTGTCCTATTGATCTACTTATCTTGGTCTGGTCTCTTAAAGTTTTCTTGTTATGTTATCAAGGGTCTATAGAATGTTACAGTTGCTGCTCTGCTTGCTGTAATTTTTCTACCTAGGGTCTCTGGATGCGGATATGCTTATCTCTAGTGTTGTTTACCGTTGTAGAGATTATGATCTACAACACTGAAGATGCACTATTTGCCAACAGAATATTGTCTCCTTACTTTGAGATTTTAATGCTTTCTACATTCTTGTTTTTGCTCTTCTACTACGATACCCATCCCTTATTTTTTATTCTTGACCTGAGAGTTTCGTATATATTTTTTCTTTCTCCCTTTCTATTGTGAACATTGATTTATTAAAAAATGAATGGAGTTTAGCCGACCAAAAAAAAAGATAATCCATATTTTTAAAAGGATATTAAGTGAAAAGCATAAAGCACACAATGGATAAGAAATGCAACATGAAAGACACAAGATGTAGAGTGGTTCTAGCCTCAAATTCTGTCATTCAACTACCTAGTTGTTTCCAACTATGATCTCCAACATGTATTTTATTACCTATTATGTATTGATATAAAAAATTCTTTTGTGGCTCAAGATTAACCTCCTTTCAAACTCAAGGATAACTATCTTATTCTTTGTAGGATGTCAAAAGACCACTCTCTTTGGAGAAGATGTCAATCTACCTCCACCACATTTTTGAAAAATCCTTCTTACAAGATGTATCTACAAATATTTTGCCACATCCTTCTCCCAAGAAGTAGCACGAAGCACCAAACCAAATAGGGAACAAGAAGGGAAGAAGTAAACTACAACTCAATCTCATAAGATATACAATTGAAGTACTAATAAAAAAGTGATGATAAAATCCACATACATTCAGGAAAGGTTATACTTAGTGGAGTAGGACACTAAGGTTGAGTTAAAACTTAGGTCATCTTGAAGGTAGCTTGAGATAACAATGTGATAATATAAGCTTAGAAGGATAGCATGTAGTTGGCTTTATCAAGTGTTCTTTGGGTGTCCATATATCACTCCTATATATAGGGAACACTTAGGAGTAGCTAAGATAGATATCGGTAGTGTTTACATTGAGTTTAGGGGAAAGTATCCCTTTTAGGATAGCTAGTGGGATTAAAATGGCTAATTGTGCACTAGCATATTTCATTACATAATTTTCCTTGATCAGAACAAAGTTGGATCGAGTTGCATCTCAATTGAATATTAGTTGTACCAAAATACTAATAAGACCTCCTTTGGTATAAAGGTAATTGTAGGTCAAACTAAGTTCTACTAGAAGGCATTTTGGTTGAAAACAAGTTCAACCAAAAAAAAAACTAGATCTCAATAAGTCCTAAATTTTGAAAAATGGCTCAATTGAATATTGAAAGAATATCAACCTATCCTAATGGGTATATACAAGAATAAAACTAGGTTTAGAATGGTTTTGATATGATCATCACTTGTTCTTACATTGTTCCTATCAAGTTTTGCAATTTAAATTTATACAAAGCATCATCTAGATATAATTTGATGTCCAAGTATCCAAATACACATATGATTGCAAATTCTTTGATATTGGATCTTGTCTAAGTTCCCTGACCACCTGGAACACTAAATGCACACATTAATAGCATAAACAGGAAATATTTGCATCATAAAATTTGTAGTATGGCATATCCAAAAATCCAAAAATCTCCCCCTTTTGATGATGACAAATATTTCAATAAGATAAATTTTAGATAGCTAAAGAGATATCATTCTACCATTGATTTGTTGTATAAAGTAAATTTATCTCATGGATTTTTCTCCCTCTTTTTCAAAGTAAAAATTTTGGGCATACTTACCAAACACACCCTCAAGGAGTTACACCTCCTCAAAAAGATAATCAAATGGAGGGTATGTCTCATGCCCAAATTTTAAAAAGAGAATATCAAATGAAGGTGACAATTTAAAATAACATGGCATGATATACAAAAAGATAAAAGTAAGGAAAATCTATAGATATGTCTCAATAAAAATTAGAGGAATGTTTATTCCTTAATGAGAAAGAGATATCCTTAAGAATGAAATAATATCAAGAAAGAATCTCTAGACCAATATTAAGGGATGTTAAGCTCACAATGGATACATACAAGACATTAAGAACAAAATTCAACAAAGATAGAAATATACATCACATGTTTTAAGATCCCTCGTAATCTCATACTCCTAGAATATTAAGATTAAACCAAGAAACTAACTAATAAGATTAATATATCAATAAAAGAACTAAAACCCTACTTGCATCATGCTTAAATCGTTTTAGACCCAGTATATCAAGGAATTGTGCTACAAAGTGACTCTATATGCCAACTGCAAGATAGTCAAATTGAAACCTAAAAGCTATTATTTTGATCAAACTATATTTTAGTCAAATGACCCCTAATTCAAACTAGATTTTGACCGAGAGGTAGTCTACTAGAAAATAAATAGAAATACATACCTATGTCACAAGATTTCATATTAAAAAATACCATTAACAACAAAGATAAAAAAAATATAAAATATAAAAACATGTCAAGAACAAATAGGGCTTATGATCATGCATCTTCTAGAGAGAGGTTCTTGGTACCTGATCATGTTGTTGGCACTTAGTCTTTTAAAAGGGAATAAAAAGTATAGTGACTGAGTCTCCCACAAGAAAAGAATGTAACATGGTTAATGGAGAAATAAGAACATCAAATTGTTTCTTCCAATATAGGCCCTTGCTTCGTAAATTTATCTAAATATCTCTTTAGATCTTCATTTTCCTTTGAAAGCATCAATGAGATTTTAGTAGTGGTGACTAAAAATATCCTAGTACTAGCAATGTTATCTTCTATCATATGAATTTTATCATTTTACTCTTCATTCACTTCAAATTTAAGATGATAATTGAAGTGTGAGCAATGGATATGTTGTTTATCTAAATTACTCATCTTATCAAAAAGAGTAAAACTTGAGTTTGCAAATAAATATTTTGAGAAATAGTTTCTTCTTATTTTTTCTTTTCACTAGCATATTGATCAATTACCTCACTAAGTTCTATATTTTAAAGAGTCAACAATAGTAGACAATTTGTTTCTTATTTCGTTATATTTTTCTAAAATTTCAAATGTAATTTGAACAATTTCAACAAGTTCATCTTTGGAAAAAAAAATTGAGAGAGATACCTCACTATCATCACTTTCAAAACCTTCTTCTTGTTGTTCATCATTTTCATTATGTTCGATAATTAGGAATTCAACTACATGGTGGCAAACTTCATCCTCATCATTTGATCCCAGATTTGAAGACAAATATCAAAAAACATAATATGACTTCTTATTTTTGGCTTTGTAATTCTTCTTCTTCTTTTTTGAGTTTCTGGCATTCATTCTTCTGATGTCTCTTTTTCCTTACAAGCATGATATCTAGTAGTGAATGATCTAAAAAAAATTTAGAAGGAAAAAATTACTTCCTTGTATTTCTTTTCTTCTTTACTACTAGATGAGCCACTTAAAGAAGAATATGGTTGCTTTTAAACCTTTTCTTTGAGGGATATGCTTTGCATTTTTCTCCTCTTCATCTTTTGTTTCACATTCTTAGAGCTTGAATTCATAAGTCTCTAAGTTACCTATAAGTTCATCAAGATGCAAAGTATAAAGATATGAAGATTATTCAATGGAAGTAAGTTTCTTTTCATACATAGAGGTTAAAGAGCACAAAATCTTAGTAACAAGCTCATCATCTTCAATATTCTTTCCAAGAGATCTCATTTCCTTTACAATAGAAGTAAATCTAGAGTATAGTTCCGAAACAATTTTATGTTTTTCCATGTGAAATAACTATAGTTTGTAGTTGAGCTATTGACTTTATTATCCTTTTCTTTCTTGGTTCCTTTGTGAGTAATATATGATTTCCTTCAAATATCATAACTAGTTTCATAATATGAGATTCTATTAGACTCTCTAAGAGTTTGGAAAGAATGTAAAATACTTATGGCTTTAGCATTCAATATAGCATTTGTTACCATAGGCGCATCCCATTTATGAAGCTGCATTGTTGGAGGCATGTATGGTAGGATGGACATCTTTTAAAGGTCCAAGCTAATACCTTGAATGAATAACTACATGTGCCTCTTCCAGTATGTGTAGTTGGAGCCATCAAAGAGGGTTGGTCAGATGACATTCACACCATCAAGGTTGTGTTGTCCCAAAAAATTATCCCTCATATTCAAGACTTTTATCCTTGAAGACTTGCTTTGATACCAATTGATATCTCTAGAGGGGGTGAACAAAGAGAACCAAACTTTATGTAACTTAAAATATAAGGTTCGTCAACTACAATTTTCTTAAAAAGATATTACGGCTGAAAGAGTAAAGCAAGTAATGGACAAGAAAGGCAACTGCACAAGACTAAAGATGTAGAGTGGGTCATGCCTTAAATGTCATCAATCTGCTACTGGTTGTTACCAACAAGTATTTCTAAACTATATTTTATTACAATTTCTGTATAGACACAAAATAAAATTATTGGTGTCTTTTGTGTATCAAGACAAACTTTTTTTCATCTCAAGGATAACTATTGTCTTTGTTGGTCGTTAGAAGACTATCCTCTTTGGACAAGATTGCAATCTACCTCAACCACCTTTTGACACAACCTTCACACAAGCAGTAGCTCAGAAGAGCCTCACCACAATCTTACAAGACGTACGATGAAGCACCAAACCAAATAGGAAACAATTAGGAAAGAAGATAATAACAACTCAATCTCACAAGATATTCAATTGAAAGATCTAATGAACCAGTGATGATCAAATCTAGGTGTAGGAAAGGCTATATTTGGTGGAGTAGGACACTAAGACTAAGTTGTATGCTAGACTAGCTTGAAGACAGTTAGAGATGGCAATATGATAATCTAACCTTGAAAGGATAGTATGTGGTAGACTTGATCAAGTGCACTTTAGGTGTCCATTTATCACTCCTATATATATAAAGATAGATTTTGGGAGAGTTTAGGTTGAGTTTAGTAGTAAATTGGGCTTTGTAGGATAGCTAGTGATATTTAAACAACTAATTACAAACTAGCTGATTTTTACTAAAGAATTTTTCTAGGTTAGAAAGTAGTTCAACCAAGATGCATCTCGATCGAAAGGAATTTTAACCAAAACACTGGAAATACCTCCTTTGGTCTAAAGGTAATGTAACATTTGATCAAAATTTCTACTGGAATGCATTGTGCTCGAAAAGAAGTTCTCAACCACAAAACACTTTGTCCCAATCAATCCTACATTTTGGAAAATGGCTCAAATAAATATGGAAAAATTATACCTATGATAAAGGGTGTATACAAGTATAAGACTAGGTTTATAATGTTTTTGAGTCGATCATAACATGTTATTACATCATTCCTATTAAGTTTTATAATTTACACCTATACAAAAAATCATCAAGGTACTCATTGATGTACAAGTATCCAATAACACATATGATTGCACATGCTTTGATATTAGATAGTGATTAAGTTCCTTGATCACGTAAAATACTTAATGCGCACATTAAGAATAAAAATGGAAAATATTTACATCATCAAAATTAAAGTGTAGCATATCCATAAAACCAACAAAATTCATATGCTTTGATGTAGATCCCACGACAATTGGTTTATTTAGCATAGACATCACAATGTAAAAATTTCAAGACCATCCTTCATGTAGAGAGACACAACATGCAATACATAGAACATGATGTGTCCACATTCAATATTTGCCCTCATTTTCTCCAATAAAGGGCATGAGACCCTACCTTCAATGCATGCCATGTCCATTTGTGGTGACAACGGTTCATTTTGAAATCAAGAAAAATATGCTCCTCCCAAGCACAATGTGCTCGGCCTAAGGAGAAACTCTCCAATTAGACCACACCAAAGAACAATGTCTTCAACCAAGGACATATCACATCATCTCATCAACATGTCATCTTAGTAGTATCACCCCAAAAGTCCATTGACACAACAGGTCTAATCTTTGGCATGTCATGCCCAACGGTCACCATCCTTGTATATTGGAAATTGATTGAAGACGTGATGTGTATGTACTAAAGCACAACATGTTGCCTCTGATTTGGCTTTCATTTAAAAAACCTTAACAGTGGTTTTGAAGGGACGTTTCTCAATTTATCACTATACAACTTTGAGAATAGTGAGGGAGGTGACCTGAACGGTCATTCCAATCTAGAAGAGGTTGAAAGGAAGAAGAATAAGGTACAAGGGGTGGATTTCCTCCTCCTCAAGCTAGAGAATCTTCTCATGTCACTACTTCATAGAGGATTCCTCATCTACTTGTGATGTATGCCTATCTCTCCACTTTCTCTCTATATATCCTTTATTACTCCATGGTGAACTCATAAAAAATGACATTTACAATCTTACCTATGGAACACCTTCAGGTATGGAGTCACTTTCCATGTTTTTAGTGCCTTCTTGGCACCTAGTGATTCGGGAATGAACAACTCTATGTAATATTACAAATTTCCCTATGTGTTTCCATTATTACTCTTGAATGCTTATGGGAATATGAACTAAGGTTCCTAAACTCTCCAAGTTTGGCATACCAGAAGGGACGCATATTTTGTGGATAATGAGAGCTTTAATCACCTATTATACGAAAACGAGTAGGGCGTTACAACATTAATATCTCCTTGTGATTTCTTAAGGTTGGTAATATTATTAAAAGGAATTTAAGAAAATTCTTTCTTTATGATTGATTTTTAATTGTCAAACATCAGTCTTATAACCTAGTTGATTAATAAGTGGTAATCATGATAAACACCTTTTGAGGTAGGACAAAGAAGAGAGTTTATAATTTTTATGAATGTTCATCATGTGATTAATGGGTGTCAAGGCACAAAATACCTTTCATTGACTTATAAACTTAAGAGAAATTTTGTAATTTGTTTTTTTTAGTCTAGAGTAAAATCAAATCATCTTTGTTCTTCTTGAATCGCTTAGTTCATTGAACTGGTTTGTTGTTTGATATGTTTTGTCTTCTATGTAGATGATATTAAGCTATATCATATGACCTATACTATAGCATGACACAAGTGTGTCATTATATTTTCATTATTTATTATTTGCACATTCCTTAGGATGTAGTATGAAATTCCATATATAAATATTCCACTTTGTAATATTTGAATGAAATAATGCCAACATTTTTCAAAATACAACATGAATCATTGGTTGCTTTTCTCCCTAGAATGTCAACTAACATACATAGGTCCCTCAAACATTTGTGTAGGCTTAGATTATAAGATTAGCCAACCACAAATACAGAATGGTCAAGTCTTTTAGATGGTTATTTCCCTATAAAAGCCAATCTAGAATGAATTATTATTGGCCAGTCTTGGTTAGTTGACCTTGTAAAGTTGAATGCCAGACATATAAGAGTATAGGTATGATATATATCAAGTTTATAAAACCATGTTTCAAACTTACGACAACTTATGATAAGTCATAATATTAGTTTGGAACTAAGGCTCATTCATGTTCCATATGAGAAACAATTAAAATAGCCAAACAAGCCCCAAAATTGAATTTAGCATAATTCTATGATTTTCATCCTAGACCTCCCAAAAACATTGTATCAATATATTAAAGGGAATGATAAATAACTATACAAAATAGTATATTAGTATATAATTATTTGACCCAACTTTAGATATTAAAGATTAGGGTTTTATTTCATCTTTACCTAAAACACACAAATATGAGGGTTTAGATGATGTTATCTATCCTATAGTAGGGATTATCTTTTTACATGAATCATTGAAAAATCATAATAGAATAATTTAAGTAAAATTACAGATATAGAAGATAAAAATGAAAGTAAATAGAATCAACACTAATAAATAATGATAACCAACAAATATCAAAATAGGTCATTATAATTATTATCAAATTAGGTTATTATCACTATGTTAATTATTTATTGACTTCATGTAGCGAGACAAAGATTGATATTAACAATGGCAGAATAGTAGTCCATGGTTATTCCTCCACTCATCACGAACCATATATGATATCATTTGTGACATCTTCAGGTCATATGAAAATCAAAAGAAGATATAAGCATATCGCTATTATGCAATTTTTTATCCCATGAAAGTAGATGGTTGGCTATTTGACACTGAAAGTTTGTTTAAAATAGATCATGTTTCTGATTAATATAGATAAAATCCAACTTCAAAGCGACTTCAAGTCATTGAGGGATCATGGAACATACACACTTATGTGAACATGGTCTTAGTTGTACAAAATTCAAGAACAGATATAAGTTTGTTTATTATCTACCAACTTCTTTCCACTAAAAGAACCTTTTGTATGAGAGTTTGAGGTAATGACATGTTACTTTGATCAAATGTGAATTCCCTTTTTAGTACACACTAAGATTTTTCTAAAGTATGTGTATTGGATTAGGACTAGATCACGTAATTTGAAGAAGGATTGAATGATGAAATTCAAGAGATTATATTACTGTTAGATTTAAGAAATATTTTCATGTACTCATTAATGCAGTTAAATGATTATGGAATGATCTCCAGTATAGTAAGAGTTTGGAAGATGACAAATATTAGGTGGTCAAATGAGAAAAAAGGCCCTAGTGAACATTCAAGCATGATCATGCCAACTACATGTCCATCTAGTAGAGCGATTGAAATTCATAGCATACCGTCTCATATTTCATGTGGTAGAGGTAACGAAACTTTTTAGGTGGAGAATTATAGCATATAGGTCATTATCTATTTTCTAGATAGAATAGATTGAATTTTGTACAGAAAGGATTTGTGGGTAAAAATTGAAAGATCTTATATGTTTCTTTTATTAATGATATGACCATTGAGGTTTAGATTCTAGTTCACACCATGATATTCCACTAATTTTGATAGATATTTTTTTAAGGTACTTGTACAAGCCCACCATTCATAGGCTATTAAGTGTGCAGTCATATATGACATCTTGGCATATGTTTTCCACAAAATATTCAACCACAACCATTGATATAGGAAAAAGATTTTTAATAAGAGTTAAACAAATGTTTCAAATGCATAATATTTCACTTAGAGAGTCACTTAAAATAGCATATAGGATTTGGTGAATAAAGAGCATGCAACTGACATGTTTACATGTTAATGTCACCAAAGAGTGAGTTTGACCATGTGCTGCTACACGTTTCTTAGTTACATATATTCTTATACTTGATTCATTCTATGAATTCCTTTGTGACTCAAGATGTGATATCCATATATAATCTTTATCTCATTGTTCTACCATATGAATTATGTTATAGATACATGTTGTAGTCCCTAAAATTTTGATAGATGTTTTAATAAAGTGTGCTTTCAGTTTCAGTGAACAACACATTCTAGTGGACCTTTTACCATTTGAAGTGCATAAATTTAATGTTATCCTAGAAATAAAATGTTTACATTAGTATCGTCAACCAAAGGTTTTTTTACTAAGGAATTGTTTTAGTGTAAACTATAATAGATCCTTCAAAGAGATGGGAAAGTGATACCTACTTGCTTAACATGTATCATAGTTGTTGAGACGATGATGAGGAAGATATGTACATGAAATGTTGCACATGTAAGTGATACTAGGATTGAGAACACTTTTGAATTTTATATGCTTATAGTAAAGGGATAAGCTATTTTTTTCATAAATCGCTAAGGCTACCTCGAATTAGAGAGATAGACTTTTATATCAATTTAACTCCTTGTATACATCCTACCAAACAAACATTGTACCACATTACACAAAAATGAGTTTTGGGAGCTAAAATAGTATCTATAAGAACTACTTGATAAGGGTTTTATAAAGCCAAGTATATCACCATAGAAAGCACTTGTATTTGTTTGTATAGAATAGATATGAGGAAATTCAAATATTTATAGATTATAGGGGAAATAAAAAAGTTACCATCATGAATGAACATAATTTTCCTAGGATCAGTGGTCATTTAATCTATTGAGGGGGAGAATGACTTCTTTAGATAGATCTATGGCCATGTTATTGTCAACTTACTAACTAGGTTGATGATATTCCTTACATATCATTCAAGACTAAATATGACCATCACAAGTTTTTATAATTCAATTTGAGCTAGTTGGGACTCCAAAAGCCTTTATGGAACTAATATACATAGTGTTGTGTAAGTTACTTAATTAGATTGTTGTTGTTTCAAATTATTGTACTCCGATATATTACTTATATAGATAACAATTTGACACACATTTATTCTTGGCTTTATACTCTTTGAGAAAAATAAGATTTATACGACATAATGAGGAAATTCTTGCAATGAGACATATTCCTAGGAAATTTGATCCCTACTTATTTGATTTATTCTTTCCATGGAACACATTTCTTGGCCATGTGATACCTACATAATGGATTTATGTTGATTCCAAAAAAGATTTCTATAGTCCCATTGGGGCAACCCAAGACACTCACTAAAGTAAGGAGTTTCTTCACATAGTAGGTGTTGGAGCAGGTTTGTACAACATATTGGTATTATTTCTATGTTGTTGAACTACTTTATGTGGAAAGGTTTAGATGGACAGAATAATTATAAATCTGCATAATTGAACAACCAATCAAAATATATTCCATTCCTTACCCTTCTTGTGAATTATAAAGGATATATTGTATACCATGATTCTTACAACAAAGGATTGGGTTGTGTTCTAATGCATGAATGATAAGGTAATGGCATATGCTTATATACCATTAGAGAATATAGATTATAACTACCCCACACAGGAATAGAACTGAATTTTTAGGTATTAGAATTAAAGGCATCGTGACATGACTCTATCAAGAGACTTTCTTTATATATAATGGACATAAAGTTTAAAATGCATATTATTTTAGAAAGAAATCACTATGCAGGAGTGTGCATGGCTAATATTGTTTAATTAATGCAAAATATATAATCATCATGTAAAAATGAACATGGTCATAGATGTGTTGAGAAGAAATTACTCGATCATATGACTTCTATAGAGTTAAACTAATCACATGCATAACTAGAGATATGCTATTCTCCTTCAGAGAGCTAAATGCATGCATGGATTTAAGGCTTTCTGGTAATAATTGGGACAACTTCATGTAAAGACGATGTTATGGGAGAAAATTTTATAAGTACAAAGGCACACATCCATATATTCAAACAATGATCAATGAGACATATGACGGTAAGAGACATGTCATCTACCTTTCAGATGAATATATATATATATATAGGATTTGTTAAAGATAAAGATGACTATGGAAGATTGTGCTTGAGGAAGCATATCATTCTACGTATGCTATAAATCCAAGTAACCTCATGATGTATAAAAATATAAAAAATTGAATCAGTGGTATGTAATGAAGAAATTGAGTTTATGGCATGATGTAGCATATGTAAATGGGTGAAGAATGAACACCAGAGATGTTATTGGTTACAACTCAATTGCCTATAACATCATAGAATTGTGATGATATGACAATGAACTTCTGTAGTTGGTTTACCCTTTCTTCTATAGGAAAGATTCCATCATGGTCATGATTGACTAATTAATAAAGAAAATTATTATATACTAATTAATATGATATTTTTTGTTCAATTGATAAATTTGGTTGATGTAGGTTTGATAGTTAGATTCTACAAAAGTTCTACATTCCATTATATCAAACATGTATCCACATTCTTGCATGCTGAGTCTGGGGTAAAATATGTGGCAACTTAGTTTTGGTGCAATGAAATTTTCAATTGCTAGATAGATAGACAATAAGAGAGAACTATACATACGTTATAAAATATTTAAGTCATATGATATTATATTTTATAGGTAGTTGGATTCACAGTTGTTTTTATATATTTTCAATATAACAAAGTTTTCAGTTTAGTCATGGAGTGAAATTGTGTTATGCCCTATATGAGAAGAGTTGTAGGTCTCTAGTATGTTTGCATGGAACCGGTAAGAGATAAACATTGGGTCCATAGATAGTAGAATGAAATAAGACTATAATCTCTATATGCAAACATTTAAATTAATGTAGGTCATATAGGAAAACATCGGGACCAGTCAACTTGATCTATTGATAGTTCTTATAGAAACTACAAAATGAGGGGAATAGTTTGGAGGGACACATTTCTAAGTTTACCTAAACCACTATACTTACATGTCTTTATGAGTAATTAGATGTTGGTTATGTTCCTTATATTTATTATCACTTGAAAACATATATTATTGAGTTGATTTGTTTTAGAAGATGATTACGTCACAAGTGGGATGTATGTTAACCCTAGTTGGAGTCAGAAAATAGGGTTTGAGGTGTTGGAAATTTGATTACTTGGGTCTTAAATTGTAATATAAATATATGTATACTTCAATTTGATTATTATAGTAATACATTATAGATTCATATAAGTTCATAAACAAAAATAAAAATAATTAAATACAAATGGATCTTTCCAATATCAAAATTCAAAGTCTAATAGTCAAATATACTAACATTTGGTCTCTAGAATGGACATGGTTAACAGAATAATTGTAGAAAATGACTAACCAATCATAATTTCCACAAAACCAACCATAAGGTGCCAACTGAAGATTTTTCTCACCAACGATAATAACCAAAACCCATCAATTATGTGATTGGATGAAAAATTCCTTTAGCCAACCACTTAGTATGAAAAAATAAAAATGGTAAGAAGGGTATAATGCAATTATACTAAGAACCTAAATTGAATTTTATCGGCCTTTAACAACCCAAGCACCTCTCATATTACATCCTACCACTAGAGATTTGTTTTTTCTTGATAGAGAGAGAGAGAGGCAAACATAGGATTTGGTAAAAGTTTGTGTTGGATAAGCTTAATTAGGGTTCTTCCATCCTAAAAGTGAAGAGATCGGGTAAGTTGTTCTGAATTGGTTGAATTTTCTTAGTTTTCCTTCTTCTTTTGTACTAAGGGAAGACTTCTTCATCATTTAGATCAAATATTAGAAAGGAATCCCTTTTCTTGTTATTTTCAAATGCTATCTTCTTAGGGTTTCTTAGAGGAGAAAAGGCGAAGGAGTTAATTCTTTGATGTTTTGATAGAGTATGGACATTAATTTTTGTGACATTTCCTGAGGTGCTTACCATATGAGATGAGTGTTTTAGGTTTTTGAAGACTTAAATTGGACATAAACCCCTTGTTGACTTTAAAATGTTCTAAATGATGGAATTTTTTTTGGTATTGCAAGATTTTAGTATTATCATGATATTCAATAAAAACTATTATGCACTTTTTTTTCTTCTAAATCTGAGGACTTCTATTGTTTTCTAATTACATGGGTACTACATCTTGGAAAAAGAATCAAATTTCAGCAAAATACGTCTATTATGATAGAAACAACTTTCCTTGAGTTATAATGCAAGGAGCACAACTTTAGTTGAATGAAATGTTTATTCTATACTCATGTAATTAAATGGGATCAATTATATAGTCATAACCCGGTTTACTTAATTTAGATCTAGATATGTGAAATGTAAAAATTACATAAAGATTACCTATTTAAATGGATTAAAAATGACTAAATTCCTAATTCCATCTCAATTACATCCCTAAACAATGTGAGTTTCCCCCAAGGTTCGTACTTAGGTAATGAAATATAATTTCTTGTAGTAGTTTGTGGATTATGGGAAGAAATACTCATGTGTGAATATAGATGTTAGATTCTAGATACAACTTAGGAGAGATTCAAGGTGTCCAACAAATTTGTCATTTGAAAAAAAAAATGTTTATAATAAAATGTATTTGAGACATTGATATGTTGGTTTTTATGTATTGTTCTGAGACAATTAATTAGGGTAGATTTATGTATATCATGTGCTTGTATTCCTAGTTGAATTTTTTTATCAGCCTATCTTGTCTACCATAAATGAGTTATGAATGGTAGAATGCCTTAATTCTCTTATCTTAGTCTATTTTAGGAAACTATATGGCAAATTAGAGTCTACAAAAGTTATTCGCATGGTATCTGACTATACCTAAGATGCATATAATGAGTCACATTCACAAGAAACTGGCTTGATGACTTTTAATTAACAAATCACACGTAGAACCAATATATAAGTTTGACTTGTATGTATCTTTTTTTCACGTTAGTGTTTATTTACTTATTTGTCAAGGTATGTATCTCATAGCTTCAATTACCTTAAAGATCTACTTAATTTGGTAATATGGACTGTGATTAGTTTGTTCCAAAATCCTTTGAAAATTATAGTTTAACGATAGTTAACTTTTACACTTGATCCATAGACTCATCTTAACTGCTATGTTGCAGTTTAACATTTTACAAGATTTGGCTCAACTTTAGTCTACCCTAAACCAACTCATCTGCAATGTTCATGTTACTTCACTATCTAGAGGTGGAAAGTTATGTTATTTCTATTAGTAATTATAAGTAGGTTTTCCCTAGGGTGTCCTACGAAGGTGGTGTAGTCATTTTGTTCTACTTACCTAATGTATGCACTTGTATATATGTCTTATAATTTTTCCTTAATGTTTATTCTCTTGTATTAGTGTTGAATTCAACACATCATTCTGACTAGAGATCTTATATTTATACCAAGAGGATTGTAACACATCTTTATTTTATAACACACATCTCAATAACATTACTAGAAAGCCATACGACATCTACAAGATAGTAAAACCACATCAAGGTACCAAGGAACAACTCCTTTGATAGAACGACAAAGTACATGACTCAGATTGGGATGGGATAGGTAAATCTCCGTGCCAACCACCTCTCGTTGTAGCTATCTACACCAGTTGTCTAGGATGGAAGCCAACAATCTATAAGAGACCATGAGAATATCGGAGAAGGAGTTCGAAATACCACCAATAGGGATTACAATCTCATCCATGTTTGAGGCCACCAGAAACGTACAGAGCTCGACTCGTTCCATATAAAACAAAATAAACAGGTTGACACATGCATTTCCACAAACAACTAGAAAGCAGCTACCAGGAGAGTCGGGAAAAAGGCAAAAATCCCCATAGGCGCAACCCCAGAGGAGAAAGGGCTTGTACAAATGGAAAGTGGGGGGTAGATAACGCCGGGAAACCCCACCACCACTCCCAGTCACCCCTGTGAATAGGGGGTGAGAACATCCACACACCGCTTGTATCCCAGTTTCTCTCCCTCTGCATGTGCGCTAAAGGGACGTCCACCCTCGCCGGCTATCCTCAGAAGCTCCTAGCACCTCGACCTACAAATGAACACACAAACGGGAAGGAAAGCACTCGACTAGTAGCCCGCCGCCACCCATAACTTGCCACCTCCAGTCATCGATCGCCTGGGCCCGGAGCCGTAAAATGGAGGCGAGACCACAGGGGCGCTTGCTCATGAGCAGAGAACCCTGACATCGCGAGACGGTGAGAACCGACCACAGGAAGTAGCTCGCGTTGAGAAGGAAGGCATCACTGTCGGACGCGAGAGGGGGGATGGGAGAGAGCCCCGGGGGAGAAGGGCCCAGCTAGTCGAGTGCCAGAAGCCTCCCCCCCACCCCGAGCGATGTGCGCCGCCGCCAGGGGAACTATCAGATCGCCAGAGCATGAGTCCTAGAAATCTAGCTGACGTAACACATCTTATTATTGTATGTAACTAAACTCAATATCAAAAAATAATTAACTATATTTTCTATGATTAGTTATTATGGATTCATGCTTGTTTGTTTATGTGAGGTTTAGTTGTTATTCCCTGGAGTTGTCGAGGTGGGTTCTATATCTTTGCCTATGTTTTTCCTTAACACTAAAAACTAATAAATGAAACGTATTATTTAATTTAAAATTTGTTTGACCAAATACATATGGTTGAATATTATCTCTATCAATCGAATAAGAATTTGATATTCTGTTTGAGGGTGCAAGTCATATGGCCGTATATGTTAGGTACTCGATCCAAGATGTAATGTTGATTACATAGACAAGTGTACATAGGGTTTATATCCAATTAAATGCATGTCAGATTAGTTGGTAAGGTATGCCCATAGTGCAAATTATGTGATGATTGGCATGGCATAAACCACAAAGGATTTGATTAATACTCATTAAGGTAAGTTTCCAATTTATTATGTTTCACTCAGTTATGAGATAATGAGGAAACATTATGAATGTCTAAAGAATGACAATACTCAATGATGTATGTCTTCAAGTATTAGCCTTGTAGGATGAGATCATACAATGTTAAGAGTGTGTACATTGTTGTTATGTCCCTACTCAGTTGTTTCTATTGAAGGTAGATAGACACCAGTAACACATAACACTAGAGTGTGATTTGGTTGATGACATAATCTCATTAGTCATGATATGGCAATATTAAACCAAGCACACAAAAACATGTAGGCAACAACGTATCGGACAAACCCACCTTGAGAGTGACATGTATTGGTGATCATAGTCATCTCTCATAGTGAATGTGGTGATTGTGATTCTTAGACCTAAAATCACTGCACTCATCACACATAGTTGGGTACGCTTTGACATCATCAAACGCAGTCCTGAAACACAGGTTGTTATAATGGTGATGATTGGGTGACTTTGACACATGAGGATATACTTTGAGTGATAGATATGGGATTTTCCCCTCCTACTGGAGTATGATATCCTGACAACTTGATAAGCGAGGCTAAGAAACACATGTGCATGCACATGTGAATCAATATATGATATTGAGGTCACATTATCTCAGATAGTCTGCTCTTGGTTCAAGAAACATGGATAGAACATTGAGAGGATGATGAGTGTATGCCTCGAGTTCATTCCAGATATTAGAACAAAGAAATTATATAATCACTGCAAAACCTCATTCCAGATATAAGAGACAAAGGAATTATACACTCATTGCAACACCTTACACATTATGTATGTTAAAGTTGTTCTCCAACTTTACATTTACTTGGGTAGCACTGATGTTCAACTAGGCACCACTCTCGGTTTATAATGTTATAAGCTAGTTATGGACATTCACTGTCAATGTGATATGGAACCTATAGGGTCACACACATAGGAACTCATCTAGAAGAAAAGTTTAATCTTGAATGAAGATTGGATTGATTACTAAAGTGTTTAGTTATTCAATTCACACAACATATCAACTGATTGTCTGACTTTAGTACAAAATGACCATCTCACTGTATGAGATGGATGTTTGGGCATGCTTGATGTATGTCTCAAGTGTTAATACAGCCGTTTAGGTTGTCAAGTTGATCAAAGTTTGAATTGGCTTAGTTCTGCCCATGAACCGAACAGTTCAATGTGGTTAAACTGACTGGCTCAACTCAAGTTGACCAGACGACCATCTTGGTGAATGAGACGAGTGTCTCAGATGGGCGAGATAGCTCGGTTGGGCTAAATGAAGCTTCTGGATGTTTTCAAACTTGTTTTGATTGCACATTACTTGTTGTGCAAGGAATTAATATGAATTAAAAATGCCAAATTTGTATGTGATCAGGAAACTACCAAATGGTTGTCTCATAGTGCGAGACAACCATCTTGCACACTAGACGGCCGTCTGGGTGTTCCAGATGACCATCTCGTGGTTTACAAGTTGTGAAAATTCAAGATCTTTCGGTCCCTTTCACTCCCACACAATCTCGTATAGACTGTGAACCCTGACCTTAACCCCGCTTATAAATAGAGGGGTATTGGGGGCTTCCTAAAACATAACACAGACAAATGAGAATCAATTCCTCTGAACTGTTGTCTTCTCTGGTTGTGATAACCGAGAGAGCTCAAACAAGTCCTACCTGACTAGGGAGGGATAGCTACGGGAGAGAACAACTGAGAGTTGTCATGTGGGAGAACACGTTGGTGACTAGTACACCAACGAGAGGGACAAGTCCTCATGTATGTTCTTGTTGAACTACAAGAGTTCTAATTGGTCAGTGTAGACTACTCTAGAGGTAGGACTCCTTTGGTTGCTGCTCGGAGAGAAAAGTCAGCTTGCAATCTATGGTGAGACCACAGGAGCACTGCAGAAGCTGTTCGTGTTTGTTGTCTGTGTTGAAGACCAGAAGATGTACATCCACCGTCCAAAAGTAACTTGTTCACAGTTTCATTAAAGTGAGTTTTGTTGTTGCACTTGATCTAGGACCAGGTATAACTCGCTAAATCATCATTTCTAATTCATAGTAGTTGACGTGATCTTGCTGGTATGGGAATATAGATAGATAAAAAAAATTGTTTCAACTGCTATACTTTGTGTCCATATTTTCCAACACTGGTATGAAGATCTAGGTCAATTTATTATGATTTAGGATAATCGATATGATGAGATTTTGGTTTAATTATTTATTTATTGCATTTGATGCAAATATTTAAATTGTTTCATATGCATATCTGATCAAAGACCACATAATCACAAACTAATCTACTAGTACCATACTAAGCACGGTTGAGAAAAAACTTATCTCCGTCCTCACGTAATAATCACGTGACCTGAATTGGATATTCCGTAGTAGATTGCCTCCCGTGATTAAGTTTGTCTAAGGAGTCCTAGTGTGATTAGATTTCCATCCAACCTCCTATGCTAACCTAACCAGGTCTACTGCTGCCATAGGAGAGGCGAAAACCTGGGGTGAACTAGGAAGAACAGAAGCACACATGCGGAGAATACATGACTGACAATTCATTCTGCATTGTCTTTCCTATTCTTGAAGGATGTGGCTGCAAGCATAAAGCTTGTACACCCTCCTCGTCTGTCTACTATTGGATGGCCATCGAAATTGCACTTTTAGTCACGTCATGAAGTGACTGATTATACCAGAAGATCCTTACGTTTTGCGGTGGAGATATGAAACAAGTAGAAGAGACAACCGGGAAGGCTTCACAATTATCTCCAGATATGATGCCGACAGATCCTTATCGCTGCCGACGCTGCTATAGATGGTAACGTAGTTGCATCAATCTAGCACTTTTATCATATGACGAGCCAATACAATTTTTAGGCTCCTGGAACGTTGCATCAGTGTAAGGTAAACCTCTGAACTTCACCTATATTCTCATCATTAGGAACGCAATTGTCCAGTCCAACTATGTCACAACTCACAACCATGAATAGTTTTGGTTTCAGAGGAAGCAGAATGTAGTACGTCTAGAAACAAATTTAGGAGGATCATCTAGGAACCTATACATGTCATTGCCAAGAACATACGAAACTTTGATATGGCCGGTAGAATTATGTGTGACTGTGTTGTATTGGTTTAGATTAATAGAACTGATTTGAATTGGATCATAAAATATGCTACCAGATATTCGTCAATGAGTCACGAATCTAATGAAGAATTGGTTGATATTGTATAATAATTCATTGAATATTCTTTTAATATATTCTTGCATCAGGTGTTGTAAAACTATTTTTCGTATTGTATGATCTACTTTTAGGTAATGTTTCTACCACAACGTGTATGCTGACAAACGTTGACGTGCCAATATAATTTTTAGGCTCCTGGAAAGTTGCATTAGTGCAAGGTAAACATCTGAACTTCACCTATATTCTCATCATTAGGAATGCAATTGGCCAGTCCAACTATGTCACGACCATGAATGATTTTGGCTTCAGAGGAAACATAATGTAGTACGTCTAAATACAAATTTAGGAGGATCATCTAGGAACCCATACATGTCATTGCCAAGAACACATGAAACTTTGATGTGTCCAGTAGAATTATGTGCGACCGTGTTGTATTGGTTTAGATTAATAGAACTGATTTGAATTGGATCATAAAACATGCTACCAGATATTCGTCAATGAGTCACTAAATAGAATCTAATGAAGAATTGGTTGATATTGTACAATAATTCATTGAATATTCTTTTAATATGTTCTTGTATCAGGTGTTGCAAAACCATTTTTCGTTTCGTATGATCTACTTTTAAGTTATGTTTCTACCACAACGTGTATGTTGACAAACGTTGCAATACAACAGAATGACGTAAAGGGAAATAGAACTTGATCAATTTCAATTTACTGGTGTCCTTACTCTGTCCAAGCATTCCACTTATTCCACAACGGTATTCATTTCAAGTACTTAGTATACCATGGAGTCGTAAGATATCTGAACGTTTTAATTTTTTTTTAATGAAAATTTCTAATTTTAGTTGTAATTCTTATAAAATGCAGTACCAAGAGGAAATAATTCCAGAATATAATATTATGTGTCCCTTCATTTGTTCAAAGGAAACAACCAAAAGATTTACTCCAATACATTTTGCAAAGAAATAGGTATGCATCCGGCTCAAGTCCTTCTTGTGATCGGATTTAGGTATAACACTAAATTCTAAAGCATGTTTCCTTTTCTCAATACCTACAGGATATGCACTTATAACAAACTTTATTCACCTTCCCTATTAACATTAGTTATTTCCTATTGTAAAATAATGATTTATTTTCACATCTACAATTGTTCATTTCATTATAATCTATGTTCAATCAAGTTTACAATATACATTAGTTACACTTCTTATGAGTGGTATATATATAAAGACATATATACATGTACTATTATCTTCTATTTTATGAACCTTTGGTCATTCAAACCATGAATTAAATGCATTAGTTTAGGCTCTTTAGTGTCAGTGACAAATGTGTGCAATCAGTCTAAACTTGCGATTTGCTTGCATTTTGTTCCATATTCTGACATTGTTGAGTTGCAAAATGCTACCAAAGTTGACATCAAGGATTTAGATTTCTCCAAAATTCATTTTAGGTTAATGTTGGTTAAACCATCCCTAAGATTCACACTTTGTTCAAACACTAGGTGTTTATCCTAAAAACTCAAACATCAAACACAACATTATTGAGCTACACATTTCTCCAATTATGAGGGAGTATGTCATTTGGTGATGACATGATTACAAATTTACACTCTAGAAGTATACAAGATTATTTGTATCAAGCATAAAGTGGAATATCATGCAAGATCGATTGGCATTGTTTGTAGAACTTTCACCATCTATTAGATATTTTATGGCTTTTTACATGGAAATATTTTGTTTTGGAGTGTGATGCATGTGAAAATGATTGTTCACTTGGTTATGCATTATAATAAGAGCCTAAATAAAAAGAGTAAACTTCTACTATACTTGTATGGTTGTTTTGCCCAATAATTTTAGACTTTTAATATCCAACGCTTGTTTATATGTTGCAATCCTTTCTCAAGGTGTGCATGTTAAGCAACATAAGACACAAGATGACTGAGCTTAGAAGTTGGTTACGTTCCATGCTAATATGTAATCTATCTCCAATGTATTAATATCCTTTCTTCATAGAGAGGCTCTCCATTGTGACAAGTATTTCATGTTTATTGACATGATTTTTTGTAGCATGGATCATTGTTTTGTTAGAAAATGAGTATATGTTTTGTAAAGAGAGTAATACGATATGTTTCAGCAAAGGTTAAATGAAATGCCATTAGATTGATCTTGATCATGCATCTTTCTCTAATTGAATTTTTTGTATTTCTAGTTTAAAACTATACTTAGTTGTAATATTATTTCCAAAATAAAATACAATTAGTTGTATCTTTTTGGGTATTAACAAAATGGGAGAAGATCTACTCCCTTTAAATGTGAAATGGTTATATGAATTTTATATCATATTTTAAATCACATCTTGCATTGTTATTTTCCTTTGCATTTGCATCATCAAGTCAATATATGTTTTATTTTTCTAGAATCAAATATAAGTTACATCAACCACTAAATGCATGTTGTATTATATTTTTCTCATTAAGAATTAGGTTTCCCTTTGTATTGTTCATGATATTTAAATTCTTGTATTACAATTGATCATATGTATGAACACTAATAAGATTTTGTGTCCATTTTGATGATCATGTAGTTTCAGCAATGGGACACTTAATTTTTTTCCAACTCGAATTTCACTTTCAAATATTTGATTTGTTCCACTCTTTTTATTTGAACATTTACTAATTATTGGCGAGGTTGGTACTTTTAATGTTTGATCATCTTTCACTTATTTTCCTCATTGATTAATATGTGTAATATTTACACTTTATTGATGCTAGATTTAGTTTTAAAATAAGTTCTATGTTGTACTAACCATCTGGAGGCATATCAATATCACATTAAAATATAATAATACGTGTTGTTATCAATTTGTGGATATTGGTTATGCGAAATATTTTTTGTTGAACAATTATGAGAAATATGGTATATTCTACTTGAATAAAAAGGAACATGGATAAGGTAATTATTGAAATAATAGAATATCATAGAGAGTTGAAAAGTAAGGCAAAGATGATTTGTCATTGGAGAAACATTCTTTATATATTACATTTATTTAAGCCACAAAATCATTTTACCTGACACAATACAATGATGTTATGTGATATAGAAAAATATTTTCTTTTTCTCCAGGTAAGCCACATCCATATAAGCTTATGATGGCATGCCTTTCACCATTAGCCACAATGTTCAACATAATCTAAGTGGATAAAAAGTAAATTATAATGAAATATTCGAATTTGGCATTGTAGAAGAGGAAAGAACACTATAATGTTTAGGTATTCCTTTTATAGATCATCTAAGTTTTAGTTTTTTCCATTTGGAATGAAAATCAAACATAAGCTACTTAAAAGGTATCCAAAGTTGCAATTATTGAATGTGTTTAGATATTTTATTTTTTGAATAACCAAAACATCCATATGTGATGCTGAAATCTCTTTAGCATATAGCCAAGTTTTTGTTAAATTTGTTGGTTATTTATTTCCTTCAGAAATCCCTATTACAGTGAAAACCTCTTGGGATTGAAGTTTAGTATGTATTGCAAGAAAGAATTTACATGTGTCTATATTATCCTAAAAGTTGCAATATTTCCATGACATCTTAGCTGATTTCATAATTAGTATCAAATAACATACATTTAGATACTTATGTGACAATCAATGACCACCATACAAGTAATGTAAAAAATTGCAACATGTTTGGTTCCCTTTGAGTACTTTTTATGAGGGTCATATTTAAAATTAAATAAACATGGAAACTAAATGAATTCTTTATATTAGAACCATTAGGAGACAATGAAAAATAGTACATGCATATGAATTAAATAACGTGTATTAGGTCATGAATGTGACTATGTAGTTAATCTTGTTCATTTATACAACATTCATGTTTACATTCTATTTAGAAATATCGCGTAAATACCAACCATTTTGTAGTTTCTCGTCCATGAAAGGTAATATATGTTGTACTTCTTTAAACATTTGTGTATGTTCTACCATAATTTATTTAGGATGAGACTACTATTATTGTAAAAAAAATAGGAGGAAACTAATATTATGTAGATATATCGTATGTTAAATTAAAACACTGAAAGAAATGTCAAGAATAACATTGAAGGCCAAATTGATATGAAATTTGTACCAATCAACAATATCAATGAGACATGGAAGAATATCAAGAGGTAATACATTATGAGACCAAAGAAATTATTAGTTACGACCAAGAAAAAATCTTCTGATAGAAAATTGTGATGATGCGTCAATAGTTGTCATATTTAAAAGAAGATAATAAATAAAAAATAAATAAGACTTTTTTATGGTGTTAAACTATTTTCAATAATAATTGCATGATAATCATACTGTATATATATATATATAGAGAGAGAGAGAGAGAGAGTCAGGCTAGTATACACTCGAGTGTACCGGAGGCACCGTACACCTCAGTCATTTTTGAAGATGCAATAAATTTAAAAAAAATCTAAACCGTTGATCTTCTTAATTATCACAAGAATATACTATATAATAAATTTTAGCTCATTTGGACACTTATAGGTCGTGCATCTAAAGGAGGCAAAAATCATGTATTTCAAATTAGTTTTGTGCGTCGATTTTGTTGTCCTTGGATGAGTGATTTACACTCATCTAAATGAGTTCAAATTTTGTATGCGACCTATTATTATTGTAACCATGAAGATAAATGGATTAGATTTTGGAAAAACATGGTCTAGATAGGCAAACACCATTGAGGTGTACGGTGTGATATGTACACTCGAGTGTATTCTAGCCTAACTCTCTCTCTCTATATATATATATATACATATATATACATATATATATATATATTATGTGTGTGTGTGTCTATATATATTAGAATGGAGTCAGTTTGAAAATTTGAACATTCAATTCTTGAATTCACACAACTTGGATTTTTATTATTTATTAAATTCATTATGAGTTAGTAGTCACGTGTGTTTGCACATGCATTTACTAGTATATATATATATGATATGATATGATATATATGCAATTTACACGTGTCGTCCTAAAAGCAGTTTTGATGGTGGATGAGTAGCGTGGCTATGGAAAATATCCTATGTTTGTGTGTGGTGGGATGGTTTATCTAGGTCTGCATACGGAGCCTCTACCTCCCTCTTCCCAATGTAAAGTTAATGTTTTCCTACCTTTGCTCCCCTCGAATGTAACTTGAGGTTTCACTTATTCAATGTAATAAAGTAGCAATAGGATAGTTTATTTTCTTGCAATGACAAGGAAGATGATCATTACTAGATGAGAAGACCAGTTCGTGAGACAAGTCAACCATTTGGAGGACCACAGAGGAAACAACGATGGAACCAGATGACCACATGGTAGGCTCAACCGACCATTTGGAAGGAGTCCAAACATCATTTGGACAGGAAGCCATACAACCATCCCAGAAGGTCAAACCGACCATTTGGAAGGACTCCAAACATCAGTTGGATAAAAGGACAAACCAACTGGCCAAGAGGTGAGACGACCGGTTCAAGGGTTGAATCAATCTGCCAAGATTGGCAACCACATGTCTACAACAACAACAGGTTCATACATGTGATGTGATGATTGACCTAGGTGGTAGAAGTTCCTTGCGGATCAAAGGAATTACAAGTAGACATGGCCATAATCATCACTTATTGTTTTATATTGCATGTTTACGTTGTATGATATAGTGTGTATATGATACAAACTATATATGTGGTGACTGGATACCATATATGTGTATATATGATATATATTAAATCCCTCAGTCAAACATATTAAGTATTAGATGCTTTCCAATAGAAATACACATGAAAAACTTGTTCAACTAAGCATAGGTTACGCCTACGCATGGTGCGATGTCTACATTGTGGAAGTGTGATGGTAATAATGTAGGTTCCACCTCCACCAAGTGTATTACTATCGTATTGGCTATTAATTCAGGCTTAACTGGTGATTCTTAGAGCGTCTGGACTAGAAGCATATAGATGATCATGGAAAAGAGTTGTGCATATCATCTATCAAGAATTGCATATGATGCAATTGGAAAAAGTTTCCTACCTTGGTAATTAACTGTTTTTTGCGGCATTGGTTAGGCCATAGTTGAATTATCTTAGATCATGTTCATTAAAAAATTGATTCGCTGTAATTTTCTTAATTGATACTTGAGGGTTGTCAATTTGAACAAAATCATGAGAATGATAATGAATTAAATACCTAATTATTATCGCTCAAATTGTAATCAAATAAAAAATGTGTTTTTGACAAAATTGCAAATTCTTTTGTAGAATCAAATGGCAACAAACAACAATCACTTTTCTCTACAATCGATCCTTGAGAAGGAAAAACTAACTGGGAACAACTTCCATGACTAGTTCAGGATGTTGAGAATCGTTCTCACGCAGGAGTGAAAGCTCGATGTCCTAGAAACGCTAGAACCAAAGGAACCATCTCAAATCCACCAAGGGCTAACAAGTGTGACACCCTTTGTCACACAAACACAAACCATGAGATTAAAATAAAACTCTATTGCTGATTTACAAAAAAAACTAAAAATTAAAACTAATTACAACAAGAACCAACATCAAGAAACTTATTACATCAGGGTCCAAAAACTTTCCATCTGAATTATATATCATAAAACATCATTATTTACAACATGTCCATAAAAGAGTACCTGTCACATGTGATATTTGTTCATATATGTAAACATGTACAACAACCAATGATATACAATAAGGGGCACATAAACCAAAACCTCATAACAATAACACCATCGAAGAACATACATAATGCCCCCAAGACTTGAGTTTATTGGGACAACTCTAGGACTCTAACAACATAAGGACCACAAGCACCATTCCCAACCTTAGCATCTACTATCCTCCTTGTTGCTTCTCTGCCTCCACTGCACAATCTATACCTTCTCATACACATCCACCTAAAAGATGTGGAAACCCACGGGGTGAGATTCCAAATTCCAGCGGAAGATATAGCTCTCCACCAACACTATTATTAACCCAGACAACTAAAGCAAGTAGATATAGAACCAAGCTAGATGAACAGATTCAGTTAAACAATATGTATCTATTGAATTAAGAAAATTAAGCAGTGATGGGCACTTATTATTGAACAGTAGAACAATCAATAATCTAAGAAGGAATACAAAGTACATGTATATTCTCTACTAACTAACATGTACAAAAGCAAGGCAAGGATACAACCAATGTTCTCATATTTAACCCTAAGCAAGTGTACTGCATGACAGGTTACATATATTATTATACCCCAAGGATTTGAGTCATACTATCCAAATCCAACCGACCATTACTAAGTCAAAATCGGTACCATACAAGGTCTATGGAAGAGACAAAATCCCCAACCTCACCAAATCTCATGGTCAATCCACAAATACATAGCAGAGACATATGAGTCAACTGTAACTTGTGACATATAGTCAAATAGTGAAAGTCCTAGCCCACCTTGGTATAGGTTACATCCCTAGTAAAACTAAGCTACATCTCGTAGTTGCACTCTTACCAGTGTATGGCCCGCAGCCAATCCTGTGAGACCACATAAGCAACATATCACTAAGCTATGCCCCACAACCGCACTCCTTCCAGGGTATGGCCGACAGCTAATCCTGTGAAGGCATATACTCAACAGTATAATACTCCAAGCTTCCTCTAAGGGAAAGCCCGTATCACCATCCAACAAGTGTTGACACTGAGATGGATCTATGACATAGGGTATAACTACATGATCATGTTACACTTAATTAGTTAAGTCTATTTAAATGTATTTTAACATAAATCAAATTATAATGTATAAAGTCATAACAAACCCTACAAAGATAAAGGGCATAGTACACTTTAAAAAATATAAATGTATAGGGTGTAAACTTGTCACACTATCACCACATGATGCCTGTACCATTTTCAATAATCACATCATCAATACCAAAGTCACATGCTATGGGATATCCATCCCTTAACTCATCATTCCTGTATCACAAGTGTATCAACATGCCTCTTGAAATCTCATTCAACCTGTATTATGTTTAATCACCATATTATACACTAGCTATGATTATTAAGCTCATAACACTTGCATGGTTAGAAGTTGATAAGCAAGAGAGAGATAACCATATAACATCATAATCCTTTCATGATAGATAAACAAGCAATATCATTGTTCATTATTAGGGTTAGGGTTTCCTCTTAGCCGATTAGAGTTTATAAGACTAGGTTCAACCTTCAACCCTAGAACCATCATCCTTCATCATCTTGGAATGTATAAGGAATAGGGAACATCGTTAGGGTTGATTAGATAACATTCTAAACATCATTATATATGGCTTATGTATCATTCATATATGAATATCATTAGGTGTTCACATGTGCTTCTCATCCAATGTACCATCATCCTATGTTCACCACACAACCACGATGGTCGAGACCACCCATCATGGTTCATGTCATGACCACAACACCCATGTGTTTCAACCATCCATCAATATGTCACAACCTCCCCCCTCTAGGTCATGTCGTGCCCACAACACCTAGGATTAGGGTTTCACAAAGCATCTCAACCAAAGGTCTCTCGACCTCAACATGTCTCGACCAAACATGTCTCAGTCTCAAGGGTGTCTTGACCTCCACCCATGTCATGACCCAAGACCATTGTGGTCATGACCCTACATTCTGAGGTGGGCCTCAACCCAAGCAAGGCAAGAACAAGACACCAACACCAGGGTGAATAGACCACTTAACACCAAAAGCCTTGACCTAACACCGCTAGTTCAAACTCAGCCACAAGGAAACATCTCGACCAAAAGCTATCAAGATCATGACCACCAAGAAGGAAGTTTCATGACCACACCAATATTCACCATCTAGGTCTCAAAATAGAACTAAAACCAAGGGAAGTACCAAGGTCACCATGAAGGAAAACTCAAGCAACCGATCACTAAACCTAAAGTATATGTCAAGGAACCATCAAGAAATAACCTCTTTAAAAGAAGGAAAAAGACCATGCTCAAGGTAACCACCAAACCTAATATGTAACCCACTTCTAGGTTCATGAACACCATGTATGGGAGTAAGATTAAGGGTAAAACTTAGAGAAGATCCTCCATAACTTATCATCTACTAAATTGGGTACACATAGATCAGGGTTTTAGATTTCTCCCAAACCAACAAAGGTATATCCACCAAACAAGTTCTAGAAATTACCACTAAGTACAAGAATGATGAGGAAGCAATCCAGAGATAGAAGATAGTAATAAAAAGCATAAAGAAGTGCAATAATAGAGTAGGTTTAGTGTTATATAACCCGCCTTAAGATGATCACCACCAAGAGCTCCAAACTCCAGGATTAAGAGCTCCAAGCACACAATTGGTGGGTTGAAGAAGCTTCACCAAAAGCTCCACTCTTATTCATAAGAGCACCTCAAGAAGGAGAATACACCAAGGTCAAATCTAGCTCAAGGAAAGAAGTAAAGAATCTCTTGGCCGAACCAAAAGAGAAAGGAAGAAAGAGAGGAGAAATCCTCTTCACACTTGGCTCTACCTTGTCAAAACATGGTCTATGACCCTTGTGATGAGAAGTTTCTCTCCAAAAATGACAACCATGGAAGAACCATGGTCTAAGTCCAAGAAAAAAGAGAGGAAAATGAAGGTAGGAGATCAAAAGAAACATCAACTTAGAAGACAAACACTTACCAAGGATGGAAGATGAGCTCGGATCACCACCACCACCACATGCAAGAGGAGATTGATCCCTCAAGCTCCAAGGACGAGCCTCATTGGTCCACCAAGCTCCAAGAACAAGCAAGGAAGGAGGAAGAAGGTATATGGCTGAAAGGGTTGCAAGTAAGGGGAGATAAGGGGTTATATAGATGGAAGATGAGAGAGAGTAAGGGTGAGGTGTTAACATACTAAGGGACCCAAGGGATACTTGTCCACTCAAAAGGCCAACATGTAACCACTTAATCATGACATGCAAGACATGGTGATATATTTTAGGTAGTATCTCAACCACCATGTCAACCCACATGGTCGCAGTCACGACCCTCCTAGGGTGCACCTCCCATGGTGGCAACACCACCACCTAACATCACCTCTAGGTCAAGACAAGGTCCCACTACCGTCCCTAGGCTGAGACAACCTATGCTAGGGCAACCATCTCAACCCAAGACCACCATATACTACCTAGGTCGTGACCCCCAACACCTAAAGGAGGTGTCTCAACCGCAACACCCTCCAAAACCAACCTTGGTCATGACCCAAGGTCGAGACAACACAACCAACACAGATGGGCCAAGACACTCAACACTCACATCAACCTTAATCACCATCTGGGGGGGATACTCCTCAAACAAGGCTCAAACAAGGCACCCTCCTCTTTATATTTCCTCTATATGATGTCAAGAAAGATACAAAACACTCTAGAGGTGGAAAATTGCACATCAACCCCCTATATTGGGTAAATTACAATTTGCATCAAAACTAGCACAAAAAGCACAAACTTCATCCAAACAAGCTCAATCTTAAAACTAAAGCTCTCCACAAGACCTAGTTACATCTCAAAAGATTAGATAAAGGTTATAAGAACATGATTAAGCCAAAGAAAATAGGGTCACCCCAAAACTCAGGTCAACTGTCTTACAACAAGGATGCTTACAAGAAGCATACTAAAGATGATGTGGATGTCAAGTGTTTGATGTTATGCTCCATGAACTATGAGTTGTAGAGGTAGAATGAGAATATGGGTGTGATTGATATGGTTGCATATCTCAAGAACATATACCAAGATTAGGCAAGAAAAGAGAGATATAATGTCTCCAAGGCGTTGTTTAAATGTAACATGGAAGAAGGTGACCCAGTAGGTTCTCATGTATTCAAGCTCATTCGGTATGTGGATAACCTTGCTATTCTGGGATTCCCTTTGGGTCAAGAGTGGGAACTGATGTGATTCTACAGTCTCTACCAGAGTCATATGGTCAGTTTGTCATGAACTACAACATGGATGACTTTGACAAGGCATTGACAGAGTTGTTGGGCATGTTGAGAACAAATGAGGGATAGATGAAGAAAGACAATACCAAGTCTGTGATGATGATTAGAAAGACAAGGGGGAAGTCTAAAGGCAAAGGAAAAGCTGAGAATAATTATAGCTAGACAGTAGCCCAAGAATTCAGATCTCAAAGCAAAATGGTGGAGTAAAGAAAGTGAGAGGTGATCATCACCATTGTCACCAGCCTAGACACTGGAGAAGAAATTGTCCACTCTGGTTAGAGGAATTGAAGAAGAAGAAGGAAGGCACTAAGGCCTCCACTTCATGTATAAACATTATAATATAAATTTGAATTCTTCTTCATTTTAGTATGCGATACCAAATAGAGATCTGACATACTGATGTGCATGATATGACAAGAAGTAAAGGCCTTCATGGAAGGACAAGATGGACAAGGTGGAGCAAGAGTTGCAGAAGCTTTAGTCAACATTTAAATTTTTATTAGCCCAATGGGCATGTAATAGAGTTAGTTGAATTGCTATTTCATTATGCCATAAGAAACAATTTACTTTAGAGCATCTTGTATGACAAGGATGATATATGAATAAAGTATGAGATTATTGTTTCAAAAGATATGATCTTGAATGGAAATTCCCATACATCTAATGATCTTTGTACAAAATACTTTGAGATAAGTGCTTATAATGTTAATACCAATTGATTATAATTATTAACTCAATATTATCATTAGCAATAGTCACCTTGGATAAATACATAAGAAATGTATATCTAGAATACATATTGATGTTAATCTAGAGTCCTTTGGTTATTGAACCTAATGGAATATGTGATTCTTGCTTGTACATAATGTGACATGTCATCCTTCACTAGATGTAGTGGGATGATAAGCTTTCCATCAAACTTTATACATGTGATGCATGAAGATCTTATGGAATGAATTCTATAGATAAATGTGTATACTTCATTTCTCTTATTGGTAATATGATGATATGTACTCAGTGAAATAGAAACAAAAGTCCCTTAAAGTGTTCAATGAGATTATAAATGAAGTATGACTTTGATTAAAGTGTTAAGAAACTTTGATGAGATCAAATGTTGGAATACTTTTCATCAATGTCTTGAGAACCTTCAGGAAAGGATTTTGATAATGTTTCACAAGACAAATCTGTATGAGCATGATGATCTATCAAAATGAAGGAATTACATCATGATGAGTCATGATAGAATTATCAATTAATCTAATCTTCTTATATCGTAATAAATATATAATCACTATATGATGTACCGTCGGAATGGTTTATAAGACATCATATATGATGTGATTTGTGGATGTCCCAATACGTCTAGAGGATTGAAACCTACATTGAGAAAGTAGTTTCTTAAAGAAGGTTTATCTAAAAACCATAATTGTTGAATATTAGTATTACCCCCAATCCAATAAAAAAATGTTTGTTGATAGGATAATTGAGTTCCTAAAGAATCCGTGGGAGTAAAAGTAAAACTCAAAATGTTTAAGATCAACAAAGAGGTAAAATGAGAACTAAGAGAATCACAAGTTGTTGTGGAATCGCAAGTTCGTCATGTAACACATAATGAAATAGTTCTAGTAGAACACATATAAATTTGGAGGATTGTGAATCCAATGATTCATATGGGTTGGTTATGAGAGGATGAGCCAACTAATCAACTAGAAGATATTAAGTACCATAATTTGAGTAAAGGCTCAAGGCCATTATGGGATCCATGTAAGCTAACAAGGTAGGACCTTGACATCACTACCTTAAGGGGTAATACCTAAAAGGTGTAATAGGGTCTTGTGTTAAAGACCTACATGGACAACATAAAAAGACAAATTAGCTAATTAGGTTTTCAAATCAGTTCTAGTTGTTGAACATGATAGAAATTCCTTTACCAATTGTCAAGCTTGTTGTTGTAGTTAAAATAGACTAAGAGATTTAGCATATTAAGATTAAATCTAGATTCCTTAAAGGAATAATCAGAGGATATGTATGTGACACAATGTAAAAGGTTTTATAACTTCATGAATGCAAATAAAGTCTATGAACTATAAAAGTTCAATTTGGGATTGGAACAAGTATCTCAGAAATGGGATCTTTTGATTTGACAAGATAGTCAAAGAGTTTGACTTGAATCAAGATAAAAGATGAAATCAGTGATTAGAAAAGATTTTGTGGGAGCATATATGAATATTCCACATATGATGAGGAATATCATCTCAATATTATGAATATTGAGAACTAGCATGAAAAATAACCCCTCAACAAAGAAGGATTTAATGATACATCTTCTGAGATAAGGTTCAAGATCTATAGAGATAGTTCTTGAATGTTTCACAATGGAAGTTTGAGCACATACAATAGAAATGTGTTGAAGAAGTTCAACACGGAAGGTTTCAATGAGAGAGAATATGTATTAGTCTCTCATGAACCTTATGTTCCAGTTCTTGTGAAGAATGGAAATGACATGATCAAGAAGCCAAAGGCTGTTGTAATGGATCTATCTTGAATGTTGTGAGTGCACTTATCCCATATAATCTTATATGTATGGACATGACAAGATGACAGTAAGATCCAATAAGGGTTATTGGAATGTTATTAAGATATTCATTAGTACTTTTGAAGTACTTAAGGATAATTATTAAGTCAATGAGGATAGCATTAAGAGGAAGAGTTGGGTGTCAAGAGTTACATCGATGCAAGCTTCCACGATGATAGAAGTGATAGAAACAAAATATGTTTGATTTAAAAGAGAAATATTGTTAGTTGGAAGGGTTTCGAACTAATAGTCATTCTATGATAGAAGCCAAGTATACTTGCGTTGTGAATGGAGAATGATACTATATGGATCTAAAAGTTCATATGAGGAACTTATGATGTTCCAACCATTTATTACTCGGTATTGATACTGTGACAACAAAGGAGATACTTGTTAGGCAAGGAATATTAGATACCATATTAAGGTGGTTTCGTATCAGAGGTAAGAGATAAGAAACATGTAATATATTGACTACTAGCAAAGTGTTGCTAACCTGCTGAGTTAAGCACTTTTGCATCAGAAGCATGATGGACATGTTTGGATCAATAAAAATGAAATTCATGGGAGATTGGCTCTAAGTGCAAGTGGGAGTCTGTTGGTAAGGTATTCCCATAGATCCAATCATGTGATGCTTGACTTGGAATAAACCATAAAGGATTTGATTAATACTCATAAAGGAAAGCTTCCAATTCATTTTGTTTCATTCAGTTATGAGATAATGAGGAAACATCATGAATGACTAAATAATGAGAATACTCAGTGACGTATGTCTTCAAGTATTAGCCTTGTAGAATGAGATCATACAAATGTTAAGAGTGTGTGCATTCTTGTTATGTCCCTACTCAGTTGTTTCTATTTAAGGTAGATAGACACCAATAACACATAACACTAGAGTGTTGTTTGGCTGATGACATAATTTCATTAGTCATGATATGGCAATATTAAGCTAATCACACAGATACATGTAGGGAATAGTGTATTAGACAAACCCACCTTGAGTGTGACACATGGATTGGTGGTCATAGTCATCTCTCATAGTGAAGGTGGTGATAGTGATTCTTAGACCTGAAATCACTGTACTCGTCACATGTCATTGGGTACACTTTGACATCATCAAACACAATCCTGAAACATGGGTTGTTATAACGGTGATGATTGGGAAACTTTGACACATGGGGATAGTGAGTGATAGATATGGGATTTTCCCCTCCTACTAGAGTATGATATCCTGGCCACTTGATAAGAGAGATTGAGAAATGCACGCACATGCACTTGTGAATCAATATATGATATTAAGGTCACATTATCTTCAACAGTCTGCTCTTGGTTCAAGACACATGGATATAACATTGAGAGGATGGTGAGTCTATGCCTCGAGTTCATTCAGAATATCAGAGAAAAAGGAATTATATAATCACTACAACACTTTACATAGATTTTCGGTTGAAGTTGTTCTTCAACTTTCCCTTCACTTGGGTAGCAATGATGTGTGACTAGGCACCACTCTCTACTTTTGATGTCATAAGATAGTTATGGACATTCACTGCCAATGTGATATGGGACCTATAGGGTCACACACATAGGAAATCATCTAGAAGAGGAGTTTAATCTTCAATGATGATTGGATTGATTACTAAAGTGTTTAAGTATTCAATTCACACAACTGATTAATTGATTGGATGACTATAGTGCCAAACAACCATCTGACTGAGTGAGATAGCCATTTTGGCATGTCAGATGGGTGTCTCAAGTGTTGAGACGTCTGTTTGGGTTGTTAGGTTGATTAGAGTTTGAATTGGCTAAGTTATGCCCATGAACCGACCAGTTCAATGTGATTGAACTGACCGACTCAACTCAAGTTCACTAGACGGTCATTTGGGTGATCAAGACAGGCATCTCGCATTGCTAAGATGGCTCGGTTTGGCTAAACGAAGGTTCTGGATGTTTACCAAACTTGTTTTGATTGCACGTTACTTGTTGTGCAAGGAATTAATATGAATCGAAATTGCCAAATTTGTATGCAATTGAGAAACTACCAGATGACCGTCTCGCAGGGTGCAATGACTATCTCGTGCACCAGATGACCATTGGGGTGTTCCAAACGACCTTCTCGTGGTTCCCAGGTTGTGAAAATTCAAGATCTTTTGGTCCCTCCACTCCCGCACAATCCCGTACAGACTGGAAACCCTGATGCTAACTCTGCCTATAAATAGAGGGGTACTAGGGGCTTCCCAGAACAAAACATAGATAATTAAGAATCAGTTCCTCTGACAACTGTTGTCCTCTCTAGTTGTGTCAATTGAGAAAGTATAAGCAAGTCCTACCTGATAATGGAGGGATAGCTACGGGAGAGAACAACTGAGAAGTGATTCATAACTGTCAGATGGAATTATTTCATTCTGATATGCCTTTATCTTGCTTCATATTTGTTTTGATTGACCCGGGTGATACACATTCTTTTGTCACTCAAGAAGTGATTCATAACTATCATTTGCATGTTAGTTGTAGAAGGGATAACTTGTTGTTAGAAACTCCATTAATTGGCTTCGCAGTATTACAAGAGGTACATTCCCCCTATCTTCTTTCTTTCTATAAACATAGCATTCAAGTGAATCTTATACCACTTGAGATGCTTGTATTTGATGTAATCCTTGGGATAAACACCTTGGAAAACTATAAGGTGGTCTTGGATTGGAGTTCCAAGAAAGCTATGTTCACATATGGTGGTAAGACATGGACCTTTCAGGGAGACAGGAAGATTCTTCCAACATGTCTAGTATTGGCAATGGTAGATGAGAGATTGTTGCAACATGGGTATGAGGCATTCTTAGAACATGTGGTGGATACCAAGGTAGAAAGTCATAGTATTCCAGAAGTGCCAGTTGTCAGGGAGTTTAAGGATGTGTTTCCAGAGAAATTTCCTAATGTTCCTCCACCTCGAGAGATTGATTTCGAGATCAACCTAGTTCCCAGTACGCAACCGATAGCTCAAACACCTTATAGAATGGCACCTGCTGAGATGGAAGAATTAAAGAAATAGTTGCAAGAGTTACTTGATAAAGGTTTTATATGGACAAGTATGTGGTCGTGTGATGCAAGAATTAAGAAGAAGGATGGATCTATGATGCTATATATAGACTATAAATAGTTGAACAAGGTGACAATAAAGAACAAATATCCTCTGCCAAGGATAGATGATTTGTTTGACCAGTTGCAAGGTACAACAATGTTTTCTAAGATAGACCTGAGGTCAGGATATCACCAGTAACTGATTAAGGAAGAAGACATACCCAAGTCAACCTTTAGGGCCAGGTATGGTCATTATGAGTTTATAGTTATGTCGTTTGAACTAACTAATGCACCAACAACATTCATGGATCTAATGAATAGAGTGTTTTGGCCATTCCTTTATTAGTTCATAGTGGCCTTCATAGATGACATTCTAATATATAGTAAAGATAGCCGGCAACATGAACAACATCTTCGATAAGCATTGAGTTTGTTGAGACAACACAAGATATATGATAAGTTTAGTAAGTGTGAGTTTTGGATGTCATAAGTATCTTTTCTAGGACATATTATATCTGTTAAAGGAATATGTGTTGATCCGAAAAAGGTAGAGTCTGTTCTACAATGGGAATAGCCCAAAACACCAATAGAGATGCACAGTTTCCAAGGTTTAGTTGGTTACTACAGAAGATTCATCAAAGACTTTAGTTCAGTAGCATTACTCCAAACTAGGTTAACCAAGAAGGATGCTCCTTTTTCCTGGAATGACAAGTGTCAACATTGTTTCCAGGTGTTGAAGGAAAAGTTGACCAGTGCACCAGTGTTAGTGTTACTTGAGCAAGGGAGAGGATATATTGTCTTTTGTGATGCTTCAAAGAATGGTTTGGGATGCGTGTTGATGCAGGATAAATGAGTGATTTCATTTGCCTCTCGACAGCTTAAGAAACATGAGGAGCATTATCCTACACACAATTTGGAATTAGTTGTAGTGATTCATGCCTTGAAAATCTAGAGACATTACCTATATGGGAAGAAGTGCCAGATTTTCACAGACCATATGAATTTGAAGTATATCTTTTCATAGTAAGAATTAAACATGAGACATCATCACTAGATGGAACTAATCAAAGATTATGATTGTACGATTCATTACCATCTAGGAAATGCTAATTTGGTGGTAGATACGCTAAGCAGAAAGTTGTCATCTTCATTCACAGATAAGGCACAGTTGAACTCTTTGGTATGTCATAATAGAGACATGCTAGTTTCCTTAAGAAAGATGAATGTACAGTTAGAAGTATATTTTCTAGCTAGATTGTTGGCACATATGCAAGTTAAAGCTACATTGAGACAACAGATTAAAGAAGCACAACATGCTGATATTGTGGTTCAGTAGATCATATCAGAATATGGCAGTGAGAAGCGAGATGTATTTCATGAGTCAGAAGATGGAACAGTTTGTTACCATGGTAGAATCATGGTACCTCATGTTATGGAAGAAGCTTACTCATCTATGTATGTTATGCATCTAGGAAGTACCAATATGTATCACAATCTAAAACATATGTATTGGTGGTCTGGTTTGAAAAAGGATGTAGTTGAGTTTGTTATGAGGTGTCCAGTGTGTCAGCAAGTTAAGGCTGAGCACCAGAAGCCGGCAGGAATGTTACAACCATTACCTATACCACAGTGAAAGTGGGATCATTTGACAATGGATTTTGTTGTTGGTTTTCTTAGAACAACCAAGGGTCACGATTCCATTTGGGTGATTGTTGATAGATTGAAAAAGTCAGCACATTTTCTTCCTGTTAAGACAACATACACTATTGAGAAACTTGCATAGGTTTATGTAGATGAAATAATACTATTTCATGGAGTCCTAGCAAAAATTGTGTCGGACAGAGGTCCTCAGTTTACAAGTCACTTTTGGGAGCGATTACATACAGCTTTGGGTACGCAGTTGAAGTTTAGTACTGCTTTCCACCCTCAAATAGATGGACAATCTGAAGGACTATATAGACTTTGGAAGACTTGCTTAGGGCATGCGTTCTTCAATTTGTAGGTAGCTTGGATATACATTTGAGCTTGATAGAGTTTGCTTATAATAACAGTTATCAAAACAACATTGATATGGCACTATATGAAGCATTATATGGTAGACGTTGTAGATCTCTGCTATTCTGGTATGAAATAGGAAAATACCAACTTCTTGGTCCTAAACTTGTGCAACAGACAATAGAAAAGATTAGGGTAATACAACAACAGTTGAAAGTTGCACAGGACAGATAAAAATCTTATGTTGATAATCGTCGTAGACCTCTAGAATTCCAAGTTGGAGACAAAGTGTATCTCAAGGTCTCTCCTTGGAAAGGTGTTCTCAGATTTGGGAAGAAGGGTAAGTTGGCTCCTAAATTTATGGGACCTTACCTGAAGATAGCACGTGTTGGAAAGGTGGCCTATAAGTTGGAACTTCCACCTGAGTTGCATAGACTACATCCAGTATTTCATGCATCTATGTTGAGAAAATGCCACCCTGATACAAAGCTTGTATTACAACCTATAGAGGTATAATTAGATGGGGATATATCCTATGTGGAAGATCCAGTGTTGATTCTTGATAGAAGAATCAAAAAGTTAAAAAAGAAAGACATAGTGCTTGTAAAAGTTCTTTGGCATCAACATGACATTAAAGAAGCCACATGGGAGCTGGAGGAAGAGATGAGGAGGAAGTACCCTTCTCTTTTCTCTTGAGATTTTGGGGACAAAATCCTTGTTAGGGGTTGATAACTTGTGACACCCCTAACTTGGGTTTTGGGATAACCCTAGAAGCTTTGCTTAAGTAAGTTTTTTATAACCTTGTCTTAATCTTTTGAAAAGTAATTAAGACTTGAGAAGAGTTTATTTCTCAATTTTAAACTTATTTGCGAATTGTTTGTGCCTTATATGATAACTTTGGTAAGAAAAGGGTTTATGTGCAATATATCAGCTATAGAATGTTCCTTCTCTCTCTTAGTATAAACTAGAGGAAAGAGAAAGAAGGGGGTGCCTTGTTTGAGTCTTCGTTTAATGATAACACTCTTTGAGGTGAAAGAACCAAGGAAGTGTTGAGTGTCGTAAACCCTAGATGAGGTTGTATCAAGTTTTGAAGTGTATATGGGAGTGCCTATCAGCCTGGAATCCATAGAGTAGGCCCTGTATCGATTTGTTAACCTTTGAGGGTGTTCGTGATGGGATAAGCACCTCAAGTAGGTGAACCCTATCGGTTTGCATGTTCCTTGTAAAAGTAATATCGATTTGCTTATAAAGTGAAATTGAGTGGTGATATCTTATCAAGAAAGATACCCAAATGGTTGATATCATGCCTATGGATTATCCTCAAGAGTTTTTCATGGTAAGATAATTATGGTTGCATGAAGTTACCATGCATGGACACGTGTCACTTAAGTGCACATGGTGATGACACCTTATACACACTCTCTTTCATGAACCTCAACTATATATAACTCTCTTTTCACCTCTTAGTAAACCTTTTGACTCCTTTACCATATCTTTCTTGGAGGACAACCCTAGGATCTCAAGAACCAAAGAGAAGATCGAGCATCTTACCTAAGGTGAATCCATGATCATCTTCAACCTTGGAAAGACCTTGCTTCTTGGATCATGATTCTTTCCTTTTCTTCTTTCCTCACCAAGTTCCTAACAACAATATCTTCTTTCATAGAGAAGTGCTATGATCAAGTCTTGGACTTTTGATAAGTCATCTTCAACCGTGGAACGTGGAGCTTTGAAGCTTGAAGCTCTTGAGTTGATCTTGAGGAAGGTTATATAACTTGAACCCATTTTATTATTATTCACTTTCTATCATACAATACTTGGTGATTCCTTTTCTACTTCAATTTGCTTGTTTGAATGATGGTTCTATGAGTTTTAATGAATATATAGGGTTTTTGCCCATGAACTAGAGTAGTTATGGATGAATTGTTTGACCGTGAAGATGATGAAACTGATATGCACAAGACGATATTGGTTTGTGGGAAACCCTTACACGATACAAGGGTATAAGTATGGAAATTGATACATATGAACTCCTATCCTTTTGGGTTGATTTCTTGAGTAGGAATATTGTTCTCTTAAGTGTTTTACCTTTCATCTAATGCTAAGAATATGGCAGGTTGATATCTATATGATATCCAAGTTGACACATATGTTTGCACCATAACATTGATGGCCGATATGACTTGTGATGCTTTAAAGAAATATGTTGTTGTTAGGCCAATATGTTAGTTGTTCTAAACATGTCATGCCTCAAAGGTGTTAGCTTGTCATGACTAAGATATTTCTATGGAAGATAGAATATCAAATGATGATACTTTGGTTGAGTGTAGAGGTCGAAATGGTCTACTCTAACCCTAAATCTGATACACTCACAATCTGGTATTCCATTTTGCCCAATGCATGTGTGATGGGTGACACCCTTACCCCGACATATTTTGTGAAAGTATTAACAATACTTTCTTAGAAGCCTTGTTCGATACACAAAGTGGTGTTGAGTCTAATAGGTGCAAAACCTAAGGTGTTGAATGAGGGTTCATCCAATACAATATAAACCCTAGAGGTCGATATCCCATAGTGAGAAATTGTCGATACTCAAAGGGATAGCAAGGTTGATACCCTAAGTTGATGAAGAGGTCGATACCCTTTTTGAAGGTGAGGCCGATACACAAGGGGTTGAAGTGGCCAATACCCTTGTTGTTGGTGAGGCCGATACATAATTTGATGGTGTAACCGATACCCTAGTTGTTGTTGGGTAGACCGATACACTAGTTGGTTGAGGTGGTTGATATATAATATGATGGTATGGCCGACACACACAAGAATACTTTATGGCTGATATACCTCAAGCACCATACAAATGATACCACTCTAATCATATGTAAAATGATAGCATTTGATATGCTTTGACTGACACAAGTAGATGTGTCTTGGCCAACACAAGTATATGTGTCTAGACCGGCACAAGTGATGTTTCTAGGCTGATACAAAGATTGGAATGAAGGTTGATACACCTTGATGAGCAGAGGACAATACACCTAGATGAGTGCATGCTGATATATCTTGAATAAAATAAGTGAATACATCATGAAAGTAATGAGATGAATACAATAAGTGTAGGTTGATAACCCTAAAGAAGGTTAAATCAATGTAATAAGTATGTTGAAGTCAATATCCTTGTAAGGATGAGAAAGAAACGTGTACATCATGTTGATAATCAATTGATGATATTTGATGAAGTATGCTTGAATATTTATGGAAAATTAATAGCTCTTATAATGTGAATAGTTTGATTGATAAATATGCACTTAGAAACCCTAAATCAGTTACAAAGGAAAACCCTAACCCTAATTATGAGAGGGTTGCAATTTGAATAATTCTCTTTATGGCATGGTCATGATATTTGCTTGATATTGCATTTGCTATGGAATCCTAACAATGCATGTATTATGAGATGATGAACATAGCTAGGTATGAGCTATGATAATTTTGCATAATATAGATTATATAAGGCCTTGTGATCCATGTGATATACTCTTACTACATGTATGACTTACATGTGGTTTTGATGACCTAGAGATGATTGGTACCTAGCGAAAGGTGACATTGTTCAATAATGGTCTGAGGGTTTGATACAAAAATCATATGATCATGATAATGATAATGTTGAAGGGATGAAATTCCCAATGAAGTGTTCAAGGAAATGAGATCCCAGGATAAGTGAACAAGATATGTACCAATTGATATGAGATCTCTTGAAAATATGTTACACTTTTCTATATAGCATTTATATATAATTCATGCTTGTAACTTGATTGATGCTAAAAGATGTTGTAATGCATTTAATCTATCGAGTGAACTAAAAATTTAGTTGCCCTGGCCATAGAATAATTCAGTGTTAGGATTTGCTAAAAGATGATACGAGTTTTACTCAGAGCGCATATTTTTGAATATGTGAGGGTGCAAGATGAGTATTTCCTTGCTTCCTTCAAACCCCAAGATTTTGCCTTGAGTCATTTTCCTAAAAAGAGTGCAGTTGTAGGATGTAGATCTATTGCAACATCAAGATTGGTGATAAAGTCATACCCCCAGAAGAGTATGTTTGTAGGCCATGACTCAATATATACAAGTAGGATTGACTATAGGTCATACCCTAGACAGAGAACATGCTATGTGTTGTATCTCTATAGAGAAGAGCCTCTATATGCTAGGCAAGCTAAAATGTAGAATGACTCATAATGTCAGTGCCACTCTCGTACTGATTGAGAAAGGATAGGTCGTAGATTCTGGCTCTTCCATAGACCTATATGGTACTGATGCTAGCTTCATAGAGGTCAGTTGGATATGGAAGGTATATTTCCATCTCCGTAGGGCATAATAAGATGGAATGTTTAAAGATGTAATCCTTCATGTAGCGTATTTGTTTAAGGACCAAATACAGAAACATTGGTTGATGCCTTGCTCTGGTTTTATACTGCTTAGTTTATAACAGTTATACATGTTCTTCATATTCCTCTTAAAAGTGATTAAATGATATATTGATCAGTTGTAGATATCTGAACTACTAAGATGATGAGACTACTCTACTCTGCATATAATCATCAGCTATACTTATTTAATTCAGTATAGTTTTTCTTCTGCTCTCATTCACAAAAGTTTAAATGTGATAATAATAGTGTTGTGGAGAGTTATATCTCTCGTTGGGACAAGTTGTCTCATCATGTGGGTTCCATAACTTTTTAGGGGGATGTGCATGAAAGGGTAAAGACTGTGCAGCAAAGAGCGAGCAGCAGTAGCCATAACAATAGTAACAGCTTTAGTTGAGTGCATTGCTATGTGTCTTGTAGATATAAAGTCATATGTGTCATCCTTGTACTCTCAATTCCTTTGGGATATAGTGCGTAAAGAGTTTTATAATCGATCTGACATTTTGGCTAGTATGCCTCGATGCATAATGTTGATTTTATGTATGTTTTGGTCAAGAAATTGTTATCTCATATCCTTGCAAGGTGACGGAACATTGTATGTACAAGTAAACCATGATGTATACATAAGGTTTGGTTCAATCTGAAAAGAGTTTCCTGGTAGTGGATCTCTTGGCAAAAAGGTTTTAATTTTTAGTGATTTTTGGTAATCTGTTGTTAATGATTAATTATGCATAGTTTTTTGCGATTAAGATGTTGGTTTAATTGCGGTCATCACAATTTTTGGTATCAGATCCTTAGGTTCACCGAGTCTATAGGGACATAGAATTAAGGTCGTTGAGTCTGTTCTAGTGTCCTCTAGTTTATCTTATAGTGACTTCTACTTATATAGAAGAAGAAGTAAATCTCAAAGATGTCTGGAGAACATGAAGAACATGTTGCTGAGAGCAACATTGCTGCACTAGGAAGAGGTGCAAGAGAACAGGCGAGAGAAGAACATGTCCCTGATATTTCACAGGTGGATCAGACTATGTTGGAGAACCCTGCTTTCCATGCCCTGTTTGGGCAATTTATGATGAAAGTAACACATATGGTGGATAGGATACCATCACCACCCCCTAGGGAACCAGTTTCTAATGAAGCTTTGAGTTCTAGTAAGACTTTTGAATGGCTACACCATGTGGGAGCTATAGAATATGTTGGAACAACTGACCCAGAAGATGCAGATCTGTGGCTCATTGAGTTAGAAAAAGCCTTTAAGATCCTTAGCATCCCAGAAACTGATAAAGTTAGGCATGTCGTGTACTTGTTAAAGGGAAGTGATGGCCACTGGTGGGCTATCAAAGAAGAGAAAAGGCCTAATGTTGAGGTCGGATGGGAGGAATTCCGACGTGAGTTCACCAATAGGTACTTTCCCCGTATGTACTAGGATGAGAAAACCTCACAGTTTGAACGGATTCGGAAAGGACCTATGAAGATTAATGAATATGAAGCTAAGTTCATGGAGTTTTTGTGGTTTTTTTCACATATGGCTACTACATACCAGGAGAGGATTCAGCATCTTGAAAAGGCTTTGAACACTAAATTGACTACACCTACAACTACTCTGGAGAATAGAGAGATCTTTGCTACATTTGTGGAATCGGCTAGGAGGATAGAAAGGTCAGTAACCGATAAATGTGAGGCCAGTTATAGGAAAGGACCTGCCTAGTTCCATGGATAGAGGTCCAGAAGCTATAAGAAACCAAGGTTTTTTGCACCGTCAGCACCACAGAGGTTCAGTGCTCAGATGCAGTGGAAGTCAAGTAGAGTCTGTAATTTTCAGCCTATTGGAGCCCAAAGTATGGCGTCAATATCAGTGACAGGGCGATCTAGACCACAGAAGGAGACTAGAATCTGCTACAAGTGTGGGCGAACATGATATTCGAAGATAGAATGTCTAGTAAGAGATACTAAAGTAACTCAACAATCGAGGCAGAGTCAACAAGGCTCTCAGAGGCAACAGTTTAGTAGTGGCGCAAGAGGACAAAGATGTGGACAGACGTCTCAAGTAGGTTCATTTGTACAAGATAACAGAGGACATGGTCGGTAGCAGGAGACGACGAGATTCTATAGTATGAGTCAGCCGAAAGCAATGGTCAACCCATGAGTAGTGACAAGTCAGATGGAATTATTTCATTCTGATATGTTTTCATCTTGCTTCATATCTATTTTGATTGACCCAGGTGCTATACATTCCTTTATCTTGAGAAGTGATTCATAACTGTCTTTTTCCTATTAGTTGTAGAACGGATAACTTGTTGTTAGAAACTTTGTTAGTTGGTTCCGTATTATTACAAAAGGTATGTTCCCCATGTGTTCTTTCTTTCTCGAAACATAGCATTCAAATGGATCTTTTACCACTTGAGATGCACGGATTTGATATAATCCTTGGAATGGACACCTTGGAAAATTATATGGTAGTCTTGGATTGTGGTACCAAGAAAGCTATGTTCACATATAGTGGTAAGAGATAGACCTTTCAGGGAGACACAAAGATTCTTCCAACATATATAGTATTGGCAATGGTAGCTGAGAGATTGTTGCAACATGGATGTGAGGCATTCTTAGCACATGTGGTGCATACCAAGGTAGAAAGTCCTAGTATTCCAAAAGTGCAAGTTGTCAGGGATTTTAAGGATGTGTTTTCTTAGGAATTTCTTCATGTTCTTCCACTTCGAGAGATTGATTTGGAGATCAATCTAGTTCCCATTACGCAACCGATAGCTCAAACACCTTATAGAATGGCACCTGTTGAGATGGTAGAATTAAACAATAGTTGTAAGAGTTACTTGACAAAGGTTTATATGGCCAAGTACATCGTTGTGGGGTGCTATGGTACTTTTTGTAAAGAAGAAGGATGGATCTATGAGGTTATGTATTGACTATAAACATTTGAACAAGGTGACAATAAAGAACAAATATCCTCTTCCAAGGATAGATTATTTGTTTGACCAGTTGCAAGGTGCAACAGTGTTTTCTAAGATAGACATGAGGTTAGGATATCACCAGTTATGGATTAAGGAAGATGACATACCCAAGTCAGCCTTTAGGTTAAGGTATGGTCATTAATTAGGAGTTTATAGTTATGTTGTTTGGACTAACTAATATACCAGTAGCGTTCATGGATCTAATGAATAGAGTGTTTCGGCCATTCCTTGATTAGTTCATAGTGGTCTTCATAGATGACATTCTAATATACAGACGAGATGTCCAACAACATGAACAACATCTAAGTGGGATGGCTTTCATGAGTCAAAAGAAGGAATAGTTTGTTACCATGGTAGAATCATGGTACCTGATGTTAATGACTTAAAAAAGATAGTTATGGAAGAAGCATACTCATCTATGTATGCTATGCATCCAAAAAGTACCAAGATGTATCACAATCTAAAAGATATGTATTGGTGGCCTAGTTTGAAGAAGCATGTAGTTGAGTTTGTTATGCGGTGTTCAGTGTGTCAGCAAGTTAAGGTTGAGCACCAGAAGCCAGTAGGAATGTTACAACCATTAACTGTACCATAGTTGAAGTGGGGTCATGTGGCAATGGATTTCGTAGCTATTTTGCCTAGAAAAGCCAAGGGTCACGATTCCATTTGGGTGATTGTTGATAGATTGACAAATTCAGCACATATTCTTCCTATCAAGATATCATACACTGCTGAGAAACTTGCATAGGTTTATGTAGATGAAATAATACAATTTTGTCAGATAGAGGTCCTCAGTTTACAAGTCACTTTTGGGAGAAACTACATATAGCTTTGGGTATGCAGTTGAAGTTTAGTACTTCTTTCCACCCTCAAATAGATGGGCAATCTGAAAGGACTATAAAAACTTTGGAAGACTTGCTTAGGGTGTGCGTTCTTTAGTTTGTAGGTAGTTGGGATATACATTTGCGCTTGATATAGTTTTGTTATAATAACAGTTATCAAAACTGCATTGATATGGAACCATACGAAGCATTATATGGTAGACGTTGTAGATCTCCTCTATTCTGGTATGAAATAGGAGAATACCAACTTCTTGGTCCTGAACTTGTGCAACAGACAACAAAAATGATTAAGATACTACAACAATAGTTGAAAGCTACACAGGACAGATAGAAATCATATGTTGATAATCTTTGTACACCTTTAGAATTCCAAATTGGAGACAAAGTGTATCTTAAGGTCTCTCCTTGGAAAGGTTTTCTCATATTTGGGAAGAATGTTAAGTTGGCTCCTAGGTTTATGGGACCTTATTCGGTGATAGTATGTGTTGGAAAGGTAGCCTATAAGTTGGAACTTCCACTTGAGTTGCATAGACTACATCTAGTGTTTCATGTATCTATGTTGAGAAAATGTCACCCTGATACAGAGCTTGTATTACAACCTATAGAGGTAGAATTAGATGAGGATATATCCTATCTGGAAGGTCCACTGTTGATTCCTGATAGAAGAATCAAAAAGTTGAAAAAGAAAGACATAGGGCTTGTAAAAGTTCTTTGGCATCATCATGGTGTTGAAGAAGCCACATGGGAGTTGTAGGAAGAGATGAGGAGGAAGTACCATTCTCTTCTCTCTTGAGATTTCGGGGACAAAATCCTTGTTAGGGGTTGATAACTTGTAACACCACTGACTTGGGTTTTTGAATAACCTTAGAAGCTTTGCTTAAGTAAGTTTCTTAGAACCTTGTATTAATCTTTTGAAAAGTAATTAAGACTTGAGAAGAGTTTATTTCTCAATTTTGAACTTATTTGCAAATTGTTTGTGCCTTATATGATAACTTTGGTAAGAATTGCAATTCACCCAAATGAAGGGTGTATGTGCAATCTATCACCTCTAGAATGTTCCTTCTCTCTCTTAGTATCAACTAGAGAAAAGAGAAAGAAGGGGGTGCCTTGTTTGACTCTTGGTTGAATGATGACACTCTTTGAGGTGAAAGAACCAAAGAAGTGTTGAGTATCTTGAATCATAGATGAGATTGTATTGAGTTTTTAAGTGTATATGGGAGTGACTATTGGCCTAGAAGACATAGAGGAGGTCCCATATCAGTTTGTTAATCTTTGAGGGTGTTCATAATAGGCTAAGCACCTCAAGTAGGTGAAGCCTATCGGTTTGCATTATCCTTGTAAAAGTAATATCAGTTTGCATATAAAGTGAAATTGGGTGGTGATATCTTGTCAAGCAAGATACCCAAATGGATAATATCATGCCTATGGATTATCCTTAAGAGTTTTACATGGCAAGATAATTATGGTTGCATGAAGTTACCATGCATGGACACGTGTCACTTAAGTGCACATAGTGATGACACCTTATACACACTCTCTTTTATGAACCTCAACTATATATACCTCTCTTTTCACCTCCTAGTAAACCTTTCGACTCCTTTACCATTTCTTGCTTGGAGGACGACCCTATGGACTCAAGAAGCAAAGTGAAGGTCGATCATCTTGCCTAAGGTGAATCCATGATCATCTTCAACCTCAGAAAGACTTTGCTTCTTGGATCATTATTCTTTCATTTTCTTCTTTCCTCACCAAGTTCCTAACTATGATATCTTCTGTCATAGAGAAGTGTTGTGATCGAGTCTTGGACTTTTGATAAGTCATCTTCAACCTTGGAACTTGGACCTTTGAAGCTTGAAGCTCTTGAGTTGATCTTGAGGTGGGTTATATAGCTTGAACCCAATTTTATTATTATTCACTTTCTATCATGCAACACTAGGTGATTCCTTTTCTACTTTAATTTTCTTGTTTGAAGGATGGTTCAATGAGTTCTAATGAATATATAGGGTTGTTGTCCATGAACTAGAGTAGTTATGGACGAAGAGTTTGAGCTTGAAGATGACAAAACTGATATGGACAAACCGATATTGGTTTGTGGGAAACCCTAACCCGATACAAGGGTATAAGTATGGAAACCCGGTACATATGAACTCCTATCCTTTTGGGTTGATTTCTTGAGTAGGACTACTGCAAAGTGTTTAACCTTTCACATATATCTATAAGATATCCAAGTTGGCACATATGTTCGCACCATAACATGGATGCCCGATAAAACTTGTGATGCTTTATAGAAATATGTTGTTGTTAGGCCGACATGTTAGTTTTTCTAAAAATAATATGCCTCAAAGGCATTAGCTTGTCATGAATAAGAGATTTCTAATGAAGATAGAATATCAAATGGTGATACTTTGGTTGAATGTAGAGGATGACATGGTCTACTCTAACCCTAAATCTAATACACTCACAATCTGATATTCCTTTTTTCCCAATGCGAGTGTGATGGGCGACACCCTTAGCCCGACATACTTTGTGAAAGTATAGACAATACTTTCTTAGAAGCCTTGGTCGATACACAAAGTAGTGTTGCAGCTGATAGGTGCAAAAGTTAAGGTGTTGAATGAGGGTTCAATCAATACGATATAAACCGTAGAGGTCGATATCCCATAGTGAACAATGGCCGATACTCAAAGGGATAGCAAGGATGATACCCTAAGTTGATGAAGAGGATGATACCCTAGTTGAAGGTGAGGTTGATACACAAGGGGTTGAAGTGGCCAATACCCTAGTTGTTGGTGAGGTCGATACATAAGTTGATGGTGTGACTGATACCCTAGTTGTTGTTGGGTGGACTGATACACTAGTTGGTTGAGGTGGTCGATATACAATATGATGGTATGGCCGACACACACAAGAGTACTTTATGGCCGATATACCTCAAGAACCATACAAAAGATACCACTCTAAGCATCTCTAAAATGATAACATTTGATATGCTTTGGCTAACACAAGTAGATATGTCTTGTCCAACACAAGTATATGTGTCTAGGCTGACACAAGTGATGTGTCTAGGCTGATACAAAGATTGGAATGAACGCTGATACACCTTGATGAGTGGAGGATGATACACCTTGATGAGTGTAGGCTGATACATCTTGAATACAATTAGTGAATACATCATGAAAATAATGAGATGAATGCACTTTAATAAGTGTAGGTTGATAACCCTAAAGAAGGTTAAATCAATGTAATAAGTATGTTGAAGTCAATATCCTAGTAAGGATGAGAGAAAACTTGTACGTCATGTTGATAATCAATTTATGATATTTGATGAAGTATGCTGAAACATTTATGTCAATTAAATAACTCTTATAATGTGAATAAGGGTTTTATTGATAAATATGCACTTGGAAACCCTAAATCAGTTACAAGGGAAACCCTAACCCTAATTATGAGAGGGTTGCAATTTGAATAATTCTCTTTATGACATGGTCATGATATTTTCTTGATATTGCATTTGCTATGAAATCCTAACCATGTAAGTATTATGAGATGATGAACATAGACAGGTATGAGCTATGATGGTTTAGCATAATACAAATTATATAAGGCCTTGTAAGCCATGTGATATACTCTTACTACATGTATGACTTACATGTGGGTCTGATGACCTAGAGATGATTGATACCTAGTGAAAGGTGACATTGTTCAATAATGGTTTGAGGGTTTGATACCCAAATCATATGATCATGATAATGATAACGTTGAAGGGATGAAATTCCCAATGAAGTGTTCAGGGGACTGAGATCTGAGGTTAAGTGAACAAGATATGTACCAATTGATATGGGATCTCTTGAAAATATGTTACACTTTTCTATAAAGCATTTATCTATAATTCATGCTTGTAACTTGATTGATGCTAAAAGATGTTGTAATGCACTTAATCTATCAAATGAACTAAAAATGTAGTTTCCCTGGCCATAAAATCGTTCAGTGTTAGGATTTGTTGAATGATGAAATAAATTTTACTCAAAGCGCATATATTTGAACATCTGAGGGTGTAAGATGAGTATTTCCTTGCTTCCTTCAAACCCCATGATTTATCTTTGAGCCATTTTCCTAAAAAGAGTGTGGTTGTAGGTCGTAGCTCTATTGCAACATTGGGATTAGTGGCAAAGCCATACTCCCAAAAGAGTATGGTTGTAGGCCATGACTCAATATATACAAGTAGGATTTACTGTAGGTCATACCCTAGACAGAGAACACGCTACACGTTGTATCTCTATAGCGAAGAGCCTCTATATGCCAGGCTAGCTAAAGTGCAGAATGACTCATAATGTCACTGCCACTCTCGTACTGATCGAGAAAGGAGAGGTCGTGGATTCTGGTTCTTCCATAGACCTATATGGTACTGATGCTAACTTCATAGTGGTCAATTGGAAATGGAAGGTATATTCCCATCTCCACAGGGCATAATAAGATGGAATGTTTAAAGATGGAATTAGCCGGGTAGCGTATTTGTTTAAGGACCAAATATGGAAACATTAGTTGATGCCTTGCTTTGGTTTTATACAGCTTAGTTTATAACAGTTATACATGTTCTTCATATTCCTCTTAAAAGTGATTAAACAATCTATTTCTCAGTTGTAGATATGTGAACTAATAAGATAATGAGACTTCTCTACTCTACATATAATCAACAGTTATACTTATTTAATTCAGTTTAGGCTTCTTCTTCTCTCATTCATAAAAGTTTAACTGTGATAATAATACTGTTGGTGGAGAGTTATATCTCTCACTGGGACAAATTGTCTCACCCTGTGGGTTCCACAATTTTTTAGGGGGGCGTGCACGAAATGGTAAAGATCGTGCAGTAGAGAGTGGGTAGCAGCGGCCAGAACAACAGTAACAACTCAGGTTGAGTGTGTTTCTATGTGTCTTGTAGATATAAAGTCCTATGTGTTGTCTCTGTACTCTCAGGTCTTTTGAGAAATAGTGTGTAATGAGTTTATAATCGATATGAGATTTTGACTAGTACGCCTCGACGCATAATGTTGTTTTTGTGTATGTTTTGGTAAAGCAATTGTTATCTCATATCCTTGCAATGTGATGAAACATTGTATGTACAAGTAAATTTTGATGTATATATATGGTTTGGTTCTTTCTGAAAAGAGTTTCTTGGTATTGGATCTCTTGACAAAAAGGTTTTAATTTTTAGTGATTTTTGATAATCCATTGTTAATTATTAATTCTGTATAATTTTATGCGATTAAGTTGTCGGTTTGATAGCAGTCGTCACAAGGGGTGGGCGCAATTCAATTGGATTTGATTTACTATAAAATTACAAATCAAACTATACATATTGTTTTGTAAAATTACAAATCGGATGAACTGTTAACCAGTCCAAAATTGAACCAAACTTAACTGTTGATTTGTAATTTGGTTCTAGTCAGTTCGATCTCAAACTATCATATGAGAAACGAAAGAGTTGTATACTTACTTCTTTATGAAAAAAAATTAACCATTTTCATGATTTTAATCAACACATATAGCTTGATAAACAAACTATAGATAAAAGAAATATATTTAGGTATGGGTAACATAATAATACATTTATAGAAAATAAGTAGACAATGTCCTATTTTCAACTATATAGTAATAAAATTTATAAGCTTTAATTTTATTTATTTAGCATCAGTTTTACAGACATTGGCATACAATTGGTATTGTAAAATTTAGTTTGGACAATCAGAATATAAGTATATATTTTACTAATACATAGACATATGTATTGGTTCGATTTCATTTGATTAAATTGCACCTTCAAACTGAACCAAACAGTCATTTTAATGGTATGAAATTTTTTAAAAACAAATTAAACCATGCACCATTGTAAAGTCGAACGGAACTGATCGGTTTAATTCGATCTGGTTAAGTTTTATGGGTTGGTTTGGTCTTTTACCCAGTCCTACTTTTCATGTACCCCTTAAAAGACGGGTGGTTGCATCGGAGTACGTGGACTCCTCTCTATTACGGTATTACTCTTTTTGAGTGGATGTTGCATGTTGCTCTATAGCGTGCTCAATACGACTCAGGTTTGGTGAAGGCACATTCTTGACGGATGTGTGCGACTTAAATGTGTGAACGTTCTATCGCAGGGGAAGAAGCGCAAGCTCTTAAATGTATCTATAGCGCGACGATATTTTCTCCATGACAACTCCTAACTGGTGGCTCGTTAAAATAAGCTTCTAATCTCAATTTGTTATTCTGTTCCAACTAGGATATAAAACAAAGCATTACCTTTAATCGTTAAATTTATATTTTCAAACAATGTCCCCGGTGCTTTACATATAACACAATGTCGTCTATTCAACAAGAAGTTTGGGTAAACAAGTTTACAATTACTTTCTTCTAATACAAGACAATATTCTATAAACAAAAATTTTGAAGTATGTTGAGTTTTTTTAATTAAAGAATGAGCTGAAACCTAAAAGAAGGCATCCGATGACATGCAATATTAAAACAAAAAATTGACTTGGTTTGATGCTTTCATTGATGTTGGGTGACAATTCCTATTTCTTCTTCCCTTCCATTCTCTAGTTCCTGCTTCTACATTTTGTGATTGAGTTGGCTACACTTTGGTTGAGTTCAAACGTCAAACGACAAACAACAATTTGCTTGCATGAAAATAAACAATACAGATTTGCTTCACCCACTTGGGAGGACTCTTGGATCCACCATTGTTTGTATATAGTATTTGTTGTGGCATTGGTAATTTGCATATCACATCACATGCCCCATCCTACCCAGACTGTTCTGCTTGCTACCGGCCAAAGCAACACATAAATGAATAAAGCAAGCACTGTAGGTGGGGTCACAATTATGATTCGTGTGGATACAGCTAGGTTGCTTGCTTGTGGACTGACTAGCCATAATCTGACATATATTCCAACTATTATTATTAATTTCCCTTTGATTGCTTAACAACCATTTGGCCACCACTGTCCAATAGCGATGGAGTCGCACAGTTAAACGAAGAAACTGATACGTGGAAGTTGAGCTTCCACATGCGGCGACCCTCAACTCCAAAGGTAGCTGTCATGACAACTGCATCCGCCAATGGGAAACTGAAATCAGCAATCTACGGGCGTGTTTGGCCTGAACTAAGAAAATAGAGTAGTGAGTCGTGGCCATGTTTCATAGCGCCATCTACTCCCTACTAATCACTCGCCACTTGCCCATTGTGCTATACTACATTCAATCATTTAAGTCAAGATCTGTATGCATGCTAGTGTTCTCGATGGCCTTGATGGGGAAGGTTGGGAAGCTAAATCACGTGGATTATGCGAAGATCCGAGCCTTTAAATCCACGTGATTTAGGCCTAGTTTGGGACAACAATTTTGAAGTCCCAGTAGTCTTTGCATAAACACGATTAGGCAAAAAAACCTAAATGGCACATTTGCCAATTTTAATTACCTAAATGGCATGTTCTTGAACTTATTGCCCAAAATGACACATTTTGGAGCAATACGTCTCCTGTTGGGACGCATTGCTCTCCCGCGAGGCAATGCGTCCCGGTGGGGGACGCATTGGTCCCACAAGAGGGCAATGCGTCCCGAGCCGTGACGCATTGCTCTGTTGTGGGACCAATGCGTCCCCCGCCGGGACGCATTGCCACGCGGGAGAGCAATGCGTCCCGGAAGGGGACGCATTGACCCCACAGGAGTGCAATGCGTCACGGCTCGGGACGCATTGCCCTTGTGTGGGACCAATGTGTCCCCCACCGGGACGCATTGCTCAATGAGTCTCCATGCAGGACGCATTGGAGCAATGCGTCCCCATGCAGGACGCATTGGTTTTTTTAATCATTTTTTACAGTCACTGATATTGTTTCATGGTTATTGATATGTAAATTAACAATATTGATTATATTTATACATTTATAATTCGTTCACTTGTATTTGGATGTCTATAATATACTCAATTATTATAAATTTGTCAATTTCAATAGGTCGTAACATGCATATGGAATATATAAGTGTATTGCAACCAACATTGGTTGGTTCCGAATTGATTATATAATACGAACTTAATCCAAATAAATGAGATAGCAATTAAAAACAAGGTTAAAACATGAACCAACATGACGAGAAAATAATACACAACAGAACAATATGATAGATCCACAACAACATGATCCAAAATGAACTAATGTGATATCATAATATGATAGATCCACATACAATAGATGTCCTCACAAAGGCATACATACAAAACTGTACAATATATAAAAAACTAAGTATGTCGTCCTCGCCCACGACGTCCTCGCCCACGTCCCTCTACATCAGGATCCTCTGTACCGATGTCATCTGGAGACTGCTGAACTGGGGACAACTGTGTAGGAGGCTGCTGGAGAGCATCAGGGAAGAAATGAAAAGGTGGAGGTGGGGTGAGGGGTCTAGGAAAACCAGGATAGGATGCATCAGATGGGGTGCATCCTGAGAAATCAAACGGAGTAGGTGAATATGTGACATAAGATGGTGGTCGGCTCTCGGGAATAATTGCTGGTGGGAATGGAGTGTATGGAGCAGAAGAAGAACTTGCTCCATGGTATGCTGGTGGTTGAGGTGGGGTGATGAATGAGGAATATGAAGCAGCTCCTGAAAAATATGGCCCTGTCGGTCCCCATGACATGAACTGAGAAGTGGGAGTGGGAGTGGGCTCAACAGTAGGAGTAGGAGTAGGAGTAGAAGTAGGAGTGGGCTCAGGGGCTGTGGTATGAGTGGGTATGGGATCCCACGGCCGAGCATAGTCGGGAAGACTATCAAAGTAACTCCCCTGGATGGTATAGATGTTGTCTCTGATATGTGTAGGGGTGTGCTGTACTGCCGCTCGGATCGCCAAATGTGTTTGTACTTGTAAAATAAAATATGTACACATAATAAAGACCAATTACATATATTACAAATAACAAAGATAAATAATAACAATTTGTAAAAGAAAATAATAATGATACTCACAAATTCCCGCTGACGATAACTTTGCAGGTAGTATATGCTTGGAGGCATATCTGGAGGGGGCACAATGTATTGTGGATGATACCATGCATAGTGAACCTGAGGACTGTAGACTGTATCAGCTGGTGGAGCGGGAACTAAGCTCTCACGTCTGTTGTTCCACATCTGCACCTCCTGCCTATAATGAAGCATCCAATCCTCAGCCGCATGACCCCTCCCATCTATCCGGCTAAGCTTCGGCAGCTCAAGAGTAGGTTATACTTGAACAAAGCCGAACTGTCCAAGTACTCTGTCGGGAAAGTGCCACTCCACTATTGTGTAGCACAACAGAGGCACTCGTGCCAACCAAATATCACTACCATCTCTACAAATGGTAAGCAATCTCTCGAGAACCTCAGCAGTGTAAGGAGTCAACTCTATCTGTTATTCATATAAACAACGTGTATCATATAAAACGGAGTAAATTGTAAATAAATAAAACATATCAAACAACAGAGGTAAGTAAGTTATACCTGTGAGGGCAAAATCTGGTCAAATGTTGAATCGTAAAATTGAATTGTTCCCCTGATAGTTTGACTCCTTTGGACAAAGGTAGGCCACCTATTAAATTGAGAAACTAAATTTAGATAAACACTACATAATATTTAGACAAATAAAAAAGTTAATTGTGTTGATCTTTAACCTGTAGCCCAAGGGAACATCTTCTGGCCAATCATTACAGCGCATTCTAATTGTACCTGGGCGTCCAATTCCCAACCTCTCCCAACACCACAACTGTAATAGGCACACACAACCTGATAGATGGGCTGTTCTCCTAGACCGGGTGGTTTCCTTATACAACTCCCTATATAAGAAAGCTAGAGTTGCAGCACCCCAAGATAGAGTGTCACAACGTTCAAAATCAGACATAAGAGGGAGATACCTAACATGAACTCTATCCCCTGTACTATCTGGGATAAGGTAACTACCTAAGAAATATAAGAGATATACCCTAGTATACCTTGTCCTCATTTCTACTTGTTGTTCTTCATCACCCGCGGTCAGATCCATATCCTTGAAGGTCTCACGCAACCAAATCAAGGAGATATGCCCCTTAGACATCCCATTTGGTGCATCTCCTAAGAAATTCTCACAAAGGTGAGTCCATGAAGAAAATTGCCCCTCATCTACACCTAAAGGATATGAAGCTATAACCGGTGGGCCATCAATCCTCAGGCCTAAAAGAACTACAACATCCTGAAGAGTGACACTCATCTCAAAAGGGGGAAGCCTAAAAGTATTGCTAGAGTTGTCCCACCTGTTAACTAATGTAGTGATTAAACTAGGGTCAAGGTGGATACATGGTAGCCTATGAACAAGCCCAAAACCAGCTATGGAAATATTGTCTAAAACATCCTGGTCAGTAATAGGCCATTGTGCCAACATAATGTGGTGCTGGGAGAGTCGGTAGGTTTCTTGTCTAGGAGCCATATCTATGAAAAGTGAAAATATTTCATTAAATGAAAAGTGCAAAAATTACATTACATGAAAAGTGCAAATAGTGTACAACATTTATGATTGTCAAGATTCTTCATTAGATAAGATGAAATTACAACATGAACAACATGAATTACATGAACAAACAATATAAAAATACAACATGAACTACATGAAATTACTGCATTTGATTCAGTATCTCATCTAGAGGTTCATAAAATGGCCACACTTGATGTACCACTCGATGTATCTCTGGATGTGATACAGCTAACTGGTTTTGTACTTGTTCGTTGATTGGCATTGCTTTCTATTTTGTGTGATCCCAATACCAACCAGGTAGCTCAAGAAGTTCTTCATACATGTGAAACATTTGCTTTAAAAAATTGCCAATGAAATTTTGCTTGTTCTTTTGTCACTATAAATCCTAACTTGTTGTGCAACAAATCTGGTACATCATTCCAGTCATCATCCAATAGAGTTTGATGAGCCATTTTTCCCTGTAGGCACTTCGTAGCTATTATTTGGATTAACTCTACGGACATGTGAAATGTCCATGTCCTTCGATGAGCCATCTATAGAAATTGAAATTGCAAACATTACATGACTTTAGTGAAATTGAAATTACAACCATTACATGAATTTAGTGAAATTGAAATTACAACCATTACATGAATTTAGTGAAATTGAAACTGCAAATATTACATGACTTGAGTAAATTGAAATTGCAAACATTACATAGCCAGCCATCATATGACATTAGGACAAGTGCGTCTATTATGGCCCTTTCTGCCACACTTATGACAGTGATATGTATACTGATTTGGATCAACATCCATAGTTGAATGCCTTCTCTTTTTCTTTGGTCTTCCAGCTTGCCTTCATTTCCTAGGGGGTAATAAGGAATAAATACCTCTACTTTCATCAAATTGAGGCCAATACCTCTTGTCGGGAATGCCACGAAATTCAGTTATGTATGCATTTAGATAAGCCTCATTTGTATAATATGCACTCACGAGTGCATCAAGATCCCAATTGACAGAGTCTGCAGCTACCCAAACATGAGAGCATGAAAAATGCCATTGTTGTGGAAAACCACAGCTGCATTGACTGCCACCATTTGGATGCACTATTACTTGAAATTTATATCCATCCATGTCACCAACAAGCCATTCATCATTGTTCACACGGATGTGTATTGTCAATTTTTTTGCATCCTCTCGAACATTATAAAGCTTATCATGAACCTTAAAGGGCCATTTAAACCCATCTTGTGCACGTTTATTTGCGAGATTACGCCTATACAGCCACATGGTCACAGAGCGATAGTATGTGGCAACAATTAACGCTTGTATTGGCAAACCTCTAACACCTTTTAAGACTCCATTACAGCCTTCAACATGATTGGTAGTCAATGACCCATACCTGCAACCTCTGTCATATGCGAGAGCCCAATGTACTGGATTTTAGCCTAATAAATACGACTTCGCTGCTGGTTCTATGGTTTCTATAACAGTCATATGACGATCAAATTCATGTGTATCAGATGTGGATCCCACCTTCCACATAAGGTCCCTCAATTCCTTGGACTTGAACTGCTTATGGAAGTTCTCCCGAAGATGTCGAAGACAATAACGATGTTGAGCCCAATGAAATTTTGATTAAAGGGCTGGAAAAATCCCACTCATTCGATCAGAAATAATACACAAGTCTATATGTCGTGGAATGATTGGAATACAAGTTTGTAGAGAACCAAAGAACCACTCCCATGAGTCCTTATTTTCTTTCTCGACAACAGCAAAAGCAAGTGGAAATAGACCATTATCAGCATCTATGCCACATGCAAGGAGAAGTATGCCAGTATATTTTCCTGTTAAAAATGTGCCATCAACAGTAAGAACAGGCCTACAATAGGCCCAACCCCTCACAGCTGGACCAAATGCCCAAAACACCCGCTTGAATCTACGAGTGCCTTCAGTTTGAAGGATATAATCATCAATAAGGTGGTCATATATAGTTCTTGGAATATATTGTGTCAGAGAAATTAGGAACGGCAACAAACTATGATATGATGATTCCCAGTCTCCAAATATTTTACAAACAGCCTTCCTCCTCGCTAGATATGCCTTCTTGTAAGATATATTGAGCCTTAGTTCAGCATTCACCTTGTCACGAATTTCTCGTGTCGACATATCCAGTCGTGATACTAGGATTGGCATTATCATTCGAGCAATATAAGATGATGTGACTTGGTGATGATCATGATTCATAACAGTTAATTCACAATTGTGGCCTGCTTTACAACGTTTTATCTTCCACATGCCACCTGCTTTTTTGGACTGGCAAGCGGTCAATCTCCAAGGACATCGTTCATCATGGATACAAGCAAGTTTAAGATGACGATTATTTGAGCGTAATGTACGGTACTGGACATTCTTTTGTACCGACCATTTTTGGAGTGTCTCAACCAGTACAACTTTAGATGCAAATAAAGCACCCTCATATATAACATCACTGGAAGGATTGTAATTGAGACGAAATTCATGACAAAAATCTTCCACCCAGTCATCATCTTGAAAAGCTTCATAGTTGTAATCAATGTGTTCATGTTGGGGCCATTGGTTGTCAAATATGGATGGAATATGACTCAATGCTGCAATAGAGTCAGGGAATGGATGTGTGTGCTGATCATCGGTTTCAGTCAATGACTCATCCTCAGGTGGTTCCACTGTTATTACCACCTTCAATGTCACTATTGTTATCACCTTCATGATCACTATCATTATCACCTTCATGATCAATATCATTATCTCCCTCCTCAACCTCAACACCAATATTCTCAGTACTAAGATTTTGAGAAAATTCAGGTGGTTGACTCCACTCAGCAGTTAAATTGCTAAGACTGAATTGAGGTGTAGGACTGAATTGAGGTGGTTGACTCCATTCAGTAGTTAAATGACTTTGACAGGATTGAGGTGGTTGACTCCGAGAGAATTGAGATTAAAATTGATTCAATAGACTCATTAAACAAGGTTGTTGGTGGATATATGTTTTTTCAAGAAACACATCAATATAGGCATCAGCTGAAAGTGATAACAAGGTTCTGTATGCATCATCATCATCAACTTGTACGAGCATATGATTTTCTCCAGGGAAAAGATAGGATATTTTGATAGAGAAGTGGTTGGGATTGATGTCAAGTGTTGTATAGATATATGATTTTAGTTCAGATAGGGTATTAATAAGTGAAATGTTTATGGGTCTAACAGATCGACTAGAATAAGACCCATCAGAGAGAAATTGCCCATCATATCGCATCTTCACAATTCGTGAATTTGAACTAGATGCCATGTTCCTATATTTTAGAATATTATATTAACATCAGAAAGAAATTCATATTTTATGACATTATATCAACATAAATTAATATTTTAGAGCAATGACATCAATTTGGAATTAAATTTATTGGATTATTTTTTCTATAACATTAACAATGAACAACAATTTTGCTAATTTTTTCAGTAAAATTAACTAACATTTCATAACAACAATTTTGCTAATTTTTTAGTAACACTAACATTTCAAAATAACAATTTTGTAATTTCAAACAATAATTTTTCAGGTATTAAGTAGCCTTCAATTGTCATTTTCTACATCATTATTTCAGTAATGTGCAATTAAAGAGTAACAATACAATTATTTCAGTTGTAATATTTTGTAAGTTCATATTTTGAAAATTAAAAATTTGGTAGAATAAATATCTGAAATGGAGAGTTATCTGTTGACAATCGAACAGTAGAAGAAGAGAAAGAAGAAGCTCCAAATAGTCTCCGAACAGCAGAAGATATCAGCTCCAAGATCGCCCGAAATAAGCTAGAAATCACCCAAAGCAATAGAAATCCGAGAAAAGCTCCAGAGCAATGGGAGTATAGAGCTAGATGAAGGAAATGAAGAATGGTGTGAGTTTGGGGGTTGTTTTCGGCCAATATATATAGGGGAGCAATGCGTCCCGGTTGGGGACGCATTGCGCCCACGTGGCACCGCCCGGCGCTGTGCGGCGGCCCCAACGGTAAAATAGCCGTTGCGCTGTCCGGGACGCATTGCTCGCGTGGCATATTTATAGCCGTTGGGTGCGTCGCGGGCCGCGACGCATTGGTCCCACAAAGGGCAATGCGTCCTGAGCCGTGACGCATTGCTCTCCCGCGTGGCAATGCGTCCCGGCGGGGGACGCATTGGTCTCACAACAGAGCAATGTGTCACGGCTCGGGACGCATTGCCCTCCTGTGGGACCAATGCGTCCCCCACCGGGACGCATTGCCTCGCAGGAGAGCAATGTGTCCCAGCAGGGGACGTATTGCTCCAAAATGTGCCATTTTGGACAATAAGTTCAAGAACATGCCATTTAGGTAATTAAAATTGGCAAATGTGCCACTTAGGTTTTTTTGCCACACGATTACTTATCATGGTCTCTGGTGCCTGTAAGTTTCTGCTCTAATTTTGGCATTGTGAGCAGTTTGCAGTGTGGCTGCTAGAAACTACTACCACATAAACAGAATGTGGGAATCGCCAAGATTTTTAATGATGATTTCTAAGCGCAGGTCGATGGGTAGTTAGTAAGGCTGCCTTCCTGGGTTGACCTAGATGCTGTGCCGAGTACCTACCAGGCCTTTGTTTGGGGATGCAAGTGACACTTTCCAGAGAGTGGGTGGTGGACAAAAGCGTCCAAGGGACATGTGGCCCATGCGCGTGCTTGCCACTTGGCATGGATCATGGGGGTTCTGTTAATACGGATGCACGTAGGTAGTGGCGAAAAGAAGTGCACTGTGTCCCCCATCCACCCCAACCTGGGAGCGTAGCTGCTCTAGTCCTCGCCAGCAACTCCTACGGTTGTGCCAAGTATGGTATACCGGCTGCCAGCTATTGGGCAGCGGGAGTTGGTCACAGGCAGCATCCAGTAGCAGACAAGAACGGCCCAAAAGCTATACCAATTGACCTATCAAACAAACCTGGTTAGAGATGAGCATTCGTCGATCAATTATGGTTAATTCAGTTTGGTAAAATGGTTAATTTATAGTTCGAGATTTTAACCATTAATCTAGTAGTATTGGTTAATTCAATTATGGTTAATCGGTTAATGATTAATTTGATCAATTAATTAGGTAGAGACTAGAAATGAGCTGTTGAAAGAGGTTAAGAAAGTTTTTACAGCGCAAAACTTAGGTGCACTATGTGTAGAGCGCTCGGGCTATTCAAATTTCCAATCTAGCATGAAAGCGGTCCATAAATTATGCAAATCTCACTTCGTGCTACACAACATTAGTGTCACCTCCTAATACCTAGGTTGTCCTAACATCTATGATTGTGGGACTCAGTTTACCGTCTTATCTAATTCCTCGTCCTCGTGTGATTGTATGGCAATCTATCCCAATACCATGATTTCCTCAATCGTGAAGGGTTTTTAAAGAGTTTTGACCCTGAGCTATCCCTAGCCAACATCTACAAAACCTTGGAAGAAACTGGAGATACCTTATAGGAAGAAGGCCATCCCACCCTCGTCTTCTCTTGACATCAAGACACGTTTCATTGCACTTATAGTTAACTACAATATCCACCCCAAGAAAATAAAATGGATATAGCAGAGAACTTTGTAGTGTTTATGTATTGTCTCCTCTAAGATGTCAAAGTCAAAAGTGTTCTCTATATTCTCCATCATATGACCTATTTTGACACTAAGAAGAACACCCGAGACTCCCACCCACTCTACCCAAACTTTATATGTGGTATGTTTCAGCATCATACTAAGAAATCTCTTTCCAAGGATCTTGGCTACAAAGCTAGTGGAAAAGGGGTTTATATCAGTGAAACCACAAGTCAAGAAGTCCTTCCATCCCACCAATACCTTTACCCCTAGTGTCTCTTCTTCTACCCAGCCTCCACCTCCTCCTAGACCTTCCCATGAATCATTTTCTATGTCAAATGAAACCCTTATGAGTTACATGATGCATTGGAATGTATACCAAATGCAGGTCTAGGAGCACCTTCACCGGGATTTAGTTCAAATTACGTCTACCATGAACTTGTCCTGCTCTCACCCTTTTCCCTCCTACCAGCCTTTCTCTACCAGTGACTATGCTTCATTTGCATATGATCAGTTCTACCCGGACCACCAGTCTACTACTTCCGCTCCACCTCATACCTTTGGTGAAGGACCTACCCTTGTTTCATCTCATCCTCAACTCGTTGCCACTCAGTTACCTGCACTTCGTATTGGCCCTACTACTGCAATGCTTGCCGACTATGATTGGGTTTATATACCCAACTATGATCAATCCAAAGCTTTGATTGCATGTGGCTTTTCCTAGGAAGAGCAACAACGTCGATGGCCCGATCCTCGTTCCTTTGATCGTGATGAGGATGAAGAGATGGTTGACGATGATGATTTTGATGATGATGGTGACGAGGATGATAGTGATGAGGATGATGGTTCTGAAGGTGATGGTGATGAGGACACTGCTACTCCTACCACTATTTCACCTTTCAGCCTGTCAATGATGAGGACTACCAGCCTGATGAGGAGTCCAATCTGAATGAGCTTGATGTTTAGTTATTAGGTTCTAGAATTATCATGTACTTGTATTTTTGTAGGCTATCGTGTACATTACTTTGGGCACCTATATCTGAGGCTACTGTTTTTTTTAGTCAAGCAAGTGTGTTCCTATATTATTACCTCAAAAACAGGTGGGTTCCAAACACCACACCTGGAACCAGAAGAAGTCCAATAAATATACAAGAATAATAGCTAGGCAAAGGGCTATTCAGAGGAAAAAAGAAGGAAGAAGCAAAGAAGAAACAAAGGAAAAAAAACTAAGAGTGGGAAGAAAAACTACAGCAACAGACACTCCCACAATAAGAAAAACTATAGGGAGGAAAACCTCCAAGGGCAGTATATCTGAATGCATAACACTGAGCAGGCAAGCTCATCAGAAAGAAAACTTCAAGGGAAGCTGAAGAAAACCAACCTCTGAACTGCATATCCATCAAGCTATATTTTGAGCAACAACCATAAAATATGTTGTATGCTACAGGTGCTTGGGGAAAGGACATTGGCAGTCCCAATGCCATAACGCCATTGTTTGCTACAAGTGCAGAAGACCGGGTCACGTTGCTAGGCGTTGCTCCTTCGTCCCTCGTCCTCAACCACCCAACATCTTTTCTATGGAGGAGTTTCCGGCGATGAGAACTGGAGTTCCGGCTCGAGGCGGGCCTCAACACGTTCCCAAAAGGGTTGCAGTCAATCTTGGACCTGATACTGAAGAGAGGAAGAATAGAGCCGTGGCTCTTGGTCGTGCAGTGGAGATAGCATGGCAGTCATGTACTACCTGGGAGGATCTGGGTCCTGTGTTGCAGAAGATGTGGCCGCACGTGACAGATATCTATCGTCATGCTCGTAGCAAAGTTGTTGCTTTCTTTGAATCTAAGGAGATAGCGATGGATGCTTGCAAAAACGGTAGCTTCCAGTTTCAAAACAACAGAGTTACCCTCAAATCCTTGGAGGACGGAGAGCTTTGCTCCAAGAAGGAAGCTTTATGGTTCTGGATTGCAAATCTCCCTATTGTTTGTCGAGATGACGACGCCATTGACATTATTGTTAACAGCTTTGGCAGATTGGTCCTTGTTTCGGACTGGGTACGTAACCATGATGACATTTCTGGTATTTTGGTCCTTGTTGAAGCCTTCAGAGAGGACGTACCACAATATGTGGCCCTTACTTATGGAGATCGGAGGTCTGATGTGATGTTGCAGATGGTGGCACGAGGGAGTCCTAGATCATCCCTTTTCTCACGCACTGAGATTGGGGAGGAGCTAGGCATTCCTATGGAAGCTCTATCTATCCATAGAACAGCTTACGTAAATGCAGCTTTACAAACGGCGGTCCCTGTGAATACTGCAGTTCTTACAGAGCCAGAAAAGAAGGATGAGCAGCCTTTGCTTGAAGTTGAAGATGAGCCAACCAGAGTAGATGATAGCCAGCAGCAGTCTATGGCGCAACACAGTAGAATCGTGTTCGATGATGAAGGGAATAGGGTTCGTTTACAGCTGAGCAGTGTTACGGACTACATTCACCTAGGCGATGGGAGTTCAAGAGCTGACTTCAATGGCAGCAGACGTCGACCAAGATATGCGTGTGATGAGAGGCCTCCTTCTCAGGTTAATAGTCGGGCACAGGGTCAGCGGCTGCATGGACACAGAAGACGTCTCTCTGAAGGTGAGACCCCGTTCTCGGATGACGACTGGCTTGACAGAGAAAGTGATGGTTGCCGCGGTGGCTGCTAGACGTAGTGATATCCCCGGTTCTTCTCTATGGATTCCAAAATCTTATTCTGGAATATCAGAGGAGCGGCGAACAACAAAACCAGAAGAGTCCTGGGCAGGCTTTGTAGAAGACACTCCCCGAAGATTGTTTGCATTGCTGAACCTTTCCTACATGCACTGGTTGCGGATGAGCTGCTTGATATTGTTAGGCTTGACTGGACGGCCAGCAATGAGGAGGAAGGTGGAAAGCTCTGGCTTTACGTTGATAATGAGATACACCCCACCGTGGTCCGGAAGCATAGACAGCATATTACTCTTAAGCTTAATGTGGAGGGCAATTCTGTTTTCTTTGTTACTTTGGTTTACGCAAGCTGCAATCATGTGACTAGAAGGAATCTCTGGGAGGATATTAACGATCTTTCTCATATGATGGGTGATGCGGCCTGGCTGATTACAGGTGATTTTAATACCATCAGAGATAACGCTGAGAAGAGAGGGGGTCTCGACAGAAGCTTCCAAGATATCATGGAGTTCAACTCCTTCATCCATGATGTTAATATGAGGGAAGTTCCTTTTGAAGGTAGCAAATTTACTTGGGTTGATAAGCAGTACGGTACCCCGTCTATCTGGGAGAGGCTGGACAGATTTTTTCTCAATGATGCTTGGTTCAATTATTTTCCGAATGCTTTATCTTCACATCTTACCAGGTACAGGGTTTCTGATCACTGCCCTATTCTTTACCAGCCTGGGACTATGAGAAACTACAGAGGCCGTAGATCCTTTTCTTTTATGCAGATGTGGCTGGGACATGAGAGTTGTCGTAACCTTATCAACGAGACTTGGGATTTGGTTTCGTGGGGGAACCCGTCCGAGTCTTTCTACTTCAAGCTCAAGATGGTTAGAGAGGCCCTTAAAACGTGGAGTAAGCAGACCTATGGTGATATTGAGCAGAGGAAAAAAGATCTGGAAGACATTGTCCACACTACCCAGATAGCTTATGATGATAATCCTTCGTTAGAAAATGACATTAATCTCAGACAGGCTGAATATGAGCTTCAGGAGGTCCTGGATAATGAGGAAAGCATCTGGAAAGAGAAGTCTCGTATTAGTTGGCTCAATGAAGGTGAAAGGAACACCAGATTCTATCATGCTATTGTCAAGGCTAAGAGGAAGCATAACAGTGTTCGTAGCTTGCTGTTGGACGACGGCTCGGTTTTGGATGACCCTTGTGAGATTGCAAATCTAGCTGCTGCACATTACAGAGATTTCTATAATGACTATTCCACGTACGATGATGTCGTCCTAGATGAGATGTTGCAGTCTATTCCTGAGATGATTTCTATGGATGATAACAGCTCCCTCACTGCTATTCCTTTGGAGGATGAGGTCCGTGTTGCTCTTTCACAGATGGATACGCACACTGCCCCAGGACCTGATGGTTTCACGGTTCCCTTCTACACTGCTATGTGGGATACCATTAAGAAAGACTTCATGAAGCTGACTGAGATGTTCTTTGCTGGCCGAGTTTGTCACCGGAGTCTCTATAGCTGCAGAATCCTTCTTGTTCCAAAGGTAGATAATCCTAAAAAGATTGATAAAGACTTCCGCCCTATTTCCATTGAGAACGTTTCCTTGAGAATTCTTGCTAGAGTTGTTAGCAACCGCATGGACAAGTTGATGCCTTCCATTATTTCTGAGGAGCAGGCGGCCTTCATTCACGGCAGGGAGATCACTCATCACATCAGGATGACCAAGGAGTTAATGCATGATATTCACAAAGGCGGACAGCAGCCAAACGTCATGATCAAGCTAGATATGTCGAAGGCTTTCGATAGAGTAGAATGGCCTATTCTCAAGAAGATCATGATGAGATTTGGGTTCTCCGACGATTTCTGCATGCTTTGTCTTAGTTTCTTCTCGAATGCGTGGGCTACGGTCTCCATCGGGGGTGAGTATGATGGTTTCTTTCCCATGTTCAGGGGCCTCAAACAAGGGAATGCGATCTCCCCCTTCCTGTTTATCATTTATGAAGAGCTTCTTAGTAGATACATCCATCACATTGATCATTCCACAAGCTGGAAAGATTCCACACTCGTGGCAATGGCTCTGCACCTCTGTTTCTTCTCTATGCGGATGATGTGGTGATGTTCCTTAATGCTCATCCTGACACTTTGCAGCATGTACATCAGATTTTGAAGGCTTATGAGGCAGCTTCTGCACAGAAAATCAATCGGGCCAAATCCATTTGTACTGTGGGCAGCAAGAGTGATACTACCATCTCCAACATTGCGCACATTCTTGAGATTGACACTACTGCAGATTCGTTTCCTTATCTGGGCGTAAACATCAGAATGGGTAGATATGCTCTTAATGATTTTGAGGGGTTGTTCCAGAAGATTAGACAGAAGATGGCTTCCTGGAAGTCGAGACTCCTCTCTTTTGCTGGTCGGAAGTTGCTCATTGCACATGTCCTCTCGTCGACGACTGTCCATACTGCTGCTGCCATTGGCATCCCTTGTGGAGTCTCGGATCGTATTGACGCTATCCTTGCTCGGTTCCTATGGGCAGATAGAGAGAATCACCATCGTAAGGCGTGGATTGGCTGGAACAATATTGCTAAGCCTGTGGAGTATGGTGGTTTGGGCCTTCATAATACAAGAATTATTGACAAAGCGTTCATGGCTAAAGCGTGCTGGGAGATTTTAGCAAAGAACACGATTTGGGCAAGATTCTGTAGCGAGAAATATGCGAGTAGGGCTCATAGTAGATCTGAGTTTTATCCGCATAATGTTAGATACAGTAGTTCTGCCTCTTCTTATTGGAAACATCTTTGGAATCTATTCCCTACGATTCTTCCTTTCTATAGATGGCGAGTTGGGAAAGGCCTTATCTCTTTCTGGGATTCCTTATGGTGTGATGAGAGACTCTTTGATCATGCCTTGCATTCCAGTGATCGCAACCATCATTTCCTTGTTTGTGACTTCTGGATCCAAAACGAAGGTTGGGACTGGACCTCTTTGAGGCAGCTTCTTAGTGAGGACGGTATATATCTGATCAAGAAAGCCGACCAGCAGATTAATGATGATGATGATATGATTATTTGGTGTCCGGAGGTGACGGGCCAGTTCTCTATTAAATCTGTGAAGAAGATCTTGACTACAAGTCACAATGATACTCCTTCTGCTGCTCAGAAGATTTGGCACCTAGATGCGCCCAAGGCTTGCATGATCATTTGGAAGCTTTTCCATAGAGCTCTTCCTACTGATGACAACATTATTAGGTGCCATATTGCTATGTCTTCTAGATGTGATTGCTGTGAGGAACCAAATTCTGAAGATATGGATCACCTTTTCTTCCATGGATGCCTTGCTACTGCTTTCTGGAACAAGTTCTCCCTTCTTACTGCTAGAACTCGCCCTCATAACATAGCTGAGCTGCTGTCTCTTTGTTCGCGGGGGAGATCATCCTTGGTTATGGAGTGGATCGCAGCTTGCCTTGCTACGCTTATTCCTTTTTATATTTGGAGATGGAGGTGTCGTGCTATATATGACGGTTGTAAGGCCCCCATTGATTGTGATATGAACTGCATGATTGCACAGCTCAACTCCATGCTAAAAAAGAGATGGTTCCGCGTCCTTGCCCAGACGGAGGATCATAGGCGCCTTAATCATCACGGTATTGAAGACCCTAACTATGCTCTTAGGGAGATTCACCTTATGAGATGGATGACCCCCGACCTCAATTCCTTGAAGATGAACGTCACGATTGGTAGGAGTAGAGACTCTTCCGGTCATTACAGGTGGTGGATGGCTAGTATCATCAGGAATCACCGGGCTGCTATTTGTCAGATTGCTAGAGCATGGTTAACAGCAAATGATCATCTTTCTGCATCCCTTCAAGCTTGTGCAGTTGGTTTGAAGCTGGCTGAGAATCAATCTTTGCGGATTGCCGTGTTGGAGATTGATGACGAGAATACTTATCGCATGTTATGGGGCACTGCTTGTATTCCTTGGAGGATTTCTCGTACAGTCAGGGAGATAAAGAGTTACATTGAGGACGAAGGCATAGTTGGTTCGCTTGTTCACAGGGCAATCAATTCTATTCCCAGAGAGATTGGTAAATGGGGAGTCCTCAGTCAGGACTTGATTGTGATTTCAGATCCTAGTTGTTTTCCGACTAGAGTTCGCGGCATGGCTCTTCTTGAGAGAAACCACACTCCTTACGTGGTTTTGAAGTTTAAGCATCCTTAATGCTTAGTCTGAGTTGTTGGTCGAGTTTGTCTTGTTGTCATCTTGTTTTGTTCGGGGGTTTTTACTGTTGTTTTTGAGAGGAGGGACAGTCATGTTGGGGTTTGACCTGCATTTTATAAGCAGGAGCTGTACTTGACGATTCTTTTTAGCTCACACGAGGAGGGTGAGATGAATAGACGACCTCCTGGCTTAACTAAAAAAAAAATTGCCTCTCAAAAAGGGTGGCCAAGACACCATCCATACTCCCTCATCAGACATGCCCCACATGCAATAGAACAACAAAAGCACCCTACAAGCACAAGATCAAGCAAGATTAACTTGAGATCACATTAATATCTGAGTAGATAGCCTTCCATAACTTGTCAACCTCAGGCACCATATTCTCAAAGATGGCATTATTCCTCAACCACCATATATGATAGATGATACAGACCGCAGTAGTGCCAGTAAACCTACTAGGACTACATATTAAACTAGTCTAGGAATCAGGAATATTATAAATGAAACCAGTCTGAATAGCCTTCAACTAGATCATCTTAGCAAAAGAACACTCAAGGAAAATATGTTCACATGTTTCTTCATTTTCCATGCAAATCATACAGATAGAAGAAATATAGAATCCCCTCCTTCTCAGATAATTCATCACAGGTAGGCTACCCAGAGAAATCTTCCAAAGAAAAATTTTGAAGTTTTAAGGTATCTTGAGCTTCCAGAGTCTCTTTGCCCATATTAAATTAGGCCTTTTGACTCTAATACAATCACAAATATCTCTAAGCTTCACCACTCTTTGTTGTTAAAAGTAATGCAATCTGGGACATCAGAAATGCTTGCTAACATTCTTATCAATAAAGGATATAAGAGGACCTAATCTTCTTTTATCAGGGATATTCTATTTACCATCATGGGTGATAGCAACAATCCTCACAAATTTATCCATGCCCAGCATCAAGCACAACCTATGGTCCACCATGTCACCCAGAAACTTAATTCCATTAAGCCAAGGATCTCCCCATAGTAAAAATCTATCTCCTTTGCCTAATTGAAAATAAGCATATTCAAGAACAACATTCTTAATCTTCATATTTGTCATTTTTCTTTGTCTTTTATAGTTTTCATCATTGACGATCTTTTTTGTTTTAATCTAATCATATGTACCTTTAACTCTATGCTCTGCTACATTACATGAGTTATTGGTATGTGCTTTCATATTTTGATTATGGCTTTAGTATATTTATATCCTCTCTGGATTGTGTGTGGTGTTTACAAGTGGTGGTTTATTGTGACGTTCGTTCCTTGTATAAGACCTATTTTATCTCTTCTACTTCCTCCCTTTTTGATAATGACAAAGGACAAAGAAATGAGCCCGGTACATATTGAAATTTGATCCTTTTCTAGTTTTTTTTTTGAAATATTCGTGACTATGAAAGTGGACTCAAATAGCACATATATGTTATGGTTACAGTTTTGGAGGAACTAACTATACATGTATAGGTGAGCATGAATTGAGGGGGAGAAGTTGCTATTGTACATTCATGTATCTCCCTACTTTGACAAGGTAAAAGTTTTAAATTCTAAATTCTTTTCAATATGTTAAGGAATGGTTTGTAATCTTCAAAAGGTGGAGAGTGTTGACCTAACAGTTATGCATTGTCCATATTTTAATGATGACTTAACCATTCCATTCATATATATAATATGTCTATTTGAGATCAATTTCAAGTATTAGGTACATAAAAAGAATGAATTCAAACAAACCCTAGCTTGACGAAAAACAAGACAAAATCAATGCAAGTGCTTGTTTTAGAGAAGGCCTTAAATCAATTAGGATAATTATGTAAATCACTTGTATTGATGTTATGACTTGTAACTAAGCTAAGAAAAAGATAAAATGTGCTTAAATTTAAACACTTAGACAACATTTATCAAATTTCATCACAGGCTGCTTTGTCTGCCAAGTTTGTCCTAGAGACAACTCGACTGAAAATTTGTATGGATCTTGATAAATCCCAGTGTTGATCGAGTTTGTCGTAATGACAACTCAAACGACACTCTAGACACACAAAATAATTTTAAGCTGTCGGCCAATTTTCATCTAGGATAAACTTGACCAACATCTCAAAATTATTTTTTTGCATAGTGCTATCGGTCGAATTACCTTTATGTAAACTCGACCGACAATATTGTATGAAAAAATATAGAAAAGTATTTCAAACTGTTGGAGTGTTGCAAAACTAAAAAAAAGATATCCATTACAACCCCCAAAACGGCCAGAATTCGATCCTAAATGCATCTACTGGCCAGTAGACACTCCCAAATATATATAGGAGCCCTTATACTTCAATCCAAATTTGCCTTCTTTGCTCCTATATATAGTTGAGTGGTTTTGTCTACTAAGAGCCCCTTACTCTCACAAGCTTACTACTGAGCTACATCAGTCTGAGTGAGCTAGGATGCTTGTGAGAGAGATGCTTCATTGTACACCTTGTGAAGCTCTCAACTTCCCCTTTCCAATCTCCTTTCTCAAAGAAAAGATGGTGAAAGCTTCCCTTTGGTGAAGGTGAAGAAGTAGGTTGAATATCCAAGAGAAGAGTGGGTAATTCCTTCAAGGCCAAAAACTTGTTACAAGAGTCAATCTCCTTGGTGAAGACGGCTAGCTTGTTGCAAAATTTGGTAATCCCTTGTGAAGGTAGAAGACTCTTTATCTCATATGGGTAAGTCCTTGTAAGGTTATTGTATCATTTGATCCTTAAAAGGAATGCTAGGTACCCTTGACCTTGGAACAGGGTGATCATGTTGTATCTTTTATAATGGAATATAAGAAGTGTGCAATGGTTGCAAATACTAGAGATAGACCCCTCTACATAGTGGATGTACATCTCCTAGTTTGGAGTTTGGAACCACTATACATAGCTTGTGTTACTTGTGCTTGTTCAATCTCTCTCATCCTTTCTATATATGCTTAGTTGCATTCAAATTGCATATAAGCAATCTTATCATGTAATATAATGTGAAGGCCTAATGAGTTTTTTTTACATGTTTTAGCACTATTCACCCCCTTCTCTAGAGCCCATAGATCCAACATCCAATCCATGTGTATGTCAATCATAGCCTCCTCATTTATACTATTTAAAAACCCCTCCACTAATTTTTCTAGATTTATGTCTGCTCTAACATATCCTTTGAATATTTAAAATGAAAGAAACTCTCAGTATTTGAAGAATGCATGGCAACTTGCATATGCCATCATCAAAAATATTCAGTTTGACTGCTCTTTGCCAATCAATATTAGTTAATTCAAGTAGATATTATCATGTTATATATTCATGTTTAGCTTCTTACCCCAATAAGTTTTCTCATTTATATAAATGTCTTCCATGTTTGGATATGGAATTGACCTTGAAGGGCCTCATCCTATTACATATTTACCAAGATAACTGAATTTGACTATGTTCATGATTGAATCATTTACCAATTGACATTAATGTTAAAAAATATATTCCTTCCTTTATTTTATGGACATGTTCTAGGATAGATGTTTTTCCCTGCCACTCATGAACCTATCTTAATCTCGGATGGCTTAAACTCAGTCTTTAATGATGATTTGGTGTTATAGCTTGTCGCAATTAACCCTCATTTGACATTTAGGTTAGATTGTTTTCATTGTAATAAAAGGGCTTAATTAGCATCTTCTACCAGTCTTAGATACAAAATGTAGGAATATGATCAATCTTCCAAATCCATCTTGTCATGACGCACTAGAGAATATTTTTTCTGATCATACAGCTACATAGGCCCAACCTTTTAGTCTTAAATACCACTGATATTCTATAATGATCTCATGATGTCATCATGACCAAGTAACCATCTAACCTTTTCCATGGAAGGATAACACCCCATTTTGGAACCATAAGCAGTTGATCTTTCAAAGGTCTTTTCAATCATGCCCCCCCATGAGAAACAAGTTGTATCTAGTGAGTTTACTATCACTTAAGTTGGTGTGAAGTATTCATAAGTCATCCTCCTTTCACCACTAACCCACAAATAATATAATAAAACCATCATTAATGTAACATCCCTGACCTGGGTTATGAACTAACCCTAGGTGTTTTGCTTAATCATATGATTAGACACTTGTGGTTATCTTTTGATATGTAATTAAAGCTTCTGAGGAACATATATTTCCTTTTCTATCCTTTTTAAACAATGTTGTAATATTGTTTTGTTAAAAGTGGACCTATGTGCAAATTACCCAATTAGAGGAGTTAACTTGCAAATTACACATGTTTAGATGTTCCTCTGGTGTTGAGACATCATAAGAATGAATACGATGAAGTGTTATGGATTCTCCAAGCTTGGGCACTAAGATGCAGCTTGTGGAGCAATCCTTGTGCTTTAAAACCTTAGTTTTGGTGTAAAGTGCAATTTACCCAAAACTTAGGGTGCAACATGTAAAATACACCTTCTAGAGTATCTTTTATGACTCTTGGCATTAACTAGAGTAAAAATGATGAAGAGGGCGCTTCATTTGAATAATCAAATAAGAAGGATAGCCCTTATAATTAAATAACCAAGTTGTAAGCAAAATGACCCTTTTATGTGTGCAACTTAGTAAGATGTTTGACTTCTTTTCCTCTAAACCTTGGATAAAGGAGGAGTTTTTCTTAAGTAAAGAAGGGAGAAACGTGGCTTAGGAAGGAAGGAGGATCTAGTTGAGAAATAAGAAAAAGATTGTCCTTATCTTGGAATTATGCCCAAAGTATATATACACATCTTCTTTACTAAGCAAGGGATCGTTCCCTTCATTTCTCTTCTTATCTCTTTGTTGTGGCCGACTAAGAAGGAGCTCAGGAGCAGAGGAGAATGGCCAAGCAGAATTGGGTAAGCTTTGATTGCCATCTAGCTTGGAATCATGGAGGAAATCATGCTACAAGGTTGGTTTGTTAGTCTTTCTTACATAGTTCTTCTTTCTAGCCATCTTCTCCATTCAATTCTTGAAGAAGGAACCTTGGATGACCTATGGAGCTCAAGCCACCATTAAATCTACGAAGCTTGGAGCTCTAGAGCTGATCCTAAGGCGGGTTTTATAACTCTAAACCTTAAAGCTTTGTTTATGCATCTTCTTCCTATGAAATTGTTGCTTGTTCTTCTTTCTCCCATACTTCTAAGTGTTCTTGCAACTAAAATCGTGAGTAACAGACCATGATCTTGAGGTAGAAGAAGGTGGCATTAATTCCAAAGTTTCATTCTGATCCAACTTTAGCAAACGGTCCTCCACCCCTTGGCCAAACGGTTTGCAAAACCGTTTGGAGGGCAAACAGTTTCACAAGATCGATTGGAGCAAACGGTCTTCAAGACCATTTGATTGAGTTGACCAAGCATTTACCATTTGGGGATCTGCTTTATACATTATGGACTAATCACCCACCAAGAATTATTAACTAATTCCAAGTAAATCACAAGTTGAAGGCACTTTAGTCACCTAAACCCTAATCGGGTTCATTGCTGATTTCAATGGACCAATCATGTTGAAGTTTGGGTTGAGTGACCCAAACGGTTTCAAAACAATTTGGGGATCACCCAAACGGTCTCAAGACCGTTTGGTGATCACCCAAGACCGTTTGGAGGTCTAGGGTCAAGTAGGGTTGATCAATTGAGGGTCCAATCACATCAAGTTGTTGAATAATTAAAGTGCTGATTTTATGACCTAATTAGGGTTCAACCCTTAAGTAAATGACATAGTTTTTTATGGAACTTTGGTAAAACGGTCTCAAGAACGTTTGGAGGATTTCCAAACGATCCCAAGACCATTTGGGGTCAGGTCATGACCCAATTGAATGACGGTTCAATGGGTTCAACATCAATTAGACTCATGTTGATACATGTTGAAGGGTGATCGTTTCCAAACCCTAATCCAATCAATCCAAACCCTAATTGGTGACCAATTGAAGTTCAATTGAGGGTCAAATCAGTAAGGATTGACCTAATTGATTCAATTGTTGAGTGGCTAACCATGGCATGAATGTTTGGGGGGTTCAACATTGAAAACCCTAATTCAATTGGAAGTGTTGATACACTTTTTTTGTCCATGCGGTTTCAAGGTCAAAGTTGGCCAAACGGTCAACGGGACCAAACGGTCTTCAACACCTTTAGAGCAAACGGTCTCGATGGTGTAATTGGCCATGCGGTCTTGAAAGTCAACGGGACCAAACGGTCTTCACCACCTTTAGAGCAAACGGTCTTGATGGTGTACTTGGCCATGCGGTCTTGAAAGTCAAAGGGACCAAACTGTCAACAACTCCATGCGGTTTCAAAACCGTTTGGAGGTTGAAGTGCAAGACCGTTTGGGGTTCAATTATGTTAAGAACGTTTGATGGATTGAAGGTTAAGATGGTTTAGTAGTTGTTTAACCTAAACCCTAAAGATACCTAAAGTCATTAAGGGGTTAAGTAATTAGTAGATTAACACATGTTATGGTCAATGGTGAACATTACAAAAAGTACCCTTAGTGGGTTAGTGTGACTAGTACCCCTTGATCAAGTAAACCCTAATAACCTTAATGGTGATGACTTGATTTATGTTAATCAAGGTTGATTTGACCTAACCTAATCAAGAGTGATGTAAACATCATCTATTTGTAAGACAAGAGAAAAGACTCCTAATATGAATGAGAATCAAGTAAAATACCTTCCAATATGTATGAATGCTCATGATTAGGGTATGATCCTTCATATAGAGATCATGGAAACCCTAATTATGGTGAATAATGAATCTTAACCTAAAGTGAAAACATTAATGATAGTAATTTTCATACATGATGATGGTATGACCTTAATTCACTGTGAAGTGAATATTAAACCCTAATTCTAGGGTAATAACATGCAAAGTGAATAGTAAACCCTAATCGAGGGTGATATGATGAACTAAATAGTAAACCCTAATTTTGGGTTATGCTTTCATGCATGAAACTTCATGAATGAAGTATGAAATAAGGAATCATTGTTCCTAATTAATATAAAGGGATTGAATAACCCTAATTGAATTGAATAGGGAAACCTAGCCTCAGTAAAGGCATGATGGTACATCCCTTGAATTGAAAGATTATCTCTGCTTTATAAATTGCTGATATAGAGATAAATTGTCTATTGTCAAATATATTGACCATGCATGTTCTTATAAAGAAGTGATCATATCCAGGTAAGGGTTATGATATCATATTCATTGAAAGCATGTTATAAGCTTTATGAATAGTTACATACCATGTTGCTTGGTATAAGAGGCAACATATGAGATGGAGAGGCTGTAAGAGCTATGAGCAATAATTACATTGTTACAATCAAGGTCATGTTGTTAGACGATTTATGATGTTCTAAGGGTTTGAATACCCCGGTTCTTGAACCATAGTGATGAGATGATTAAGAAATGATATCCATATGACAACCGATGTGAGTTATACTTGATACATTTAGTATTCTTATTTTATAGAAGTTGTTTTAATAGTTATGATTGAAAACATGCTTGATGCTAAAAGAATGCTATAATGTACTTAAATAATCAAGTATAATCATATCATGTAGAGCCCTGATCATAGATCCATCATTGTCAGTAGTTTAATGATGGTGAAATAGGTTTTCCTAAGGGAACTCCTGGAGAACATACTTTTGAGTATGTTGGGGTTATGGATGCGAATATCCTTACGTCCTAATGTAGGAATTGATGTAAGATGTACCTTTACTTTATCAATCCTTCATTATGTGTTCATGCCGGGATGATGTATCACTAATCTCCCGATGATGTTGTTAATGCCGCATCAGTGCGAGATAAACAGGAAATCTCTCGATGGTGAAGAGAGTACAGAATGCCACTGTGACTCTAATAGTGAAGTTGCCAGAATACCCTGGAAAGCTATTATAGCAGAGACACGAGATGTCCTTCATGTTGATCCTCACACTGACTGAGGAAGATGAGGTCATAAGAATCCAGCTCTTTTGATGATCTATGTATGGTACCAATGCGATTTCATAATGGTCGGTTGGAGTATGAGCGGTATACCTCATCTCCGCAGGGCATAATAATGTTTGAAAAACATAATCAGCCACGTAGCATAACTGCTTAGGTTGAACTTCGAGAAACAATGATTGATGTTGCATTGTTTATAATGTTCTAGTTAAATAACTAGTATACATGTCCTTCATATTCTTTATTGAGATATGCTTTGATATTCAATTAAGTTATAATTGAAATGTTGCTTTACTTGACTTTAAACCTGTTGTTAAATGTTAATAATTATACTGCTTACTGATATTCCTTACTGCAATAACAAAGCTTCTGGCGGAGAGTTATAACTCTCGTTTGGACAATTATTCAAATTGTCTCACCCCCGTGGGATTCGACTTTTTAGGTGGACGCTGAGGACGAAGGAACCCATCTAAGGGTGAGCAGTATCAGCAACAGAAACACCAAGGGCAACAGTGAATCTCAGGTGGAGATACTGACTGTCAAGTCTTATAGATAGTATGTTCTATGTGTCATCTCTGTACTCTCAGGTCCTAGGAGTCAGTAGATCTAAGGTTCTTGGCTTAATGCCTCGTGATTTTTTTTATCTTGCCTTGTACAGATAACAAGGCATTTGATGTATGTAATCACTCGAGAGGTGATCTTACAGAGATGTAATGACAAATCTTGTTGTAAATAATTTATCTTGTTTTCTTATAAAAGGGTTTTATTACTTAAAGATCTCTTTCCAAAAAGTTTTAAAATTTAGTGATTTTTAATCATTCCGCTGCTACTTAATCGCTTCCGTGTTCGTTAATCTCGTGTTTTATAAGTCGGATGTCTCAATTTAGTGGTATCAGAGCTCTAGGTTCGCTGAGTCTACAGAGACATAGGACTTAGGTAGTCGAGTCTATTCTTAGTGTCTTCCAGTATATCTAATAGTATCTTCTACTCCTCAGGAGAAGAAGATAAGTTTAAGGATGTCTGGACCACACGAGGAATATGTTGCGGAGAGTAGCGTTGCTGCACCCCGAGAAGGTGCAAAAAACCCAGAGATAGAGCAACTTGTACCTGAGCCACCCCAGTTCAATCCAATTAACATGGGGAACCCACCCGTCCAGACCATGTTTGGGTAGTTTATGACTACCATGACACATATAATAGATAGGATGCCTATGCCTGCACCTAGGGCACCTACCCCTCTAGAAGGACAAGGAATCGGCAAGACGTTTGAACGACTTCACCGAGTTGGAGCAACTGAGTACTTTGGAACAGCTGATCCCGTAGATGCCGACCTATGGTTAACCGAACTAGAGAAGGTATTTAGAATCCTGAACATCCCAGAAGCTGAGAAGGTTAGACATTCTGTCTATCTTCTCAAGGGGAGTGACGGTCATTGGTGGACCATGGAAGAGCAGAAGAGGCCTGGTGTGGAGGTTGCATGGGAAGTCTTCCGACGGGAATTTATCAATAGATATTTCCCTAAGACGTTCCTGGACGAGAAAATTTCTCAGTTTGAGAGGTTAAGGCAAAGTCCAATGAACATTAGCGAGTATGAGGCTAAGTTCATGGATTTGTTGCGGTTCTGTCCGCACATGGCAGCTACAGATGAAGAAAGGATCAGGCGTTTCGAAAAAGGGTTAAATGCTGAGTTGACTACCCCCGTGTCTGCCCTAGAGAACAGAGAAAGGTTTGCTACCTTCATAGAGTCTGTCAGAAGAATAGAGAGGTCTGTAGCATATAAGAGGCAAACCCATAATAAGAGGATGTATCCCCAGTTCCAAGGATCTTCATCTAGAGATTTCAAGAAACCTAGGTTTTTTGCGCCTACACCACCACCTAGACCCAGTTCTCAGACACAGTGTACATCGAATAGGGGTAGAGGATGAAGCCTACCACTACAAGGGGCTCGCAGTTTATCATCTATGTCGGTTACAGGACCACCCAGACCACAACAACAAGATAGAAGTTGTTATATATGTGGGAAGATGGGGCATCTGATGAAAGACTGCAAAGCCATAGCAGTGAGTGTAACCCAACCACAGAGGCAGAGTCAGCAAGGATCACAGAGGAGACAGTTTCCAGGGGGTACTAGAGGACATGGACAAGCGTCCCAAGCTGGATCGTCGGCACCGAATCAACCGCAGGAAACAACAAGGTTTTATGCAATGAATCCACCTGATGCAGTGATCAACCCTCGGGTTGTGGCAGGTCAGATGGAATTGTTATATTCTGATATGTCTACATCCTGCATTGTATCTGTTTTGATTGATCTGGGTGCTACACACTCCTTTATCACTCGAAGGGTGATTTGTAACTGCAATATGACAATCAGTCATAGAGCATATAGCTTGTTGCTAGAAACTCCATTGAGAGGATCTGCTATGTTGTAGGAGGTATGCTCTCCCTACATCCTTTTCTTTTCTGAGCATCACATTCAAGTGGATCTTATACCACTTGAGATGCAAGGATTTGATATAATCCTTGGGATGGATACCTTGGAAAGGTATAGGGTTGTTTTGGATTGCGAATCGAAGGAAGCTGTGTTTGCTGACGAAAGCGACACATGGATCTTTCAAGGAGAGAGAAAGATTCTACCCACCTATCTTGTGTCAGCTATGGTTGCTGAGAAACTGATGAGGCAAGGATGTTATGCATTCTTAGACCATGTGGTAGATACTACCATGCATAGTCCTAACCCTGCTGAAGTTCCTGTAGTCAGGGAATTTGAAGATGTATTTCCTGAAGAACTTCTAGGTGTGCCACCGCCTCGGGAAATTGATTTTGAAATCAATTTGATCCCAGACACACAACCTATAGCACAAACACCGTATAGGATGGCACCCGGTGAGATGGCAGAACTCAAGAAACAGCTGCAAGAGTTGCTTGAGAAGGGTTTTATCCGACCGAGTACTTCACCTTGGGGTGCTCCGATCCTTTTTGTTAAAAAGAAAGATGGATCAATGTGGCTATGCATTGATTACAGACAATTAAATAAAGTAACTATAAAGAACAAGTATCTTCTACCGAGGATTGATGATCTCTTCGATCAGTTGCGTGGTGCAACCGTCTTCTCAAAGATAGATTTAAGAACAGGATATCATCAACTCTGTATTAAGGATAGTGACATACCCAAGTCTGCCTTTAGGACAAGATATGGTCACTATGAGTTCACAGTTATGTTGTTTGGACTAACTAATGCACCAGCTGCATTTATGGAACTCATGAATAGAATCTTCTGACCTTTCCTTGATCAGTGTATTGTTGTCTTTATAGATGAAATTTTGATCTATAGTAGAGATGCTCAGCAGCATGAACATCATCTTCGTCAGGCTCTAACTTTGCTAAGAAAACACAAGCTATATGCTAAGTTTAGCAAGTGTGAGTTCTAGCTACCAGAAGTATCTTTCCTTGGACACGTGATATCTGCCTCGGGTATTCGTGTTGACCCTATAAAGGTAGAATCTGTTCTACCATGGGAGCAACCGAAGACACCGACAGAGATTCGTAGTTTCTTAGGGTTGGCTGGCTATTACCGAAGGTTCATTAAGAACTTCAGCTCCATAGCCTTACCCTTGACTAAGTTGACTCGGAAAGATGTTCCTTTTGTCTGGAGTGACAAGTTTCAGCAATCTTTCCAGTTGTTGAAGGAGAGGTTGACAAGTGCACCTGTGCTTGTGTTACCTGAGCAAGGCAAAGGATACATAGTCTTCTGTGATGCCTCCAAGAATGGACTTGGATGTATGTTGATGCAGGATAAACAAGTGATTTCTTTCGCTTCCCGACAGCTTAAGAAACATGAGGAGAATTATCTGACACATGATCTGGAGCTAGATGTTGTGGTTCATGCCTTGAAGATCTAGAGACACTATCTTTACGGAGAGACATTCCAGATTTTCACTGATCATAAGAACCTGAAGTATATCTTCTCTCATCATGAGCTTAACATGAGGCAACGTAGTTGGATGGAGTTAATCAAGGACTACGATTGTACAATTGATTATCATCCAGGGAAAGCTAATGTGGTTGCTGATGCTTTGAGTAGGAAATCAGAAACACCAACCTTAGATAGAGCACAACTAAACTCTTTAGTGTGCTCTAGGAGGGATATGCTTATCTCCTTAAGGCAACACAATGTACAGTTGAAGGTGTCATTGTTAGTTGGGTTGTTAGTTGAGATGCATATAAAACCTACTCTAAGAGATCAGATCAAAGAGGCACAGCAAGTTGATGTTGCAGTTCAACAGATCAGATCGGAGAATGGTGATGAGAAACGAGATGGTTTCCATGACTTGGATGATTAGGTAGCCTGTTATCATAGTAGGATGATAGTGCCAGGTGTGGATAACTTAAGGAAGTTAGTCCTGGAAGAAGCTCATTCTTCGATGTATGCTATGCATCCAGGAAGCACCAAGATGTATCGAAACTTGAAAGATATGTATTAGTGGCCTAGAATGAAGAAGGATGTTGCTGAGTTTGTTATGAGATGTCCTGTGTGTCAGCAGGTCAAAGCTGAACACCAGAAGCCTGCAGGAACAATGCAACCTTTACCCATACCACAGTGGAAGTGGGATCATGTAACCATGGACTTTGTTGTTGGCCTACCCAGGACAAGCAAAGGGCATGATTCCATCTGGGTAATAGTTGATAGGTTGACAAAGACAGTGCATTTCTTACCTGTCAAAACAACCTATTCTGCTGAAAATCTGGCACAGTTGTATGTTGAAGAGATAGTGCGACTCCACGGAGTCCCAGTCACCATTGTTTCTGACAGAGGTCCCCAGTTTATGAGTCATTTTTGGGAGCGACTTCACAAAGCTTTAGGCACACAGTTAAGGTTTAGTATAGCCTTTCATCCTCAGACAAATGGACAATCTGAAAGGACTATACAGACCTTGGAAGACTTGCTTAGAGCATGTGTTCTCCAGTTTACAGGGAGTTGGGATCTGCACTTAAGCTTAATAGAGTTTGCCTACAACAATAGATATCAACATAGTATTGACATGGCACCTTATAAAGCTTTGTATGGTAGACGTTGTAGATCACCCCTATGTTGGTATGAAACCGGTGAATATCAACTGTTAGGTCCTGATCTTGTACAGCAGACCACAAAGAAGATCAAAGTAATACAACAACATATTAAGACTGCACAAGATAGGCAGAAATATTATGCTAATAAATGTCGTAGACCTTTAGAATTCTAGGTTGGAGATAGAGTGTATCTCAAAGTCTCACCTTAGAAGGGAGTTCTGAGGTTTGGAAGGAAAGGGAAGTTAGCTCCTAGATTTATGGGGCCTTATCCAATCATTGAATGGATTGGAAAAGTAGCATATAAACTAGAGTTACCACCAGAGTTAAAGAGGTTACACCCTGTGTTTCACATTTCTATGCTGAGCAAATGTCACCCTGATACAGAATCAGTTCTGCAACCCATGGAGGTAGAATTGAATGATGATATATCTTATGAGGAAGGACCAGTGTCAATCCTTGATAAAAGAATTAAAAAGCTGAAAAAGAAATACATAAGTCTTGTGAAAGTCCTCTGGAATCACCTTGGTGTTGAAGAAGCCACATGGGAACTAGAGGAGGAGATGAGAAGGAAATACCCTACTCTTTTCTCTAAATATTTTTTGTTGATTTCGGGGACGAAATCCTTGTAAGGGGTGGATAATTTGTAACATCCCTGGCCTGGGTTATGAACTAGCCATAGGTGTTTTGCTTAATCATGTGATTAGACACTTGTGGTTATCTTTTGATATGTAATTAAAGCTTTTGAGGAACATATATTTCCTTTTCTGTCCTTTTTAAACAATGTTGTAATATTGTTTTGTTAAAAGTGGACCTATGTGCAAATTACCCAATTAAAGGGGTTAACTTGCAAATTACACATGTTTAGATGTTCCTCTAGTGTTGATACATCATAAGAATGAATATGATGAAGTGTTATGGATTCTCCAAGCTTGGGCACTAAGATGCAGCTTGTGGAGCAATCCTTGTGCTTTAAAACCCTAGTTTTGGTGTAAAATGCAATTTACCCAAAACATCGGGTGCAACATGTAAAATACACCTTCTAGAGTATCTTTTATGACTCTTGGAATTAACTAGAGTAAAAATTATGAAGAGGGCGCTTCATTTGAATAATCAAATAAGAAGGATAGCCCTTATAATTAAATAACCAAGTTGTAAGCAAAATGACCCTTTTATGTGTGCAACTTAGTAAGATGTTTGACTTCTTTTCCTCTAAACCTTAGATAAAGGAGGAGTTTTTCTTAAGTAAAGAAGGGAGAAATGTGGCTTAGGAAGGAAGGAGGATCTAGTTGAGAAATAAGAAAAAGATTGTCCTTATCTTGGAATTATACCCAAAGTATATATACACATCTTCTTTACTAAGCAAGGGATTGTTCCCTTCACTTCTCTTCTTATCTCTTTGTTGTGGCCGACTAAGAAGGAGCTCAGGCGTAGAGGAGAATGGCCAAGTAGAATTGGGTAAGCTTTGATTGCCATCTAGCTTGGAATCATGGAGGAAATCATGCTACAAGGTTGGTTTGTTAGTCTTTCTTACATAGTTCTTCTTTCTAGCCATCTTCTCCATCCAATTCTTGAAGAAGGTACCTTGGAAGACCTGTGGAGCTCAAGACACCATTAAAGCTACGAATCTTGGAGCTCTAGAGCTGATCCTAAGGAGGGTTTTATAACTCTAAACCTTAAAGCTTTGTTTATGCATCTTCTTCCTATGAAATTGTTGCTTGTTCTTCTTTCTCCCATACTTCTAAGTGTTCTTGCAACTAAAACCATGAGGAACAGACCATGATCTTGAGGTAGAAGAAGGTGGCATGAATTCCAAAGTTTCATTCTGATCCAACTTAAGCAAACGGTCCTCCACCCCTTGGCCAAACGGTTTGCAAAACCGTTTGGAGGGCAAACGGTTTCACAATATCGATTGGAGCAAATGGTCTCCAAGACCATTTGGTTGAGTTGACCAAGAGTTGACCATTTGGGGATCTTCTGTATACATTATGGACTAATCACCCACCAAGAATCATTAACTAATTCCAAGTAAATCACAAGTTGAAGGCACTTTAGTCACCTAAACCCTAATCGGACTCATTGCTGATTTCAATGGACCAATCATGTTGAAGTTTGGGTTGAGTGACCCAAACGGTTTCAAAACCATTTGGGGATCACCCAAACGGTCTCAAGACCGTTTGGTGATCACCCAAGACCATTTGGAGGTCTAGGTACAAGTAGGGTTGATCCATTTAGGGTCCAATCACATCAAGTTGTTGAATAATTAAAGTGTTGATTTTATGATCTAATTAGGGTTCAACCCTTAAGTAAATGACTTAGTTTTTTATGGAACTTTGGGAAAATGGTCTCAAGACTGTTTGGAGGATGTCCAAACGATCCCAAGACCGTTTGGGGTCAGTTCATGACCCAATTGAATGATGGTTCAATGGGTTCAACATCAATTAGACTTATGTTGATACATGTTGAAGGGTGATCGTTTCCAAACCCTAATCTAATCAATCCAAACCCTAATTGGTGACCAATTGAAGTTCAATTGAGGGTCAAATCAGTAAGGATTGACCTAATTGATTCAATTTTTGAGTGGCTAAATATGGCATGAACGTTTGGGGGGTTCAACATTGAAAACCCTAATTCAATTGGAAGTGTTGATACACTGTTTTTGTCCATGCGGTTTCAAGGTCAAAGTTGGCCAAACGGTCAACGGGACCAAACAGTCTTCACCACCTTTAGAGAAAACGGTCTTGATGGTGTACTTGGCCATGCGGTCTTGAAAGTCAACGGGACCAAACGGTCTTCACCACCTTTAGAGCAAATGGTCTTGATGGTGTACTTGGCCATGCGGTCTTGAAAGTCGAAGGGACCAAACGGTCAACCACTCCATGCGGTTTCAAAACCGTTTGGAGGTTGAAGTGCAAGACTGTTTGGGGTTCAATTATGTTAAGAACGTTTGATGGTTTGAAGGTTAAGATGGTTTAGTAGTTGTTTAACCTAAACCCTAAAGATACCTAAAGTCATTAAGGGGTTAAGTAATTAGTAGATTAACACATGTTATGGTCAATGGTGAACATTACAAAAAGTACCCTTAGTGGGTTAGTGTGACTAGTACCCCTTGATCAAGTAAACCCTAATAACCTTAATGGTGATGACTTGATTTATGTTAATCAAGGTTGATTTGACCTAACCTAATCAAGAGTGATGTAAACATCATCTATTTGTAAGAGGAGAGAGAAGACTCCTAATATGAATAAGAATCAAGTAAAATACCTTCCAATATGTATGAATGCACATGATTAGGGTATGATCCTTCATATAGAGATCATTGAAACCCTAATTATGGTGAATAATGAATCTTAACCTAAAGTGAAAACATTAATGATAGTAATTTTCATACATGATGATGGTATGACCTTAATTCACTGTGAAGTGAATATTATACCCTAATTCTAGGGTAATAACATGCAAAGTGAATAGTAAACCCTAATCGAGGGTGATATGATGAACTAAACAGTAAAACTTAATTCTGGGTTATGCTTTCATGCATGAAACTTCATGAATGAAGTATGAAATAAGGAATCATTGTTCCTAATTAATATAAAGGGATTGAATAACCCTAATTGAATTGAATAGGGAAACCTAGCCTCAGTAAAGGCATGATGGTACATCCCTTGCATTGAAAGATTATCTCTACTTTATAAATTGTTGATATAGAGATAAATTGTCTATTGTCAAATATATTGACCATGCCGGTTCTTATAAAGAAGTGATCATAGCCAGGTAAGGGTTATGATATCATATTCATTGAAATCATGTTATAAGCTTTATAAATAGTGACATACCATGTTGCCTGGTATAAGAGGCAACATATGAGATGGACAGGCTATAAGAGCTATGAGCAATAATTACATTGTTACAATCAAGGTCATGTTGTTAGATGGCTTATGATGTTCTAAGGGTTTGAATACCCCTGTTCTTTATCATAGTGATGAGATGCTTAAGAAATGATATCCATATGACAACCGATGTGAGTTAAACTTGATACATTTAGTATTCTTCTTTTATAGCAGTTGTTTTAATAGTTATGATTGAAAACATGCTTGGTGCTAAAAGAATGCTATAATGTACTTAAATAATCAAGTATAATCATATCATGTAGAGCCCTGATCATAGATCCATCATTGTCAGTAGTTTAATGATGGTGAAATAGGTTTTCCTAATGGAACTCCTGGAGAACATACTTTTGAGTATGTTGGGGTTATGGACGCAAATATCCTTACGTCCTAATGTAGGAATTGATGTAAGATGTACCTTTACTCCATCAATCCTTTAGTATGTGTTCATGCCGGGATGATGTATCACTAATCTCCCGATGATGTTTTTAATGCCGCATCGGTGCGAGATAAATAGGAAATCTCTCGATGGCGAAGAGAGTACAGAATGCCACTGTGACTCTAATAGCGAAGTTGCCAGAATACCCTGGAAAGCTATTATAGCAGAGACACAAGATGTCCTTCATGTTGATCCTCACACTGACTGAGGAAGATGATGTCATAAGAATCCGGCTCTTTTGATGACCTATGTATGGTACCGATGTGATTTCGTAATGGTCGGTTGGAGTATGAGCGGTATACCTCATCTCTGCAGGGCATAATAATGTTTGAAAAACATAATCAGACGCGTAGCATAGCTGCTTAGGTTGAACTTCGAGAAACAATGATTGATGTTGCATTGTTTATAATGTTCTAGTTAAATAACTAGTATACATGTCCTTCATATTCTTTGTTGAGACATGCTTTGATATTCAATTAAGTTATAATTGAAATGTTGCTTTACTTGACTTTAAACCTGCTGTTAAATGTTAATAATTATACTGCTTACTGATATTCCTTACTGCAATAACAAAGCTTCTGGCGGAGAGTTATAACTCTCGCTAGGACAATTATTCAAATTTTCTCACCCCCGTGGGATTCGACTTTTTAGGTGGACGTCGAGGACGGAGGAACCCATCTGAGGGTGAGCAGTATCAGCAGCAGCAACACCAAGGGCAGCAGTGAATCTCAGGTGGAGTTACTGACTGTCAAGTCTTGTAGATAGTATGTCCTATGTGTCGTCTCTGTACTCTCATGTCCTAGGAGTCAGTAGATCTGAGGTTTTTGGCTTAATGCCTCGAGATTTTTTTTATCTTGCCTTGTATAGATAACAAGGCATTTGATGTATGTAATCACTCGAGAGGTGATCTTACAGAGATGTAATGACAAATCTTGTTGTAAACAATTTATCTTGTTTTCTTATAAAAGGGTTTTATTACTTTAATATCTCTTTCCAAAAAGTTTTAAAATTTAGTGATTTTTAATAATTCCGCTGCTAGTTAATCACTTCCGTATTCGTTAATCTCGTGTTTTATAAGTCAGACGACTCAATTAAACCCCACAGATTAACATCCAACCATTCATACGTATAAATACTACTTGTAGCCTCAATGTTGGGGTGTTCCACAATGTTCTATCCTTGATAAGTAGCCTCCACCACTATACCCTATCTAGACCTTCAATTAACCTAGGTCTACAGATTCCATGAACTTTCCATCCAGGTATCATACCTTGGAATTTGTACCACTACTTCTCAACCCTCCAGTCACTTCACCATGAAAGTATGCCACCCACACAATGTTGCTCATCACTCGTGTGAAAGGGAGATGAAAGATGAGAAGTATAGAAGAAGAAGTGTGAAATAAAAGTAATAATAGAGCTACTTGGGGATCTAAGAGTGAGAGCTACCTCCTACATTCTCTCTCCTTCTTTTTTGTCTACATATTATCCTCTCTATTATTTTGCATAGGTGGGTAGATCAGGGTATCATCTTCATCATGAATTAAAAGATCTAGATAATAGTGAGTTATCCAAGTGATGGTGAGGTAATAGAAATCAAGAATATATAAATCCCCCATAAGATCACCCCAAGGATCTATGCAGAAAACCATGTCTTTAAGGTTCTATTTGATACGCTATTTGCCTTCAAGCTTCAAGCGAAAAGCGAACAAAGCTCAGGGAGGTTTGTGAGTGTAGCAGCGAAGCGCTTAAAGGAGAAAAGGGAAGATGGAAACAAGCGAAGCGAGCCCCCGGCAAGGGCGCCGGGGGTACACTAGGGAAGGTGGGAGGTGGGAAGACCACCTTCCCAAGTATGTTGTAAGTGATGCTACTAAAGGAAACAAATTCCATCCAATCAATGGATTGGAGTTGAACTATGTAAGACCAATGTCACATATATAGCAACAATATTTTGATTACCCAATGACAGAAGTAATGTCTATAGAAGTTGTAGGGATGAGATCAATAAATATAGTAGGGGTCCATGGTGTTTATTAATGACTAGGGAGGTGGAGAGTGAACCTAGGGAGGTTTGAGTAGTGTTGATATTAAAGTTGGACTGGGGTTTCTAGTAGGTGAAAGTCTAGAACATGGAGATGGAATTGATGATATTTTATCATGGTTTTGTGATTTCCCATCATGAGGCATAATAATAAGAGATCTTGCTTCTGAGTCTCTAGTTGAAAATGTATAATAGTGAGGAGAATAAAAAAAATTTGTGAAGTATTAAATAGATAATTGAGTTTATGGAGGTTTGAGGGGTGGGGGCATGGAGCAAAGGAGACAACCTACCATTCTTACATTCCTTGTCTCAGTGGTGAGGAGTAAGAAAAGGTATCATACAGTGTCCTGGGAAATGTTGGAATTGTTAGGGGGTCTTGGGTCTAGTGTCAGAGCAACATGAGGAATGGAAGGAGGATCTTACAGAGGGAATAAGTAGGAGGAGGTAGAGGAATGGACCATAATTCCCTAGGGCTAGATATTTATATTACATTCATAAGAAAAAAAGTTTCATCACATGGTTAGTGTAATGTAAATACATTGCCCTCGCCAATTACTACTGCATATAGAACCATGATAGGTTCTTCAACAACTACTAATATTTTGGTTTGTTGGAGATAAAGTAAGAAAGCTCATGTTAAGGAGGAAAATATCGATCAGAAGATGGAATTTTACATGTGTTATACTCAAAATTCAAAGGTTGATTTGCATGTCATGTCACCTTTTTCTCTCATATGCATATAGAAAATATTTTTCTATTGCTTTTGACCTTATAACTAATCAGATTTTCCTATATTTCCAGCAATTTAACTAATTCCAATTGTATTTTTTCCCAAAGTAATTATAATTTATTCAAGGGTCAGCCTTGTAGGTGGATTAAGTAAACATCTTAAGTCAAATTGACATAATGCAAATAGAAAGGTCAACATGAATTAGTGAACCACAAATGACATATCAAAAAGTTCAACCCCCACAACCTTCTACTAACTAGAGTAGTGATATATATATAATACCATATACACTACCAATATCCTAGTATCGAGAAATAAGAAAGGAAGTGCACCAGCCACAAGGATTTAATATTTCATGAATTCTCAATGTGTTTCACTTGCACACTCTAAAGTTCATATTTCAAATAGTGTGCCCTGATGAAGAGTCGAATGCATGGAGTTCAAATGAAGTGTAGAAAAAAAATTACACCAAAGGAATGTCTACCTATACTCATTCTCCTCACCACAATGTGTCTCCCCAATAACTCTCTCATGATGATCATAGATTTAGCTCTTCCCCATAGTCTTACATAGCATCTCAGTGGAAAAGAAGTTGTTGGTGTGGCGACCAAAAACAAGACCAGTGCGACGAACACTACCTTGACCGCTGACAGGATAACTTGGCACCATAAAGGAGAAGAAGAAAATGACTAGAGGATTGTGCAAAGAAATTGAAAAAAGCATACTTCTTCAAACTCTATTGGTGATTGGATTCATCGATAGATAAACAGATCTATTGGTTGTTCTTGCAAGTTTTCTTGAACTACATTATATGTTCAAGGTAGGTCATTGGATTTTTGTGGGGTGTGTTTGTATGACGAAATTTTGGGTCTATATGATTCTTTTTTGGTAAAATATATCATTAAAATCCATTTTTAGATAAACTGATGGAAACTGAGTCTTGTATGTCTTTGTTTTGTAGGTCCCATTGTGAACTTGATAACAAATGTTTTATTTTAATTTCATGTTCTTCCTATTGAAAAAGTGTATTATTCTTGGTTATTTTGTTTTGTTAGGATGGGATTCTTGGTACTCAATAGATTATATATGTATTAGGATTCTATTTTTTTAGAAATTACCACCGTCAAATCTAACAAACATATATTGTAAATCTTTATTGTATTATAGCATATACATATAGGTAATTATGAAACTAAATGCTCTATTTTGCTTGGATGATCTGCTCTACAAAAGAGAAGTAACTTGCTCCGATAAAAAAATATTATGGCAGGTTATTTAGTACCATATTGTATGCATATTAAGCACAAGTTAGGTTAAATAGTTAGTAATTATAATAATTATGTAAGATGAAAAAATTCGATTTTATTTGAAAAAAGTATTATTCTTTTCTAGGACAAAATATTTGGTACTAGATTGCTTATTTTCCTGACAACATTGTTGTCATGATATTACTTTTTTGTTTGAGATTCTTATTGTTATTGTTTCTTTTCTTATGGTACATACTAATTTCTAGATTTGGTATTATGGTGACTAGGAATTTGTGAATTATGAATTAGTGAAACAAATGACCTCACTAATTGAGTTACAAATACTGACTAAATCTTGGTACAATAACTATTGTTTACTGGTACTCTAGTGACATTTGATAGATATTGATTAGGATTGGATTACTGGTTCTACATAGATTATACTTTTAGGATTAATATTTTATTCTAAAATTACCACACTTGATTTGACAAACACATTGTAAAGTTCTTTTTGTATGGTAATATATACATATATGATATGTTTATAGGTCAAATTTGAAACTAAATGCTATTTTGTTTGATGATTTCTTATACTAAAAAGAAGTAATGTTATTTGGTAAATTTAATATTAGGTAGATTTTTTCGTACCGTACTATATACATATTAGGTGAATATTGGCTCTTTGATAGGAAAATCGTTGGAGATAGTGCATACCATGATGAGAAAAAAAGTCAATATAGCTTACTTGTAGGAAATAAGTGGACATGGGAACATTGTAGATAGATTGGAGACACAGGATACAATATCTGGTATACATGTATTGATAAACATAGAAATGGTGTAGGTATTATTGTTGATAAGATGTTGAAGGATGATGTTGTCAAGATCACCAGGATGGGTGATACAATCATAGCTATCAAGGTTGTTCTTAGGGGAAATATTTTTAACATTATTAGTACTTATGCTCCCCAAGTTGGCCTTAGTGAGGATTCTAAGAAGAATTTTTGGGATGACATGGCTGAATTGATGTAGGGAATACTGAGAGAGGAGAAGATTATTATTAGGAATGATTTAAATGGCCATGTCGGGAGTAGCAATGTTTGATATGAGAGAGTTCATGGTGGTTTTGGATATGGCAACAGAATCGAAGGAGAGAGGATATTAGATTTTGTAGTTGCATATGATATGATTTTGGCAAACACCCATTTCAAGAAAAGAGAGTCTCATAAGACTACTTTCCAGAGTGGACACAATTGTATCCTAAGTGATTACCTCCTCACGAGGCGGGGTGGATCGTAATATATACAAGGATTGTAAAGTGACTGTAACGACCCCGCCTCCCAGTAACCCCCAATTAAGGGAGACCCGAAGGTCAGAGCCGTTATCTAATTAACAGGATCAAAGGTTCGACAAATAATCAGTAATAATTAATAAACTTTACCAACTAAACTGAAAACTGGTATAAAATAAAACTTTTCTTACCTTGGAAAAATTGGGATTTCTAAACTTCTATCCATGAAGATGTTACTCTAACAAATCCTCCTGTGTACGTTACTTCTCATTTAATTCCACATATGCCACTTTACTGTTTGTTCTTTTCATTTGTACCTAAAACGCTGACAAACAAAATGTCGGTCAGTATATCAAAATATACTGGTATGTGGGGACAACCAAAAGTTTGCACATATGGCTAACAATTTAATAATCACAATCAAATTATTTAACAAGCCAATTTACACTTTTCAGTATGACATTCTCCACCGCTTTTGCCCTAACCCTGGCATACCCACCTTAGGGTGCCCTTTGCCAATGACTTAAGGCCACCTTCTCAATCCCGAGCTTGGTGCCTGGGGGTCACCACTCATGGTGCCCACTAGTCATGCAATATCATAGGCCACCTTCTTGGTTCCTGGGGTCACCACTCAAGGTGTCCATTGGTCTACCCATCTGGGCCTGACCTTTGGTATCATCCATCAGGGTGGCATGTAGGTGCGAGAATCCATACTTCTATTATTAATGTGATAATCATAGTGACTTTATAATTTGCAAGTATGAACATCCAAACAGTTTAGTTGTAGTCAATGAGATTAACCATCCGGTAAACACGCGGGAAACTAATGCGGTTATTCATAAGCGTAACCACATACCTGATCCAGAGCAACTTGTTGTCTAAGCAATAATGATAAAGAACAAGCAACAAGCAATCAACAAGTATCCTGAAATTAATGCATGACATCCAAGTGTTATAATTTATCCAGAACATTCTAAAGCTAGACTTGGATTCCATCTTAGGTTTTCTAAATCACATTAGGGTTTTATTAGGGTTTTTGCCTCCATAACGCTTTTATCATATTAAATGCTCTTAGTTCATAAACCCTAATTTCAACACCATAAGCCCAATTAAAGTTGATTATTTCTCTTTTATACCAAAACTACCTTCTTTATCCTTTTAATCTATTTCAAGGTTATTAGACTCAATTATCACCTTTAGTTTCTTTCGGATTATCAACTCATAATTCATGATGATCTAAATCCCATATGAACTCTATTTAGTATTAAATCTACCTTGATTCAATCGAAAACCCTAATTTCTATATTAAGGTTATCTTTCCACAAATTAGTGACTTTAATGCCCAAAATAGCATATTCCAACCTTAATCATGAAATCTCAGTTCTATACATGAAATCAAATAATTAAAGCTAGTAATAGTCCTAATTACCAACATTAGGGTTTTAAGGCCCATTAAAGCCTATTTATGCACATTAACTTTAAAATAAGTGAATTACGTGCAAAGCTCATACTTTTTATTCCTAATGTGTCTTTTCATCATTAACAGGTTAAGATCAACTTTAATCATCTATTAAACCCTACTATTCGCTTTAATCATATCAAAATAGGGTTCTTTAAACATTAATACATTAAAGTTGATAAACTACACTACTTTATGAATTGCATAAGGAATTAGGCTTCAATTATATTTTTATTGCATTCCTCTCATTTTTCTGAGAAATTTTCATATTTTGTATGTCCTCATCCGAGCTATGGATATTTAGTTATGATTTTAGTAAAATCAACTTACCCGGACCAATCAGGAACTGCCATGTCATCGTCTCCATGCAAAGCGGCTCCTTTCATTTGGAAACATAACCCAATTACGAAAAAGCCCCCGCGTAAGTTGGCGCTTCTTCATACCCCTGAGGGGTAGAACGGTCCAACGCGAGCCTTCTTCTTCTACCTTGAGAACGGCAGCCGCAGCAGCCCTAGCCGTGGCTTGCGGCCCTTCTCCTCCCTCCCCTGGACTCTGGCGGTCATAGGGGATGGTCCCTCCACCACCGGCGCTCCAAGGCGCTTCTCTGGATACCCGAAGTTCGCGGACAAAGAAGCTAACCAGCGCTAGCCAGGTCTGCCATTGCGGCTGACCTTGCAGCCATCCAGGGCCTGCTTCTCCATGGTTAGAGCAAAGGAACGACCGATAATCCTCTCTCTAGATTCGTGGGTGCATCATGCTTTCGACCGGATCAACCAAGAACCCTCAAACGTTCTAGGGATAGAACTCTACCCTCGACTAGAGTTTTACGTGCAAGAACAAGAAGAAGAAAGAAGAAAGAAGAAGAAATAGGTGGGATTTCTCTCCTGAATCAGCCCATGGCTCTACCCCTCTATATAGGGTGAGCAACCACGCCCTAAGACAACTATCCATGAATCAAAGAATCCTTTTCCGAATAGGAAACCAAATCTTCAATGAGAAGTAGCCTTCTCTCTCTTCTTTATCTTTTAATTTTTCCTTTTTTTTTTCTTGTGATAATAGGATTTCGAAAATCCTATCCTTTATCTCCTTATTACTTGCCTCTTAATTATCCATCACGAAATTATATTCTCCTCAAATAGGAAATACTTCTTTTTATTACATAATTGATGGATCACGTATTCCCATTATCTCTTTATTTTATAATTATGGTATTTTCTCTTTCTTCTCCTTTATTGGAGTTCCTTGGATCCCAAGGAACTCAAAGATCTCGAAATTCCTCATTAAGGATACTCATTATCCTTCTAGATGCATCTAAATGCATTATTCTCATTATCTTGTTTTATTTCTTATTAAAATATTTCCTTTTATGGATTTCTCTTTATTTCTCTCTTATTTTCCTCATTAGTGTTCCTTTTATTGTTAGGAATTATTGGGATACGAAATTCCACTAAGGATTTCCCATTTATACCTCTTTTCACATATTTTCCACATTTCATCAATGTTTTCAATTTCTTTATTAACAAGGAAATACTTAATTGATATTTTCTTTTCTTATTGCCTTTTCTTTGCAACTTTGGACTCCTTGGAACCCAAGGAATCTAAGAGGCACGAAATCCTCTTTGGATTTGCCTTCTAGAGGTTTCCACACCTTTCTTATCTCAAATTCTCAGTTATTCATTAATTAATTGAATACCCTTGTTATTGGGCCCAATAGCCAATAAAGCCCGCAAATAAATCAACAAGGCTATTTTAAACGAAAATCATGCATCCATTCATTATTCGTTAATTTATCTCTAATATGAGAAATTACATTTCTCAGCAAATGAACCCAAAATTGGGGTTGTAACATCCTTCCCCTCTTATAAGAATTTTGTCCTCAAAATTCCATCAAGCAAGCAAACAAACAGGATAATCCATTCTTATGTCCATCAGGGCTACCATGTGGCTTTACCCTATCCATGGTGCTTTCCAAGAACCTTCATTATCTCATATTCTTCCATCTGAGTTCTTTCTTACCTTGGTATATCGTACCCTCATAGGTGACTCAGGACATTTCAGCCTCTCAAAAGCTGAATAGGTTCAGGGCTTAACACATGTCTTGGGTACCTCACATAGTGCTCTAGATCAGACTCATGCAACACATCATTCTATCCTGAGGGGTAAGGTCAGACACAACCATCTCCACCAATCCATCTCAAATGGACCCATATATCGGGGACTCAGCTTTCTTAGCTGTAGCTTAGAGGGGTCGGATTTTCACATTATATTCCTCTACAGTGAACTGCATGTCAGTCTGCTTTGCATCAGCTCATGACTCATGTCACCACTGGGCTCTCTCTCAGCCATTGCACGATCAAAGCGACTTCATCTGCACACACCTGGGGTTCTTTTCTGACCTTCGCGAGGCCTCCTTCACCAATATCATCATAATGAAGTGGTGACTGACACAACCTCCTTATAGAACTTCTTGTATCCCGATAAAGGCTATGGTGGTTTACATCACATCTTAAGAACTGCCTCTATGTATCACTCTAAATGAGCACACATGCTCTCATCAGACCCTCTAGTCCGGATCATACTGTCCATTAGTATGGGGTGATAAACTGTACAAACATTGAGCTCTTCATGTATCTACTTCCACCTCATGGAAGTGAACTCTGGGATCACATCAAAAACTTTTGAATTCACATCATGGTGTAGTCGAACCATCTCTTTTCATATGTAGTTCAACCAGATCTGTCCCTTGACAGAACTCTTCCTTTCTCATGTCATCTAGGTAAGGCGATCTACCATAACCCATATTGTATCTTGACCTTCTTGGTCTAGGAGAGACTCACAACATCCATAATGATGAACTCTCATTCCTTCTCGGGAACTCTTTATACTTTACATCCATGCACTGGGTTAATGGTGTTCATCCTTCACCTCCTGGCTTGCATGGCCACATGCTACATGCAACTTTGTTTTAAGCATCCAGAATGCTGCCATCACTTACTATCTTTATAGTATCAAGGTGTATCATGATCTTAAAACCATGATCTTCTGTAAGTCATGATTCCTCAAGATCGATACCTCAGAAACCCTAAACTATTTTCATCAGGGTTTTATCACCTCCATATCCAAAAAAGTGTATCTGAGGTCTTATTACCATCCTTTTACTATATCAAGGACTAATCTGGCTAACCAAACGACCATTAACTTACTCAATCATATCAAAACACATCTTCTTTCCAAACTTAGGGTTAGCCAAACAACCTCCACTTCTTCTAGCTTCTAGCTAACTAGGCAGCTATATCTCAACTAGAGAATTCATTACCACCTCTCATCCTTAAGTGTTAGGTAACATACACCTCTATGTATTATACTTATCATCTCGTCTCAACCTCTACGTTTGTCTTCATCCAGAAACTCTGAGCTCATCCTCATGGTGATTTAACTTTACAAATTTTGCATAGCTCATGATAAAACATCCTCACAAGATGATTTCCTTAATACTCTTAGTGGTTGTAAACCATCAATGTATCATTCACTCCACAAAGGTATGTTATCATTTCTATCATTATCCCTTGTAGCAACGTTCCAACTTATATCATCTTTATCCTTGGTGTAAGGCATGCGTACTATCCTATCTCTCACTCCCATAACAAGAAGAAATAAGCATTTGGCTGCAGTCCAAATACAGAGTTCTTCCTATTCCAAAAGTAGAGATGGTACAGCCCACCTTGCCCGTACACTTTCAAATCCAAGTTGAAACATGCAACTTATGTCTCTATATCACAAACATCATGATATCCACACTACTTCTAGGGAAACTGGTCTCAGACTTACTTGGCCCAAACATAATCCTAGGTCATCTCCTCTAGGTCTATAGGGTGCCGGTACTTTTAGTGTCATCCCTCTTCCCTTATGCATCCAGAGAGTGCCCTACTCATCTGCCTTTTGGGTCCCATGAGTTCATGAAGGTGATCAATCTCCTAACCCATGGCCCTCAGACAATGATAGCTGTTACCTCCCGACCCTATGGTCATGTGCAACTAGGGAATTAGGCAACTCCTTCTTCCATCGGTCTTATCCCTACCTGACCCTTGGATAGACTTAGGATTCTAACATAGTACATGTTCAACTTCGAACCGTACCCAATCCTTCATCATCTCTCTCTGCATTCATGACTGACTTTCATCCTTTCTCAGGGATCATGGCGACCTGCCTACCTTGGTCAGGCCCCATACTGGTTACCTTCATGGTAACACATCCATATGCACATAGAGATGGTTATCTATGGGTTTAGTGGCTCGTTCTTGTACCATGTACTTTTTACTTAGCTTCTCAAGATCCTATGAGACCTCTTTAGGTCACCAACAAAACTGGTATACACCCTACCAATGGGTCCTTCTCCCAGGATGGGAGGAAACTACACCTGGATAACAAAGGTCACAAGCATCCTTATGTTTACGGTCTGCATCTACATGAGCTTGCTTAGCCCTGGAAAGCTACTAAGGCACAACCAGATACCTACAAAGCCAAGCTAGGTCACACCTGCCCTCATACTCAACATCAAATCAACTTATTCGTGAGGGGGTCATCAAACATACCCTTACCTTAAGGGGTTTCCTTTACCTCTACACATCAAGAGTACCATGCTCGAAACTATAGAGACTCAAATCTCACCATGAGCATTGGATACACTGCTTCCCCTCTTAGGTCTAGGATCCCTAGATTATCCTTTGGGTATCCCACTGCATGCTCAAACTCTTAACCATGAATCAAGCATATCCCAGGTATGTCATGTACTTCCATGATCCTTTCATAAGAGAAACACCACAAGGTCGAGTCCCCCTCAAGGACAACCATCTAGGTATAAAGCCTCACCACTGGTTACTTAACCCTCCTCAGGGTCTAAAGCACTCTTTATCTCTTCTCGTAGGTACTCACTTAAACCATAGGTACCAGAAACGTCATCCTCCCCCTAAGGTTTGGTTCCTCTAAAGGCAACCAAGACATCATCAACCTTCCGGGGTCAAACATAAGGCAACCACTATCATCCACTTAGGTCGCATCTTCCCCTACTATCCACTGTTCCTTATGTCTCGGAACCTAAGCTTCCAACCTTCTTGCTGGAGTCCAGCTTTTTCTCTCTAGAGCTAACTCTACATCCAGCCTTACTACCATATGTCCTTTCTCCATGAAGGATCAAGCTTTACTAGTATATCTTCCACATGGGTGAGGCCTATGCTCGAACTTAGGTTTGCTCAAGATCATCCATAGCCCTTCCATAAGCCATCCATCTTGCATACTGGCCAGGGGTTCAACCTACTACCGTTTGTTGACATACTCTGGGTGTAGGCTATACCCTACCTGCATAAACCCATAGGGTTCTAAAGGTTCTTCTCTAACTTCATCCATGAAGGATCCACCCTTTTGCTCTATCATGCATGACCCAAACCTCTCATGGCTCGTATGACAAACTAAAGGCATGTCCAACCAAACACCCGGTCAACCGTGACATCTAACTCATCATGTCATCTCTTCTCTCTAACCTTCACTTAGGGTTAGGGTTAACACCATTCCTAAAGGATGTGTTAGGTCTCTACTTTTAATGGAGGTCTCTACCTTCAAGACTAAACCTCTCTACTCATCCTCCAGACAAGGAGGTCTATCCTCAGGTCTCTCCTGAGGGCAAAGACAACTCATGTCATACGTCCTAAGCATGTATCTATTCCTTTACGCTAATCTATTAAGCTTATGTCCATGAAATCTTATTTACATGCTTTTTATTAATTTGGTGGAGGATTCCGTAATCCTTATCAACCTTACCCATACCTCAAGAGGGTGAGGAAAAGAGAGAAAACCCTAATCCTTAAGGTCCTTAACAGAATTTGAGTTGAGAAGGGACGAACAAGATGAGAGAGTCCTAAAGGTATCTTATTTCGAGTCATATCCTAAGACATCGGCCAGGCAGTCACACAATCCGGGAGTCCTCATATTCCGACTAGCGGTGCGGAGGAAAATATTGCCAGCCCCCGGACGTGATCCTTTTCTAGACACCTCAGTCTTTCAGACAATCCTCTAATAACTCCCTTGGGTTCTACAGAATTTGTAAAATTTAATAATTATTAAATATTAAATGAGGAACCTATGCTCTGATACCAATTGTAACGACCCCGCCTCCCAGTAACCCCCAATTAAGGGAGACCCGAAGGTCAGAGCCGTTATCTAATTAACAGGATCAAAGGTTCGACAAATAATCAGTAATAATTAATAAACTTTACCAACTAAACTGAAAACTGGTATAAAATAAAACTTTTCTTACCTTGGAAAAATTGGGATTTCTAAACTTCTATCCATGAAGATGTTACTCTAACAAATCCTCCTGTGTACGTTACTTCTCATTTAATTCCACATATGCCACTTTACTGTTTGTTCTTTTCATTTGTACCTAAAACGCCGACAAACAAAACGTCGGTCAGTATATCGAAATATACTGGTATGTGGGGACAACCAAAAGTTTGCACATATGGCTAACAATTTAATAATCACAATCAAATTATTTAACAAGCCAATTTACACTTTTCAGTATGACATTCTCCACCACTTTTGCCCTAACCCTGGCATACCCACCTTAGGGTGCCCTTTGCCAATGACTTAAGGCCACCTTCTCAATCCCGAGCTTGGTGCCTGGGGGTCACCACTCATGGTGCCCACTAGTCATGCAATATCATAGGCCACCTTCTTGGTTCCTGGGGTCACCACTCAAGGTGTCCATTGGTCTACCCATCTGGGCCTGACCTTTGGTATCATCCATCAGGGTGGTATGTAGGTGCGAGAATCCATACTTCTATTATTAATGTGATAATCATAGTGACTTTATAATTTGCAAGTATGAACATCCAAACAGTTTAGTTGTAGTCAATGAGATTAACCATCAGGAAAACACGCGGGAAACTAATGTGGTTATTCATAAGCGTAACCACATACCTGATCCAGAGCAACTTGTTGTCCAAGCAATAATGATAAAGAACAAGCAACAAGCAATCAACAAGTATCCTGAAATTAATGCATGACATCCAAGTGTTATAATTTATCCAGAACATTCTAAAGCTAGACTTGGATTCCATCTTAGGTTTTCTAAATCACATTAGGGTTTTATTAGGGTTTTTGCCTCCATAACGCTTTTATCATATTAAATGCTCTCTTAGTTCATAAACCCTAATTTCAACACCATAAGCCCAATTAAAGTTGATTATTTCTCTTTTATACCAAAACTACCTTCTTTATCCTTTTAATCTATTTCAAGGTTATTAGACTCAATTATCACCTTTAGTTTCTTTCGGATTATCAACTCATAATTCATGATGATCTAAATCCCATATGAACTCTATTTAGTATTAAATCTACCTTGATTCAATCGAAAACCCTAATTTCTATATTAAGGTTATCTTTCCACAAATTAGTGACTTTAATGCCCAAAATAGCATATTCCAACCTTAATCATGAAATCTCAGTTCTATACATGAAATCAAATAATTAAAGCTAGTAATAGTCCTAATTACCAACATTAGGGTTTTAAGGCCCATTAAAGCCTATTTATGCACATTAACTTTAAAATAAGTGAATTACGTGCAAAGCTCATACTTTTTATTCCTAATGTGTCTTTTCATCATTAACAGGTTAAGATCAACTTTAATCATCTATTAAACCCTACTATTCGCTTTAATCATATCAAAATAGGGTTCTTTAAACATTAATACATTAAAGTTGATAAACTACACTACTTTATGAATTGCATAAGGAATTAGGCTTCAATTATATTTTTATTGCATTCCTCTCATTTTTCTGAGAAATTTTCATATTTTGTATGTCCTCATCCGAGCTATGGATGTTTAGTTATGATTTTAGTAAAATCAACTTACCTGGACCAATCAGGAACTGCCATGTCATCGTCTCCATGCAAAGCGGCTCCTTTCATTTGGAAACATAACCCAATTACGAAAAAGCCCCCGCGTAAGTTGGCGCTTCTTCATACCCCTGAGGGGTAGAACGGTCCAACGCGAGCCTTCTTCTTCTACCTTGAGAACGGCAGCCGCAGCAGCCCTAGCCGTGGCTTGCGGCCCTTCTCCTCCCTCCCCTGGACTCTGGCGGTCATAGGGGATGGTCCCTCCACCACCGGCGCTCCAAGGCGCTTCTCTGGATACCCGAAGTTCGCGGACAAAGCAGCTAACCAGCGCTAGCCAGGTCTGCCATTGCGGCTGACCTTGCAGCCGTCCAGGGGCTGCTTCTCCATGGTTAGAGCAAAGGAACGACCGATAATCCTCTCTCTAGATTCGTGGGTGCATCATGCTTTCGACCGGATCAACCAAGAACCCTCAAACGTTCTAGGGATAGAACTCTACCCTCGACTAGAGTTTTACGTGCAAGAACAAGAAGAAGAAAGAAGAAAGAAGAAGAAATAGGTGGGATTTCTCTCCTGGATCGGCCCATGGCTCTACCCCTCTATATAGGGTGAGCAACCACGCCCTAAGACAACTATCCATGAATCAAAGAATCCTTTTCCGAATAGGAAACCAAATCTTCAATGAGAAGTAGCCTTCTCTCTCTTCTTTATCTTTTAATTTTTCCTTTTTTTTTCTTGTGATAATAGGATTTCGAAAATCCTATCCTTTATCTCCTTATTACTTGCCTCTTAATTATCCATCACGAAATTATATTCTCCTCAAATAGGAAATACTTCTTTTTATTACATAATTGATGGATCACGTATTCCCATTATCTCTTTATTTTATAATTATGGTATTTTCTCTTTCTTCTCCTTTATTGGAGTTCCTTGGATCCCAAGGAACTCAAAGATCTCGAAATTCCTCATTAAGGATACTCATTATCCTTCTAGATGCATCTAAATGCATTATTCTCATTATCTTGTTTTATTTCTTATTAAAATATTTCCTTTTATGGAATTCTCTTTATTTCTCTCTTATTTTCCTCATTAGTGTTCCTTTTATTGTTAGGAATTATTGGGATACGAAATTCCACTAAGGATTTCCCATTTATACCTCTTTTCACATATTTTCCACATTTCATCAATGTTTTCAATTTCTTTATTAACAAGGAAATACTTAATTGATATTTTCTTTTCTTATTGCCTTTTCTTTGCAACTTTGGACTCCTTGGAACCCAAGGAATCTAAGAGGCACGAAATCCTCTTTGGATTTGCCTTCTAGAGGTTTCCACACCTTTCTTATCTCAAATTCTCAGTTATTCATTAATTAATTGAATACCCTTGTTATTGGGCCCAATAGACAATAAAGCCCGCAAATAAATCAACAAGGCTATTTTAAATGAAAATCATGCATCCATTCATTATTCGTTAATTTATCTCTAATATGAGAAATTACATTTCTCAGCAAATGAACCCAAAATTGGGGTTGTAACAGTGACTCTTGGCAAATAACTCATGACCCAACACTGGTTGGTGGTTCTGGATATTAACACGAAGATCAATAAAGACAAGCATAATAGAAACCAAGATAGTAGGATCAAGTGGTGGAATATTAATGGAGAAAAGAAATTGACATTTCATGATAAACTCATCAAGGAGGGAACTTGGAACTTGGAGTTTGATGTTAACACTATATGGCATAACATGAGCTCCTACATAATAAAAATTTCCAAAGAGAATTTGGGGGGAGTCCAAAGGTTGTGGGCCTCCAGAGAAAGAGACTTGGTAGTGGAATGATGAAGTACAAAAGGCTATTAAACTGGAAAGGGAAATCTATAGGATCTTGCCCAAATCTCAAGATGATACAACATTCCAAAAATACAAGCAAGCAAAGAAAGAAGCTAAAAAGGTTGTTCAGGAGGTAAGGTCTAGATACTTTGATGATATTTATAAGAAGCTAGACACAAGATAAGGGGGAAAATATATATATGAAATGGCTCGTATAAGAGAAAGAAAAGGAGGAGACTTGAGTCAAATAAAATGCACCAAGAATGAAGATGGAAGAGTGTTGGTGAGAGGGTCGGCTCAGATGGTATGGACATGTGCAACGCAGACCGTCTAATGCACCTATATGAAGCATTGTTTTTAGTCAAGCACAATAAATATAAAAAGAGGAAGGCTTAAATTAACATGGGGTGAGCTTATATAGGGAGATTTGGAATCTCTACATGTCAACCAGAATATGGCCCATGATAGAGATGAATGGAAACGAAGTATCCATGTAGCTGACCCCAACATAGTTGGTACTGAGGCTTAGATGATGATGATGATGATGATGATGATGATGATGATGATGATGATGATGATGATGATGATGATGATGATGATGATGATGATGATGATGATGATGATATACATATTATGCATCAATTTGGTTTAATAATAAGTAGTTATTACATGTTTATTGAAATTCTATGTTTTCTTCATTGAAAGAAAAAAAGTAATAGATATTTTTTTCTTTTTGAAGAAATTTTTGTAGTGGTTTTATTATTAATCATTATGATAGCATTGTTGTATTAGTATTAGTTTTTCATTCAAGATTTTTACTATTAGTGGTTCTTTATTTTTTTGTTGCAAATTAAATTGTAGTATTGAGATTATGGTGACTAGGAATTGTTAATGTTACATTTTTTTTGGTCGGTCAAAAAAACATGTTACTAAAATACCAAAAACTTAGGGCACTAAGTACACCATTACAGCATAAGAGTTAGAAAACTCAGCTTTGGATCAGAAACCTCTCGCAGGAGGTACTCATATGATCTCTAGAAATAAGAAAAGCAAAGAAGGCCTAACAAGCTATAAAAACTAAAAACTAGACATTCGATCAGGGGAATGGATATTTTAGCCTGCAATTACATACATTCAGCCCACCCACAAACAGTAATTACAGAGTAAAGCAGAGCAAACGCCAGGACCTCCAGTCTTGAGCTAGCTTTATAACCTTTTTGACCTTCTCTGAATTTCAGGATCTTAGGTATCTGTGTGGATTTTACATCCACCAAGAACCCTCATGAAAACTAATCACAAAAAGACCAAGCCATTTGGGTAAGGCTGAAACAACACATACACACAACAGAGAGCAGCCAAGGGGCATCTGAAATCCACCTTTCATGCTTTGCATATCACCAACTATCACTATAATCACCCACAAAGTGTGGTAGTATTCAAAGAAATCGAGACTTCCTTTGGCCAAGAACACAGGAAAACAACCCTATTTTATCCTGCGAAGATCCTGCAATCATCACAACCAAATGGAAACTCAAGAGTTCAGGGAAAAACCCCAGCCAGAGACCAACAGCTCCATCTTGCGATGCCCTGTTTACACAAAGGCATATCGTCGAACACTTAAAGTGTTCCTTCATACAGGCCTGATGCAGGAAGCGCCCGGAGAAGCAAAACCCTTGAGGAGTCCAACAACGCCCAAGCTCTGCTGAAGAAGCCTCAGCACGACCCGATGCAGGCAGCGCCCGGAGAAGCAGAACCCTTGAGGGTGCACACCCTCGCCACTTCAGCAACCAGCCACGCCAGCCGCCAAGACTGAGCACGCCCGACGCGGACGGCAGCAACAGGAGGGCGCGGACCACCATCCGACACCACCATCCAGGTCCGTGATGGAGACCACCCCGCCTAGCAGGTTAGCAAATCACGTCACCCAATCGAGGAATCCAGCAACGCCGTGACCGCCGATATGGGAACCAGACGAAATCGTGGCAGTTAGCAAGCCAGGTTTGCCCGGGGTAGGGAAGAGGGATTGCTAGAGAGGTAAGGGAAAGACACCCTTACCATCCTCAGCTTGATGAGGCAGCACGCAAGCCCGCAGGACTGGGATAGGTCGGCCGCTCACCCTCCATCACACTTGAACGGAGAGGCATCGACAAAGTCGAGAACGCCAAGACTCAGCCCAGACCCGATCACGCTCACGGCGCCTATCATCGCCCAACCTACCCAGAACCTCCGCAGATACGCCACCGATTTCAAAACATCCTAGCTCCAGAGGACCGTCGCAGCCTTCACACAGAGCCACCCCAGCCGTTGGAGGCCAGGAGGAGGGACACGCAGAGGCGGTGTGCCCTCCCCCCCAGCGGAAGCCGCCGGAAGAGGGTTAGAGAGAAGCCGGAGCAGACACCCTAGAGAGGACACTGTTACATATTGGTTAATCTAAAACTATAAGTAGTGGGATCCCAGAGGAAGACACTCCCTACTAAAATAAAAAGACAACATCCCTTTAACCAAAAGCCACATAAAAAATCTCACCAAAGGGATGATAACCAATTCATTCAACATGTATGTATCATAACACAATAAGTAGTAGTGGAAGAGAAATATATCTAACTATTACAAAGCTTTATATCTTGATACATCACTACACCACACATGGGTGAATCATATTAGATGATAATCCTTGCTTGTTTCTTATTAGTTTGAAGATGATTTATAATATGGTAAGAGAAATCAATTCTAATTATGATTCTAGCTATTCCAGTGGGTTGTGCGATTCATATAGTTTTTCTACTCGGTAATATTATTTGCATTAATTTTTAAAATACATAATCTATCTGTAAGAAATAGATGCTTTTAGAAGTTATATCCCTCTCAATGGGACATATGTCTCACCTTGTGGGAACTACATAATTTTAGGTGAATATTAGTAGCACCTTCAGAGCCACGATAGTGAAAAAGATCAATTTGGAGATCTGTAGAGGTAGAAGGTTGGTGGTTAGTTTAGTGAGTTCTAGATTCATCATTGTACTGTCAGGTCTTGGCGGGGAAGTTTTGTAGATGATGTACATATTTGACATGTCTCATTATATACAATGGGTTTATATTAGTTTATATACATTTGATTTAGAAATGAACTCAAAATGTAGTGTTTACAAGATAATGAAGGGAAACTTATCGTAATTGGCTGAGAAAGGAAAAAGAAAAAAGGAAAAGTGATTGTGATGATGTTAAGGTCGGTATGTTATTGTTGGTATCTTGGTATGTTATGAATATATAATATGTCATTTGTTGATAGAAATGATTTATAAAACTCAAGGATAAAGGAAAGATGAAATTTCAATCACCTACTACTAAAAAGAAAACACATATACATGTTATAGAAGATGTACATGTTCATACATTTTAGGTGATTTTTTAGTATTGTTCTCTTTTTTATGTATATATGTAAAATCTTAATAAACAAATAAATATTAATATGTAACAACAGATAAAAAGGACCAAAAACATCATATTTTGGGAAACGAAGAGGAATGTGGTATGGTAAAAGGACAAAGGAAGATATTCAACTTGATACGTGAAATAAAGGGAAGAGTAAAGAGTAGCAAGTTGTTAGTCAAGGTGACTGTTCAAATATTTTAATTATAATTTTCTATTTTAAAATGTCATGATATATAAAAGTTATTCATGTAATAAAAGATATTCATGTGATTTTTCAGGAAAGGAGAGCACATGATTTGTTGTATATACAAGTTTAGATTCATGCAATTACAAAGGAGGTTAGTAGCTTGTAGAATAAAATGAACACAAATGATGAACTAAAATCAATGTTACTTGAAGTTGTTAATGATATTCATATCTCTTTTTATAAATAGCATAAGGATAGTGAGTCGAGTGAGCATCGGGGTGGATTACATGATAAAACTAGTGTAATGATTAGAATTTTTTAAGTACGATGGGACAATATCAACATGGTAAGTGAGATGAATTACTATTATGTATGACTATTTTATGTAGTTGATGAAGAAATTAGGCTTAAAAATACTCCAAAAAGTGACCAAAGAATTATTGTATGAAAATAAAATTTATGATTGAATATTGTATACCATTAATTATGACTTAGAATTATATAAGGAACTCAAAGTTTCCCTTATTATTGATTTTTCAACAATTCAATTGATGATAAAGAAGTTGAAATGATGAATGGTGAACATAACCAACATGTGGTATACTGGTAAATATACATATTGGTATTCTTATTAAAAAATTAGTATTACACTATGTTTTTCTATAGTTATGTTACCCATTTGAAAAATGAAGATGACTTTTCAATGGGACTGGACAAGTTGATTGATCATCCCGTCAGCAAGTTGGTACCATTTGAAATGGAAACATATGAGATTGGGGACAATGATGAGAAAACTCAGTGGAAACATGTGATAAGAAATATCTATATGGATAATGTTGCAAAACTAGATAAGGTATTAACATGATTTCTTGTAGCATTAATATTAAGTTTTATCTAACAATCTAAAAAAATTAGGGGAAGCTTGAAGCATATATTATTATAGTATGTGAGCATTTAGCTCAGTAGAAATCTATCAGAAGAAGTTCAAAGAGAAAAATAAATAGAAAAAATAAAGGATTTTGAAGATGGTATGCCTAGCATGTGACTGAGACGGAAGGTTAAAGTCCTAGATCGATGCTTAGAAGAACTCAATTGAGAAAAAGAGGGAAAATGGTGGAAATGATGATACATTAGAGTATAAACACTAAAAAATGAAGAGATAAAAAGGCTTGGAAAGATGAGAACTTGTGTGATGTGTGGTCCTTCATTTAATGTATTAACATTTATTCAAATTATGTCATCAATGCAGTTGACAAAAAAGCACCAATGATGGTGATGTTATCTTCCATTGCCACATTCATACTTGATGAGAAGTGAAATTAACAAAAACTAATAAAAAGGAAGGAATTTTGAGCAAATAGGTAAAGGATCAATAAATAACTTTGTACAAATGAATTGTTATTGCTAGTGTTTGTTATTTTAGTATTGTAATGCAGTAAAAGTGGTACTATTAAATGTATGGATAGTCATTTTTAGTACTAATTTGGTATTGTTATAATTAACTGATAACGATGACATATGTATGTGAAATAGGTCGTGGAAGTAATAATAGAGATGAATAGAAAAAAGAATTTCAAAGAGAAGGGGATTCTAATTCTATCATCTTTCACTTATTTATCCCAGACACAATGAAAACTCAACATAAGGAAGGATTGAGGAACCAATTTACATGTATAGATAAAACTAAAAAAATTTGTTGTCACAAGGCATGAGTTAAACACCTTTGGGGAGAATGTGGTTCATTGTGGGGAGCTCTCTGGCTTTAAGTATAGACATGATCTTATTACA